>CM065126.1:21227500-22522500 GCA_033026305.1 Cirrhinus molitorella
TTTTGTAATTAATTGTAAGCAACCGGAGTCATGGTGATTTTAGTCGTTGTATAAAATTCCAGAAAAAAGTCTTATCTATTGCACTTATCTATGTATATATGTTTAAAAAATAAATAAATATATATATAGTACACATTGATTTAAATTAGGGCTGTCAAACAATTAATCCCATTCAAAATAAAAGTTTAAGTACTATATGTGTGTGTACTGTGTACGGGAAAATGTGTTGGATTTATATATAAAACATTTATATTTATATATAATCTAAATTATATACAAGTATAAATATATATAAATATAAATATGTGTTAAAATATATACATGTGTGCTTATATACAGTACACATAAATTTGCACAATACACACACAGACACACACACACACACACACACACACACATATAGTATGTAAACATAAACTTTTATTTTGGATCTGATTAATTGTGATTAATAATTTGACAGCCCTAATTTAAATGTGTTTCTTATTATTATTTATATTAATTGTATTTTTATATATTATATTTTTACATTTATACATACTTTTATAACACAATTATTTGCTTGTTTTTCAAACATTCATTAAAATAATTCATAAAATCTACATATATGTTTAAAATATATATTTTTATATTTACATATATTTTAATATTTATTATATTTTATATTTATACATATTTGTATAACAAATATTTGCTTTTGTATTTGTTTGTATTTTAATCTTTTGTGTATTATATAAAATCCAAATCAAAAGTCCAAATATGTTTTATCTTTATATATATATATATATATATATATATATATATATATACAACAAATATTTGGATTTATATATATACAACAAATATTTGCTGTTATATTTGTTAACATTTTAATCTTTTGTGTATCATACAAAATCCAAATTATAAAGCCAAAAAATCTGTTTCTATACATATCTACAGATCTATATCTATGTATTTGAAATATATATAGTATATATTTATTTAAATGTATTTATTATTATTATTATTGATTATATATATTATATTTTTACATTTATATTTATTTATATATCGAAATCAAATAAGTATTCACACACACACATTTTTTATGTATTTATATATTGATTTATATTTATAATTGTTTTAATACTTATTATATTTTAGATTTACATATTTTAATCTTTTGTGTGCTATACAAAATAGATTATTTTTATTAGTAAATTTATAATACAAATGTATTCATTTATTTACATTAAATTGTAGTTTGCTTGCTTTTGGCCAGTGTCCAGACACCTTTTGTAGCTACTGAATGTGAAAAAGTGTACTTGCAAAGGTTTTTTTTTCTTCTTTTTTGATAAAACCTCTTGTAACTGAAGTGTGAGAAATTTCAAAGCTGCACTGAAAGGGAAAGGTAATCCAGCTAGATGCAGCGCCTCAGAAGAAACCTGGAAGAAAGCACTTTGTCTCACCATCTGGGCCTGTACTCGCCCATCCCATTAGGACGCCACATTAAAGAGCAGGTACAGTAATTGCGAGAGCCGGCCGACAGGAGCGCAACCTGCAATACTTTGACTTGTCCAAAGAAAGAGGGAGGCAGAGGGAAAAACTTTCCTCGCACAGCAGATTCATCTTGCAACAGCTTCTAAGGACTGCCAAACAGATGCCAGTACAATTGCTTGTCTTTTTTCCTCTTCCCCTGCAATCTAAGTATGGCGCCCATATGGCTGCAGCTGAAGGGAGTGATTGTTGGTATTGTTCATTTTGTCAGTGATCCTGGGCGATGCGGGAGCACTAATGATAATGCTGTGTGCAGATGTGTGTTGGGTTGCAGACGCTCATTGAGGAGGGTGACTCTTCGCTCATTCACTGTCTGCGGCCTGCTTGATCTCAGGCTGGGACGGGGACGCACACCAGACGCACGCAGCTGATGACGTCAGCGAGAACAGGCAGATGTTTCGGTGACTTTTGAATGATGTTCCACAAATTTACTCTGAGAATATGTTGGTGAAACAAAACTAGTCAGTGAGTCATTCAGAATGAGGAAATGAAATAGAGACGTGAAGCTGAAATTAAGAGCGTCTGGCTTTAATGAAATTCAGTGTTGAGGTTGCGCTACTGTTTCTGACAAATGACCTGCCCCCGCAGATTTTTAAACCAACTGGATTTCGACTGCAACTTCCAAATAAATGTGTCTTTAATACATCCACAAATCCACAAGTCATTGGTGTTTGGTCTGAGTTTTTGGCTCAAGGTCTGCATTTAAAGTCACACCAGAGGTGTTCAGCTGGGATTGCAGACCAGTCAAGTTCTTCCACACTGACTGAATCAAACATTTCTTTATGAACCTTGCCTCATACACAGAGGCATTGTCATTTTAGAATAAAAAAGGGTCCTGTCCAAACATTTTGCTATAAAATTGGAAGGACACAATTCCCTAGAATATCATTATATGCTTAAACATTAAGATTAGTACTCACGGAAATGACTAAAGTAATCAAACCTGTTCATCAGAAGGGGGTGTCCCAATACTTTTGGCAATATAGTGTATATCACAGCATCTTTCAAAAATATTGGTAAAACTTTACAATAAGGTTCATTAGTTAACATGAACTAAGACTGTACAATACTTCTACAGAATTCCTTAATCTTAATTAGTTAATTTCAGCATTTACTAATGCATTATTAAAATCACAAGTTGTGCTTGTTAACATTAGGTAATACACTGTGAATTAACATGAACTAACAATGAACAACTGTATTTTTATTAACTATCTTTAACAAAGATGAATAAATAGTGTAATAAATGTATTGTTTATTGTTCAGTCATGTTAGTTAATACATTCACTAATGTTACCAAATGACACATTGTAAAGTGTTATCAAAATATTTTATTAAATTGTATAATTTATATTAGTGATATTAGTGATAGCAAATTACAATTTGTGTTATATTTGTGGTATATATATTGGCTGATTTTTATCATTTAGAAGCAGTTTTATTTTTGCATTATTTATGTACTATTATTTATTAATAATTTGAATATGTTCAATTTTCAATCTTCATTTTAGTGTTTTTTTTTAGTTTTAGTAATTTATACAAATTATTTTTTGATCATAAGATTATTTGAGTATTTACAAGAACATTTCTGCTTAAAAATTAATGTTTAATTCAGTTTATTACTTGCCATTTCTTTGTAATTTATATAATTATATAAGTGATGGCAAATTACAATTTGTGTTATATTTGCATCAAACTTTGACAGATTGTGGCTGAAAAATTATATTTACATTTTATCATTTAGAAGCAGTTATTTTAACATTATCTATATAATGTTATTTATTATTATTTTGAATTGGTTCTATTTTCTTATTTTCAGTCTTCATTTAATTTGAATTTAGTTACACAAACAGTTTTTTTGATTATGAGATTATTGGAGTATTTACAAAAAAATACCATTTTAGTATTTCTGCTTCAGATGTATTACTTGCCATTTCTTTGTAATATTTGTGAAACTGCATAATTTATACAATTATATAAGTGATGCCGAATTAAAGTTTGTGTTATATGCATCAAACCTTGACAGACTGTGTCTGAAAAATTCTGTTTTTAATTTAATTTAGAAGCAGTGTTATTTTAGCATTATTTCTATACTATTATTTATTCATTTTTTGTTTCATTTTCATATATTTAGTCTTTATTTAAATCTTATTTTGTTTTAGTAATTTAATTATACAAACTATTTTTGATTATAAGATTATATTTTACAAGAAAATACTATTTTGGTATTTCTGTAAAAAAAAAAAAAAGAAGTAATATTTAATTTCATTTATTACTTCTCATTTCTTTGTAATTATTTGTGAAATTTACTAGCAATTAGTTAAAATTAGTTTAAAAGTATTTTTTTCAGTGTGTGCTTTTGACAGTTTTATTATTACTATTATTTTAGGATATTTGTATTTAGCTGTAATTTATTTTTATTTCAGTTTTGGTTTTAGTGACTTTAGTATTTTATAGGGTTGTAAGTTTTTTTAGTACAGGGTTGCCAGCAACAAAACCACCGATTGCTACTCAAAACTGGTTCAAAACTATCCCAATTGCATTTCGGGAAGATTGCACTGGTAAAATTTGCATTCCAGGGACTAAATATCTCATTATTGGGGTCGCTTCAACCCGCGGACATGAAAAATAACCCACGGCAGCTGTGTTAAAGTAGCCCTGGCAACACTGGAACTTTAACTTCAATTATTATTTGATTTCCAGTTATTTGCCAATGCAACATTTTTATTTTTTTTAAGTTTAATATTTATATTTTATCTTACTTCAGCTTTATTTCAACAACTAAAAGAGGTTTTTAATAGCTTTAGCTAATGATTACAGTTTAGAAGACCCAAAATTCCTAACTTTCTATAAAATTCCTTTTAAAAAAGCTGGAATTCATGTAAAGTGTTGGGTTTTTCTTCATGTCTTATACTGCATATGTACCAAGCGAGACTTATACTTTTATGCCTTTAGAAAGGTGCCTGTTATGTAAATGCATAATGTTTGTCAAAGTTTCCATACAGTGTCATCAGCAAGTGCAATTAGCAGCCCGTGGCCCTCATCACAAATGCCTGAAATAACCTGCAAAGTCACTGCATTTTCTGCAAAAATCCCTGCTAAATGCATGGACATAATCAAGAGGCCTTTTGGAGGACGCATCAATGTTAAAAGTACCAGTATCACATCCGTCCTCCTTCAGGATTTCTTTTCAGCTCCCTGCCAAGGTTGCTGTGCGGTGGTGGATAATGCAGCATTGTGAGAGGGAATGTGGCACGTTGGCTGTGCCAGGTCCCACAGGCTGAGCCCACGTTCTCTCTCCCTAACCCAGTTCAGGATGTGCGCATTAATCCTGCGAGTCGGCCTCGGGCCACTCCGAGTTGCTGCAGGTTGGTGGAGGCGACAGATGGGGCCCGCGCTGCCGGACCTCGCAGTGAGCGGAGAGCTTGGCATCTCCGGCTGAGACGACAATGCTCCTCTTTGTACGCAAACTAGCTTATGACAAAAATGATTCGAAAATGGTGAGGCGAGGTCTATGAGGCCACTGCACTCTTGTCGGTTTGTCTTCATTTAGATGCATACTATGGTTAACTGTTATTGTATGTGTCAAAAATGTATTGAGGCTGACATATACATTTGTATGTATTGGCATGGCCATATCTGTAAGGTGTTGGAGTGTGATATTCTGCTCTAACAGCATGTGTGTTCTTCATGTGGCGTTACAACCACATGTGTAAAGAGTGTGAGCCCTGCTGAGTCACACGTTCGGGGTGGACAGGTGTGGGGTCTCTTTACAGATGACTATTGCAGGAATTGTGCTGAGGAACACCAGGAAAAACAAAGCTTTTACAACACATACCACTGAAAGTGTCTTCTTAGGGGTCCTGGTGTGCATTGACCTGTTGGTTTTTGGAAGTCTCTTATGTTCTTCATTTATTTGGTCAAAAATACTGAAAAAAAGTGACATATTATTATAATTTAAAATAACTATTTTCTAATTTGATCGATTTTAAAATGTAATTTATTTCTGTAATGCAAAGCTGAATTTTCAGCATCATTACTGCAGTCTTCAGTGTCACATGATCCTTCAGAAATCATTCTTATATGCTGATTTGCTGCTCGAGAAACATTTTATATTAGCACTGTTGATAACAGTCTGTTTAAGATTTTTGTGGAAACCGTGACATTTTTTATGTTCTTTTATAACATGTCTTTACTGTCACTTTTGATCTATTTAATGCATCCTTGATTAATAAAATTATAGATTTTTCTTGTGTATATATATATATATATATATATATATATATATACACTGACCCCAGACTTTGGAAAGCAGCATATATATGAAGAGTCCAGATGCAAAAGCCTCTAAATCTCTACATCTTTCTTTAAAAAATGCATTTTTATCAGGCTCCAATGTATAGGTTTCTATGTAAGTACTGGTTCTTCTGATTGGGCTGAGGGTGGGATTTTAGCGAGTTTGAAGTAAAAGTATTTGATAGACGTATAATGTGTTGAGAGCATTCACTCAGTATTATTATCTCATGTTTGACCGATATGGCTTTTTGCTGGTTTTGCATCTGAACTCATCATATATTTTTGGAAGATACTGACGCCTTTTTCAATGAAGGTACATAAACAGATGTATATATGCACTGTCTATCTGACCCCCAATAAGGTCACTGCACTGCACCCAGGAAAAGTGCTGACTCGCTGCTAACTAAATCCTGCCAAGACCCCCTATCAACATCCCACACCCTGCTGCCCACTTATCTACAGTGGGCAGAAGTGCTACCAACAGCTGGTTCTGAGAGAAAGAAACAGCCGACCAAACGAGTCACATCAGGGGTTTGCCGGGCCTCCACATTTGAAAGGCAGTGTAAGAGGGAAAGGCAGGAGTCCTATACAATATAATTTCTGGTTGAATTGTATTGGCTAATATATGTATGGGATCATGTAAAGTCAACCTGTCATTATTGCACAATAAGTCTCAGATTATAGAGTATTTTAAGGAAATGACTGGCTGACTGTATATTATAGCACTTATTACCATTTAAGTGGACATGAGATATTGATTCGAGATGAAATTATTCTTTTTATTTGAAAAGTAAAAGTGGAAAGTGGAAAGACTGACAGAAACACAGTTATGTGGGAAATGTGTCATAGTCATTATGTTAAAATATTTGTACATTGAGTGCCACAACCAATCAGAACAAAGTATTTCAGACAGCTATTTGATAAAATAACTGTAGAAAAATCAGTATACACTATACCGTTTGTAAGTTTGGGGTTAGCAGGCTTAAGAAATGTATACTTTTATTCTGTAAAGACAATAAATTGATCTAAAGTGACATGAAAGAATCTAATGTCATAAAATATTTAACATTCAAATTAATGTTTTGACATTTCTAATTTTACATTTTGAAAAATAAGTATTATTGATTAAGCGGCACAACGGTTTTCAATATTGATAATAATAGAAAATGTTTCTTGAGTAGCAAATCAGCATATTAGAATGATTTCTGAAGCATATTAGAATGTGACACTGAAAACTGGAGTAATGATGCTGAAAAATCAGCTTTGCCATCCCAGGAATAAATTACATTTTAAAGTATATTAAAATAGAAAACAGTTATAATATATCATAATATATAGTAGTATCATAATAATACTGTTTTACAGCATTTTTGATTAAACGAATGCAGCCTTGGAAAGCATAGAACACCTTTCAAATATATTAAAATATATATATTTTTAATAATATACACTACCAGTCAAAAGTTTTTGATTTATTATGTTTTTAAAGAAGTCTCTTCTGCTCACCAAGCCTGCATTTATTTGATCTAAAGAACAGTAAAACTCTAAAATATTTTTACTATGTAAAATAACAGTTTTCTATTTGAATATATTTTAAAAATTTATTTATTCCTGTAATCAAAATTAATTTTCCAGCATCATTACTCCAGTCTCAGTGTCACATGATCCTTTAGAAATCATTCTAATATGCTGATTTGCTGTTCAAGATTTTTTTTATTAATATTATTATTATTATCATCATCAATATTTAAAACAGCTGAGTACTTTTTTTCAGGATTCTTTGATGAATAGAAAGATCCAAAGATCAGCATTTATCTCAAATAAATGCTTTTGTAATTTTCAGCTTTGAAATCACAGGAATAAACTACATTTTAAAATATATTAAGATAGAAAAAGTTTTTGCTGTACTTTGGATCAAATACATGCATGCTTGCTGAGCAGAAGAGACTTTTTTTAAAAAAACATTAAAAAACGTACCGTTCAAAAATTTTTGACTGGTAGTGTATTAGAATAGGGGTTTTAAAAACATTGCTATATATATGAATTGCAATTAAATGATATTCTTCCACAGGACACATGTTAAGAAGTACTTTTTGAACCATTAGGTTAAAAGTCTCAACATTTTTAATGTCAGTTGTACAGATTTCTGGATTTGATTAGAAAATATCAATCATATATTAAAACTGACATTCAAGAAACTTTAAACTCTGAAATTGCATGTTCTGTTCACTGATTTGCAGTCTTCACAGTCATCATTCAGTACAGATGACAACCCCCCCACTTTTTGCTACAGAAGAATCACACAAAAGAAATGTTGTTTTATCTGTGCTCAAGCCAGCTCCATGGACCCCTGAATGTGCTTGTGTGGAGAACCTGGTCTGCGCCTCTCACTCCTCACCAAACAGCGCCACAACCTAAACACACACACACACACTCACACACACACACACACACACACACACTCATGCTAACATTTAAGTTGGGGTTGCGTCTTCTTTTGTTGGGGGACGCAGGGTGCATGGCGTACCCCTCCCTAACCCAAAAATATTCCCCCACGCAGACCCCACTCCCCTACCCCTGACAGGCTGTAGCACCACTGCATTGTCTGAAGGGCCAAGACAGGCCGCTTGTTGCTTGCCTTCTGTCTGCGTGCGCAGGGTGCTCAACAATGGCTGCCTTTTAAACGAGGCAGACAACTGAAAGAAAAAAGACGTCGTCCCTCCTGCCTGCTTTTCTCACCTTTTATCTGCTCAGCCCTTGTACTTTTTGTTCTTTTTTCCTTTCTCTTTCATGTAGGACTTAATGCTCCTTTCATTCTCTCAAATTCTTTACATCTTAACTGCCGGCCGCAGTTGAATTTCCAGCACTTTTTTTGACGTTTCATGAGAATTCTTTGATGAAATTGTTTGGTATGGGAGCCTGAATGAAATATTTTATGCAAATGTTAATATTTAGGTTAATTAATGTTGATATATATACATAAGTGCACATACGTGTAAGTTTTATTATATATTTCAGTATATATACATATATTACAATTTCATATTTTACATATATATATTACATATTTCATGTTTATATTTATTGATTAATACAACAGTGTAATGAAGTATATGCTCAGGTTTACCTGTTTTATTCACACTGGAAGAAGAAATAAGCTTTGGGCTTCCATGTTTCTACATTTTTTAGTCTTTCCGATGACGGTAAGGATCAATTTGAGTTTATTTTCATATGATTGGTATTTTTTTATTAATGTTTAACCTTCATGTTCATCTTTATATTTGGATGTCCCAAAGACCATATTGTGTAACAATTTTAATAGTATTTTTTATTTTTTTTTAGTTGAATCCCCTTCAAATTCTGACTTAATCAGTAGCTAAAAATAAAGAGAATTTTCATAGCAATGCCATGGAAGAACTGGTATGGATTTAAACATTTTTCAGTGAACATAATACTACTACTACTAATAATAATTTAATGGAAAAGATTCCATTGATGTTAAAGGTTCTTTGAAACTTGCAAACATACAAACAAACAAACTGTTTAAAACAACTGGCATGAATGTGTATCTACAGTGTGTAAACCAATCAGACTATCATAACATGTGACTTTTTTTTTTTTTTTTTTTTTTTGAGGGTCTCTGAAAGCCTAAACATTATTAATGTAACATGAAGGACAAAAAGGTGTTCAAATTTGTGACTCTGGACCACAAAACCAGTCATAAGGGTCAATTCTTTGAAATTAAGATTTATACATCATCTGAAAGCTGAAAATAATAAGCTTTCTACTGATGTATGATTTGTAAGGATAGGACAATATCTGGCCTTGATATAACATTTTGAAAATCTGAAATCAGAGGGTGCAAAAAAAACAACTAAATATTGAGAAAGTCGTTGTCCAAATGAAGTCCTTAGCAATGCATATTACGAATCAAAAATTGAGTTGATATATTTATGGTGGAATGGAACTAATGGAACATGATCTTTACTTAACATCCTACTGATTTTTGGCATAAAAGAAAAAAAAAAACGATCATTTTGACCCATCCAATGTATTGTTGGCTATTGCTACAAATACACTTGTGTGACTTACGACTGGTTTTGTGGTCCACGGTCACATTTGTTTATAATTAATTCAGTTTATAAAGATTAGGAAGTGTCATTAAGAATAAACTCAACACTTTATAATCCATTCAAATTTCCAAACCAAACACGAGGGTTAATGGCGTTCAATAAACACTCTAACTTCACGGAGCATGGCATCTGCTGCGCCTATTCTTCGAACGCCAGCAAACAGAAAGGCCTCTTCCTGTCTGCGCCCCTCTAATGTACATTATATTTGGATCTGGTCACAGAGTATGGCAAGGCGCTCGGCAGCTATCTGCGTGGGTAGAATCAGTCATACCTCAGCGCAACGGCTGCCCTATTGATGCCATGTGCGCCGCTCTCCCCCAGTACGTTGGCACGCGGCTCCCACAAACTTCTGCGGTGGAGCTACATATAGAAGCCCAAGCTGGTAACACACTCATCACATCGAGCCCACTACCCTTCGGCAGAGCCAAATGTTTCCACAGCTGCCCCTTTGTCTCTGCTCCTTGAGTAAACAAAGGACAGATACAAATTAATGACCTAAATTCATAGTAAAAAAGCAAAGAGAGAAAACCATTATGCCCCACTGAGGCATCAACTGTCCGTTCCAACCAGATGTTACATGCAGATTTGTATGTGAATGTCAGAAATCAAATTTTAGCACTCAGGGGAAAAAATGCACAATATTGTCTAGAAATACAAAAACAATAAGGGGCTATTCAGACTTCCTCAATAATACAAGCGGAAATGGATCTTAAGTCCAAAATGAGTTCGAAAACTAATTCTCGCACCAATTAGAAGGAGGTGCCGTGTGTGTGAGGAAGGGGGGCAGGCTTACAGCATGGGACCATCTGTGGCAGTAGCCTGTTGAGTAACGCTCGCTGACTTAAAAGTGGTCAGCCTTTAGTGCATCTGTAGGCCAGGTTTGCCGAACAGTGAGACATTAGATAAAGCTGATTTGTTTGCTGAAAAACTGTACTTGAGGAGCTTTGGAAGCAGCCCGTGTGTGTGTGTGTGTGTGTGTGTGTGAGATGCAGGGGGAGGGGTTGGTCTTCGTACAAGCTGCTGCACATTTTCCCAGGTCCAACCCACGCCTTTACTGGAGCACCAGCCAGACATTAAAGCAGCATATACACATGAGCCATGTAAGACCGCGTACACTCACGCTCACACACACACACACACACACACACACACACACTCATCCGGACAGTATACTCAATCCACAGACCTCACGCACTGGAAAACATGTTTCCACCCACACGAGCATCTACAGTAAATAAGATTATTGAACTGAATGCAAAAACACAAACACCGTCTTACCAATATGCACGTCGTCATTGCTCTGGCAAATCCCGCCAGAAGTTTCTGACAGAAAAATGGCACGGAGAGGTTAAGGTTCTTATAATTTATTGCAGTTTGCACACAATTTAAAAATTTCACCAACAGCACACCAAAAGTACAAAACTAAACAGCCTCATAATTTACTTCCCTTGAGAAAATGAAACATACTATGATTGTCAAAGCTAAATGTCTAAATCCATAAAAAGAACAATGTCAACATAGCAAAAAATCTCAGAAGGGAAGCAATTACATGTGAAGTCGAATCTTCTTCTTCTTTTTTTTTTTTCTCCATCCAGACAGCGATTGTCCTTGAATTCAACAGATATTTATTTTCTTTCCCATACTCATTAGCCACCAAGTTTGAATTTGACAGTTTGAGTTGTTCTTCACACTGGGGTTCCTGGGTTTCAAGTAAACTAAAGGGGTGTCTAATTTATGGATATGCTTCATAGGCCATTTCACAGCTTCATTTCCAACGAACAAAAAAAGTCAAAGAAAGACATCCAGTATTCCAGCGACAGTTTCCAGTTTTCACCCTCTGAGTATAAGCTGATAACAGTAGTTTAAGGCGGTCAAGTACAATAGAAGCCAAAAAAAAAAAAAAAAAAAAAGTAAAGAAAAAGAAAGCATAGAAAACAAATCAACCCCACAGTTGATATTTTTTTTTCTGTCACATTTTAGAGTGCAAAAGGTAAAAGTACCACCGTGCAAAACGCCATGAGGAGCGTGCGCTGTTGGCAAAGCTCAACCTTTTCACTAGCTGTTGCACCAGCCAAATATATGGTAGGACAGTTCCTGAGGCCTGCGTAGGCCCGTGTGCCGCACACTCCTGTCCCGCTCAAAACGTGTGTGGAGCCCCTGGCCCTCTCTATCTAAAGTAGTTCAAGCATTTCAGCACTATGTGAGTGACTGATCTATGTCTACAGCGCTAAGCCATATGTTTTTCGTTTTTTCTTTGCTTTTTATTTCTCTGGATTTGACAATGAAATAGTTTTTTTGTGAAACAAACCAACAAACAAACAAAATGAACAGAATTTTCACATTCTTAATAAAACAAACCTTAATATTTAGCAAATTAACAAAAAACATTTTCAGAATAAACAGTGAACAATCACAAATTTCTAGATCTTTTTTCAGTGTAACAAATTCAATTAGGTTAATAATTAAGAGTACACATTTCATAAAGGCCTCTTTTGCACATCATTCTAATTTCATTAAGCTTCAAAGGTGCAACCAACCTTGCCAAACACGTTCTAGTGACCAAAAAAAACGAAACAAAAACGACTTATGTATTGAACACAAACACACACACACACAAACCACTCAGATCAGAGTGTCGAGCTTTATGCTGTTTAAAGATCCTTCAGCTTTCTCCAAATAGATGTGCGCTGCTGAGGACACCCATAAAGAAGAGCTGTACCATCAGCCACGCTAAAATGTGTCTTCATGGCAATCGAATCTGAAGCAAGTGCCAATTGAAAAGATAAATAAATAAATTACAAACAGAGCCGACATGATTCAAATGACAACAGCCAGTAAACAGGACACTGAGACAAACAGCAGTTGAGGACCCAGCACTGGGAAGAGCAGCGCGCGAGGAGATGCTAGCAGGAGCCACGCTAGCCTTCTGAACAATAAACATAGCGATCCAGCCTCTGCTGACACCTGGCCCCTCATTAACCTCCGAATCCTACAGCAAGCCTGAACCGAATCGCGTCGCTGTGCGTGTAGATACTGCAGCTTAACGTCAGTGCATTTCCACAATCTTCACAGCCCAGAAAAAAAAAAAAAAAAAAAAAAACACCTCACCAGAACCCCCGATTCATTCTCTAATGAGAGGAAAAAAAACGCAAAAATCTATCAAGGAATCAAATGAGTTAATTAAAAAATACACTCTCTGATGCAAAACAACAACGAAAAAGAGTAAGTTAAATAAAATTCATGCAATTTCTACAGCGGTAATATTAAAGGTACTTTTTTTCTCAACAGACAGGTGCCCTGACTGTAATCAATCAGTCAATTACAGTGTACAGCAATACAGCAAGTCACATCTTTTTCAATATACAGGTCAGACATCATGCAACAACAGATTCCGTTTTAAAAACGAAAAATCTTAATAAAACACTACAGAAATTTCTAGAAATGCAGCCGATGTAAAACCCAACCTCAGTAGCAAACGAGTGACCGCAACTAAAACGCGAAAATGACTTCAAATCATATTAGGAAAGGATAGAAAAAAATGCGGCAACTGATATGAAAAAAGGAGGCTGTACATTGCATGAGTGCCTTGTTTGTCTTCCATCAGTCAAGTTTCCTATAACGAGTCAAAAATGTACAAGAGCTTAAGTAACGTGAGCTTAGAGCTTCCTTGTGGGATTTAAAGGACTGACCTGCTCACACACTACGTGTGTACATGCGCATATGCGCATGAATACACATGCACGCACGGCCACAGTCACACATCAGATTTGCTATCTGCAAATTATAGTAGTGCACTATATATATATATATATATATATATATATATAAATACACACACATACTCAAACAAGAGGTGAGTGTGTACAGGTAAATATATGACCGTAGTACCCGTTTAGTGTGTCCTTAGTTTTAAACTCCTGTCTATTACCTGAAATCTTCATATGCTTTTCATGGCAGATGTTCCTTGAAATTTAGGAGCGTATACAAATACTGTAACTTATATACAGTTGAAAATCCCAATGAATCATTTTTCTGTCAAAGTTGGTTACTGAGACCAGCACCCATGTTTTATAAAAACCCAAGGAGAACAGAAAAAAAAAGAGAGACCCTAAAGAGACCAGAAAATATATTAAAAAGAAAATCAGTAGTAACATTTTCATGTGCTAGTAAAGTGCAATTCAACAAGATTTGCAATGTACATACAAGAAAAATGACTGATTCAGACCCTTCAGCCGTCACTCCGCCCAACTCTTACCTTCACCTCTCAAAATGCCACTCAGATCTCTCTTATTAATTTAACAAGCAGTTCAAACAGTCTGCTATCAGTTTAGCTTTCATTTCCACAGTTCTTGAGAACTATCTTCCAGTGCCCAGTCTCTGACCGTGGGTAGATTGAGCGCCTCGCTCTTGACTGAGAGCGAATTGACCAGTTCGCAGTGGAACTTGCGGATGTGTCGGTACAAGTCCCCTGACTGCGTGAAGCGCCGTTCGCACCACTTACAGGCGTGCGGCTTCTCGCGCGTGTGCACGACGGCGTGTCGGCTCAGGTTGTGCGAGTACTGGAAGCTCTTGCCGCAAGTAGTGCATGTGTAGGGCTTCTCGCCCGAGTGCGTCCGCTCGTGGCGCTTTAACGTGTACATGCAGGAGAAGGTTTTGCCGCAGATGGAGCAGGTTGGGACATTGACGTCGCCGGCTGGCTTGGCCCGTACGCCTTCCTGCTCGCGAAAGTGCGTGCTGAGGTGGATCTGCAGGATGTGTGGGCTGGGGAAGACCTTGTTGCATAAGGGGCACATGAAGATTTGAGTGTGTGGAGCCCCGAGCATGCTGGAGACGTAAGGCAACAGGGAGTTCTCGACCCCAGCGGCCTCCTGCGCTCGCTCGCTGTCCCCTCCTAAGACATCGGTGTCGTCATCGCCTCCCTTGTCGTCCCGCTCCAGCTCGCTGGCCAGCGAAGCCTCACGCAGGGCAGAGAGGTGAGCCTCCAGGCCCAGTCTCCGTTGCGCCACTAGGCTGAGGTGAGTCCCGTTGGTGCTGGGTGGCTCCTTCACACCACTGTGCTCCATCTCGTAGTCGCCGCTCACCAGCTCGTCATCGTCCGAGCCCGTGTCCTTCTCCACCTTGACCTGAACTAGGGCACTCTGGAGGCTGTCTGGGGTTACGGAGCTGCAGAAGTAAGGGTTGCCGGCCATGGTCTCCCCAGGACCTCCGCCCAGACCGGACTTGACAGACAGGTCAAGCACGCAGTCTGTGTCAGCAGAGACTCTCCGAGACACCGCTGAGCGACGGGACCGGGAGCCGGTGGAGCTGCTGGGGCTGCCGGCAGGAGACTTGCCAGCGTCGGGACCGTGCGTTTCAGCCTCCCTCGGGCTAGTAGTGGGAGACGCGGTCCGGTCAGAAGGCAGGCGCATCCACATGCTCCCCGGCTCCTGAGGGCTATCCCGCTTGTTCTCCATGTCCTCGTCGTCGCTCTGCAGCAGGTCGGCGGTGGCCGGCCGGCCCGTGCTTCCACCTTCCGAGAAGCTCTCCACCTTGTCCGAGCAGCTGGAGGCGTCCTCCTCCCGCTTGGTGCTGTCGGCCTCGGCCGTGGCCTTCTGCTTGAGCTTCTTCTTGCACACCTTGACGATGTCATACATGTGGAGGTAGCTGGCGGCAGCCAGCACATCCTCCACTGGAAGCGATTTGAACTGGAGCTTTCCCTCGTACATGAACTCAAGCAGGAGAGCGAAGGCCGGGGCCGTGACAATGTCGCTGTTCAGATGAACAATGTCCCTTTTGTCTAGCTGGTCCTTGTAAAAGAGGTGGAAGTACATGCTGCATGAAGCCAGCACTGCACGATGGGCTCGGAACTGGGCATCACCGACCAGCACAGTGGAGTCACAAAGGAATCCCTGATGCCTCTGCTCGCTCAGACACTGTAGCAAATGTCTGCTGTGGTCTGGAAACTCCATGCTGTCTTCATAACCTGCAAAAGACCACAGATGTTAGTGAGGCTCGCTAGAACAACAATTGTTTTGTCTGCAGCTCTGTGTGGAACTTCTCTCTTTCCCACCCGCTCCGTCCCCTCTCTCTCTTTCGCTCCATGCACACAGACATACTCTCACACACTAATTCTCTCTCCCTCCCTCCCTCCCTCCCTCCACCCCTGTGGGAACACTGGAAAAATGTTCACCACAGTCCTGACATAAAAGGATTACAAAAAAGCACATGCAAAAAGAATAACATCACAGTTTATATATTAGGCTAATTGCATTTTCCTCAAATGTGCACTTTAAAGTACACAATAGTGTGTTTAAGATTACATTTTACACTAAGCCTTTTAATTAAAAGTTTAAAAGCACAAGACCCGGGAAATTAACGCAAAAAAACGCAAATGAAAAATATCCTAATGGTAAATTAAATTTAAAGCAATACAGCTGTACGCCTCCCATCAGAATCATTCGGGTATAATCAGATGGCGTGATGTAAGGAGCTGAAGTCCTGATTCCACAGATGCCTGCGCGAGAGAATCTTTCCTGTTTTTCCTCGCTGTGCTCCTGGAGCAGTTATTTATAATAACCCACTTTGGCCAGGACGCCAAGTATAGGTAACAGGCTTACAGGTACACAAACAGCTCACCATCATGGGCGCACTGCATAAGTATACTAAGTACCATGATCTCGAAGGTTACGACAACTGAGGTAGCAGAACATCATTGTGACGTGCGTAATCAAAAACGGACATCTGCAAATAAAATACGCACTTAAAAAAAATATATATATTATACTAAAAAATACACATGAACAATTTACAAACTAAAAAAAGTTACAAAGCAAAACAAAATATGGAATCACACCTGTTACCCGCGGAGATCGTTCCCGTCTAAAAAAATGCACCGGCGTCATGTTCAACCAGCGGACTTAAATGAACTCATTTGAATCTTCATTTAAATCTGATTGGGATAGCAAGCCAAAGCCCCCCACCCCACCCCAAACAGCGTTCAGACCTTCATTAATGAGGGGCTTATAGGGGGACAGGGGGATAACAAACCTCTCGCCAGCCCTCTCCTCCCCCTTTTCCCCTCCCCAAATCTTTGGAGAAATGGAACATCCTCCCCAAAGAGGCGGTCCCCAGCAGATTTACAATACAATCACTTTAAGTGCCCCGTAGTCCACATCAATCCTAATCCTTAAGATGGCTAAAAATAAAGATTGCAGGACAGCTCACAAGGTAGCAGCGATCAAATTAGGAGACTGGGAGGACAGAGAGGGACGGAGAAGGAGGCTTATGAACATCTGATCCAGCTGACTGAGACCATATGGCAGCTGCTGCCCAGATAAAGAGATTAAGACTAGGAGGAGTGCGATTACAGCTGTCTAGCCAATTCAGGCAGCTCAAATCTGCAAGTTCTAAATTAGTCCTTACAAACAAGGAAAAACGGAAAGAGTTGAGCAAAAGCCTGACGAAGGGATGCTTCTATTATATAAAGTTGCAGATTTATTCGGCTAAAAGCACTTCTGCGTTTTCGCTTGCTTTAAAAGATTAGGAATCGGAAGCGAAAATCTCGTTAGTTAAAAGAAAAACAGATTTTTAACAGATTAACAGCATGCATAATACTATAATAAACTACCCTACCAACGCCACTCTATACTGTCACAACAGAGCAACAATTTGTCTCTGTGAACGAAGTAACTGAACAGAAGACCTGCAAACAAACAGAATAATGAAAGGCTTGCCTGGAAACCTCTTCATGGCAACAAAAAGTGTCACTTGTCCCCCAGCCTGGTTACACTACACCAGCTCGAAATCCTTTACTTCCCATTTCACACACTCTCTGACGGCTGATGGCAGACGCGCAAAAAGACTTAACGAGAGCTCCCTATTCAAAACACATCCCTGTTGCCCGGACCCCCCGGTACAGTACCTGCAGTACGCATCAACTTGATTAAGTCCACTGTTGTGGTAGCGCCGGCTGTAACTCCCTTCGCCGAATCAATGAAAGGGTAGAGACGCGAAAGAAAGAGAGAAAATCAAACTGTGAGGGACAGATGCAAAGTGGAGGAGATGTTGGAGGGGAATGCGATGCCTCCTCCTGCACACAGATCCGCACACACACTAACTCCCAGTCTGTGCGTTAGAAGAAAAGACTGGGGGATGGCAGCCTGTCAGCTGCTCTGACATCATGTTCAGATGGAAATGCTACCTCCAGCTGTGCTCCTTTTAGTGCCATATGCTACTCCTCTACACTCTTGCCACCAGCCTCTCCTTTATACAACTTTGTTTCTCTTTCCCCCCCTTTAAAAAACGGGAGGAAGGGAAGTGTTGTGAGGTGATTCTGTAGAAAACTAGCCAATTCTAGTCCCCTTTAGTTGTAATCTCTCGGCAAAGAAGAACTTGGAAATGGGTCCGTCTGAAAGCCGACACTTTTTTCTAACCTAGTTTCCTGCACTGAGAATTTAAATACCCTCAAGTTTTTTTCCCCCCTCTCCTTCCAGTAACCATAAACAAAGGCCAGCACAGCACATTTGCAACTGACAGATCCACGCAGCTGATATTGTTTTCGACTTCTTTATGGTTCACTGGCCGCGCCATTACCGTCATTCATTTTACTAACCCTTTGGACAACTGACAGAGGAGGAAAGGAAAAAAAAAGAAAAAGAAATAAGAAACAATGGGAACAATCGTACAGGCCTTATAAGTACGGTTCAGACAAAAGGAACTGTATTAGGACTTGCAAACCTCCTTACTACTTAAGTATCCCACTCATATTTGTGTTCATTTTCAGAAACTTGTTCAGTGCGAGACAAACAACAGTTTCCTGTTTACCATCAAAATCAGCAAAACAAAGATACACAAATATAATCTGAAGGTCTCTTCTGAATGATGTCAAACACTGATGAATAGGAACAGAATATTTAGTTTTTTAAACTCATTGATATGCATGAATATCTTTAAATGCATAAAATGCTACAAAAATGAAGAGTACTAACTAATAAGAGCTTTTCATTCAATAATAATAGTACGTATTTTGGTTTACAAAGAAAATGGTAAACATGAAGGTAAAACTAAACCCACGCTAGCACATTGTTTTATACGGTGACATGTCAAAGTGAACTTGTTTTCAACCTGGGAAGTTGTCCTGAAAGACTTATGTGAATGGTGCCAAGTTAGCCCTTACTGAACTTAAAAGCTACGATACAAAATAAACAGACATTGTAATAAAACAAAGTACGAGTCCACCTAGGTAGGAAATGGCATTATAGCAGGCTACACCTACACAAACACACACAGAGAGCACTGCCGACGGTCTTTCTCTGGATCCTGACCCCGTACGTTCAGGAAAAGCTAGCTTGCGTGGCTAACAAATAAAAAGTAAGCATTCAACCTTCAGTGTTACAGTTTTGCGACAGGCCCCGATGCCACGCGCTCGAGCAACTCGTTCTGCGCGTAAAGAGCAGCGGTCGCGTGAAAAAGATCGTTACTTTTCCCCATAACAATCCAGCCCGTGCCTCCAACCCCCCTTTCATCTCCTTAAAGAGCACCTCGTATCACAGGCACTTACAGACAACCAGGTCCAACGTCTTCCTGCTTCCTCCGTCTAATCCTCTCAGCGAGAAAAACAACTCGATTGACTTTCAACAGCTTTCCATAACAACCTGCAGTGGCAAGAAAGACAGAGCAGGCGAGCGGAGCGACGAGAGCTGCGGCAGCCAGATGTTTCCGAGCTGTTGCTACTCAACTCTCCTGTAAAGAGGAAGCGCTTGACTGGCAGCGCGCAAGCCAATGGAAGAGGCGAAAAGAAAAGCGAAGGCAAATTGGAAGCTGCCGCTGAGGGGGGAAGAGGGAGGGATGTCTCTTTCTCGGCGTAGGTTGACACCAGGCAACAGTGAGAAAGCAGAAAAAAAGGCCGAGCGAGCGAGCGAGCGAGAGAACGAGCGAACGGACGGGTTCCTCGAGCAGACTGGCGCAGCGAGCGGATCGAGGGACATTGCGCAATGTTACGTGGGTACTGTAGTCACGGGCCGAGCAGCGGTGAAGAACAGGTGCACTGCAACTTCCTCCAGCGCTGCGGAGAGACACTGACACAGACATATAGGCACAGGGACAGCGATATGGCCACTTAAAAATATAATAAATGAGGAACAGAGGCACCAGTGTCTGATATAACGCTAAAATTATTACCACAGCACAATAAAAAGGAAAGAAACAATCTAAAGTGAAACATTACATTTGAGAAGAGCTTATAATTTCGAAATATTTTGGGACGAAATAGGGCTATAAGCGGATAAAAATACTTGTGCTACTGTAATTAGTTATATTGGTATTATTCTTTATTATTATTATTATGATTATTAAGTTATTTATTTATTTATTTTTGTTACCAAGGAGTTTGTAGTGACAGCTTTTATTGCGAGATTATTAATGCATTCATTCACATTTCATACATTACTACAGTAAGTTAAAAGACTACACTGGACATTCTAATTTTTTTTTTTTTTATAAATTAGAAAATTAGATTATTTTGGGTTAAATTATAATGCAACGTGCCACAGAGTATATGGATGCAGAATATATATATATATATATATATATATATATATAGAATGGATAATGTTGAGTAATGACGCTAAATAAAAACTAAATGTAGTCTAAAGAAAATACGATAACAGTTTACAATAAGGTACATTAGTTAATTACATTAGTTAACATGAAAGAATGAACAATACTTCAACGGCATTTAGCTATTCTTATTAGCATTTACTAATGCATTATCAAAATCACAAGTTGTGTTTGTTAACATTATGCACATGAACAAACAATGAACGCCTGCATTTTAGTGAATTAACATTAACAAAGATGAATAAATAGTGTAGTAAATGTTTTGTTCATTGTTCGTTCATTTTAGTTAATGCATTCATGTTAACAAATGACGCCTTATCGTAAAGTGTTACCGAAAATACAATAATCTACCATAAGCAGTGTGCTGAAGTCTAGATTCCTGTGCTTACGTGCCACTTATACAGTTTGTGTGTGAGATCGCGGCGTCAACAGGTGAACGTTTGCAATGCTAGGTATGTGCAATGGTCCACAGATGCGATAAGTTCACTCAGGACCTTGTGAACACAGTCACGTGTTTGGCATATTTGGCTGCTAAAACGCACCCGCCCGTCAGCATCCACGCTCCCACACTCATGCGTCCCAGTAAACTAATTGGCGTTACTAATACATTTCAAAACAAACCACTGTCCTACTGGTACCGGAATCTTGACATAATAACATTATAATTTAATGCAAATAATGGCCTCATTAAGCTGATGTGGCAAATGAGTCCAGGCATGTGATGTGTTGGTGTTTTCCATGTCGTCACCCAACAATATTCCTTGTTCTGTACAAGAGCTATCCACAACATTCACATCAATTATAATGAAATATAAATGAAATGTAATGCTATTCAAGTTTTCATGACTTAGCTTTTCATTAAGTCTTATTTAATCTAAAGTATTTTGTCAATATACTAATATTTCAATTAAAAACCAAAGATGTATGTTTACTAAACAATTACTACGGTTATTAAGCAGTAATACACAATCACCAAACTGTTTTCATTAAAAAAAAGGCATTTCACTATTAGCATAACTGCTGTTAGTTCTCTGCTCCAGATAATCAACAGGCCTTTTTGATCCCAAATGTTTTTTGGAGATGACAGTCCCTTGAATACGGCTGTGCCATCAGCAAAGCACGGCTGATGTTTGAAATGATATTTACTGGAGTTCTCTCCATCTGTTCAGACTGAAGTCAAAGATGTGAGGCCTCGTTTCTGTGCAACTACGAGCAGTTTTCTGAAGAGCAATGGAGGACTAGTAAAAATGGTTTTATTTTATTGTTGTAGTAATAGAAAAAACTGTTAAGTGTATATTTAACAGTAGATATAATATATTGAAATGAATATAATAAATTATATTTGGCATATAATTACATATTACAGCTTTCTCCAGATAGATAGAAGTTATGCCATGCAGCAGTATGAAAGCACAAAAGCAGAATTTGCAAGAGATCTTAATTAAGTGATTTTGTATTCCTATGCTTGAAAATGTAATGTAATCTTAAAAAGCAAATGTGCAACCACACAACAACACCACTAAGTTCTGTATTTATGTGTGTATGTATACAGGATATAATGCTAGAAGAGCCACTGAACACACATTTGACAGTTTATTCTAATCAGGTACTTCTGCATTCCCACCTCTTGAGGTCACTGTGGAATCCATGTTTGTGAATGCTACTGGATTCACTCAACTTGCACCATAAACATAAATATGCTAGGCTTTTTTAAGCATTCTTACATGCACAAGATTGTACATACTTCACACTCTAAGATTATACAATACTTGTTATTTATAGAAGAAAAAGGAAATTTATGTAATAGGTTTCCAAATGATGACGAATTTCATCTGGAGATGAGCTATTAGACAGACCTAAACACATGTTTATACAAGTACTCTGACCTTTATGATGGGATTAAACATGCACTGGAGGAAAGAGTTTGTCCAGCTGCGCAACTACAACAAAGACTATGAACAATGTAGAGCCCCAAACGCAAACATGTTATGAATTATGTCACCCCAGTGAGCAATGTATGAATTCAAAGTCGTCCTGAAAATAGTGGTCATTTTGAATGCTCTGCGGTTAACTATACTGGTTTTGTATTCAGATCTTAAATACATTTTTTCTCACTTTGAAGCCTTGGAGAGCAAAGGGACGTGTCCTTTCTGTGGTCTGGCTTCTGACACTAACATCTGGACTGGGTTCTTTCTCAGTTTCAATTTCTAAAAGTACTTTAGACCCTAAGGGAGGGGGTAGGGATATATGTAAAGTGCATTTAATGGACTGTATTGTTAAACAACATACCAGTTGTTCAGCTGGTTGAACATCTTTCCAGGAAAAAAAAAAAAAAAAGACAAAAACTATATGAAACTGTTTTGAAGGGTGATGTGATCTAGGACCTTTATACTGGGTAAAAACTATATTCCCCACAGCAATGTTAACAAAAAAATTAATGTACAAATATTTAACAAAATAATCTTTTGTTTTAGTTTTTTACTTATATTTTACTAATATGGCCTACCAGTAACATAATCTAATATACATTTTTTAAACACTAATAATTTAATAACACTGTTAAATGTAATCTTTAGTAAATCTCATAATTAAAGTCCGGTATTAATGTGGCATTCTAAATTTGTGGCATTGACAATCAGTTAAATTAGTTTTAATGTTTTACTCTTATTTATTTAGACTTATTTGATATAAAATAGAATAGAATTGTTAATTTTAGTATAGAATTATAGTATATAATAATTTTTCACTACATTATTGATTATTTGGTGTTGGTAAATGCATGTACATACGCTACGAGTCAAAAGTTTTTGAACAGCAAGATTTTTAATGTTTTTAAAAGAAGTCTCTTCTGCTCACCAAGCCTGCATTTATTTGATCCGAAGTAAAGCAAAAACAGTAACATTTTGTAATATTTTTACTGTTTGACATAACTGTTTTCTATTTGAATATATTTTATAATGTAATTTATTCCTGATTTCAAAGCTAAATTTTAGCGTCATTACTCCAGTCACATGACCCTTCAGAAATCTTTCTAATATTTTGATTGGCTGCTCAAAAAACATTTATTATTACTATTATGTTGAAAACAGTTCAAAAACTTTTGACTGGTAGTATGTTTGTTTGTAAATGTAAATTTACATACAAACATACACTACCAGTCAAAAGTTTTTAAACAGTAAGTCTCTTCTGCTCACCAAGCCTGCATTTATTTGATCCAAAGTACAGCAAAAACACTATGTATGTAAATGTGTGTATGATTGAATAAGAGTTTCTATTACAGTTGAACTGGATGAAACACACTTATGCATTCAGAGGAAGTTTTTCTTACACCTTTTCTAATTTCTGTTCCCAGAATGTACCCATCATAATAGCAGATGTTCAAGAGTGGCTTATGACGATGAAGAGCCGGACAGCAACATCGTAATATGATCCATACCAACTCACAACAACACAGCATAGGTGTCCAACTCCGGCTGGCAGAAGGTAGGATTGTAATATTTGTAATAAACCCAGCATGCAGAGGAAGTGTCCAACTACCATCTCTGTGGACCTTCATCACACTCTTCAACATGAGAGGCCAACCTTAGAATGACTGTATAATGTGGGGATCTTAAGATGTCATATAAGCCAAGCTCTCAGTACAACATTGAAAAAGACCCAAAATGGATCCCATACAAGAAACTCGCTGAGACAACACAGCACCTAATAGCAGGAGGCATATTTATATTTATATAACACAACCACGTCTAGGGGTTGTGTATACAAAAAAGTGAGGTACTACAGAAACCGTAAGAAAATGTTTCTTACAAATCAAGATACAGAAAGAGTAGTGTATAAATATACACACATACAACTATAAAGCTATATGAAATCTGCAGTGATGGCACAATGAAACATAAGCCCGCCAATGTCACCCTTACTCCACAGACAGGCAACAGAGAGACGTGCTCTCAGGGGAGAGGATGAGCTGGAGAGATGCGGCCGTATCATCAGATGGGCAATCACACAGTCTCAGGAGAACACTGGGATTGTTTATCTGGAGCTCAGTCTCTTCCTTCTCTCTTGGGACCCTGCAGCAGCACGTCACCCAGTGCACACAGCAGCCTCACAATTATTATACCTCATAATAATTAGCATTTAATGAAGCACCCAGCCATATGGAGGAATCCGTCTTTAACTGGTGAAAGCATGCTGATAAATGAAGGTTAATGCTGGGTGATAAATAACACAGCTGGAAAAAGGGCTATAGCTCTGAGCTGAAATACAAATGTGGGGCAAAATTTATTACAACTTTACCAGTCGTTCGAGTAGAGTATGTGTTCCCATTCAAAACAACAACTAAAAGGCAACTTGACAGAACTCTGCACATTATCTTAAGTGATTCGCATTACAGTCAAGGTGCATTTCTATCCATTTCAATAGGAAAATATAGCTGCAAGAAGTGATTACCAGGGTTCAAGTGCTTTAAGGCATTTAAGCACATATGAAAAAAGACATTACTTAGCAAGCCTGTAACCACCTAAATCAATGAATTAAAAAACATTTTTGGCAAATCCAGGTAATTTACCATGGAAATATAATTTGTAAAAAATCTTTATTACTGTTAAAGCCCAGCTGTGGTCCGATCTCCTCAAAACTTTGCATGCTTGTTTAGAATCACCTGTGTGCTCACCAGGTTTCATGAAGTTTTGAGTTTTCCTTTAGGCTTTAAAGGATTTTGGGAAAATTTGGACAGGCCCCTTTTCTAAACGACCCCATTATAGTCTTCCAAAGGGTATATTTTAACATTTTTTTTTATAATTATGGACCTATAAAGTCTAGAGAATTGTATAGCAATGTTTTATCCAGATTGAGCAAAAAACTATAGGTTTTTGACATCTTCTCAATCATTTAATAAACAATTAGATTGACAGCAGTGGTTCTAGAGGCAAAGTTGTCCGGAATGAGGAGTTCTATCGCATGATACAAGTATGTGCAAAAAAAGTGCGATGTACAGGTCCTTCTCAAAAAATTAGCATATTGTGATAAAGTTCATTATTTTCTGTAATGTACTGATAAACATTAGACTTTCATATATTTTAGATTCATTACACACAACTGGAAGTAGTTCAAGCCTTTTATTGTTTTAATATTGATGATTTTGGCATACAGCTCATGAAAACCCAAAATTCCTATCTCAAAAAATTAGCATATTTCATCCGACCAATAAAAGAAAAGTGTTTTTAATACAAAAAAAGTCAACCTTCAAATAATTATGTTCAGTTATGCACTCAATACTTGGTCGGGAATCCTTTTGCAGAAATGACTGCTTCAATGCGGCGTGGCATGGAGGCAATCAGCCTGTGGCACTGCTGAGGTGTTATGGAGGCCCAGGATGCTTCGATAGCGGCCTTAAGCTCATCCGGAGTGTTGGGTCTTGCGTCTCTCAACTTTCTCTTCACAATATCCCACAGATTCTCTATGGGGTTCAGGTCAGGAGAGTTGGCAGGCCAATTGAGCACAGTAATACCATGGTCAGTAAACCATTTACCAGTGGTTTTGGCACTGTGAGCAGGTGCCAGGTCGTGCTGAAAAATGAAATCTTCATCTCCATAAAGCTTTTCAGCAGATGGAAGCATGAAGTGCTCCAAAATCTCCTGATAGCTAGCTGCATTGACCCTGCCCTTGATAAAACACAGTGGACCAACACCAGCAGCTGACATGGCACCCCAGACCATCACTGACTGTGGGTACTTGACACTGGACTTCAGGCATTTTGGCATTTCCCTCTCCCCAGTCTTCCTCCAGACTCTGGCACCTTGATTTCCGAATGACATGCAAAATTTGCCTTCATCCGAAAAAAGTACTTTGGACCACTGAGCAACAGTCCAGTGCTGCTTCTCTGTAGCCCAGGTCAGGCGCTTCTGCCGCTGTTTCTGGTTCAAAAGTGGCTTGACCTGGGGAATGCGGCACCTGTAGCCCATTTCCTGCACACGCCTGTACACGGTGGCTCTGGATGTTTCTACTCCAGACTCAGTCCACTGCTTCCGCAGGTCCCCCAAGGTCTGGAATCGGTCCTTCTCCACAATCTTCCTCAGGGTCCAGTCACCTCTTCTCGTTGTGCAGCGTTTTCTGCCACACTTTTTCCTTCCCACAGACCTCTTGCTTGAGGGTGTCAATGATGGCCTTCTGGACAGCAGTCAGGTCGGCAGTCTTACCCATGATTGCGGTTTTGAGTAATGAACCAGGCTGGGAGTTTTTAAAAGCCTCAGGAATCTTTTGCAGGTGTTTAGAGTTAATTAGTTGATTCAGATGATTAGGTTAATAGCTCGTTTAGAGAACCTTTTCATGATATGCTAATTTTTTGAGATAGGAATTTTGGGTTTTCATGAGCTGTATGCCAAAATCATCAATATTAAAACAATAAAAGGCTTGAACTACTTCGAGTTGTGTGTAATGAATCTAAAATATATGAAAGTCTAATGTTTATCAGTACATTACAGAAAATAATGAACTTTATCACAATATGCAAATTTTTTGAGAAGGACCTGTACAATCGTTTATGTCCTTGAAAAATGCTATATTGCCCCCCAGTGGCCGATTTCTTTCAAATTTCTCTCAGACCTTTGAGGCCGTGAGTCAAACAGGCCCACTGAGTTTCGTTCCGATTTCCTCTTTTAACCTTGTCTAACTGGTGCTCAAATTTCGTCTGCCAATAGCGGCCATGTTTGTTTAGATACACAATTGTCCTTATAGACATTTGTGGCACTTTGGACCAAGACCGTGCACACAGATTTTCATGTTGAAAGGACAAATGGTTGTGCAGCTATAGCCGTTTTTATGTTACATAAGTATTCTGAGTTTGGAGAAGATATCTCATTCCATTCAGGAGTTATAGGCATTTTAGTAAAAAAGACCCTGCCCCTTTCTAACGTTTTGTGATGGTGAGTCGAAAGATAATTTTTTTAATATTTATTTTTACTAAATGAAAATCAGAGGCATGCGTTTTGTCCACCATGAGCCAAGGATTCCAACGACATAAGACACTGATGGTTTAGGAGTTTCTTTTTTTTTGGTCACTGATCGGGGTGAGCCTTGGTGACGTTGTAGGCGGCGTAAGTACTACCATCCCTCCAAGTTTCAAATCTCTATGACTTACGGTTTGGTCTGCACAATCAGTTTTACATGGAGATTGCTGATCCGCGACCATTCTAATAATTACAATAGGATTTCAGCGCTATGCGCTTGAACCCCTAATTAGTCAATACTGCACTTGTCAAGTGAATTTATGTACCCGCTTTGCAACATATAGTTAAGTCTAATGAACATACCCTAAAAATCACTTCCTGCAGATCAGAGGATTCGGTGACATTTTTAACAGAAGCTACGAACAATAACATTTCAAGTAAATAATTCATGACCTACCTGTCTCACTTGCAGCCCTCTTATTAGGCAGGGGAACAGCTGTTCTTTCCCACAGCACACCCAAAGCCTCTGGAGGTGCTGCATCTGTTTGGGGGGAGGGCACATCCTCTAGGGTTCAGGCGTCAGGGGAAACTGCTGTGTGTTTAACTTGTTTATCCACAGATGGTGGAGATCAGGCCACAAAAAGGAAGCTTTAGTTTAATTTCACAACGCTTCTTCTGTTTGTCGAGCAATTCTTACACACTTACTTACACAAGTTGTGATGGTAATCCCCTTTAAATGGATCATTTGTGAAACCAGTGTACAAAATATTACAGTAGGTCCAAGATATTAATATGTTGTGTTATGATTTCAAGGTCTAATACACATTCACATCTGCTTGCCTAATCACATCTGCTTATAATTGGATCTGGAGCAGTGTGGAGTGTGATGTGCCATTGGTAGTCCAGCACTTCCAGCAACCCTGAAAACTCGTTGAAATTCAAATATAGCTGACTACGTTGTTGTATTATAATGATAACACCTTACAAAAAGGTCTCATTTGTTAACATGAGTTACCGTGAACTAATTGTACATTTGATAATTACTTGTTTATGTTAGTTCACAGTGCATTAACTAATGTTAACAGCAGTGTTGGGGGTAATGCATCGCAAGTAACGCAGGCTACAGTTGAAGTCAAATGTTTACATGTTTACATATGTGTTGTTACCTGAATGATCCACAGCTGTTTTTTTTTGGTTTAGTGATAGTTGTTCATGAGTATTTGTCCTGAACAGTTAAACTGCCTGCTGTTCTTTGTTTTTCAACTTAGTTTTTTAATTCATTTTGTTACAAAACCCCAATGAACATTACAAAATATCAAATTATATATCATTACAGAGCAGATTTTCCCACCCCTACATTTATATATAAAAAACAAAATGAATTATAAAATAAAGTAATATATACAAATACAAATGATAAAAAGAAATTAAGATAATTAAATAACATTGACCAATGTGCATTTAAAAAAAATAAATAAAAAATAAAAATAATAATAATAATAATAATAATTATTATTATAGTACATTGGAATTCAAATTACAGTCATCATTACACACTATTCCAGTTTATCTATTTACTGCCTGCTGTTCTTAAGAAAAATCCTTCAAGTCCCACAAATTCTTTCTCTGTATTTGAACCCTTTCCAACAATGACGGTATGATTTTGAGATCCATCTTTTCACACTGAGGACAGCTGAGGGACTCATATGCAACTATTACAGAAGGTTCAACCGCTCACTGATGCTTCAAAAGGAAAAACGATGCATTAAAAGCAAGGGGTGTAAACTTTTGAACAGAATGAAGATGTGTACATTTTTCTTATTTTGCCCAAATATTATTTTTTTTAAATTTAGTACTGCCCTTCAGAAACTCCAGAACGTAGATCACAAACGTGACCTCAGTGTTTTAGTCCTTAATGAATCAGCATTTTTGAAATAATCATTTAAAACTAAACAGTTGTCACCATTTGTTGCCACCTACTGGTGTAACCTGCAGAAGGAGTCACAAAAAAATCCCCACAACTTACATATACATATAAAAACAAAATATACATAGCAAAACAAGTCCATGCTGAATTTATAACTTTAAAGGATACTCTTAAAACCCACATCATGACATGCTACCCTTGAGACAGAGACCTGGATTGGACTCTCCCTCTCTCAGGCCTGTAGGGGGATGTTTTCCTGGGGTAGGTGGAACACAGATGCGCGGCAGCTCTTGCTTTGCTGGGAGAGGAGATGGCTGACTACCTTTTGGCTTCGAGGCACCATTAACCAATTTGCTATCCAGATGTCCATCACTGAGCAGTGGCCAGCTTTGTGCCAGTCTGAGCAGTCCAGACACATACATCTGGGCAAGACCATTATATTCACAGTCTCAGACTCAACCCCCACACACAATCTGTTATTTTTTCGTCTGTGAATCCAAAACCATGCCTCAGTATGACCAAATGTGTGTCTGTGTGTGTGTTTGTGTGTGTGTGTGTGTGTGAGTGTGTCACTTTTGGTGTGAAGCGTGATTTTTTAGTTTATGTACTTTATAAGTATATATACGTCATATAATAGAGGATCTAGTCAAAGCAAAACATTTTTCACATCATCTTATGTTTTATCTAACAGATTTAGATCCAGTTCTTGATTCTGATTGGCTGAACAGCGTTCTATAAGCACTCAAGGGTCAGTTAAACTTCACTTTTCGTTCCAGTGACTTCCATTCATAGGCACACAGAGTCAACCTTTCCAGTTCACTGGAACCTTGCTCACTATAAAATCCCACAATGCACCTCAAAAACCTGGGTGCATTGCTGCTCACTTTGTTATATTTTCGCTGGTCTCATTTTCAGAAGTCAACATAATCTAGCTAAATCTAGCTATGCACTAGAGGGTGCATATTCAAAACAAACAAAGAACCAACGACATAGTTTGCTGATGATGTGATTGAGTGTAGATTATGGAAGTTGTTGTCTTCATTCCCACAGCCGATGCAATCCGACAGGACTCATGAAATTATGTCCATGAAATATTTGGGATAATGTAAGTACACAAGTCAACAAAATATATAACACTGTTCTAGTGGTTTTTGCATAATTTAATTTAAAAAATCAAGTGACAAACGCATTGAGTAGCATTATAACAACTTTAAACACATGGAAATGTATCTAGTATGATAAAACAGTGCTGCTTTACTCTACATACACATGACCGGAAGGAATGGAAGTGGTCGTCTGTGGCATAATAAAAGCTCTGCTGCTTTCGAGTCATGTTTTACGCTGATTCCACAGCTGTTTCATACTACAGTTATGTTAATAAATCTTTACTACATTAGCTCATCTATGAACATGATTTCATTGGTGAGTATCATTGGATTGCATCGGCTGTGGAAATGAAGACGACAAGTCCAATGATTCCACACTCAATCATGGCAGCGTCAAACTACGCCTTTGTTTCTTTGTTTGTTTTGAATATCCGCCTTCTAGCAGCAAGAATTACATACTCTGCCTTTAATTTATGGCTGAAATGTTGCAGCATTTTTCATAATGTACTCTAAACAGCGTTAAAAAATAATGTCAGAAAGATATCTCTCTTGTTGTTTTTGATAAATAGTAGTTGTGATGTTTTACAATGTGAGTACGTTGCCATATCACCAGAAACTCATCAATCATTAGTGTCCCAATGTGTATGTGTGTAGCTCAGCCGGCACGGAATTAGACTTCTGCGGAATCCTTGGGTACAAATCTTGTGAAAAACATGACTCATGAAATAGCTGAAAGATGAGAGATCAAAAAACAAGCTAAAATGCTTTTGTTCATACTATCAGGTTGGTTTAGGTGTAGTGCACATGGCACATTATTTTAAAACGTCATGGAGCATTAGAGTTATAGCGCCACTCAATGGACATTTCAAGTCAGAACTGCAGTGACACGTACAAAACCAATGTAACAAAAAACGTACCATGAGTACATTCATCTGTTCTTGGAAAAATAACTGAACACTCTTTTAGCGCCACCCAGTGGACGTTTCACAACGAATATGTCACGAAACTTACATGGCGGTACGTATTTCATGTCTTGCACAAAAAGTTTGGTTTGGTTGCCATTGGCAGAGGAAACAAATTGACAAAGTGGCTTTCATAGCTTTTGTGAAACAAAAAGTGAAAATACATACACTTACCTAGTTAATTGGTTTTCTATAAATAGATTTGCAGGAGAAATAAATCGCATAAACAGAAGCAAAGATGAACAATTTTCCTATTATCATTCAGTCCCACGGTCCACCTGATTGATGATACCTGTACGAACAGTGTGTATATGTACCACAACCACAACCTCTGCCAGTGCGAACATTTGCCTTGTGGCACCAATTCCCAGGAATGCCTAACCTGTGCCAGCTGTTGGAGACAAGCTACCTGTGCCAACGGTTGCGGGAGCTGCCCACCACATCATCTGTTCCAGCGTTTCCATCTGTAGCATTTGTACCGATCCTCCTCTCTCTGCATCTGGACCCTCCAAAGAAAGCTTTCCAATAGTGCTGGCCTTGACTATGGCTGCCAACCAGGCCAGATGTTCGAGCTGTAAGCCCCGGGCTAAATCAGTGTAGCTCTCCGCTCATTATTCCAGGCCTGATGAATTGCAAGTGGCTGTTTTTTTCAGCTCACTCTACAACAAACCATCCATCAGAGAGGGAGATTTGAGGAGATGCAGTGGTGGGCTTGTCTAAGGAGGGGCTTGCAGATGTGTCTTTCAAGACATTTGGCAGATTATGGGAAAGCTTTTTGAAAAGTTAGCCTTCTTATGTGTGTCCTAAAACTTCAGCTGACAAAAGGATGTCTATCTTTGGTGTAGAATATGATAGAAATACAATATAAACTTGGTTTAAAAAGAGTATTTTCAGTGGAATCATGGTAAGTGTTAAATACTTCTTCAGTTTGAGTTGCACTGCACCTGTATCACTATGTGTACAATTAGCAAATTTACACACACACACACACACACACACACACACACACACACACCCTTTAATGACATGCAGATGCACAAACATGAACAAATATTCATGTTTGACTAAGGATCTGGAGAGATACCTGTTCATGTAACATTAACATTTCAAATTCTTTACACGTTTTAAAACAAAATAATTAGAACTAAACTCTTAAATAGGCTTTTCACACTTGAAATTGTTAACCCTGGGTCATCCTAAACCCTGGATAAATGGAATACTGGGCTATCTGTAATCACGTTTCACACTTCTCATACTATACCTGGGGTTATCTGTTAATCCTGGGTATTCATTAGCAGACGTTTCACACTGTACATTCCTAAACCCCGGGTTAACATTCTTATTTGCATATTTGCAGTGTCACTGTCACTGATTAGGCCCGCAGTAACCTCCCTGTGAAGAGTTGCATCCTATATTGTGTCGACGATAGCCAGAGATATTGTCAAAAGTAGTAGTAGTAGAAGTAGATTCGTCTTTCGTCGTCTCCGAGTGTGCTGTTAATGCAGCATTAGAAAGCTCTGTGTTTTTACTTTCACTTTTACGTTCACTGTATAGTGAATGAGATTAAGACGAGGTGCTGCTAACCCTGCTCTGGAGCAGGTAGGTTAGGTAGGTTTTGATGCGGGTATGCTAGTTTTTGCTGGTTTATGCTGGTCCTTTGCTGGTTTATGCTGGTCCTTAGTTGGTCCTGCACCAACATAAACCAGCAAAGGACCTGCTAAGAAACAGCATAAACCAGCAAAAACTAGCATACCAGCATCAAAACCTACCTAACCAGCATATGCTGTTTTTTTCAACAGGGTTCTTTACCCGGGTTAAAAGCGGTGTTTAGAACGTTGATAACCCAGGGTTAAGCGTAGTGTGAAAAGCCCTAAAGCGTACCTATTATGCCCCTTTTTGCAATATGTAAAGTCTTAGGTGTCCCCAGAATGTGTCACACAAGTCGGTTAGGTCTGTGAAGGTAAACAGCTGGGAAAGAAATTGCATGTTTATATTAGACCTGTGTATTAAGTGACAGCATAATGTATAATATACAGTCGTGGTGGGACGGATTCTGTGAACGGTTTGTTCTGAGACACTGCTTATGATTTATGGGGATTAAAAAAAGGAGTAGGTGGATTTTTATCATTGTAGGGTGGTTGTGTGCACACGCTGCCAACACACATTTATGTTAAAAACACATGTAAAAGTGAATTTTACATATCAGGTGCAATTATTCTCACAAATATTAACAATTTTGCAAATTTCTTTGCAGCCATGCACTGTGACTGGTTATGCAGGTCTCATTTCACGAGTTCGCCCTTACATCTAATCTGAGCAAAATAGAAAAGCATATTTTGGCGTGCTGTCCTGGGGGAGGGCTCCGGGCCTGGAATATAGACCGAACTCAGAGAACCCCCCATCCCTAGTATGGGATGAAAACAGATTAGGAGCAAAGAGTTGGGGTGGAGGAGGGATGCCGAAAAACTGTCAAAGGACAGAGGTAAGTGGCTGCCTATATGTATATGTGTGTGCTAATTAGGATGGTTAGCTAAACGAGTTACACCTGTACCAAATTGGCAGATTATCTGATCGTGCTCCTCCCGAACCTTGTTAATAAAACATCATTAAAATAAAAAGTATTTTGTGGTGCATTAAAGAGTTAAAGATCTTTTAGAAATTGTAATGCTAATTTGCTCATGTTTTCTCTGTGACACATGCATTTGTGGAACATTTGCAAGAATCACACTGCTAAAAAATATTTTAGCATTTCGTTATATTGTGACAAAGCATAAAAAAAACTGTGATCAACTTCCTGTGTGAAAATGCACTTGGTAACTCACCAAGATTCAGCTGAAGAGTCTTCACAGAGAAGATTCTCTGCATCCTGGGAGGTTCCACACGATTATGCCTGTACCTTGAAGATGAGCCAAAGCAAACATTCTTTAAGACGTGAAGAAAAGAATAGAGGGAAGCTATGTCATCCAGTTGTTGTTATGCAAATACAGTCTGTGCTTCCAGATGTGTGTTTTTCAGCCCCTTTGTCCCCTGTGAAGGCTTGTTGAGCCCTCAGGGAAAAATAAAAACCAACTTAGTTGAGTCCAGCTGTTCCCAGTTGTGCTCATCCCCTGGAAGAACATACCACAATGACTGAAAACAAATTTAGTTTGACAAACAGTCCATGCAAGGGAGATCGAAATGACATCATTATTTAAAAATGTCTTATAACATCTGACACAGACTTTTTTGAATCACTGCTTTACTAAAATTGAAACAGCCTGCAGTTTAATTTTGCAAAGTAGGCCTACATTGACTTTAATATGATCTAGGCATGGGAATTGTAAAGAACATCAGGTTCAATTAACAATTGTTTTAGTACCTTTAAAGGGGTCATGACATGAGAAACCAAATTTCCCTTGATCTTTTGACATAGAAAAGGTCTTTGGATGATTAATACATCCAGCAAGTTTGACAACACCCGGGCACAGTTGTTTGCATAAACACTACCTCTAGAGCAAATATGATGAATAGACGAATAGTCATCTTCTCACCATAGGCCCCGCCCACTGACACTTGATTACCCTGAATGCGAGTGTTGTGCGGTGTCAAAAGCGTATAAAAATTACAATCACTGCCGCTATCTTGTCTGCACTGGATACAGTTAACAGATGTATGTTCACTTTCTGACACAGTCCACACGCTTGAGTCTGTCGTCAATAGGACAAATGAAGTGAATGAACCTTTGACGCGGTTTCAACAGCTTGTTCGCGTCTTTGTACAGATATCAGATGGATCCCAGTGTAAAACACTAGTAGATAGTTTATGGTTAATGCCATTCCGGGTTGTGTCAGGATTGTTCTAAGTATTTTGTTTTGTAAACAAGTCACAGTGTCATGCAGAGTTCACAAAGAAACGTTTGCTGAAGGATGTAGTGGTACTAGATCTGACTGCAGCTTTATCACAAACTGTAAGTAAACGGTTTCATAATGCTTTGTCTGGAAATTACTATTTTATTTTGATCATGTTGTTAAAAAAATCACATCCAATAGTGAGGGCAATAGCGGGGAATTGATACTGTTTCCTATGCAGTGACGTTAGCCAATCATAACAGTAGATGATTACTGGCAAGCCTTAAAAGACCCGCCCCTTAAAACAGGTCATTTTAGACAGAGGGTCCGAATAAGTGTCGAAAATAATGATTTTTCCATATATTTATACGTTTTTTTGTGCAAAAAGTAAGTAAACCTCAAGGAACATAATAAAATGTTTTTAAAAATCCATTTCATGACCCCTTTAAGGAATAAACATTTGGAATGCAATAATAACAAAGAAATGCAATTCTATTACCAAATTATGAAAGATTTTAATTAGTGCAGAAAAACAGTGGGATAATGCTGTATAATGCTCCATTTTAAAGGAATAGTTCACCCAAAATGAAAATTTGGAAAATTTGCTCACAAATGGATCCTCTGTAGTGAATAGGTGCCGTCAGGATGAGTCCAAACAGTTGCTAAAAAACATCACAATAATCCACAAGTAATCCACACAACAGTCCATAATTTAATCTTGTGAAGCATAAAGCTGCGTGTTTGTAATAAACAAATCTATCATTGTTATCAGATGTTTGGAGTCTCATTCTGACGGCACCCATTCACTGCAGAAGATCCAATGGTGATCAATTGATAAAAAGTGCTAAATTTCTCTAAATCCATTCTGATACAAAAAAAAAACCTCATCTACATTTTCAGCAAATTATCTTTTTTGCTGAACTTCTTTATAACACTATTAGCATCAACCAAGGACATTTTGGGGTATTTTTCATAAATCAAAAACTGCTGTGCTGAAAGCAAAATTCTCATGGCTTACAAATGAAAATTCTCTTCTGGGTTTTAGAACTACAAAGTGCTCTCAGAGGAGGTAAAATATATTTTTTTCTCACTCAGATATGACCTTGACATATGGCTTGGCTGCCAGTCTGAGAGCCTTGGCTGTTAGGCAGTGAGGTTGGATGGCACCCTATGGTACCTCAGCATGCATCTGGAAAAGTAGGATGTGCAGGGGGTGTGGCATGGATGTAGTGTGTGGCACCTAGGGGTGTTTGGGGCACCGCTGGCATCATGACTATCTATCAAGCCCAGATGTCACACCCAAGTAACAGCTGCACTGGCTGGGGGCAGTGAGAGACTGTCTTCCTCATCCAGCGGACCTGCCAGAGGCCACCGCATCCAACACAGAGCACAGCAGAGAGTCTTCAGAAGTGCCACTGCTTAACAAAATATACAGAGTTAAAGCTCTGTTAGAGAAATAAAAGGAATTATTGAGTCTGTCCAGCTCAGGCACACACAGAAGCACTGGCTCACATACAAAACCTGGAGTGAACTTGACAAGCTGTATTGTAGTATATTCTCAGTTTGACCTACGTTTTAAATGAATATTCATGTTCACACTCACACCTGGGCTCTCCATTCTGCCAAACAACACAGGTCATAAGCATTCTTTTACATGTGGACCAACAGCAGTCAGTTAACACATATGAATATAAGAATAACTGTTAACATATTAAAATATACAGAGCTTTTAAAATCCATTGAAGCTGTGCCATTTTACATTCATCTGTCCAGCCTACTTACATATAAACACACATGTCCCATATGGCTCCACCCGACCAGGGGAAGGTAATATGGGATTTCATACGAAATCCTCTTTTCTCACATACCCAGATACACATTCGCATTTCCCTCGGTTCGAGATGGGCAGCACAGGCGCAAAACCCTTCGCCCGTCCTGAGGGATAAGACTGAGGTATAAGACCTGCGACAGCACTTTTACCTTACCTAATCGCTCCCCCTTCCCGGACCCTCTCAGTCCCCACCTCACACTGACCCTTCCCAATGGACGAGAGGGCAGTTTGCCAGCTGAACCCTGAGAAGTTTTTAGGACGACAGAGAAGCTCAGGAGATTTGTCCATAGTCGCTTTCATGTCTGTCCACGTCAGTGGTCGCTGGAGCTCCTCGTATGCGGCCCTGGATGAAGAGAGGGACAGCTGTAGGCAGAGAGGACACATGAGATCAGGCAGAGCAGCTGTAGCCACAGTCAAAGGTGTGCAGGACAGCTTTATCTGTTTCAGATGGGGAAACATACGGCCAGAAATGCCCATTCTGGTTCACCTAACAGCATTCAAGTGGCTAATGTGGTCCCAGATTGATAGATGACAAGAAAAGCAGGATCCATCTAGATTAAAGTGTTGACCTAACAGTATCTATCTATCTATATATCTATCTGTCTGTCTGTCAATCTGTCTGTCTATTGGAATGTAGAATAATAGTTTGACTCACTCAAGAATTAAATGACACATTGGAAAGGAATGTTAAGGAATGTTTATCTGGCCATTTTCAGGCATGCTGACACAAAATATTTAATAATTAAATATTGCGTTCACCTCACAAGCTTTTCACCTAGTTTCTTGGTGTAGCAGACTTTTTCAAGCAAACCCATGTGTATGCAGTGTCCTAAATGCAGCGTGGAAACTGTGGTCTCTCTCTGTAGGCATGGACAGCTGATAGAGGGACGGGGGGCGTCTGCCAGTCCTGCTTTCCTGTGGGTTTAAACAGGCCATTCCCCACCTGTGTCACAGCACAGGACTGTGGCCTTACCTCTGCTGTACCTCCCTCCGCCATCTGGAACAGTCAGTATGGGCAGGGGGCCGAACTGAGGCCACAGCATAGGACCAATGAGTCACAAAACAGCTTTATACAGAAATCCGATGCACTTTTTCCAGTGGGATCAAGAAGTAGTCCATTTCAGTGATGCCCAGGTGATACCTGGCCAAACACTGAGGTCCACAACAGCTGAGGTTAACATGCTGTGCTTTGAAAAGTACAGAGGTCTGATGTGAGAATTACCCTGGGCCCTTATGTACTTAATGAAGAAGAAAGGAAATGAGACAGAAAAAAACAGTGCCCTCTGTCACTATTTCCCGATGTAAACTATGAATTATACTTGAATTCTATACTTTTTCTTACTGTGCCTATTAATTTAAACAGAAAAAGTTACACATTACTATATATATATATATATATATATATATATATATATAAAGCTTGGACAGGATCACATTTATGCTTTTACTGTTGGTCTTTTAACAAATTACAGTAAACGTAATTGTGCTATGTAAAAAGAAATAGATAAGATTATTTTACAGCACAAAGGGGGAAAAGTACAAAATTAGAAAGGTAAGCATGGGACAAATAAGGTAAAGCCCCTTAAGCAGACTATGCAGCACTGTTTGGGGAATGACAGTGTAGTCTTTTTACACCCCTTGATGTCCTGGGATGTTAGGCCAAAGATTCAAATCTGTATTTTCCTCTGCAGTCCACTGCAGAAAGAATCAAATGCTTTACCCTGCTCCCCTTTCTGAGAAATATTCATCAACTTAGGACACATTTACATTTGAATAGAAATGTATTAAAAATATGAGTTACAAATTATGACAACTCATTTAATGAGTTTTGCATTTTGGTGGTCTGTTCATTTAGTGTTATTACAGATTGTCACTTTAATATCACTAAGCTTTCTTTTACAAACCAAATAGGAGAATAAATAAATAAAATACTAAAACAGAAACTTGCCCTTGCAGCAATATATTTATATAATATCTGCTCTGTTATCTGCAGTTCCAATTCTGACCACTCAAATAGTTGGCGCAGTTTCCCCAAGAGCACAGTGGGAAATGTTTTGTTGAAAAGGGACATTTGCTGCTGAAGTCTAGACACATGCAGCTGTGATGTAATCAGATTTTAGCACTACATATTTCAGCATAATAATAAAAGGCAGTTCAGAGTTATGAAATAGTTATTGAAATAACAATCATAATTTTCCTTTGTATTAGATTTATGACTAAAAAACAATCACAATACACAGCAGCATACAAAGCTTACCTGGACTTTCAATACAATTCGTAGCCAGCTGCCCAGGTCCGTGTACTTGGGGGCTTATTTAACTAAGCACCATCAAAAAGACAGATAGATCAATATTTTTTTAATGGATTTAGACTGATTCCTTAATAGGCTAAATCATTGATCATGTTTACACTTAATTGTTCTGACTTAGGTCCATCAGTGTTGTTTTATTTTTATTTTTATTTTTATAATATTTATAGTATTTATTAATATTTTGAATTAGATTTGTTTTTATTTTTTAAGTTCTTTTTACATATATATTTTTTAAATAATTAATTTATATCTTTTTCAGTTTTAGGTTTAGTCATTGTAGCACTTAAACTTAATTGGCAAGGCAACATTTCCAGCATTATAATTCCCTACATTTTTTATAAATGTATACACTACCAGTCAAACGTTTATGGACATTAAGATTTTTTTTATGTTTTTTAAAGAAGTCGCTTCTGCTCACCTGCATTTATTTGATCCAAAATACAGTAAAAATAAATAGTAAAATAAAATAAAATATTTTTTTACTATTCAAAATAACTGTTTTCTATTTTAATATATTTTAAAATTTAATTTATTCTGGTGATTTCAAAGCTGAATTTTTTGCATCTTTACTCCAGTCACATGATTCTTCAGAAATCATTATAATATTATAATAACTAATTTGCTGCTCAAAAAACATTTATTATTATGTTGAAAACAGCTGAGTAGAATTTTTCAGGTTTCTTTGATGAATAAAGTTTAGAAGAACAGCATTTATGTATACAACATTATGTATATTATTTCAGATAAATGCTGAACTTTGGATGTTTCTATTCATCAAAGAATCCTTAAAAAATGTACTCAACTATTTTAAATATTGATCATTAATAATAATAATAATAATAATAACAACAGTAATAATAATAATAAATGTTTCTTGAGCAGCAAATCATCATATTCATGTGACACTGAAGACTATATGATGCTAACATTTTAGCACAGGAATAAATTACATTTTAAAATATATTCAGCTAGAAAGCAGTTACGTTAAATAGTAAAAAAATATTTCACAATATTACTGCTTTTGCTGTATTTTGGATGATCAGATAAATGCAGGCTTGGTGAGCAGAACAGACGTCTACTGTCCAAAAACTTTTGACTGGTAGTGTGTGTGTAATATTTCAGCTTTATTTCAATTAACGTAACTAGTTTTGATAGTAAACAATAGCACACCATTTATTTATGCAACCAGAAGAATATGAATTATCTCTACACTACCTTTACTAAAGCTTAGTATAACTACCACATTAGAGCTTAACTAGAAATAACTAGATCTGACTGATTGCGTTATTTTCCACGACTTTTCCCAGACGAATTCCTGACATCTCTAGGTTTCCCCTGACCGTGGGAATCCTGTTAATTCCAAGAGAATTCCCCTCCATGCAGAGCGCCACAGCAGAGGCGCATCTCTTGTAAACACAGCGGCTCTCGCGAGATTTCCTCGCGCACAGCACAGCACACGCAGGAGCGTCTATGGAGCAGTGAGGGCAGGCGGGAGACGGAGCAACCGAACCTGGCGCGGACTGTAGCAGGAGAAGCGGGGTGAGTGAGGGTAACCTGCCTATGACGTCGCTGTGCTGTGTCTGAGCGGCGGTTCCCGGGGTAAGGAACTACCGCAGCCTTTTCCATCATACAACCCCTCCTTTCGAGACAACACTCTAGTAGTGACCACTTAAGTCTGTGCTCTCTCTGTAGGCGTGCTTCTCCGATTATCCCGTCCATCCATGCTCTATTCGAGCCTGTAAGGAGGACGCGCACTTACTCAGGGAGGCGAGGGAAACCCATTGGTCTCCCTACCGACACCAGCTCCAGGTAAAAAAAAACCGCTATATGATTGTAACGTTAATACCAGTGTTAAATGTCCCATTTGACGGAGCGCGTTTCTGGCTGTGACGCAGCTTCGGTTCATTTCAGCCTGCTATCATTCCGCGCATATAAACAGTTGATGCTGCAGCGAGGAGGCTGCGAAGCAGGGGAATGAGCTCTGCTTATGGCCTAGCCTGATTTTTTTTTTTTTTTTTTGCATAATTCCCACTTCTAGCTCCCGAGACAGCCCCACCTTCATTTGCAAATTCATTTTAGTAATGCAAAAGCTTCGACAATACATAATCTCTGTTTTGAGTCACGATTGGCGCAGGAAGACGTACTATTATTCCCTTTAGGCAGCTAATTCATTGCATTTGAGGTAACAGATTCGCACCTGACAGAGCAAGACAATGACAGTTGGCCAGCAGGTTGTATCTTGGGTCGCGGGTGTTGCACTAACTTCCACGAAGTGGAAATCCAATTTCCCGCATTGTCTTTAATGTGGATGTTTGTAGGTGTCACGCCCTCTTGTTTACATTACTTTGACACCTCCCTCAGACTCTAGTCTGTGAAGGACCATGTATGTGGGACCGTGAGGCTGCTTAATATGAGGGTCAATGACAAATAAGGATGTCTTGTCGTCTGGGATGTTAATAAGAAGAGGTCTGTTTTAAAATTCACCCTATTTATCAATACATTGTATTGATCTTGTGAACAGTTCATCCATGCATATGTTTAATTTTTAATTTATTTTAACCTCATAATGTTTAATCAGATCGTCATAATTGGATTTTCCTTTAAAAAAAGAGGTCTGCAGGACATCTCCAAACTTTTAGTTCAGTTAAACCCTGCTCATGCAGGCTAATAGTCATCCTTCTCCACTTTTGAGTTCAGCGCCCATATCTTGAAATCCAGTAAACATCTGATGGATAGAACCAAACCTCTGTCCTACGTGAAATATTGTTTTAATTATACATTACACACTCAGATGTATTGGAAATTAAATCTTTGTCTTCATGTTGGTTAAAAAAACATGTTTACAGAATGTTTTAATGATTAAAAATGTCAAGTGGTGCACTAGGATTCTTTCATTGCATCTTAAATACATGAGTGAGCATTCATTACTTTTATGTATAGTAGTGAGTTTTCTAACAATTTTTTAAAGATAAAAAATATTTTTACTATCAACTTATTATGTCAACATTTCATTTTCTTTCTTCACAGATAGTTATACCACCTTGACATTGAAATCCGTCATATTCAGGTCATTTTATTTGTATGAATAGCATTTTCATGTATTTTTAAAAAGTCATTGACTCATGATCATGTGTGTATATCAATGTAATGATGAAAAAATGCGTTCTTTGCTGTTGAATAGTAGCTAATTTGTAATAAATGAGTTATTGTGAAGAAATATGGTACAATACCTGCTTTTAGCAAGTAAAATAGCAAGAAAATCATATGAATCTATGTATGCATAACTTCAACCTACTTGACCTTTAGTGAGCCTAATTTACAGATTATTTCAGGGACATTTAATAAAATTTACCTACTAAGATAACTTGTCTTTTATTGATGGTTTTGTGCCAGCCCAGTCTGTCTCAGTTATAGCTTTATGGTTATAGATTTTTGTCAGTGTCAGTTGGCCTTATTGATCTTATTATTTGGGAGCGATCTGAAACTTTCAGGAAGTGTCAGAAAAGATGATCTCTTTAGGTGCAAGTTGAGGTGAAATTACTGGTTACAAACAAAGCTTGACAGCAATGTTTCCGGATTCTTCAGACATCCTGAAAAGAGCTGTTTTAGATTAGCACTTCACTCAAATTGACTTGAAAATGAACAAATGTGCTGTTTAAACACAGGCGCATATGACACATCTGATGGTTGTTTTTATTTTTCACTTTTATATCATACATTTCTCAGGATTTAGAAGTGTTGTGTTCTACACAACACTTCTTGGATGTGTATTCAACAACCTGTAACATCTGACTGATTGAAATACTGAATAAAGTTAAAACTGATTGCGGCAGTTGTACAAAATGAGACTAACTCATATTTCTTTACGTTAAACATAAGTATAACTTTATAAATCACTTTAGAATTCAATTCAGAAAGTTTGCTTTGCATGAAAAACCCAAAAGCGTTGCTTTTTGTGCTACATAACATTTTCTTCTACAGACGTGTTTCACTGAATTTTTCAACATCCTGTGAGCCTTATTAATGGAAGAATTATTTTTTAAGAAAGTCTTTAAGTAGATTATATAAAACAAGAGCAAAAGACATTATTAAATTGACCTCACATTAAGTGCTCTCCAGCTCTGTGGAGAGAAAGAGTAAGAGCACTCCTGAATAATGACTGCAGCAGATTAGCAAAGGTCCTCAGAGTCCTCAGACATCCACATCCGCCTGTATTCATTCACAAATTTCTCATTTCCTCTTCTCAGGTTTTAGATAGACCACAGTGTCTTCTCGGTTTCTGTTACAGTGTTTGCGGCTGCAGCGTTGGTGGCTGACTGCAGAGAAATTGTTCATTATTCACATCTCTCTCTGCAACATACACTGAATCTCTCGGTTACCTTAAACAAATGTGATTTGTATTTCGAATCCTGAAAAGCAGTGATTCTCTTGCATACAAAAATAAGAGGGATCATACAAAATGCATGTTGTTTTTTATTTAGTACTGACCTGAATAATATATTTCACATAAAAGACATTTACATATAGTCCACAAGAGAAAATAATTAGTTGAATTTATAAAAATTACCGCGTTCAAATGGTTACATAAACTTGATTCTTAATACTGTGATGTTACCTGAATGATCCACAGCTGTGTTTTTATTTGTGCCACAAATTCTTAGATTTTCAGCATTTTTGTGTATTTGAACCCTTTCAAACAATAACTGTATGATTTTTAGATCCATCTTTTCAGACTGTGGACAGCTGAGGGACTCATATGCAACTATTACAGATGGTTCAAATGCTCACTGATGCTTCAGAAGGAAACACGATGCATTAAGAGTCGGGGAGGTGAAAACTTTTGAACAGAATGAAGATGTTTACAGTTTGTTCTTATTTTGCCTAAATATCATATTTTTTCATTTAGTACTGCCCTTCAGAAATGTACTTACATGTTTCCCCAGAAAACAAAATAAGTTAAATTTACCCTGATCTTCAAATTCAAAAGGTTTTCACCCTCCAGCTCTTAATGCATTGTGTTTCCTTCTGAAGCATCAGTGAGCTTCTGTAATAGTTGCATATTAGTTATCCTCAGTGTGAAAAGATGTATCTCAAAATCATACAGTCATTGTTGGAAAGGGTTCAAATACTTTTGACATTAACTGTACATAATACATACTAGGATATTCATAACTACATCTTGTTTTGAATAACCGTGCAGCACATTGCTTTACATGTGAGCATGTGTTTACTTATTTTAATTATTTTTGTGGTGCATCATAGTGCATCACAGGGCAGAGTGCTGATAGAGTAAACCAAAAGCCACAAATTTGCTCTTTGCAGCCAAAAGAAGATTCATGAAAAACAATATTGGAAGGGCTTTGTAAACAACTTATTCTGAATGAGTCTTGTTGTAGGGGACTAGTGATGGGAGCTCACGGATTTCCTGTGCTTCAGGGTCACATTAGCACCGATTAGTGAAATTGAAAGTGTTGCTTGGAAAGGGCTGGATTTCACCTTCAGCGATTCTTCTCTGATTACTTGAAGAAAAGAAAATATCCATCAGTTGTAAACTCTTTCAGGCGACGTTAGAAACTTTGGATGGTGTCAGTTTGTGTTCGCATTAGATATCTATCTTATCACAGGAATAATTTAAAGATGCAGTGCCTGGAGTTCTCTTGCACCTTTTCATAATATCACAAGTTGCAGTTTGTGTCTCTTGTGTTCACCAATGCTGCATTTATTTGTTCTAAAATACAGTCAGTTGTGAAATATTAGTATTTTAAAACAGTATATTGTCCTTTTTCTAACAATTCAGAATGGTACTACCATGAAAATATCGGCTTATTTACCTTTTCCATTTTGTTCTTTAAAATGATGGGTATTGTGTCAATACGTTTGAGAATAGTTCAATATAAATATATGTTCGTTCTGCATTGAGGGCTTGTGGCGGCTGTTTAGATATTGCTCCGTGGTGCGCTGAGAATGATTGATGCTGCGTGTCTGTGTTTGTCTGGGCTCACCAGGAGAGCCCCTCCTTCCCAGGCCTGCTCAGGAATTAAATGATTATCTCAAGGGTGCTCCCCTCATTTGTATGGAAAAATTGTATTTGGTGTGGCAGCTTCAGGACATCCCCAGATAGTGCTGCGGCGATAGGCTTACAGATGCTTGACTGCGACAGTGACGCAGTGGAATTGTGTCTCCTGTCACTCAAAGGGAGCAAAAGGAACAGAGAGTCTGTGCTGCTGCCAGAATGTAGAGGGTGTTGGGGACTTAGTTGGTAAAGTAGAATAACCCAACAGCCCTTTTGAAAATTACCTAATCTCATGACGAAAACATACCTGTGGGAATTTACCAGTACCAGTAAGTACATATCACTGCAGTTTCCAACAAAAATGAGCACTACAGGCAATAAAACAGAAACTTTCTATTCCTCAATACCAAAAATACTGTTAATTTTTAAAAGTTTATAGGTATATCGGGAACCGTAAAAATCCAATAGAGGGCAACAATGATGGCCAGCTATTTCAGCAGCACTGGTCTGTCTTGAAGTATTTTTCCCTTTCATTTTCTAAATTGATTTGAAGCAAAAATAGAACACGAAAATAAACACAATACAGTTTTATGAGACAATGAGGTACTCATCCCATGAAATATTAGGCTATATAATATTGTAATGAAAAAAAAAAGTATTTTCAGTGGAAGCAGAAACACTGTTTTCGTGCATGTGTCTTTAAATGCAAATGAGCGAATGCTCCCTGCCCCCTTTTCCAGAATAGGGCTGTGCCTTTACAGCTTGTAGCTCAGATATTCTGCTAAAAAACATCTGTTTGGTTTCGATTATCATGTATATCAGGCTGAAATCATGCGTTTTAAAGAAATATCAGTTTAAACTTCTGATAAAGGGTTTTCTGAGCACACACATCCGAAGCATGCGCACAGAAAGCAGCTGTCACACAGCATCTAGGTACTAAACTAAGTTCTCTTTCATGTCTTATTGCGCTTAAACTGTCAAATACACACAAGTTTATGTTAAAAACACACAGGAGTTACAAAAACACAGTCAGTTATATCTGAAGGTAAACAGCTGGGAAAGAAATTGCATGTTTATATTAGATCTGTGTGGCAGCAGTGTAATATACAGTAAATAAATCAATAAATCGACTGCTCTCTTGTCTCCTTTGAGGCTGGGACTCTAAAGAGTTTTCTGTACTCGTCTGTGCAGCCAACTACAGAACAGTTAGCATACTTTGCTCAAACTTTTTCCATGGCATTTAAACTGGTACACCGTTGTTGCTTGCAAAAAAAAAATAGCGGAACCGTGTGTAGAAAAAGATCCCTATCTTATTTCACAGGGGAGCGAAATCTGAGTGGCTTGATTTTCACATGCTTGCAGAGAAAGGCTTACCAAAACAAAGTTACTGGGTTGTGCTTTTTCATGTTTTCTGGGTTGGTAGATGCATCAGGGACACGATTATAGCTCTTAAACACGGAAAAAGTCAGATTTTTATGATATGTCCCTCTTCAAAAAAAAAAAATTTGACTGCAAATATGAAAGTCGTTTGAGAATAGTTTAATAACTTTTATTGTTGGTGTATTTAAGATCGGAATCAATTGCCAAGTAATTTAGAGATGCGGGCTGTACTTTAACATGATGTCAGTCAGCATGTTAAAAACCTTTCTGAGAAATTTAGTCTTTTAATTCACTTTAGCACCGCCATTACAAGCATCAAAACAGCGCTTGTGTGCCAATATTTACAAATAGGTTTATTGGTAAGGTGTTAAAGTGAGATTAAAGCATAGTATTATCTGAAGTCTGTTGCTGATTCTTTAGAGTGTAGTATGTACTCTTGAGTATCTTGTCAGAAAACTAATCAGACAGATGTCTGCTCCGGAAAATTGACCGAAAAATTGTATATTTAAAAATTTTAAAAATCATAGCTTCATTGGAATGAGATGACACTTGGTGACTTCTGTCATATTAGCAATGTGAACACACAAAAAAATCATGGACATGATTCGGATATTTAAAAAAAAAAAAAAAAATAGTCACACTTACCTTTTTCATGGTCAAAAATGACCGACATAGGAAATAAATGGGAAATACCAAAAAATACGAAAAATCAGATAATCTTTTGGTGGTACAAACTACAAATGAGCCACTGTGCAGAAAAAAAGTGCACCGCAGTCAAGGGGTGACACTCTAAAATATCAAGAGTGCAAAATTGACAGCCACGTGCGCACACACGCAAAAAGCCTCTGTATACATGTATATATGGAGATATACAGGAGGTTACATGACTTTACACGTTTTTAATTTTTAAATGCCAGCAATGGCATAATTCTCAGTTCAAAAAATTGATTTTAAATGCTTTCACTCTATTTTAATATGGAATGTTGAATTTATTGAAAAATACTATATAAATAATTGAATACAAAAATATATATGAATTCCAATAAAAAATAGCTTATTAAAATTGTATAAATATTTTATAGTATCATAAAATCTCCTTAAAATTCTAAATAATAATCAAAAAAATATTATTGAACAAAAATGTATTGCATTGATTTTCCTGAAAAAAAGGCTTCGGTCATTTTTGACCGCGAAGAAGGTAAGTGTGACTCCCAAACGAAGAGGGCCAGAGAGTTACAAAATTTTTTTAGAAAAAGACTCAAACTGCTGGATGCCGTGAGCTAAGTGTTGCTATTAAACATGTTTTTTAAAAATGTTGTTATAATGACACTGACTTATGATTTCTACAGTAGCATGTCATCGCTTAACCTCTTCAGAGTTTAAGTTAGGTCTGTCTTGGAAGGTTTATTCATTAAAGTTAAAAATCAATTTCTCTATGGATAAAATGAATACTACTTTCGTAGTAAGCGGGATCTTCCAGGGTTGTGAGTCACGTACAGGGTTTCCTGCTTGCGTTAAATGATTAAGGGCTTCACTGATATCTCTTTGGACCTCGAATCACCCATGTACTCTCCTTACCATATTAACAGCAGATTAAGGTTGCAGCTAAATGCACACAACCAGGAATTATCAGTTGGTACTCCGAATACTCTGGCCTCAAGGGGCCCTTCATTTGCCTTTATCGATTGACTGAGGGATGCTAAATATTCCTTGTCTGACCCACATATGATTTGCTGTAGAGAAGTATTTATGTTATGAGGGAGCCCTGCAGATGATTGTCTTCGTTGGCCCTGTGACATTGAGGGCGCTGCTTTGGTCTCCATATCTTTAGGGGCTGGAGTCTATCTAGTAGCTGTTTTGTCCTCTGTCATCATGTCTAAAAGTCTGCGACAAACATCATTTGTTAATTATCTCCGAAGGGAAAATTTGTCAGTCATTTGTCGTTCTGTTATAGAGGACACAACACTGCATTACAATTGTGCATTCAGATTTTGTTTATCATGCTTCACACTCAGCGGTGACTGTGTGTAGAGTGATGTCTTTCCATTTTCTTTGGTTAGGGTATGGTTGTCAGATTCAGGTAAAGACTCATGGTTTCACTTGTTTGTTCTTTCACTCACTCTTTCATTCTGAGCTGATGTATTTAGCCGTTGGAGGTTTACCCTGTTTGTGATCCTAACATGCTGACTTCCCTTTTCTCTGCTCGCACACATTAGAGTGCTTGGATTTGACACGTACGACTGCTTCTGCAAAAAAACAAACTAAACGTTCTGATTAACATCCTTTCTAATGTACTTTAGCATTTTAAAGGTAAGGAAAAGCAGGCAAATATCTTCTGAAAAATCAGTTATTTCACACAGTGTATGTGCTTGACTTCTGTGTCAGAGGAATTCTGTTTTTGTAAAACTGTCACTGTGCAGTGTGCATGAAACTGCTTTGATGTAATGCTTCAGATTTACGTACTTGCTGTGCTAGTTTGCCATTTTTGACTGCTTTAAAACTTTTTTAGAACTCATTTGCGGTATTCAGTTTACAATTGTAGTTATTTATTGCTTATTTTCCAGTCCTTCTCTTGGATGATAGTAAGTGTTGGCATTCTGCCACATTTATCAGTGTTGTTATTTTTAAGTCCTTTTCTTCATTCTAAAAATGAGTCAGCTTTCACTGCTTTTTCAGTCTGAAATCTCAAGATTTCAGTTATTACTTATTAACAACTTGTGATAGGTCACCCAAAAATAAAAGATTTGTCATCGTTTTCTTATCCCATGTTGTTCTAACCTTGTATTGATTTATTTTATTTTTTTATTATTCTGTGAAAAACAAAATTAGATTTTTGGCAGAATGTCTGAGCTATTCTTTTCTGTACAGTGAAATTGAAAGGTGATTTAATATGTCAAGCTCTAAAAAAGGCAATAAGCGCAATAAATGTGTTGTACACTACTGTTCAGAATTTAATAAGATACATTTTTTAAAGAAATGAATTATTTCAGCAAATTCAACTGTGAAACAGCATTAAATTGAAAATGGCAGTAAAAAAACATTTTTGTCATAAAGAATTTAATAAACTGAATAAAAATAAAAAATAAACCTGAGTGTTTTCAACATTGATTATAATTTTATTTAATTTTTTTAGAAAATCTGCATATTAGAATGATTTCTGAAGGATCATTTTACACCGAAGATTGGATGCTAAAAATTTAGCTTTGCATCACAGGAAATAAATTATATTTTAAGATGTGTAAAAATAGATAGTAGTTATTTCATATTGTAATAATATTTCGCAATATTACATCATCTTAAGTCATAGAATAGTTTTGTGTGAGGAAACAAATTTTGTAATTGTGGACACCAGAATTTAAGCCATTATTCACTAATAATCTTGCCCTCCACCTCAAGTCTCATTCATTCGATTACACAATTCTAACTTTACACATGCAATTCAATGTTAAGTTATTTTTGTTTTAAATATTGAAGATTTTCATTGAGTTTAGTGTTAGCATTAAATATGTATTAGCATGTAATATGCTCACCTGTTTTTCTTTGTTTGAGAGAGCTTGGTTAAAGGCAGAAATCTCCCTCTTTCTAGCATCTATATGAAGAATTGGTTCAAAGTCAGAGTTGGAAATGTCTTGAAAACAGAGACTTTTTTCCACAAATTTTGTATGTGTGCAAATTGTATAATATTTAAGGTACACATTTCTATTGTATTTTCAGAAAGTTTTGGAATATTTGTCCTCTCCCCAAATTTGTCACTTGAAACACAGTAATATATAATTTAATATTTACTTCCTTGTAAATATATATTTTTCTATTTTATTAAAAAGTTTTCCAAGGTAAGTCAATAACTATTACAATGTTAACAATATTTCAAGTGTGATTTTGAAATATTTGTTGTATTTTGAATTCAGTTTTACTGTAGAAGGCAAAAAAATTATCACACTGATTTCAAACTTAAAGATTTATTAGTTTGAATATACATTGAACCAAACACTATCATATCATCTTAGTTGATAATTCAATATGTGATGATTCTAAAAGACTACTAAAACACAAAAATACAAAAAAATTGCATAACTATACAAAGTTTTTGTTTATTTCCCCCAAATAAACAATTATGTGTTCACTTCTGTCACTACCGAAACAGTGATGATGATGTTTCGGTAGTGACGATTTTAAGGGATGACACCCAAAAAACGGAAGATGCCGTTACCGAAACGCCACCAAATGTTTTGGTTGTGACACTTTTAGATATGCTTGAGATGCTCAGCACATGGATATCTAGCACAGTTCTGAATATAAAAACTAAATGTTATGGAAAATTTTGGATATAGATTTTGATCATAGAAAAATGGTGTTCGGTAATGACATTCTTTAAAGTTACACACAGATTTTTGAACACATTTGGCGAAATGATGGGACCTATCTACCTTGTAGCTATGAGAGAGACACACACAAAAATATTTCCTGATCATAAATGTAGGGGTGTAGTTAAAATCAGTCTCAGCCAATGGACTAAAACTGTTTTTTTTTTCTTTTAAATAAAGTTTCATAATTTACAAAGAAAATATAAAGTAAATATATTTTTAGCCTTACATTTTTTAAAAACAACAATGGAATAAAATGCAAAAAATCTTTCATAAGTTGAAATTTAGGGGTTTAGGTTTGGGACAGCCACCTCCCAATTGAAAGTACACACTAAATGATGATTTTATATATATTAAGCCTATTGATATTTTAAATATTATTGTGGGATTCGCACCAAACATGTATTCTGATACGAATGGATGTGAATAACCCGGTACGCACAATAATAACACTGCAATTACACATATTTTGTTAAATATATATTAATTGACTGACAGCACTAGTATACGCAACATATTTTGAAGAGCTTTCTGATTTAATGAATGAAAACATGCATTTTCCTAGTGCCTAATGCTCTCCTTCAGATACCATTGCATTTACCATGGGACTTAATGTTTGCTTATTTATTCTCACAGTCGTCCTCATCAGACTTTGTTGCAAGTGTCTGTGTTGCTGGTAAGTGTTAAACAGTTGTGCATGTTGAGAGTGAGAATGAGAGAGAAAAACAGACAGACAGGGAAATCAGAGAGGCGACAGGGGGCTTGTACGTCTGCTTTTACAATGACTGTCTGTCAGATTGTGTAAGAACGAAGGGGGGAGTAAAGAGGAAGAGAAGAGTGAAAAATCCACACTCTCTTTTTTTTTAATGTTTCTTTCAGGCTGAGTCACTGTTGAGGAGTGGGAAGATCTAGAGGGAGAGAGAGGGAGACAGCATCACGGAGAGAGCGCGCGAGAGAGAAAAGCAACGGAAGGAGGGGAAAACCGCTACACAACGCCTTTGAGAGCGAAGCAAGAGAGAGAGACGCAGCCAGCGAGAACGACGTAAAGAGAGACAGAGCGCAGCAGTGAGGGAGGGAGAGAGACGCTGAGGCTGGGAGAGCTGACCCCCCTCCCCTCTCCTCTCCTCTCCTCCTTCCCCCCTCCTCACTCCTTCAGGAGCTGGTGTGTAGGAGCGGCGAGTACAGTGTGACTGAGGCAACATGAGCGATGTCACCATCGTTAAGGAAGGCTGGGTCCAGAAGAGAGGTAAGTAGCTTGTCTCTGCCCGCGTGTCGGTCAGCTAGCCGGGTCGTGTACGCGTGCGTCTCCAGAGACGGCTCTCTCCGTCATGGGCGGGCCACGGCGTGGCTTCAGTCTGTGTCTGTGGAAGCCGGCATGTGGGTGTGCCTCTTTACGCGCCGTGTTTAGTGCTGGTGTGGCGTTTCAGAGAACGTGCATGTGTTTGTGCGTCTGCCGGAGAAGCAACTGCATTCAGATTGGTATCCGTCATTTCTCACTGCACTGCTCTGACGTGCCGGGTTGCTATGTTTGACAGGGTTTTCTGCACATGCTTGCACTCACCCTGATGCGTAATGCTTGGTTTGAGTAGGTTATGGTGATGTTTTATTTATTTGATCAGTACATCTGGAAAGTGAGTTGTTTTAGCCTTTTTAGTGTAACATTTGTGGACTGCAACGACTGTGGTGTACAAATAAACACACTCTCTTGTAAGTCAAAGTTAATGTGAGATCCATGTGAGAAGCTGCTCTAGGTGGACTGTATACTGACTACCTAGGGTACTTCAACCAGGTTGTCCTGCTTTTAGATTCGCTTTACTTTCAGTGTCATTTGTAAAGTCATACGAGTGCCTTTTAGCTTATGTGTATATAAACCAAAAGTCACTGGTTTTCAGTGAAAGTTTGTGGTTTGGTGATGCAAGCAACAATGGCTGTTTGCAGTACGATTGTTCAGTAAAGTTTGACTTCATGCAACATTTTGCGATGACTAGCAATGGGAATGGAGACCGTAATTTGGTTACATGTACTTTAAAAGGATTATTTCATTCAGGCTAAAACAACAATTAGTCACCTTATTGGTGACTATATGGTTTTTATGAAGTCGGGGTGTCAGGTATGATTATCTGTGTACATCGTCCATCACAGATACACATTAAACGAATATATGTAGTTGAACTTGGAATAAAGATGTGACACCAAATGCATGTTTAAGCCTCCAAATATGTATTACTCATTGATTAAGTCATGTTTCTGTGGCTAGACTATGCAAAACCCCACTCAAATATAACTGCGCAAGTAAATGTGAAGTTCATGGGTAGAGCAGGTAGAACTAAGTAGAACTAGTACATGGACTAGTTCAGTGTGAATGCTCTTAACTCGGGATGTTTAAGCTTGGATGAGCAGCCGTTGGTCTGATATTCTTGAGCTTATTTAGATGTGTCTAACAGCCATTTAAATATTTTTTAAATTCGCCAGTTCAATGAAGGGCTCCCACAGTCATGGAAAATCGATGAACATTTCTATAGTGAATAAAGAAAGTTTTGTTTTGCTCTAAAATACTGCATTGGTTGGACATAGAGTAAAACTTCCCCTAAACCAGTGACATATAACATTGATCGGTTTGTTGAGGGTCTTAACCCTGCTGGGGTCTGAGGGGGTTTTGGGAGAAGTTTTGATATGACCTGACATTTATGCTTTTTTCAGTATCTTAAAAACAAATTAATGACTAAAGTCTGATTACACTATAATGTACATGTTTGTGTTTTTGAGAAAATAAAGTTTATTCTTGGAGAAGTTCACTTCCAGAATAAAATTTTTCATGATAATTTACTCACCCCCATGTGATCCAAAGCGTTAAAGGCTTTCTATCTTTAGCCGCAAAGAAATTGAGGTTTTTGAGGAACACATTCCAGGATTTTTCTCCATCTTGTGGACTTCAATAGGGATCAACAGGTTGAAGGTCCAAATTGCAGTTTCAATGCAGCTTCAAAGGGCTCTACATGATCCCAGGCAAGGAATAAGAGTCTTATTTAGCGAAACAATCAGCCATTTTCTAAAAAAAACCCTCAAAAATTCTGTACTTTTTAACCACAAATGTTTATCTTGTACTAACTCTGCATTAGTGTCCGCGACTTCATACATTATGTAATCATGTTAGAAAGGTCATGAGTTGTTAGTTCTTCGTCTGTGTACTTCAGTTCAAAAAGATAGGGTAAGATGAAAAACTTCATCTCGTTTTCTCAACTTTAAAATCATCCAACATTGTTGTTTTATCTTTTTTGATAAAGGGCATTCGACTTTCTTTGCACATTCGCTTTGTAAACACTATGTTAGTACTTCTGCATACATCACACAAGACCTTTCCAACGTGATTATGTAATGCTTGAGATTTTGCTGATGCAAGATGAGCATTTGTGGTTGAAAAGTATATACGTTTTTATTGTTTTAAGAAAATTACTGATATTTTTGCTCTATAAGACCCTTATTGTCAGCTGGGATTGTGTAGGTCCCTTTGAAGTTGCCAGTCTGTCAATTGCTAAGACAATGGTCCTAAGCTTTTTACATAAATACCTAGTTCTGCCGTGAAACTCCAGATGACGCAGGCTGATGTAACTGATGGTATTCACAGAGTATACGACTTGGCACAAGATTAGTTCATGTTGCGTACGCAACCAATGAGCTTGATGCTTCACATTTAAATGGCTAATAGAATTGACTTGGGCATTTGGCAGTGTGCTTTCAGAGTTCCTCTGAAACACTCCATCTTCCCCAGCTCCACCTGTATAGATTTACTATGGGTTATTTTTTATGCTATTGGTGCAGCAGCAGTTTGTCTTAAATACTCACAGCACTGTATCGCCATATGCTTTGGCTGTAGCAAGTTTCTGTTCTTGCTTGCAGCAGCAGCAGCTAAAAAAAATCTACAACTACAGGAATAGTCAACAGCAGCAGCGTATCAGATCTAGACCAAATACGCTAACATTGTCATATCTATTACCATGCTAAACCTTTTCGAGAGTTGTCATGACAGAAGTTTATTTCAGCTTTATTGTAATTCACAAAAATTATTTTTAATAGATTTAGATCTAGTTAACACTAACTAACACTCATTCAAAAGGAGGTTATTATCATTCATATTTCTTTTCCCTCATGTCTATATCCAGTAATCATGAACAACTTAATAGGTCACTGGTTAAAAATGAACAATCAAAAACTGTTGGAACCCTTTTAATTGATGGTAAGTGTTGTGCTTGTGAACTCATGTGTGCAGCATCCACGTTGAGTCAGATTTGAAATTCCCTCCAGTGTGTGCAGTCTGGGCTGGGCTTGAGGATGGAGAGGTTAGTGTTTGGGAGAGTGTGTGTGTGTAGTGGGAGAGTTTGGTGTAGCCCTGGGCTGGGAAACTGGCTTCATTCTGTTTGCCTTGGCTGCCGACCAGGACGACCCCAATCACCCTCTTCTTTTCCTCTCCTTTTTCCACTTTGTCTCCGCCACTTTCTGTTTCCATTATAGCTTTTACTGTCTTCCCCCCTCTCTCTGTCTGTGTCCTGTTGTACTTTTACTTTTCCATTTTGCTGCTGTCTCTCTCTGTCTCATCATCTCTCTCTCCCTCCCTCTAGAGCACCTGTGTCGCAGTACAAGTTTTGCTCCCCCCCTTCTTCGTCTTCCGAGCTGTGACTTTTTAGGGAAAAGAGCTGTGTGTGAAGAGAGGATAACCAAAAGGGTGACATCATTTCCTGTTTACTCCACTAATGAATGGATCACAAAGAAAAGAGCCAGCTTAAGACACTGAAACCCCCTGTTTCTGACGTCGCCCCCCTCTCACATCTCATTGTCTAAACATTCCTCTCATCACTGACCGCAGGCTGTTTAATGCATCAGCCAAAGTTTGATTGTTCAGAAATTACGTCTGCAAAATCATGCAAAACGCACCATACTGGAATGTCATGGAACTAAATAGCATGAAGTTTTATTTTCGAATCTTTAATTTGCTGCAGTTTTGTTTTCCAGATCGCTGGTCCGCGGCAGATTAGCACTGATTGCAAGCAGACCTGTTGATGAAAATGCTTTTGATGTCTGCGCAGTGTGTGTGTGTGTGTGTGTGTGTGTGGAGGTTAGCTGTCAGGCTCCATAGCCGAAGAGCAGCGCAGAGGAGTCACATGGTACACTGCTCTCTCCCGCAGGACCGCTGGAACACTCTGTTCTGAGGAAGGGATACAGGCGCATGAATGAAGCTTGTTCGCTCGCTCTCCTGCATGATCACATGACCAGCGATGCGCTCGTTCATTCACTCGCACATGCAGTACTAGCATATGGATTACATAGACACACACACACACACACACACACACACACCAAACTCTGACCTTGCTGACTGTTATATCCTTCACTTCCTGTTCCTTTTCTCATACCCAGCAATCTCCTGCTCTCAGATGACCACTGCAGCCATCTCCTCATTATCTCCTTCCTGTCCCCCCTCTCGCTCTCTTCCCAGTATGTAAAGTGCATCTGAGTACACACCAGCTCAGACTGCAGTGGAAGTACAGATACAGGAGCATTCTCATGCAGGTCAACACAAACAAATAGACTCTTTCTGATACTTGTGGGATGTATCTGGTGTTGGTTAATTTAGGTATATCTTGGTCCAGTCAGATAATTTATGGAAGCGGTGTCCTGACAGCTATGAACCTGATAATTGTTAGGACATTATGATGTCCATTTGTTTTTGTTTTTCTGCGACATCGTTTTGATAGGCCTGTGCACAATTATTTTTGATCGAATAACCCACTTCTTATAACCCTTTAATAAACATTACATATATTCTGGCTGTAATTGTATTTATTTTCTCTTTGAGCGTGGTCAGAACATTTGTTTTGTGATTTGTTTCTTCAGACATGGATTGGACATTTGATTGATTCTCAGACATTTTTCACAATACATCAAAATTAATCTGCACAGAATCAACATTTTCACCCTCTTTAACCCCAAACTAATCCTCCACTAATGCTTTGAGGTCACAATTTGGCTACAATCAAATACAATTAAAACATCTTCCAGGATAAAATGGTGCGAAAAATACAATACAACAATATGAAGAAATAAAAACAGTTAAACTTTCAGTTACATGTGACCCTGGACCACAAAACCAATCGAAGGGTCAGTTTTTTTAATTGGTTAGGATAGGACAATATTTGGCCGATATACTATTTAATATACTATTTTTAGTCTGAGGGTGAAAAAAAAAATCAAAAATCATATTGAGAAAACTGCCTTTAAAGTTGTCCAAATGAGGTTCTTATCAATGCATATTACTAATCAAAAGTTACGTTTTGATTTACAAAATATTTTTATGAAACATGATCTTTACTTAATATCCTAATGATTTTTGGCTTAAAGAATAATCAATAATTTTGACCCATTTAATGTATTTTTGACTATTGCTACAAATATACCCGTGGTACTTAAGACTGGTCACATATGAACATCTTTTGATCGGCCTATTTTTAAAAGTAATTTAAAAATCCCTATTGTGATCTATGTTGGTGTGTAGTGATTAGCTAATTATAGGAAAGGTAAAGTTACATATTGTAGACTTAGTAGGTGCAGTACAGAAGCAAGAACATCTTGTTCCTTTCAAAGGGTCAGTAAGAGTTTGGAAAATGTCCACATAAAACTAAATTATGACTATTATGACATGACAAATGTTTTAGTTGGACTTCAGGGAAAAATGTTTTAGTGAGTTTCTTGCAACTTCGTCGTTATGAAAAATGTATGAACAAACAGTTCTAAAGGTAAATTCAGAAACATTTGAAGGGAGAGATTTAATTAAAATCAATACTGTTGGAGCACACAAGCTTTTCATGAAGGATAAAGTCACCATGAAATCAAAATGTCCAATTATTATTATGATTATTATGATTATTTTTTATTTATTTATTTGTTTTTACATTGTTTATTATAAAATATTTATCGTATACTACATTCTTTAATCTTTAATAAAAAACATTAACATCAAGGGCTGGGCAATAAAGTTGTCCAATAATCAAATGAGTTTCAGTGATCATCCATTCAGTTTGCAATGCCAGGTTTCTATGATGTTTACAAAAAAAGAGCAGAAAAATAATTCAGTTACATTAAAGGGAACCCCAGGTATTAAGATATAGGTATTGTATGGCTTAATATAATGTAAATGATGTCACTTATTGAAATATGTAGTAGACAACCCATAAAAGATTTACATTATTTGAAAAATCCACATAATTTTATACACATTTTGGACTATGAGGGGCAACATTATTTTGATTGTGAAATAGTTGCTCTCGGTGAGCTATTGTTGCTATTTTTACTGGAATAACTCGGAAACTAAAATACTGATAGATGACCACATCTACTGGTGGCGATGGATGTAAGCGTAGGCTTAAACCTATTGCCGTACCATCGATTTTTCCCCACAAGGAGTCTAAACACCCCTGAATACCAAGTGAAATTCATGCTGCGAAACTCCTTCAGTGGCTGCGGCGTCATGACACGCGTCGGTATGTTTACATCCTGCCAGGATGGCACCTAGCGTTTCTTGTCTCTGCCGTTTATAAGCTCTTTCAGTAGCTGTTGTCCACTAAAAGCCTCAAAGGCATCAGGGCTAAAGTGGAGAGAACAAAGACGCGGGTCTTTAGGAAGTTTTATTCGTCCACCGGCATCTTCCCATTCTTTCAGTGAAGACTTGCATTGCTTCTCTTGTTGCCCTTTAACTAAAAATGACAAAAATCCTCACAATGTGGCATCGTATTAGTGTTTTATTTTCCAAACTGTGTTGCGGTAAAAATAGCAACCGGTAGTGCCAGCTTACAGAGTGCAGCCATTTCACATCAACAAAATAATGGTGCTCCCATAGTTCAAAATACGTATTATATAATGTGCATTTTTTAAATAACATAAACCTTTCATGGGTTTTCAACTACATATTTCAGTAAGAGACATCATTTATGTTATATTAAGACAGATAAGTCTTTAAAACAACCTAAGATGCCATGTCGTGTAAAGACTAAAAAGTAATGAGATAACTTAAAGAAACAATTTTACGAAGGATTTTGTGCCTTTACAAGAAAATGTTGGTAGTCGGATGTGATTTACTCTGTAAATAATTCGCTTTAAAATGGCTATTTACTTGTGTTTTACATTTTAGTAGCAGAGTCGAGGGTAATTTTGATGAAATGTGCCTCGCTTCAAGCTTTGTATTCAAACGAGTGCCAAATAGAGTCTGAGAGCTGTGGAGGATATGAGCCGCTCCTGTATCATCCTGGTGCTTTTTAATTTCACATCAGCTTTTCACAGTCATCCGTCTTAAGTCCTCCCACTTCCCTCTCAGCAGTGAGGGGAAAAGCCTCCACATACCCAAACAGATCTGCCATCTCCTTTAAAGGAGGCGCACCTGCACAGTCTCTAACTCTCGCTCACACGCTAACGGCTGCCTTTTCCACTCTCCTGCCAGTGTGCCTTTCAGACTAGCGTCAGCACGTATGAAGAAAATACTGCGGCCCCCTCAGTCACGACTCAGTGGCTTTTGTGTGTGGATGTTTTTCTGGTTATTGTATAAGTGTGTGTGTGTTTGAGAACAAGGACAGGATGACGTGCTCAGAGGGGGGATGATGGCTCTGGGGGTCACGCGGTGTTGTAGCAGCAGGCTGGGGGTCACTGACTGACTCACTGCGTGCCTCCAACTGACTGACTGACTGACTGCAGAGTTAGTCATCTTTCTGAATCGTGCAGAAACCCAGCCCAGCGAGAAAGAAAGAGACCTTGAGGTAAGGAATGGCAGATAGAGAACAAAAACAGAGAAAATGATGAAGTGGTTTAGGCTCCAAGTACTTTAGAGAAAGTTGGTTCAACCAAATATAAAAAATACTATCAGCAGATACTTACCTTCATTTACAAAGCTATATGATTTTTTTTTCTATGTGCATCAAAAAAGGAAAACACCCTTTTGATGCAGCTCCTTTCTATACAATGAAAGTAAATGGTGACCAGCAGAGGCTGTCCAAAAATGACAAAAAATTTGAAGGTGCTAACATTTTTTGAGGAAAGACATTTATTTAAATGTGTATATAAATTATATACATCTATCTATATACGGACCCCAAACTTTTGACACTGTTGCATAGACTTAATCACTGAAAAAAAAAACAAATCTTTGCTGAAGCTCTTAAATCATGTTCGCTTTCATTAAAATATTACAGGTTTGGCATTTAAAGATGTGTTGCATGTGACCCTGGAACACAAAACCAGTTATTTTTTTTAATTTTCTGAATAAATAAGCTTTCCATTGATGTATGGTTTGTTTGGATAGGGCAATATTTGGCTGAGATACAACTATTTGAAAGTCTGGAATCTGAGGATGCAAAAAAAAATCTAAATATTGAGAAATCTTTAAAGTTGTCCAGATGAAGTTCTTAGCCATGCATATTACTAATCAAAAGTTTTTATATATTTATGGTAGAAAATGTACAAAATATCTTTACTTAATATCCTAATGATTTTTGGCATAAAAGAAAAATCAATCATTTTGACCCATACAATGTATTTTTGTCTATTGATACAAATATACCCATGCCACTTAAGACTGTGGTCCAGAGTCACATCAGTAATAAATGTTTAACATCAGTAATAAATGTCATTGGTTCTTCTATGTCTCATAACAAAATGGGATTGTCCAAATTTGCATATGTGGATTATCAAATTGCACTAATGAGATTTAATTACTAGCCTAGTCTCCATTTACAAGCACAAAATGTGCATTTTTGTAAGTTTTTATTGATGATGAAATGTTCAATTTAGATGTATTTCAACGTTTAAAATGTAAAAATCGCTATGTATTTTTAGCTAAAAAATGTAAAATATTTACAAATCTTTTATATCATTAAGATATTTGTATCTTTGTATATGCGTATTTATCAATTTATAGATAACCAATTTAGATTTTTTAGACCCCTTAACCTACCAATTTTATAGCAAAAAAGATATAAAACATAAACAAAATATGCAGGGAAATTACCATACAACAATATAGCATTAAAAAGATATTTTTATAGTCGCTAATTCCACTCCTACCTCTAAACCTAACCATAACTGCATAGTACAAAGAAAAACATGACGGACAGATAAGTGCAATCACAATAATTATTTATTGCACAAATGTCCAATTACCAAATATAATCCAAATGACGTTGCCTTGGAGCCGCAGTCCTCTCTGGTGGAATACAATATGAGGTGTGAGGTGCAGAGCAGAATTTAAATTAATAATCGCTTAAAAAATTACACAGATTATTGTCTCAATCCACTTCATGATGTTGCAGTCTGTGACAAAGCAGCTGAGAGCCAATGAGCATTTGGTTTCCTGCCGTAAAGCATGTCGGAAAGTTTCTTGAAGTGGCAACTTTTGAATTTGTAAAGAATTGTGGCTTACAGTCACTGATCAGGATGGAAATGAAGTTCGCTGAATAAAAGCTAAAAGAGTTCCTCACAGTTGTATGGATTTGGATTACAGTATTGTACGTTTAGATGCTGTAAATACATCAGTATTGTACATTTTAAGTTATTTTAGTGTCTTTAAAAAAGTAAATTTTGTAGAACCACATTTTATGTAAAATACATACCAATTATCATGAGATCAAGTTGGTTTTACAGTTTTGGCAGAGGGGAACAGTTTTAGTGAATAATGACTTTAGGAGACATTGAATTCATCACAAACCATATGGCTACTTTGATGGTGTTTTTATCATTTTTGGAGTCTGACAGCCTCTCATTTACTTTCAGTCTTTGGAAAAGAGCAGCGCAAACGTCCTGCTTTTGAGTTGTTCACTTCACCCCTTGTGCTTCATGGATGAATGGAAGTCATTCAGGTTTGGAACAACATGAAGACAGAATTGTCTTTTTTAGGTAAACTCTGAGGGTACAAGAGGACTATATTTGTGGTCCTGATATGGTTCCTCTAAAGCAGGGAGAGAAGGATAGGGGAGATAAAATTGCGAACTGTGTTTGGTAACGTTTTTTCCAAGCCCTGCGGTGATCTATCTGACTGTCTCACATCTCGCATGTTTTAGTGATGAGGCAGCGATGCGCGGGGCGTGTGAACGTGTGCGTGCCTCTGAGAATTTAGGAGTGCCTGCGGAGTATGTGTATGTTTAGGCAGGAGCAATTCGGACCAACCACTGATCAGCCCTTCAGAATTCCAGCAGCACATCTGCATTCCAAGAATGTGTGTGATGGATGGAGATGAAGCTCATTACCAGGCTGTGTCTCCAACAAACCTTGGATCCAAGCTTTATTGTGTCATAATGGAGATCAGCTGGATTGAGATTTAAACATGGTCTATCTCCAATATGTGCCAAATATGGGAGTGATCATCCATCCCCTCCTTTGGAAAATATGACATTTTTTCAGTTCATACTGAATGTGCTGTGTTCAATTTGATAACTGGATGCTTAATTATTTAAGTTATTTTCAAGATCAAACCAATACAGAGTTCTGGCATGAAGCTCTAGAATGCAGTCCGATGGGTCTAACTCAATCTGGCAACATGACATCGTAATCGCATGGCACAGCCGATTGGTTCTCTCCTGTATCAGTAGCCAGTGAGCTCACTGCTTAACATTCAAATATATGACTAGTGCTAGATGTAGCAGTTTGCAGCATGCTTCAGAAACCCTCCACCTTCCCCAGCTCCACCTGTATAGATCTGCTGCGAGGTGATTCACATATGATATGGGGTTTAATTATATATGTTATATGTGCAGCAGCATTATTTCTTACATTCACCAAGACCAAATACATTAACATTGTCATGTACATCCCTCCGAGAGTTGTCATGACAGAAATGCATTCATGCTTTTTGACTTTTCCCAGAAAACTGCATTTTCTCTGGGACATGTGGAACGACAGTTCCTCAGGTGTATAATATAATCATAGTATATACAACCTGATCTCATGAAAAAAACACACCTGTGGGAACTTTCGCAAGAGGCGAAATACGCACCACCCTGTACATTTGGTGACATATTCGATGTGAAATGTCCACTGAGCAGGAGTAAAAGAGTGTTTGTTTTCTACGTTCGGAACAGATGACACGTACATACGCTGTGTTTTATGTGACATTGGTTTTTAACGTGTCACCACAGTTCTGACTTGAAAAGTAAAATTGAGTGGCGCAATAACTCTAATTCTCCATGACGCTTTAAAATAACGTACCATCTGCACTACACCTAAACCCACCTGATAGTATGAACATGTGAGAATCTGAATGTGACGAAAAAACACAATCACAAGCATGCTGTTATAGCTTGTTTTTCTATCTCTCATCTTTCAGCTTTTTCATTGTGAGTGATGTTTATTACGGGATTCATACCTAGGGATTCTGCATCCTAAGTCTAATTCTGTGCCGGCTGAGCTACCGAACAATTTTATTAGGTCCAGAAAGCAAAACATACGGAGCTATAATCATAACAGAGTCTGAAAACGATTACAAGTGCTCGCTCTTTTACTGCCTCTAGTGTTAATAACTGTTGGAAACTGCAGTGATATTTCGCATCTTGCGAAAAAGTTCCCACAGGTACGTTTTCGTCATGAGATCAGGTAGAATATATTGTTTAAAAGACGTTAACATATTTTGCATACTGTACATGCAAAAGAAGTATGAGATAAGGCTTAAAAAAAGTTTTGACCCTGTTTTAGGAGTGTTTAGACAAAAACACTGATTAAGAAAATAATTTTTTGAAGAGCATCATTTCCTGTCACCTCAAGAAACTGAAAATGACAAGAAGAATTTTTGAAGGAAGACAAGCAGATGCAAGACTGTCAAATATACATTCAGTGTTGGATGCAGTGGCATCTGTCTGCAACGTATATTCATAGAGGCATCAGTAAATGTGAGATTGTGTGCTCACATAAGTGGGTGTTTGTCTTAAATTTCTTCTGTCCACTTGTATGGGGCTTTCTCCTGTGCTGTTAATCGGAGGGTAGTGTTTCTCATAACTCTCTAATGAGCCCAAGCCCATTAGGAAAATTGGGAAAGCATGACAGAGCTGCTCATTGGTGATGCCAGTCGCATACTCTCACACACATGCCCTTTGGCTGCAAGCGATCGTCTTACCCCCTGCAATGGATCCCCGGCCAGTCACCCCAGTGTTGACACGTGGCTGTACTGAGCTTTGGAGCATCTTCCCAGCTTCCCTTCTCTTTATTTAGAGTTTGATCAATCTTTGATGTAAAGATGTACACAGATGGATGAGGCTTGTGGAGGGTTCACCAGATCATATTTGGGATTCATAATTTGCATGCTTGAGGCAGGTTTCCTTAAATAGTTAGTTCACCCAAAATTGAAAATTAATTATTCACCCTCATGTCATTCCAAACCTGTAAGAACACAAATTAGGATATTTTTGATGAAATCTGAGAGCTCTGCCCCTGCATAGACAGTAACAGTACTACCACGTTCAAGGCCTAGAAAGATCTTCTTTAAAATAGCCCATGTGACATCAGTGGTTCAACCTTAAGTTTATGAAACTATGAGAAAGCTTTTTGTGAGCAAAGAAAACAAAGCATCCGCGTAGGTTCATAGAAGGTTGAAACACCGATGTCACATAGACTACTTTAAAGATGTCCTTACTATCTGTCTGGGCCTTGAACGTGTCAGTTGCCTTGCTTTCTATGCAGGGTCAGAATGCTCTTGAATTTTATCAAAAATATATTTTTATTTAATTTTGTTTGTTATTCTTACGGGTTTGGAACAACATGAAGGTGAGTAATTACTGACGGAATTTTAATTTTCGAGTGAGCTATCCCTTTAACCCTTTAACTGTGACTCACATTTTTGAACATAGACGTGAAAATGCACTTATGTTTTTAGAAATCATGAACGAAAATATTTTGTAATATGATGTTGGTGTACATTTTCCATGGTAATGCAATGTCTGATTTTAAAATGGTTTTCAAAGGATGAATTTTGAGATTTCTACTAATATGCATTTTGTTATGATGTTATGAAGTTGATTTTTGAGGTGCACTCTTGTCATAAATGTATCTATTACTTTTCCTACATAATTTGTAACACACAAAAAATTGTAAAATATCTATTTAGGAGTCTTAGACCTTTATAACGATATATAGTTTGTCATGATAAAATTAGGATTTATTTGTAAAAGGGTGAAGTAAACTCCACAGAGGGGACAGGTTGCAATTAAGGGGTTAAGCATTCATGTTGTCATCTAGCCGTCTAATAAGAGTGTTTGACATCAGTCACCCGTCGTGTCTTCCCATGATTCATAAAAACATGCGAAGGATATTTGGCAAGCATTTCTAAGACTGCCTCAGTATAAACAGGCGAAACCTCTAAAGCTGGAGGTTGGGACTTTATTGCGCATAATTACACGTATCAGTGGTTGCCTGTGAATGCTGCTGCTGTGTGAGTGTTTCAGAGTGAAGGGGAGTGAGTGCAGGCAACCATTGACTCCAGTCTGGGCCGCAGGGAGTTCAGTGGGTTCAGTTCTGCTGCTGCCGGAGCCGGCGTCGATCAGGTGGCCGTGCCAGAGCACTGTGATATCAATCACCCCTCCACTGTCTCTCTGTCACCCTCTCCTCTCAGCAGCATCACCTATCAAAACACCTCTGCGTTCTTCTTTTCTCTTTGCGTTTCCTGTTTTACGCATTTCTCATTTCTGCTTTTCCTCATCTACGGCTGCTCGCTTGCAATCACGCAGATACATGAAGTCCTGCTTGTACATAGGCTGAGACATGTGAGCCCACCGCACACACACAGCCTGTGCCAAGGCTGCAGACACTGGGGGTTTTGTAGTCAATAGCACACACACATAGCATCGCTATACACACTCACATCCGGAGGAAAGGATTCAGTGCAGTGTTTTACTAACTACAGCCATTGTTGAAAGGGTGACTCATTTTCAACCGTGGAGACAGTCACCACTTCTTCTATACTTTTCTATTCTTTCTTTTGTGAATGATCAGAGGCCATTCAGTCAAAAAGATTATAGCTGGTCACCTTTACATTTAAAGGACAAGTTCACTTCCAGAATAACAATGTCCTCATCATTTACTCACCCTAATGTCTTTCTTTCTTCAGTCGAAGCAAAATAAAGTTTTTGAGGAAAACATTCCAGGATTTTCCTCTGTGTAATGGACTTCAATGGGGATCAGTGGGTTCAAGGTCTGAATTGCAGTTTCAACACAGCTTCAAAGGGCTTTACACAATCCCAGCTGAGGAATAAAGGTCTTGTCTAGCGAAATAATCAGTCATTTTTGAAAAAAAAAAAATAAAATCTATGCTTCTTAATCATGATGCTCATCTTGCGCAACTCTGCGTCTACAACTTCACGCATTACTTGGTCACGCGCGGGTAGTTCTTCATCTGTGTACTCCAGTTCAAAAAGGTAGGGTAGGGTAAAAAACGTTTGGGACGTTTGACTTTTTTTGCATGTTCGCTTTGTAAATGCTGTGTCGTTTTTTCTGCCTACGTCACACGTGACTTTTCCAACATGATTACGTAATGTGTAAAGTTTAGCTAGTGCAAGATGAGCATTTGTGGTTTGATTTTTTTTATAGACAATTACTGATTGTTTTGTTATATAAGACCTTTATTGCTCAGAATAAATCATGAGCGAACAAGCAAACAGTTTTTGGCATAGTTTATGCCTAAATGTGTGCATCAAGAGTTCCCAGCATGTGCTTTCCATGAAGTATTCACTGCCAGCACTAGCTCTTCAGCAGCAGCAGCAGCAGCAGCAGGCAAGCCTCTTACCCTGATCCTTTTGTTTTTTTACACACCTCTTTGGGTCAGCCCTCTGTCAAGGGTTCGTGCTCCGTTTGTGGTAATGCCTGTGTACTGAAAGAGGAGGAATCCCTCATTACCTTTAAAGACTGTAGAGGTCTCTGAGAGCAAAAGGCTAATAGTGTTAGGAGCTCACGACTAGTAAGCAGATGACAGATTCTCAGAGTTCTTGACCACTGTTTGTCCTGCTAAATACTTCAGTCTTCATATGCTCATGACGGTTCATGTGTGCCAAGATGGCTGCTATCTCTTTTTGCTTTGGGCTAAATCAAAATATTTCCTAAAAAGAAAGCACAATCAACTTTTGAGCAGATGTTGTGTTTGTCTTTTCGGCTTGTCCTTTCCCACACTGCTAGCATTCAGACACACACAAAAAACACACATCATCTCAGCCGCAGCCTTCAGTCGCCTGGGTGGCTGCTGTGACCATCACCATTACCCTCACATTAAATTACCTTCATCTCTTCTCACCCACAGTGCAATTTCTATTCCAGTCCCAGCCAGCAAATAGAATTTAGATGGCACAAGAAGAGCTGGAAGCATCTGGTATAAAATTTGCTGGATCTGCTCACCATCACTCCTCACTTCTCCGGCTCTCACCGTTACAACAGACTGCCTTTAAATTTCAATCGCAGAGCACTAAAAGTTTACTGGTCCATTACTGTGCCGGGCAGATTTCCTCTGTAAAGAGCGGTGCGGGCACCGGCCGGACCTCATATCAGCATGCAGACGGCAAGGGGCTCATCGATTGATTGTGCTGCCGCTGCCATTCGGTAGGACGGAATCAGCTGTCGGTGCTGCTGTTTGTGTTTGTGCCTGTGTGTGTGCGTGTGTTTCTGCAGGGCATGGGTGTCCAGCACGGCCCACTGGCCATGCCTGTCAGCTTGTTTACGCACCAGCTGAAGTGATGACTAGAGGTACAAGGACAGGCCCTGCTAGCAGGCTTTAGCCACTGCAGGCAGCCCAACCCAAAACAAGAGCTCGGGCCGCACACACATCCATCACGACGCTGGCCTGGTGGCTGCTGTTCAGAGCACTCATACAGGGTCATTAGAGATTGAGGGACCTGTCAAATTTACGACACTTGCTGTTCTGCAGATACATGTTACAAGTTGATAACCTTAGCGCCTATCTAGAGGGACGTGTTTGGCCAGGTGGCCAGGTTTCTCTCTGTCTCTGGCAGTTTGGTGCTCTTTGAAACTGGTTTGATTGGTTTTTTTAAGATGATGCAGTTTGAAGAAAAAATGTCTCTAATTTTTCATTTTTATTTCTGGCCTTTTGGCATTTTATTGACAGAAGTAGAGCAATATGACAACAAGGAGGGGAACAAGGAGAAAATGAGAAAGGGAGGTTTTTTTTGTTTAGCAATAGTTGTTCATGAGTCCCTTGTTTGTCCTGAACAGTTAAACTGCCCGCTTCTTCAGAAAAATCCTTCAGGTCCCACAAATTCTTTGGTTTTCCAGCATGTTTGAGTATTTTAACCCTTTCCAACAATAACTGTATGATTTTGAGAACCATTTTTTTTTTTACACTGAGGACAACCGAGGCATTCAAATGCATTATTACAGAAGGTTCAAACGCTCACTGATGCTCCAGAAGGTAAAACCATGCATTAAGAGCAGTGAAAGGGGGTGAAAACTTTTTGAATTTGGAAATGGACTCGGACTCGTCTCAGACTCGATTGGTTAAAGACTCGGACTCAACTCGGACTCGACCTAGGTGGACTCGAACCCAACACTAGAAAATAGTGGAGAAAATAAAGGTTTAAAGCAGCCATGTGAAAATACATGGATTAAAAGGGAAGTAGAAGTAGATGTTTATCTACCGGTCAGTTCAACCTCTTCAGACATGTCGAAACGGTCATCACTCACAGTAAAAGTCATTGAATTTTCCAAGATGCCACAACATTGTGCAGCCTCTGGTTGTAAAAACATTATTTAAATTCCCAAAGAAATGGTATTACCTTTCACAGGTGAGAATGTGTTGGTTTGTTTTTAATGTATTTACTTAATATTACAGATTTTTAGACTGTGGTAACTTTTTGATTTCATGTTAGCTATCACCTTTGTCTTGTTGTTTTAGTTTGGCTATATCATCTGCTGAAGTCTATTGCAGATACGGATACAGATGTAGATACAGATATTCATACATGCATATAACTTTGGTGGCAATATAGCCTGCACAGCATTGTCTTTTAGTTTATATCTTTCCAAAAATCCTGAGTTGAATTGTGCCTTGTTTGTAAACAAATCTGTGGTAGAACGTGTAAAAAATGTGTAAAAAAGTGAACATGGGACCAAGTTCTTACTGATGCAGTCTGGATCTCCATTAAAAATAAAGTTCATTCACTTTTTCCTAATGTTGGGATCAGAAGGAAGGCAATGCAAAGGCTATGTTTTTCCACAACTTGGCACTGCACAACATCTTGTTGTCCTCAGAGCCAGCTTTTATCGTTTGGTTTCTGCGCAGACTTGCCTTTGCTGCTCTCGTTATGTACATTACACACGTGAATTGATGGGTGGGGTAAACGGTAAAAAGTTTTGAGTTCTGAAACTTACAGGGTTTCTTAATAGTCTTATATGTCAAAAGATCAGGGGAATTTTGATTTCTCAGTTCATGATCCCTTTCATGTAAGTGTTGGTTTAGTGCTGCTTTGAATAATGAACATAGTTGAATAGGCGAAACAGCTTTTTAGTTTCAGTGAGTAAAAGTGAACGTGTGTGTGGGAAGCCTTCTGTGGGTTTATTATCACATCTCTAGCTGAGATTACTCAGTAGAGCTTGTGGTGGGTTGGCAGGCTCTCTTTTTCCATATACATCTTTTTCCAATCCTCATCGCACATATACATACGTAAATATGCCTGGAGGTCCTTGAAAAAACAAAGTGTGCCGTATTATTCAGCTTCGCATTGATTCGGAGGGAGGCTCCAGCTGTGATGTGTCAGGTTAATGAGCGCCGCAGTTCTGTAGTGTCTGGTCTTACACAAACACTCCACTACATGCTATTGTCTTCACACTGCAGTCACTGAAAGGTACCATGGACTCAGGCTAATGCTGAATTCCCTGTGCCCCTCCATTTACGTCAGTAGCTGTCCTGCTCTGATTTAGAGGGCAGCGAATGTTCAGCCTGTTCCTTATTGACCCCTGGCAACCGTGGCACCACACGCTCAATATAGAGCACCGGGACTCTGAACGGCTCCTCTTACTGAGCTAACACTTCCGCACAAAAAAATGTTTTATCATGTAGTCACTTGATGCCTTACTGCATGACTGCATAAATATTAGTAGCCAACCACTTTGGGTTTCTGTGTTACCAAGTCTGGGGTTGATAAGATTTTGAAATGCTTTTGAAAAAGGTCTCTTATGCTCAACAAGGCTGTATTTATTTGATAAGCATTTTAGTAATGTGATAGAAATTTTGTTTGTCAACTTAATAGTATATTATTCATTGCAGTGTAAAGACACCAAATGAGGCATACACACATTACCGGTTGCACAATAATAGGCTTAATTTATTTATAAAACATAAACATTATAACCAACATAAAACCTCACATGCACAAGGCCACATTACTGGCATGTAGGGCTAGGTAAAAAAGCTATAGCTTTGTGTTTTGTTACTTTTGATATGATTCTGTTCATTTTGTTATAATATTCCAACAATAAATGCCGTTCTGGCACTGTTTAATGTGTAGTGACAGATCACTGTAGTGCCTCAGTTCAAGTTTTAGCACGAAATAAACATGAATGAACATCCAAAGGTATGGTAAAATAAAGGGTAACACTTGCCAAAATCTGTACTTGTTTCATGTAATTCTCATTACTGTAAATCTTACCTGTCTCATGTAATTGCTCAATCAGTGTTTCAACCGCACAAAGATGTCAACAAAACAGCTTGTAAACAATATGTCACGTAACGTGACATTTACCTCAGAAAAAACATATTCGGTGACCATAAACTGATTAGTCAGCTAGAAAAAACTCTAAAGAGGAGCATTTTGGTAAATATATGTACCATATAACATTCATAATAATATTTAATGTCCTTCAATGTTTGTTTGAATAAATCCTTCTATATTTAAAAAAAAAACAAAAAAAACAATGGTAACACTTTAGAATACGGTTCCGTCATTAATAAATAATTACACAGGAACAAATGACTAATGCACTATTAACATTCTAGTAACTACTATTAACTAACAAGAAACTCTGATTAACAAATATGTAACCAATAGCACTCAGTTGAACGTGGTAGTTCACTATTAGCTAATCAGTAACTACTATTTTTTTCATACCTCCTGGAGAACTACTAAGAACTACTTTGTACATGTTAATAGTTAATGTGAATAATGCAAAATGTATAATTAATTCTAAAGTGAAGATCATGGTAACACACTAGTAATCACTCAAGAAATCTGTCAGAAGAAATTATTAATTATTTGTATAAGTATTCTTAAGTGATGATCAAGATAACTCCCCAGTAATAAATGAAGTAATTAAATCTATTGAGGTTTTTGTAAGGTTCTGAATAGTAATACTTCCGATGGCTTTGGTAACAATTGAGTTGTTACTAGTGGGTTACCATGATCTTCACTTTAGAATACAGATACAAATAATTAGTAATTCCTTTAGAAGGATGTAGTAACACTTGTGTCATTACTATCCAAAACCTTACATATACCTCAAAAGCTTACAATGATTTCAGTCATTACTAGAGAGTTATCATGAGATCCAAATAATTAGTAATCCTTTCTGAAGGATTTGCTAATTCTCAGTGGTCATTGGTCATTACTTGTGGGTTACCATGATCTTTACTTTAGAATTAATTATACATTTTGCATTATGTACATTAATTATGAACCTGTATATAGTAGTTCTTAGTATTTCTCTGGGAGATATGAAAAAAATAGTAGTTACCGATTAGCTAATAGTAAACTACCACTGTCAAATGAGCACTATTACTTACAGATTCTTTAATCAGAATTTCTTGTTATTTAATAGTAGTTACTATAATGTTAATACTGTATTAGTCATTTGTTCCTTTGCAGTTATTCATTAATGACGGAACAGTGTTCTAAAGTGTTACCAAAATTTTAATTTTATGTAACTTTATAACTTTATTATTATAAAAACTATGAGTGTAATTTAAGCATTTGCATGCAAAACAGTTAATTTAAACCTTCAGTATTATAGTAACAATGTAGGTTCACTGGAAATATGTGCCTCTATACACATTTCTGTGAAACTGAAAAAACTTACCTTATACGAATTTAAATTAATAAAGCCTAATTTTCACACAATTACTTGCAGAATATTATGACTTCAAAACAATTTTAACATCCTGCGCAGTTTAAAAACTGATACTTTTGAGCATTGTCGTCTCGTATACAGCTTCATATGCATGAGATTTCAAATTCAGTAGGTTTGCTCAGTAGCTCATGCAATGCTGGCTTGAGTGATGAAGAGCTCTGGTACGAACCCCGTGAACTACAATTCGACAAAACAGCTCAAATCCGCAAGGAATTTAAAATAGCATTGCTGCATTAACAAATAGTTTGGTGTAGGGGATATTTTCAACATGATAGAGCATTAACTTTTACCGACACTACCTGGATATTTAAATTCTGAGCAGCCGCAAATACACATCTCAAGCAGCGTAATAAAAAACGCAGCAATACGTGGGGTATCAGCATAATAAAAACGTGCCAGTCAGATATTGAAGATGTTTTAGTGCCACTCTCTGAACATTTCACTTTGAAACGGCCGCGAAATGCGAAATAAGATACGTAATTACGGTGTTGCAGAAATGTGTATAGAGGCATGTATTTTCATGAACCTGGGTTGTTATAGTAATGTAGTACCAACTGACTCTCATGTATATTTTACAGCATTAGTTAGAATTTTTTTTCCTTTGGCATGTACCTTATATATATCCAAAATAATCAGTATCGATTTGAATCTCAAGCTTGTGAATCAAAATCGAATCAAATTTGTGTCAAAACCCAGCCCTACTGGCATGTATGGCAGATGGGAAGCTCTGAGCACAGTTCACATTGGTGTCCTTTACTTGGACATAACCTCATGTGAGCATGAGGCATGTGATGGAGAAGTGTTGACCCCGGAAAACCTGCAGCTCAGGATCTGTTTACTTGCTCCGCTCACCTTACCTGCTTGAGCTCTTGAGTGCTTCCCAATGTGAACTCACATTTATCATCTCCCAGCTTCATTTTTGCATCTCCAAAACTTCAGTACCATGATGTTCTATCATAAATAGCTTACTCCTTGGCTACAGCTACATGTGATATAGCAGCATAAGATTACAGATCAACAACATAAAATAGTTGGTTATGTTGATTCTGGTTCTATTCATAAATATCTCAACATTTGAGTCCTGAAAGTTTCTAAGAGTCACTTTCTAATGTGTTTGTCTTTTAACAAACTGTGTTTAGACAACCATATTCTGCTGCCTCAGCATGCTTTTGAACATCTAAAATAGTGAGCCACATGCGTTGCATACTAAAGCAAGGTTCCTAAATGTTAATTTTTAACCACTTCATTTGAAGTTCGGAACATCCCAGGTCATAACACTGATTATTTGCATTTAGCAAGCTTAAAACTGCTGACAGGTGCAAGACAACTCATGTCCTTTTGTCTTGTCTTTACCTTCTCACTGCTCCAGCAGACGTAGTCTCTCTTGGAAAGCTTTCTTGGGAAATCCCTCTTTCCAGAAATGTGAAGTCATTTGAGGTTAGGCTGAAGGAAGAGAGTCCATTAAGCTGTGAAACCTCAGAATCCCATGGGGCAATGCCTGAGGGAGCCACGCCTCCTCCTTAACTGATCTAATTCGCTTGGCAGGAAGGGAAAAGCGCAGGAGAGAGTGAGATGATGAAGAGAGAGAAAGGGCAGAGGAAATGTACTCATCATGAAAGCCATCAGGAAGCTGTTTTCCTCCTGTGCCGGAGATGAAACAGAAATGCTTTCAAACTGATTTTTCACTATTTTATTTTATTTTTGTCTTTTTAATATGGTGAGTGGAACCGGTTAATGTAGAGAACACACAGATTAGGGACATGTGATACCGCTTATATTCTATTCAGTCTATACAGAGCACTAACCTCGCAGCTATGCCACACAAGGACCATTTTGGATGACACTGAAGACTGGAGTAATGATGCTAAAAATGTAGCTTTGATCACAGGAATAAATTACATTTTACAATATATTAAAATAAAAAAAACTGTTATTAGTAAAATATTTCAGAATTTTACTGTTTTTGCATTGTTCTTTGGATCAAATAAATGCAGGCTTGGTGGGCAGAAGAGACTGGTACTGTATATAACATTAAATTAAATAATTTTTATGAAAGACTTATGATTAATGATTGATATTTTTAGGCTAAAGATTTTCTGTGTGAGACATTTCTATGTTTCTTATGGCAGTTTTGATAGTTTGTGATGGATAATGTGTATAATGTTTAGTACTTTGTTGCCCTTGTGTGTTTAATGACTCAAAATAAACAATATATTAAGATATAATAATTAAGATGTCATTTTGATTTACGAGCAGATTGTAGCTGTAAAATTATGCTTTCCTGATTTACCGATTAGGAAAAACTGCATCAGTATCTTCCTATAGGATTTTCTGCTAATGGTTAAAGTGTTAGCTACAGGGACTTTCAGGTCACTTGACCCTGCAACATGTGTCCATCCCAGCAGGCTGCAGGGGCCGTGCGCGGTGATGTGTCACTCCTCTCACAGTCACAGCGTGGTGTGATCCACTGTCACTTTCTATCACACGTCTCGTTCCGCTGAAGGTTATTCACCAGATGTGCCTTTATTCTGACTCATGTTCATTACTTCCCTGCTAGCATCACACTGTCATCAAGGTTATTGTTATTTAAACCAAAAACTAAAAATATAAAATGAAAACTGAACAGTTCTAGTTATAGGTCATGTCACATATTAGTGTTTGTCTCCTTTCTTTCTCAAGCAGACTTTATCATCTCTATTATTTTGTTATCCTAGCATTGTGAGGCCCGATCCCTGTCATTTCCATTGGCCTGGAGGCTTTCTGAATACTTAAGGTCCTGCTGTAGACCTAAAAGTCTAGAGTGCTCGGAGAAAGCCTGCCGGATCCCTTAAGGGTGTGTGTATATTTGAAACGCATCACAGTACATCGGAACATCGAGCTCAGCGTTCTTAGACATCAGGTAGTATTTTGAGGAGCACTCATGAAATATTAACCAATATATGCCACTGCTGTTCTCCTCCAAGGGCTTGAATGGCAAAATAAAGTTACAGCGTGTCTCTTCGGAAAAAGTTTTTTTTTTTTTTGTCATTGTACTTCCAGAATTCGAATTTAAGAATTCACATAACACAAGAATCTTGTGTTAAGGTTAAAGTTAAAGTCATGATGAAATGGAAGCGGTGACAGGTGTTTATTTCAGTATTGTGACATACATCTGAGTGAAAAGGACTGTTGACAAACAAATCGTTTGTTGATTGGATGGAGGTAGAACTGCGAGATGGAAGTCAATTGTAAGAAAAGGGGCGGAGTTTAAGTGAACTTAATGATTGGAGTAGTCTAAGTCTGGTGTTTCACTGGAGGGTTTAGTTGGTGTTTTGAGTAAACATTAAACATTGCAAGTTTAAAAAAAAAAAAAAGATACATATACAGTACGAGGATGAATTGTTGACAATAAGATCAACACTAGAATTTAAATAAAATGCCAGTGTTATGAAAATTATGAACAATCACACCTCCCCGGGAGTACATTGTTTCCAAGTCCATTCATATGCACATACACCATACTGGCAAAGCAAAAAAAAAAACACTATTAAAACAATAGTGTAAGTTTCACTATTGTTTTAACTACTACTCTTGGTGAAATTGTTTTATCTTTCAGTTTTAATTGTTCTGTGCTCTGTTTTAATGGTTAAATTAAATTTCATAAACCAAAAAGCATGTCTAATTAATTGAAATCATGAAAGTTACACAATTTAACAGCAATTTATTTAAAGTTTAACAAAAAGTAAATTTCTAGGGCTCTATGAAATACATTGTATTTCTCAAATTAATTTTTTTTAAACAAATTCTTTGTTTTCCATTTACATTTTCTGTATTCCATTTGTATTGTTTACTTAAATTTGAATAATTAAAAGCATTGTTAATTTATTGTTAATTGATTTTATTAGAAAAATTATTTATTTTAATTGTATTTATTTCTTATTTTCAGAAATATTGTTGTGTATTTTTTTCTGGTAAATAAATTAAGATGTAAAACTTTAGATTTCTTTTTAACCAAATAAAAATTAAATAAATCCTGCAATTTTTTAGCAAACAAAGTGTGGTTTACAGTTAACATTATTTCTTAAAAAATATTGTTTTAATAATAACTTAATTAGTAGTAGTACTATAATTACGTTTCTGTTACAGTTTCTTCAAGTTAAACCAAACTTTTATTTTGACTTGTTGCTTTGAAGACCTTTAGAGGGGTCATCAGATGCATGTTGTTTGAACATAAATGTGTGTTGGCAATGTGTACACACCAACCCTAAAATGATAAAAATCTACCCAGTGTTTTTTTAATCTGTAAAAATAATTTCACCGTCTCCGTCAAATCAGTTGATTTTTTGCAGAGCTGATTATGACAAGGTAAAAGGGTGTTTTTTTACACTACTATTGAGAATTTTTAATCAAAGTATATTATTGCCTTTTCATTAAGACCCTAAAGAATCATATCCACTTGTGGAAAATGGGCATCTGATGACCTTTAAGTTTCTGTTTGTATATGATATGATGGTAGTTTCTCTCTAATGAAATGGTGAATTGCTCATGAAGTGACTCTTAGAGCATCTTCATTCATCTATACATATTTTGATTTATTCATCCAAAATTTTGGAAATTCTGTGACATTCCATGTTACAGTAAATTCCATTTTTATGACTGGATTCTGCAATTCCATCTTCCTTTTTTTGCATCATGGAAATCATAGGGCCCTATATAATATTCAAAGCAACTTTGCATTCAGTGTGTTTAAGGTATTCATTTTTATCAGTGGCCTTTTGTGCATTGTTGTCTAAGTTGAACAACAGGAACTCACCTTGAAAGTGAAAACTGAAGTTAGCATGCATTTGTGGGGCTTTTCTGCTTTGTAGTACACCAATGTTCAGTTCAAGCTAGGTCACCATTCCAACTTGCTGCTGCTGCTTTCGAAGAAACCAGATTACGCACAGCATGAAATCAGCCTTGCTCTTATTTTTCAAAACACATTGACCCTAGCAGCCCGAACTGACAGAATGAAACTACTAAACGCTGGAGAGAGTAGAGTAGACTAACGAAGGATTCTGACATGGTGTTTTCATCGAGCGCACTAAGCTAGCTCTTTTGATATGAGCCGCTGTCTGTGGGGGGCTATTTTTAGCCAGGATTATTATTGCTGTATACAGTGCTGCAGTGCTCGCAGACTGAAGTATTCTTTTACAGAGTCCCAAATCAGGGAAAAGCATGGTCAGGAATATGCCGAACGTCCACTGAGTCGTTTTGGCACTTTGAAAACACTTCCTAGGTTGCCCCGCTACAATACCATATTCATTTCTTGCAATGCAAATCAGATTCGGGCTGCTCCCCGGGGAACAGGAATCGGCATTAACTGCGCAGGATGTTCAGTTTAACCCTGCTGTTCTATTCAGTAGTGCCGACTTCATTTACGCAGTTGTTTATTCAACCGCTCCGTCACAAATCCTGTCGTGCGGATAAACAGGCACAGGCTCTAACATCCACTACCCCATGAGGAGCACCTTGCCTCTAATGGCTGACCCAGCTGCATCATTTAGGCAGGTTGGGCCCCCCTGTCACGTCACCTCATCCCGGGCACGGCTTTGGAGCAGTGCGGCAGCTGCTGGGCTGTTGTGGCCTCGCGACGGCCGAGGTCTGGAGAGGGTGGGTAGGCCCCCAGAGAGACGAGATGGGACAGCTCCCCTTAGCGCCGAAGGGGCCGACCTGCTTCTTGCACGCGGACCCCTTTGTATATCAGCTCCTCAAGGAACAAAGCGGGCAGCCGGATGTATAAAGCCCACAGATGGCACTAAGCGAAGGGGCCATATCAATAATAATGGACAGCAGACAAAAAGCTGGGCCTCTGTACGGATTAAGCCCACTTGGGCCTCCTTCACTCCTGTACAGTGTGTCTGGGATGGGGTTAACCCCTTTCGAAGGGCGCCGCGGCGCATCTGCTCTCAGCCAACTCTTGTGCCAAAAGTGTGCGTTAAGTGCCCGGAATTCTGCTGCATTATGCACCGCATGACGTTGCCAAGGAGATGCTTAGTCTTCCAGAGTTCGGCTCTATTGTTCCCTTCAAGTGTCTGAACGCACAACACAAACAGTTTCACTTGTGCATTGTTTGGGGTTGCTTGACGTCCCACGTTTCGATCCCCAGAGCCTCGTGGGGTTTGACGTTGATGTCTAAATATTCCATCGCTGTCGTAAATACATATACTTTGGGTTTGTTTTATATAGATTTTTGTTGTCATCCCAGACTCGATCAAGTTCTCTAAAGGTCCTGCAGGCTTTAAATCACCAGAGCTATTAGCTAAAGTGAGTGCTGCCGCTGAAAAAACAGATGCATTGAAATGAGCAGTCTTTGTCGTTTCCTAGTGTCCCTTGTAGGGGTGCCAGACGCCTCTTTCGCCAGAAGAAAGCACAAAAGCAGTTTTGAGTGAGGAATGCAGGCCAGGTGGCAGCTGAGGATCTCTGGAGAAATGAAGATGGTCTAGTGATCTGTAGTAGTTTGTGTTCTTTCGTGAACTTTCTTATTTTAACTTGTTTTTATTAGGCGGGTACCTCATGTACCTCATGATTTGATTCAAATCAATTCTTAGGGTCACGATGTGATTAAAAATACATTTTTAATCACGATTCCTGATTATACCTTCATCTAGTCTGTTTTTGCAGCGTTTCAAGGCAAAGCACGCACTTCGTTTAGGCGATCAGCTCGTGATCAGGTGTCTCCATTCACAGTGAATACGGTGAACTCGTTTATTGCATTTGCTGTGAGTTAAGCACTCATTTAAGAACGCAACATCCACCTGTTTTGCGTTATTTTCGTGGCAGATGATTACAGCATTTCACTATATTTGTAGTGAGACGCATTTTTGTAAGCCTGTTTTTACTGGAGCTGGAGTTTTTCTTCAAAATAAAAGCTAGTGGTTTAAATGGGTAACAGTACTGCAGTCCAAATTCAAAACGTCTCTTCCAGTGTAAAAAATTAGAAGAGAAGTATTGTAATTTTCCTACTGTAATGTAAAGCAAAAATAATATACCTATGAAATATTCATTTTCATTTATTTCACAGTGCAGTTGTTTCACAATATATGGCTATTACTGTCATAGGAACAACAATATAACATTTGTATTATTATTATGTTCTAATTTGTTTGGCTTCTAAAACACCAGTGTGAATGTAATTTAGACTGAGACATTATACCACAAATTAAAAGAGGGTTGATTCTCCTTAAAAGTTCAGGTACAAGTCAATTCACTGATTTCTTTTTTTTTTTTTCTTAGATTTGTAGTTTTTTTTTAGTTAAGAACATGGGTTGGAGCTCTTAATTCTGAACTCTCAAAGTGCATTAGATAGAAGAATTTAACTTTAAAATGTACAAAATTGTATTTTTTTTCCCCCAAGTCTTCATTCGTCTTTTGTTTTTTTTGAAATATTGCAAGAAATATTGCATTGTGTACTTCATAACGTGATATTATCATATTGTAAGATTTTGATATTATCATTGCATCCATTTGAATCATTAGAGTCGTTTTGTTCGTAATGTAAAGTGTGAGCATGTTTACAGTACTGTTTGTTTCTATAACTGTTAATGACCCTTAGAATAATGTGTTTCCTGGAAGACGCAATTCCCACTACAATCCAGGCGGTTGAAGATTAGCACCTACGATGCACATGCAACCGCCTCACCTATTGTTTCCAGGCATTGCCAAGGAAACATAATGTTGTTTGAGGTACAGTGGCTTCCAGTGATTAACTTGTAAGTCACAAGTGCCCTACCATCATGAGAATTGCTGCTTGAGTGAATTGATGTTTGGACTACAAGGGTTTTTGACAACAAACGACCATGTTTAAATCCATTGTGTCAACGTTGCTTCATAAACACTCTCTTCACCTCTTTGTTTCTCACTTCCTGTTAGTCAGGCTGCTCTGTTTTGGACTAGCTGTTGTCCTACTCTCAGAAACCACAAGACCTCACTGTCTCAATGACAGGAAGTGTAACTGCCGTTAGAAGCTTTCAGGGTCTCAATGAAGGAAGTCTGCCCAACAATAATAACAAGTGGCAACAATAAAACCAGCAATTGTCTCTCTTCAACATAACGCGCATAATAATTCAGAAATCATTCTAATATGCTGATTTGGTGCTCAGGAATTCTTTGAAAAAAGTTGCACTGTCCGAAATTTTCCAGGATTTTGATCAAGTCAGTGCTTTCTTGATGAGTAAAAGTATTAATTTTGGTCACACTGTATATTAGATGGCCTTACATTAAAAAAAGTACAGTGTAATTTTGTGTTCATATTGTTTTGCAGGTAAGGTTAGGGACAGTTTTGGTGGTATGGGTAGGTTTATGGATGAGTTAAGGCATAAAGGATAGGTCAACAGTGTAATTATGAATGTAATTACAGAAATTAATTACAAATGTAATTACACTGCCGTTCAAAAGTTTGGGATCAGTACAATTTTAATGTTTTTAAAGAAGTCTTTTCTGCTCATCAAGGCTGTTTATTTGATTAAAATGACAGAAAAAACTGTAATATTGTCAAATATTATTGCAATTTAAAATGGTGGTTTTCTATTTCAATAAACTTTCAAATAGAATTTATTCCTGTCATGCAAAGCTGAATTTTCAGCATCATTACTCCAGTCTTAAGTGTCACATGATCCTTAAGAAATCATTCAAATAAGATTTATTATAAATGTTGGAAATATATATATATATATATATTTTTTTTTGGGAACCTGTGATACGTTGATAAATAAAATGTTAAAACGAACAGCATTTATTTAAAATAAAAATCTTTTGTAACAATATACACTACCGTTTGGGGTCAGTAAATTTTTTATTTCTTTCTTTGTTTGAAAGAAATTAATACTTTTATTCAGCTGCATTAAATGATCAAAAAATTATAGAAAAGATTTTGAATAAATTCTGTTCTTTTGAACATTTTCTTCATCAAAGAATTCAGAAAAAAGTATCACAGGTTCCAAAAAAATATTTAGCAGCACAAACATGTATGAATACAATAAGTGCATTGTATCAAATGATTAATTTAAATGTAAGTACATAGTAGTTAAGGCCACCTAATATAAAGTGGGACTTTCATTTTTATTTTTTAAATATAAAATTTTAGTGAATATACATTTTAGATAGTGTCTTATCGTGCCTCTGTGCAGTTCAGTGCATTCAGATATATTGGTTCTGAAAGACTACACCATATATTTGTGTTTCATGTAATTTATCTCAGGTAAAGAAATCTGTTTTCAGATATATGATAATAATTCTGTCTAAATATAGACTGCACCTGCCCTGACGAGATTCTCCAAAGACTCTACCTATACTAAACTGTCCTATATGAAAAGTTGCATAAGCTACGCCAGGGAGTGTAATGCCATATAATAACAATCTATTGGATAAGATAAGGTGTTATATACCCAGACTCAAAAAACAAACTCAGCTTGCAAATATACAATATGTTTTGACCATTTCTGTTGACAAGACTTATTTTATCATGCAAAACTCTGTGGTTATGCTAATTATTGTGAATGACATGCAGCGAGCATCAAAGAGGAAACAGACATTTAGTAGCTGAAACAACTGAATGAGAAGTGGTTATTTTGGCCTTGCTCAGTTGAAAGTTTCATTTTGAAAAAAGGATGTATTGGTCATTTTAAACTATGTTTGTGCTCAGGTGTACCCTGGAGCAATGAGTAAACATGGGGCAAAGTAGACAAAGAGCTATTTTTTTTTGCTAGTTCAAAAGCAGAGATGTTTCTTGTATGACACCCCTGTCTCCCATTTACAATATGCCATTAAACTCCACCCACTTTCAAAAAACACAACTGTCTTTGTGTTCAGTTTTTTTTTTCATTGCGATGCAAATGAGGAAGTCCGTGGTGCCAGTCTAACTCAACAAAACAAACGTTTCTTTTATATGCCTCTATCACAATTTCCTGTTTTCAATGGGACTCCACTATTAGATGACTTACTATAATGAAGGGGACAACAGAAAAACATCATGAACAATAAACCAGTGTTTCATTGTTGCGGTCACAGGGCACTCCACACTTATATGTCTCAGTTCAACACGGCCTCCGAAAGCAGGCTAAACAAGCTCCTTGGCTAGTGAAGAGATCCCTCTTATCAGCATCTCGTGTTACAAGAGTGAGGATTGACGTGTGTAAGTTGCTCAAACAGAAGGTTCTTGTTTGCTCATGACCTTCAGTGAGCACCAACTTCAAACCTCAGTCTCAAACTCAAAGCCCTTGAGGACACTGTGATTTGCTTCTTTGGACAGTTATGAAATCAGCAGACATTGAGCGTCAAAACATCAAAAGGTCTTCATTTACTCACACACAAATTGTATTACGTATGTTTATTTTGCAGAACTTATTACGTACTTTATTACATCATCTTTTTTTTTTTTTTTCAAAACATCTTTTATGTTCCAGATGACATGAGGAACAGTTTTGTAACAGTTAGGCTTACATAAATAGTACTAGCCTGCACAAGAAGATACAATGTCAAATCATTTAACATAAGGAACTTTTATGACACACTACTCTTACTCTAAAGAATCAAGTGTGTGTAAACTTTTGAACGGGAACATTTTTATAAATTCTACTATTATTTTCTCTTGTGGATTATATGTAGACGTATTTAATGTAAAATATCTTATTCAGGTCAGTACTAAATTGAAAATAACATGCATTTTGTAGGATTTTTCTTATTTTGGTCAAATAATTTACATTTTGCAGGTTCTGCAAGGTGTATGTAAACTTTTGACTTTGACTGTAAGTGCAAGTAACACTTTATTCAGTTATTTGATGCCATGACAGTATTTTCCTGTATGCAAAGTCCACAGGCCAGCTGCATGACCTCTGCACGACCTCACATCCACAACTAGAAGGAGGTTGACTCATAATAGCCAACACAATGAGAGTAATGCACGGCGCCACCATCAGTCCAGGTCTTGTACTCTGAGTGTACAAGAATAACTCCAGAAATGTGGGTCGTACATTAGTGGTGTTTAACAAGGCAAGCATCATTATAACTGTTGCTCACTTAATTTCAGTACAGATAAAATTAGTTCAAATTATGTGTCTTGTTCCACATGTTTTGTATTGATTGGACTTACGACTTTCTATTGACTTTCTGTCATCGTTTACTCACTGTTTTGTTGAGAACAAAAAGAAATACTTGGTTTTAGTGTATGATGATTTTTCTAAATTGCCGCAGATTTTCTTCAGATTTTGGGCCTAGTAGACGTCACATAACAACATAATTTCCTTTAGCCGGTTAAGTTTATCAACACTGCCTGTATACTATGTAAGAAAAAGGCTTGGACACAACCCAAAAACAGAATGATTAAAGTAGACGCTGAATGAATATGTAAATCCAGTCTCTGACAGTAGGTGGCGCTTATGGAGCAGCAGCAATAGATCGATTTCCAGGGTTACCAGGTAATGCAGAGTTTCACTGCAGTCTGCATTACTTTATTTTTCTGACACGCTCATTGAGAACAAAGAACGTTTTTACATGTTTTTAAATTTTGTATTTGCTGTGGTGTTAATAGACCAACACGGAGTAGACATCAGTTACATCAACTGTGCATTGTGATTGCAGAAAAACACGTGGATGGAAACAGGTGAAATCCATGAAATACGCGAAAAAAATTGAAGTCAGAATCGGAGTGCAGAATACTTTTTATAGAATACTGTAGTCAAAGACGCCATTTGAAGCTAAATATAGACATTTAAACTGACATTTAAATTGACTGGATGAAACCTGCTATGATTACCCCATAAATTTGTTTTAAACTATAGGTCTACATAATATTCACATTTGCAGTTCATAGGGGACACATTTTATTAGCCCTACAATTACAGCATGAAATACTATTTAAACCTATAACATTTTACATAACACTTATCTATTTTGTTTCACAATTCTGACTATTTTTCTCACAAATGCAAATTAATATCTCCTAGCTCGGACTTCTTTAATTCCATATACTGTTATCTGAAAACTGTCTTTTTATGCAACCAGATATGCTCTGCCCACAAAAAACATTGTCACTGTTTGCAAACACAAATTTGGTCTATTGAACAACACCAAAGACTTTATAGTTGCATTCTTTTGCATTTTAATTAGTTTGATACTTTTGTTTTCTTTGTACGTGTTGTGTATTCTTCAAAGGTAAAATACTTTGTTATTAACACTGTAAAGCCTGAAATAATGAAATAATGCTCTTTTTTACCTTTAGACTCTTTTTTAATGTAATGCTTTAAATTGACCAAAAAGTAATAATAAATACATTTATAGTGTTACAATAGATTTCTATTTCAGATAAATGCTGTTCTTCTGCACTTTCTATTCATCAAAGATTCTACTGTTCGACAGTTTTCAACAAAATCAGAATATAAAAATGATTTTTGAAGGATCACGTGACACTGAAGACTGGAGTAATTATGCTAAAAATTTAGCTTTGAAATCACAGGAATAAATTACATTTTAAAATGTATTCAAATAGAAAACATTTTAAATAGTAAAAAATATTTCAGAATTGTACCGTTTTTGCTGTACTTTGGATCAAATAAATGCAGGTTGATGAGCAGAAGAGACTTCTTTAAAATAACATTAAAAATCTTACTGTTCAGAAATGTTTGGTTTGTATACTGGTAGTGTGCGTATATACAACAAAAAAACTATGCAAATGGTGCAATACAACAAAAAGCTATGCAAATATTGCCACAAATTTTGAGAAAAGATGCTGCAAGTTATTTTAGGCTGCAAAAATCTGAAAAAAGTCCCATGAAATCCTGGTGGGACTGGTAAATATTGACCTGTTTTCACTAAAACCAATAGAAGACCTTGCATGCTTTATTAGGTGTCAAAATTAGTCAAATAGTATTTAATTATGAATTGGATATTCATTAAATATTAAATATCTTCTTTTAAAAGTCAGACTTTTGAAAGTCAGACAGGTTTACAATGACTTGAGTAAAAGATAACAGAATTTTTAAAAATGCCACTGACTTGCATTGAAGGAGGAATTTGAGCTTCATGTAAAGACTATAGGCTTGTTGGTGGCCCTTATTTGACCTGGGTCAGTTTGTAGCCACCTAGAACACCCATGAAACCACCTAACAACATGGTGAAAATGATTTAGCAACCGCATGGTCCATTGGTGACCATCAACAACATCTTAGCACTGTGACTTTTCAGCAGATAAATCTTCTAGGTACGTTATATTCATTTTAAGACATCAAGAAGAATGGGTACAATACTAACCAACATAATTTTGCACATAGATGAGCATTTCCAACGAATTAATCGCAATTATTGATTGTATTAGTCAGGAGAATGTTTTCAGTTTGATTTACAACATCCAGCATGGTGTGTTTGACAGCATGTGGAGGAATGAGAGGCCTTTTTATTGAGCGTGTGAGAGAGGGGCTGTGGTGGTGTGGGTAAACACACCCGTCCTGGCTTCAGCCCTGGCCCACGCCTGCTTGGGCAGCCATTGATGCTGCACGCGTGCCTCCGTCCACACACAGGGGTCAATGTGCTTTTAATGGCGGTTAAGTGTGCACAGACAAGCAGGCTTTTGTAGAGGGGGGTGAAACAACAGCCCTCTTTTATCACCCCTGCTTTGTCCAAGCTGTTGAAAGGACTGTGCGGGGGACACGCCGTGTTTCGCTTTACTACAGAGAGTCGAGTGTATGAGCTTGTCAGATGCTTGGAGAAATTTCTTGCCAGTTGTTTATATAGTACAAGTATCATGTAATTTCTGTGAGAAAATATTGAAACAAAAAGTATACAGAATATAATTTCATGAATTGCTATAAATTTACCTGACAATAATATTTTATACCCTGGATGTAATGTATAACAACTATTCTAGTCATTTTAACCAACATTTCTAGCCCTTTTATGCACAGATTTCTCTGTTCTTGTCCTTGGAAATTCAGAATATCCTGTAGGAGGTTGAGATATATACTTTGATGGGTGATGCTGTATCTAATGGCCCTTTAAGTGCTGGACCTCATTCACTTACAGTGTATATAGGACAGTTGATTCATGTCATGCTGTATAGCACTGGCTGTCCTGTTTAGCAGAGTTAAGATGATGGGGTACAAGAACTGGAACAGAAGGTGCTCTTCCTGCAAAGCTAGTGCCTGGACAAGGTGGCCATGACAAGTTTGACATAATGAGAAAGAATTCTGACTACAGGGGTTTTCTTTGCACATGGTTACTATCCATCCCACGTAGCCCTTGCTCACATTTATAGATGTACCGTAGCAGGACTGCTAGAGTAGGAGGTTTTATCTTCATTCCTTGCACATCTGTAGCTGGGTCAGTGACAGCACTTTTGAAAATGTGGTAATATTCAAGTTAAAGGACATTGTTGAGTTTTTCCTTATACAACTTAAATGCAACTTGAATAATTAAAAGATTATTTCACTCCTAAATTTAAATTTCCTGATAATTTACTTACCCCTGTATCCTCCGAGCTGTTCTTGTCTTTCTTTCTTCAGTCAAAAATAATTTTTTTGAAATAATTTTTTCAAAAAGTTTTTGAGGAGCCAACATTTTGAAGGTCCAAATTGCAGTTTCAATGCAGCTTCAAAGGGCTCCACACAATCCCAGCTTAGGAATAACGGTCTTATCTAGCGAAACAATCTGTCGTTTTCTAAAAAAAATAAAAATGTATATATTTTTAAACCACAAATGCTCATCTTGCACTAGCTCTGCATCCATGACTTTATGCATTACGTAATCACTTTAGAAAGGTAATGCGTTCTTCTTTGTCTGTGTAAAACTGTCATCCAACATCTTTGTTTTACCAATTTTTGTAAGGGCCGTTTTAATTTCTTTGCTCGTTCACTTTATATACACTGGGTTGGTACTTCTGCCTACATCACACATGACTGTGTGTAATGTGTGAAGTCAAGCTAGTGCAAGATGAGCATTTGTGGTTAAAAAGTATATAAATTTTAATTTTTTTAAGAAAGTGTTTCACTTCAAAAGACCCTTATTCCTCAGCTTTGAAGCTGCATTGAAACTGCAATTTGGACTTTCAACTCATTGATCCCCATTAAAGTCCACTATATTGAGAAAAATCCTGGAACGTTTTCCTCAAAACCTCATTTCTTTTTGACTGAAGAAAGATAGACGTGAACATTTCAGATGACACAGGGGTAAGTAAATTCGGGAAATCAGGAAATTTTAATTCTTGAGTGAACTAATCCTTTGAAAAAAAAAAAATAGAGGTATTATTACACAACTTTGTATATTTTTATATTATTTATGATATTCAAATAAAACAAGTAACTGTATTAAAATATTAATTCAGGTATAATTTATGTCTGTTTACATTTTAATGCATTTATTAGACTAATATTATATGTTTTATAACCATAAATTAAATCTGAGCTAAAAAATATTTAAATTTTTCAAAATACAGTTTCATGGTTAGTTAGTTATATTTCTGTCCTGCACCAACCAAAATAACAAAATTAATTTTAATTTGGAAATGAAGTAATCTAAATGTTTTTTTTATCTTTCACTGTATAAATTTGCCACATTAATTTGCTAACTTGCTTTTGAAGCAATACAAAAAGTGAAAAAACTGTTACGCAACATAGTTGCATAGAGGTTGACATGTAATGACAAGTACAATTAGATCACCCATCGAAAGAGATGCCACTTTTTACAAAACTGACGAGAACATTTCCAGGAAGACATGTTTTATAGTTTACTGCTAAGTGTAATTACTATTGTGAAGCTGGAGGAGCGCTGTCATAAAACATTCAGACTCATTTAAATGTAATGTGTGGCATTGTTTATGAATTACATGCAAGATACAACACATTATTCACAGTCTAATTGTTTTTAGTAGGAAATAAAAGTCAGTACAGGTATTATAATTAACTTCTTCCATTCTGGTGCTCATACAGTTGTGCTTCATTCGGTTTCCCAGACTGCTATTCTTCCTTTCACGAGCGAGTCATACAGCTCTTTGTGGATGTACTTTTCCTCCTGCACTGTTGGCTATCAATAATTCACTTCCCCTTTTTCTTGAAATCTTTTAACCTAACTTTTACACAAAGACTCCAGCAGCCACCGCTCTCTTGGTAATTATAGCAGCAGCTGCTTACAGAGTGTCCTCCCTAACAGCTTTCTCTATGGGTTATGAGTGTGTGTGTGTGTGTGTGTGAGTGTGTGTGTGTGAAATGGAACACCTGTTTGTTGTGGGGTCTCCAGATGACTGTTGTTGTCAAAGCCCACAGATGGGGGAAAGCGAAGGGGACTCGGCTCCCACCCCTTCGCTATTCTAGCGCAGGTTCCCTGCTGATCCGTCTCGCGGCCGCTCGGAGAAAAGAATGAGATGGTCAGCTGGCTCACCCCAGAAATACCGCAGCAGACTCGGCTTTTGTTGACTGTTCCCTCCTCCCTCACTTTTTCTGGCTGCGTCCCATACTGTATCCAAAAGACAATGATGACACCCGTGAGATTATGCTAACACCTTTTTCTTATTCTTTTTGCAATTTTGCCACTTTTTGATGGGAATGGTTGAAGTGCCTCAGGAAGTGATGTGAGAAAGAGTTACCCACATCAACGTTACTGTTCAGTGGGCGTCTGGATTGTTAGCAAAGCTCTGGCTGCACCAGAGGTTGCGCTACTAATAATCATTATCCTTCACTTTGACAGACTGGGTTGTAAATTTTCTACCATGCTCTATTTTTATCTGCCAGTGAAATATTGTAGCACTTGGTATTTTTAATGTGACATTAATATCACAAGAACTTTTGAGTTCTTTTAGTCTCACCAGGCATTGTTGCGTGTTCTTGGCTTTTTATTTTTATTCTGCTCTGGAAAAGTATTAAAAAGAGACGACAGACTCTTTAAAAGTTTTTTAACTTTACTTTTTTAACATTGTGTACTGGAGGAATGTCTCTAAAGCTGGGAAACATATATCATATTTCTTTATCTTTTAAAATGATGGTAAGCATATTGTAATATCTGTTTTAAAATTTTGTAAAATGACTGACATATTTTGGTTGAATCTAATTTTGTATTGAAATTCCTTTTCAATACTTATCAATTAATTATCAACTTATTTGTGCCATTATGACCTTGTAATTAGGTCAGAATAGACAGAATAGAAACAACTATTTCTGAGGGGCCACTGTGAGAAAGACTGCTCTAATGTTAGGGACCTTGTCAAGACCCATGAAAGTGGTAATGCATTCATCTATGCATATTATTTGAAAGAAAAACATATTTTCTGGTATGGAACATATTATTGTTTTTCCCTAAATGCCATTTAAAAAAAAAATTTCCAGCCTTGTTTTTTTTCTTGGTTTGAATTTTTCTGGGTTCCATATTTTTTTCCATTTTAATTTTTCTAGGCTTAATTAAAATCATGAAACGTAGACAATTTAACAGCAATTTATTAACAGTTAAACAAAAATGATATGTTGAAGGCCCTATGAAATAAATTTTTTTATCAAATTCTTTGTTTTCCATTAATTTTCTGGATACCTTTTTAGTTTTTGTAGACTCCGTTTAAATGGTTAAATTAAAAATTGTAATCAAAAAGCATGTCTAATTAATAAAAAATAATGAAATTAAGACAATTTAACAATTTTTTTTTTTTTTCTGGATTCTGTTTTTTTTTTTTTCAATTGTAATTTATCTAGACTTTGTTTAAATGGTTTAATTAAAAAATGTAAACAAAAATCATGTCTAATTAATTCAAATTATGAAACGGACAGTTTAACAGGAATTTATTAGAAGTTTAACAAAAATGACATTATAAGGCCCTATGAAATACACTTAATTTTCTGCATTACATTTTAATGGTTTCATTACATTTTAATAATCAAAAGCATCTCTAATTAATTGATTTTGTATCAAAAATATTGTTACTTTATTTATTAATTAAAAAAAAAAATACTGTGAATACGGTGAATAATTTCTCTGGTAAATATTCCTTAAAAAAATGTTTTAATAATAATTTTATCAGTAGTAGTAGTAGTAGTACTATCATTACATTACATTACATTACAAGTCATATATTTCTGTCACAGTTTCTTCAAGTTAAACCAAACTTTTATTTTGACAAGTTGCTGTGAATACCTTTAAGTTTCTGTTTGTGTGATATGACAATAATTTTGTTCAAAAGAAATGGTAAAATGCTCATGAAGTCACTCTCACAGAAGTTCTAGAGATTGTTTCACACGCTTCAGTTTGTGTGTCTGCACCATGCATTCACACAGATTTTTTGTATTTTTGTTTGTGGGTTAAAAATTAGATAATGCTTTAATATTTGTTTTGAATGTGTGGCCAGCCCTAAAATGCCCCTTTCGTCCCCCATCTTTACCAAACCCTGCTTTACACTACTTTTTTGCTTTGTTTGCACACTTTGCATGCTTTTACGTCCCTCTTCCTCACTAGGTTGATGTCTTCGGTGAGCAGCGCTGTAGAGCACGTCTGAAGAGGAAAAGCTAGACTAATCCTGGGATTAAAAGGCTACAGTTTGTGTGGGCTAGATTAAGAGAGTGGAATCTGTTTTTAACCTTCTAAAAAGTGGCCACTGCAAAGACCACAGAGAGGTTGGTAATCCAGGATGTTTGAGCAGGCTAATTTCAGCAGCAGAATAAAGGGCAGCGGCCAATCCTGCCGTCTGCGGGGTGGGCAGGTGTGTGGGTGGGCGCTGGGATTAGTATCAAGCAGGGGCTTCAGAGAAGCTTTACTGTAGTGTGTGCTATACTGTCTGCACGTCCACCTCAGGTTTAATGCTGCCCGGCTGCTCCGTGTTGGATGCAAAGCTTGTTTAGGGATGGAGCATGATGGAAATTTCTCATCAGTCCAAGAGCCAGTTTTCAGTTGGGTTGCTGTGGTTGCAAATATAATTACTTTTAAATATACACCCCCTCAGTGGAGCACAGCAGAGCATTAGTGATAGATTAGCACTGGCCTGTGTTGACCTTAATTCTGTCATAGCAAAATTTGACCCTGTCACTCATTGGGGTTGATGGTAATTTGATTTGAGGTGTGGGGGTCCATGTAGGTCCATCCTAAGGTGCAAGTAATTAGGCCAGAGGAAAGGGGATTTAGTAGCTGGTAACCTGGAAAAAGAGGGTTAAGCATGGGCTTCATTTTTTCACTTGCATAGTCAAGCATTCTAGTCTTTAAAGGGATTGTTGACGCAAAAACAAATTCTGTCATTTATTCATTCACTCACCCTCATGTCATTCCAATATCATTTTTGAGAAATGTCTTTTTTCTTTATGCAATCAAAGTCAGTGGTCACCAGAACTGTTTGGTTGCCAATATTCTTTTTTGTTTTGGAGAAGAAAATCAGTCACACAGGTTTGGATGACATGAAGTTGAGTCAGTAATGACAGAATTTTCATCTTTGGGTGAGCTCTTTAAAAGTGTACTGTTTTGACCATTAGTCTGTGCAGAGAGCAGAAATCTAGGTGGGGAAATCTTTTGCCCTCGCATGAAATTTCTAGTCGCGTGGGTTTCATACATGATAACACGAGATTCACACATCTTTATCATCTGAAAAGTTAGTTTTAATTTTGAGATTTGTTAAAGATGACTTTTAACAGTTTTATTAACATTATTTAAAGATTACATTTAAATTAGCGCTCAGATTTAAAAGGGGTTAAATTTAAGGTAGAGCCCTATGAAATTTGTTTTATTTTTTCCCAAATTCCTTTTTTTATTACTCCAAATTCCAGTTTTCCAGTTTTAATTTTTCTGAATTCTGTTTCCCCCCCCCCCCCATTTTAATCGTTTAAATGGTCAAATAATTTTTTTTTCATCAAAATAATGTATAATGATTTAAATCATGAAACTTGCTATATTAAACAGCAAAAAAAAAAAAAATTCTGAAATTTAGTTTTACAAATTTTGTTTTCCATGAATTTTCATTTTAATGGTTTCATTAAATGTTAATAATCAAAACCATCTCTAATTAATTAGTTTTATTACATATATATATATATATATATATATATATAATTTTACTTTTTTTTCTTTCAGAAATTCTGTTAAATATTCCTCCAAACATAATGTTTTAAGAATAATTTTATATTAGTAGTAGTATTACTATCATTACATTATTGAGTAATATTTCTGTGACAGTATTCAAGTTAAACCAAATTTTTATTTTGACAGGTTGCTCAACTTTTACTTGTTTTACTCAAAAGAAACGGTAAAATCAGGGTTCCCATGGGTCATGCAATTTCTGGAATATTGTGGAATTTTAAAAGGTCTATTCCAGACATTGAAAGTCAGGGAATTTTAGATATATTTTGTCCAAGTCATGGAATATCAAGGATTTTTGTTAGTTGCTTTAAATTTTTTGTTCCATTTATAAAAATGTAATTTTTCTAAACCGTATTTTGTTTTATTGTGTTGTTTCACATGTTTTGCCTATTGTTATGGCTATGGAAGCATAAAAACCATAAATTAATTTCTGTAGAAATAGTACAGAAAAAGTGCATTTAACAGATAAAAAAAAGTAGTGCATATGTGTGTTTTGTACTAAAAACATCTGTGAAAAAGTAAATAGAGCTTGCAAATGGATGAATCTGTTTATTATAGGTCATGGAAATTCAGCTTTTTAGTACATGAAAGTCAGGGAATTTGACATTTGGCTTAAAGTAGGAACCCTGTAAAATGCTCATGAAGTGACTTTGAGAGCAGTTCTCGAAATCATATTTATGTGTTCATACTTCTATATTGAGGAGGCAAAGGCTGAAAACACCACAAGCGGCATGCATGCATCAGTATGTGTGTAGTAAACAAAGCCGCAAGTCTGCGCCATTCATTCACACAGAACATGCAGAACATGCAAGATTCATATGTAAAGTGTACTAACTTAGTTATGCTCAAATTTGGCAAATTCTGTGACATTTTGAGTTATACAGTAAATTCCATTTTTATGACTGGATTGATTGTGGTAAGCACACGGCCCTACGAAGGTCATCTAAATGTAAAAATACAAGAAAAGGGCCTTAAGCAAAATAAACATTCAGTATCAATGAGATTTTTTCATAACAGCATGTGAACAGAATGTACACCAACCAGATTTTTCAATCTCTCGCTTTGTCCCAGCTATCTCTCTTCCTCCGCTTCTCATCCTTCACTACTTGTCACTCACCAAATACCTTACTTTTCTTGTCAGGTCACTCTGATCTGCCCAATGCAGTAGTGGAGGTCACTGTGACACTCTCACATAGTCACATTTATTTCCTGACCCTGCTCTCACTCTCTGCCTTTTTTATTTCTCTTCCATTTCTATTGTAGATGTTCTCGAGTAAGGCAGCATTTTATTTCTGCTGTGAAGTGTCTCTTCGGGTGGGTCTCGGTGACTTTGGTCTTTTCAGTGACAGAATTGCTCTGCCAGAGGCTTTTCTGATGGGCGTATCCATAAGCTGAACCGTCTTCCTAGTCTTTTATTGCATTTACCAAGTGTAGGTTTATATATTACAAGATAATACTATGTCTAAATTGATTGTCTCATGTTAAAAGTGCTCTGCTCTACTCATTCACTTGCTTAGGTGGCTTAGTGAGGCAGCAAATTACTCTTGTGTGAGAGGAATTCACTCACCCTTTACTGATGCCCAGCTAGAAATGATTGCAACTCAAATTGCACAGTTTAGCTTTTACAAGCAGACGAGTGGAGAATGAAAAACCTTTGGATTCTCACTTTCTGACTCGGTTTGTCTGTTTGCGTTTAGAGATGCTTGTAAGTTGGACAAATTGAGTGTTGTGTGCTGTATATTGTAGCAACTTACTTTACAGTAAATGCTTTTTATTAGAGTCTTTGCTCTTCACTTAAATTATGTGCATTATGACAGCAGACCTAACAAATCCCTCACCTGACCATATTGTCAGTTTGGCTCCTTTTGAATATATTTCCTTTTTAATACTGTGTTGTTACCAAGATGATCCACAGCTGTTTGTTTTTTTGCTTTGTAATAGGTGTTCATGTTTCCCTTGTTTGTCCTGAACAGTTAAACTGCCCACTGTTCTTCAGAAAAATCCTTCAGGTCCCTCAGATACTTGGGTTTTCCAGTATCTTTTGCCTATTTTAACCCTTTCCAACAATGACTATATGATTTTAAGATCCATCTTTTCACACTGAGGACAACTGAGGGACTCATACGCAACTATTACAAAAAGTTCAAATGCTTACTGATGCTCCAAAAGGAAACATAATGCATTGAGAGCCAGAGGGGGGAAAACTTTTGAACTTTTCTTATTTTGCCTAAATATGGCATGGCGTCATGTGCATTTTAAGCTCAAGTTGAAAATCTTCAACTTGCACAGAAGATGTGATTGAGGTGCTTTTGAGGAAAAATCACCTCATACTCTACTCATACGCAATTATTACAAAAGGTTTAAACACTCACTGATGCTCCAGAAGAAAACACTATGCATTAAGAGAAGGGGGTGAAAACGTTTGAAAAAAAAATGAATATGTGTACATTTTTCTTATTTTGCCTACATTTCATTTTTTTTTTTTTTTTCATTTAGTACTGGCCTTCAAAAGCTACATGTAACAAGTATGCAATACTTACATGTTTCCCAGAGGACAAAATAAGTTAAGTTTAACCCTGATCTTCAAATCCAAACAGTTTTCACCTTAATGCATCATGTTTCCTTCTGGAGCATCAGTGAGCATTTGAACCTTCTGATATAGTTGCGTATAAGTCCCTCAGTTCTCCTCAGTGTGAAAAGATGAATCTTCATATAGTCATTGTTGGACAGATGCTGGAAAACCAAAGAATTTGTGGGACCTGAAGGATTTTTTGGAAAAACAATGGGTAGTTTAACTGTTCAGGACAAATAAGGGACTAAACTGTCAGTGCACCACTTTATGGGCACAGTGTAGCAAAGCAGTGTACAAGGCTCAGGTTTTATCTTCTAATGCACCCTTTCAAGGGAGAACTAGTGTTATAAAGAGGAGTGAAACAAGGAATACCGAAATCTCTAAACAATTCTCTCCTTGAGTCACTTGCAAATTAAGTAGTTATTAGTTTGGCTCCTAGTTATGAGGAGAGATGGGAAAGAGGAATAGTTGAATCCTCCCTAACCATGTGAATGACGGTTAGCATGGCTTTCAGGAGGGATAAATGCTTGCCATATGGTCTGCTGGCTGTGTCCAAGTTTTCAAATTAGCGGCTCTCATCCCCCTCATTACTGCTGTTCCTAATGGAGGGGGGGGTCGTCCGCTGCACGGGTGAGGTGGAGGCTGACGTTCCCTCGTCCAATGACTAGTCTGTTCCCTCAGAGTGTGAACGATAAACACGCAACCATAAATTAGCAGATAAGCTGCGCTGGCACTAACTCACTCTGGAAGCTCCTGAGAGCCTGGCTGGCGGCTTCTGGCTGCACTGGACCATTACTTAAAGTTAGGTGGAAATGGAACCATTTTTTGTTAGAGATTTTGAAATATTGATCGCATATGTGACCTGCAGTTTTATACAGGACTTTGAACATGGTGGCGTTGAGTTCTTTAAACTCTCCCTCTCTAACTGTGTGCACACCAGAAGTGAAGTGAATATTCGCATAGCGTTAATCGCTCTAGATTACTTGCAGGATATTTTTTCGTGTCATTCGTGTAAACATTGTAACATTTTACATTTACCTATTTTATCTTACAATTATGACTTTTTTCTTGCAAATGCAAGTTTGCATCTTGTATTTTGGACTTTATAACACGATGTAACTTAACGATAGCGAGTTTGTCGATTCTGAGGGAAAAAGACAGAAGTGTGGGATATAAACTCATGATTCTGAGCCAAGGAGAAAAAAGTTCTTATCAGAATTGTAAGATATAAAAAAAATATTAAATATAAACTACATTTTTTTATTCTTTTTTTTCTATGGCTTTCATAGACTGCTACTTAAAGAATTTAATTTTCTGCCACCAGATAGGCTCCGCCCACAACAAACGTCATCGCTGTTTGCAAACAAAGAATTGGTCTACGCTCTTCACTGATTGGCTTGCTCAACAATGCGTCATGTGCATTTTCTGCTCACGTGTACATTTTTTAACTTGCGCGGAAGACGTGATTGAGGCAAAAATTGCACGTTTGCACCAACACATCACTCATTCGGGTCTATTCCGTCTTTGCATTGACATTGTATGCAATCTGTTGACGTAAATAATTAAATTGGCTTTTTGTGTGCACAAGTTAAGACATTTTTTTATTTTTTGCTGATAACCAATAGTTCCATAAAATGTTATTAAGACTAATCATCAAAACTAGTCCAATTCTAAGCAGGAATAAGAGAAAAATATTTTAACTATTTTAATAAATGTGACACTTCATCTGTAGTTTAATATTTCAGATTTGAAATATTATGAGATATAAAAAAGTATATTTAATGTATATTCATTTACAATTGTTGTTTATTTATTGTCTTGTTTCATTTAATAGCTATTTTTGTTTATTTTTTCACCATAAATTATACATTTGCATATATTATATTTGGTTTTTTTGTTTTGCAAAATTTATATTGTCTTTTGTTGTTGTTGTTGTTTTTATTTGTGCTGACTTCATTTTTATTTTTATATATACGTTTATATTTTAGATATACCTTTGTATTTATTTTATTGCAGTTAAAATATCTGTATCATTATTTAAAAATATTTCGTTTTTTCTTATAAATTATAATTATTATAGTTTGTTTATTTATATAGAAGTACGATTGGAAATATTATTTGTTTACTATATTTTCTTTCTATATTTTACATATATGCTATATATTAAAAAAGTAAAAAAAATGCTATCAAGAAATATAGTTTGTAAAATAACATTTTTATTTTCCTATGTTATTTTACTGCAGCTAAAATATTATTATTATTATCATTATTATTTAAATAATATTTAGTTGTTTACTATAAATAATACATTATAGTTATTTTATTTATGTAAAAGTATGAACATGAAATATTTGCTATATAAATGTTATATATCATTTGTTGAGTATAAAAAAGTTGAGTATAGGGTAATTCCATGCAAAGGTAAACTTTACAGTGAAAAAAATTTGTTTATTTATTTTTTTAAAAAGAAACTATATTTCTTTTGTATAATTTATGTATTATATGCTATATATTATTTGAGTAAAACAATTATTTGAAGTGCTATAAAGAAATGTTGATATCTTAAATTTAAGTAGATTGTACTTTGTGCTAGTTAAAGGTGTACATTGGAAAATGAAGCATTGAATGTATAGTTAGAAAGAGGAAAGCTTTTTTTCCCCATCCATTATCCTGGCTTGTGACCTCTACCACATACAGTATGTAAACAAAACCCACTGCCATCCCTGGACCCCTCCAGACCGCAAAACATGCAGATTACATCAGATTATTTGCGGAAAGAGGATTTCTAGGGAAGGAAAAATCTTTAAATCAGATTGTCGGCTATTCTCCTAAAAGTAAAAAACGGCATTAACGATACACAGTAAAGAAGATCATACTATCAGTCTCATTAATATATACAGTAAATACAAAATATGATGATTGGATTATGAGCGCAAGCAGCTTTTGAATCAGCGAGTGTCATTTCACAATCTTGCGTGACTTCTCTCCCAATCCGTTTCTGAGACGCATGCTTCATCATCAGCATCGTGATGCAGGCTGCGGTCTGTCCAGCAGGGAACAGCGGGGTCATTTGAGACGAGGCCCGTGCTGCAGTGGGGTGGACGCAGGCTTCTGTGCAATGCAGCTGTGTTTCAGTGAACTCAGTCTGGGGTCAAACACCTCTGCTCTTCACCCTCCTGCCACATCCATCAACGTCTCAGCACGCCCCCTGCACGGCATGCTGGGAACGTGCCGCTCCTGCGCTCTCCAGCGCACGGACGAGAAGAGAAAAGGGGAGTGTGACACTGTAAAGGACTAGCGATTCACATTTGAATTAGCTTCTGAAGTTGTTACAGACTCACCTGATCCCCTCCAGTTTTGGGTTGTTTCAGTTACGTTAACACCATCTCCCACGAGCGTTTGTGAGCGTTGCGAGTACGTCTCTTTCTTTCACACTCATTAATGGCCTCTCTTTCACACCCAGACCCTCTCTGAGAATCTCTGCCCAGCTGTGCAACGATCCCGGCCTCTGTAACACACACCAGAGCTGACAGAAGGTGTGTGTGTGTGTGTGTGTGTGTGTGGACGTTTAGGGCACATGTGTTTCAGCAGAGGGACTCTTGCGCAGCTGTATTGTGGGAGACAAACAAAGAGTTATTATTGTGTCTGTGGTGAGATGGTGTTATGAGGGGTGAGACGGGGCTTTATGTGTGTGTGTTTGTTGGGGACGCTTCTGATTGGGTGATGAGCCACCGCTGCTGTTGGAACTGATTGTTGACTTGCCATCTGCCATCAAGAAAAGTGCGTGTATGCGTGCGCTCGCCGTAGCCGGGTATTGAGTAGTCTGCATCACGGAGAGACGAGGTGGGAGGGAAGGAGTGAATGAGAAAGAGAGAGAGAGAGAGACGCATAAACATGCAGATGTCGCGCGGCATAATGACTGGAACTCCAGACTCAATCTCGGGCCGCTGTTTGCTTGACTGGTGTGGGAGGAGACTGGGAGATTTGGTGTGTGTGATACTAGAGTCGTGTTTGCACGGTACACATCACCTCGGCGTGTTTGAAAATTATATGGGTGCTAGTTATTGTATGGATGTTTTGTTTGTTGTGATTGAGACATTTGCATCTGAAGTTTCTTTTAGAAAACCCATCGAAACTGGATTTTGTTGTTTTTGGCATTGTAGTTAGTGGAGAGTGGGATAAGCTGTATCGTTCTTTTAGTTGAGCAAATTATCCATATTTTTATGAGATATGATTGCTATGATTTAGAAAAGCCCACCATGTGCAGCTCTGTCTGTTTGAGAGATGCACATAAGCAAATGTTAAAACTTTAATGCTAAAATTGTAAATTTGGTGTCAAGTCAAATCTTTAAATAAAGAAATTAGTTGTTTGTTTATTTAGTTTTATTTTTGTTTGTATTTATTTATTTTAGATATATATTTATTTAGCTAAAGTTTGCCTAAAGACAAAATGTGAATTAGAAAATAATTAAAAATATAATCAATTTTAATGATTTTTTGCCCTTATTAAACATCTTTTCTTTTTGTTTTGTTTTGTTTTTTCGTCATTTGTGTTTTTAGTGTTTTGTTTTGTTTTGCTTAGCTTTTGGTGTTTTGTTTTGCTGTTTTTTGCTGTTTTGTTTTATTTTTGTTTATTTTGTTGTTTGGTGTTGTTTTGTCGTTGTTGTTTTTTGCTTTTGTTTTGTTTTGTTTTTTTGTTGTTTTGTGTTGTATTTAGTTTTTTAGTTTTTTGTTTTGCTTTTTTCATTTTGTTTTGTTTCACTTTGCTTTTGTTTTTTGTTGTGTTTTGTTTTTGTCTTTTTTTGTTGTGTTTGTGTTGTTTTGTTTTGTTTTGCTTTTGTTTTTGTTGTGCTTTTCTGTTTTGTTTTATTGTATTTTGTGTTTGTTATTTTGTTGTGCTTTGTTGTTTTTTATTTTGTTTTTTGCTTTGCTTTTTTGTGTTTTATTTATTTTTTTGTGTTCTCCGTTGTTTTGTTTTGCTTTGCTTTTGTTTTGTTGTGTTTTGCTGTTTTGTGTTTTTTATTTTGTTGTTTTGTGTTGTTTGGTGTTTTTGTGTTTTTGTTGTGTTTTTTGTTGTTTGGGGTTTTTGTGTTTTTTATTTTTTTGTTTATTTTTGTGTTTTGTTTTGTTTTGTTTTGTTTTGTTTTGCTTTTTTTATTTTGTTTTGCTTTTGTTTTGTTTTTTTGGGGGCAAAATACTACCCATGCATTTATAAATTAAGCATTATTCCCAGAATAGTAGATGTTGGGTCAAGTGTGTCATATACTTGGATAAGCTGTGCCAGTGGCTCAACTGTTGGTGATATTAAGCTCTGCTTCCAAATGCAGGTACATATTATTGCAGGTTACCATAGTTATTAATAATTAATATTAATATTAAAAAATGTTACAAAAATCATTGTACAGTTTTCATATATTCAGTATATTAAACTTTTTTTTGGCTGGTTCATAAAATGCAAATAATATGCAACGAAAGACTTTACAAGTGTATGGTTCGTGAGTAAATGATATTTTTTTTCTCATCTGTGTTCATTTTATTTTAAATGCGGATCTTTTACATATTTATCAATGATTTTACGTGCCTCTGTTGTGGGGCAAGTCACTAGACTATAAAGCCTATTTAAGTGGCTGTATGTTATAAATGTGTCTAATTTCAGTTGTTAGCAGACATTCTTAAATATAATAACGATCAATAGTTTGACTGCTGTCTCATTTCTGCACAGCTTATCCCACACCCCCTGCACCACCTACAGCGGTCCTTTCAGACAAACACACTTACACACTCTTTTCTTCTGATCATGGGCTCAGGCTCAGGCGAGGGGTCTCACGCTTGGGTGTTCTTCCCAAACTGTGCTTATAAAGGTCAGACGAAGATACACCAACAGCTCGAGGCTGTAATAACTTATTTATCAACGGTCGTAAGATTGATCACAGGATTCGTAATTAATGACTCAGGCTTTTTTTTCTTTATTGAGTTTGTCTGCACATTCAATTTCCTCCTTAATACCCACTACAGCAGACAGAAGGGACATAAAGCGAGGCATCTGTAACTTTCCATTTTCATTATGTGCCAGCCATCTCCAATGGTTAAACATGTATTTTTTGTAGCATTATTCATAATTGTTTGTGCGCTAAAATGGGATTGTTTTGACGGCGTTGAGAGAATTATTTTAGTACTGCTGTTTTTCCCGGCTTTAGTCGACCAGCTTGCCAGCTGCAATTAAGTGAAAGGCATTGATGTTGGACTCTACGTAAAAACGATTTTTTGAAGCTACAATTGTACAGATCATTGTATTTCATATTACCATTTCAGTGACATTTTGGAGACCAAAAGAGCCAATATTGAGTTTCATATTTTCACCCTGTTCAATATATGTAAATGAAAACCTTTTCATAAGAGTTGATTTGGTGATTGACTGACTTCAAGAGTTTATTTTAAAATGTCCAATTTGTTGTGACCAACAAAGTCATGTGATACTACCAACATAAAACATGAAGGGCTTTAGGCTCTTATAATGTAATCAGACCCTTGTGGTGGTGTATCAAGGGGTCCAAAAATGTAAAACAATTAGACTACATTATTTATGTATTTATTTAAAAAAATTTATTTTTATATTTTATTGTTTTATGATGTAAGATTAGTTCAGGTTGTAAAATGTGTTATGGTATGTCTCACCAAAAACTTAACATTTATGAATTATTCTTAATATTATTATCACAATTATTCTTAAAATAAATAGTCAATATTAATAATGGTTTTGTTTTTAATTATTTTTAATATTATTATTACGATTATTCTTAAAATAAATTGTTCATGTTAATAATAATAACAATAATTAATACAAGCAATAATATTTTGTAATAGTTGTAAAAATAGTATTATTTACCTTGAAAAAATGTTAAACTAAGTCAATTTTGTCAAGTGAAATATTTAAATAAATTAATTTCTTGTTTTTTTTTATTTTGTTTGTATTTATTTATTTTATGTATTTTTGTATTTAACTAAAGATTGCCTAAAGACTTAATAATAATAATAATAATAATAATAATAATAATAATTAAAAATATAGTTAATTAATTTAAATATTTTTTGCCCTAATTAATATTTTTTTTTTTTCATTTTGGGGGAGCTAAAGACTACCCTTGAATTTGTAAATTATGCATTAATCCCAAAATAGTGGCTTTTGGGTTAAGTGTGTCAGATATATTAATAAAAATAATACAAATAATAATGGATTTGTTTTTTTTTTTGTGATTTGATTGTGATAGATTTGATTTTTGTGTTTATGGTTTTGCTTTTTGTTTGTATAATAATAATAATAATAATAATAATAATTTTGTTATAATATTAATAATAATTGTTTTGGTTACTTTGAAAAATGTCAAACTGTCCAAACTTGTCAAGTGAAATAATTAAATAAAATAATTATTTGATTATTTTTTGTTTTAGTTTTGTTTGTATTTATTTATATAAACAATAGTATTTTGTAATATTTGTAAAATGTAGTATTATTTACCTTGAAAAATATATATAAAAACATTCAGAAAATAATTGTGTATACTTGCATGTATGTGAGGAATATGTATGTGTGAATTTTAAATATTAATTTTAATATTAATTAATACTAGCCTTTTTACATTTTCACTTTTTTATTTTTATATTACATTAAAGGTATTTCATATTTATTAATAATGTTACATATATTACATATACATACATTTTATATTAATTGTAAATAATTATTATCGAGTAATGATTTAATTATCACTTATTTATCTATTTTAATGATTCTTTATTGGCCAAATGGACAAACGTTGGCCAATATTTCGTCTGTAATTGCCAGTACTATGATGTACTTTACTAACAGGGCTCTATTCAGCACTTACAACTAAAGGAAAGTCAAACACATCAAGAACAGCAGCTCAGAGTAAAACAGCAGTTTGTGAACTCAAGTGTCATATCTGTCCAGCCATTGAGCGTCTTAATGGGTCTGTTGTGAATGAAAGCTGCTGGTTGTGTTCGTCCTAGACTGAAGTGTTGGGATGTGTTTGGCGTTGTGTGTGTGTCAACGTCTGGTGGGTTGAGGGGGGTTGTGAGGGTGGGATGGTTGAATACAGGCAGAATTACATGGCTATAGTTGTTTACTTCAGCTGTGGTGTGTGTCTCTGGGGGATATGGGAGGCGATGTTGGTTACTGGAAGAATAGAGGCTCGGGGATGCTTCACAAAGATGTGTGTGTGTTGTGTGTGTGTGGGAGCAGAGGCTGGGACAGGGGCTGGTCAGACAATAGGGCCGAGGGGTTCTTGTATTGTCCCCCATTGCCAGCTGTCTCCCAGCGCAGCAGCCTGTTCTGGTGGATGCGCTGCTGAATAAATAATAGCAGAAACCCCTGCCACTCGGCTGTAATGGCCATTCAGAGGCCGGGGCCGGCGAGTGCACGAACAGAGGCCTTTGCACCTGTTCACCACTGGCCTGATGGTGCGACTCGCCGCAGCCTTTAAGACCTGAGCTGTTGTTCCTGTCTGCTTCTGTGTGGCCCCTGTGTTAGGGCCCTTTGTTCCCCTCTGACTGAGACCCTTTTAATGAAGTCGTCTCCATATTCCTTAAATATATACACTACTGGGGGTCATTTTTTTTGAAAAAGTTAATCATTTAATTAAATTGTATTTTATCCGAAGTGAAAGTAAATGCATTTATAATATTACAAAAGAAATGCTCTTCTTTTGAACTTTTTAAATTTATTAAAGGGAAACAAAATGTCCTTTTGAACTTTCCATTTATAAAAGTTTATTGTCACAGGAATAAATTGCATTTTTAAAAATGGGTATTTAAATTGTAATATTTCAAAATATTTCTGTTTTTACCGCTTTTTCATCCTTAATGAACATAAGAGATTTCTTGAAAAATATGTAGAGACTAATCTTTACGTCTGTCATGAAATTATAATTATAATAAATTTATAATTATCATTGTTTTATTTTATAATTATCATTGTTTTATTTTATTTTATTTTATTTTATTAAAAAGCAAGCCTCAATCCTACTATTTTTTTTATTTAGTTTTGTTTTGTATTGTTTATCATAAAGAAAGCCTCAAAGCCATTATTTTATTTTATTATATTTTATTTAAAAGCAAGCTTCAAAGCCATTTTTTTATTTTATTTTATTTTACTTATTTGTAATATATATTATTTGTAACAAGTCATTGACATTGTATGTTGCCCCTTAGACCTGTCAGTAAGTTCTTACATGATGTAATTTTATTATAAAGCAATTAAAGCAAGGTATTTTAAATTGTTATATTTCAAAATCTTTCTGTTTTTACCGTTTTTCATCCTTGATAAAGATAAGAGACTTCTTAAAATGTGTAAAGAACAATTTTCTTTACAATTTTTTTTGTCTGTGATGAATATATATTATAATTGATTTTATTTTATTTTTATTTTATTTTATTAAAAAGCAAGCCTCAATCCCACTATTTTATTTATTTATTTATTTTGTTTTGTTTTTTATTGTTTATTAGCCTCAAAGAAAAAAAACTTTTTTTTTCTTTTTTCTTTTTTTTTTTGTTAAAAAGCAAGCCTAAACACCACTATTTTATTTTATTTTATACATTTTTTTTATTTTGTTTTGTTTTATTATAAAGCAAGCCTCAAAGCCCCTATTTGTTTTGTATTGTTTTGTAAAGCAAGCCTCAAAGCCATTATTTTATTTTTTATTTAAAAGCAAGCTTCAAAGCCACTTATTTATTTTATTTTATTTTACTTATTTTGAATATATTTTAAGTCATTGACATTGTATGTTGCCCCTTAGAACTGTCAATAAGTGTTAAATGATGCAATTTTATTTTAAAGCAATTATTTTATTTTATTTTTTTATTATTATTTATACAGGGCAGTCATTGACATCATATGTTGCCCCTTAGACTTCTATTATAAGTGCATATCTGCCAACACATTTGTTGTTGATTTCTTGACTGAGAAATTGTTATTTGCTGTAGTAACTGACAGCATGCCAAAGTCAATAGAGATTAACTTGTATTTAACCCAGACTTCATTATCAGCCTTGTTGTAGTTCAGTCCATAAGGACAAAACCAGCTGACAGTTTTGATTTATGATACTCGCAATGTTGACTGTGTGTTTTGAATACGAACTACATTTCAAATGCTCACCGAGTTTCAGATGTTTGGAGCCAGTATGCATTATGCATTCTCCAGAGGCTACGGTAACATGTGTAAGTCACCCTGCCAGACCGTCCTGACTCCATGAATTAATTATGCCTATGATGACAGTCTCATCAGGGCTTGTGTGTGCGTTTTGAGGAAACTTGTTGATATTCGGCGTGGGCCGTTTCGTGAATGGAGACGACCATTAAAATGGGACCAGAAGAATGGACAAGAAAGCTCCTCGTGCCTTTGATCTTGTCTCGGCTTCAAAGGGTTGACAGAGAGCAACGTTACTCTCACTGGAGAGTCCTGTAATCCATAGCACACACACGTAACGGACAGACTTATTGTCAGCGTGGCCCCTCACAATGGCACAGTGTAAAATAATCCAGCCTGCTCCTGGGGGACACGCCTTTCACTAAAGATCGTTCCCTGACCTCTGGCTGCTACGGCAACAGTTGGGAAGTTCTTCATTGTTGCGCTCGTCTCTTATTCTAAATGATTCATGGGCCAGGCTTTTCACAGCAAACCTCTGTTCGGTGTGACCTGCTACGCTTACCTTCACTCACACATTACACTGTGTCTAATTGGCGTGAAATGCGCATTAAATTGAATTATAACTCGTAATGTGCTGTGATTAACTTTTCATATGTGTATTTGCTTCATGACATACGAAGGTATGCCTGTGTCTCCCATTATTTGAAATTCAGTTGACCTTTCTAACAAGACTGCAGCTGCTAAGGCATGACTGCAGGACTGCACATTACGCAGCAAATGCTGCAGCCCATTTAACGTGAACAACAGGCAAATTAAATTGCGAAACGGATGGCCTGATTGGGCTCAATTGCTGATATTTGATTAACCGATCAAAGTTGCTGCCAGTTCTTCCAATGATCGCATTAATTAGCCGTGTTTTATGCAGGAAACACAATCAGAGGTGAAGGGCAGGTACATGCGATGCATCTCAGTAGTAATCCTGACACAATACCATTATCCTTGACAATGAGATTTGCTGTATGTTCGGATGAGATTTATTTCAATGTTTTTGAAAGAAGTTTCTTAAACTTAAACTTAAACTTAAAGTTTCTTAAACCAAGAAAGCATTTGATAAAAAAAAAAATACATAAATAATATGTGACCCTGGACCACAAAACCAGTCTTAAGTAGCACAGGTATATTTGTAGCAGTAGCCAACAATACATGTATGGGTCAAAATTAGCAATATTAAGTTGAGATCAAATATTGAAGATATTTTATACATTTCCTACCGTAGATATATCAAAACTTTATTTTTGATTAGTAATATGCTAACATTGCTAAGAACATCCGAGCTTCCAGATAGTCTTAATCTAAATTAAGTGAATTTTGCTTAAAACAAGTAAAATATAAGAAAAATACTTTTATAAAAATAACAAATAATTTTTCTTACCCAACTGGCAGATCATTTTACTTTTTTAAGCAAAATGCACTTAACTTAGATGTTTTTTCCCAGAAAATAAAACTAAATATCTTACAAAAATTAGTTTAACTAGTAAATGCATCTTGATTTCTAGATTTTTTTTTTTTTTTTTACTGGAAACGACACAAAAATACTGAATAAGAAAATCATTTTTGGCAGTGCAGGAGCCAAAGACTGACACAGAAGAGAGGAAATTGTTGAATAAAGCTGTTATTTTTGTTTTCTTTGCATGTAAAAAGTATTCTTGTAGCTTTATAAAAAATAAGGTTGAACCACTGATGTCACATGGACTATTTTAACAGTTCTTACTACCTTTCTGGGTCTTGAACGTGTCAGTTGTGTTGCTGTCTATGCAGGGTCAGAAAGCTCTCAGATTCCATTAAAAATATCTTAATTTGTGTTCCCAAGATAAAGAAGGTCTTCACGTTTGGAATGACATAAGGGTGAGTAATTAATGACAGACATTTCATTTTCTGGGTGAACTATCCCCTTAAGATGTAATTTATCCCTGTGATGCAAAGCTGAATTTTCATCATCATTACTCCAGTCTTCAGTGTCACATGATCTTCAGAAATCATTGTAATATGCTGATTTGATGCTCAACAAACTTTTTTTATATTATTACAGTTTAAAACAATTTTGGTGGAAAACCGAAATACGTCTTATTTCACGATTATTTGATGAATAGAAAATTCAAAAGAAAGGAAGTCTTTTGAACCATCTGTCACTTTTGATTAATTTCATGTGCCTTGTTTGATAATTGTTCATTTAAAATCTTACTGTAATGTTAAAAGACAAACAATACCATAATATGCTTTTCTATGTGAACATACATAAAGTGCAGGATATATTATCAGAAATATATAATATATATTTCAAGTTTCTCATTACAGTTGAAGGGTGTAGTTTTTGTGCCACTAGTGACACCAGTTGATATTGCAGTCTGAGAGTTCGGCTTCATCTCAGAGTTCATCTCAAACTTGTTTGCCAGTGTTTATTGTTGCATTTACCTTAAGTAGTGCAGAAATTATCCACTTTTACTATTTAGAAATGAGTTTTGTTGTTCAAGTTCATTTTCAGTTGCTGTTATTCAGCAGATTCTCTTCAAATTATTGCTTACCTGTAACAGGGAAAACAGACCAGAAGATGTATTAGTCCTTATGGCAATACTACAACATGAATAGCTTCTGTATGTGTTTGTGTAGTTGGATGACTGTTTTAGCATTTGTTTTGCACTCTCTCTCTCTCACACACACACACACTGGGAGTAACTATTAGTTTCTGTCATATTCGTGCTCAACCATCAGACTATCTGTATCTGTAGTTCAGTGCCATCTAGTGGCTAAAGTTGTTAACAGTGTCGAGTTCACATGACTTAAGCGTATAGCCAGAAATGAACTTTGGTTTGCTTCCTACTAATGAATGTTAAATATCTGATACCTTTCAGAAGCATTATTATCTACATTTTTTTTTTCTTTTATTGGCAGTTTATTTTTTTCATGTATTTATTTATTTTTTTCTTAAATCTTATGTGAATTTTTTATTAGTAATATGCATTGCTAAGAACTTAATTCGGACCACTTTAAAGGCGATTTTCTCAATATTTTTAAATTTTTTTGCACCCTCAGATTCCAGATTTTCAAATAGTTGTATCTCAGCCAAATATTCTAATAATATATCCTCACAAATACATCAATGGAATTCTTATTTATTCAGCTTTCAGATAATGTATAAATCTTAATAAATAAATAAAAATTTGACCCTTATGACTGGTTTTGTGATTCAGGGTCACATATATACATAGTATTTCAATACATATATATAATCATATTGGTTTCTTATATTTAACAATGTTGTAAATCATATTTCAGTAAAGCAGATTCAGTGCACTGCGAATGGAAACACAGTCTCTGTGCTTAATAGACAGAGTTAAACCTTTGACGCAGCACCATGTGTTTGCAGCGCTGTCACATATAGATTGCTGATGCTCAAACTATCCTGTTACACATTCGAGTGTGTGTGTGTGTGTGTGTGTGTGTGTGTGATTTTCATGTGTGTGTTGGCGGGATGGACTCTCCGTACGGGCCCAGCGCGGCAGCTCTCTGCACCAGCTGGGGGGCTGGAGGAGCACCAGGAGGGCAAGCTGTGTGCAGCTGGCGGACTGAAATCTGTGCAGGCCTCATGGGAGCTCGGGCTCCCTGGGCACCCTTGTCTCCCTCCCTCAACCCCCCCTCACCCACCCCCTGACATCTCTCTGCTCTGTTGCGACCCATTGTCTGATGCCTCCATCAAGCAGGAGTCTGCAGCCGGCATCTGCACTCACTTAAACAGACAAAACGGCCTTGAGGAAGTTTGGCTAAGGTGCATGCCGTTTCATCCCCAGTCTGTGTTTTGCATAATGCATGGTAACTAAAAAGGTTGAATGGTGTCATTTGAGGAGAAAGTAAAATTAAAGTAACTAAAGTAACAATTCTTGCTTTGTTTAGAATTTCTATTGCATATAGATTAGAGAATTGTATGTAGTTTAAGTAGTAGATGTTCGACAGTTGCTGGTCTCCACTGTAAGCGTGATTTGTATCGTGTTTCCAGCTGGTCATTTACTACTCTCGAACTATTCTTAATTCATCAGGCCATAAACCCCAGGTGTTCACAGTCATACATATAGTCTCTGTTGAGGTATCATGCAGCAGGGGTTTGTCAGGGTTACTCCATGTGCACATCCACATAGACACTCCTTCCTGCTGCGGTCTAATGACACTAATTCAGGTTAAGTGGATTGGCTTGAGTCAGCCCTGGATTGCATGTAAGTTGTCTGAGAGCCTCGTGTCGAATCCACGGCTGCAGCGCCACTGGCTCACCTTATTGCCCTCCTCGAGGACACACAGAGGACACACGCACTAATGCCTGTGGTGGATGACATACTTAAACATACTTGGAAGATTTAATTTTAATTAATTGGATAATATGCTCATTTAATTATTAATGTGAAACAGTGTATTACTATTAAATTAATAATCATTACTTGCAGAAAAACATTAAAATAAGATGTCAAGGACTTGTAATGTAAAATGTTTTGTTTATATAAATTTCTTGTTTAAGTCACATCTCACTGTTTTTCAGCATCCTGTGGTCTCAGGATGAGAAACAGCTGTCACTATGGTGGCACCCTAAAGCACAAAAGCTAAAAAGTACATCTTTGTACTTTATTTACACCTAAATGGCACATATTAGTACCTCAAAAGTGCATATTGGTACCTTTTAAAAGGGTACTGCCCTGGAATACTTTTTTCCCCCCTTTTTTTTTTGAGTGTGTACACCATGGTAAAGTATATTGATGCCGAATGTCACGATTCCTCGATTCAATTCGAGTCAGGGTTGCCAGGTTTTCACAACAAAACCACCCAATCGCATTTTGGAGGGGGTCCCCCGGAAAAAAAATCACATTCTGGGGGTAAAATATAATTTTTGATGGGGTTCCCCTGGTAAAATTTGCATTCCAGGGGCAAAATATCACGTAACTTCAGCCCACAGCCCAATTCCGCAGACTTGGCAACACTGATTTGAGTTCTTGATTAAAAAAAAAACCTCCTCGATTTAATTTTGCCTGTGTCGAGTAACTGGCAAAATACCGGAAGTGGCATAATCCACAGACGAGAATCTGTGAAATACATTATTAGACCGTTTTTAAGGCTGCATGATATATTAAACCCACTGAAAAATCATAATAAAGCATAATGCTATTGTGAATTCACAAACGATATTAAATATATGCACTGCCATTTTAATATATGCTCTTTAATTATTTACATACATGTAGGTTATGTACATGCTTCTCAGAGCAGCTCTGTTCATAGTAAATTCTGCTACACACAAACTTTTATCATATTGCTGTGAATTTCATCAGATTTGTAAGGTAAATAAAATACACAAACACAGGAATGCATCATTATCTCTCTTAATATGCTAACTGTTCATTGTGATTACAAAATAAAAGTTTAAACTTCTGCTATGGGTTTACACTTTTAGATGTCCACATATTTAAGAAGCAGTGGCTGTCCAAATATTAAAGATTAAGTGGAAATGTAAATTAAATGTTGGTTAGTCAATATTAAACAAGGAAAGTGTAAAAACAATTGTCAGGTGTTACATTAGCTCTATTATTTATTTTATAAATAATATATTTTATGTATTTTAACAGTTTTGTTCAATAGAACCATGATCACTTGCTTTGGTACTTTATTTTAACTAATTATTATTGCCTCATTGCTATTATTATTTTAAGTTATTTTAAAGGCTGTTGTTCGCTTAGATCTATTTTTATTACTACAAAAAAAGCATAATTATTCTGGTGAGTAATCACCAGAATAATCGACCGATTATGTGATTACCAAAATAATCGTTACTGACAGCCCTAATCCACAGTAAAGTCCACTTTTTTTTTCAGCATTTACATTCTTTTACATAGATACCAGTATGTAACTCTAAGTAAGAAGTGATTTTGCATATAATTGAAATATTCACCTTTGGTTGCTGTGGCCTGGTCAACTTACCCATCTTTGAGAGGTCACTTTAGTGTCACGGCAGGGTAATGTCCCCTTGTTTACACTTTCTCTTGGTCGTTGTGACAGTGGTGAATCAGGCACCAATCTGTCTTGTTGTGTCTGGCTGTCTTAACAGGTGATATGACCTTCGTGTCTGTAAGGGGATCAGTGTTTAAGTCTTTGCCGGCAATTCTGGCGAAAATACAGCAAATCCCCAGAGCGTCGCTAAGTATTGTCGCTTTTACTCCACTCCTCCCCACCTTGGCTAAGCCCTGAAATTGCATTTGACAACTTCACAGCTGCATCGCCTTCCAGTGGAGCTGATTAGCATGTCTGAGTCTGTCCTGGTGTTGGTCACGTTCAACCAAGTACAGTTACATAAAGGAACGGCTGAGTCATTTGAAAGTCACTGACATTGTCCAGATTGGTCTCTGTAAATGTCTCTCACTTTAACTCTGGTCATTACTGTTCTGTCTCACCCACAGACTGGTGCTAAGAACGGTCTAGGTGCCGTTTACTTTTGGTTTCAGACAGAAAATGACTGTTTAGCTGTGGGAATATGTCCCAGAATATGCTTTTTATTACAAAGAAAAACTTTGTAACTTTTTAATATAAACTTGCTTTTTATTGTATGAAGGTCACATTGCATTTGTAATGCCTTTATTAGTTGTTTTTGACACTTTATTTTAAGGTGCCATTGTTACAGTGTAATTACACAAATATTACAGAATAATATTAATTAATTATGTTACTATTGGGTTATGGTTTAGTTGTAATTATGGCTCTGTCAGTGGCACAGTGATTGTACTCTGCGCTGGTTAACAAGACACCATGGCTGATCCAGGATCATCGTTTTGCGTCAATAACAAGAATAATGTGTTTGTGCTCACTTTAGAGAAGACTAAAATGTTTTTTTAATATATATATATATAATATATAGTATTCTTTTACGAGTATTCTTTATTTTGAGGTGTCATTGTTACAGTGTAATAACACAAATAATACAGATATGAATTAATTATATTTCTATAGGGTTATGGTTAGGTTTAGATTTTTTTTATTATGCCTAATTTACTGTTGTTACTAAAGTAACGATGTGCTTAATATGTATTAAATTTATGTAATTATAAGATTTAAATATAATATTATATAATTCCATTTGCTGTCTTTAAAATATTTTATAAAAACTATGTATATCTTAACAAATTCTTGCTATAACAATAGTAAGTACATGTTCAGTATTTATTATATATATGCAATTAATTTCATTATAAAATATCTATAATTCTATTTATTATTTTTACAAATATTTTTAAAACTATATATATATCTTAACAAATACTTGCTATTACTATAGTAAGTACGTTCAATATTTATTATATATATTAATTCCATTATGTGATTATTATATATGATTTTATTATTTACTATAATTTTTTATATGAAGTAATCAAGTAATGACATGTGTTCAATATTTATTGTATGTATGTAATTAATTCCATTATAAAATATTATATAATTCCAGTCTATTTTTACATATTTTTAAATAGTTGCTAAAAGTGCTATTACTACAGTAAGTTTAGTATTTACTTTATGTATTAATTGCATCATGAAATATTTTGGAATTTTATTATTTACTATTATTTTTATATTTAGTGTGATCTTAATCAAAGTGTGATATTAATTCCTTTATGAAATATTTAATATTTTTTTTATTTGCTATAATTTGATTTATATGAAGTGTAATATTTATTCTGTGAATATTATAAATTTTAGTTCTGCCACAACCAACAAATTTGCCATTTAATATACCGTTTACCTGGTTACTAAGGAAACAAAGACCATGCTTAATATGTGAAATGTGTTAAGAAAAAAAAAAAAAATATATATATATTTTTTAAAAGTTTTATATGTTCATTGTCCAACACTATACGTTGAGTTGAGAATTGAAAAAGGAAACAGACTGAATTCTCATGTGTTTTGTTTGTCTGCTGCTGGAAACTGTTATTGGATAAATGAAACTACTGAGTGCAAAAAGTTTATTTCCCAAAAAAGTCCACAGGGCTGAAAGTAGCCATAGTTGAGTCATCAGTCTACCGAATTACTCACTGAAGTCATCATAGCGGTTCCTGAATGAACATCTGCAGCTTAAAAGTGCAGCAGTACTAACCACGAGAGCGTGGGTCAAGCGAGAAGCAATACTTCTGACAATAGTTTCTCAGAGCAACTGTTTGCTGCGAGCGTGTGTGTGTGAATGAGTCAGAGCGTGAGTGTGTCCATGCTGCGTCCGTCTCTGCCAAACTGACAAAGTGACTCCAGCCGCTCTCCTTCGGCAAGCTGCTGCGGTACATGGTGAACAAAACACAGCAATCTCCGTAAGCGGCCAGCTCTCCCTCCCGCGCATTCTCCATCCGTAGCGCACCACCTAATGCTGCCCACGTCTCGGACCACGTGCCGGTGCCCAGGCTGCGCTGTAGCGGCTGTGGGCGCTCGTGCCCAGGCGAGCTGGTGCCGCTTGGAGTGCCCGACGTGTGCTGGAACGCGACAGCCCGCTGGTCCCAGGGCACCCATCACATGCCCATCTTTAAGCCATCTGCAAAGTAGAGCAGTTCCCGCCAAAGCATTAAATTAAATCCTTGTTTGGGCTGATTAACAAATGGCCTTGTTTTTTTGTGTTCCGTGGGCTTGTTTTTTCCTCCTGTCCTGCTGAAGCTCCATCACGTCGGAACAAGCGTGGCAGAGGCAGCGAGCCTTCGGGAAGTCTCAGGAGTGGCTCGGATGTTTTGGGGGGAAGTTTGCTCAGGATCGCGTCTGTCTCGAAAGCGGCCCGTCCAATTCTCTGTCCCACAGCCATCAGGCTGTCACAGACCACAGACAAATGAACAATTAATCTGGGCTTGTAATTGAATGGCACCCGGTATGATATTTTAATTGTTCAATTGGAGCTGTTTGGATCTCAGAACTTAATTGGAATGGGGCGGCAGGGACTTTGGATGTCCTGTTGCATATTTGCCGACAATCGCTCAGGTATTACCTGCAAGCTTGTTAGGCAGAGCATTTGTATCACTCTGCAATTTCACTGAAGAGTCAACCGTATCACTAATATCAGCATCTAAAGGTGTTCACCACTTTGGTGCTTGGTAATAATGTTAACCAACAGGACTGTTCACTTTGACCAAACGCTCTGGAAACTTGATGGTGGAAGCATCACCGGCGCCTGCCAGACCAACTGTCCGCCTACTGTTTTGGATCTAAAGAAACAAATTTCACGATTGAGAAGCCAGTAAAAATGGTTTGATGAAACAGCACTGGCTGGGTTCGAGCGACATTTGCTTTTAGTCACGCAGCCCCTTCTGTTCAACCCCTGGCTCTGTACTCTACGCTGGTTAACAAGACACAGTGGCTGATCCAGGATCAGATCGTTGATTAAACTCTTTGCTTTGCGTTTGTCCTTAACTCATCCACTAATAACAAGAATAATGTTCTGTGTGACAGAAAAGTGGTATTATATTATATTATTTACAAAATGTTACAGTTGAATAAATAAGCTTTTCATTGATGTATGTTTGTTAGGATAGGACAATATTTGGCAGAGATACAACTAAATGAGAATTTGGAATCTGAAGGTGCAAAAAATAAAAAAATAAAAAAATAAAATAATAATAATGAGAAAATTGCCTTTAAAGTTGTCCAAATGAAGTTCTTAACAATGCATATTGCTAATCAAACATTAAGTTTTGATATATTTTAGAGTAGGAAATGTACAAAATATTTTCATGGAACATGATCTTAACTTAATATCCTAATGATTTTTGGCATAAAACAAAAATCGATCATTTTAACCCATACAATGTATCTTTGGCTATTGCTATAAATTTACCTGTGCGACTTAAGACTGGTTTTGTGGTGCAGGGTCACATATTAAATTATATTATTAATATATTTACTATATTATGTAGCTAGCTATGTAGCTAGAAGTTTATAGCATTAAACCAGTACCAAAATAAAAGCTTGAGGCTTTAAACATATGAAACTGAGTGATTTAATATAAATATTTATAATAATTATCAAATAATTATATTTTTTAACATTTTTTATACATTAAATTATTGAAATATTATCTTATAATCTCAGGAATTACTTCCAGAAAATATTTTATGTCCAGGGGGACCAAAAAGGGAATTATTAAGGGGTTTAACATAAATATTAGTAATGTAACCTGCAATATAGAATAAAATAATTTTGATATTTATGTTTTTGATTTTACAGGATTTTTGCAATTTACAATGTTAAAATATTTATAGCTTTATTTATATTATTATTAAAATTAAATGAATATAATACTAATATAGAAATAATAAAATGTTTTATGGAATTAAAATATTGAAATATTATCTTATAATCTCAGGAATTACTCTCAGAAAATATTGTATGTCCAAGGGGACAAAAAAGGGAACCCCTGTATTATATTATTATTTTTATTATTTTTATTTTTTACATTTACATTTATTCATCTTGCAGATGCTTTTATCCAAAGCGACTTAAAATTGAGGTTTTAGGATGCAGTTAAATGTTGACAATTTTAATTTTATATTATTAATTTTTATATTATTATTTTGGATTTTGTCCATTTTTAGTGTCAGAAAAAGAAAATTAGAGACTGTCATGACATCATGACATGTTGCAGGCTGGATTCGATGCCATTTGAGCACCACAACATGTCTGACCAGTTCTTTATAAGTCATAGAAATTAAGCTGAATACAAGCTCTCTTACTAAAGTTTTATCTGTAGAGAAAATACCTCAGTCAGTGATAGACGGTCACATAGCGATCATGCATAAATTTATCTATGTGTCGATTCACAGCCCACTTGTATCCTCGTCCCTTTTCCCTTCTTTTTTTGTACCTTTCGATTGGAAGGCGGATGCCTCTGTTCAGCTGTTCCCTCCTACCCAGCGATTCCTCTTCCTCATCGAGGCATACCGGCGAAGACCTCCGTCTCCTCAAATTAACATGAGCAGGTGTTTTTCTCTGATGTGTTAATTAGGAGAAGCTGGTGTCATTATGCTTTAAGTGGATGTTACAAATAGAACATGTTGTTTATTTTCTCTTCTGCTGAAAAAAAAGTGATCAGAGCTGTCACGAGGCTCATGTGTCACTTAGAGAAGATCGTGGCTAATTACCAGGAGTTCAGAATCAGAAACTACATGTCGGCGGATTCTCCTGCGTCTGCGCTTGAACGAATACCAGATTGTCTATCTTAATAAATACGATCAGCAAGAACAGATTTAAACACTAGAGTCCTGAGGTTAGATTCAGCATATTTTATCAAAGGATTGCGTAGTGTGAGGGCTTAAACAATGACAGAAATAGCATGCGTTCGTGTTTGAAAGATTTTTTAATTAGCCCTTTTTTGCTCATTTTTTTCTTTCACAATTATTGCATGGCTTCAGAAGGCTTGAAATATAGCATGTTGTACTGCTTTTGTAGTGATAGTTTTAAATGACGAGATAAAATGATCTCATCTTGAGGTATAAATCCACTGTATGTTATGAAATTTCCTTGTGTTTAACTTTTCATTGTTCACTATGCAAAATTGCAAATGAACAAGCGTGCTTGGTTTCAGCATCCAGCATGCATCACTCAGCAGGCAGATGTTGTGTGCATTATCACTCTTGAAGCCTGTTATTGGACTGCGTGTGCGTGCGGCTTTGCCCCCTGCGTAGTGATGCTGACACCCTTGTAATCCTGCTGTTTATTATTAGATAGCACAGGCTGTTGCACCAGAAGTTTTGCATGATAATATGGCATGACCAGCTGCTCAGCAGATGTTGTTTTTTGCGGCTTTAGCATAGAAAGGTTAAAGGTGTCTCTGCTGCCCCCTGTGAGGATTCTGTGACCCCCTATGTGGTGCGTTTCCGCACGCGTTTTACTGTAAGCCGACCTGGTGCCACCGGCCCTGGTTTGGCTTGTTCTAACACCTGCCCTCGGATTTAGGCAGATGATTCAGTAGCTGACAGCTGGACTAGCTGTGGTAAACATGTTAACATTTTAATCCTGTGTTTAGTCATATGCAAAGTCAAAATTAAGTCAATTCAATAGATAAGCACCGTCTAATCGTGTTCATTCTCTGTGTTTGGGATATTAATCTTGAGATATTAATTCATGCAGTTTGTCACTACCTGAAACAATTTAATGGAAACGGGTAATGTTTTTTCTCACAGTACTATTTAAAAGAAAGGAAAGTGTGAATGGGAGGTTGAGTTTTTAGTGTGCATGTATTTGCTTAAGCCATTTGATTTCATGTGTTTTAAATGTATGTTTCTGTTTTTTTCCCCAGGTGAATATATTAAGAATTGGAGACCTCGCTACTTCCTGCTAAAAACCGATGGGTCCTTTATCGGATACAAGGAGAAGCCACAGGATGCAGATCTTCCCTACCCTCTCAATAACTTCTCTGTTGCAAGTACGTGATGCCTTCAAAGCAAGACAAGTACAATTTTGTATATTCTCTTTTTTAAATCTCCATGAATTAACTCGAGTGGATTCACTGATCTGTATTTAATCCTAAATTACTCTACCAGTCAAAAGGTTTTTTAGTGTTTTTTTTTTTAAGAATTTTCTTCTGTTCACCAAGCCTGCATTTATTTGAACCAAAATACAGCAAAAGCAGTAATATTGTGAAATATTTTTACTATTTAAAATAACTGCTTTCTGTTTGAATATATTTTAAAATGTATTTTATTCCTGTGATTAGAGCTAAATATTCAGCATCATTACTCCAGTCTTCAGTGCCACAAGATCCTTCAGAAATCGATATGCTGATTTGCTGTTCAAGAAACATTTTTTATTATTATTATCAGTATCCAAAACAGTTTTTTTTCAGGATTCTTTGATGAATAGAAAGATGCAAATAAAAAGATCCAACTAAAAAGCCTTTGTAACATTATACACTAAACCATTTAAAAGCTTGCAACTGATCAAAAGTGATGATAAAGACATTTATAATGTTGCAAAGATTTCTATTGCAGGTAAATGATGTTCTTCTGAACTTTCTATTTATCAAAGAAACTTGAAAAGTATTTTTTTGAGCAGCAAATCAGAATAATAGAATGATTTCTGAAGGATCATGTGACTGGAGTAGTAATGCCAAAATTCAGCTTTAAAATCACAGGAATAAATTACATTTTAAAATATAGTCAAATAGAAAACAGTTATTTTAAATAGTAAAAGTCATTCCAAATTGTACTCTACTTGATGTACTTTGGATAAAATAAATTCAGGTTTGGTGAGCATTAAAAAACTCTTAAAACTCTTAAACTCAATTAAACTTAAACTTAAACTTAAACTCAAACTTTTGCCTGGTAGTGTATGTCCGTATACTAATTTGACAGCTAAAAACAGCTAGCACAGATTAGCACAATGAGGTTTTTAATAGTCTATTGTAGGGATAATTTAATCATTAAATGTAATCATTTAATCATTCTAATCATTAAATATTTTTCATGAACTTAACGCTAGTCATAATTTTAATTTCTCTCTGACCATTCAAAAAACCAGGCTGTTTTTGCTAATGTACCTTTAAATTACGAACATGTAAAATGACCTTTGCTATGATGCAAAGTTTGTGGTGTATGTGGTGTTGTGGAGAAATACCACTCAGACTATAAAGGCAAATCAGAAGTTTTTCAAGGATCAATGAAAATAAGTCAGCCACTCTTTTCTAAAGTTGGGATCTTTCCAGATGTGTAAAAATCTGATCGATTTAGTCATAATGTTTTGCAGTTTCACCTCAGTCTTCAGTTTTTAAAGTGATCATGAACTGAGAAATCAAAATTCCCTTGATTTTTTTGACACATATGAGGTCATGGTACTATAAAAAGTCTAAAAACAGCTTATATTGAAGCTAGTCTGTCAAAACGACAGTTTTAGTAGTAGTGTGAATAAACACCGCCTCCACAGAAGAACATCAACGCCTGCTTCTATATCACTGCCTGTTTAGCCCCGCCCATCAGTTTGCACAAGTAATGTAAATAAAGAGAGAAGCAAATGCAGGTCTACGCAGAAACCAAACATATGCTGTGTAGTGCCAAGTTGTGAGAACTCTGCGTCAGTAAGAACTTGGTTCTTTGTTCACTTCATTTTACCAAGGATTCATTAACAAACAAGGCACAATTTGATGCAGGATTATCAGAAAGATTGAGACAATGCTGTGCCGACTATAATGGATCGCCATGCCTAATCAAACGAAGTGTTCAAGATGGTCAAAACAGGACAGAAAGTAGCTTATTACTTCTAAATTATGATGTTTTTGAAGTAAAAATACTGATAACATTTTAAGTGGACCTCACAGAACAGTACAAAATAATAATAACAAAAGGCAGTTCATGACCCCTTTAACTCATCTTGGTGAATAAAGTTTATAGTTTAGTGGAAAAAAAATCATCTGAAGCAGTGGCTTATTTCCTCTGGAACACAACTCTCAAGCGCATGGCTTTCGGCGCTGGTTTCTGGACACGTGCTGCGAGCGGCTCCCCATCCCTCCATCCGTCAAAAGGCCCAGCCAGGTTTTAATCTAAAGGCTGGAGGAGCGAGGGGTGGCCATACATCCGGCCTGGGCCGCTTGGCAGTGGGAGAGGATTGCCACATCTGTTGCAGAAAGCTGGGAGGCCAGGTGGTGCTGGGAGGCTGATAGCCTAATGCACTCTCTGAAATGGCATCGCTCTCACCCCCTGTGCAACGAGCTGCCACCAGACTGCCTTTCCTCCGGACCGCTCTCACAGAGTCCTGTACGCAGCCTGACCAGCTCTGCATCTGCTCCCTAGTACACCGCAGTCCATATTGACCAATTTGTCTTTTTTAACAATGATTGCAGCATATGACAAATCGCTTCGCACGGCGAGATCCACCAATTTGTTTTCCGTTTAGAGCTTCCACCACCAAAGATGGAAACCCTGATTTATACGTACCGCTGGATTTTTTTTTTAATGCATATAAAGGAAGAACAGAAAATTGTGAAAAATATGTTCTGTTTTTGAACTTTCTATTCATCAAAGAATCCTGAATAATTTCAGCATATTAGAATCATTTCTGAAGCATCATGTGACACTGAAGACTGGATGATGCTGAAATTTCAGCTTTCCTGTCATAGGAATAAATTACATTTTAAATTATATTAATGTAGAAAACAGTTGTTTTAAATTGTAATAATATTTCAGTTTTCGAATGTAAGGAAAATATGAAACTTCTGTTTCAAAAAGTAGGAAAGTTTTTGAAAACCAACTTGACTACAAAGAGTACATTTCTAACTACTTGACACTTTTGATCTAAGCACTTTTATTTTAGTTTTTAACCCTCTAACCTTTTCCTTCAAAGCCAAATCTCGCTAACATTTACACAGCTGAATGCTGAATGTCTCCTGATGTTTTTGTGCATTGGCACCCTCTCAACCTTATTTTGGACTTGAGAAAACCTTTAAGAGATGTTGCATGTTGCAAGCAGCGGAAGTCGCAGCTTCTGGGCTGTTTAATTGGCATGCTAGCTTTCCTTAGCGACTCTTGCTTGAAGCAATGCTCGTCATCTGTGATCTAATGTGGCAAAGCAAACAATACTGTCAGCTCTGCCTCCTCTCCTCCTGAGGTGTCACATTCTGGCTGCTGTGACCTTGTTTTTCTGCACTCAGCGTGGGACTCGATTTTCCCTCTACTGCCCAGGTAGATGTTCTGTACAGTGCGTGGCTTCGTGACCTTAGCGGTGTCGTCATTAACCTTCCTGTCTAAATTTAGGCCCTGCCGTCATTCAGAGGTGGCTGGAATTGGCCAGCTGAGGGCTCTCATTATGGGACTGGCAGCCTAGGCCGCTGTTGCGTTTCACCTGTCGTCTGGGCATTGTCCCCAAAATCCGAGCCCAGTCTGAACGTCACCTCTGTCCCCTGCTAGTTTCATAAAGTATCCGAGATGTGCATTACTTCCCTCTGACTGGGCAGTGGCTGATGTGACGCTGTACATGAAATTCCAGCAAATGTGCCTCTCGCTCGTTCATCTCACCGTGGCTCTCTCCCACCCGCTGCCTCCTCTCTGCTAATGGCCATTTGTTTTACATCGGACTCGCTGCTCCCCTCTGTTTATCAAATAAAACACTCTGACAATAGCAAACACTCGCAGCCGGAGAGTTAGGAAGTGGGCTGGCTTTGCTTTAGTATTCAGGTCAGATTTCACCCTGCCTGCGATTTAAGTGTATATTTATATTGTGTCTGTTTTTTTTTTCCATTGTGCACATGAAGTTTAATGTGGCTAAAATTTCCTTGTCTGTCATTCCAGAATGCCAGCTGATGAAAACTGAACGACCAAAGCCGAACACTTTTATTATTAGATGTCTACAATGGACTACAGTCATAGAGAGGACGTTCCACGTGGACACGCTAGAAGAAAGGTGAGAGCGGTTTTTAACGTAAAAAAGAGCATCATTATATGTGACTTTGGACCACAAAACCAGTTTTATGGGTATATTTGTAGCAACAGCCAAAAAAACATGGTATGGGTCAAAATTATCGCATTAAGTAAAGATCATGTTCCATGAAGATATTTTGTACATTTCCTACTGTAAATATATCAAAACTTAATTTCTGATCATATGCATTGGACAACTTTAAAGACGATTTTCTCAATATTTAGTTTTTTTTTTTACACCCTCAGATTTTTAAATAGTTGTATCTAGGCCAAATATTGTCCTATCCTAACAAATCATACATGTCATCAATGAAAAGCTTATTTATTCAGATTCCAGATGATGTAGAAATCTCAATTTCAGAAAACTGTCAATGTAAAAATTGACAACAATGTAAAATTGGCAACTATTTTTAATGTTATAGAGTTGTTAATTTGGCCACCACCTCATAAAAAAGAAATGGGAACTCTATTATTCTACTTAATTTTACTGCTACTAACTCTACTACTCTACTTACTAACTTTAATATAAAGCATTAATAATGAACATAGTAGAAAATATGATATACCATAGCAATTGCTTGGCTGATAATGTAGTGATTACATTTATGCTTTTAGCAGATGCTTTAAGCAGTCTATTACAGATCCAGAAATGTTCACAGTGTACAATGCCAGGTTTATTAGAAAGCTAATAGGTTTATTATTTTCTTTCCAAAAATAGCCACATTTTTTTTTTCATTTTGATTGTCATACCAATCAGCTATGATAACTAGGATTTGATCTCTCCTGTGTCCAAAAAGCTAAGAAATATTTGCCTATTATTGTTGTCAGTATCTTTTTGGGGTCACCGTATAATGGTTGAGCAGACCTTAAAACAGTGTTTGAAAGAGACCGAGAAAACATCTGATCACACAAAAGATATGAACAGACACTGAGCCATTTATCCTCGCACTCCTAACTTGCTTGTCTATCTATCACAGGGCATTGCAGTCCAATGCGCACTTTGTTTACCCCACACACACACAGCTCTGAACAGGAGTGGGACACAGCGTACTGGCAGAGGCCCAGAAACTGCAGGCCTACATGTGAGGAGGAGAGATGTGGCGACAGCTGGCATCACGCCAGACTGTATTCAAAGCCTTTATCTCTCATTAGCAAAAACCGCTCATTATACACCAAACCACTCCACACCCATTCATCCGCACGACCTTGAGAGGGTGCGCGGGGGCCCTTCGTATATGTAACTGTGTTAACCCAACGGATCTTGAATTTGCCTTGGGATTTCAAATGCAGTACATTTGGAATGTGACATCCACCTTGGGGTTTGTAGCTTCCTCTGAAAAAAAGCCAGAATGGAAATCCATACATTATGTTGGAGATGATAAATATTTCCATGCCTTATTCTTTTTGAGGGTTCCCTGCTAACAAATGGGAATGCACAAGAGTGCAAGTTTACAGACTCTGCCTGGTAGGGTTGGATCAATACCAAAAATTTTGCTTTGGTACAATACCAGCCTCTGGTACCTCTGTATCAATACTAAATCTGGAACCTTATGCAACAATTGAACAAGCTTGGCCAACAGATGAAATAAAACTGGCTGTCAATTGATGCAATAATTCTGTGTAAAAAACAAAAAAAAATAAATACAATATATATTGCTTTTGCATTATTTAAGTTTTTAATAATACAGTAGTTTGAACCAAAACTTGCTTAATTATTTTAAACCACTGTAAACTTGTAGTACTGTGGTATACCACATAGCTTTACTGTCTGGTTCAGTCTGCTTCCGTGAAACAGTGAGAAACTGCTAGCTTCGCTCAGATGAATCCATCATTATTAAACTAACACATGCTCAAAAACATGAATGCACCACTGATTCTACACAACAGATGTTGTGCTGCACAACAAATGAAAACTCAATGGAGGGAGACACTATTCGCAGAGAGGGGCGGCTTCCCCACTCATATTAGATTATACTGTCACCTAGTGAGAACGGCCTTGTGAATTACTCAGATGGTCTGGCCTGATGTCTTCAACAAATTAAAAAGGTCACGTTCGCATTTCGGTTTACATTTTTAACTGAAGCATGTGCTCATGTATTCTTGAAGTATTAAGCAGGTTTTTTTTGGTTTTAATAAATGGCTTTGTGTGTGTTTCCAAAGGGATGAGTGGGCAGAGGCGATCCAGATGGTGGCAGATAAACTCCAAAGACAGGAAGAGGAACGTATCCAATGTAGTCCCACCTCACAGATAGACAACATGGGAGAGGAGGAGATGGACACATCTATCAGCCATCACAAACGCAAGGTGCCTTTAAATACAGGTTTTGATGTTTGCTGCGGACATCATAAGCCAGGGACATTGGGAAGCTGAATGGTAGAAACCAGTACAAAGTTCAGTGAATTAAAGGAATCGTTCACCCATGATGGTTCAGGAAATGATGCATCTTCTGCTGTGAATGGGTGCTGTCAGAATGAGAGCTCAGACTGATCAAAACATCACAATAATGCACAAGCAACCCAGACAAATCCAGTCCATCAATTAAAAAGGTTTTTTCACCCAAAAATTAAAATTACCCAATGATTTACTCAGGTGTATATGACTTTCTTCTTTCTGACGAATACAACCAGAGTTATATTAAAAAATGTCCTGGCTCTTCCAAGCTTTATAATGGCAGTGGATGAGATTTTAAAGTCAATAAAGTGCATCCATCCATCCATCATAAAAAGGCTCTGGGGTGTTAATAAACGCCTTCTGAAGCGAATCTATGCATTTGTGTAAGAAAAATATCCATATTTAAAACTTTATAAACCTACTACAGTTGGTCGAAGCTAGAAATTACGGTTTCTAAAGTTTTAAATATGAATATTTTCTTACACAAAAGCATCGATTCACTTTAGAAGGCCTTTATTAACCCCTCAGAGCTGTGTGGAGAACTTTTATAATGAATGGGTGCACTTTATTGGACTTCAAAATCTCAACAGCTATTAATTGCCATTATAAAACTTGAAAGAGCCAGGACATTTTTTAATATAACTTAAAGTCTTATTCACCTAGGATGGCTTGAGGGTGAGTAAATCATAATCAATAATCCATAATAACACCATTGAATTTTCATTTTTGGGTGAACTGTTCCTGTAAGGCCTGTTTCTGTGCCTGACAGTAGAGTTTGGACAGTGAGCCCAACATCACATGATGAACTAAGTAGCAAAGACAATGAAAATACACTGTAGACAAGTTTATCAACATGGTCTTTTGCTATTAGGGATGTAATGATATCAAAATCTCACAATATGATAATATCACAATATGATACAATATTTATTGTGATATTTTTAAAAAGACAAATGAAGACTTGGGGGAAAAAAGAGACATTTTAAAGTTAAATTCTTCAATCTAATGCACTTAGGGCTGTTCGATTCCTCACTGTTGTTTTCGATACTTAGATTCTTAATTTCGCAATGACTGCAGGATATAAAGGTCGTAGAAATGACATGAAGTGTCTAAAATACATGTGCACAGTTCAGCTGAATGATGTTTACTTTAACAGTATGCTTTGCACAAAATTAGCAAACTATATAACATTGCTGAATTAACAACAACACTTATAAAAGAGCTTGTGGTTTATCTGTCAATTAGATGCACTTTTCTTCAGAATTATCATTGGCTGATAGAAAGGTTAAAAAATAGCATTTATTTAAGATGGAAATAAAATCAAGACCCTCGATCACGTCATGATCTATTATGTCTTGCAACGCTCAAAACTGTGGACAAAATGAGCCCATGAGTTCCAACGTAAAATAATTTCTAAATTGTTTTTTTGAACTGTCTATTAAAGCGAACTATCCAAACGAACTTTTTCGCGGAAACAAATCAGACTTCTAATCTACATCCTCATACTGACACGAGCCTAGTAGTACCTTGTTTTCATTCTTTTTTGGGTTTTTTTGTGAATCGACAATCAGCAACGTTTAATGACTTAGCAGAGATATGCAGTCTTTGTCGGATGCAGACTTCTGTTTGAGAGGCACCCATAGATAAGTTGACTTTGTTGAACTAAAACGTCTCTGAATGAGTCGTCAATTCCCCTTGATGGAGTCGATTCCAAACTTGCCTCGGAATCGAGGACTTGATTCTTTTTGGAATCGATTCCCAGCCCTAAATGCACTTTAAGAGTGCAAAATTAAGAGTTCCAACACATTTTTTTAACTAAGAAACCTTAGGCAGAAAAAAAAAAGCCAATGAATGGACTTGTACCTGAACTTTAAAGGGGACTCAACCCTCTTTTTAGTGGTGGTATACTGTCTCAGTCTAAATTGCATTCACACTGGTGTTTTTAGAAGCCAAACAAATTAGAATATAATAATAATATTTAAATAATATAATATTTTAATTTTAATAAAATGTTATATTGTTGTTATTCCTAAGAGAGTAAAAACTATATATTGTAAAGCAGTTGCACTGTAAAATAAATGAAAATGAATATTTTATAGGTGTATTGTTTTTGCTTTACATTACTGCAGGGAAGTTACAATACTTCTTTCTTAATTTCTACACTTGAAAGAGATATATTACATTTGGACTAGAGTAACGTTACCCATTTAAACCTCTAGCTGTCAGCAATTCATAATACACTTTTAAGCTTGTATTTAGACAGAAACAGCAATAGAGTTTTTATTTTGAAGGAAAACTCCGGTTTCTGTAAAAATGCGTCTCACTACAAATCTAGTAAAATGCTGTAACCATCTGCCATGAAAATGAAGCATAACTGGTGGCCGTTCCGTTCCTAAACGTCCGCTAAACTTACAGCACATGCAATAAACGAGTTCACTGCATTCACACTGGATCACAAGCTGATTGCCTGAACCAAGTGCACGCTTTGCTTTAAAACAGCAGCGAAAGCAAACTTGATGGAGGGATTAAGCCATATTGTGCTTTCAGTTTTAGTTTGTTTGACAAATACTGTGCCAAAGCATAGTGGCCCAAAACACAGCTTTAAAGACATTTTATGTTAAGAGTATTTTTTTTTTAAATCTACACTGCCCAGAAGACCTATATCATTTCATATAGGCATGTGATCGCGATATTATCGAGACAGTTTTGCTTTGCGATACCACGGTATTGATAATATTGTTACATTTCAATTTGCTATACAAGCAATATAAAGTTGTGAAACAAACTCAGACATTGTTCGATTTCAATTTTTTTTAAGCAGTTTGTAGCTGCTCTTTAGTATTTTTGGTTCTGTCACTAAAATGTAAGTAATTGGATCTCATGATAATCAAGTTTTGTTCTGGCACACTCCCAAATACCATTTTATAATTTATTCAAGAAATACTCAGTGTAGTAACCTAGAAATGACTCCATTTTCTTTCTCGAGTATGAAAGCTCAATGCACGCCTACAGCTGCAGCCCTGCAGATTCAGGATATATGAAACAGACCCTACGACTCAATTGCACAAAATTATGAAACTCTCTCTCGATAATATCTTTTAAGGCAGTGTATTTCTGGGAGTTTCATCATTTTGAAACAAGCTAATGTACAAACATGTCAGTGTGTTGGTGGCAGTGAAGTCTCTAAGCAGCAGGATTACATCCCCGCAGCAGAGACATTGAGACGTGGACATATTCTGATTGAGTTACATTAACAAAATAGAAATGTAGACCCCAATTATATGCATTGCATTTCAGCAGAACTGACAATTTATTGCTTTTTCTTTTCTTTTTTCTTTTTTGCAGACAATGAATGACTTCGACTACTTAAAATTATTGGGAAAAGGCACTTTTGGAAAAGTCATTCTCGTAAGGGAGAAGGCCAGCGGGAAATATTATGCAATGAAAATTTTGAAGAAAGAGGTTATTATAGCCAAGGTAAGAATCATGAGGTGAATAAATTATCTTTTCATTGAGGATAAGGTATTTCTTACTGTGTGTTATTTATCTAGGTTTAGAATCAAAGTTGTGCGTAATGACATTTTAACACAGTTATAAAAGTGTAATTTTAATCCCATCCTTTTTTGAGAAGCTTTGTAATAAAATCCTCATTAAATCTAGGACTGTGCACATGTACTGTAAGCAAACCCGATTTATCTTGAGAAAACACAATTCATGTTCCACCCTCTCTTTCTTCCCGTAGGACGAAGTGGCCCACACGCTTACAGAAAGCAGAGTACTAAAAAACACGAGACATCCTTTTTTAACCGTGAGTGCACATTTTCTAATGAACTATCATTCAGAGTGGATTCACAGAGACCTTAAAGCTTCTCAGTGCTTTTGTATATATGATTGGCTTTTCCCTGGAGCCTCATTATAATGTAGAGAATAAACTGTAATAAATTAGCGGCCTAAATGTAGCTGTGCATCTGTTGAGAAGTCGCCAGCGAGAGGTAATTTTCTGACACTCCAGATGCTGTTGTATGGCACGCAACATACACAGCAGGTTTAGCAAAACAATTTACCACTGTCAGTCAAGCTGGTGTTCCCTCATAAACTTCACCTTGCCTCAAAGTTAGCATCAAGGCCTGCGAGAAAAAGCAAAGCTTTTCAAAATGCTCCTTTCATTTTCTCTCGAGACAAACGCTTCTCTCAGCACATACATTTTGATGAGCGTCTCTCACTTTGCGTTTGTTTTAGTGTTTTTTGCTTTTGTTTTTCCTCTAATGGTGTATCCACCTGCTGTTTCAGTCTTTGAAGTACTCGTTCCAAACAAAAGACCGCCTATGCTTCGTGATGGAGTATGTCAATGGAGGAGAGGTACGTGTGTGTCTGCAGTTGAATTTTGTGTGTTGTCTGTGTTGGCAGACAGTCTCTTCTGTGGTAATGCTAGTCACTAATGTCTGTTTACTCACTGTGAGGCTTCACGGAGCTAAAAAGGGTTAATCTGTTATCAGGGAAAAGTTAAATGCAAGATCATATCTTGTGATGCATTCAGTTAGAAGAAACTTTTTTCTTATTCTTTGCAAAAAAAAGTAGCAGAATTATCATTCAATATTATTAACAGCTGATCAAATTTATTTTAATGTACAATTACTGATATGCAGAAGCAGTGTTTTTAATTATGTTTATAAATAATAATAATTGTTGTTGTTGTTGCTGTTATTGTTGTAATTGTTTTTATGCAGATTTGTTTTGCTACCTAAAATCTCATAGAAGCAACAACAATAATAATAATATTGATTCTTACATCATTTTATTCATATTTATTCAAGTTTTTTTGCAAAATCAATCTAAATGGATCAAACCAAAATTAATATTAAATCAATAGCAACATGTATATATCTATTTATACTTAATTTGCAATCTAAATGGTTACACATGTATTATTATTTTGTCAAAGTCAAATTACTGTTTAAATAATAGTAACAAATATTATTATTTTTTATTTATTTCATTACTTTGTGCAGTAAGTTGTTTTCCTATCTTCATGGTTAAAATGTTTTTTTTTTTATCCAAAGCGACTTACAAATACAAATGAGGGCAATAAAATCAATCAAAACAACAAGAGAGCAACAATATAAGTGACTCTGGACCACAAAACCAGTCATAATGGTATTTTTTTTTTTTTTTTAATTGAGATTTATACATCATCTGAAAGCTTAATAAATAAGCTTTCTGTTGCTGTATGGTTTGTTAGAACAATATTTGGCTGAGATACAACTATTTAAAAATCTGGAATCTGAGGGTGCAAAAAATCTAAATATTGAGAAAATCATTCTTAGTTCTTAGCAATGCATATTACTAATCAGAATTTAAGTTTTTATATATTCACGGTAGGAAATTGACAAAATATCTTTACGGAACATGATCTTTACTTAATATCATAATGATTTTTGGCATAAAAGAAAAATCTATAATTTTGACCCATACTATGTATTTTTGGCTATTGCTACAAATATACCCGTGCTACTTAAGACTGGTTTTGTGTGTTGTGACAAGCCCCGATTTGTCTAAAGCAGTACACAGTAGCAAGTAGCAAGGATTTTTTAAATAAAAATAACAAAACGTTTGTTGTTGATTGTTGGTAGTGCCATTTATCAGCAGACTTGATATTAAACAACCAATTGCTTGTAGAAAAGTGTGAATATTGTTTAAAAAATGTCAGTCTAACTGATTTAAATAGTCAGAATGATTGTAGTAGTGTTGTAAGTTTAGTTCAGTGCTTGCAGTTGCTCAGGATGTAGTTGGTGGAAGTTTGACAGCATCACTCTGTTGATATGGCAGAGCGCAGGATTCCATCTTGAGGGGCTCAAGTTTTGATAAATGAAATTCCACCACCAACGGTGCTGTTTAATCAGAGAGGCGGCAATCTCGCTCTCATTCCCTCAGCCTGCAATGTCACCTGCTCCCCCTGCCTGGTCCAGCCAGAGCCCCTAACCTCCACACGCTGCGCAGAGCCCATCAGTCTCTCCCCTTTCAGCCTTGCCACATTCACAGCTGCCAGTGCTCTGATGAAGGCACACCTGTCCTCGGCCACCCCGGTCCCCGGCACGCCACCCGCTCGCCCCCTCCTCCGCCTGATCAGCGGAGCCGTTAGCTCTCCCCGGACAGCCATACTCAAACATCCCACAGCAATTAATAGACAGACTCTTCTCATTGGGCTTCTGGGTAATTTCTATAAGCCGGGTTCAAGTGGAGCTAAGGGCCAGACAGTTGACAGAAACCCTTGACATCCGACTCGAGAGAGGGGAGAGGAAGCGCGGGGCGCTCCATAAAAGATACGGCGGAGATGATTGCAGGGGACGGTGCGCTCCTGCCACTTTAATGGAGCGTTAGCCCATGAGCACGCAGCGCTGCCTTTAACAAGATTGGTGTATTGATTAAAATGCTGATTTAACAGGCCGCGCCGGCCTGTCTCTGGAAAGCCGGGGATGATGTGCCAGCTGCTGTCTGGGTTCGCTGGGCGTCCTCCGAGGGCCTCGCCATCTATCATCTCAATATGGCGATGTGAGGCAGTTTGTGTTGTGTTAATTTCCTCCAATAAATCAGTAATTATTGCAATCCTGTCCCTGCTGTTTACCCTGCAGCTGTTTTTCCATTTGTCGAGAGAACGGGTGTTCTCCGAGGACCGCACGCGCTTCTACGGCGCCGAGATCGTTTCCGCCCTCGACTACCTGCACTCTGCCAAGATTGTGTACCGGGATCTCAAGGTAAACAGAAAAAGGGGAAAGAATTCATATATTTAGAGAGAAGGTTTTGTTCTGTCGCGATGCCTTTATCCGAGTATATGTCATGGGACACGCAAGATGTAATTAAAAGCTCTAGAGTTTGGGGCTTTTTTCTTTGCTTTTTGGAAACATCAAACTCTGGCGGCTGTGGATGATGACACAGTGTTTTGCTCGCAGCCTTGGACCAAGCCAGTTGTGGAAGTGCCAAGAAACTTGGACAAACAGCTTAGCCATTAAAATTAAAAGGTTAAATTAATGTGGCTTGGAAGTTTCTTTCCACTTCCAAGGAATAATTATATTAGCCATGTACTTGTCTACTTTTTTAAGACTCTTTTTTTAGACATTACTAACTAACAAAATGTATTAAGAATGCTAGTACACTTCAGGTACAAGTATAAGTTATTAACCATGAATGCGATACATTTTGACCCCTATACCATCCAAGATATTCAAGTCTTTCTTTTTCAGTCAAAAAGAAATAAAGGTTTTTGCAGAAAACATTTCAGGATTTTTCTCTATATATTGGACTTTAATGGTGGCCAACGGGTTGAAGGTGCAAATTGCATTTTCAGTGCAGCTTCAAAAGGTTCTACATGATCCCAGCTGAGGAATACGTGTCTTATCTAGTGAAACGATTTTCTAAAAAAAAAAACCATTTAATTTTCAACCACAAATGCTCGTGTTGCACTAGCATTTGCATTGCGTAATCATGTTGGAAAGGTCACACGTGGTTAGTTTTTCATCTGTGTACTTTGGTTCAAAAAGGTAGGGTAGGACTTTCTTTGCATGTTTGCTTTGTAAACACTGGGTTGGTACTTTCGTCTACGTCATGCATGATCTATCCAACGTGATTGTGCAATGCGTGAAGTCAAGCTAGTGCAAGAAGAGCATTTGTGGTTAAAAAGTATATCAATTTTATTTAATTTTTTTAGTAAATGACAAATCGCTAGATAAGACCCTTATTCCTCGGTTGAGATTGTGTAGAGCCCTTAAAGCTACATTGAAACTCCAATTTGGACCTTCAACTCAATGATCCCCATTGAAGTCCACTATATGGAGAAAAATCCTGGAATGTTTTTCTCAAAAAACTTCCAAGTTCTGTGTTTGTTGTTTCGAAAGGTTAACAAATCCACACTCTCTTCTTTTCTGCCCAGCTGGAGAACTTAATGCTTGATAAAGATGGTCACATCAAAATTACAGACTTTGGCCTCTGCAAGGAAGGAATCACTGATGCTGCTACCATGAAGACCTTCTGTGGGACGCCAGAGTATCTGGCACCAGAGGTAAAGAAACCCCCCTGATCATGAACAAAACCTGCAACTATTCCAAAAACTGTCAGAGGTAATCAATAGAGCATATGCAGGAGACCATGAACATGCCCATCAGTTTTTAAATGACAAATGTATGAATTCAGATCACATCATGAGTCTAGCTATGGCTTGAATGATTAAATGGTCTTATTAAAATTATATTTCTTATGTTTACTTTAGCTGTCATGACATGGAGTGCCTTGCATGCACATTTATAGTAATATTTACAATACAAGTTTAACCTCTTGCTTTCTGTGATTTAGAGCAAAAAACAAACACTGCTCTCATAACAATAATAATAATAATGTTCTTAAGTGATACTGAACTAAGTTGTCTTGCAGAGCTTGTTTGGTTAAAAGATACAGTAATGATCAGAAGCTCCCTACAGTACATTGAACTGTTTATAAATACATTATTAAGCTGTTTCTAATGCTTTTAGAATTACTAATGTAATACAATCAGTTGTATATTCCAAAAAATAATTGTATTGAACAGTGATTAGAAATAATTGTAATCACTGTTTAATATGTTACAATAGTTGTTATATAAATCTGGTTACGGATATTTAAAAGATTGAACTGATTATAGGTGTAAGTGTAAGTAAGAGTTTTACAAATAAATAAATAAAATGTGAATAAAATATTATGAATACACATAAATACATATGTTATGCATTTTATTGATCAAAAAATACAGAAAAAAGTAATATTGTGAAATATTATTACAATTTTAAATAACTGTTCTCTATTTTGATATATTTTAAAATGCAATGTATTCCTGCTATTTCCCAGAACTGAATTTTCAGCATCATTACTCTGTTCTTCAATGTCACATGATCCTTCAGAAATCATTCTAATATACTGATTTGCTGGAAAATTGTATCGTGTTGAAAACAGTTGTGCTGCCTAATATTTTTGATGAAACTGTGATTCATTTTTTTCAGGATTCTATGATGAATATAATGTTCAAATTAACAGTATTTTTTTTAAATAGAATATTTTGTAACATTATAAAATGTTACTGTCAGATTTGATCAATTTAATGCATCCTTGCTGAATACATGTATAGTTATTTCTTTCCTCTTTTTGACCCTAAATGTTGGAACAGCAGTGTATTGAATAAATACTTCATTAATATATTAATACCATTGCTTTCCATTTCCATCCTAGAATGTATTGTACGTGTTAGATATTTATATCTGTAATATAAATGCAGCCTGCTAAAGCAGAGCACAGATCTGTCTTCTAAATAGCAAAAATAATGATCACTTTTAGTTTCTTTGAACAGTAGTTTGCTGTTCAACCTTCTGTCCAACCAGAGGTGTACATGGTGCCCAGATTGCAGTGGCTAAATCCATATTTATAGACAGGAGGGGGGAGCGGGCAGGGGGCGGCAGCGGGAGTGAAGGGGGGGATATAGATTCCACTCGAAAAAGTACGGAAGACAATTTGGCGCAACATTTTGTTTTGCTCAGCCTGGCCGCTGTGCCAGGAGATGATTTGAGTGTTGGTTATTTTTCACAAGAGTATGTGATTGCACAAAAAAGTACATGCTAAACAGAGGCAGATGGTGGCAGATGGGGAAGGTTGGAAGAAGGTGGCTGGGAAACCTGGAAATCTATACTGCCGTACTGGTGTAAAAATAACAGAGCACAGCCTGAGCCAAGTTCTGGAGATGCAAAGTAGAGGGGGATTAGAGAGAGAGAGAGAGAGAGAGAGAAAGAAGAAAGAGAGAGAGTGTGAAAGATATTTCCAGAAAAAAAATCTTTTAGGGTTACAGAAGTGAAATTGGAATAGTTTCGCTTAAATTTGGCCCTCACCAAATGTTTTAAGTGCTAATGAGAATGAATGAAGATACATTTACAGAAATACTTCTCTAATAACAGTTCGCTTTCACAAGCTGTATGTCATCTGTCATTGAGTTCTCATCTGTCACATCTTTAGCATTTAGTAATTGCAGCGTCTCTACAGCATGTTTGCAACCAATAAAACACATTATCGCTGGTTTCCAGGTGTGATTCGGAGCACATTAGCTTTTTGTAAATGAGCCTACAGGACGCGCGTTTGTCGGCGTGCAGGTGTGGCTCGCGTTCGTCTTCTTGAAGGATGCGTACAGGTGCTTAGCAGTGATCTGTACATGTTTACAGTATGTGTGCATATATTTGTATGCACTTCGCACACCCCTATCTGTGTGCATGTGCGCAAGCGTCCTCGTGTAGCCCGGCCAAAGTGGGATAAGCTCATGGAGGCTGTCTGTTCCACTGCCCTGCTGGGGAACTGGGCTGGTGGAGCCACAGGCTCTCTGTCCCATCCCTCCCCGGCCAGCCTTGCCAAGGGCCCAGTCCTGGGAGCAGCAGCCCTGCCACATGGCTGTCCGAGCAGGGGCCTGTTCCTCCCCTGCGGCCGCTCCTCCTCGCCTGTGGCTCTGGAACAGGGAGACCCCAACTGGCTCTGTGTGCATTAATCGCATCCCCGCCTGCAGCCGAGCTGCTCACGTACACTCCCAGGACAAACAGCACAATCCGCCCATACGTGCCGCGCACACACATGTACGGTGTCCTCGTCCTCGCTTACGCTCATGTTTGCTTCCAGAACACACAGTCCTGTCCAGTCCTGGACTTAGATGTGCGTAAACACACACATTCTGTTTGTGTAATTTAAAGACACTTTCACTCATCTGTCACATTTACTTTTACTTTGAACAATAAGATTTTTATTTTTTTTAAAGTCTCTTCTGCTCACCAAGCCTGCTTTTATTTGATCCAAAATACAGCAAAAGCAGTAATATTGTGACATTTTTTTTTTACTATTTAAAATAACTGCTTTCAATTTGAATATGATTTAAAATGTAATTTATTCCTGTGATTAAAGTTACATTTTCAGCATCATAACTTCAGTCTTCAGTGTCACATGATCCTTCAGAAATCATTCTAATACGCTAATATATATATATATATATATATATATTATTTTTTTTTTTTTTTTGATGCTTTAAATATTCTACCTAGCTGTTTTTAACATAATAATAATAATAACTTAATACACTTTAAACACCTTAAATAACTTGCTTTTTGAGCAGCAAATCAGAATATTAGAATGATGGTGTAATGATGCGAAAAATTCAGCTTTGAAATCACAGGAATAAATTACATTTTAAAATATATTCAAATAGAAAACAGGTATTTTCAAATAGTTTTTGCTGTTTTTACTGTACTTCGAATCAAATAAATGCAGGCTTTGTTTTTTATTTATCAGTGTTGATGCTAAATATTTTTTTGGAAACTGTGATACAATTTATTTTCAGGATTCTTTAATAAAGCATTTAATTGAAGCTGATATCTTTCGTAACATTATAAATGTCCTTTCTGAGTAAAAATATGCAATTCTTTAAAAAAAAATCTTACAGATCCCATTCGTGCGTGTAGTTTAGAGCACACAATGTACCATTCAGAAGATCTACTCTGACATTTATAAGTGGAATAGTCATATACACCCATCTCACTGTATGGAGGTTGTTAGCACTGTTCACACATGGACGTTCACATTGTGCTCCCTAATCAGACAGATTAATGAATGCTGCTGTTGACTCATGCAGGTCTGCCTGTTTTTAAAGATCAGAGAGGAGACATCATTATAACACCACTCTGAGCATATGCTTAACTGGCTCTGTGCCAGCCAGCCTTGTCATTAGTTAGACGTATTAATCACAACTCCGAAGAGCTCCACTACATCGCACACTAACTCCAGCCGCCTTGTTTCCGCCACCTAGACTTTAAGAGCTGCAGGTAAGGTGTGTATGAGCACCCTCGGTAATTGGGGCCCGGGACGCTTGCCCAAAAGCGTAGCTTTGATCCAACGATATCAGGCTTTTAGGACTGTGCTTCCAGGTTCCAACTGTATCCTTTGCTGGATCTTTGACCTGATACACCGGTGCGGAATAAATGTTTAGATGCTTTTATCAGTCTAGCATTGATGGGCTGGAGAGATGGAGCTGGCTCATGCTGACATGGGTTTGGTGATGAGAAGCTCTACAATAAGAGTGTGTGAAGTGCTGCCATTATCAGCTACTGATATTAGCACTGATGTTCATAACCGCCATTCATTTAGGAACTCTTAGCTGTAATGACTCTTATGGAGATGAAATTGATTTAGTGTTAAGTTACACATGAGCAACTTATTTTAAAATACAATTTGGCAAGCTCTTCTTGTGCATCATTTAGAAAGGAATTGAGAAAGACTTATAAACTACAATTCAATTCCTGAATTTAATGTGAGGTAGCCAACAGTTTTTTTTTTTTTTTTTTCAATTAAAGGAACTGTCAATTTTAAATACAAAAGAGGCATTTGTCAAGAAAAAGCTTTGTTAAAAGTTTTAAGGGAGAAAGTTATTTGAAGGTTTTTAGGCCTTATGAAGGGATAGAAAGATAGACAGGTGGATGGATAGAGGGCTTGAATGGATAAATGAGTTTATTACCTGTGTAAAATCGTCATTAAATTCCTCTTTCTGTCATTGAAATTTCAATTGAGCTTCATGTAGGTGGTATCCAATTCAATTCCAATTCACACTTGTGAAAAGTGAGCCAGCTCTTCAGTTCTGAATCTTGCACAACACTGGGGTGAAATCACCAAAATCTTATATCACAATGAGTAATTTTATTTCACTGTAACTAAATATATTACAGTATAGTTATATTTGCTTTAAATAAGGTCTTTATGAAAAAACTAAGACTAGCCTAAAACATAAAAACATCTCAAGCTCACTGAAGACAAGTAAACAGTCAGCGATTAAATAAAAATAAGATAAGACCAACAAAAAATCTACAGTAGATCAAATAAATAAGAAATGCTCTTTACATTGTATAAAGTATTTAAATGTTTAAAAACACTGCATATTCTTCACTGTGTAAATTAAATGTACATTACTTATTATTAAGTTACAAAAGTGATTTAGTCAAGAGCAGTGAGAGTTTCTTTCTTTTGTTGTTTGATTAACATGAATGACATATTTGACTGCTGTCACTTTAAGAGCTGCCTGGATCCAATATACTGTTACATGTGTTTTCTTTCTCAGCTGTTCGCCTTCTCTTAAGACCTAAATTACTGTGTTTACGAGGATCTTTGCAAAGATGGGCATTTTGACACATACAAGTGTATTTTTATCCATTCAACAACAACTTTTATCCATTGAAGACCTATAAAGCGACAAAAATAAGTGGGCACCATCTTCCTGTGCGAGATAACGTGCATATAGCGAAATTAGTTCTTTTTTGCTGCTGATTGCATTTTAACAGCTTAAATCAATTGTTTTTAAATCACAATGTTTACAAATGTGTGCAAACGATAAGTTTTCATGACCACAGCAATGTCACATGAGCATATAACCACAATATAGACGATAGTCCAAAATCTCTACCGGTTAATCATTTCTGCATATTGGTCACCCCTAACACTGGTACTGAGATCACCATATTTTTGAGAGGTTTTTAAATGTTTATGCATGGTTGCATGTTGATCATGAGTTGGTTATGAATGCTTTCAAGCAGGAATGTTTGTATATGTGTGTTTGTTCTCAGGTGCTGGAGGACAATGATTACGGGCGTGCGGTGGACTGGTGGGGTCTCGGTGTGGTCATGTATGAGATGATGTGTGGCCGACTGCCTTTCTACAATCAGGACCATGAGAAGCTCTTTGAGCTCATCCTAATGGAGGACATTAAGTTCCCTAGGACCCTTTCTGCTGATGCCAAGTCCCTGTTGTCAGGCCTGCTCATCAAAGATCCAAATAAGAGGTCAGTCATAACAATATTGATCTGTATGGTCTATGTTCTTAATACATGAACATATGTTCTTATGACTAAATACACATCGCTTTCTTTTGTTTTCCTGTCAGACTTGGTGGAGGTCCAGATGATGCTAAGGAAATTATGCGACATAGTTTCTTTGCTGGAATTGACTGGCAGGATGTCTATGATAAAAAGGTAATTCAAAATGTATGCTATCCTGCCTTCACCAGTTTACATAAAGATGCGTCTTTATATGTCATGAATTGATTTTCTAAGTCAGAAACAAGCTTTCATAGATAAAAAAACAGTGGTTTAAAGTGCTTTAAAGGACTAGTTCACCCAAAAATGAATATTCTGTCAATAATTACTCACCCTCTTGCTATTTCAAACTCGTAAAACCTTTGTTTATCTTCAGGAAACAAATTAAGATATTTTTGATAAGATTAGAGAGATTTCTGACCCTGCATAGACAGCAACACAGCTGAAACTAAAAAGCTAAACTAAAAACTAAAAAACTAAAAAGTTGTTATTTTTGTTTTGTCTTTGCACACAAAAAGTATAAGTATTCTCGTAGCTTCATAAAAATTAAGGTTGAAGTACTGATGTCACATGGACTATTAATGATGTCCTTACTACTTTTCTGGACCTTGAACATGTCAGTTGTGTTCCGGTCTATGCAGGGTCAGAAAGCTCTTGAATTTGATCAAAAATATCTTGATTTGTGTTCTGAAGATGAATGAGTGTCTTACGGGTTTGAAACAACATGAAGGTGAGTAATTAATGACAGAATTATCAGGGATGAACTATCCCTTTAACTTTATTTTAGTCCTCTATATATCTGGATGCAACATCATGGAAAAGCAAAAGCTTTTAAGTCACTGATGCCATTGTAGGCATGATTTTTCATCATTTTAAACACTTTTTTTTAAAGTGCCATTCACTTCTTTGTTTAAAACTTTTTACTGAGGAAAAAACTGTAATTAAAAGTGCACACATCCAAAATAATTTGAATGGTGCATGTTAAGACAGAGGTTGTGTGTGACTCGATGCACTAATAGGTCACTGTCACTTGAACAGCCTTTACAAATAGCACAATGGTTGGCAGAGGGAGGTGAGGTTCAGAGGCGTTAGATTGAGCCCTCCAGCTCGCCATACTATATGCAGTGTCAGATCTGCACAAACAGGTGCTCTGTGTTTTTTTTCATCCCCCTCTCTTCCTTCCTCAGCTGATACCTCCCTTCAAGCCTCAGGTGTCGTCAGAGACAGATACCAGATATTTCGATGAAGAGTTCACAGCTCAGACGATTACAATAACCCCCCCTGAAAAATGTGAGTTTGTCTGTTGTTTGTCTCTGCATACATTGACAATTCTGTAATGACACAAAAATGTATTCAAGAAAACATGCATGATGTTCTGCTGACTTAATTATCTTCTCAGTCATGAGGCATATGCAGCACAAATCAAGATCACCTGAAAATTATAAGTGTTGCTTTTTGTTCACACATAATTTTTAAGCTTTTGGAAAAAGTTGGCTGATTATATACATGATTTTTTTCTTGAAATGCTTGAAATGTCATCTGGTTTTCATCTCGCATACATAGAGCCAGACAGAATTTTTAGACTAATATGTATATTTAAAGAAGATACAATTATGTTTACTGTAGTCTTATACAAGTAGCCAAAATTTATGTAGTGCCATATATAGTTGAGGTCAAAGTTTACTTACACCTTGCAGAATCTGCATAATGTTAATTGTTTTACCAAAATAAGAGGGATCATACAAAATGAATGTTATTTTTTATTTAGTACTGACCTGAATAAGAGATTTCACATAAAAGACATATGAAGAGTTCAGATGCAAAACCAGCTAAAAGCCATCTTGGGCAATGAGATAATGATACTGAGTGAATGCTCTCGTCACACATCAAATACTTTTACTTCAAACTCGTTAAAATCCCACCCTCAGCCCAATCAGAAGTAACAGTACTTGCATAGAAACCTATACATCGGAACCTGATAAAAATGCATTTTTTAAAGAGAGATGTCAGATGGATTTAGAGGCTTTTGCATCTTAACTCTTCATATATAGTCAACAAGAGAAAATAATAGTTGAATTTATAAAAATGACCCTGGTCAAAAGTTTACATGCACTTGATTCTTAATACTGTGCTGTTACCTGAATGATGAATTGTTTTTTTTGTGTAGTGATAGTTGTTCATGAGTCCCTTGTTTGTCCTGAACAGTTAAACTGCCTGCTGTTCTTCAGAAAAAATCCTTCAAGTCCCACAAATTCTGTTTTTTTTTTCAGCATTTTTGTGTATTTGAACCCTTTCCAGCAATGACTGTATGATTTTGAGATCCATCTTTTCACACTGAGGACAACTGAGGGACTCATATGCAACTATTACAGAAGGTTCAAACGCTCACTAATGCTCCAGAAGGAAACACATTAAGAGCCAAGGGTGTTAACTTTTTGACAGGAAGCGCTTATTTTTTGTTTTATGCAAAAAATGTGATAAGAAAATGTATTTAAGCGATTTTAATTTATTTTTTGTTTTTGTTCTGAATTTAAGAGTGCTTACTGAGTCTTTTTAGGTGCATTTTTTAATTAAATGCACCTAAAAAGCCTTACGAATGTAGATGGGCCACTGCAAAGGTCTTCATTTTTTTTTTTTTTTTTTACTTCCCCTGAACTGTTTTCTTTTTAAGCCAGTGTAGTGTTGTTCTAAAAAATCACTAAACAAAAAACAAAACAAAAAAATCAGGTAACAACACAGTATTAATAATCAAGTGTATGTAAACTTTTGAACAGGGTCAGTTTTATAAATTCAACTGTTACTTTCTCTTGTGGACTATATGTAAACATTATCTGTGAAATCTCTTATTCAGGTCAGTACTAAATAAAAAATAACATGCATTTTGTATGATCCCTCTTATTTTGGTCAAAGAATTAACATTTTGCAGATTCTGCAAGGTGTATGTAAACCTTTGACTTCAACTGTATATCACATGTATCATATGCAACCGACATAAATAATAAATACATTTCTACATATTTATTACATGTGCTTTAACCTATTTTTTAGTCGCTCCCTAGATTTGTATACTTATGTGACTGTGGACCAAAGGCTCAAATCTTTTAAAAAATACATCCTTTTAAGTCTTTCTGAGCCCTGTGGAAATCTCTCTTGGTCAGAAGAGCAGATTTTTGAAATTATGTGAACTGACTTGAAGTCATTATCATAGAAGTAAAGTTTTTCCATCAGCGACCTTGACTGTATAAACATTCATTAGCGATATGCTAATGTAAAACGTCTGAATGCTAAATTAAACGGTTTTGGGGAGTGTGAGGTGAAACAAGGCAGTAATATTTTCAATATCAACGCCAAAGCGTATAGAAGGTCTTGTCGACATTTAGGATGTGTGGGACCAATTAAATTTTGTCTTCATAACCCTTTCAATAAAAGTAACAACCTTGTTTTTGCCTGCAAACTGTTAAGTCTTCCACAGACTCCGTATTCAACAGCTTGTTTCCTGTAAGTGTGTGGGTGCCAGTTTTTTGGCATATTGCAGGCTTTTTTGTGACCTGATGGGAAGTGTAAAAGCCGCTCAGATATAAAGTTTTCTTCACTGCTAGCTGGAGAAAACATTTGATTTGCACGAGCCTGGTTGAAAACGCTTCTGTGCCCTTCTCCGCAGTTGATGAAGATGGGATGGACTGCATGGACAACGAGCGACGGCCACACTTCCCGCAGTTCTCCTACTCGGCCAGCGGGAGAGAGTGAGCGCCACGCAGCCGACACTGCCTCATCCTCATCAAGGTTACCACTGGAACAAATTAGGTCTTCAGCTTCTAACAGCCCCGGCCCTTTTGACCCTCCATCGTCCGTCTTGGTTCTTTCATTTGTTTAGCTAGACCAAGGGAAACTTCTGATTTAGGGTGATGGGAATTTGCACGCCGGGTCGGACCGAGGTCCAGGCCGCTCAAACGTCCTCACAGCTCCAGCCCAAAGGTTGGGTCACGATGGGAGAACTTTTGCTGTTTGTCTATGTTTCTCTCTTTGATTTGAGATGTTGCTCCACATTCCTTATTCAGTGGGAACTAGTATCAAGGTGTTTGCGTTCATTGAGTTCAGATAAACACATATAATTAACTGCATGGCTAGAGATTCACATGGGTTTTGCGATTCCGGGTACACACAGTATAACTACTCAAAACCGCTCCAGTCTCAGCTGCTTCTGTTTTTAAGGTTCACCTTGTGTTATATAAAGTCAAAACTGCCATAAACGGTTTACTCAGGCTTCACAGAGGACATCTGTGTTCAGGACTAGCTTTAACCCTCATTGTAACTCAGTATTCCTCCGTACAAAGCCCTGTGAACCTGAGCTATGCAGCGCTAGACCCTCACTAAATCTATAAAAACCCACTCAAATGTATTCACCGAAGGCTTTCTTTCTTACATATCATTCCCTGAAAGTGGAAAAATGGCACGTTTGACTGATGTGGTGTTTTATGCACAGCTGTGACGTACAGTTGATAATGATCAGACTGAATTCCCCAAAGTCCAAACTGTTTTTGAACAGTTGTGAGAAAGCCTTTCCACGCAATAGTGCAATCATAGTGTAACAACAACAACAACAACAACAACAACAACAAAAGCCAGCATTAATGGAAAGAATAGCAGGAAGCACTTATTTTTTGTTTTATACGAAAAATGTGATAAGAAAATGTATTTAAGCGATTTTAATTTATTTTTTATTTTTGTTTGTTTGTCCTCACGTTTATTAAGAGTGCTTTCTGAGTCTCCTTTTTGAAGTAAATGCACCTAAAAAGGCTTACGAATGTAGATGCAAAGGCCTTCATTTTTTTTTTTTTTTTTTACTTTTCCTGAACTGTTTTCTTTTAATGCCAGTGTAGTGTTGTTCTCTTTTTCTTCCTTCCCCAAGGGAGTTTGACTATCCTCCTCTACATTGTGAGCAGGCTGAGTGATGTTGAAATGTGTTGCTTGTCTTTCCACCAATGAAAGGGCTGTAAAAGACCACACTGATTCATTCAGATGGGTTACTGTATGTTAAAGTCTGTAACGGAGCAGGACACACCACATTGTGAGCATTTAAATGAATCATGCACATTTTCATGGTTGTTTCAAGGCAGGACTGTGAACATTAAAGAATCATTTTGTTAAAATGCAGATATTGATAAGTCAAATGCTATTTTCAGAAACATTTGAGAGCTAATACTGAATGTAGGGCTGGGTAAAAAAGATTGATTTCTCAATTTTAATAGAGGGTTTGCACTTGCGTCACGATTTGGTCAGTTACCCGGATGCCATATTGGCGATAATGTTACTCGGATGTAAACAACAGCACGGGTAATGTACTACTGAATACGTTGTTCTGCTAATTTATGCTGTCTAAACCACGAAAAAAACATTGGAAGCTGCTAAATCATATAGAGGACTTATTAAGTAGGAAAGGGCACAATATTTTGACAAACTAAAGTTATTAATATTAACCTAATATAAGAAAATAAGAACAAACACAAATGTTGTCAAAACTCTTTGCCCTGGAAATCCTGGTTCAGTCTGAACCACTAACACTTTTTGTTCCTCAGTTTTTTGCACTCTTCACCTTAATTTGTTATAACTTTTGGCAGTCTGTATTACTCCAAATGTTTTTCCTGGTCCAGCCGATTTAACTGATTGTCTCATCCGCTTTAACCAGTTTCAGCACATAATAAAGATGAATGACCATCCAAAGGTTTGTTAAAAGAAAGAGTACTTAACGAAATCCGTATCCTGGCTCACGTAATCGCTCAATCCGTGTTTCAACCGCGGAAAGACATCAGTGTAACAGCTTGTAAACAATGTCACTTAATGTCACATTTACCTCAGAAAAAACATATTCGGTGACCAAACTCATTAGTCAGCTAGAAGAGCATTTTGCAAAATATATGCTGCATATAACATAACATAGATTTTTTACTGTTCTTAAATGTTTGTTTGAATATAAATCCGTTTCATTGTTCATATTTCAAAAAACAAATTGGAGTAGAAATATAACCATGTAATTGTAACATAAAACATCGAGTGTGATTTAAGCATTTGCATAAAAATCTGTTAATTTTACCCATTAATATTATAATAAAGTAGTACCAACTGAATCATGTATATTTTACAGCATTAGTTTAGATTTGTTTTTTTTTTTGGAGAAAAATTGGAATGTACTGTACCTGTCGCCCTAGACCACAAAACCAATCATAAGGGTCAATTTTCCATTGCACAATATTGAGGGTGCAAAAAATCTAAATATTAAGAAAATCGCCTTTAAAGTTGTTCAAATTAAGTTCTTAGCAATGCATATTACTAATCAAAAATTAAGTTTTGATATATTTACAGTAGGACATTTACAAAATACCTTCATGGAACATGATCTTTACTTAATATCCTAATGATTTTTGGCATTAAAGAAAAGTTCCATGTATTTTGACCCATACAATGTATTTTTGGCTATTGCTACAAATATACCCGTGCTACTTACTTACTTACGACTGGTTTTGTTCTCCGGGGTCACATATAAATCTAAAAAAATCGATATCAAATCAAATCACAAGCTCGTGAATCAGATTCAAATCGAATTGTGAAATTTGTGTCAAAACCCAGCCCTACTAATACGTTTCGCTACATCTAAAATCAAGTTCTCTTTCCTTCCTAAAATACAGTAGTCCACAAATTAAATCCGATATCGGATATTAGTATAAAAACCTTTGATAAACATTGAAATACTAGGATGTCTGTATGAGTTATGAGCAAAAAATGTTTCCGTTTGAAGACTGAGGATGAAGATAGTTGAGAAAGCCTGGTGAGCGATGAGTGAGTTGAGATGGACAGTGTTTTTTTTTTTTTTTTTTAATGGGATGAAAGGGAAATATCTGGATTATTGAGTAATAATTTGATATATGCAGTACATTTCCTGATAGTGTTTGGCAATAAAACCTGCTGTCTGTCTATGTGTGTTGTTTGTTTTCCGAGTGTAAAGATGGCTCTCGTGCATGTTGCTGGTGCGTTCAGTGTGTCAGTTTAATTTGGTCGGGAACGGCAAAATCTTTCGTTTATTTTTGCCTTGGCACTTTTGAGGAAATTTGGCCGAGTGCAGCCCCGAGGTGTGAGGTTGGGATGAGATTAGTGAAGAGGGAAGTGATGTACGAGGAAGGAGTGTGTACTGTACATGAAATGTGACGTAGGTCTGTTAGAGTGAGGCATCTGAACTGGGGATTCTTGCATGTTTGTTAAGGACTGGTTAAGGATTTAGAAAGTTTCCGTCCACATCCCTCACGCCAAACCCGAGCTTTCCGCCAAAATGCCTGCGTGGATTGTGAGCATTGTGAATTGTCCAATGGTGTAACGTGAGATGCTGTAGCATGGTACTGTTGCTCTATTGCCAGTTTCGATTTCAGTCGAGCTTGAGGATGTTCTTGCGTTCAAACTGTGATGTCCAACCCAATAATGTTTTCTGACAGCACAGCGGTGGTACTGCGGGAAGATTCGCTGTTTGTGTCATTCTCTGTCTTCCAACACACACACGTTTCCTTTAGATCATTCCTTGTCTTTTTCCCCATTCCCATTTCTTATTTATTTATTGTTTTGAAGAGACAAAAAGTTAAAGAACTACCTGATTTAATGTCATGGGCTTACACTGCTGACTGTTTCGTTTTTTTAGTGTTCAATTCTCTTTGTTTTTTTATTTATCAGTGAATAACTTGAATATTTTTCAACTGTGTCTTGTTTTACCTTTTCTGGTTAGGTAACATTTACAATTTCAATTTATATTGAATAGGGAGATGGAAGCACTCATTTTGTATTTTTTTGGCTTGTTTGTTTTTGCTTTTTCACTTCAGATAAAGTGATTTGTGATTGTACGGATTGTAGGATTATTCAATCATACTGTGATGCTGTTCATCCATTAACTTTAATATGCACTTGTGAGGGACCAAAGGGTTTTCCTCAAGACATGGAGAGGCAGAGAACGGCGATGTTCGTTGGGGCGGTACCTTGCATGTGATAATACGTACTTTATTTAAACAGCAGAAGGGCCTTTGGCTTTGGCCAAATCAATCATACACTTTTGTAACTCCATATTTTAACACTTGGCTTTGTATCTGCCTGTAGTAGCACTTTCATACCCATTGCTCTTTTTATATAGCTCAGCATTAAAAAAAAGGATCCTTGCTTTGGAAAAAAAAATAGAAAAGAAAGGAAAATAAAACAAGATGAAAAAAAGAAGAAGAAGAAAATACTTGAAAGCACAGATTCGCCCCTCATGGACCTCACGCTACTTTACTTTCCTGAGTGATTGTGCTCTGTAATATGTAATGGTGTGGATGCGGATAGACCTGAAATGCTGCCAGGAGACACAAGCATTGCCTGGTGACACAGACAGACTAACATTTCCCAAGATTCCCTAACGCTCTAGTGTTGTAGAAAAGTCCAGCTGTACCGTTGTCACCACTTCAAGAGTTTCAGAGGACAGTAAAGACACATGTAAGCCCAACCTAAAGATTCCCTGAATACTGAACTAGTGTGAGGAAGGGACCCATGGTGACATGGGCGGCACGGGCTCCATTCCTCCTAAGCGCACATTCGTGTGCACACTGCTGCTACTGTTTGTACTGTCTACAACAGACTTTCTCTATATCGCGCTCCTGGTAGTGTATTATGAATGAGCATGAATTGTAAAGTATTTATTTAAAAACAAAAAAAGACAAATCTTAAAAAAACAACAACAAAAAAAAAACATTTTATGTCCATGTAGCTTTAGAGTTTGTGACATTTCTTGACCTTGCTAGCTCTGTCATTAGATCCATGTTAAGAACTAGTCATGTGGTTAAGAATTTTACATGGAGGGGATTAACTCGGAAAAAATAAATAAATAAATAAATAAATAAAAGAACTGTATTGCCATCCATCATATAAAAAAAAATAAAAAACAAACAAAAAACAAAAAGTTTATTTCCTTGAATACAGTATAGGGCCCACGCGGATGCGGAATCTGTTTTTGTACACTGTACATCCTAGTATTTTTACACGTAAATGTATATGATAGGGATGCACATTATTTTCCTTCTTACAGACTGCTTAAATAAAGCACTATGTCAATCTGCTTTGGCTCGAGTCGTGTCTCTTTGACTTGCTTGCTCAAGACAAGACATTTATGATTCATCATAACACCTCAATTGATAGAAAATAAACTTTTAGATCTTAGGAAATCATTTATAGATTTTGAAAACAGTTAACAGAAAGTATTTTTTAAAAAATAATCTACAGAATTGGGGCAAACTGCTGTCCCACAACCAAAAAACACATTTAAGTATTCAAAACTTAGATGATTACTAAGATCCTTCTATTATCTACTGAAACCTGCAATAATATTTAAAATATCAGAAAGCTTAATATACAGCAGTCAACATTTGAAGTGGATCAAAAAAAGCTCATCAAAGCTATCCTAAGACAAGAATGGGTATTGTTTTGGCTTTAGGACAACCTTGATGAAAGGTTTTGATCCACTTCAAATGTTAACTTGTGTGTGTAAAATCATCATTTATTTGGTACTTCAAATTGGGAGGTGGCTGTCCCAAACCCCAGCCCCTAAATTTCAACTTATAAAAATGGTATTGAAATCATTTTTGTATTTAGTATAAAAAAATACATATTTTATGTTTTCTTTGTGAATTATCAAACTTTATGTGTCCCACATTTTCATGTCACCACTGAAACGGTGTATGTTTTAGTCCATTGGCTGAGACTGATTTTAACTACACCCCTACATTTATGATCAGGAATTATTCATGTGTCACTCTCTTATAGCTACAAGGTGTGAGTAGATAGGTCCTATAATTTTGAGGTAAATGTGTTCAAAATTCTGAAAATCTGTGTGTAACTTTAAGAAATGTCACTACACAACACTTTTTCATTTATAAAGCGTGCATACGCTTAGATTTGATCTTACAGAATATTTGCAAAAACAGGCTTGACTTGGAAAAGTGCTTAGTGTCACGTCAGGGTCCGAGCAGCATACACGCTTTCTCTTGATGGAGTGATACAGGTTTTTGAAAATGTACGCTGATTTTGCATCTTGCTGTTCTAAATTAAAGAATAAGGATAATAATGGCGATCTTTATATGTTAATGACATTAATTATGGAGAGAGCTGTCGCGCACAAGTTCAAGATCATTTGCGATTCATAGATTTCACATCTGAAAGAGACGCATGTGTGTGTTTTCTGTATGTACATTCATTCTATGAATCACACATATTTAGGAAATGATCGCAAGATCAAATTTAGGATGGTTTCTGCACAATGTTTTATAAATGAGGCCCTGTATGTGTATAACTGTTTAGAACTGTGCTAGCTTTATGTGCTAATTAGCATCTTTGAGCTAGGTTCAAAAGTATCTAAAGTTGTTACTACTCCTGAAAAAGTCACAACCAAGTTTCGGTAGTGATATCATCCGGGTTTTTTGGGTATTCCATAAATTTGTCACTACTGAAACATTTGGTGAAGTTTCAGATCAAACCCTTTATTTGTGGGAAATACGTTTTTTTTTAGTACAGTTATGCAATTTTTTTTTTAAATTTTAGTATGTTTTAGTATTAAAATTCTGTGATGGGATCGCTGCCAAAACATTACTGTCACTACCGAACGTGCAGTCACTATCGAAACATGGGATGTTTTGTCAAAAAGAAATTATATTGAATTATTAACTAAGATGTTATGAAAGTGTTTGGTTCGATGTATATTCAAACTAATGAATCCTTAACTTTGAAATCAGAAATGAATTAAGTTTTAAATCAGTGTCAGTGCCAAACTATGCCTTTTACAAAGAAAAACTGGATTCAAAGTACAACAAAACTCAAATCACATTTGAAATATTGTTAAAATTGTAACTGTTATTGATTTACCTCAGAAAATGTTTTAATAAAATAGAAAATGTAGATATAAGCAAAATCTTAATAGGTCAATGTAAACCTTCTTATTAAATTATATATTGCTGTGTTTTGGTAGTGACAAAATTGAAACTTCCTAAATATATGATGATAATTACCTTCACAATTACTAGAAATGTGTACCCTGGATTATGCAATTTGCATACATACAAAATACATACGAAAACATTTTCCCAGATGTTTTCAATTCTGACTTTGCACCAATTCTGTAGAATGGCCCATATATATGGCAAAGTTATAAATAATTTTAATTTTTTATATTATTTATTTGATTAATTCAAATTTTTTGTGTGTTTTTATGACAGAGAGAGAGAGAGATTTAGAGTTTTATTTTTGCTTTCAACAGACAACTTCAGCCACCCTGGAATCTTTGAACAAATAAATACAAAAAGATATAGAACATATTAAAAATACAAAAGACATAAAAAGTAATTTTCATTTATAGTCATACAATCATGTCCCATAAAGAACCCACATTTCTTGGGGCTTTTTATTTACTATTTATTTAAAATAAGCAAACTATAACTTCTCCTCTCATTGCTTTTCATTGTGTCAATATGGAATGTGTCACATAATGATTGGTTCTCACTTTATGACTTTATCACTTGACCTCATGAAGACGCCCGTCACACGGCCAGCATGTCCATTCTCTTCTCAACATGCACCTGAGGAGAAAGTGACATAGAGAATGGAGACTCAATAAAAAACACCGCACAGCCATGTTAACAAATACCGCAAAAACTCTGAACAGAAGAAGAGGAATGAAGCACAATCTTCTGTCTCATACTCAACGCTTTCATTTCTTTCAAACAGCCAAGCATAATTCCTAATTGGCCTTGTATAATGAGCTGTGAGCGTGAGCAGGAAGCGGTCTGAGCGGTCAGCATGTGGGTGTTCTTAGACAAATGCTCAGAGGGAGAGTCTGAATTACTAACTCGCTCTAATAACAAAACAACAGCATGGTAGTATTAACAGAGCCGAAAGCGGCGGCGCTTTGCGGAGCATCACTCCATTTGCAATAATCTCCAACGAATGTCAGCATTCGGCGATTCGCTGTCTGTTGCTGACGTGCCTCTAGCAGCAATCTGGATGAGCATCTGTGGGTGCCTAGTCTAGCGTGATGTGCAGCCATGGCTACCAGCTGCTGTGCTGCTTGTGCGCTCTTTCTCTCTGTATGGATGCAGGTCACATTTCACTCCCAAATCCAAAGATTCAGAAGTAATGACATTCAGCATAAATAAAATAAAACCTGTTTTATCATCACCATATCTTTTAGTCATTTTTTAGATACTGACAATTTCCCCCAAACATTCTCATTACCACAATGCATCCAGATTCTACTTTTTCAATATTCTGAATGGTGATTATGATTAGACTGTTATCACTGCATATAAAAAAACTGATGTATTACGATTCTCTCCTCAGCGATTCATTTTATTTTTACTGTATGTTTTGCAGCTATAATTCTTAACATACAATTGTTCTAATTTCTTATTAATTTGTAATTATTTTAAAAGTTATATATACATAACAATCACATAAAAATGCACAAATAAATCAATAAACTGAATTAATAATAAAAATGTATGAATAATATACACACACACAAACACAGTAAGACTTTTAATGCTTTTTAAAGAAGTCTCTTCTGCTCACCAAGCCTGCATTTGATTGATCCAAAGTACAGCAAAAACCGAAAATATTTTTTCTATTTAAAATAACAGTTTTCTGTTTGAATATGTTTTTACTCCAGTCTTATGATCCTTCAGAAATCATTCTAATATTCTGATCTGCCGCTCAAAAAAACATTTATAATTATTATTATTATGTTGAAAACAGCTGAGTAGAATTTTTTTCAATCCGCTTGTTAAGTGGTGACGTAAGAAATGCTGTTTCCGGGTCCAAGCCTCAACTTGCTTCACTTGAGAATACTATCCCAGCAGCCGTTTTTGAGAACAGTTTATTCATATTAAACATTTAAGCTAAAAGTTAAATGTTTTAGCTTATTTGCAAACCCGAATAATTTTTTTAATTATTTATTTATATTTATAGTTTCATTGTTTGCCTATCTGGGATTTCGGTATGGAGTTAAAGTTTGGGATTATTAATTTTATTGGTAATATTATATCACATTGTGAGTGTATATTAGCACCTTTTGTTGTTTTCTCATGATATCTGACAGAGCATTTATAGCTTGAAGCAGTGACACAATACTAACTCAAATCTTTAATAATAATAATAATAATAATAATATTATAAATATATATATTTCTTGATATTTCTTGAACAGCAAATCTGCATATTAAAATGATTTCTGAAGGATATTGTGACACTGAAGACTGGAGTAATGGTGCTGAAAATCTTGCTTTGATCACAGGAATAAATTACATTTTAAAATATATTCAAGTAAAAAGCAATTATTTTAAATAGTAAAATTATGTCAAAATTTTTAGCAAAATTTTTGTTAGCAATCCCAAGCCACATGAGAAATAATAACCCAAAAGTAGGGCTGGATGATTAATCGAAAAGTAATCGAAACCGAATTTCAGAACTTCTGTGGAAAATGGAAATGGATAAGTATTAAAAGGATAAAAAAAAAAAAAAACTAAATAACCGATATGGGAAAAAGTTTTTTAAAAATCCTGTTAATACTTTCCCATTAAAAACATATTACTGTGTGTGTAGTCGGTGCTATACGGATGTGTATGACATCCGCTTGCGTCTCAGCTTTTACACGCAGCATGCTCATCAATGTCAGTTCCAAAATGGTGGACCAATCAGAAGACAACAGAGGTAGGGCAAGCATTGCAAACTTTTGTTTACAGTAGCAGGATGGCATGGCAAATTTTGTATTTGACAGCAACATGATGGAGTAGGCATTCTGTGCTGTGCTTTTTTAACCATTACTGAGCGCTTTTAGACGCAAATACGTGTTCTTTGAATAAGAGTAAGAACCTAGAGTAAATGCTTGCACATAAAGAGTGAAAGGACAAGATCGCTGAGAGGAAGATCACAACAGCGATCATGACTCAGATTCACATCTATAACTATGAGGACATAATAATAAAATTAAAAAAAGATAATTGAGGTAAAACGTCAATTAATTAACTCCAAAGTAATGTAACATTACTTTTCATAAAATGTAACTAAGCAACACAATTAGTTTTTTTTTTTTTCTTTTTGAATCAACGCAGTATTATAATCCACTACTTTTAAAAGTTACTGATAATATATTAATAAAAAAAAAAAACCATAATGGTTTATTTAAACAGTAATGGAAATAATATGATTTTTTTGGTGAAGTTGCCATCCTTTAAGCAGCTAAAGCAACTTCAAATACCTTTAGGCAAACATCAGGTTTGAAGTTAAAGAGCAAGCTGAGGTATAAGTAGAGTACATAAAAGAGACTGACCTGGGTTTGCAGGTTGTGCACGTCGTGAGCGAGCTGCTGGCGCTCCTGCATTAGCTGCTTCTGTCTGCTGAGGAGCTGCAGCACCTGCTGAGAACTGGCCTGACAGTGCTGGTCCAGCTGCTGCAGTCTGACAAAACACACAAACAAACACACGCAGATAAAAGAAACAGCAGACAGCTGAAAGAAACTTCCATCTGACTTCTTACTTTACCAGACTGAGGTTTGCCTGAGTTTCATGAATGCTCTCATGGCCTTGATGTTTTTCAACAGCATGTTCGGATTTTTGGGATGTTTGTAGAGATGACAGGATTGGTCAGAGATTTCACAGAAAATCTGTCAAAAATATTTAGTCTATTAAGAGCTCATTTTCAGTCTAATCTATTAAGTTTAGTCTATTAAGTATGAACATTTAACAGATTATCGTTATCTTAAAGGGACAGTGCACCCAAAAATGTAAATTCTGACATTATTTACAGTACATTTTGTCATTATTTATCACTTAACACATATGATTCTTTTAAAACAAAAACTTCTTTTCCATACATTGAAAGTAAATAGAAACGGGAGCTATTAATGTTCTTAAAGGTCCACTGAAATGCTTTGAAACTTGCAGCATTATTTTATGTTTGTGTTGACATAATTTCAACTGAAACAAGAAGACAGAGTGGGACATATCCGCCTCCCTTTTTAGATAGCCAATAGCACTCTGTTTATATCACAGCTTCAGACTTCATATGCAACATCGGAATCTATATTTACACTGCCTAAATCGTTCCCTATCCCCTATATAGTTCGCTACCATTCACCATACAGAAAATATTAATTCTGTGTACAAGTGTCCGATTTCAGCCGCAGATTCAGTGTCTATTTATAGTGTAGGGGGACGGGATGCTTCGGATTCTAGAGAGCATTTGATTGGACAAAAAGTTTAATGAGAAGCTGAAGTGCAGAGTGATGTCATCAAAATCGCTTATTTATATTGGCTGAAAATTAAGAGACTGTACGTTTTGAATGCTTATATATCTTCTAATTGTGAATTTTGTCATTGTTTTGGAGCACACTATCTTACAGATAACATTAAGGCTTACATATTCATACTAAAAGCCAAAAAACTTGGGACTTTAAAGGACCATAATAGTAGACTCTGCCCTCACACTCACACCATTGGTCGAATTACTGTTTCTGTGTCAAACTTTTCAAACTGAGATGTTTTGGCAAAAGTAATTACAACGTTCATAAATAATGTGTAACTTTCAGAATTCATAACTTCTATATATGACCCTGGACCACAAAACTAGTCTTAAGTAGCATGGGTATATTTGTAGCAATAGCCAAAAATACAATGTAAGGGTCAAAATTATTGTTTTTTCTTTTATGACAACAATCATTAAAATATTAAGTAAAGATCATGTTCCAAGAAGATATTTTGTAAATTTCCTACTGTAAATATATTAAAACTTGTTTTTAGATTAGTATTATTAATTGCTAAGAACTTCCTTTACACAACTTTAAAGGCGATTTTCTCAATACTTAGATTTTTTTGCACCCTCAGATACCAGATTTTCAAATAGTTGTATCTTGAACAAATATAGTCCTATTATAACAAACCATTCATCAATTAATTTATTCATCAGCTTATTTATTCAGCTTTCAAACGCTGTATAAATCTCAATTTCAATAAAAAAAAAAAAGTAAAGTTTTTTAGAACGTTTTGGTCAGCTAAACAATCGGTATGTTGTTAAATAACAGTACAATAACAGTAACAGTACAATCCGCATGTCAGAAATTAATCATGGTGCTACTTTGACTACCACTGATTTTTATATTTAGAAAATTTGTCTAAATCTGTCTAAATATGTAAAATAAAAATAGGGTAAGTAACATGTACTTAAGTTAGGTAAGTAAAAGTCAATGCGCTTCTGTACAGGATTCCAACAGGAATGAATACATGAGTTGAAAATGGCCTCCAGCTTTTCATGTTCACTGGAGCCAGAGCCATTTTTAAAGCGTTGTAACACTAGACGTGTTTCTGCTTTTCACAATAATTGTCATTCACTTCTGATTCCTTAAATCCTGTCTTATTTGGGAGTGTGAACAGAATAGTTTGTCTGCCTGCGCTAGACAGCTTGTTCCTGTCCTGAGGCCTCAGTCAAGCGCCGTTGTTCTTTTGTCTCCCTTGCCCTCGTCCTCTTTCTTTCCTTTCATTTCTCTGCTGGCCTTCCCGGTGTGAGCTGGACAGGGCTGATCACAGGGCTGTGGTGGGCATCCTGTCCCATGCTTGGGCCCTGCTGTGTAGGGAGCTGGCGCCACTGCTGCCGCCCACCTCCAGAGTCTGGCAGCGCTTTGACACTGGCCCTAACCTCCTCCACACACAACTTAGCTCCAAATGTTCTTCTGTATTAGTGCACCCATCCAAACCTTTATCTACCATTTCTGCTGTTCTTCAGGTCTTTCAGAAAGCACCATTCATCTGCTATTGTTTGCCAAAAAGAGAAACAAAAGTAGTAAAGAAAAAACTTAAGAAGAGCTGCAAAAACATGCCCATTATTTGTAAAACCTCTTAAGCTCTGTTAGTGAGCCATCTGCTTTTTGACATGGGGTTTATACTTTTTCTTGAAATGCAGGAGTTGTACTGTTTTAGTCTTATTCAGTATTAGTAAAAATCAATCATTAATATACAAAAACATACTCTAATCACTCAAAGTAATAGTGTAAACTGTGTGCAGACATACAGTATGACTTGTGAGTTACTGTATATGGTTTATGAGTTGTGACTAACATCTATGACTCTGCTAATGATTTCTGAAACAAAAAATACAGTGCGTTATAGATCCAAATATGATTGTACAGCCCTCTCATCACAAAAGTAAAAGATTGAAAACAATTGATAAATTGAATTGAATGAAAATGAACACTTAATTACAAATGTAAAAATGAAATTAATAATTATAATTATTATTAATAATTGTTCATTTAGAACAATCATAACAGCAATACTACTACTACTAAGAATACTTCATTTTTATATTTTTTTAATTAAATAATTATTAATACTATGTACAGAATAATCACATTCATAGGCTATGAAATATTATTATTAATTGTTAATTTAATACAATCATCATAATAACAACAGCAACAATAATAATACTTCATTTTTACTTCATTTATTAAATAATTATTTATATTGTGTACAAAATAATCACATTCATAGGCTATGAAACAACACTTTGTAAGCTACCTACACTACAGATCAAAAGGTTAGGTTTTTTGAAAAACATTAATAATTTTATTAATGCGTTTAAATGCATTAAATCGATCAAAAGTGAAAGCAAAGACAATTATAATGTTACAAAAGATTTCTATTTTATATAAATACTGTTCTTTTGTAAAATGTAAAAATGAGATTATTATAAATTGTTACAATTACAATACATTGAAACAACTGTTTGAAGGCTATATCCATGACCAGTCAAAAGGTTGGGTTTTTTAAAAAAAACAGTATTTTTTTCATGCATTAAATTGGTCAAACCATATTTTAAATAAATGCTGTTCTTTTGAACTTTCTATTTTTCAAAGAATCGTGAGAAAAGTATTAGTTCCCACAAAAATATTAAGCAGCACAACTGTTTTCAAAATTGATAATAAAATAAACATTTTTAAAGTCCAATTCAGTATATTAGAATGATTTCTGAAGGATTATGTGACACTGATGACTGGAGTAATGATGCTTGCATCAGCAAATTCAGCTGAAATAAATTACATTCTGAAATATATTAAAATAGAAAACAGTATTTGAACTGTATTTGTACTGTATTTTTTGATTGAATAAATTCATACTTTACCAACCAAGTTAGTATGAGTGTTATTAAACTCGTCGTAATGGTATTGCATGGGTTTCATAATATTGGAGTACTTTTCAAACAGTCAGCAATTAAACATATTGTCAGGATTAAACATGAACTAATTGAATGATTATGTGGATGACTTTTCATAATTCAGCTAAATCAAATTGTAAGCCTGACATAATGTCACTTATCTATTCCAATTCATTACAATGTTTCCTGTTTATGCTGAGAGTGTCAGCATGTTGAATGAGTCTGTCCCGTCCAGTAGGATCAGCTCTGTGGCCTCAGTAAAGTCTGGCAGGCAGTATAATGTCAGGCATCCTGAAGCACTTAAAGCAGGTTGTGTAATTCCCTCACCTCACACACAAGCCATCTGCAGCACCTTTGCACCTCTGGAGACAGACATGCTGCATTAACCTATTATACAATCACAACGCCCTTAATCAGCAAATGTCAAACAGCTCTCAATCTCCCCCATATTTATCTGCTCTACAGCCAGACAGAGAAAAGTCTCAAACCCGTCCAACGTGCACGACCCGTGCCCTTGTTCAGAGCCGTGTTAGTTTGTGTTTGACTCCCAAAAACCGTCCCAAAGAAGAAAAAAAGAAAAAAAGAGAGAAAACTCCCGTAGTCATCTCTGAAGCTGGACTCACAACGGGAGTCTGATTAAATTAGAAGGCTGTCCAGCAGCTAAGGCTGCAAATCCAATAACCTCCCTCCATTTACTGGCACGCAACTTAATTAGGTTTTTAATACAGCTTAGTGCATGGAGCTGGGCTGAGCTGGCCCGGCCTGGACACTGCTGCCTCTGCCCGCTACTGAGAGAGCTGGAGACGGGTTTTAAGGGAGAGTAGAGCTTCCCCGCTGACCCTGGTGAAAGGACACCATCTGCTGGCTCCCAGGCTAACTGAAACGCAGATACGGCTACCCCGACTGCTGATGAGAAAAATAAGCGCTCAGGTAACTGTACTGGCCATTTACATATTTAAAACACACTAAAAATGCCAATTAGAGAATACTGAGCTTTACTATGACTCACTTTTAACCAGTCCAGCAAATAAAACAAATGTTTCTAAAAATTACAAAATGTCATGTGGTTCTCAAACTGATCAATCTGAGGACCACTGGTGCAGTCCATGAAGGATTTCAAGTGGTCTGTGAGTTGATTGGTGCAAACAACAAAAAAAAAAAAATCTATTATAATTGATAAAAATTCAAAAACATACAATATCATTCAAAAATTTGAGGTTGGTAAGATTTATGTTTTTAGAAGTCTCTTATGCTCACCAAGTCGGCATTTATTTGATCAAAAATACAGTAAAAACTGTAATATTGTGAATTAATATTACAATTTATAATGAAAAATGCATGTGAATATAGTTTAACATGTTACATTTAAACATTATCATTTATCAGTGTTAAATGAACCTTCACCTTTTTAAATTGTTCTAAAATATCATGTGGTTCTCAAACTGAGGACCACTGGATGTTCATAAAGTATTTTAAATGGTCTGTGAGTTGATTGGCTAATTAAAAAAGTGAAACTGAAAAATTCCAAAAACACACATATATCATTCAAAAGACGGTGGCTGGTAAGATTTACGTTTTTGAAACAAAAAAGTCTCTTTATGATCACCAAGGCTGCATTTATTTGATCAAAAATACAGCAATATTGTCAAATACAAAATTGTATTTGAATACATTTTAAAATGTCATTTATTTCTGTGATGCAAAGCTGAAATTTTAGCATCATTACTCCAAAATTCTTGGATGAACAGAAATTTCAAAAGAACAGCATGTATTTCAAAAATATAAATATAAATATTTTGTAACATTATAAATGTCTTCAATACAACCTTGCTGAATAAAAGTATAACCAAATATTTTGAATGAGGTCATTTTTAACTGTGTGTTACCAAAATCACAGAAAAAATTATGATTTTGGTAACAAAATAATTATAACTGAAAAATCATTCAAAATACTGTAAGATTTATATTTTCTTATTCTCATCACGACTGCATTTATTTGTAAGTTATATAAGTTTATCATACAAAACTGTATTTAAATATATTTTAAAATGTAATTATATATATATATATAATTTAGTTTCAGCATCATTACTTCAGTCTTCAGTGCCACATGTTCCTTCAGAAATAATTATCAAGTCATATGATTTGTAGACCATGCACAAGTGAACATACTACCTTATTGAGTCTATGTAGCAGGGAGCTTATAAAAGTGTAGTGCACATAGAGAGTAGTGTGTTACTAATATAGAATGATGACCACTATGATTTATCAGTATATTATAACCGCTCCAGAAACACTGATATTATTATCAATTTCAGACAGTGTTGGAGGTAATGCATTACAAATAACATGATTTACATAATCAGATTACTTTTTTCAAGTAACTAGTAAAGTAATGTATTACTTTTTCATTTACAAAAAAAAAAAAAATCTGTTATTTTTTCAAAAAAGTAATGCCAGTAACTTTTTGTTTCCTTTATGTATTTAATCCCATTTTATTAACCAATGTCTTTGCTGCTGACCTTTGTTGACCAAGTTCAACCATACTAATAAGCAAAACTTACTTTAGATTAACTAAAACAACATCACTGATAACATTTCATTTTTCTCATTGCTGAAGAGTGCTGAACTCCCTTTTCCTACAGTTCCACTATACATATGTCAATTAACTTTTCCTCCAGCCTTATTATATATAGGCTTATTAATTTTAAAAATCTAACTTTTTATATTAAAAACAAACAAGCAAGCCCTGCCCAGATTTAAAAAGTAAAGCAAAAGTAACACAACAGTAATGTATAACACATTACATTACATAAAAAGTAACTAAGTAATGTAATTAGTTACTTTTTTAGGGAGCAATATTGTAACACATTACTTGTAAAAGTAACTTTCCCCAACACTGATTTTAGGATTCTAGGATGGACAAAGTTTATAAAAAAAACAAAAACAAAAAAACAGAAGTAGAAATCTTTTTTAAAACATTATATGTCTTCAACACATATTTGCTGAATAAAATTATCAAAAAAATCTTTTAAATGAGAGCACTTTTAACTGTGTGTGTCACCATTCATTATTGTGCTATGAAGTGTTTTTGTGTTGGTCTCACTTCAGTGACATAAATCAGTTATGCCACTGACAATAAGGAGCAACCCTAGTTAATTCCAATAAAATAAAATTCTGATTAGCAGCTCAAGACACTTGTTAAAAAAAACGGAATCAGACCCTCAAATAAGGTTATAGGGGGTAATAGGTGGCGATTTCTGCTTTACTCCATTCCTCAAAAACCTTAAAGGAATATACATCAGCTCTATACTTTACTTTATCTAAACTATACCTGCCTTTGATTTTATAAAACCAAAAATTTTTACTTACAATGGACATTTTGTGAGTCAAAAATTATAAAAATAAAAAATATATTTATGATGATATAAAAACTCCGGTTTTTGCTAAAATTCTGCAGGTGACGAGGCGCTCTGTGAGTTAGTGTAATAAACGGTACGAGAGCACGAGTGGCCTGCAGTGCTGCCACCTGTACAGCGAGTCTTGATGCTGATGGACTGGACTGAAGTTCCTCTGCTCATGTGGCCTGCTGTGGCCTCAGGGTATGTGATTTTTATGAGCGATGTTCAGTGCTTAGCATCTGTTTAGCGTTGGCCAAATGAATTGGCAAGAAGCAGTGAATACACTCTCAGCTCTTGCGAATAGACAAAAAAAAAAAAAAAGCTGACATACAGACTAAAAAAAGGTGGCGTAGCAATGAAAATAAAAGTTTAAATATTGAATTAAAGTACCGTATTGACCCAAATATAAGCTGACCCTGGTTATAAGACAACCCCACTTTTTCAAGATGTACCTTCGAAAACCAAATCTTGTAGCCTACCAACATTTCATTAACAGTAAAAGTGAAATCTTATTGTAGTCTTCAAATCTGGGTACTGTCTTATGTTTTAAAATCACAGAGGAAGTTTGGTTCTATCAGGCTAACATTACAGTCAAGACTCATGTTGCTGTAAACTTTTCTTTTGTTTTCAAATGCGTTGTTCTAACATTACTAGTGCTGCACGATTAATCAAATCGCAAGTGCGATGTCAGCCTGTGCAATGATATGACGGGAAACTGTTGCGATTATATTAAATAAATAAGTGTGTGGACTTGAGAACACATGGTTTCTGAGAACAGTTTGCCGATTTCTTGCTAACAAAAGAAAAAAAAAAGATTTATTGGTTTAAGTTTGAACGACAATTTTATATCCAAATTTTTTTTTGTTACATCCTGCATAAATGTCCCTGTTTATTTGGACAAAATGTTTAAAATATCTTATTTTTGTGAAAATGTGCATGTTTTGATTAATTGTTTTATTTAATTTAGCTATACTTTTGAGAAGTTTACATTAACCCTTAAATGCATGAATGTTTCACCATTTTGTTTTACGATCGCCGCCATCCTCAGAACGCACTTGCACAGTATATTCAGCATCTGGCCCATATTTGCGATCTCAACCATATTCTCAAAGCTTTTGTTTTCAATGACTTCAAAATCAATATTTTGATCACTGGCAGCTTATACACCACATTCACCATCAAATAAGAGTGACATTCATGTTTTATTGCGTACAGTAATTGCTCTGCAGTAAAGCCATTCAAATAAGTTACATTTTTGCTGATGATATTCTTTTGTTTTATGCGATAGTGAAACATGAAACTTCACGTTATTATTGTCAATTAAACAGTGCCTCCTCGAGGAATAAAGGTGAATTGCATGCATTTAGTCATCAGATATTTGCTTATTTTTGCGCACGAAAAATAAACTTACACTATTACACATCTCGGGTATCTAGCGACCCTATACACTTTTTACAAAAAAATAATCAGAAAACAGACATTCTTTAATATTTTTTTTCTTGTTTGTTTATAATTAATAGTTTGACTAAAAAAGTTGATGTCAAACTTGAAAAAATGTTTTCAGCATTATTACTAACCTGCATGCACATTTCAGCATTATTACTAACCTGTGTGTGCATTTTCCTTAAAAACCCATCAAGTTGATTAACGATACCATTTATTATAATCGCAATCACATATCGCAATATGAAAATGTTCTCAAATCATGCAGCCCTAAACATTAGTGACAAATATTACATTACGTATTTCTTGGCACACTCATTTTACACGGATTTGGCACCACCTATAGTTGTGGGTGTATTACTGACATGTCAAGTGACATGTTCAGTCTAGACCCTGATTATAAGATGAACATGTTTTTTCAGATGTATTTCCAAAGAAAAAAAAACTTGTGTTATATTTAGGTCAATACGGTACATATTTAAGAAAAATGGTCTGTTCAGCTACATAAATAAAACCATTTGTCTTTTTTAGGATATTCTAATGAGAACAGGGCTCACAAAAACAGCAACAATAGCAGTTACTTAGTACAACATATCAGAACAAATGAGGCAGGTTTAGTTTCTTCAATGCACAAACAAACCAATAGAAAAAGATCTCAACAAATGGAACGACAAATCACTAAATCCGCTGAATTTACGAGGCTCCCATCAGCAGCATGCTGCAGATAGTGGCGGGAACGGGGATGCGAGGCATGGAGGAAGGATAAGCGGTATAGAATGTATGCAATCTGTCTTGGCTTGCCTAGTTAAAACAGGCCTGCCAGCAGCAGTGAGGACGCAGTCCCTTACTCCTCCCTAAACCCTCCTGCTCCGCCAGGGCCAGACACAGCTCCACTGACCGCAGGCCATGGACCTCACAGCCTTAACCTGTTAGACTCTGCTTTCTCTATTGTTGCACATGATCTCTGCTTCATCTATCGGTGTTTTTAATGTATAGAGTTTAGACACGTAGATATGACAAACATCACACAATGTTAAAGACATAAGTAAAAAGTTTTGATCCTCTAGACTACATGCTACAACAACAATCTGCTGTTATATGATACCAACATTTACATTAGGCTATACAACATATGTGACTGTCAGACCCCTATAAAGTTTGTTACCATCATCAGCTTTTACTGCGGAAACTACACAGAGAGCCTGTGAAAGGAGCTAAGTGAGCACTATTTGATGTTATAAATGAGGTCTTAGCACTGGATAGGGAGCGCTTGGATGCACCACGTAGCGTTTTACAGTTTGCATGCCTTGGGATGTGCCCAGCACCCGCGTAAGCAGGAGCAGTAGAGCCACCGCTCCACAAGGCTCTGTCAGCAGGCCACGGAGCTGTTGCCCCCGGCAGTGTGGGCCAGCTGGCCCACGAAGGGTAGAGGAAAGAGGGAAATTAGGGTGGAGAGGCTCCCTGCTGCCCCCTAGCTGCATAATGAAGAGTAGGAGTGTGTGTGATCTTACACCATAACTTTTAATGTTAAGAGCTACCTGGCATCAGTAATTGCTTACTGACAATCCACAAATCAATAATCAGTGAGCCTAATAAGTTATGTGTGCTTCTGAAAATGTCATTTATTCATCTGACTTCAAAGGTCAATTTTTAGCAACATTACTCCAGTCGCATGATCCTTCGGAAATCATTCTAATATTCCGATTTACTTTTAAAAAAACATTTACTATTGTTATTGTTGAAAACAACTGAATAGATTTTTTTCAAGTTTCTTTGATGAATAGAAAGTTCAGAAGTAAATCATTTATCTGAAATATAAATCTTTTGTAACATTATAAATGTCTTTATTCTCACTTTTGAAAAGTATACAGTTCTATAAACTGTTAAAAAAGAAAAAAAAAAAAAAAAAGTTATCCAAGCTTTTGAATGGTATATATAGTGTATAAATGTTACAAAGGATTTCAGATCATTCATAATTCATGCTAATCTTTGGATCTTTCTATTCATCAAAAAATCCTGAAAAAAAATGTACTCAAATGTTTTAAATATGGCTAATAATATTATTATTAATAAAAATGTTTCTTAGAATGATTTCTGAAAAAACATGTGACAATGAAGACTGAAATAATGATGCTGAAAGCTTTGATCACAGGAATAAATTACATTTTAAAATATATTCTAATAGAAAACTGTTTTTTTAAATAGTAAAATTATATAAGAAAATTTACTTTAATTTACTGCTTTTGCTGTACTTTGGATTAAATAACTGTGGGCTTGGTGAGCATAAGAGAATTCTTTAAAAAAATATTTAAAAAAAGCTGGCTGGATAGTATAGCTTGAAGTTCTTACTGTACACTATCAAAGTTTTTTTTATTACTATTATTTATTATTATTATTTTTAAGATATTTATAATTCTACAAAAAAAAAAAAAAAAAAAAAAAAACATATTTCAATGCTGTTATTTTTGGGGTCCTTTGGTCAGTTTCCACAAAAATATTACAAATGTTATAAAAAAATATTATAAAAAATATTAAAATATCTTAAAAAAACAAAAGACAGTTTCAAAAACTGACCTAAAATTTTCATAGTGTATGATGATGATTATGATCAGCAAGAAAAAATAAATAATAAAATAAAAAAAAACTTAAATATCCTGATATACTTCATCTTCATACTTAATTTATACTTATCAGACTCATTTTTGACACTTAAAAACCATATACAAATGTTATCTAGACTTTAAATGTAAGTGGTGTTAACATCGTAAATCTAGCAAACTTACATTTTTTTTTTTAAACACTTCTGTGATATAATTTCTCTCATCCAACTGCTGCAATCCGTCTCTCTCAAATGGGAAATCAAAAATAATGTTTGCTATAGTCTCCTGCATAACTTCAAGTTCACCCTGCTAAATTTCCAAACACAGAAATGTAAACAGGGTCCACAGCACAGCTCTCCTCAACAAGCGGCTCCATTTGAGACATCATTCAGTTGAAGTTGAAGTTTAATACTTAGATTAGAGGTTTTAAAAAATCAGTATGAGAAAAAAAAAATCTCCCAGTTACATTTTAGAATATACAATACAACAACATCAAACATAAATAAGACTTAAGATGAGCTGGAAAGATAAAATATGGTATTGCAAGCAAGTATTGCAATCATTGGCCTATTGCGTCTGCCAGCAAAGTTCAGATTTAACAGTTGTAATGTCACTTAAAGCACAATTATTATAAACAAGACTCTTGTTTGATTTGAAGAATAGTAGTCCAAATAACTCTGACCTCTTTTCAAAAGCAAGCAGACTGCTTGAAAAAAGGTACACCTGACCCAGAAAAGACAATGATCAGCATACGAATGCTAAAGAAACAGTGACAAGCATCATCTACATCATGCATGCCATCTCCTTCATTCCTTGCCAACTTCATTTGCAAGTGAAAAGTTTACTAAGCTTTCTTGCTTTCGGGAAAAGTGGCATGCTTTTTTCTCACACACGCACACACACACAGTCTTAAACACACATTTGTGTGTGTGTGTAAGTGAACGATGGGGTGTGTAGCGGGGGTGGGTGGCAGGGAACCAGATGAAGCAGCCCTCGCCCGAGGCCCAGCCATCTCCCCGGCAGCAGCGCGGCTGTTCTCGGCCCCGGCGCAGGCGGACATTTGTTCCATCGCACCATCTCCTCCAGCCTTTTCAGCAGCGCTCCAGCTACCGCTACACATGGCTCTCCATCCACGCTCCCCTCCGCGCACATCCACACGCCGCTACCATCTTTCTTTATGCCGCCATATGGCTGACAGAAGCCTGTAGATTTAGGCACACATCTGCGTATACGCTACAACACTCCTTTAAGGAACAGGAGCGTGTTTGCTTCTGTGTGTGTTGGTGAGAGGGAGTGATAATTGGTAAAGACGCTCTTTGGCAGATGTGTGTTTGCGGGGCTGAGTGGAAAGGAGAGAACGTTTCAGGAGCTTGTGTGAGCGGGGACTCGGAGCAGGTGAAATTTTGGACTAATAATCAGATATCAAGCTGGGTTCGGTTTCTAGACAGCCCAAAATTATTCCTTATTCTCTTACCAACAACATTTTTCATTTAACATTGAGACTTTAATTTAAATGAACAAGTGGCTTTTTTTAAATCACCTTCAAATATCTTTAATTATCTTCAGTAGTTTTATACGAGGTTCTGCAGTGTGGCATACATGTTAAAAAGCACAAAAGCATGTGTCTTAAGTAATAAAAGGGCGCAAAAGCAGCATGCATAATAATTCTAAAAGAATTAGCAAAACGCTCATTTAGACGGAGTATAGAATGCAACACCGCAGGACATGCGATTTTCCCAAACAGCTTTTCATGTTAAATACCTATTCATGCTTTCTGAAATTAATTTTGACAGGTTATGTATTATATTATGCTTTTTCTATTTAGTCTTCACCACAATTAACTTCTATGACTTTTATGAGCTTTCCAGTAATTTGTGTACAATGGATAAAGATAAAAAAAAAAAACTCTTTTGATTCAGACAAATTCAGACTGATTTGTGAAATCTACCAGTCGTGATTTTTTTAATTGAATAAATAAGCTTTCTATTGATATATGGTTTGTTAGGATAGGACAATATTTGGCTGAGATACAACTATTTAAATATCTGGAACCTGAGGGTGCAAAAAAAAAAAAAAAAACGAAATATTGAGAAAATCGCCTATAAAGCTTTCCAAATGAAGTTCTTAGTAATGCATATTACTAATTAAAAATTAAGTTTGCTTATTTTTTATAAATTGTAACCCATACAATGTATTTTGGTAATTGCTACAAATATACCTGTGCTACTTAAGACTGAATTTGTGGTCCAGGGTCACATTTGTGTCTGTAGACTGATTTGTGAACCAGTCTTTTTGATTGACAACAATTTGCTCACATATTGGACATCATTATAACTGTTTTACTCTATATACGAGCACATTCTGGCTGATTATGTTGTTTGTCTCTGAAACAAAAATCCTGCTATTTCCAAGTTTTCCCATGTCCAAACGAGGTTCCTGCCTAGTTTTAAACTTTTTGTTAAATATTTAACCCAACCTTCTGGGTAGTTTTATTTAACTGAACTATTGCTTTAAAATGACTATATTTCTTGCTTGAACCCAAATGAACCCAAAATGAGTGGAAATTAATATTTGTTAATATGTTCACTACATTAATATTTATGAATAAGTTGAATAAATAATAATAAAAAAATTGCTTATTTACAATTAATGTTCACCTTTTGATTATTGCTGATGCCTCCAGTAATTATGTGTCAGATTTTTTAATTTACAACCTATTTTTGGTTCATTTTAAGCCAGCCATATAGTAATTTTTTAAACGATTGTTACATGAAACTACCCAGAAAGTCGGGTTAAACATTTAACCCCGCATTTTTTAGATAGTTTTTTAGTTAGTGAATGTGTCTGGTGCAAATAGCACAAAACTTCTATCCTCATTTCAATTAAAATTTCTGTATTAGAAATTACAAATACAGAATTCCTACATCATTTACTAAATCTGTAATTACATGAATCATTAATACAATCCAAAAAAAAGAGTGTGTATATATATATATATATATATATATATATATATTTATTCCTTAAATATATACCTTAAAATCACTCTGAAAAAATGAAATCACTATGAAAAACCTCTGATTACTACATCCCAAAGTGGCTTTTACCACGCTAACGTCAAGCATCTTACACAGCAGTAAAGCGATGCCCAGAATGCATTTACGAAATAAAAATAGGATTGATACGCATATGTATTATTGATGTTCTCTATAAAGCCGAGGCTATTACGCACAATCGTTGGCCAACACTCCGAGCCTTTCATATATCACTGGCCCTAATCTCTAGGCAGAAAATATGCGAATACCACGTGGAAAATAAATAAATAACTTGCAGGAGTGAAACATTGTGTGCCGAAAACCCCTGTGTTGCTTGGCGTTGGCTCGAATGGTAAAAATAAATCAAGCTGATTTTCCAAATGTTTCATGCGTGCCACGCTGTTGCAGCTCTTCGCAGCACAGATTGCGCGCCCGATCAAGAATATCTGAGGTGGGGCCCCGGCTATTTGCATGTATGCCGGAGCCATTTGCACCAACTTATTAACACGTACACCTTAACCCACGGGCGGTGGGGTGAAGTGCCCTACAGAGCAGAGACACCCGGGGCACTGAAGACGCAGGAGGGACCAGACCTCTCAGTCTCTTACTCAGAGCCGAGGGCTGAAGTTTGGCTCTGGCACCTTCTGTCTTACATACCAACAGCAGGAGAAATGTGTGTGTCAGCGTCGCAATAAACAAAGCGTGTAGACAGCGAGAGAGAGGAACGACGGTGCGACGCGGTAAACTCTCACAAATTGATTTTTCTCTATTTTGGCCAGCACATGAAATTTGCCCACATTGAAACTTTCACTTTGTACTGAATTCTTCTAAAAACATGAGCGAGAACATATTAAAACCATTTTAATCATAAAACTCATCTCTAGCTTCAAATAAAAATGCCACGATTACGTATCTTCTATGGTAAACACAACTATAAATATTTCACACATATAGATTCTCTCTAATCGCTCCATCTCACCTCTGAGCTCGGTCTGTGAGCTCTTGTGAGAAATGTTGCGTAATTGCAAAGGTGACGAACCATTTTAACAGCTCCAGTTATGTGAGGAAAGCTCACTTACATGCCCACACTGCACAACTATCTAAAAACAACATCCTTTTCATTATACGGGGCGGCAGTGGAAGCGTAACTTTTCTTTGTATCTGCTTCTCTCTGGTTCGAGGAGGTGGATATTCGCTAATATGTAAAGTTGTGGAGGAAACAGAAGGATGTTGTGCTCCCAGCAGAAGCTCAGTTCAGGCTGGAGGTACTGTGGATACACCCACACTCACTCACTCGCCCACATGCTGGCTCGGGCGGTGTGCCAGACGCCCCTCAACCCTACACTCAGTGGCCACATGTGCCCCTGCCTGAAACGCGCGCACACACACGCGGTCTGAAGTGGTACAAGAGCAATGCTCACATGTATCAGATAGAAAAAACCCAGTATCTGATTCCAAATAATATTACAGACATATTGAGAGGTTACAAAGATGCAGCCTGTAACTCTAATCAACGGCTTCTGGAATTGAGAAGCACTTCAGTCTGACAAAATGTATTTCACACTACAGCTCAAAAGTTTGAGGTCAGTAAGGTTTTTTGTTGAAACAAAGTAATACTTTTGTTTAAGGAGGATGCAATCAAATGATCAAATGTGACAGTAGAAACATTTAAAATGTTAAAAAAAAAAAATATTTCAAATGTGTTTTTTAAAATTTCTATTTATCAAATAATCCTGAACATAACTGATAATAAAAAGGAATGTTTCTTGAGCAGCAAATCAGCATATTAAAATGATTTCTAAACGATCACGTGACACCGAAGACTGATAGCTTATAAGGTGCATTCATTAAATTAAATTTAGTTATAAAATAAATCTTTAACATAAAATTACACTCCAAAAAACGTAGAAAAAAAATGGAGACTCCATGCTGGGTGAAATGTGGACAAACCCAGCGGTTGGGTTAAATGTTTAACTCAACCTCCTGGGTAGTTTTATTTAACTCCACTATATAACTCAAATTGCTTTGTAATAAATGTTTGCCTTTTGATTATTGCTGATGCCCTCTAGTAATTATCTGTTTGATTTTTAATTCATAACCTATTTTGGGTTCATTTTAAGCCAGCCATATGTGACCCTGAACCAAAAACAGTCATAAATAGCATAGGTATATTTGTAGCAATAGCCAACAATAAACTATATGGGTCAAAATTATCGATTTTTCTTTTATGTCAAAAATCATTAGGATATTAAGTAAAGATCATGTTCCATGAAGATATTTTGTAAATTTCCTACCGTAAACATATAAAAAAAAAATTGATTAGTAATATGCATTGCTAAGAACTTCATCTGGACAACTTTAAAAGTAATTTTCTCAGTATTTTTTTATTTATTTATTTTTTTTGCAACCTTAGATTTCAGATTTTTAAACCATCCTAACAAACCAACTTTCAGATATATAAATATTAAAAAAAAAATATATATAAAAAACTGGTTTTGTGGTCTAGGGTCACATATAGTAATTTTAAACAATAGCTGAGTTAAATAAAACTACACAAATTAGCATATTAAAATGATTTCTGAATGATTGTGTGAAATTGAAGACTGGAGTAGTGGCTGCTGAAAATTTTGCATTACCATCACAGGAATAAATTACATTTTAAAATACATCCAAATAAAAAACTGTTATTTAAAACAGTAATAATATCTCACAATGGTAATATTTTTACAGTATTTTTGATCAAATAAATATAGCCTTTGTGAGCATAAGAGACGTTTTCAGCAATATTAAAAAAATCTTACAGACCCCAAGTTTTGCTAATTATTTGTTATGTACACTTTCATTGACCATGATCTAGTTTGACATTCTTATTCATGACTGAATCTTTTCAAGATTCATTAAGTAAGTCAGACAGTGAGGAAAAAACCTGTTTTTTTTCCCCAAGTTAAATATAGTTTTTTTTTTTAATCTGATATTTACAAACCTGATCAAAATGATTACATCAAAATAATCGAAACTGGATTTGTGTGCAGTGTGCACAAACCTTGAATTCTATCATGCATTTTAACACACTTTTAAATCTATCGATTCTAATTTGAAAACCTGTGAATCGTAAGTGAAATTGACTCACTGTCACCCCAAAGATTCACACCGCAAATTGTAGTTGGTTTTAGCCTTAGTCCCTCATTATGCAAATGTAGTGATGTCATGGTGTGATACACTAAAAAAGCTCCTATAGGGAGTGTACATGTGATGCAGGACTTAAGGTCAGTGCTGCAGGTGTGCATACCTCTGCTTCATGCGCTGGTGCATCCTCCCATGTTGCACACACTGCTCTTCCATCTCTTCACAACGACCTCGCAGTTTCTCAGCGCTCTCCTGCAGGTGCTCCTTCTCCAGAGACAACTGCTCGATCTCTGCTCTACACACATACACACACACAAACACATGCTTAATGCTATAATCCACATTTTGATACTGTTAAATAAAGATGCTTTAACTCTAATAATGCTTGGTCTGATATTAGACAGATGAATGTTAATACACAACATATCAGTATTGTCAGTTATCAGCTGATATAAATATTTTTAATATGATATTTTTAATATAGGATTTCCCTACATATTTAAATGCAGCATCATGTATGAAGGCCTATCAGGAAGCGGCAGAAAAATAATATTTTGTCTTTGTTTGTTTGTTTGTATGTTTGAAGAAAGAAGAAGGAAACAGGGTTGAGATCACCAAATTGGTCACAGCCGAATTTATACTATGCCATGGCCCAACGCTAGTTATTTAGGCAGAGACGAATGTGTGGCACTTTGCTTAACAAGACTTCATTGAACCAGAAACACCTGAGCACTGTGCCATCAGGTAAAGCCCTGCCAAGTCAACTCCATTAGCACTGTAAACACCCTGCTTTCCAAAGTTAAAGAGCCTACACGGAAGACATCATCTTCCAAAAACGGATCTTTGATTTAATGTGTAAACTTGTTTAATGTGCTCATATACGTTAACAGACATCGTAATGGGTTGTGTTTGATCAAACTGTTAAAGATACAAGCAATTAAATCCCCAACCACAACTCGCTTGTATGTGCTGCATCAGACGCGAGAGCAACCTTCATCCGAGTCTATTCAGAACGAACCTTGTCGCCAGCGTGCTGCGTGCTCATCTGCCTATAGGTTTAAAACACAACACTGAACAGAAGGCCACACTGTCACCGGATATAAAACAACAGGACAGGGAGATCAGTAGAGGGAAATAAATCAAGTGTGTGAGTGTATATACACAGTCCATGCACCATTCCTGTGAGTTCATGGATGCTGACATGACTCTGTTTTAAATTTCTGCTTCAAGGGAGTTGTTGTTACCAAAAACAAAAACATTTTCCTTCATTAAAATAAAAATCTAAATTTTTTAAGTACAATTGAAAATGTAATACTGTAAAAATTAACTGTGAAATTTAACTAAAAATAAATTTGTATTACTCTTAAACTAATAAAAACAAGTCCTTAAAATGGCCCTAAAATTGTTAACGGTTTAAAATGGTAAAAAAAAAAAAAAAAACATGTAAATGCTACTAGATAGCAATAATACTAAAATGTCAGTAGTTAACAATTAACATGTACCTCAACTTAACATCAACATTTTAGACTATATTTATTATAAATGTATATGGGAAAGTGCATATTTTAGGTGCTGTGACCAGTCGCTATTTACTTTTCTACACTCTAAAAAAAAAAGCTGTTTTTTTTTTTTTTTTTTGCTTTCTAAATGGAGAAGGTTAAATGCATCTGCAGCGTTTGCCTTTTGCCTTGCACAACAAAGTGATTTTATTTGTTATAATAATTATAAATGATAATTAATTTAATGTTAAAATATGTTCTCTAATCTCAGTAGTTTGTTTATGGGCAAGTTATGGAGTCAGTCACAGCATCTTTCAGCTACGAGTTAAACGCAAGGCGACGGTCTGAGGTTTCGTAGTTTCTCTGGCGAACTGTATTCACCCAAATAAAGTAAATTCATCTTATATTTTTTTCCATGGGTGTCCTTGCTTAATAATAACTGTTTATCTTTTGATTATTGCTGTTGCCTCTGTAATTCTGCGTTTGATTTTTAATTTCCAGCCCATTTTAAGATAGCAATATAATTTTTAAACAAAATTTGACATAAATAAAGAAACCCAGCATGTTGGGTAAAAACATTTAACCCAACCAGCTGGGTCAAAACAACCCAGCATGTGTTCTGTCCAATATTTACCCAGCGCTGGGTTGCCAAATAATCCAAGTTGGGTTGTTTTTAACCAAGCATTTTTTTTATAGAGTGCACATTTTAAAATCTCACTTTCTTTTTAGATTAATAATTGAAACTCACATCAGCATTTCATGGTAATTTATTTTTTGGCAAGTAATAAGTGTAATAAATGCAATAATGTATAGTTACAAAATATTATCACAAAATAAACCCTGACAGGAGGCAATGTGAACATTATACCTTATGTCAACTACCCATTGTTTATTTTAAGCTTATGTTTTGATTTCATTCACCTAGTTTGCAGAAGTTATGCAAATACAGCTTTCATCACCTTTTGTGCTTCTTTGCGGTTCACTTAAATAGTACTGTGGCATGACATTAAATTTTAAAGATGCAAATATTCCATCCCAGTAAATATAAGGTCATAAAAACTGCATGTATGATAGTTATAAAAGTATGAGAATAAAGCAAAACATGTCACATAGAGGTGGGTGATATATCAGTAAACATGATTACCCTGTAGAAATTTGTCAGCCGGGTAGAGATTTTGGACTATCGTCTCTATCGCGGTTACATGCTCATGTGACAACTGATTTTAAGCTGTTGAAACGCAATCAGCAGCAAAGGAGAACTCGTTTCGCTATATGCGCACGCTGTCTGAGAGACTGTTTCTGAGCCCTGTTAGAGAGGTGCAAGCATGTGAACGGTGCTTATATTGAGTTATTTTTGCCACTTTATAGGCCTTGGTTAAATACACATACATGTATGTGTCAGAATGGCAGTATCCTCGTAAACACAGTAATTTAGTTCTTGAGTGAAAGCAAACAGCTGAGACAGAAAACGTGTAACAGTATAATTGATCCGGGCAGCTCTTAAAGTGACAGAAGTCTAATATTCCTGCTGTCTGTTATTCATGTTAATCAAACAACAAACAAAAGAAAATCCCTCACTGCTTTAGACTAAATCACTTTTGTAACTTTTGTAAATATCAAGCCAAGTAAAACTAAAAAAAAAGGGAAAATCATATTTTATGCTAGTCATTATTTTAACTAATTCAGTGATTTGTTAATTCCCTGAATTTTTTTTATTGCATACCAATCACATTTGGCAATGTTAAGTTAGCCCCACTCATGTGCATGCTATTTCATGGTACCTCACGCAAAGAAATCAACACATTTTTGCAATGTTCAGCCATTTCTTTGTTAAGTACACTGATATTATGTCAAATATGAGATAAATATATTGTTTTTTGTCTATGAACAAATAGTACTTAATAATTTATAATAATTTTATAATAATTTCTTTAAATGGAAAGATGAGATATCTTGGCTTGCACACAAAACTAATCTCAAGGTCAAACTATCAGCTTTGCTGAAAGATGGACTGCCGAAGAATTAAGCATGTGAACTCCAAACACTAAGCGTTTTGTGATTCATTTTACATTAATTTACAAATAAATACATCATATATTGTTTTGCAGAGCAGATTTTTTCATAAATCAACTTTTTTTAAGATGGGCTTAGATGGTACATTAACAGTTCTCAATGTGGGCTCAACGAAAATGACTATGATGCTTAGTCCACAATATACGTAAGTTTTATGCATGTGTTTGTAAATATATCTTGCATTTTTAATAGAAAACATTGTATTTTTTTTTTACTTTTTTTTTACACTTTTTTTTTATTTAAGCCCACTTCATGTGTTTGATCAATTTTTTTTAGTGAAAGTGTTTAATGAAAAGTTCTTTGTTTGTTTTCACCTTACTAACATTTTACCTTACCTTGCTTACTACCTTAATTTACAACTATATTTAGGTATTTAGGCCTACAAATTACACACTATGCAGAACCATTTTATAATGGGTGTCTGCTGATGTTTAATAATACAAAAGTCACAGAGGCATGTCACCTTTACCATGAGGGCACAGTATAAAAAAAAAAAAAAAAAAAAAATTGTCTGTTCTAGGAAAACAGTTTGGAGTGGACAGAAAATGTTTTCAGGAGTGAGCGAAGGCCAAGAGCAGAGCTGATCAGGTACGGGAGACCTTCCTCAGTTTAGCGGTAGAGAGCAAGATTTCAGAGTATCTTTAAGAAAAAGCTAGATTATATTATATAGGCGTTATATAAGTGTAAAATGAAAGAAGAAAAAATGTGAGGTGAGGTGGTTTAGACTAGTGTGTCTTTTTACAGTCCTTACAGGTCCTGTGTGGCTGGGGTTAAATGTTATTAGTACAGGTGATGAGCGCTAGCAAACTTTAGTAAAAATAATTTTTAAAATACTTCGGTGTCACTGTATAAATATTTTGATATTTTACTTCTTTAAAATCAATCATGTTTTTATATTTTGTGAATAAATCATAACATGGGCTTATTGGGAACACATGCAGGCTTAAATGATGCCAAAGTACCAATGCCAGACTTTTGACTGTATTCATAAAATATCCTAATTTCATATTCTAAAGTGTACATCAACTAATGAATACATTTTCAAATGAGAGATTTCAACATTTGATTTTTCTGAGAAACCATGTCAATATCTATGAAAAACTTATAAACTTAGATTTTGGTGGGCTTAACCCTATTTAATTTACACAGTGAAGAATATGAAGTGTTTTTATACATTTGATTATTTTATACAATGTATTTGTAGCTTGAGTTATTTTTTTAATTTAGGCTAGTATTCATTTTTTGTGATACTGAGACTGGTGACAAGAATTCTGAAATTTCGAAGTATCAAAATGTTTTGATATAAAGACCTTAGTTAAAGCAAAAATAACTATATTGTTACCGTGAAATAAAATTACTTATTTCGTGATGGAAGATTTTAGTCATATCACCTACCCCCAATGTCACAGTGAGAGACACAGCCTGGCATTTGTCAGAGACCCTTGTGCGTGTTTTTATCTGTCAAAAGCAATACTAAAAACGCAGTAAATACAGTACGGTCACTAATGCATTGAGATGATTCACTGCATCCATCTTCTTCAGAGGTCTTCTTGAGTTCAGCGTGCAGGCGGAAGGGGGAGGGCGAGCAGCAGTGGCCTGTACCTTCCCAAGCTGGGCTGACTGACCATGGCAGATTGCAAGCTGCGATGTGAGTAATGCGCTTTACACTGTTTTAACAGCTGACTACCCCAGAGGCCTGAGGTGAGAGGCACATGTGATGGGCAGAGAGCAAAGCCTGCACGGAGGACAGGCTGGCGTGTGCCAGGGTACAGTGACAGCTCCCTTACTGGGGCACAGACTAGAGCAGTATGGCACGGAAAGGATGCCACGCTCTGGATAACACACCGCGAGTGGCTCCGCGCTGAATGTCGGACTCCGCGAAGATACACAATTCACAAAGCATCAACAAGATCAAACAGTTGAGAAGACGATGTCAAGCAATCTGCATTTCAAACATGGAAACTCATTTTCACTCATCTCACTGCAAGGAATGGCACAGTTACAGTGAGCACTATGTTTAGTTCAGCTGTAGATATGCTAGACGTCAGAGTCATGACCGAAGATATTTGAAACTGCACATACTGGTCTCAAGACAGCCGGGGTTCCCACTTCTTTTGACCACTGAATTTCCACTGATTTACCAATTTGTGAGAACTACATTGTCAGTCATGATTCACAAATAGCAATGTATAGTTGATTAAATATTTTACAGCTGAGCAAAACAAAAAAAGTAAGACTAACAATTTTAAAACTTTAAAACTTGCCATTTTCAGGTTTTCCATATCCACAGAACCTTGAACATGTAAGTCTAGGACTTAACTAGGTTCAGTTTTTTTTGTTGGGTTGAGTTTGTAATGAATGAAAAAAAGAAAAAGGTATACATAATCTGAATGTGCTTTGTACCTGCTGCTCTGGGCCAGTTCCTCTAGCTTTGCCCCGAGCGTCTGACACTCCTCCTTCAGTTTTCCGATCAGGCTGTTCTGAGCACTCAGTAGAGCATCTGTTTCTCTGACTGTGAACAGATAAAGCAATGACTCATTAACACTGCAAACAAACAGATGTGCTAAAATACAGAAGACAGGTACAGCAACAAAGCAACAACAAATAAATAATGATGTTCCTGGGCCCAAAGTTTACTTGATTTAAAGGGCATCTTGCGTTATAATAGAGAAACATCTGACCTTGTGTGTACAAATAGTCATTTGACCACTGTCACACATTTTTTAATTTTATTAGTGACTTCAAAATAGTGCAGAATCAGACAAATTTATTATTCATTTTAGTTGTTAAAAACCATAACATTTTTTATTTCCAGATTTTTATTTCCAGACAAATCTAAATACAAAACACTATTTTTGGAAAAAAGTAAGAAAATAATAATAAATGATTATTTTTTTAGTTAAATCAATTATTTAGAGATGCTTTTGATCATTCAAATTTACTGAAATCATTAAAATGTGTGGAAAAATTGAATGGAATTTGGTACAAATAAAATTCACAGAGCCTTAAAAATGTCATTTAAAAAAAAAAAAAAAAAACTGCTGTTTAATTGTGCAAGTTTCATGATTTCAATTAATTAGACATGTTTTTGGTTACTTATTTTTTTTATTTAATCATTAAAACAGTCTAGAAAAATTAAAATGGAAGAAAACAGAAAACAGATAAATAAACAAAGTAAAACAAACAAACCGGAATTTGGAAAAAATAAAATAAAATAGAATTTGAGAAAAAATAAAATGGATTTCATAGGGCCCTACTTTATATTTTGTGCATATAGGCTATATATTGTGCTATTCTGTAAAAAGAAAGAGTAAAGGAGAAGCAGACAGAATGCAGGAATGTAGTAGCGACGTGGATTGTAGTGTTAATTAAATTTAGTTTTCATTAAGTTCAAAAAGTTCAGAAGCTGTTGAAAAGTTCACCAAAGGAATCCTACTGCGTCGCTGCGCTTTGAAACTAGCTGGGCATGTGCAGGCCACAGAGAAAACACCACACACAAACCAGGATAAAAGAAACAAACTGGACTCTAAACAAACGGGGTAGAGATAAAAAAAAAAAAAGTGGTATCATCTAGAGGCGATACTGTCTTAACTACTAAAATCAATCCATTTAGAGTTAGAGAGACAGGGACGGGGGAAGCGGGACAAAAATAATTAGCTATCGAGAGTGGCCATTATATGCTTAGAGAGGGAAGTGGTCTGCGGTATTAAAGGACTAATTCCATAAGCCCAGAGAGCTTCCTGCTGAGCCTCTGATGCCATTTCTCTTTAGACAACATGTGTGCCGTGCAGCCGCGCCAGAAAGAAGCCCTTTGTTTTCTCTGCGCTTTGTTCTGGCAATCAGCATGCCTCAAGTTTCTGGAAACACAGGTAAATAAACTAAACTCGCCCATCCAGATGGTGCAACAGATGTGAGAGCAGCACTCTGAAATCAGCAGACAGTGGGCAGCGTTGCCCGCCTCCCCCCCATTTTTAAACGCTAACTAATACGTAGCGCCGAAGCTCTGGAGCGCCGAGCATCTGCTCCCTTCGGCCAGCCAAAGGTTACAGGTGTTCCTGATGCCGTCCCGCACAGTGTGGCTCACGCCCGGAGCGTGTGGGGGTGAGGCAGGCGGAAGGGCGGGTGAGGCGGTTGTTCTGGCAAGGGGCAGCGCACCGGCGAACACCCACCACTCCTCTCGTGCTGCGCCTCCATTTGCTGGAGCGTCTGTGTCAGCTCACGTTCGCGCCGCTGTGCCTGGAAGGTCAGAGCGGCCATGTCCTCTCCACAGCAGCGCTCTACCGCCTCCTTCTCCTGCCTGCAGAGTGAGAGAGAGCAAAAAATGAGAGTGATACATGTGTAGATCAGTGATATACATGATGATCTGGCAGGATTCGACAGTAAAGCGTGCGATTTCTGTGCAACTAGCGTCACCAGATGGAACTGCAAAATTAATGTTTTCAAACAGGTTTCCTGATCACTCCGCTCTGTCATTGGTCAGATAATCAGACAGCCCCGCCCCAAATTTACGGCACTGGTTGAGCCAGCGCTGCTGTGCCGGGCTAGATCAGGACGATCATACAAAAAGAACAATGCTTTGAAAGAGGGTGCATTTTAAGCTGCAACAGAAGTTTTGTAACATACACAAATCACATATGTGATCCAGGACTGCAAAACCAGACATGTGTGTCAATTTTTCGAAACTGAGATTTATACATCATCTGAAAGTTGAATAAATAAGCTTTCCATTGACGTATGGTCTGTTATACAACTATGAAAATCTGGAGTCTGAGGGAGCTTAAAGTTGTCCAAATGAAGTTCTTAGCAATGCATTTACTCATCAAAAATTACATTTTGATATATATAAAGGTAGGAAATTTACAAAATATTTTACTGGAACATGATCTTTACTTAGTATTCTATTTGATTTTGGGCATAAAAGAAAAATCAATAATTTTGACCCATACCATGTATTTTTGGCTATTGCTACAAATATACCCCAGCGACTTAAGACTGGTTTTGTGATCCAGGGTTACATATAAGAAATGAAAGGTATCAGAAGTTGTGCTATATCCACCTTTTTCCTGAGTAACCAATGAGCGCCAACACAATAGATTCTAACTTCCGTTTGGGTGCTCTTATGTTCCGCTGTGTGGATATGATATTGGCAGTATCGTAACCATTTTCATCTATAATCGATATTATGGCTTCTTGTTATCAAGATCTTAGACTATATGCTCTGTTCTGTTCATGCATGAACTTCATATTATTTGTAGCGTGCTTGCCACGCAGTAGTAGCAAAAAGCTTTGTGCTTTTTTTACTTTTTAATAAACAAAGTATCACATTTAAAATGATGCCAAATTCATAACAAAATTCAAACAATAAATATGGTTTTGGCACTCCTTAATGTGGAATGAACAATCGCTTTTGTTTACAGCTCAGTTCAAGCGGCATGTGAACCCATGATATCTTTCTCTTTACGAAATGAACATGAATTAACATAAAAATGTAAGCTATTTTATAAGACAGCTTACAGTACAATTTACTGAAATGTCTTATGTAATCACTTGTAAACATTGCCACATAACAATATGTTTACTTCAGAATAACCATTCAGTGTCCAAAAGCTCACCAGTCAGCTAAAATTTTCGCTCCTCAGTCGCATTAATTACAGTCACAATAATTTTGCATTAACACACTATTGCAAATTAATGTTTTTACTTAACCTGTTAACCCTTTAACTGCCATTAGCTATTCAAGAAGGCTGTTAATGGCAGTTAAAGGGTTAAAGGAGCTAAAGATAAAATTTAACACCGCCCATAAAACTGTGTGTGAAAGACATGACAGCATTTATAGGATGTATTGAGAAGGAACCCAAACTACACTCAGTGGCCATGTGATGCTTATGGTCCATGATATTGGCACAGATTCTGTGTAATAAACAATTCTTTGCGATTGTATAGGCTATAGTTTTCAAGTTGGAAAAAAGTTTTTTGGGGAACATTAGTTCCCAGGAGATCTACAAGATGGATTGAAATGCTGATAAAGTCAAGAAAAGATGATCCATAAACACAACAGTATGACTGAAATGTTAAAGTATTACAAAATAAATAAAACACGTTTATTCTGTGGCACCTAAACAAATAATCTGGTGCCTAAGTTTGTTTCTTATAGGAGCCAATGGCTCCTTACTCTATTTTTTGTCTGGAGCCTTGCTTTGTTTCTTCTATGGAACATAAAAGAAGATATTCCAAAGAATGTCTCAGTGTTTTTGCCTGTACAATGGAAGTCAATAGTCACCAAAACAGTTATTCTTCAAAATATCTGCTTTTGTCTTCTACAGAAGAATGAATGCATACAAGTTTGAAATGACATGAGCTTGAGTATATGATGACAGAATGTTAATTTTCAGGTGAACAATGTCTTTTGTGTCACAGCTACATTGACATATCAACAACTAGGAGCAGAACTAAATTGCTAGAGTCCAAAATGAACACTTGCAGAGCACCAAATGAGAGTACAAGTTGGTGAGTAAATAAAATGTTAGCCTACTGGCTAATGACTTTATTAGGAAAGGTAACATAATGCATGGATAGATAATCTGAGCCTCAATGGTATTTTATCTGTCTAATAATGATGAAAATGTTTGTGTTAGAGATTCTCTCTTCTTTGATCTTTCCAAATGTGGAGCTGCTGTCTGCTAGTAATTAGGTAAGAATGTTAAATGACATTCAGAAAAAAAAGTTGGGAAGCTTCATTAGTGTTTTATTTATGATGCCTAAAGTTGTGTTTTTCCCCCCTCAAGAACTCAATTTAAACCACAAGTTCACTCCAGAATGAAAATTTCCTGATAGTTTACTCACCCCCATGTCATCCAAGATGTTCATGTCTTTCTTTCTTCAGTTGAAAAGAAACACACGTTACAAAAAAAGGTAAAACAACTATGTAGGACAATTTTAAAGTTGGAGAAAATTAGATGGAGTTTGTCGCTCTACCCTACCTTTTTGAACCGAAGTACACAGATGAAGACCTAACCACACGTGACCTTTCCAACGTGATTACGTAATTCATGAAGTCATAGACACATATCGCAGAGCTAATAAAAGATGAGCATTTGTGGTTAAAAAGCATATACATTTTTATTTTCTTTAGAAAATGACAGATTGTTTCACTAGATAAGACCTTTACTCCTCGGCTGGGATTGTGTAGAAACCTTTGAAGCTGCACTGAAACTGCAATTTAGACCTTCAACCTGTTGATTCCCACTGAAGTCCACTATATGGAGAAAAATCATGTAATGTTTTCCTTAAAAACCTTAATTTCTATTCGACTGGAAAAAGAAAGAAATTAACATCTTCGATGACAAGGGGGGGTAAATGATCAGGTCATTTTAATTCAGGAATGAACTAATCCTTTAAGAAATATTTCTCATATTAAGCCACCCAAATGTGTCTGAATGTTTTCATGAGAAGTAGCATTTACAGTTTACGGGGAATGTATCATGCTGCTAATATGTGTAAGGGAACAAAAAGCTATTTTGTAGTCAAGGTAACAAAAATGCATTTTTAAAAATGAAAAATGATGCAAAGTACAGTTGTATAGTCTGTAAAAAAAAAAAAAAAACATTTAAGGCTGACAAATTCACTCAGTTCGTCTGGTATTGGCAGGTGTGACAACAAGGTTATTTTAAATCTAACGTATAGACTATACATTATACATCAACACATCTCTTGTCACTCTACCATGTTTTCACACCCTATGTATCACTTCCTTTATGGCACCCTCCTTTATTTTACTGCTGATTTCACTCACCTGTGCTACGCAATTCCTGGAATTCTCTGGCAGTACTGTAATCCATTCTACAGATTTGCAAATAAAGCTTTGTTGACTCTCAGACATAAAGTGAGAGTGAAATGTGCAACATACAGTACTACACAGTGATTTCTGAGATACAACATCAAACAGTAGATCTACGTTAAAGCACCTCAAAGGTGGAAACAAAAGCACACGTTCTTTACTCAGCCGTATCACGTTAACGATCGGCACAAATAAAATTACTAGAGTACACTACAAAAGAGCACACATAATGCAGGCCAAAGGAAGTAAGACAAGAAGAAAAAAAAAAAACACCCACAAAACTCAAGTCAAAGTGTGTTAATTAACAGTGAAGCCTGAAAACTTTTCTCGCACACTGGGTTTGGAATGTAGCTGGAGAAGTGACCGTCTCTGCAGGCCTGCTGTCGTCTGGAGTGTGAAGGCGCTCCGCCTGCGAGAGCTGTGTGAGAGAGAGCGAGCAGGGGGAGAGCGCTCGGCCCCCGCTGTGCTTGAACAGCGGCCTAAAACACCATCCACACCAGCGCTCAGCAGGGGCTCACAAAGGCCTCACAGCCAGCCATTTGTTACTGTGGCTTTCCAGGGGGCCCAGCCACTCACTGGGGTGCGGGGGTGTGGATGGAGTGGGGGGGGGGGGGTCGGGTGTTTGTCGACCAATTAGCATGAGAGAGACCGCCAGAAAGTTACCGAGAGCACTTTAGGGAAAAAGTTGGCTAAGCGAAAGGCCTTCGAGCGAGATACTGTGGACACAAACAAATCAAAACTTTGTCTATCTAATAGAAAGGAATATTTCATGTAGTGTGGCTAGCAGAAAAACAGAGGCGAATCATGCATTAATTGCTAAATAACATATTTTGATGTTTTCGTTCACTGATTCTCTGAGGTTTTATCAATTAAATCAGTGTCCAATATGGAATATCAATGACATACCATATGAACCATACTGCAGATTTACTAAAAAAGTACCAAACAGTGCTACTGCTACAAAGTATTCATTTAGCATCCAGTGGCAGCAATGAAATTATATTTTACTAAAAGTTTGCTGACTGAATTTAACGTGATGAGATAAATATACTGTGTTCCACAAAATAACAAACACTGTGAATAGTGCAGTCAAATTCATAAACCAATGATTGTGTCTTCAATTAATCACTCAAGAAGACTCATGAATGACGATTGAGTAATCGTTTTTAATCAGTTTGGTGAAACATTCACTGAATGAACTAACTGACTCAGTCAAGCCTGGATCGCTTAGTGAACCACAAGCCATTACTATCAATCATGTTTTACTCAAAATGAAGCAAGAACAGTTTTGAGTAGTTGAAGGGATATTTCAAACCAAAATAAAAATTCAGTCATGATTTTTCCCTCATGCCAATGCATGACTTTCGTATTTGTACCTCTCAAGATGGTATAATGTTGGTAACCATCGACTTCCATTGGTAAAAAAAAATTTAATAATAATAATAATAATAATAATAATAATAATAATAACAATGAGTATAATTAAGTAATTATTCAAAATAATTTTCAGGTTCCACTGAAGTTTTGGATGAACTATCCATTTAAGGGATTGTGAAAATGATAAAACTAGGGTCAGTAAGATTTTTATTCTTTTTGAAAGTTGTGCTCACCAAGGTTTGATCAAAATACAGTAACAACTGTAGTATTATTAAATATTATTACAATTTTAAATAACGAATTTTTACATTTAGATATAATTAGATATAATTTATATGTAATTTATTTCTGATGGAAAAGCTGAATTTTCAGCAGCCATTACACCAGTCTTTAGTGTCACATCTCCTTAAGAAATAATTTTATTATAATGATTGGTGCTCATGAAACATTTCTTATTGTTATTATCACCGTTTATTATTTTTATATATGTGACCCTGGACCACAAAACCAGCATTAAGTAGAATGGGTATATTTGTAGCAATAGCCAAAAATACACTGTATGGGTCAAAATTATGTTTTTTTTATGCCAAAAATCATTAGAATATTAAGTAAAGATCATGCTCCGTGAAGATATTTTGTACATTTCCTACCGCAAATATGTAAAAACGTATTGGTTGATTAGTAATATGTATTGCTAAGAGCTTAAGCTTTTTTACAGCCTCAGATTCCAGATTTTCAGAATATTTGTCCTATCCTAACAAACCATACATCAATGGAAAGTTTATTTATTCAGCTTTCAGGTTATGCATAAATCTCATTTTCAAGAAAATTACCCTTATGACTGGTTTTGCGTTTCAGGGTCACATTTTATTTTTTAAAAACAGATCAATTTAATGCATCTTTGTTTACATTTAAATAAGTACTGTTATCTAAAAATATCTCACTGACCCCAAACTTGGTAGTGTACGTATAACACTTTAAAGGTTCATTAGTTAACGTGAACTAAAAATGAACAATACTTCTGCATCAAGTTGTGTTTGTTAACATTAGTTCATGCACTGTAAACTAACCTGAAGAATTAACGACTATACTTTTTATTAACTAACAAATCACAAAGATTAAAAAAAATAATGTAATGAATGTATTGTTCATTGTTCGTTCATGTTAGTTAATACATTAAGTGTTAACCGACATATTTTATGCATAAATAACACTTCTTGATGCATTTTGCAATCACTTCTTTTGTGTTAATTAAAACCTGAAATGTCATCCGTTTCGAGTGTTTGCACTGGCATTAACAATTGTGAAGGCAGGTCAAACAGCTCTGACTCACCTCGCACCCTCTCCAACCACTCCACAATGGCAGGTCAGTGTGTGTTTGCTCACTGCTGGTAATAATGTGAGAGAGGCCTAATGTCCTCCGGTCAAGAGCCATAGCCGGGTTGGTCGGTCTGCCTGGTAGGGAGCAGCATCGAGCCGCGGAAAGCAGTTTCCGTAGCTGGGTGCTGGTGAAGCGCGAGGGCCGAGGGCTGCCTAAGTGGGTACTATTCAAGCTGTTGCCCATTTGATTTGGACTACCACAGACCGCTCGAGCGCAGAGTTTGCAGCACCCTGTGGTGCTCCGTGATCCCACGCCAAAAATGACCAAATGCTACCGTTCCTAAAATGTGCGCAAATTGGAGTCAGCCGTTTGGCTTCATGAGCACTCAACAGTACACAAGGACACTTGCCACCGTTTGTATGTTAATATTTGTGCGAGAGAAACTTTCAAAAGTTAAAAAAAGTACAGGTTGCACTGCGGGGTAAGAAGGGAAACGGACAGAAGGTGCTAATCTGCCATTCTAACGTTCATCCCAGTTTTTTGATACAGTTAGACGGACTTCAGGATGATATTCTCATCTCTAAAGCAGTAGAAAAAGCACAATTCCATTTACAAGCATGTGAAGTTATGCACAAACACTTCATGTGTAAAAATGAAGTAAAAAACTTGGCTGGCATGCTAACGCAGGAAGTACAGCAAAGTGTTCACACTCTCAAACCTCAGATGTTTTATAGCATTTATTCAGCTGCACTCGGTCAGTGTCAATCGCACTCCTATTTCCTGCCTCCCGCTGACACGCTCGCCCCCATCCCTTCAGGAGCGAATCAAACAGCCCAACCTGTGCCGCCCGTGTCTCGTCTGCGGAACTTACACACCCTATATTTACTCGACATCCAAACCATATCTATTAGTGTGCACGTCAGCCTCTCCATCGCTCGCCCCGTATCGCCCCCCCCCCCCCTTCGTTTATACCCCCCCTCTTCGCTGCTCCCTCCCACCCTTTTTCCTTTAACTAAACTGGCTCTGGCTCCCTCCATCTGGTCCCCTTTCCTTCAGCAGCCCCGCACCTGTTCACACCTCCTCTCCTGTTGGACCGCATTGAACATTTCCTCGGATGCCAGGGCTATTCTGGCACTCGCAACCTCTCTGTCATTCAATCCATCTGTCAGAAGTGAACTTTGTTTACCGCCAGCTTCTGCTTTCTTCTTCAAGAAGCGCAAAACCCCCTCAAGGTCAGAGGCAAAACGAATTGCAGACGCCACCAATTTACAAACAACCCCCTCCCTTTCTATAAGACACCCCTATCAACAAACCAACTAATCACGATAATCTTTTTTTTTTCTTATGTATCCATAGAAAATCTGTTGTGATTTGAAAACGCACACAGAGGAAGCCGAGATGTGTTCACATATGCTGAATAAATATCCACGTTTTCAGATTAGGTCAAGAAATTGCATATTTTTTGATTTGTGTTTATGTTAAAGACCAGGATTTCCATTTCGACAGAAATACAGAAAAAGATATTGGATTTTTAAATGGCTTTTGTGAAAAAAAAAAAAAAACAGCTCTGATCAAAAGGTCATTCATGTCATCATTTCATTCTCATCTAATTCTTTCTCACATGGAACTAAAAGAGATGTTTAGAAGAATGTCCAAGCTGCTCTGTTTCATACAATGTTGTCAAAAAAAGATTTTTAGTGAATAAATGATGACAGAAGTTTCATTATTGAGGGAACTATTCTTTTAAACCATCCTAGTAATATTTGAGAGGCTTCTGTGATGTGCATTCTGGGGCAAAATGCACAAACTGGACAGAAATGAAAGCGCAAAGATAAGAAGGAGGAAAAGAGGAAGAGAACAAGACAGAGCGCTATCCCTGGGTGAAACAGCCTGTGACAGCGCTGTTGAGGCTCGCGCTCTGAGCGCGTGACGCATTTCCACAGCCCGGGTTGACCTGGAGGGGCTTGTGCCAGACCCCCCACTCATGTCACCTCACACAGGAGGCCCAACTAAACCGTTCTGCCTTCATCATCCCTCCATCGCACACCAAATACGCTCTCCAAAAGCCCAACATGCCCATGCTTAGAAATCAAACCTGCCACAAAAAGCGAATGGTCGGCGTGGAGCTAAACAAACAGCGCTTTTAACCCAACGGGGTGTCGGGCTGCCGGGTCTTAGGGTTGTGCCCATCTCTTCCGCTCCTGTTTCATGGCAGGTTTTTGTGGGATGATACCCGCTTTGTGATAGACTCCTTATGCCATCTGGAAAGTGGAGTGGATGGGGAGAGAAAAAAAGAGGGGAGACGATCCACCTTTTTCTTTAACGCAGAAGCAAGCCTATGGGTGAGACTTCCGGTTCGTTAGCCACTATAGGGAAATAAACGAGAAGAAAAAAACATGCAGTAAATGGTACTGGCACTGGTAAACCTGTGTGCTCATAAATAAGATAATACATTAAATAATATGGTTGGGCACACCAAATTGCAATGTCAAACAGCAAAACGAGCTGTTCTGTACAGCTAAAAATAACTGCACAAGGATGAGACTGAAAGGCAGACCCATAAATTCTTACAGGAAGAAAAAGGTGGATAGAGAAAGCCACAATGATATCGGCCTTGAAATATTAATTTACTGGAATTACTTAGTAGTTTACTTTTTGGACCTACTCAGAAAAAAAAGAAAAAAAACGAAACAGCTAAACAGAGCAAAGATGCTTGATTAAACCTACTTCAGAATTGAGAAGAAATTCAGATACAGCTGAGCCAGTGAGCCAAGCACACTAAAATACACCTCCAGAAACATGTGGGGACCATTAATCAGAAATCAGCACTCTGGCCCTAGCTACTGCTAATATGGAACCTATTGGAATAATAATAGACGGAAGTCTATTATTGAAATTGCACTTGTGGTGACCAAGAAAAAAAGTGTCATGGAGACTTCGAAAAAGAGGAGGAGAAGGAGAACAACCCAGCTTCCAGAAACAGTAAGTAGGGCACTTTCTCTGGGCAGAGTTGGCCCAAGCGAGAACAGTTGCACCCGACAGATTTGCTCCCACTTTGCCTGGGGACTGGCAACATTCTGTCCTGTACCATCATGACACAGAGCTGGGCCACGGCACTGGAGCACTTCTCAAGACACACGGACATATAGTTTTAGTAGGACTGGGAGTTTAAAATTGAACAAGGAAATCTCATTTTGAGATCCTGAACATGATGAAGAATTGAAACTGAAAGTTCACTGATATAAATATTTGCTGTGACAAGAAGCTGATTTGCAAATTATGATTTTTCACTGAAAGATAAGATGAAGAATGCATCACATACACTACCATTTAAAAGTCTGAGGTCTGTAAGATTGTTTTTATGTTTTTTAAAGTAGTATCTTATGATCACTACCATGTATTTGATCAAAAATACAATAAAAAAAAAATTGTATTGTGAAATTTTAATACAATTTAATGTAACTGACTCCTGTGATGCAAAGCACTGTGATGCAAAGTCTTCAAAGTCACAAAATCTTTCAGAAGTCATTCTATTATGCTGATTTGCTTTTTATTAATGGTGAAAATAGTTGTGTTGCTTAATGTTTTTATAAGACTGTGAAATGCTTTTTTTCAGGATTCTTTGAATAGAAAGTTAGAAAAAAAAACAGCATTCATTTTAAATAGTAATTTTGTGTAAGATTATATATGTCTTTAATGCCTTATATATGTCTTTAATTTTGATCTATCAGCAATGACCTGCTGAATAAAAGAGCTACAGTACTTAAGTACTTAACTTAAAATAATAATAAAATGAAAAATAAAATAAAAACCTACTGACTTAACTTTTGAACAGTTGAACAGTGGAGTGTGTATATATATATATATATATATATATATATATATTTTTTTTTTTTTTTTTTTTTTTTTTTTTGAAATGACATTTTTTTTTATTTACTTTCAAATTGGAAAAAAGTATGAATGATTCATGGTACACAATTCACATTTTTCAAAATGTGCTTAAGACATGTAACTGTTAATTTTGTTGACTAAAAAAAAATCTTGTTTTTTGAAACTTGGCATTTATGTTACCCTGGACCACAAAATCAGTCATAAGCATACATTTTTGGGGTCAAATGTAAATATTTGAAAGCTGAATAAATATGCTTTCCATTGATGTATGGTTTGTTAGGATATCACAATATTTAGAGATACAACTATTTGAAAATCTGGAATCTGAGGGTACAAAAAAAATAAAAAATAAATGAAATATTAAGATAATCACGTTTGTCCAAATGATGTTCTTAGCGATGCATATTACTAATCAAAAATTAACTTTTGATACATTTACGGTAGGAAATTTACAAAATATCTTCATGGAACATGATCTTTACTAATATCCTAATGATTTTTGGCAAAGAAAAATCGATAATTTTGACCCATACAATGTATTTTTGGCTATAGCTACAAATATACTTGTGCTACTTAAGACTGGTTTTGTGGTCCAGGGTCAGATATACTGTTTTAGGTATAATTATAATAATGATAATTGATACTTAAATTTTAGAATCACATTGAATTTTTACCACAGGAATTATTACACACCAAGTAGCAGTAGAGGTGACATGCCATAACTTTTCCACTAAATATGAAGAATTCATTAACTTAGCAACGTCAGTATTACAGTCTGTCAGTGCTCATGTTGAAAAGGAAAGTATGTGCCATGTTTGGAGATATTTTCCCCTCTGTGCAAATTGCACAATGTTTCAAACATATGCATTCTGTTGGCAAACGCCGCTAGCTGTAGCGGCAGTATAGAGAACGAGAGTTGTGTGTTCTCTTGTGTACACTACATTGTCCTCTTAGGGGCCTGTAAATAAATGACACATATGTAATTGCCTTGAACTTGGTTACACTGTTAAATAATGGAGCAAACTGCTGGCAAAGAGTTGAGGGCTTGCTTGGTTGAGGGGCATAGCCTCTGGCATTGCATCTGGTCTTATAGGCCAGTGGAGAAACATAATGCATGGACAAGAAGTACGGGAGGGGGAGGAATCACTGCTGATCGATGTAAACATAACACAAACACAGAGAGATTGATATTCATATTCTAAACACTGTGGTGTACATGTTCTTTCTATTCCTCTATAGTAAATCTTTCATTTTTAACTTAATGGCTGGTGCAGTAAAATATGAAATGACTGTCACTGAGAGATTATTTAGAAAATATTAATAGTTAGAAAATTGGAAAGTAATATTGTTTTCCCATTGAATGAGGTTTTGAGTGCATAAGACAAACTACAATAATCAGATTTCAACCGTAAACATGCAGTTAAAAGTATCGCTCGATAACTAATGGACCAACTTCTTCTGGACCAAGCTTGTTACATTGCTACACCTTGTGACCCGAGTTCACAAAGTCCGCAATGTCGTCTCTAAGACGTTGAGAATAACACAAGACAAAAGCCCTCTTCTTGCCCTCTGCCGTGTGAAGTGGAGGAGGAGCCGGAGGCCAGCAGCCCTGCCGGCGAGGCGTGAAGACGTGGCAAGGTCTCATCCCAGGCCAACGGGCACACCACTGTCAACATCATGACACTCACTGGGCGGCTCGCCGGCACTCTCCCGCCTGGCCGGCAGCGGTCCCAGCTGCCCCATCCGTTACTGTCTGATTAGTTCTGCTAAGCAGCCCCTCCCCTCCATGCCCCATCGCCATCTGCTCCCCCAACAAGATGGCTGCCGCCCAGCACCGTGCACACCGCCCCGCTACCTGCCAGTGCCCGCGCCCGCACTCACCCCAAAGCGCTAACACGGCTCCTCGTGGCTGGCGGCGGCCCCCGTTTCGTTCGCTACTACTTGTGACAAGGGGCGGCGGGCTACGCTCTTTTATTTGCTGTCGGATGGTACACGCGCTTCCCGCCGACTTGGTTTGCAGCAGTTTGGTGGCACGGCAGACTTTGCTCACCGCGGCAGCCTCCCTCTGGCGTGGGGCTGCATCTGCTCACTCTTTTATTCATTTTCCGATTCTCCACCTTTCAGGGGATTGTCATCCTCCACGCGTTCACGCGCGGCCGAGGGAAAGCAGAGAAGCGTGCAAAGTTTAATGGAATTCTGGGGTGGAATGAGCAACTTTTTAATGCCAACGCTGCAGTTGGTCTCGCGGTTCTTGTCGGCCAGTCACAAGAACTTAGCGCATGTACGAGAACTTAGCGAGAGGACGAGTCAATGACACAACCAGACAAGTTGTGTTGAATACCTGGGTCAATGGCATACAAATTTACCCAAGGTTCAGAAAACCTAGTTTAAAATACATGGCAGTAGGGCTGGGCGATAAAATGATAACAATAATTATTGCAATATAATTTTCCTCTATAAAATGATCAAAATGAGGTCAAAATAGTCAATACAATGTTTATGTGGCAAAAGTGCAACAAAACAGTCCTTCATGGACTGTTTATCCACTCTTCTAGAGCGGATGCATTTTTTCGCTAGGGCTGTGTATTGCCAAGAATCAGGTTGCGATACGATTAGTTGCAATACTGTAAGTAAGGCGATATATTAAGATATTTCTTATTTTATGAATAGGACATAAGGAAAGCTGTAATTAAGAACACACTACCATATGCAAACCTTAGCCAAAAAAAAAAAAAAAAAACGGTGGGATCTGCATTTGCATTAATCAGTCCCTGTAACATTCAATGTTATTGAAGTACTTTTTGACCATATTTGTAACATACAATGTCAGAACATTTCGATCTGCACTTAAGAATTACATTTGCTTAATATCAATTGCAGGATTCCTAAAAAACACAAAAGAATTGTAAAACAATAAAATAAATACAGATATTGGACATTCTGAGAACCTTTGTGTATTGTGTAAGAATTTTGGATTTCACAAGTTTTTATAGTTTTATAGTTACCACCTCACTGCCTCGCGATCATGTTAGCTCAGGTTAATCAAAAAACTTCTGATTTTAAAAACGTCCTATTATTATTATTAAAATGGAATTACCTAAGATTAATGAATGTTTACAAGAATTTTTCATTAGGAGTTTATATTAACCAATGTTAATTATTGAAGCCCTAATGTAAAGTGTGACCGAACAATAAAGAATCAAAACACTTTCAAATGATGTCTAGGACATGTCGTAGTCCAGATTAAAATGTAAAAAAAGTTTTAAAATAAATAGCCTATTCATTGAGTCTAAATATTAAAGTACTTGGCACTATGATGAACACTACTGCGAATACAAAAATCTGCATTATGTTTAGCGCCATCTGCTGTCTGAGAGTGGATGTGCACTTTCATCCAGCATCTCTCATGCGTGAAACAATGGTTCTTTGCTGGTAAAACAGTGCTGACAAACAGGAGAAACACTGTGCAGTCAGAAGGCAGGGCTCGAAATTGCGACCATTTTGGTCGCATATGCTCCCGAAATTTTATCTGTGGGACCTCAAAATATATTTGGGAGCATTTGTGCGAGTACATGTAACTGTTGTTGTGCGACCTCTTTTCATTTCTCTAAAAACGTTCACAGTATGTGGCTTCTGTGTACTGAATGCTGATACGGTGACCGGTCTGCCGTGCAGATTTTAGATTGGTTAATATTAGCGGTCAATCACTCTGCTAACTACTACGGGAAATGTAAAGGGCTGAAGAAGAGGGAAAATGAAAAAAAAAAAAACCCAGAGCTTTCTTTTGCAAACCGCCTAACGTTACAAATAATGGCACTGGTTAAAAGAGAATTTTACTTGCCCTACCGGACAGTAACCCGATCAAAAAATCAGTAACAAACGATAACTAGCGCAGCACCGAAATTCGAGATGATTCTGACTGTATTAAACGGTGACTGAAAACGGACAGTATCAAGGTTGCGTCAGTTGAGGCTCAAAACTAATAGGCGCAACAGCAAACAGAAAGAAACAAACATACTGTGGTAGAAAAAAAAACTGCATATAACATATATAGGTAAGAAACATTACACTAACAAGCACCATTACGATATGACATTGATGTTATGCAACAGCAGTTCAATAAACTAGTAGTTAATATTAACTGACTTACATTTTAGACACATCATTGACCATTTTGCTAACGAAAATAGTTCTAAGCAAAGGCGCAGCAGAACAGTCGCGAATCTTCGAGCCATTCTGAATAACCGTTTGAACGAACTGGTTGAATCCGTGACTTATTCATTAAGACAGTCTCTTACCGCCACCTATTGGTGGTTCGGTTTCATATTTTAAAAATTGTTGAATTTTACCAACATTTTACATGTATATGTTTAAAAAACTAAAACTTTAATTTTATAACATTATGCATTTGCAATTTTATTGCACAAATGCATTTTTTGGAACCTCTTATCTTCATTAAACAGTAAAGACATTTAAATGCACTTTGTTTTGTTTTCCTCTGTATTGGAAAAGTGAAGTTGGTTGATACTGATTTAATATGTCTAATTATTCTAACTAAATGTATTGATAAGTACAAATCTGACGTAAATAATGACACATACATTTAGTAAGGTTAGGAAAATATTGGCCTTCATGAAGTTAAAAAGTTTAAGGCAAATATCACATAGAATAGTGATACTGGAATGGATTACATTTACGCCAAAGAAAAGAGGGCTTTTTTTTTTTTTTTTTTTCCTCCTGGAAAAGTAAATTTTTTACTAATTGTTGGTGGGTGCTCCTAAATTTTTACTGGTGCTCCTAACTTTTGAAGTTGGGAGCACCAGTGCTACCAAGTAAAAAAGTTAATTTCGAGCCCTGGAAGGCCTTTTATTCTACAAATCCTTTACCATCCTTTACCTTGGATTTACTATAGTAACACTAACTGCACCATGGTATTATGGCAGAAATGTGGGACATTCATACAGAATTTTATTAAATGTTTTTCATACAAATACCTAAAAACCATATAGTTACAAGAAATGAATTTACAAAGAAAGTAATTTTCTATTAGGATTTTTTTTTTTTTTTAAGGAAAATTGACTGAAAATGTGTAAAGAATGTAAAAACGTCAAGTTTTTGTCATGTTTGTGTCATGTTTTGTCAAGAGTGGTTTAAAATAACAATTAACAGCTTTCTACAACTTTCACTATAACAGCTAAAATTTGCCTTTAAACTTGAAAGAAATTTGTTGTTATAATTATCAATATCAGCTGATATGAAACATTTTATCATGATGATATATGGTTTTAAAAAAACTTTTATATCATTTTCAAAAAAAAAATAAAAATCTATTTAATGATTTAATAATAAATAAATAAATATAAATACATTTAATTTATATGTAACCCTGGATGACAAAACTAGTCATAGGCAGCACGGCTATATTTGTACCAATAGCCAACAATACATTGTATGGGTCAAAATGATACATTTTTCTTTTAAGCCAAAAATCATTAGGGTATTAAGTAAAGACCATGTTCCATTAAGAAATTTCCTACAGTAAATATATCAAAACTTCATTTGGACAACTTTAAAGGTGATGTTTTTGCACCCTCAGATTCCAGATTTTCAAATAGTCGATTCATCCAAATATACAATACATATAATTACAATAAATATATAAATAATATCTTAATAAACCATGACATCAATGAAAAGCTTATCAGCTTTCAACTTTTGATTTATTATTTCAATTTCAAAAAAATTGACCCTTATTGCTGGTTTTATGGTCGAGGGTCACATATATGTATACATTTTTTTTTTTTTTTTGCAAATATGATAAATTATTATTACAATTTTGAGCAGTTACACATTTTACAACTGAACTAATAAACTTGCCCTGAACGGTCAAATTATCTGATATTTTAGGACTTTCTTGAAATGTAATTTTTTAACTAGCCTTATTTCTAAGCCTTATTTCTAATCTAACTATAGAAAGATACTCTCAGGCATAACATTTGAGAAAAGAAAAAAAAGGATGTCCAGTCTTCATCTGCGCTAACATGTTTAACATGTTCAGCAACAGCACAGATGTCAAAATAAGCCAGATTCTCTCACAGCTCACAATGAAGCCTTACTCATGTGGACAATCGAGCACCATCAAGCCTCTCATGAACGAGAGACTTTTTCTCCAATAATTCCACTTCACATACAAAAATAAGCCAAAGAGAGACGAGGCTGATCATTTCATATCCCCAAAAACTTCTAGCAGGCTTTTTTCTTGTAATTCTCCATCCCCCACAACAGCACAATTAACCAATCGGTAGCCAATATGGTGGAGTACGAGGGTTTACTGTGCTCACAGGGCCAGGTTCTCTGCTAAGCTCTCGACAGAGAAGTTGTGAATATTTCCTACTTTCAGATCCATACTTATGCCTGAAGGTTCTCCTTTACAAACCGCAACATGCTTCTTGTTGGATCAAAACTTCAAGCCCCGCTGCCAGCGTCACCGCTTGCTTGCAAAATTTCATGTTGCTGAAGAAGAGAGGGAATTTGGAACAAAGCGAGCCCCTGTGTCCCGTTCCAAACCACAGTGAACTCCAGCAAACACAGAAAGGCAAAGGGGAAAATCTGTTGCGGCTGGTAAAGCGACACGACAAAACAACGCAACTTGGTGTGTTTTTTTTTATATCGTCGCACATTTTTCTCTCTTTATTTTCACACCCTATGGGGTCTGCCGAATGTTGGGAGAGGTGGGAGGGTGGGTGCAAAAGAAGGAAGGAGTGGGGGAGGGATGACAAAAAGGCACGAGCGCACAAAAGCAAACAAACAAACCGAATAAAGCCTGGGCTCAAAGCCGTCAGAAGGCAGAGAACAGAGCGGCAGGATTATGATAGATCCTCTGCTGCCCAGCGCACAGCTGGCTGATGATCCAATACTGGAGCCGCCGGCCCTCCCCAGCATGTGCACGGGGGGCCTGGGGGCCAGAGCGAGAGAGAAAAAACAGAAAAAAGCAAAAGACAACTGCTTTGCCCATCCGTTTGGTGGGAGCTGTGATCATCCAAGCTGTGAGACGAGAACGGAAAGAGTCAAAGTCTGGCTTCAGAGGGCCTGATTGAATGAGCACCCAGCAAAGGGGACGTGACACAGAGAGGGTCCCCCGCATGACCGTCCCCTGGGCTGCTCAGTCATAGGGTCCCCCGCACGTCGCTACGCATGCGTTTATGAACGTGTAAAGGTGGCGTAGGAGAGTAAAGACAACAGGGAGATGGGAGAGAGAAGGATTAGCCTCAAGGAAGAGAGAAAGAATGCACAGATGTCTGCTGCATCTGTGCACTACGGCTGGCCCAAAGAACCTGCCCTGGCAGCCCACGTCCACACCATGCATACAGTGGCTAAAAGACTCTCTGCTGCCAAAAGCAGGGCCTGTCAGCGGCTTAACCACTCTGATCTTCAGCAGGCCATTTTGTTGCCTCAACTAGAAGAAGCGGAGAGCATTTAAAGGCCAGCATCCTGCCCAAGCTTTTTAATGCTAATTCAACCTCATTTAATCACTGAAAAATCTCCTACGTTTCAATAACGCCCTGATCAAAAAACGGAATTACAGACTGCTGTAATATACTCGCACAGAATTTTCCTCAATAATTTAACAGCAAAAAGTTGTCAAAAGACAACTAAACCTCTTATCACACCAGAAATAAAATCTAGAAATAGATCACATGGCCATTAAAAGAAAATGGAAACTTATTCTTAGCCTCCCGAACAAAAATTCAAATGCATGTGCTAAATATTTAGAAAGTTTCATTCAATTATTTTCAACATACAAGTTCAAGTGTATTTATACAAATTATATCATGTTTTCTTGAAATGCTTTCTAGTTTTAATGTAACCATGTCATAAATGTGTGTTATTTTGCAAGACTTACTTAAATAGGTGTCTACAGAACTCCTATATAATTCCGTTATGTGAATTTTTTGTCAGATCACAGCAATATGGTTTTCTGCTTGTTTGTTAAGCACAAAGTGATCTATTAATGGTTACAACACACTGACGAATGTTTTTCCAAATTCTGCATTAATATGGAAAAATAATACAGTTAATATAGAATCATTTACCTAATAAATATTATAAATAAATACATTTAGGAAATGTTTAATATTTATTTAATTTACTAATATTAAATATATTAATTTAATATTTAAATTGCTACTACTAATTATTTTAAATGGAAACAACAACAACAACAATAATAATAATAATGCGTTAACACTTTACAATAAAGTGTCATTCGTTAACATTAGTTAATGTATCAACAAACAAACAATGAACAATATATTTACTACAGTATTTATTAATCTTTGTTAATGTTAAATAAAAAGTTAATAAAAATAATAAAAATACAGTCGTTCATTGTTTGTTCACATAAGTTCACAGTGCATTAACTAATGTTAACAAACACAACTTGTGATTTAATAATGCATTAGTAAATGTGGAAATGAACATTAACTAAGATTAATAAATGCTGTATAAGTATTGTTCATTTTCTGTTCATGTTATCTAATGAACCTTTCTGTAAAGTGTTAATACAATATTACGTCAGTATATTTCAGTCTATTGTCATTATTATGGTCACATAATATGTTTCACCTTAACTTTTTTTTTGGTGGTATATAAGTTATTGCCTGGATGAACTGCATATTTTCTGTTTTGTTTTTCTGTTTTCTGAATGAATAGATCCAGACTAAAACCATCACATCACTAACTCAAATAGAGGTGTAGAACAAACTAATGCAGTGTATACAGGATAGTAAATGTACATTAAAAAAGCAGGTGCACTGAACTAACAATGCAGGACTACATTCTTCTGCTGCGTGATAACATCAAACACAAAGTTTGTTTAGAGACCTGCTGTTGCAAATAATCTATACTCCACAAAAACCATCTGGATCATTTTCATGCACAGTGGTACTTTTCCAAATGTAAACAAATGACTCAAATTATTCACTAATATTTCTGCAACAGCATGCATCTTTATGGTAATTTATAAACAATACATGACCGAGTCTTAATACTTAAGTACTGGATTCCCTTGCGAACAGATGCTGTCCCTCCTCTGCAGCTGTGCAGCTCTGTGGCAGATGCTGGAAAATCTCCACTTCCTCCAGAGGAATGGAGACCCCAGTGCCATTCAAACCCACTGAGGCTTCAGCACTGCGTACGCTTACCGCTGGGGTAGGACACATCCACGGAGACATGGAAATGGATGGCTTCATTGTGGGCAATCGTTCAACGGGCACAGAAATGCCATAAAGCCCAAACAAGAAATCTAGAGCAGTGATTCTTAACAGAGCCGCGTATACACCACATTCCAGGGGTTATATAGCAAGAATTCCATTAAAACTTTTTACTTTATTCATGCCTATAAACCCATAAACAAAACTATTAAGTGGATGAAAATATACACCAAAGTTCAAAAGTTGGGGGTCGGTACGACTGAAAGATGTCTCACATTCATTTGGTCAAAAATACAGTAAAACTGTTTTATTTATAGTATGATAATAATTTAAAATATTATTACGTTACTAAATTGTAATTTATTCCTGTGATGGCAAAACTGAATTTTCAGCATCATTACTCCAGTCTTCAGTGTCACATGATACTTCAGAAATCCTCAAGAAACATTTCATATTACTATCAATGTTTAAAACAGTTCATGCTGTATATTTTAGCTGAAAAACAGGCATTTTTTTCAGGATTCTTTGATGAATAAAGAGTTCAAAAGAACATTTGAAAAAGAAATCATTTGTAACATAAAAGTCTATAGTGTCACCTTTGATTAATTTAATGCAACTTTGCCGAACAGAAGTATTAATTTCTTTCTAAAAAATTTCTGCCATCAAACTTTTGAATGGTACTGTGTGTGTGTGTGTGTTACACTTTACAATAAGGTTCATTAGTTAGAAGTTAAGAACAAATAATGTTTCAGTGCATATAATTTTTACACCATTTCCTCTTATGGTTTAATTGAATTTAAATTATTCAAACAAGAAAATGACAGCATAACATTATCATATGCAGTGGCCTCACAAAGTATTTGGACACTTAAGTGACAATTTAAATTCCTGTGTACATTATATTTTAAACTATATGGCATTTAGAAAGCACAAACACACTTTTGTGTTTTGATATATACTGTTCAAAATGAAAACAGAAAAATACATTTGTATCCTTTGAAACTGTCAAATTGTCACAATTCATAGTTAATGTGATGAACTACAACAGTAGGTACTTCAATTGGACACCTGTGTGACCTTGAGGGGAACAGACTTCATAAATCCACCAAAAAAAAAAAATAAAAAAATCTTATCAACACCAGTTGGGAAGGCTAGAAAAAGGCTAAAAAAGTTAGTTCTGACAGAAGCGTCTAACAACATTTGCAGATTATATGCAGTGACAATTACAAAGTGTGTGACTTAAGTGTCCACATACTTTTTGGGGGCCACTATATATTTAGTAGTACTAAAAAAATAACATTTAAATAATATAGAAATATAACTATTTATGTTCCTTTGGGCTTTGCTGGCAGTAACTCTAATTTATAGTAATGAACTGTAAACTCTTAAATTGCACTTAACAGCCATGTAAGTGTCTTACTGTGCCAAAAACATTCTCTCTCATATATAATAATAAGGGTGGGAGGTGTTAAATCTGATCTATTCTTCCTAATCTGGAGCTATAATCTATTTGCTTTCTAATAAGACGGGATTAGCTGAACAAATGTTAGCGAAAAACACTGTTTATTCGCTTATCACCTATTCTGGTCCGATTTTCATCAGAATTGAAAGAGATTTTCGCAAGACGCATATAAAATTCAAAATCAGTTGTCCAAAGCTTTATCGCATACAGACAAGCATTCAACACAAAAGGTGCCACTGATTCATAAGACAACATCTTTGCTGTAATATCTTCGGATAAAATAAAAAAACAGTGAGAGCTCAATGTCTGCTTTTGATTTAATTAAATGGTGTGAATTGAATTTAACAACCAAAATATATTTATATTTATGTTTAACGCCAGCTCATTATCATGGCTACGAATACGAGTGAAATGTGCACATATGTGGAAAATGTATAAATGTATGAGAAGCCACATATGCACTATTCACTCCATACTGATTTACACAAATAATGTGAATCAGATGAACAATAAAGTTCCTGTCAGAAGAATTAACCGATTTCAACTTTAATCCCCGCTAAACTGAGTGATGTTATCGAGAGAGACAGCATGCGCCCCTCTCTCCGGCCCTGTTCTCCTGGTGCGTGGTGGACTGTGGCGGTGGCAGCCGGTGGCTAGTGGCGATTTAATAAAGTGCGGGTGCCCTCCTGCCGGTGTGCTGGCACTGCACTGGGGCCAGTGGACGGGCGCAGTGTTGTGGCATGTAATAGGATTAAGGGGGTTACCTGGTGAGGTGCAGTTGGCGCTGGGCGCGGCTTAGCCCCTCAGCCAGGCCGGCTGCCTCCGCCCGGGCTCGGCCCTCTGCCCTCTGGGCCTCCTCCAAACGCTGCCGGCAACCGTTCAGCTCCACACCCAACTTCTGTACTTCCTGAACCCCGTGAGAGAGAAGAGAGAGAGACCAAGCGATAATTCATTTTATGTCCTTAGTGTTCAGTTGAAACTTTTTTTTGCACATACAAACTAAATACCAATTTGTATCAGTAACACTTTAAATGACAAAACTTGCTAATAAACATCTGTTGATTTAAAAATAATAATAATAAAAATCGATCAAGTTTCTTACCTGCTCAGCCAGTTCTAGTTGACGTCCCAATTTGGAGCTGATGTCTCTCACCTCTCTCTCTGACTCCTCTTTTTTCAGCTGGGCCTGGCTCAAGAGAAAACGCAGCTCTGCACATACCTGGCAAAAAGCATAGTCCAACGTAGGTTTCAATACTTCTGTCCACTGTTCAGGAGAGAACTGTTAATTCACATACTATTCTGATTCATATCACATACATAACTGATTCATTGAGGAGATGTTTGTTGCGTCTTTCTATCAGCACCATAAACTTCTACTAGAGCTGTTGCGGCATCAGCTCCATCAGCTTTGCAAATAATATAGTTCTACTGCCATCTAGTGCCTAAACATTCTCCATACAAAGATGACTGAATCACTTAATCTATATAAAAATATCAAATTTGGCATTTAAATAATGTTGAACCTAAAAGCTTTCTTAAAGCACATTGTAAATGATATTATGAAAGATTTATCAATGCATGTTATTCCCAAAAAATCTTGTTTGACTCAAAAATACATTATGTAAGTGAAATTGGAACATGTATGGTGCATTATTGACCCGAGTGACCACCAGTACACTAGTGTGAGAGATATCATTTAGGCACCGTAAAAGGGATAGTTCACCCAAAAATGAAAATTCTGTCATTAATTACCCTCATGTCGTTCAAAACCTATAAGGCCTTCCATCATCTTCGAAAGACAAGTAAAGATATTTTTGATTAAATCTGAGAGCTTTTTGACCCTCCATAGACAGCAACACAACTACCACGTTGAAGGCCCAGAAAGGTAGGAAGGACATCAATAAAATAGTCCATGTGACATCAGTGCTTCAACTGTAATGTTATAAAGCTACGAGAATAGTTTTTGTGTGTAACAAAAAACTAAAATAACTTGTGTTCTGAAGATGAACAAAAGACTTCTGGGCTTGAAACGACATGAGGGCGAGTAATTAATCACAGAATTTTCTGGGTGAACTATCCCTTTAAGAGAACAGTGAGGTTTCTTTCACTGGCTCTACTGATTTCCAAAACTTAGAAAATCAAATATGAGTTTACCACAGAATCATTTGAAATTCATCTACAGATTAATATCAGGTTAATATCACATTGTCAGAACAGTATTAGGAAAAGGTTTTCAGTGGGCTGTACCTTGCTGCTGTCCATTTCCTGTGCTGTGAGCTTCTTATAAGCTTCCTCCAGCTGGCCATTGAGTGAGTTCCGGTCTCTCTCTCCCCTCTCCAGCAGACCCTCCAATTCAGCCACTCTCTGAGATAGGCTGGTCACCTTACAGTGGAGTACATTACAATTACTTTAGCTATATTAATAGTATTAATTAATATTAAACCATTTTAATAACTTTTAAGGGTGGCTTCAGTGTCCAAATACTTTTTATATTCTTAAAATGGGGTCCAAGAAATAACCTGAATCAGGGTTGCCAGGTTTTCATTACAAAATCCACCCAATTGCAACTCAAAACTAGCCCAAAACTAGCAAAATCGAGTCCCGGGGGTAAAGTACACATTTTTTGGAGGGGTTCCGCTGGAAAAAATTGCATTCCAAGTAAATATCACATTATTGGGTCAGCGTTAACGTAGCCCAATTTTGTAAGAAATCTGTAGACTTGGCAAAACTGACCTGAATATACCAAGAAATAAACTGAAAGAATGTGAAAATTGTAAAAAAAAAAAAAAAAGTTGCATGAATAAGAAATATTTTAATTTTTGCAATATTTCTAGGTCAGTAATTAAATTAGTAAATTAAATAATTAAAGCAAAAAATGCAGACTTAATAATTCCAAAGTTTTCAATTAAACTTCAAATTGTTATGCAATTAATATAAATTGTAATGTAGTAATGTATTAAATTAGAAAAAGGAAAGCAAGCTTGTATTTGTAAGTAGTGTTGGGTTTAACTAGTTACTAAGTAATTAGTTACTGTATTTAATTACTTCTCCCTTGAAAAAGTAAAGTAAGGGATTACTCTTATTTTTCTGTAATTTAATTACAGTTACTTTTCATGTATTTGAGCTTAATACTGTGTATAGGTTGTAGAACATTTATATACAATACAATAGTGGATTTAACATCAAAATGTAAAGTCTAAGACTAAATTGCATGGTTTTTATATACCCTTCTCACTTTAAATACTTTGGTGAGTTAATAAGAATACAGGTAACACTTTAGTGCCCAAATCTCACTATTAACCAGCTGGTTATTAGCATAATTATTTCTGGGATATTGGCTGTTTATTATTACTTAAAAACCACATATTAATGTCTTATTCTGCAAGACCTTATTCTAAATCCTTAATCCTACCCAAATCTTACACTTAACTACTTTGCTAAGTATTAATAAGCAGTAATTAGAGGTATATTGAGGCAAAAGTCATAGTTAATAGTTAGTAAATAGTGAGAATTGGACCCTAATGTGACCAGAATAATTTATGTAGTTATTTGTTATTTATTTGAAAGAATTAAAAGAACCATTTCACGTATTTCCTCGTATCATTAACCTGTCGAGGTTGATATAGGATTTAGAAAGTAATTATTAATAAATAATTAAAAACTTTTTGGAGAGTAATTTGTAATCTAATTACACTTTTGAAGATGTAATTAGTAACTAGTAAATAATTACTTTTTTACCCAACACTGCTCGTAAGTCAGTTTGGATGAAAGCACCTTCCAAATTAATAAATAAAAGGTAAATGTGAAAACATATGCATGTATAACAGGAGCTCTAGTGGTCTCTAAATTTTAGACCCCACTAGACATGAAATAAACCATATTTTTTGAACACTTCAGGTCTCCTCCTTTTAGTTTGGTTTAAACTTGAAGCTTTTATTTAATTCTGATATTAACAATAGTGCCGAATCTGTGCTAAATGTTTTTTTTGTACTGAATCTGAAGTCATTTGTCAAAATTGTAGTTGTGCGCCATAATTAAAATGACACTAGAGGGCAGCATACAATAGTTTTGTCCAACCATCCAAACCTTTTGAACACAGACAGCCATAACACTGAGTTTAATAAAATATTGGAGCCTACATGTAAATAAAGAAAACATTTAGAATGGTAAGGAACTAACAGTCTGGGCGAGCTCTTCTTTCTCTTTCTTGCTCTCTAAACGGGCTCCTTCCCTGGCCTGGGATATCTTCTCCTGTTCAGATACCAGCTCTCTCTCCAGCCTCTCCCTCTGTCTAGTCAGCTCATTGTGAAAGTGCTCACACTGCACCAACGCCTACAAGTGTACAGGGACAGAGCGGAGGTCAAGATCAATGAGTATACCCATCTCATTTAGCATTCAAGATCATGCAAAACAGTAAAATTCATATTCAAATCAGTGGTGTTGGCACATACTCTGGTCTTCTCCAGGTTTGCCTCTTCTGCCATCTCCACCGCCTGTTTGACCTGCTGATAGGCGGCCCACTCTCTCTGCTGTGCCTCAGTCTGACTGGCCCTCAGAGAGCAGAGCACGTTCATCAGCTCATCCCGCTCTCTGACAAAGACACAAACACAAGCATCTCCTCAGGTTACTGAAAGCAGCCATTGATCTGACACATAATCAGGCAGCAGCTGATTAGCTTCATGACCAGTCAAGACTCCTTTCAACCTTGCTGTGAGGAACAATAATTGACTGAATTCACACAAAGATCAATTAAGGTGGTCAAAGGAGCCTATCAGTATTAATCAACCTAGAGGTTTGGCTCCAAGGTAATTACAACATCAATATCTCTCATGTGAAGTTTTTTAGTATGATTTAGTAAGAAAAAAATCAATAGTCAATAAGTAAATAAGTCTTATAAAAATATTGGACTGAATGAATTTAATAATATATTAAATTTAAAAATATTTAGATAATTAATCTTTACATAATTGTTAATTTTTTTTAAACAATTTGTAATCTATAATATATAAGATTTAGATAATTAATCTGTAAATAATGTTTTAAAAATCTATAATTATTTTAATCTATAAAATCCATTAAATAATTTCTATTCTAATAATAATTTCTATTTCATTATTTAATTAATTTATACTACTTGTTTAGTGCAGTAAAATTGTGATTTATTGCAGCAAGCAGAACCACATCTCACTTTAACCCCAAGGTAGTCACAATAACAATATCTCTCATGTGAAGTTATTTAATATGATTTTAAAACAAACAAACAAAAAACTAAATCATATATGACAAATCAATACTGGACTTAGAGTGAAAGATACAAACATTCAGATAATTAATCTGTAAATATATATATATATATATATATATATATAAGAATTTAATTTATCTAGAATTTATAATACTTAGAACTTATAATCAGTGTAACTTAAAGAGGTCTGGCTTCAAGGTAGTCACAACGTCATTATCTCTAATGTGAAGGTATTTTCTATTATTTAAAAAAAGGGAAACCAGTCTTATAAAATATTAAACTGAAACGAACAAATACATTTTTAATAATTATTAATCTGTAAATTTATGTTACAGTTTCTTTAAAGAAATAATTACAATTTGTAATCTATTATAATAAATCCATAACATTTTTATTTGTAATATACATTTTATAATTTAATTTAGTTATCATTTATAATATTTATAACTTATAATCAGTGTGTAAATTAACCAAGAGATCTAGCTCCAAAATAGTCACAACATCAATATCTCTCATGTGAAGTTATTTAGTATAATTTAAAATTAAAAAAGTAATAAAAAGTAAATCAGTTTTATAAAAACATTAGCCTGAATGGACTGAAACTAACTAAATATTTAGATAATTAATGTGAAAATATATTTTTAGAAATACTTATAATTTTGTTCAAACTGTTTGGGGTCAGTAAGCTTTTTTGGTAACACTTTACAATAAGGTTCATTAGTAAAACATTAGTTAATGTATTAACTAACATGAACTAACCATGAGCAATACATTTGTTACTGTATTTGCTAATCTTTATTAACGTTAGTTGTTCATTGTTTATTCATGTTAGTTCACAGTGCATTAACTAATGTTAACAAGATTTGAATAATGTATTAGTAAATGTTAAAATGAACATTAACAAAGATTAACAAATGCTGTATAAGTGCAGTTCATTATTAGCTCATGTTAACTAATGTAGTTAACTAATGAACCTTATTGTAAAGTGTTACCCTTTTTTTAAGCAAAATATTAAGCAGAACAACTGTTTTCAAAATGAATAATAAGAAATGTTTCTTGACCACCAATTTAGCATAGCAGGATGATTTCTGAACAATCATATGACATTGAAAACTGGAGTAATGATGCTGAAAATTCAGCTTTGCCATCACAGAAATATTTTAAAACATTCAAATAGAAAACAGATATTTTACATTCTAATATCATTTACAATATAATACTGTTTTACCATATTTTTGTTCAAATAAATGCATTGAGAAGTCTTTCAAAACATTCAAATCTTACCAACCCACACCTTTTTTTGAAGTGTAAAATAAAAAAAAAAGAATGTAAAACAAATTAAACAAAAATGCCCACATATTCTTTGAAATTAATGTAGTTTATCCAACAGAATTACATTATTTTAGGTCTTGGACTTGCACTTGCTTGAAAATTAAAACCTAAAAAACACACACTTACTTAGTGAGTCTTTCAATGCTCTGTACATGGACATTGGAGTGCGTCTCTGCCAGGACTGCTTCATGCTGGGCACACTTTAGACACAGACCACCCACACGCTGACCACTGCCCGCTGCCACAGCCATCGCTTCTTTGTGCCTCAGTCGTTCTTTCATTTCCTCGTATTCTTTCTGAATGCTCACCAAGTCTTTCCTACACAGACATGTGCAGTAAAAGGGCACATTGTTACAGAATGCATATATGATGATCGACTGATTGTACTGGTGGATGGAATTACAGTGGAAATATTGCAGATGCACAATCAGTATACTGACTGACTGCAAAATCACAATGACCAACACTCCGGCAATCTACATTTTCAGCAGTAGGCATTTACAATCAGGGAGGTGCTCTAACACCATAAGCATGCAGAATGCATAATAAAATAATGTCATTTTGGTTTCTTTCAAGCAATGCAAATGAATAAAATGTGTAATTCAATCACTGTACCCACTCAGATTGTAAGAGTGTATTTTAATGTGGTCGGATTCAGCGAGGAAAAAAAATGTTTTAGGCTTGGCCACTGATTGAAGCCCACTTACTTCAGGGAGACCACTTGAGCCTCCAGGGTCTCAGTTTGTGCTTGATAGAGACACTTCAGCTGCTCCTTAGACAAAGAGATGGAAATTACAATTTTAGTGCACATTTATTGATGTCACATTTTCATCTACATGAATGTTTAACCACAAATACCATTTCTTTCTTCCATTTGTGGTCTTCAGCTTGATTAACGGAGTCAAGTCTGTGCTTTGAAGTCTTTTCTGGTGTGCGCTCCATGTTTAACTGAAAATGATCAATACAATGACTCATTTTCATAAACCGTGTCATTACAGTCGCACATTTGCCATTTCTGTTAGCATCATAACTAAAAGCCTCATGGATACATACTGTGCTGTCTGCAAATGTGTATTCTTTAAGCGTTTCTTCAACCGCCTTTGCTTTTAGCTCCTCGTGTAGTTTCTCATTCTCCACAATCACCACTCTCACTCTCTGTTTCATTCCAAGGAGTTCGTCCTTTAAAGAGGAAACAACACAATCAGTACGAACACATAAACAATTCTTACAAAATTCCCATCACATGACCAATTGAATACTCTTTGCTTTATCTGGGGAAACCCACATTATCAAACTCTTAGAATGCCTCAGATAATAAATTCACTGATAATATCTTGTATTAATTAAAAGGACTGACCTTGCAGAACTTGACCTCAGCCTCTAGGTGCTGAATGTACTCAGATTGATTGTGGATGATGGGAACCAAGTCGTGAACACCAGGCAAACTGCTATTGCCCTCGTCTGTGATTCTTTGCTAGACAGCACAGTTAATATTTCTTCAATTATTATTGTGAAAACTTTAAATAAAAGCAAACTAATGAGCAAAAGTTGATTGTTCTTTCTATATATTATAATTAGTATACAACTACCCAACTATACAACTACCTACTCAAACGTTTTTAACAGTAAGATTCGTTTTTTTTTTTAAGAAGTCTCTTCTGCTCACCAAGCCTGCATTTATTTGATCCAAAGCACAGCAAAAACAGTAATTTTTAAATATATTTACTATTTAAAATAACTGCTTTCTATTTGAATATACTGTAAAATGTCATTTATTCCTGTGATCAAAGCTAAATTTTCAGCATCATTACTCCAGTCTTCAGTGTCACGTGATCCTTTGAAAATCATTCTGATGAATATGTTGATTTGTGGTTATCAATATTTAAAAGAGTGGAGTGCATTTTTACAGGATTCTTTGATGAATAGAAAGATCCAAAGATCAGCACTTATCTAAAATAAAATGCTTTTGTAACATTATACACTATACCATTCAAAAGCTTTGAGTCAGTATAATTTTTTTTTATAGAAAAAAAAAGTATTATAGAAATTAATACTTTTATTCAGCAAGGATGCTTTAAATTGATCAAAAGTGATGATGAAGACACAAAAGATTTCTATTTCAGGTAAATGCTGTTCTCCTGTACTTTCTATTCATCAAAGAAACCTGAAAAAAATATTTCACAATTTTACTGTATTTGCTGTACTTTGTATCAAATAAATGTAGGCTCGGTGAGCAGAAGAGACTTCCTTAAAAAACATTAACATTCTTACTGTTCTTACAAGAACTTTTGACTGGTGTTTTTTTTTTTTTTTGCCAGCCGAATCACTTTTACACAAAATAATTTGCTAAGTTAATATGTTAACTTAATTAGAATACAGAATATAAATAAAAATTACATATTCGTATATAAAATAAATTAACAACAACAATTTTGCATGAATGTTTATGTAATGTTTATGTATATGTCTTTTCAGTACATTTTAATTTAAATGTTTTTGTTCATTTTATACTTATTTGTTTAAATTACATTTTTATGATAAATTAAAAACTTGATAAAACAAGCTTTCCATGAAAATCGCAAACCCCCATTTTAAGAAGCCCTGATATAACTGCTTAATTCCAGGCTTCCCAAAATTGGGGCTGCAAGTTAATGAAAAGCTTGTTTTATCATGTTTTTAATTTAATTTAAACGATTAAGCATAAAATAAACAAAAACAATCAAATTAAAATTTACTACAAAACATGCAGTCAATAGACAATAGTTTAATTTCTGTTCATTAGCTTTAAGAATAACTAGAGTACCTTTCCTGTTAATTTTCTTTTGGAAGGAGATGGTGACGCAACATTTGCTTCTTTTGACTGTTTTTGAAGCAAGGAACGCAGCTGACTGACTGAGAAAAAAATGAATTGCACAAATAAGGTTACTCACCCAGAAGATCTCTGCATGTACTGAATTTTAACACACAACTACAATTTTCACGATTGAACTCAATCCTGCATTATAATAATTTGTCAGAATAACACGCTTCCTGCATGATCTGTACCTGCTTCACTCTGTTGAACTGGTATAGAAGGGTTTTGCAGCAGAGGACTGAGCTTCTCCTGCTGCTGCTTTGGCTCTGAACACTCAGAGTCTGAGCTGTGGCTGGCCAGCATACTGGAGAGGTGCTGGATACTGCGGTTGGCTCGCTCTGAAACATTGAAATCGTACAAATACTTTGATTTTAGTATACAAAATAAGAATATGAAGATACCCTGAGTTGCGCATCTTATGGTGCATCACATTTGTGGTCCTGGACCACAAACCCAGTCATAATGTATTTTTATATATTTTTATATTTGGTCAAGAATCTGGAATCTAAGGGTGCAAAAAAATCTAAATATTGAGAAAATTGCCTTTAAATTTGTCTCAGTGAAGTTCTTAGCAATGCATATTACTAATGAAAATCTGTTTTAAATATATTCACAGTAGGAAATTGTTCCTCTTTACTTAATATCCTAATGATTTTGGCAAAAGAAAAATCAATCATTTTGACCCATGTTCGCTATTGCTACAATATACCCATGTTACTTAAGATTGGTTTTGTGGTCCAGGGGTCACATACATAGTAATAAGTATTTGCTAATTGTGTTGTTTTCTGTGGAAATACAATGTTTCACAAAAACCAAGATCTTGTGTCAAATGCATGTGTTCACAAAGAACAATACTCTGTCAGAAGCTCACTTTAAGTGTAAATAAACTGGTTCATACTTTGCTTTCTGTACCACTACTGTCAATATTACAATTGTGTGGAAAGCAAGACTGGACTGAAATGCAGAATCATATTTTGTGTTTAAAAACATCACCTCTCAATGTCTTCTGCATTGCTCCTAATTCTTCCTCCTCATCAGAGTCCAAAGACGGTTTCATTATTGCTTTAAACACGTAATAAAACAAAAAGGTTTGTAAAAAATACCGTACAATTTCTCAGTAACAAGTGAACAAGTGTTGTAGTATCTTATCAATGAACGGCGTCCAAAAAGACGTCAACGGTTGCATGGCAGAAGCGCACTTCCGTAAACCGCGCAAAGACAACCCGAACTTGTAGTTTTTACGGCATCAAATTGCCTAGGTCAGGATGAGTAAAAAAACTACAAGACGGGCATTTCCGCTATTCACAATAGTGTTGCACTAAACGTTTACTGTTTAAAAACGCTTATTATTGTGAACATAATTCTTGCGTTCAAATTTCATTCTAAAGAAATAATCTATAAAATATTTTATGCTTTTTATTTTGAGTAGCAGTCACGTATGAGGACACGCCCACCGGACTGTGTTGGAACTGCAAACGCTGTCCTACTTGCCTGATTCCAGGCTGCCGTATGTCGCCGCTATTTGTTAGGAATAACGATATTGCTGCTGAGCAACTGAGGCAAATAGGAGACGTGGGGATACACACTGGGCTGGGCTACGAAAACCGTTTAGCTGCTGCACTGAAGCCTGAGATAAAACTGACAGCGAAAAGAAAAGCAAGGGTGAGTGAACATTCTTATATATAAAAATATATATATTTAGTGCACATAACAATACGGCGTTTACAATAACGCTAGCTTATGAATGCATTTGCTCGTGTTAAAAACGTATTTTCTCATAAGGCTGTGGTATAAAGAATTCACGCTTTTCCTGTGATCTGATCTGATCGTATGGTCAGGATAATGTAAATGTAACAGCAGGACACAGCTAGCCAGTTCGATCTTATTGAATGAATACACGAACACGAACACCGCCTGTCTTTATGTGTGTGTATTTTGCATTAACGCTGTGCGTCCTTCAGTGACTTCAATGATACTTTAAGATCTTAATTTATGCATTAAATATAATAGCGAGTTTGATTATATGCATGAAGGAGACACAAGCACTGGTCACCGGTTTGCCCGAACGCATGGCATCTTGCTTAGTGTCGTAAATTTAGCTCTCGATCGCGGCGAACCATTAAAAACAACAATATTTTAGTACAGCAAGTCGGATGGATGTGTAAGAGATGTGCATGATTTGCCGGGTACTGGTGCACACTGTGAAGGGCACTGCGCAGAATCCTTTGTTTTGACAAAGGCTCCTGTTTTGTTCTGCTACATCTGGCCTACATGTGTTTTGATTGCAGTATTAATGACACTTTTCAACGCTGCAAATGTTTATACCCTGTTGGCTATCTCTAGTTTCAAAGGAGATACAGTATAGTGTTAAAATAGGCGATCTTCTTGACAGTAAATCGTCCTATGTGTAATAGGGCTTGTTACTAAATGAATTATTAGTTGAAAAGGGGGTTCTCTAGTATTTATTACTTCTCCAGAGTGTTATTGCTTACATTAAAAAACTGCATATAGAGACTGCCTACCTAGACAGCATTTTTGGATGTCATGTTGACATATTTAGCATTTATAAATGTGAGCATATCAGTTGTTATTTGAACTCCACTGGAGAGCAGGTTAAATTAATGGCTGTTTTCTTTACAGTCTCCACCTCCTTCTGCAGGACCAAAGTTGTATGGCTTCAGTTTGACCCTGCTTTTAGTAATATAAATTGATTTGAAACATGTTCCGTGTTCTAAACTGCTGTAAGCTTTTAATTTTTTTTTTTAATCATTTAGCTCTCCATACTTAATTACAATATCAAATAATTTGGTGTCAAGCAGTGACAGCTACAGACAGGGTGTGTTTATTTTTACCCCTGTCGTCTTTTATGGGTGTAACTGTCATTGCATTGCACATTTCCTCTGTATTTTGATTGACTAATTTGTGCTTTTCTCTTAGTATTTCTAGGTTATGAACCAGCTGTTTGTTTATTCATGTTGTGTCCAGGTCCTTTTTTTGGGTTCCAAAATGCTAAATTGTCACTTTATTGTCACAATGACAGTAGTATGTGGCAGGTCTTTGTTTTTTTAATTACATTTTTTTAGCTGCCTTTTCATTGTTTCTTCTCTTGGCACAAAGACAAACAAAAACAGATAACTGAATGGAATTATTTAATATTATTCTGGATTTTTAATGGCTTGTGAGACATCATATGTCTGGTCCCGAGTTTAAATCTACTTAAACAGAAAATGCAACAATTATCCTAGACCCAGACCAAAACACTCTGGGGCTTTCACAAGCAAATCTTTCTTTTGTGAACCCTGGGCCCCAAATCATTAATTATTTATAAGTCAGCATCACTTCCTTAGTTGGATCATGTTGACTGACCAATCCAGTGAGCTTCCTGTTGTTAAACGGAAGTACCAAGTGAATCTGGATTCACAAAGAAGCCACAGAGAATCACATACTCGCACTCTGTTAGTTACAAAATAGTATTATCTGAGAATTAAGTATATAAGTAAGGAACAAAAAGATGCATATGTATTTTTTAAGTTTAATATAGTTTAAGTTTTTATCTTGGCTTTTCTTCTGTCAGCGATGTATTGTAAAAGCATATAAATGGGTGTCTGTGTGTGATGATCAGACTGTTAGGTTATTTCAGGCTAGTCTGGATTCTGTATGCCCACTGGCTAACCTAATCCTGCTCTTTAGTTTTGACCGATATTTGTGATCCATTATTTGTCCCCCGCTTACATCTGGTCTGCTGATTGTAACTGGTAATTAAAGTGCAAGCAATAAATGCCTAAAGGTGTATAATGGCAGTCAGAGTAAACGCTTATTGTTGATATATTAAACACATTTCTCTTCATTCAAACTTTTGAACTTGTTTTTCGTTAAAGAACCCTAAAACATACACTACCAGTCAAAAGTTTTTGAACAGTAAGATTAGCAAAGTATAGCAGAAACAGTAACGTTTAGAAATATTTTTACTGTTTTAAAATGTTATGTATTCCTGTGATTTTAAAGTTGATCTTTTTGCGTCATTGCTCCAGTCACTGATCCTTCAGAAATCATTGTAATATTCTGATTTGCTGTTTAAAAACATTAATTATTATTATTATTATGTTGAAAACAGCTGAGTAGAATTTTTTTCAGGTTTTTTGATGAATAGAAGGTTCAGAAGAACAGCATTTATCTGAAATAGAAATCTTTTGTAATATTACTTCACCACTTTTGATCAATTTAAAATATCCTTGCTAAATAAAAGTATTAATTTCTAGATTAAAATTTTTAATTAATATTACAATTATTTATATATATATATATATATATATATATATATATATATATATACTGACTCTAAGCTTTTGAATGGTATAGTGTATGTTACAAAAGCTTTTTATTTCAGATAAATGCTGATCTTCGGATCTTTCTGTTCATCAAAGAATAAATAAATAAATATTGATATAATAATATTAATGACAAAAAATGTTTCTTGAACAGCAAATCAGCATATTAGAATGACTTCTGAAGAATCATGTGACACTAAAGACTGGAGTAATGATGCTGAAAATTTAGCTTCTGTCACAGGAATAAATTACATTTTGAAATATATTCAAATAGATAAATATTTCAAAATTGTACTGTTTTTGCTGTACTTTGGATAAAATAAATGCAGGCTTGGTGAGCAGAAGAGACATCATTTAAAAATATGAGAAATCTTACTGTTCAAAAACTTTTGACTGGTAGTGGATAACAATTTCCACATAAATTAAGCAGCACTACTGTTTTCAGCATTGGTAATAATAAGAAATGTTTCTTGAGCAGCAAATCAGCATATTAGAATGATTTCTGAAGGATCATGTGATACTACAGACTGAAGTAATGACTGCTGATTGCTTCGCCATCACAATAAGTATTATATTTTAAAATATATGAAATTATGAAATGTATATATTTTTTCTAATATTTAGGTTTTTAGTAGTTTAATTCATATAATAAATAGCTCATGTTTATTCTGAATTACTCTGTCTTTGAAAATTATGCGTCTGACCTAAAAGAAATTCCCTTTGGTCAGAAACATTTACTAGTTGTTGATTTGCATAAGTAGGTCTGTTGGGTCAAGGATGTCATTATGCATGTTTATTACCACCCAACAGGCACATTTTGTTGTGTCTGATAAGGTCTAGTCACAAGTGTATTAGATTTGGATTAACGATGGATCGTTCATCCTTCTGCCACATGCTGATGATGTAAATGAGATGTCTGCTTCTCATGGCCATATGGTACTTTTACAGCATCCCCAAATTTGCTCTCTCAGCGTGTTTTACTGCATTAGCCTCATTTTTTTGTGCAGAGATATGGGTGTAGATATGAATGAAGGTGAATTTATTTACATTTCATTATTTATTTTTAAAGAGACTGAACTCTTGAGTAGTTTAGTTAGTGGATTCATATAATGCAATTGTGATGTACCACGAAAATCCAACAAGTATATGTTTTTGTTTCAGTATTTTTAGCAGTGTTACTTTAATTACTGTACTGACAGTGTGCAGCTTTATCTGTTAAGGTGCATTCACATGTACTGTTGCTCTGTGAAATTTTCCAGACAAGAAACATGATCTCTTCCATTCCAATACAAGCATCAACTTGAATTCAAATCAATCTGAATGAAAGTCCAGCCACTGTTCATTCATGTCAAGCCCACTCACTGTATTCTTCTCAAGCACTGATATGGTCTGTGGGTTGATTTCTCTCCCAGCGTTAGCATATAGAGATGCACTTAAAATATACTGTCTGGTGGTGACTAGTCAGAAGTGTAGTCAGAAGCCTTCCCAGGTTTGAAACAGAAGGCTCAGATGCCCTCAGGCTTATTGTTGCAGCATCTGTTTCTGGAAATAAGAATCAATTTTTAGATAATGCAAACAAAGTGCTTTGTGAGAGGAGCAGAATAATGGAGATTTCATTTCTAAGCGTGGTTTCTACAGATGAGTTAGATAAAAGCAATGAACCGATACTGATTATTTAACAGTTTGTGATGCTTCAGTGATTTTACCTCTCTCAAGATACTGACGATAGCAGTGAGGACATTGACTTTATCACTCACCATTTTAACAGTGTTTATTCGCCTCACAACGTCATGTTACCTTCAAGGACCTTTGCTTGGTATTCATAGATCTGAGGAATATTGCTGAACGTTGTATTTTCTCAAAGAGCAACATTCATGTTAAACTGCATCTGCTATACCTAAACCCTATTTTTTAAACCATTTTTTTTTAAATAAGCCCAAAGAGATTTTTTATGCAACTTAACAAAAAAGTCAGCAGCTGCGTATTATAAGAGGACTTGGCAACTCTGGTTTGAACTTTGAGCTGAGCGAATAAATGGTCAGCGTTCAAATGAGTAGTGCTGTTTTTGTTCCGCTTTGGGTTCGTAAACTTTATATTAAACATTTATCAAACTCTTGTTATTGTTTTATCGAGGAAAATGAAATTGTGATAATAAGCGGTATTGTTTTATTACTTTCTTTAAATTGTGGAAGACAAAAGGTGTAAAATATTAAAACATTATACAGTCATTATATTGTATAAGTATTATGTATGTATCAAATAGTTCACAAATATTATAGACACTACAAACATGTATTTTAGTTCCCATCACTCCAATAAAATCTTTAAATTTAAGAGTCTTTAGAACATTTCTTGTAACTGCCAAGTATTAACAAATGTATTTAAAGTGAAACTGAAACTATAGGGGCAAGGACATGAACTATACAAATAAACTTTGGCCTATTTTGGAGCTCCTGCTCTCAATCCAGTTGAATACAAATGTGTGTTTTGCTTGCTTAATGTTAATTGCATTATCAGTCTCTGATAAAAATGTCCAAAAGCTGTCATTACCGTGGAACCTCTTTTCTAAATTTTTACCAATCATTTTTAACTCTAAAAGGTCCACATTAGTACCTTAAATCAGGGCTCGCAAAATCGCTAGCCCCACGTTCCGGCGCTATTGTGTTTTCCAGTCGGGCTGCCAAAAAAGTTTCACTGCCCTGCCCGACGGGCTATCTTAAAGTACAGGGCTCCTGCAGGTCCTTAAAAACTCCTCAATTTAGTTGTATCAGATTTAAAGCCATAAAAATATTAAATACGTTAAATAGTATAAGAAGCGTCTTAATTATCATTTTAAGAGGTCTTACAGTTGCGCACGGAAAGACAAGAATCGCGATAGGGCTGGACTGAACTTCAAAAGGCAATAATGTCACTAAATAAATATGAGTCAAAACGCGGCACGGATGTCTTTATATGAATGTATCTGAAGGGAACCGACTGTCCTCAGAAACGTGTCGTTTGCAGTTTCTTACCTATGATAAAAGAGCGTTAATGAGCCGAACGAGCGCAGTGCTGCTTTGTGTACAGCTGTTACTAAGGAAACCGCAATATTTCAGCGCTTCTAAAGCGCTGAAATATGATTTTGCATGTCCAATAAATTTTTCAGCAGTTTATTGTCACATTATATCGAATATTGACCCATGGTTTTATGCAGCAAATACATAGAGTTGTAAATGTGAAAGAAGGTTAATGTGCCTTCCAAAAGTCCAAACAATTAAGACATTATAATACAGTATATACTTGATTTATCCCTTTTAATGGTCTAAAGGCTGAAATGCCATTGTATAAGATTTTTTTTTGTGAAAACCTGTATATGAACTGTAAATCATGTCATATTATGGCTGAATACATTACCGTACATTGTCCAACCCCACTCATACTGTTCATTTTACTTGTGCAGCTGTTAAAAGGGTCATCAATTGCCGTAAATTGATTTTAAAAATTCTGCAGATACCCTTTAAATAGTGACATAAAATTCCATCCTTGATATTTGTATATTGAAAATATTTTTGATTGACATTTAGACTCCTGTCCTATTTTCTGTTTTATTTTATTTTTTATTTTTGGGCTAGTTAAATAAATTTTCGGGCTACCAAAATCTGAAGAGTACCAGCCCGAAGGGCTACCAGAGATTTTGAAATTTTGCGAGCCCTGCCTTAAATGTACATGTAAGTACCTATTGTATACATATTAATGCCTAAATGGTATTAGTACTGTAAGGGTGCTTTTCTTATTTTTTTTATGAAAGTGTATAACTCACTTTGGAATATACATGGCAGCAGCATGTTTCAGGTGACAAAAAAACGTGACTTGCATTCCGGAAAATATGGTAATAAAAGTGAACAAGGATGTGATGTGTGCTGTCAAGTGCTCACATAAACCAGGTCCAGTCACCTTGTTCACTATATTTCAAGTTTTATGAAGCCATACAGTAGTTTTGTGTAAGGTACTAAGTGAAATTAATATGTATTTAGATAAGTTTGATGCTAAACCTGCCATGATATATATGTATTTACCGTTTTTAAATATGTGTGACCCTGGACCACAAAACCAGTCATAAAGTCTTTTTGAGATACTGAATACATAAGCTTTCCATTGATGTATGGTTTGTTAGGATATGACAATATTTGGCCAAGATACGACTATTTGCAGATCTGGAATCTGAGGGTGCAAAAAAAAAATTTAATCGCCTTTAAAGTTGTCCAAATGAAGTTCTTAGCAATGCATATTACTAAGCAAAAAATACGTTTTGTTATATTTACGGTAGGAAATACAAAATATCTGCATGGAACATGATCTTTGCTTAATATCCTAATGATTTTGTCATTAACAAAAATGTATCATTTTGACCCATGCAATGTATTTTTGGCTATTGCTACAAATATACTTGTGCTACTTAAGAATGGTTTTGTGGTCCAGGGGTACATATGTGAATGCAAATGTAAAGACTTTTTAGCTAATAAATTATTTAATTTCAGAAGTCATACATGTTTGGAATGACATGAAGGTCAACAAATTGCAGAATTTTAATTTTGAGAACAGCTGCTTCTTTAAGAGTGTCTGTTTACTAGATTGGGTCAGGCTAGTACTCATGGGTCATGATATAAGGTCATGTGGATTAGGAAGGACACTTACAGGGTTGCGTCATCATCTGGTTAGAGATCTCATTAGAAGGGTGTAGGCTTCATGCAGAAATTCAAGCGAGAGCTTCATATATGAGAAACACATGTCTGAAATAAACAAGTTTTACTATTATGTGTAGAACAGAAAAACATTCCACTCTGTCCCATTTTAGTTGTTCCTATTATATGTTACACACTTTCATAAAAAATGTGGGGTTTTCCAGTTTTACTGCTTATCTGTTCCAGAGTGAATCAGTGCCTTATTCCTCTTAGAGATAAATAAGATGACAGAGATTCAGAAATGAGCTGGGGGAACCAGAAGGAAGCGTTAGCCACACTTCCTGTTCCTTGCAAAAACACTCAGTCAACCCAAAACAATCCATCTCTTCAGACACTGAAGCGGGAGGATGCACTCACAGCCAGCATGCTGAAATCACCCTTTCACCCACTAAAAACACCATATGCCACTCTGTTCGGAAGAAGAGAGGGAGCTTTGGGGGTCACAAAACTGCTTCAGTAGAAAGTGATGTCTATTCATGGTATCTTAAGCAAGCTTGTGCCACTGAGAAGGTGAAGCTCACTCCAAGAGTAAAGTCGGCTCTCGCTTTAAGCTTTTAAATGAAGTATTAAAGTATTTAATTTCTTAAAGATTGTCTCTGTGACTATACAGGGATTGCAGTGGGTTTGAAGATTGAGGTCTGCCAGATATGCATGTGTTCATTAGAAGGTACTGACAACCAACATTCTCCAGCTTCCAAAGCTCTTTCATGTCTTGTTAAGAGAGAGGTTTATATCGCACCACATCAGGGCGCCTCTGCCACGTTGTGCCTATTCCTGAATTCCGTGGGTAGTTGACGGGTATAAAGGTTTTCCTGTGGTTGCTCGACTAATGCCTGTGTTCCAGAAAAGAGAAAACCCAGCTGCTAGTATTCAGCTATTTCTTGCAAGCTGCTCCCAAGATATAATCTATCTAGGTTGTGAAGGACTTCTCAAAGAACTTATTCCTGTCAGACACATTGTCCCGAAACAGGCAATATTACAACTCTGTTGCTGAATATACATTTTTTACAGGAAGAAGTTTGAAAACTTTTTGAATTTGAAGACAAGGGTAAATTTAACTTATTTTGTCTTCTGGGAAACATGTAAGTATCTACTGTAGCTTCTGAAGGGCAGTACTAAATGAAAAAATATGATTCTTAAGCAAAATAAGAAAAATGTACACATTATGTTCAAAAGTTTACATCCCTGGCTCTTAATGCATCGTGTTTCCTTCTGAAGTATCAGTGAGCATTTGAACCTTCTGTAATAGTTGCGTATGAGTCCCTCAGTTGACCTCAGTGTGAAAAGATGGATCTCAAAACGATACAGTCATTGCTGGAAATGGTTTAAATACACAAAAATGCTGAAAAACCAAAGAATTTGTGGAACCTGAAGGATTTTTCTGAAGAACAGCGAGCAGTTTAACTGTTCAGGACAAACAAGGGACTCATGAACAAAACTAAACACTCAAAAAAACTAAACAAGCAAAAAAAAAAAAAAAAAAAACATAGCTGTGGATCATACAGGTAACACAGTATTAAGTAAACTTTTGAATAAGGTAATTTTTATAAATTCAGCTATTATATGTTCTCTTTTTTACTATATGTAAGCATCTTTTATGTGAAATATTTTATTCAGGTCAGGATTGAATGAAAATTAACATGCACTTTGTATGATCCCTCTTATTTTGGTGAAATAATTAACATTTTGCAGATTCTGCAAAATGTATGTAAACTTTTGACTTCAACTGTATATACATATATATAAATTATCAAAACCTTATTATATATAACATTATTTAACTTAATAGTATCATATTGCCATTATAATAAATGCATTTCATGCATCTTGGTTTCTCATGCATCTACTTTCCATCCATAAGTGGACCTTTAGATTTTGTAAGTGGAGGTCGGCTATTTTGTATTTGAGTGAGTGGATATTGTGTTCCAGCTCCTCAAGCAGCATAATCATAGTGCACTCTCAGCAAATATGGGACCCATATATCAAAACGGCACTCATTATTGGTCAAGATGTTGTCATAGCGATGTGCTAATAAAAAGGCCTTTTCGCAATATCCAATGAAGTAGCCTTAGCTGCTTGTGAGTGCTGTGTGTGATATTAGTCATGAGGGTCTTCCAGGAGAAACAGTCATGCTCTCTACAATAATTACAGTTATATAGAGATTTGTTATTGTAGGTGTCAGATGTTTTTCGTTTATCCATCTGTATCCGTTTGAGGTTGTACACTGCTGTAAATAATTTACAGACTACACAGCCAACAACCATGATTTTTTTATATCATATCCCATTGATATACAATGTTTTTGGACATATACCATGTCATGGTATGCTTTGGAGTAACATGTATTTTGTAAAAGATAAGAGGTTTAGAAGTTGCTCTGGGTCACCTAGAAGAGGCATGTGGGTTTGTATGTCAGGAGGATACATTAAATTCCTCTTCGCAGACCATTTGCAGCTGTAGCTTAGAGCAGCTGAATGTGACCTCCTTTTCATAAAAAGGGAAAAAAAATCCCAGAGCCCAGTAGGGTGTGCAGCCAAGTTGCCTACATCACTTCCTGCCGCATCTGGCAATGATCATAGGCAGCGAGGGAGGAGGATTGTGTCCCAGGCCTCTGTAGTCAGCATGCAGCAGATTTCGGCGCGGTCTAACGGATCTCCCTCTCTGTCTCTCTCCACCCACATTCCACTGTCGGTTCAAATTTAAACATCTAAGTGGGATGGACATGATCTCTTTATAAAAGTCCACTTTTTTTGTTTTTTTTTAAATGAAACACTGAAACATTTTGTAACAGTTGAATAAGTTAATGTTGAGTGAGAAATGGAATGTCACTGATAGAAAGTTTTTCATAAATGTCTCTGTCTTTATCTGTCCATCAGGATGACGTAGGGCCTGAGGCTGGAGGAGAGTGCAGAGATGAGCCTCACATCCTGGTTCCTCGTGAGCAGCGGGGGTACGCGGCACCGGCTGCCCCGTGAGATGATCTTTGTGGGCCGTGATGACTGCGAGCTAATGCTACAGGTCAGGAAGGGTGTCTTTCAATTTTAAAACTAAAACTATTGAAAATCTTACTCATCAGTAGATAAAAAGCTGAAATAAATAAAGTATAAATATTAGTAGGGTCTTATGGTTTCTGTGATGCGGAAAACATGAAATGGAAATGGTCATGAAAATGGAATTTACTGTATAACACAGAATGTCATGGAATTTGGCAAATTTTGGATAAATAAAGCAAAAGTAGGTCAGTATAGTTAAATCAAATGTGATATGGACTAGTGTCTATGAGTATTAAGCCATAAAATACTATTTAAATATAAATCCTGCATGTTCTGCATGTCTCTGTGTGAATGAATGGCGCAGACGGGCAGTTTCGTTTACTACACACAGCTTGCATTGTTTTCAGCCTCTGACGCCTCAATATCTGAGTACATACACATAAACATATTATCTAGAACTGCTCTGAGAGTCACTTCATGAGCATTTTACCATTTCTTGTGAGAAAATCCAATACTACTGTCATATAATTTACAAGCAGAAACCTAAAGGTCTTCGCATCAACCCGTCAAAATAAAAGTTTGGTTTAACTTGAAGAAACTGTGACAGAAATATATTATTTAATGTAATGATAGTACTACTTCTACTAATAAAATTATTAAAACATTATTTGACAGATTACACAATTACACATATTTCTGAAAAAAAAAAAAAAGAATAATAATAGTAAATTAGTTTTTTAAAATAATTATTTAAAGATGCTTTTGATTATTATTAAAATTTAATGAAATGTATTTCACAGGGCCTTAAAAATGTATATATATTTTTTTTACTTTTAATAAATTGCTGTTAAATTGTGTACATTTTGTGATTTCAATTGTTTGATTCATAACATCTTATTTAACCATTAAAACAGAGTCTAGAAAAATGAAAAGAGAAAAAACGTAATTTGAAAAAAAAAATAAAACAGACTTTAGGGGGTGGGAAACGGATTTCATAGTGTTGCCATGTCAACTTGCTGAAATAAAATAAGTTGAAGTACTAAAAGTACTAAAATTACTAAAACTGAAATAAAAATAACTGAAAGCTAAATAAAAATATTAAGAAAAGCTAATAAAAATAAGCACATAAAATGATTAAAAGGTCAAATGAAAACTGAAAGTCTATAAAATAATAAATAATAAAATAATAAAAGCTAATTCGAAATATTAATACATACTATAATACTACTCTGATGCTTTTATGAACATGTTGTTAAATTAAAAGTCTCTATTTAGGATTTTTAGCATCTATTTAGCATTTCCCAGTGAAATGGCAAACGAATAACTGTTTTCAAATTTGTATTCCTGTCTCAAACTAATCAAATATTTATCATGATTTCCACAAAAATATTAAACAGCACTGTTTTCAACACTGATAATAATAAAAAATGTTTCTTGAAAAGCCAATCATCATATTAGAATGATTTCTGAAGGATCATGTGACATTGAAGACTGGAGTAATGATGCTGAAAATTCAGCTTTGCCATCACATGAATAAATTACATTTTAAAGAATGTGATGTACCAAAAAAAAAAAAGCCCAAAGAAATGCCCCAATTTTTTTAATGCTAGTGCATTTAACAAGTTTTCTGTAATGATGTTAGGAAGGATGGATAAAGATTAAACCATGCCCAGGAGAAAAGCTGCATTCCAGCTAAGTGGCATGACTGTTACTATCTTCCTCATCATCAGTATACACGTGTTAGTCATGCAACTTTATTAATAGAAAGTGGGGCGAACAGCTCATGGGGTACTTTTAGATGTACTACAGTGTTGAACTTCATGAGCATAGACTGGCAAATATTGAGGGAGAGAGTGCCAGTCATGTCATTAGAGAGAGCTGAGCTGATGAGAACTCGGTCCAACCCCAAAACAAACCTGACATATCACAACACAAACACAGCTGTAATATTAGCCACTTGAAGAAAAGCTGTGTACTGTGTATCTCATAGAATCATTAGCAACCGCACAAAACAACATAGCAACCACATAACAACATACTAAAACCTCTCAAAACAACACCTTATTAGCTACATAGCTTTGAGATTAAATGACCTTCTAAAATTTAGTTTCAAAGTCTTTAATGGAAGTGTCTTCCCATCTCAAAGCAATAACAAAACGCCTTTTCTAAAACCCAATTTACCGGGACATAACGAATACTAGCTATACTATGTTATTTAAAATGATGAGTATATTGAACTGTATAGAACAAAGTAACTCTAGGGTTTCAAGTGTTCAAAAACTAGTCTCTGGTGGACATAAACATATGCTTTGTTTAGTCAGGAAACCCCCGTTTCCCTCTTTGACCCTTCCATGTTAGGGTCAAGCATAAATCAATCTCAGTCTGGTCATGTGATTGTGTTACAATACGTTTAGTGGTCACATGGTTTGTCTCAAAATAGATTGGTCATGTATTAGATTCCTTATCACTGAACTGAGGATGAGTTCACTTTTAAAATAGACCCCCTGCGCTCACATACACTCATTTTACGTGCTTTATCATCAGAACATGCATGTTTTCAACCCGAAATTTGCCAATTTTAATGTTTATTTCATGAGCAGCTTATTACATTGTCTGCAAATGTCCTTTCCTCTGCCATCAATACTTTCAGTAAAGATACAATACCAGAAAATTATTTAAACAGTTAATTTTAGCATTTAACATTAAACATTTTCCATCCAGTCATTTTAATGGTAATTTTTACAATTTAAAATTTAGCATGAACCAAAAGGTTTTCTCATAGTTACTACTGTGTGAGGTGTGCATCGCTCTGCTTTTGACAGTACTGTAGACAATGGACCGTTTTTGTTCTCGAAATTTCACTAATGTGACTTCAACTTGAAGTATCTTCAATACTTGTGTGAAAGTTTGTTTCTCATCAGATGTTAGTCATTTGGGGTATGTTGTACATGTAAGATATGTCACCTTCAAATTTTGTCATTGCTATGAGATTAAATACTTCTGTGGCTGCATATGAACTAGGTTACAAAAATAACATATCCATGAATGCTCAGCAAAAACTGTCTCTGGTTCATAACCAGTGGCGGAGCCAGGGGGTGACCCCATTGGCCACCCCGCTCGTAACTGCATTTTTAAGAGACAAAAATCATTTTTCAAATATTGATCTAGGAGAACCTCGTTCATGTCTATACCAACTATACGATAATGGTGCGAGACTCGATAATTTCGTCATTGCTAGAGTTTCCAAAATAGCGCGGTTTTCCAGCTTTCGTAAAAATGGGAGATGAGGAATACAGCGCTGCAGTGCAAATATTGGTGCCTGGATATCAACTCCGGGCGTTTGAGCACTACATCCTATCAGGTGAATTATAAATCTGAGAAAGAAAAAAAGCGTAGTTCTCAGTGCAGTTTTATCAATATCCTCGTGTAAACAGAAGTTAGGAAGCAGTAAGTTAATGTTAGATGTTTAGAAGAACTATTGTCACGTTATGTAGAGCTTTAGGAAGTGTTTAGGATGTAGGCTTGTAAGATTGTTGAAGTTTTGTTGTTTGCCCTTGAAATAAAATGCATTTCAGTACCCTACATGATTGACATGATTTTCTGGTCTTTAAATAACTTTTTTTTTTTCAGCAATGGGTTTCAAGTTTTGAAACCCTGGAACCAGAATTCAAAAGTTTTATTTGATCATAGTTTTGAAAAACATGAGGGTGAATTATGACTAAACATTTAATGTGAATTGAAATTAGGGTGAATTGCCCTAATGTGTAGCCAAAAAATTAAATCCACACCCAATACCATATTAAAACACACCACAGCTTCATTAACTGGCATTTATGCTTTTATGGGGGAGCTACAAACAATAGACCTTAGGAGTCTCACATTAGGGCAATTCACCCCTAATAATTCAAATAAAAGTATATTATGGTGGCATGTTTGCTTGTATAATGAAATTAAATGTGCCACCCCAGAATAACTGCTGGCCCCTGCCTGGCCACCCCTATGAAAAATCCCTGGCTCCTCCACTGTTCATAACTCGTGCTTTTATCTGTGTGTGTGATTGCAGTCTCGCAGTGTAGACAAGCAGCACGCTGTCATCAACTATGAGTCCAGCAGTGATGAGCACAAAGTGAAGGATCTAGGAAGCCTGAATGGGGTGAGTAAGAGGGAAAACAGTGGAGTAGTATGTTTGTGATAAATGAATGGCATTTACATTAGACCAGGCCACATTTTTCTACATAACTGGGCTTTCTACTAGTGCTGTCAATAGATTAAAAAAATGTTACTAATTTTTAAATTCAGTCTCTTTTTGAATCTTGACACAGATTTATGTGCCCGTCTTCATTTTAAATACAAACCTCCCTCTTCATACTTGGTTCTTTTACTATGTGGTAATTCTAAACCTTACTAATATAGAGGTGCTGCCTGCTTTTCCTGAGTCTGTACTCCGTATCGTGTTTGTGTTAGATTATGTCCATCTGTTTGTGGTCTGTAGAAACTCTATGACTAAATGAGAACTCATGGGGCTGCTCACACAAATTACAACCTCTTCCTGTTGAGTCATGCTTAAGAATTCCTCTTCCTGTCCTGCTTTGGCAGGAAATTACTATTATAGCTTGTGCAGCATATTATCCACCTCTTTTTCCTTCAGTGCCGTTTACAGTTTTCATGTTGACCAGGAATCAGTTTTCAGCAAAACTCCACACAACAAGTCCTGACATTGTATGAAACTACCGTATTCCTTTAGTTAAAGTTGGCACATGTTGAATAAAGGGAAATAACTTGCAGTCAGCCAATGAAGAGCCTGTACAAATTCCCCGGCTGTGACCCCACATTCCAGCAAAATATCTTAAGGTCCTTTGGATATTGTAGGAAGGATAGATGAGGAGATTGATTCAGCTTTTCAAGGGAAATTTTAAACTTGAAAACCCTAGAATGTGCTTTGTCAGTATGATTTGCTCCCCTTCTTTGTTGGGCTTTGCAGGAAGTGGCTGATATTTGAGACAGAGCAGACCTTACAGCACATTATTATCTCCCTGAATGTTTTCAGACATTGTGAGGTGGCTCTCCCTGTAGTGATGTGTTTAGAGGGATCTGTAAACCATTTGTGCACTGAACTTTTGAGGTTGAACTCATTAAACACACAGATGTCTTGCTCCCTTAATGAATGGAGGCTAATGGAGTGTAGTGTGTGTATGGTGCTCCTCAAGTGTAGGTACAGTCTGATGAAGTTTTTCCAGATTAGGGAGATTAAAACATAAGCGTGTTGTTAAGATTATTAAGTGGATTTTTTTAAAAAGTCCAAATGCAAGGGATATTAACTTGTTGATCTGTCTAATCTTTTAATTCTTCATTCTCTGAAGACGTTCCAAACCTTGTTTCTGTATTAAATACCTCTCTAAATCAAATTTTGTGGTTTTGTGGCTTTTGAAAATATCCCTTCGTCTAATACAATCTGTCTCTGAAGTTTTGTATTGACCTGAATAAGATATTTAACATAAAAGACATTTACATATAATCCACAAGAGAAAATAATAGTTGAATTTATAAAAATTACCCTGTTCAAAAGTTTACATACACTAGATTCCTAATACTGTGTTTTTACCTGAATGATCCACAGCTGTGTTTTTTTGTTTAGTGGTAGTTGTTCATCATGTTGTTCATCAGAAAAATCCTTCAGGTCCCACAAATTCTTTTTTCTGCATTTTTGTGGGTGGGGTGTAAACTTTTAAAAAGTTTGAAGTCTTGAAATAAAGATGTGTACATTTTTCTTATTTTGCTTAAATATCTTTTTTTTTTTATTTAGTGACCGTCAGATACTATAGAAGATACTTATATGTTTCCCAGAAGACAAAAAAGTTGAATTTACCCTGAACTTCAAATTCAAAAAGAATCCCCGGCTCTTAATGCTTCGTGTTTCTTTCTGACGCATCAGTGAGCATTTGAACCTTCTGCAATAGTTGCATATGAGTCCCTCAGTTGTCCTCAGTGTGAAAAGATGGATCTCAGAATCATACAGTCATTGTTGGAAGGAATTTAAATACACAAAAATGCTAAAAAAAAAACAAAACAAAAAAATCCCGAAGGATTTTTCTAAAGAACAGTGGGCAATTTAACTGTTCAGGATAAACAAGGCACTCATGAACAACTATCACTAAACAAAAAAAACACACAGCTGTGTATCATTTAGGTAACAACAGTGTTAAGAATCAAACTTTTGAACAGGGTATTTTTTTAAACAAAACATAACATGCATTTTGTATGAACTCTTATTTTGGTAAACATAAAACATTTTGCAGATTCTGCAAGGTGTATGTAAACTTTTGACTTAACTGTATATAAGTTGAGCCCACTAAAATGTGTATTTGATTTGACTTTTTTATTTTCAGACATTTGTGAATGATGTCAGAATCCAGGAACAGATGTACATCACTTTAAAGATTGATGACAAACTGAGGTTTGGATATGATATCCTTCAATGTACTTGTCTTCAGATATTCTTCCGAAAGCTTTTAAGATTTAGTGTTAATTAACTTCAAAGTCATTATGATTTGTTGGAACTGAATTTGTTTGTATGCTAATAATTTGGAAGATTTATGTGTATGTGCAAGATAAGAAGAAGTAGAACTAGAGTTACATGGTTTCATATTTAGTATGTTTTGGTTATTATGAAACCTGGCTATTATCTTCCTTAACCTGACTCACATACCAACCTGTTCACTGTGGTGCGAGGAGAGCTACATGTGCCAGAGGAGGCTCTGAAGGTAAAACAACCACTACGTTTCTGAATCCGTTAACAATATACTGCTTCATCAAGATGTTTGCGCTTATATTATCAGAATAGCACTTCCTGAGATTGTGTAGTGTAGTTTAGTTTTTTTTTTGTTTGTTTGTTTTTTATCTTACTGAAGTAATGTTTGATGACAGGTTTCTTGTGCTTAGTGTGTTCTTCTCCCTCCTTTCTGTCAGCATGAGAAGTTCACCAGCCAACTTCAGCTGGGCAAAAAGCCCACCTGCGCAGAGCCCCTAAAAAACCCCAAGTCTTCCACAGACAAAGCCAAAGTGAGCAAACCCGCAGAACCCCTTGCTGAACCAGTAGCCAAACCTGCAGAGCCTAACAAAGGAGATGACAAGATGCCAGGTAAAAAAAAAAAAACACCTTGATAATACCAGGGTTATGGATAATTGTATTTGTGTCTGAAGCTATCAAACCACTTTGTAGGTGATGCAAAACAATGTGTCATCGTAAAACTGGACTAGATGCTGCTGTGCCCCATCTGACTAATCTATTGTCCCTTTTCAGCAGAGCAAGGTGACATAACTGGCCATGGTCTATTTTTATCAAAGCACTGACTAGTGACAGGTGTAAGTGACCTTCTGTCATCTCATTTAATATCAAGCACCAGGGCGGGACTCAGAAAACCATTAACTCTCCTCACACTGTAGCAACGTGTGACACAAACATGTGACAGTTGTGAAAGAGAAAAACGGCCCTCTGGCTAAAGAGAAGATTGCATCTGATTATTTTCCTGTGATGGAAAATGGAAAAAACTTGTCACAAATGGAAAATTAAGGATGACATTGTCAACTCTTAATGGCTAACACAGTTCCATTGAGTTCACATTTAATGGCCGCACCATTTGTTCTATGGACATGAATGATACCTCAAATCGAAGAGGTGTTTTGTTCATTTTAATTGCATAGACATAATTGACAGATTTATTGTAAAATGGATTGTTTTCCTTAATTATGATTGGCTAAGTCACATTTAAAGAACACACAATACACACAATATCATCACCAGCTGAGAGTCACTTTGTTTAATTTGAGAAAAGTACCGTCATATCACATACACAGCAGCTGCAAAATCTTCACAGCAAAATAAAAGTTTAGTTTAACATTAAAAAAAACTACCAGAAATATATTACTATTTACCAGTCTTAAGACTTAATGTAACAACAATGCTACTACAATTCAGGGCTCGCAAAATTTCAAAATCTCTGGTAGCCCTTCAGGCTGGTACTCTTCAGATTTTGGTAGCCCGAAAATTAACTTAACTAGCCCAAATAAAAAAGATTAAAAAAATAAATAAAAAATCAGGTAGGAGACTAAACGTCAATCAAAAATATTTTCAATACACAAATATTAAATATCTACAGAATTTTTAAAAATCAATTTAAGGCAATTTATGACCCTTTTTAACAGCTGCATGCAACAGCATTTTAGCCTTTAGACCATTAAAAGGGATAAATCAAGTTTATAATGTATTATGTTTATTTAAAACATAAATATATGGTCTTAATTGTTTGGACTTTTAGAAGGCACAGTAACTTTCACATTTACATCTCTATGTATCTGCTGCATAAAACTATGGGTTGACCATAAACTGCAGAAAAATTTATTGGAAATGCAAAATCATTCTCTGCCACGAGGTGGCACTTTAGGAGTGCTGAAATATTGCGGTTTCCTTAGTAACGGCTGTACACAAAGCAGCACCGCACTCATTAATGCTGTTTTATCATAAGTAAGAAAATGCCAACGACACGTTTCTGAGGACAGTCGGTTCGCTTCAGACATCCTACATTCATATAAAGACATCCGTGCCGCGTTTTGACTTTGCAACGGGCAGTGCTCAATTTATTCAGTGACACTGAAGTTTAATCCAGCCCTATCGCGATTCTTGTATTTTAGTGGCAACTGTAAGACCTCTTAAAATTATAATTAAGACGTTTCTTATACTATTTAACGTATTTAAAACTTTTTATGGCCTTAAATTTGATACAACTAAATTGTTTAAGGTGTTCAAGTGTTTAAGGACCTGCAGGAGCCCTCTAGTTTAAGATAGCCCGCCGGGCAGGGCGGTGAATCTTTTGGTAGCCTGACTGGAAAACTTTATTTTTAAATGAGTAATCACATTTGTTGTTTTTTTATTTTTTACAGTAAACCTCTGTTGTGCAGCACATGGTTGCCCAAAAAATAAAAGGGTTTAATTTTCATTTGATCAGAACAAATTGAATTAATGTTTTATGCCTTCATCTGATTACCAGAAAAATTAAGATGTACATTTTATAGGGTCCTATTATTGTTTGAAAAAAGGACCCTACACACAAAAAAAGAACAGGTTTAAAATACAGGCCTGTGGCTCCTAATTTCTTTTTATTAATTCACCATTTGTAAACTGATGTTAAAGGAACATTCAACTTTTTTTGAAAATAGGCTCATTTTCCAACTCCCGTAGAGTTAGACAGATGAGTTGTACCATTTTTGAATCCATTCAGCCAATCTCCGGGTCTGGCATTAGCACTTTTATCATAGCTTAGCATCAGTGGCGGCTACTGGTCTGTCAAATAGGGGAAGCTCATTTTCGGCCTACATCATAAAATTGTCTGTTGATCTGCCCTGCTGTAAAGTTTTTCCTCGTAAGGAACACTTTCAAATGGCTTCGCCAAAATCAGGTCGACAATATTAGTACTGTCTGCCATCGTGTGCAGGTTCACCCACGACGCTAGCCTAGCCTACTATATGAATGAATGAATGAATGAACGATCTAAAAAAAAATTAAACTCTGTAAAAGTGAAACAAGGAATGTGGTGTATAATTGTGTGAAATGTATGATGAAAATCAAGCAATTTTGCCAAGCAAATATAAAGAAATAGGTTGCAGCAGTTTTTATTTCGACTGAACTTGAGAAATCCGCGATGGGACTGAGCGAGAATAGCTTCAGCGATTCCTTATAGTACAAAATCGCTGTCAGTCAAAAGGAGATGCAGTCTTTCGACAGACCCTCCAATCATCACGCAGAAGCTCGGAGTCCGGGCCAGCCCACTCCTCATTCACCCCCAGAGACGCTGAGCGTCCGTGGGCGGGACATAATCGCAGCGTTTATCCAATGACCGTCTAGTTTCAAAGCACTGAAAAAAAACGTTCAAAGCAGCCGCATTGAAGTCAATGGACACTGGGCTTCAACAGGGAAATGCACTGTGATGCTACGGGAATGTATGAGAAGAAAATCAAGTCAGCCGACCTGCTATATCTAACTGATTCTGAACGAACTCGTCTTTGAGATGAACGTTTTCTAACGCATTTTTAGTCAATAAAATGTTAATACAATAGTACATAATTTGACCATTAATTTTGTGACATTATAGGGGAAGCTGAGCTTCCCTTGCAGTCTTAAAGAAATCGCCACTGCTTAGCATAAATCATTGAATCTGATTAGACCATTAGCATCTCATTCAAAAATGACCAAAGATTTTCAATATTTTTCCAGTTTGACTCTTCTGTAGTTACATTGTGTACAAAGACCAACAGAAAATGAAAAGTTGCGATTTTCCAAGCTGATATGGATAGGAAATATACTCTCATTCTGGCATAATAATCAAGGAACTTTGCTGCCGTACCATGGGTGCAGCAAGCTATATTCAGGCGCTGCGTAATATCATTGTGCCTGCTGCACCCATGGTACGGCAGCAAAGTTCCCTGATTATTACTCCAGAATAAGAGTATAGTTCCTATCCATATCAGCTTGGAAAATCGCAACTTTTCATTTTCTGTCGGTCTTAGTACATGATGTAACTACAGAAGAGTCAAGTTTTATATAGGAAAAAATATTGAAAATATTTGGTCATTTTTTGAACGAGATGCTAATGGTCTAATCAGATTCAATAATTTATGCAAAGCTATGCTAAAAGTGCTACCGGCAGACCCGGAGATCGGCTGAATGGATTCAAAAAAGGTAAAACTCATCTGTTTAACTCTAGTGGAGTTGGAAAATTTGCCTATTTTCAAAAAAAGTGGAGTGTTCCTTTAACTTTTTTTTTAAATATTGCATTTGTATTAAAACTATATTCACTAAATGTAATAATCGAATCGAAAGCTTGAGAATCAAATAGAATCAGGACATCTGAATTGATACCCAGCCCTATTTTGGTTGCTCTGTGTTTATTTGATCAAACCTCACCAGGTATATGTAGTAAAATGTAGCGCCATACCTAACAACACCCCTTATTAGCTGTTCTAAAAACACTGTAAACCACAGCTTCATGGGGGTTATTGCTTTATTTGAGACTTTAACCCATCTAAACACATGTATTTATGTGTTACTCTACATAATTAGAACTATGGTTCAGCCCTGTCGTGAAGTGCTGGGTATTTAATAATAGGGAAGGGAACAGCCCTACGCCCTTGCCTCTGTTTTCCAGCCATCAGCGTGTCAAGGGCGGGTAGCGTTTAACATGCGCTCTTATCTCACTGCCACCTGGTTATTTCATCCTGCTAATTGTCAGGCTTGTCCAAAAATCCTCTGGCCCCCGGCTGTTAAAGTTACATGATGCATCTGTGTGCAGCACATGAAGAAACTACTCATTTCTGTAGAGAATCAAGTCCACTGCAGCACTGGAGTCACTGAATCAATATTACGCCTTAATTAAACAAACACTAGTCCATATGACTTCTCTGCACTATATTCAGTCTTTTGAAACCATATGAGAGTTTTTTATGAGGAATAGACTTTAGTCAAAAGTGGCATTGAAATGTAAACATGAAAGCGAATTAGATTTGTGATCTATTTCTTGGAATTCAGAGAGTAAACAGCACATAATATCAGAGGAAAGGACAGTATGTCTTCCAGACTTCCGGTTCATTAGCCGCTATATGGAAATAACGTGAAGAATAACAACGTGCAGTAAATGGTAAACCCGTTTGCACTACAAACCAGTGTGTTGATAATTAAGATAATACATTAAAATAATGTAAGACAAACCAACTTTCAAAATCAAGCAGCAAAACTAGCTGTTTTGTACAGTTAAAAATAGCTGGACGCAGATGAGACCAGAAGCCAAACCCGTAAAATTTACAAATGGCTAAACCCACTCTTGCAAGAAGGAAATGGTAGACACTGTATGTACATTAACTCTTAAGTCCTCTAAAGCAAAGTAACTCTTTTATTTCTCTAACAGGTGATATAGCTGCCTTGCACAGGGGAACCCCATTGTATGGACAGCCATCCTGGTGGGGCGATGGGGATGCAGATGATGAGAATTCCTTTAAACAAGAGAATAAAACATCTGGAAAGAAGCAGGAGAACAGCGGGACAGGTAAGACGTCCCAGAATCATTTTAAATACTCAGCTTACACAAAAGCGATTTAAATGTTTTTCTTTACACAAACTACTTAATTAGAAAGTCACAGGGAGATTGTTATTAAAGGGATAGTTCACCCAAAAATGAAAATTACCCCAATGTTTTCTCACCCTCAAGTCACTCTAGGTTTATATGACTTTCTTCTTTCAGAAGAATATAATCACAGTTATTAAAAAATATCCTGGCTCTTCCTAGGTTTATAATAGCAGTGAGTTGCAGTGTGCTTCTAATTTGTGACCAGTGTTTTGTTTTGCTCTTTCCACTGCGCTTCCGCAGTTGTCACTTCTCACTGGAGTTTACGCTACACCTACGTCCTACTATGTCATCTGCTGGAACGATACTCTCTCATGAACACGCATGTACAACAGGAAGCTAGAGATTACGTTTTATAAAGTTTTAAATATGGATTTTTTGTTTTAACAAAAACGCATCAATTCACTTGATGGCCTTTATTAACCCCCTCAGAGCCATGTGGAGCACTTTATGATGGATTAATGGACTTTTATTGGACTTGTGTTGGACCTCATTCACTGCCATTGTAAAGCTTGAAAGAACCTTTTAATATAATTACGAATGTATTCGTCTGAAAGAAGAAAGTCATATACATCTAGGATGTCCTGAGGGTGAGTAAATCATGAAATAATTATAATTTTTAGGTAAACTATCCCTTTAACACATTTTGAGCAGATCTACACCAGACAGAGAACAGTTGTGAATAGAAAGAATAGTTTGAATTGCTTGCTGTTTAAACCAGAAAAAAGGTGAAATTTGCTTCCGATTGAAGCTGGCATGTTCAGTGCACTTTGATCTAGGGGTCTGGAATCCCATTAACTTTCTCCGTATAGAAGTAATGGGATTGTGGATTACAGAGGCTTTACCACAGCAGGACATCACACTAGTGTTGCTACAGACACTAAACCAGACAAGTGTACTCAAAATCTTTTGATACAGCAATATATATTGTTTTTATTTTTGTCATATTTAGACCAGTTTGCTTTTTTGTGAAGTCAGACTATGAGACCTAGAAAATTTACCTCAGTAATTTACCTCAATGCGTGAAGTGTTTTATCTTTCAAATATTCTATTACTTATTCGGTCATGTATACTTGAATAAAAAGTTTACAACTCACTGTAACTTGATTATAACATACCGAATGCTACATTTCTAGATTATGTAGATTATGTTATTAGACAAAAATAACCATAAACATGAGTTATTTAGGTTTCTTTACTTTATACTATGTGCTGCTTTTTATCATTGATCCCAGAATAGACCATCAAAGCCCAGAGATCTTACTCATGCCCTTGAGCCTTCTTAATTTAATTCACTCAAAACAGCACTGTCTCTGTTCAGAGATGCTAAATCTACTCCCAGAAGATGCCTTGTTTCTTTCTGAGGGAATGCTGGGTAAATATATCTCGAAGGAGTAGTGCTGGCTCACTGAGTGGCATTGTTTGACAAAACCTTACAGTGTTACTCAGACAAAGAGTAAAGACCCAGGTTCAGAAGACGGCAGACTTGGCAGAAGCTCGAAATGAATCAGCATTATTTGTTTCAGGCTTGATAAACCTCAGTGCTGCCACAGAAAGAGAGAGAGAAAACCATTCATACCACAGTCCACCACATCAAAGTGCCAACACCTCCCAGAGCTATTTTAGGCTGGTTTTTCGAAGGCAGGGACTCAGAGGCCAGTATAGGAAAGAAAGAGGAAGAGAATATAAAGGGAACCGTCTCCCTTAAGAAGTGAATAGGCTGATTTGTAGACAGGCCCAGCCCCCTCCATCTCCATTGTCACGGAGGCGTGTTTGCTTTCTCCTCTGTGACACCAGTGCCGCTCATCACAGAGGCAGCCACACATGCTAGATTTGTAAGTATTTTAAGTATTAAAGTTTTTGTACTTTATTAAACACAGTTTATCTAATGTTAACTTGTTAGTAAAGGTGCATATTTATGTGTAAGACATTGTGCCTCATGAACCAGCTTAAGATTAAGTTCTGCTAAGCAGATGTGATATCTGTTTAGTAGTGAAAAAACAAAAGAAGTGGAATTCTAATAGCAGTGAGTGGTTTTCTGTTGTATTTAGTTGCTAAAGGATTAATAAAAAGAATCGTTGTTGCCTGTCTTATAAGTATCTTTCAATATAATAACTTAAAAGAGGAACTGCAAAAGTATTTTTAAAATAGGAAGTTTCACATGTGCTCTGATAGGTTGTGCTGTGCAGAGGACATGACTTCTGGTACATTAAATTTAGTGAAGTAATTGTGGAAAATTAAGTAGAACTTGATTCAGATGCGTTATTGGTGATGTCATGATGACATCATATTTGGAAAATGTTGCTGGGCCTGTAAATGGCATGTGCACCTGTTGCTAACAATACAGTACTAAATTACTACTATTTTAATATTAAGCTTTGAAGTGAATGAAATGTTGTGCTACAATTATATCAGTTTAAATGGTTACTTAGTGGTTCACTTTTTGCACCGTGAATCATTTTTAGGTTACAAAATTCTTACTAACCCTCTCTCTGCCCACATTACACATACACGTTTTCAGAGTATACATTGATGCCTTGTTTATGAGATTTGGTTTGGTTTTAATATAGTTTAACGGTATTCAGTTAGCATATATATATATTTTTTTTAAAGAAATTAATACTTGTGTTCTGCAAGAACGCATCAGATTGATCAAATGTGACTTTATAATGTAGTATACTCTATACAGCTCAAAAATATTTGAAAACTAAATACAGGGTTCCCACTCAAAGCCAAATGTCAAATTTCCTGACTTTCACTGACTAAAAAGCTAAATTTTCCATGACTTATAATGAACAGATCCATCCATTTGCAAGCTTTATTTACTTGTTTACAGACATTTTTAGTACAAAACGTACAAAAAGTAATTTTTGCTTTTACCCATTAAATGCACTTTGATATTTTTTTGTACTGTTTCTACAGAAATTAATTTTTGTTTTTTATGATTTCAGGGGTTAAACGCTCTGAAGGATTTTCTGTTTGTAATCAAGTTCATCATTCAGTCTTTTTATTTCTTCACATTTAGTTTTTACTTTTCTATTGTTTACTTTTTTTAACACCAAGTCTTTGAAGTAGACATTTTGTGGCCAAAGATCTTGAAATTTACATTTTCCAGGCAAGTTTGCCTTAGTTATCAGGTACAGCCTGGTGACTGCATTTGACTTAAAGTGATTACCAGTTGATAAATGCCAGAAAGGGAATAAAATGGCGCTGAAAAATAGCCTAACCATAAAAATAGGCAAAACATGTGAAACAATGCAATAAAAAAATAAAAAAAATAAAATACAGTATAGAAAAATTACATTTTGATAAATGGAAACTAAAATTTAAAGCAACAAAAGAAAATCTCTGATATTCCATGACTTGGACCAAAAAAAATGTAAATTCCCTGACTTTCAATAAAATTCCAAGATATTCCAGAAATCCCATGATCCGTGGGAACCCTGTAAATAAGATACATTTCATAGAAATTTCCATCTCTGGCAACCCTGGGGTTGAGAGCCTCTGATCTGTATATGTGACACTGGACCACAAAATCAGTTATATACATTTTTTGAAATTACATTTATAGATAATCACAAAGCTGAATAAATAAACTTCCAATTGCATTGATGTATGGTTTGTTAGGATAGAAAAGTATTTGGCTAAGATACAACTATTTGAAAATCTGCAATCTAGAGGTGCAAAAAAGCCTAAATATTGAGAAAATCGCCTTTAAAGTTGTCCAAATAAAGTTCTTAGCAATGCATTTATGATAGGAAATGTACAAAATATTTTCATGGAACATGATCTTCGCTTAATTTCCCTAATTTTGTGAAAAATCAATAAGCTAAAAATACACCCGTGCTACTTAAGACTGGTTTTATGGTCCAGGGTCACATATTAAACGTTTATTCCAACAAACAGAATGAAAACTGTTAATTCAGCGTAGCATTAGTCAGACAGTTTGTCATTTCCAAAATGTAGCACCATGTCAGAGAGCATCTGTGCTCAGCCCATTAAGTTGTTAGGGTGCCATTAGCTGTCCCATTAATTCTTGTCATGTGACAGATATTAAACAGTGGCTTTGTCCTCACAGTGATTCAAGTCCACAGTCCTGATTTATAGCAAGCTGATCTGATTCTGTTCATTTTGAGGCCATGACCCTTAACTCATAGACGGTGATCCTTATTTTTCTTCTTTTTTTTGTGGACCCACAGAGAGCAAAGAGACCAAGCGAGGTGATAAATCAAAGGAAAATGGTCTGGGGCCTGTAGGCGCTGAGCCCAGCTACTTTGAGATTCCCAGCAAGGAGGGACAAATGGCACAGAACAGCATCCATGAGATCCCAACCAAGGACACTGAGGGTGCTGGGGCTGCAAAATCAGCTACGGGCAATGCCGCCGCACAGGCCAACACCTCATTCACCATTGAGTTTGACGACACTTCCCCAGGGAAGGTCACCATTAAAGATCATGTGTCTCGTCCACGGCCTAAAAAATCACCTCACGTTGGCGGTAAAGACCTCAGCACCCTGCAGGCAGCCATCATGGCCTCTGAGAGCAAGGTAGCTGACTGGCTTGCACAGAATGACCCTCCTCTAGTGAGACGTGAGTCCACGGAAGAGGACAGTAAGAGCATCAAGAGTGATGTGCCTGTTCACCTCAAGAGGCTTAAAGGTACGCCATTACACATACATTTATTCATGAAGCAGGTGCTTTTGTGAAAGCAGGAAACGTATTAAATGAGAATAATACAAGAAGTAGTAAACCCAAGGGAGAATAGTGCAACCATAGCAAATTTTATAGCAAATTCAGCTGGAGCTGAAGCATGAGTGCAAAAATGTTTTGTTCCTGGTTTAAAGGAACAGTCCACTTAAATATTAAAGGGGTCATGAACTGCCTTTTTAAATTATTTTGTACTGTTCTCTGAGGTCCACTTATAATGTTATCAAGATTTTTACATCAAAAAACATCACAATTCAGAAGTAATAGACTATTTTCTGTCCTGTTTTGACTCTCCTCATCAGAATGCTCTGTTTAAATATGTGTGGGGGATTGTAGAAGTAGACCAAGTGTGCCATATGAGTCCTGAAAAGTGAAGCCAAAACGTCTTGATCACCCCCAGGTGGTCGGCTGCAGTATGGTGTCATGATTGTGACCTTGTGATTGGGTCTGCGGGAATTTGGGTGGAACTTTTAAATCGCAGCTCCACCTCACGACACTACTGCATATGACTCGGGCTCCAAGCGAATCTCTACTGCGCAGACTCTGGCTCCAAATTACGTAATTTCCCCCAAGATGACGGCGGCCATACTGAGATGCTTTGGCTTCACTTTTCTATAATGGAAGGAAGTAGTGACGCGTTGTCCATCTTTTTTTTACAGCCTATGAAGTAGACCCACTGCTATGATTTGCTAACAATTGTGTATGTTTGACAGCCTACATCCTTCATAGATGGACACTGCTGTGATTTAGGTTAAAAGCACATAAATACTCAGTATTTTCTCAAACGATCTGTAATAACAGACAAAGCAAAAGTAACCACGTAATAAAAACAGTTAGCGGCATTACTGTCGTATCCAATATAGCTGGCACAGCATTGTCTTTTAGTTTCAATCTTTCTGAAAATCCTGTGTCGAATTTTCCCTTGTTTGTAAACGAATCTGTGGTAAAATGACATGAACAAGGGACTAAGTTCTAACTGACACGGTCTGGATCTTCATTAAAATGTTAATTAAAGTTCATCCAGTCTTTTTTCTGATTTTGGAATCAGAAAGAAAGCAATGCAAAGACTGTTCTTTCCGAACTTGGCACTGTACGGCGTCTTGTTGTATTTGGAGCCATCTTTATCGTTTGGCTTCTGCTTACAACTATGTTCGCCTCTCATTGTTTACACTACATGTGCCAATCAGTGTGCAGGGCTAAACAGTCAGCGATGTAGGAGGCGGTGTTTAGCCACACTTATAACATCATAAAGTGGCACATTCCACAACCTGTCATTTTGACAGATAGGCTTCAATATAAGATGTTTTCAGGCTAATGAGAAAGCTTTGAGTTCTGAAACTTACAGGATGTTTTTATAGTACAATGAACTCTTATGTGTCAAAATATATGTCATTTTGGTTTCTTGTGTCATCTTGTGCCATTTCAAACCCATATTTTTCTGTGGAACACAAAAGTATCTTTGTTTGTTAAAAAAGAAGCAGTTCATAATGACCAAGGGCTGTCAAGGTCTAAAATAAAAAGCGAGAAATGGCTTTAAAAAAAAACTTTTGTCTTCTGTGACCAGTTTTGGTGTGGTCCTCAAACAAAGCTAAGATATTATTCACTGCTAGCCCACATTTCTGTCCAGAAATGAGGACATCAGTGACTTTATTTTTAAATCTTAATATTGACTCAAGTCATTGTGTGACAATTGTTTTTTCCAAAATGTTTACTTCTGTGCTCCACAGAAAATATAGCAGCAAACAAAGTTTTTTTTAAAGGCTAGTTACAGCAGTTAGTTATGTGATCTTCAGAAGTTTTTTGATGATTGCATTTTTCAAATAAAGGTTGGGAGTTTTTTGTGTTGGAGTCCTTTAACAGGTTTAAATGCATCTAATTTTCTCAGAATATACATTTAATATTAGAATCATTTTGCAGTGATTTTGAAACGATTCTTTCGAAGCAGTTCTGAGCTTAAGGTTGATAAATCCCTCCCTTCCAAAAGCCTTCTCTGCTCTGATTGGTCAGCTGACCAAGTCTGTTGTGATTGGTCTTTCCGTATACAATGCAACTGGTACAATGCATAATGGTGGATACGTTAGCCGCGTGCTAATGTGACTAACTGATGAAACGATACAGATTGTAAACCATAATATGTCTAACAAATAAGTTATTGTCTAATTAGTCTTCATTAATTGACACATTCTTAGGAATTAGTGGTTACACAGCGAATTATTAGAACTATATCATTAAGACAGTAGGCTCTCTGCACTAGGTATACATCACATATTAGCACAAAAACCTTGATATTTTGAGCACATAACGTATTAATCTTACTTACAGGTTGTGGCTTGGAGACACTTGTTGGTCCACATAAAGAAGGCATAGACTTATCTTTCATGGACAAGCATTTAGCAAATCCCACATTGAACTCACTTACAGTAGCAGTCCTCTGTAAAATGACCAGCACACTGGTAGGCAGGAATATGCTAATGTGTTACCCAGTGACGTATATCGGTAATAGGCAGAAGATTTGAAAATATGATGACTTGTTAAAGTGGTTTAGAGTCGCTTCTCTTTCTTTTTAGAGACAATATCCTATCATGCTCTTTTTTGATTAACAACTTTGCAGACTCATATGACCGTTTTTTGAAAACTCATATGACCTGCTCTTTAAACAAAAGACCTTGTACAACGCTGATGCCACCACTAGGCATCTGCAGGAAATTACCTTGTGAATTTGATCTCTCAACACCACAAGGGAGTTTTTTGTCAATTCAAATGAAGTTGAACTGGTTTTTAAATAGTTTAAAACGATGCCTAGGGAGTTCACTTATGTTTTATTCCTTTTAGATTGATTATTTGGACTCAGAAGTGATGAGCAAATGATAAAAGCAGTACACAGTGCCTTATTGTTGGAGCACTGAAGGGAAATGGCATTGCTCAAAGTTTCTGCCATCCTCGCAGTTTTAAAAATGTAAATGAGCAGTGCTGTGGAGTCGTACAGTGATTTATTTCTTGAACATCTGACACAATTAAATGGACAGAATCATAGACTAACCAAAGATGCCCATCCACTTCTTTTCATTAGCTAGACTGGCCACTTTCATTCCCCTTAAGATTTTTCAGAATTTTTCACAGCTGTTAAAGGGATTTATTTAATGATGACAGTAGATTGTACTGAACTCTGCAACCAGCCAGCAGAGTTGTATAACGTCAGCTGAATTTCCCATTCCAGAGGATTAGCTGCCACCTAGCACTTTCAAAACCCTTTTTTTTCTTGCACCCACTGACAGAGCTTAGCAAAGAATGTGGTTAACGCTCCAGTTTCTCCTTACACTCTCCTTAAGGAGCCATTTCTCTAACCGAAGCGAAACTGCATTGATTTCTATTCTATTGATTAGTCTGTGTGGTGGTTTGTTATACAAGATCTGATTTCACAAGCAAATACATCTCCTTCTATGGATCAACTAGGATGCTTCCCTCCGGTAGGACTATTCATTGTAAAAACTGCCGCATGCCGCTATGGGAGAGGAAAGCCCACTCTGCTTGCTCTTGTGTGATTCTGTAATGAAATGTGTGCTAATTTATGAGGAGCATGTGCTTTGCAGCCAAGGAGCGCTGACAGCAAATCCACGTGTGAGCTCTACTCTAAGCAGGACTGATAATTGGTAAAGACTGGTAGACTATGCGGTCTTTCCAGTCAGGCGTGGTTCTTTTCTTTTTTTTTAGTGCATGTGTTTGCAGTTGTCTTTTGGAGACTGCTTTGGTGCTGTTTGTTTTGTTGGGCGAGATCTGAGAACTGGTAAGTTGGATTGTTGTTTCGATTGTCCATGGGTGAGTTGGATGTTTCATTTTGATCATTTAAGGGCTTGTTTCTTGTGTAAGGTGGGGGAATAGTGCATTGGAATTTGGAGAACTAGAAAGAGGAACTGAGAAATATCGAAATTCATGATCTCAGTTATTATAGTTTTATTATAGTTCTTCATTCATTGTTTCAATTTTAGTTGTTCTTTTGAATGGATTTGGAGTTGTTTTTATTCAGTTGCAGTTTTTCATTGCACTTACATTTTATCAAAATTCTGCATTTAATTTAAGTGTGCAAGTTATTTATTTTTTAAATTTTTTGTTTTGTTTTGTTTTGTTTTGTTGCCATTTGGAGAACTATTTTTTTATATTTTCTTTGCAACATTTAAGCTGCACCATTATATGCTGTAACCACTTTTATGTCTAAACACTTCTATTATTGTGGTGTAATTGATTTCAGATTTGCCCGCCCTTAAACGTCACTTACAAAAAGCTATTGTTGTGTTGTATATTGATCAGATGACCCTTCCTGTCTAATTAAATACACAGTCTGAAGTCAGTATTGGGAGGTTAATTAAATCAGATCATCCAGTATTGATTGAAACTTTGAAAATCTCCAATTCTCTTTAAGTTTTTTTATTTCAATACAAAATGTAATTTATTCCTTTGATGCAAAGCTGAATTTTCAGCATCATTACTCAAGTCTTGAGCATCACATGATCCTTCAGAAATCATTTTAATATGCTGATTCGGTGGTCAAGAAAATTTCTTCTTATTATTCATTTTTAAAACAGTTTTGCTGCTTATCTTTGATAAATAGAAAGTTCAAAAGAACAGCTTTTGTTCCATTTAGGTTTTTTTTTTAAACATTATAAGTATTAACTGTATCTATTTATTGTGTCCTTGTGGAATAAAAGTGTACATTTCTTACAAAAAGAAAAATCCTACTAACCCCCGAAACTTTTGAACGGTAGTTCACATTATACAGAGCTTGAACTAGACACAGTATCTCAAGTTAATTTCTGTATTTGTAGAATTTAATACGCGTGTTTACTTGGTGTTATCGGACTAGTTAGAGTAAATGCAGTCTGACTCATAAAGGGCTGGTGGGGCCAGCTCTCCTCATTCAAAGAACATGCTGTGTGACACAGAAGAGCTGCTTTGTTTCAAGGTTTGTACGTGAAAGGCCACTGTCGGAGTGGTGTAGTTGTTTCTCCCAGTCTCCCAGAGCAGAGGCTGTCACTTCTGACTGCATGCTGCTTCCTCAGCCGACCAAGCTGAAGAATAGACGACCCCCTCCTCCACCTCCATTTCCTCGCCTTTTCTTTCCTGTGCTCTCGCTGAGAGTTAGCGTCCAGAGACTTAACCAGTTTTCTAGTCCACTGTAATGCCTCAGGGTGCAACGTATGGGGGATTTTGTGTTAGCTCTTGTTAGGTTTGCATCCGAGGTTGCACGCTTGGTTGAAAGCACTGCCCTATTCTGTGTTCAGATTTGCCGTAACCCATCAAAACAATCTTCTGTTGCAGGCAGTAAACACGAGGATGGCACTCAGAGCGATTCTGAGAACGGTCTAGGATTGCGATTTGGCAGCAAACGCCATGCCGCACTGGAGGAGCGCCTGAGAGCCGCAGGAGTGGGCCGGGTCAAAACAGAGGGGTCATCTTCTGTGAGCCGCACAGCCTTTATGATCGAGTTCTATGACGAGGATAACCCTCGCAAACGGCGCTCCTACTCGTTTTCACAGACCGCACCGCTTCTTGGAGGTGTGGCAGGGGAGGGACTTTGCCCTGCACCGCCCTCACGTCCTAAGGTCGTCCCAACGGCAGCGGACGGCAGCAAGGGCATGTCATCGTCCCTAGCGGCGGTCGCCCCCACGGCTGCTCGACTCCTGCTCAAGCAGAGATCTGAGGAGCCAAAGGTGGTGCAGAGCCCTGCCGCTGCCGGTCAGCCTAGTCCCACAGATGAGACTCAGAAACAAGATGACGACCAAAGCGACAAGGGAACTTACACCATTGAACTTGATAAAAGCAACCCTGAGGAAGAGGAGGCACGGCGAATGATCGATAAGGTAGGACAGCTAATCATAACCCTGGTTAATTGTGGTGTTGTGTAATGGAGGGATAATTCGCCCAAAAATAAAAATTCTGCCATTTATTACTCACCTCATGTCGTTCCAAACCCATAAGACCTTTGTTCATCTACGGAACACAAATTAAGATATTTTTGGTGAAATCCAAGAGCTTTCTGACCCTGCATAGACAGCAATGCAGCTACCACGTTCCAAGACCCAGAAAAGTAGTAAGGGCATCGACAAAATTGGCAGCGTTGAACGTGATTCAACGATGAGGTACTCCTGTGATCATGCATCGAAGACTGACATAGAAGAGAAGAAATCGTTAAATAAAGTCATTATTATTGTTTTCATTGAGCACAGAAAGTATTCTCGTAGCTTTATAACATTTAAAGTTGAACAACTTGTGTCACATGGACTATTTTAACAATTTCCTTACTACCTTTCTGGGCCTTGCACGTGTCAGTTTTGTTGCTGTTATGCAGGGTCAGAAAGCTCCCAGATTTCATCAAAAATATCTTGATTTGTGTTATGAAGATGAACGAAGGTCTTACAGATTTGGAACAACGTGAGGGTGAGTAATTAATGACTTCTTTTTTTAGTTTTGGGTGAACTATCTCTTTAAAATATAGTCTGTCAGTCTCGACCAGCTGGCTTGGTTGGAGGATGGAAGTTCACTGTCATCAAACCTAATCACTCATCACAAGACTCACAGATTAACATGGGAGTCACTTCCCCTTATGAGCAGTGGAAGAAAGACAGAAAAAATAAAAATAGATGGCACTAAGGCTGAAACTGTGTGCAAACATTTTTGAGTTGTGTCTAGCTATAATAGTTGCATACATTTAATACTTTAATGCGTATAGTTTAAATTAGAGGTCAGAATGTTTAAGGAATGTCAATACAGCCTTACAAGCATTGTAATGATCCTCAACATGCTCTCTCGAGTGCATTGTGAATGTTGTGTTTATTCTGGAAATGTGTCTCTGAACATCAAGCAGTTTGAGTGCATCTTGCTGTGAAGCTCTCTGTCTAATGGCTTTATAATGGCTCTCATGTGGCCAACCAATCAACTCCTCCTTTATTCATTTTATCTTCAGGGAGTTTTAAAGCTTTGCCTTTTAATACACGTCTGTGTTCTATTACTTATGGGGTGTTTATGAATGGTCATGCATTTGTTTCGAAAATACAATGAAAAACAGAAGAATATTGCACATTTGAGGTCAATAGTTTACATCCCCCTTTCAGAATCTGCAAAATGAGAGGGATCATACAAAATGCATGTTATTGTTTATTTAGTACTGACCTGAATAAGATATTTCAGGTAAATTTTGTTACATATAGTCCATAAGAGAAAATAATAGTTGAATTTATAAAAATGACCCAGTTCAAAAGTTTACATCCCCTTAATACTATGGTGTTACCTGAATGATCCACAACTGTTTTTTTTTGGGGGGGGGGGGGTTGTTTGTTTAGTGATATTTGTTCATGAGTCCCTTATTTGTCCTGAACAGTTAAACTGCCTGCTGTTCTTTGGAAAGATTATTCCACAATTCCACAATTTCTTAGATTTTTCAGCATTTTTGTGTATTTGAACCCTTTCCAACAATGACTGTATGATTTTGAGATCTTTTCACACTGAGGACAACTGAAGCACTCATATGCAACTATGTCAGAAGGTTCAAACGCTCACTGATGCTCCAGAAGTAAAAACGATGCATTAAGATCTGGGGGTGAAAACTTTTGAGAAGGATGGGGATGTGATTTTTCTTATTTCTTATCATTTAGACATTATTTTAAAAGGCTGATTTTTATTTTTATTTTTTTCTGCTCAAAAAAACATTTTTTATTATTATCAATGTTGTGCTAATTAATATGTTTATGGAAAACATGATATTTGGTTATTTGATAAATCTTTACTGTCACTTTTGATGAATTTAGTGTGTGCTTGCTGATTAAAAGTATTAATTTGTTTTTAAAAAAAAAACTTACTGTCCCCAAAATTTTGAACAAGTAGTGTAAGTCTTTAGGAAACTTAAAAATAAACGCAGATTAAATTAATCTCAAAATAAGCAAAAATATATGGTGAATATTCAGTATCATCAATTGATGGATGGATCAGTAAATAGTCAAGTGGATAGACATCAATTTTATACACACTGACAATAAAGCTGACGTATATTTACCTTATAACATCCTGTGTTGTGTAGGTGTTTCTATTGAACTGACTTCCTGTTTGTACCTTCCTAAGATGTTGTTCTGGCTCTGTTGCTATGGAGTCAGGGCAGCTGTGTTTATCTGCCACATAGGTGCTGCCATTGTGTCATATCTCGCCAGTAAGTGCAGCAGCTCTTGATTCTCCTGCATGTGTTTTGTGTTTGTCATGTGTAGGTGTTTGGGGTAGAGGACTCTAAGGATCCTGGTTGCCCTGAACAACGAGAAGCCGGTGGAAAAGTGAAGGACGGCAAAAAGCTCCGCTCCACTGTGTCTGAGGTAAAGACTTAGGTGCATTTAAAGTACATAATGTTTCTAATTTGTTGTGGACTATGACTACACCAGTCGTATTTTACATTCTAGTTTGAATGATTGGGTTTAATGTTACATGAACAGGACTTTCAGGAATACTGACACAGTGCTTTGTCACTCACTGCTCCCACTGACCATTTCCTTGTTAGGCTGAAAACTGGCCACTTGCTCACTGACCCAGTTCAGGAATGAGAAGTAGTAGTCTACTGCCTTAAGGCAATATCCACACACACACACACACACACACACACACACACACACACACACACATTCAAGAATAAGACTACAAAAGTGTCCTTGTTTTGAATCCTTGTTGTGGATCCACGCCAAGTTTACACCCGGTCTTCACTCCAGTATGAGCAGTGAATCTAATTATTGTTGTTTAACTATTTTAGTGGTGCTTACTAAAGCTAACATAATCAAATAAGTGTAGTTTGTTTAGAAAAGAAGACATTATAAATATAATGCAGACTCCACATCATAGCAAAAAGCCAATGTATCACATGACCCATCAGCTCTCTGTGCTGGACTGGATAACAGATAACTATTGCAGGAGTAATTCAAGTGATTAGTACTGACTAGAGAAACATGTTTGCTTCATTTATAGAGACTTGTGGAGGATTCAGTTGCAGTCGGCAGCCCTCGCTGGGTTTCACAATGGGCCAGTTTAGCTGCTAATCAAACACGGACAGACCCAGAAGGCTCTGGAGCCGAACCACCAGCTTTTGTCCATCAAGAGCGAGGTAATTTACTGAATTTACTTTTGAAAGAAGTCTCTTTAAAACAGTAATATTGTCAAATATTAGTACAGTTATGAATAACTGTATATTTAAAAATATAACTTATTCTTGAGTTGGTCAAATTCACATCGCTTTATACATATTTTGGACTATGGGGGCGTCATTATTTCGATGACGTCAAATGGTTGCATTCAGTGAGTTACTGGTGCTACCTGTTGCTATTTTTTCCCACAACACAACTCAGAAAATAAAATACTGATACGATGACCACAGCTACTAAAAGAGCTTATAGGTGGCGATGATATATGTTTAGGCTTAAACCAAATGCCGTACCATCAATTTTCTCCACAAGGAGTCTAAATGCCTGAATATCAAGGGAAATCTGTGCTAAGAAACTCCTTTAGTGGCTGCAGCATTATGACAAGCATTGACATGGTAAAAATAGCAACAGGTAGTCCAGTAGCTCACCAAGTGCAACCATTTTGACGTCATCAAAATAATGGCACCCCCATAGTCCCCCTCATATTTTATAAATAAGATAAATCTTTCATTGGTTTTCTACTACATATTTCAGTAAGAGACATCATTTATGTTACGTTAAGCCATACGAGTAATACCCGGGATCCCTTTAAACAGTACTGGAAATCATAGGCACCGCTTTATGTTTCTGCTCGTGGGTGCTCAAACAACCCCCGCCCCCACCCTCCCCAAGGTGGCTTTTTTTTTTTTTTTTATATATATAATTTTAATTTTCTAAATAATAACATGGAATAAATTATCACACACATGTGCAACAAATGTTATATTTTCAAATATTTCATTCTCATGCGTTTGATAAATTCACTACACAAAATTTATCTTGGGGAGTGAAACACATGTACTGCAAATGCATTATTTAGTAACCAAAACACATTCTTTCTGTGAGGGCTGCGCTTCACTAAATAAAATAATTTATTGTATACCTGTTTACAATAAGCACTAATTCGCACGTACACAGGACATAGTTTGAGAGCGCACAGCTGCACACATAATATCTGAGGAAGCGCAGAGCCACAATCTCTATATAGGAGAACAAGCCTGCTGCAAGCCGAGATATTCGTGATGGCACCCTCTCGTATTACAATAATGCACTCTTTACATTTGCCATTACAAAAACGCCAAAACCTGCCTCAAATAAACTAGGAAAATGAAAATAAACTCATACAAGCTACAATCCACTTTTTATTGGTTAAATGAACCAAGAATATCTTGTGTTTTTCCGTGGGCGCTCGATCATTTCCGTGGGTGCACGGGATCTGCACCATGCTTCAAATAGGGATGCATTTCTATAATACAGATTTTCTTTTCTCACTTCAGATGGTGATGCATTTGAAACTGGCGTCTCTATCAAGAGCACCGGCTCCACCACTTCCAGCCAAGCTGAGCGCAAAAGAAGGACTCTTCCGCAGCTTCCCACAGAGGAGAAGATCAAGCGCTCTGAGATCGGTGAGAAGCAGGACACAGAACCCCAGGAAAAAGAAAGCCACAGTGACCATAAAGGTGATGGCGAGTGCATTGGCACACCGAACAACAAGGACGTTGTGTCTAGCCAATCCAAGAGCATCCCGCAGGATGGAAAGGCGGGAAAACAGTCATACGTGCGCCCCCTGGGAAATGGAGAAAGGAGAGCATCGGAAGAGAGTCGCAGGAGGCGTTCTGAGGACAAGAGTAAAGGAAGTGACGGGGAGAGGTCTGGGAAGCCGCTGGTGAGGCAAGGTAGTTTCACCATTGAGAAGCCCAGCGGTAACGTCCCCATAGAACTGATTCCCCGCATCAACCGGCAGAATGGAGGAAGGGAGCGAAGTGACTCGGTGGGGAGCATGGACACGGCGACTCTTCTCAAAGACACTGAAGCGGTCATGGCTTTCCTTGAGGCTAAACTGCGAGATGAGAAGAAGCTGGACCCAGTAACGCCCTCAGCCTGCCTTTTATCCCCCGAATCCGATATTGACACAGCCAGCACAGTCAGCCAGGCGGCAGCTGAGGGTGATCGTAAGGCAGTTCAAAAGCGTCGATCCCTCAGCAGCCTTTATAGAGAAAAAAGCAACGCAAGCACCACATCGAAAACCACAACCAGCGCAAGGGAGCGTCTAGAAAGAAAAACCAAAACCAAGACCACAGAAAGCCGCTCAGATACTCGTCGTTCAGTACAGACGTCCTCCCGTAGCCGCCAACCCTCCCAAGATCTCACTGATGATGACCAGACGTCCTCATTAGCCATCTCAGATATTATGTCCTCTGACCAGGAGATGTATTCCAGTCGTTCACACACCAAAGGTCACTTCACCTCCACCGATGACCTTTTGCAGTCCAAGCTTGATACCAGCAAATCCGCAAGGTCTGCAAAACCCAGCAAGACACTGCAAACTAACACAGCGGCCCTTGCGAAGCAGGCTGGTCTTCCACAGCCCCGTCCCACAAGGGCATCCCTTTTGCGCAGGGCTCGGCTTGGAGACACATCGGATACAGACCTGGCAGACGCAGATAGGGTCTCAGTGGCGTCTGAGGTGTCTACCACCAGTTCCACTTCCAAACCACCGTCGGGGAGGAAGACGCAGTCACGCATCGATATGCTAGCGCAGCCTCGGCGCACAAGACTCGGCTCATTTTCAGCACGGAGCGATTCAGAGGCTACGGTCAGTAGGACCACGGTGACACGTGTGTCTGCAGAGACGGCGCTCCGTCTGGGACTGAGAAGCCCAAATCAGCAAGCACCGGACAGCAAGCTAACTGCACGCATGAGGGCTAATAGTGTCTCCAAGCTAACAGACCCCAAGCCGAAGACAGCACCTGTCAACAGCACCCCATCAGGTGAGGAGGAATGTAATAGTAATTCTAATATACTCCTGTCTCTGCTGAATGATTGGAAATGTTACTTAGCAGATACCGAAAGCAGAAGTGAGGTGATTTGTTTTAATGCCAAAGTATTGTGTAGCTACGGAAAGAAAACAAGATTAATGACTTTATTGACTCTAATAGCTGCATAACATTACAGTTGAACCACTGATGTCACATGGACTATTTTAATGTCTTCACTACCTTTCTGGACCTTGCACATGATAGTTGCATTGCTGTGTATGCAGGGTCAGAAAGCTTTTGGATTTCATCAGTAATATCTTAATTTGTGTTCCGAAGATGAACGAAGGGTCCTAGGGGTTTGGAACAATATAAAAGTGAGCAAATGATGGCAGAATTTACATTTTTGGTTGAACTATCCCTTGAAAGATTTAGTTCACCCAAAAATGAAAATTCTGCCATAATTTGTTTACCCTCATATTGCCTCAAACCTCTATGAGTTTCATTCTTCTGTTGAACACAAAAGAAAATATTTGAAGAATTTTGGTAGCCAAAAAGTTAGGGTAGCCATTGACTTCCGTAGTATGGAAAAAATACTAGTTGATGTTTGCAAAAGATTGAATTCTGATATTCTGTTTCAGAATGGTCAAAAAAATAAAAAGAAAAGAAAAATGTAAGAATGCGCAAATGAACACTAAGATCATTAAGATCTATTTAGAAAACCAACCTGATCTAATGACACCAAACATACCTGTGGGAACTTTTTCGTAAGACAGAATACGTAACGCCATGTGCGTTTCGTGACATATTCGATGTGAAATATCTACTGAGTGGTGCTAAAAAGTTCCGGTTTGTTTCACCGTCTGTTTTATGTGATGTTGATTTTGTACACGTCATGAATCATGTTTTTCACGGGATTCGTACCCAAGGATTCCGCATCCTCAGTCAAATTCTTTGCCGGCTGAGCTACCGAACAGCTTATTACATTTGAAAAGTGAAACATATGGGGCTGTAATCATAACTATGTACCAAAGCGATTACAAGTGCTTGCTGTTTTACCACCTCTAGTGTTGATTTCTGTTGGAAATTGCAGTGATATGCACTTATTAGTACATATTTCACATCTTGTGAAAGTTCCCACAGGTATGTTTTTGTCATGAAATCAGGTAGCAAAAAACATATAGGGTGGATTTTCATTCCAAGTCATTAAAATAACAATTGTATGAAAGTTCAGCAGCAAATAAAAACTACACAGTTGTGAAGTTGTTTTAACTAAGTTTATAATGAGACTTTTAGCATTCAGCAAAATTTAGCAGTGCATTTTTGTGATGTTTCATGTGGACTGGATCAGTGTCATTGGTCATGTTTGTCAGTAATTGTCTGTCTCGGCATGCTTGTGATATTTATAAAGATCCCATTTTACACAGAAACTCAACTTGAGCCTGAAAGTGTTCTCGCAGAGGAGGAGCCCATGGGTACTGTAACATCTCTGGGCTGTGTGTGTGTGTGTGTATGTGTGTAGAAACTAAAAGTCAGCATGCGTTTAAATGTTATTCAAATCAGTGTGTAATTTCATTTTTTTAATTTATGCTTCTTTTTTAAATCAAACTCAGCAGTGATGAAAATGATCTCAGTTTATTTGTTTTCCTGTTAAAACAATTGTTTAAAGAGCGATATCTGGTCTTTAAACGCATCACGTTGGCCTACTAGTATTTAAGTGCTTAGAGTAAATATGCTCAATAGAGTACTTAATGAATTATGTTAATATTAAAATGATGGCTTCATAGATGTTTGTCCTTTAATGCCACACAGTCAAAATCAGAGCAAAGTTTTGTCTCATATGCTGATGCAAGCACTGAGCAATAAGAAATGAGGGTCAGTGGATGTTAAACACATTCCCCCTGGTGGTACAAAGTTAAAACAACATGACAGCAAACAGCTTTGCAGGCGCAAAGGAAATATTCATTTCAGATGCAAATATCCTGGAGTTTATGAAGGATACTTATTTCGGATAAAACCCACAACCATCATCATCCTTTTCATCACTTGCTAGTGTCATATTTTAGAGATAGTCGGTCAAAAGAGCTTTGCTGTTTGATTTCTGCAGATGTAACTGCAATATTCAACTTCTTTTGCACTGTGTGGTTTGTTTTAAACTCTTCATACATAATTTTGATAACTTACAGTTGCTCCATCCCCATTTGAAACAAGGTTTTTTTTGGGAACGGTTATATAAGAATATAGTGTACAAATACAAACTTTAAATTAAAACCAGCAAGATTATTGTACAATAATACTTGAATTATAGCATATTGTTTAATTGCCATGTTTATAAACCTTGAGCCAGTGGGGAAGAAGATTTTTGCTTCATGTAAGATGCAAGGAGTTTAGAGACTGTGTCTGTAATACTGACAAAAATACTCATACATTAACTGCTCCCAAAAGTTTTTTTTGAAATATACATACCTGTAACCACCCTCTCAGTTCATATGGAACTTTAATATTTGTTATTAATTGTATTTCTGTAAACATTTCAGTCATACCTCTCTCTTTTTTCAGCCACTAACCGGTGGAGACGGCTGCCCCCTGAATATGCCTCTACCTCTGAGGATGAGTTTGGCTCTAACCGGAATTCTCCCAAACACATTCGCCTGCGACCGGGCACCACCCTTCGTACCAGCAGGCTGGGTGGTCCCATTCCGGTCACAACCAGCCCCGGGGGTCTCCTCCTCAAAAACAGAATGAAAGAACAGGAGGAATACATACGAGATTGGACAGCCCACAGCGAGGAGATAGCCAGGTACTCATCAACTCTGTGTCCTTATCATACACACAAACACAGAATCACATTATTAAAGCTGCATTATGTAACTTTTTTTCGTTTAAAAATGATCCAAAATCAAGTTTTGAACAAGTACATAACCAGTCAGGGTTCAAAACAATCTACTTACTTTCGCCCAATTCATAACGATAAGTTTATAATAATGTAATATTTTATAATTTTAGTGGTTGTGTCATTACTTCACGTCTGTAGAGTTTTTTTTCGATTGCCCATATTGGCGGCACTGAATGTAAACAATGCCACTGAACTGAACAAAACTGCTGAAAATGGTCAATTATTGTCATGTTTTGGGCTGTACTAATCGGTCGGATCAAGAAACATTTGGAGTACTATAGGCTGGCAAAGTTATAACAAATCAAGGAGAAGAGTGCAAAAAACTGTCTGTTTGTGGCCAAACTGAACCAGGATTTCCAGGGCAAGAATCTTGACAACATTCATGTTTATTCTTATCATTTCCAGTCAGGTAGGTGAAATATTAGGCTAATATCTTAATTAATACTGCTCATATGTATCTTTATCACATATAAGTTAGTTAATAGTTAAAAGTTAGTTTGTCAAAATATTGTGCCCTTTTCCTGCTTACTAAGTCCTTCTCTATATGATTTAGCAGCTTCCACATGTTTTTTTCTGTGGATTAGACAGCATAAATTACCAGAACAACGTATTCAGCAGTACATCAACCATGCACTCCAAGCTATTGTTTAACTTACATCAAAATATCTCCAGAATGGCCGCGCATCCGGGTAACTGACCAAATTTGTGTGTAAAAGTGTAAACCCTCTAGGGCAGTGGTTCTCAAACTTTTTTGGTCGTGCCCCCCTTTAAACGTATAAAAAAATCTGGCGCCCCCCTTCTTCCCGAATTTCCATCCCACCCGAGACTAACAAATAATTTTATTACCATTACAAAAAAAAATAATGCTTTTTTAATTGTAAAAATCTAAAAGGGAAAAAAACATCTGCAACACTTGAAACTTAAAATAGCACTGAGAGAATAACTGTATTACTTTTATTTTTGCTGTTTTATGCTGTCCCCAAGGCATAGGGCACACACACACACACACACACATACAGACCTTTCCTCCTCACCTACGCAATTAACACCGTTTCTACACCAGACGCGAGCGGCAAAATACAGTAGAACCTATTTTAATCAGTACCCATTATAAACTTAAGTCACCGTGTCTAAACCGGACTCTACAGTTGTCGCGTCGCGTCACAGCGCAAAAGCTCTTCACTGGACGCAACAAAGCGAACGTTGCAAATCATTTTAACTTTGTGTCAGTACGTCATAAACAAAAAAAGGCATCAGCTTAATGTCGGGGATTTATCGCGCTCCACATTGAGTATAGACAGCATGTTTACAATGGTAGTTTTGTTGCGTCCCGTTTAGAGCTGTTGCGACGTGAAAACTGTAGCGTCCGGTGTAGACGCAGAGAAGCTGTGTTTAAGATACGTCTCCTCATATTTTCTGCATTTAGCTTTTGAATGACTAGCACCTGCCTGGGTCTGTGCGACTTCATTTGTTGCTTTCACAGACCAATCCGTCTCCCATTCTAAGTTACGCCCGACTTTTTTTTATTTTTTTATTTTTCTGCAGATGGACCGCGCCCCCCCTGCAATACTCTTGCGCCCCCCCTGGGGGGCGCGCCCCACACTTTGAGAACCACTGCTCTAGGGTGACCACCTGGTAATAGCTCTTTTGCGAAACATAGATGTGATTTTGCGGGACATGTGCGAGACAGATACATTTTCCACTGTTATGCTAGGTAAATACTGATTTACATCCGTTGTCATATGCGCTTATTTATGTTTCTGAGCACACACATGTAAGCGCGAGAAAATGCGTCCGTTTCATGTGAGAGTGAAGAGAATCCACCTGCGAGAGAATAGATTTGTGCTCTTGCATTACAGTAATGTGCTCTTGTCATTTGTCATTAAAATAACGCCACAGAAACCACCTCAAACGAACTATTAAAATAAAAAGAAAGTCACGTCTAACAGCTGCATCGTTTTTTTTTTTTATTGTTTAAAATTAAACATTGTTTTTTCCGCCTGTGCTGGACCATTTCCGTCGGTGGTGCTAGATCACTTGATGAGGTCCGCACATCTACAACTACGGCCCAAAATAATAAATAAAAAGCTTTATCAAAAAGTCAAAAGAATGCATGCACGTTTTCTTAATATGATAAGTAACAACTAACAGACAAATGCGGGACATTTTGCGGGACAAGGGGTGAAAATGTTGTGTGGTACAACGCAAAGCGGGACGGGTGGTCAACCTAAAACCCTCTATTGTAAAACTTTTTCAGCTGGTCAGAACAAAACTGACAGACATGTTACTTACTTGTTTAGATGGCATTTTCAGGTGAAACTACTTATTTTGGACATATTTCCAAGATGTGGTATCTGTAATTCCAAAATACAGTAAATATCCACACTGGTGCGTCGACTGATAGTCCACGCACACACTTCAAAATATTAGATTCATCCGCCCTGAGGAGCGGTGCCGATGCACAACCCACATATAGAACGTATAGAAGTTAATTCCGCAAATAACTGCTATTGCAGGTTTCAAACAGAGATGGCGACAAAGAGTCGAAACTTATGTAATGCAGCTTTAAAGTGTCCCACAGTTACTTGAGTATTCTTCTGGTCATATTTCATCAGATATTCCTTAGACTTGACGCTGAAAATCAGAAAAAAACATAAGCGTTGATTCGCCCCAGTAATGGTTTGTGTGGTTCAAGGTTTAGAGCTCTTTAATGAAAAATCTTTTGAAATCCCTGTGGAGAAAATGATTGGGTAAAAGACATTGAGAACCAGGGACACTGAAAAAATGGACACTCAGTGGTGGTGTTACATGAAGGCACATAGTCTATTATCTCAGGAGATGTCCTCATGTAGCATTAGTCACAGCTGGAACAGCAACAAGAGAGTCTTCAAATCCACTGCTGCGGGGCAAACACTAATATAAGCTGATCACAAGCTCATTCTCTCTTTCGCTCTCTCTCTTACTGTTCCATAATATGTTTGACATTTTATTTAGTGTTTATCTCTCACTAGCCCCTTTTTCCTATTCTCATTTATCTACTTAAATTTCAAACAGCAAAAGCTAACGTTTTCAGTTACCAGTGCCCTTAGAAATGCAGTGTTTGCGGTTAGCCATGGTTAATTTACTCTGTAAATGACTGTGTCCGGTAACTGTGGGGTTACTAAATTCATCTGCTCATGTGATCTCAGCATGGCAGCTCCCATGAGGCAACGCACTCAATGTAAAATCAGTTTTTATTCATCTACTTTTATGACTGGGGTCTTTATCTTAAAGGAATAGTTCATCCAAAAATGAAAATCTCATCAACATTTACTCCACTTACTGTATAAGCTTTTTTATTATGTTGAACACAAAAGGCGATATTTTGAAGAACGAAACAGTTGTTGGTCCTCACTGATTTCCTTTAGGGAAAGAAATACCATAGAAGTCAATGAGGACCATCAACTGTTTGATTACCAGCATTCTTCAAAATATCTTCTTTTACGTTTAACATACTGCAGAAAGAAACTCATACAGGTTTGAACATGAGAGTGAGTAAATAATGACAGAATTTTCATTTTTGGGTGAACTATTCCTTTATTGTAAGTGGACATTGTTACATATTTCAAAAGCACTATTTATAGTTTTAATGTTTCAAGTGTAATGTAAGATTTTGTGTTTTAAAGAATAAAATACTGTGTCAATTTTACACATTTTTTTCCACACAAATGTGAGATTGCATCTTTAGCAATCCATATATGTCTCATATGTTGTTGAACTTGTATTCATGTAGTAATACTGCCACCTTGTGGTTATTCTAACAAGCCTTTCAACATTACAACCCCATGATAATTAACCATTCCTCAAAATCTATACACAACAAATGTGTGATTCACATGTAACGAGCCATTATTTATGTATTTGCCATGTTATAATATTATATACACTAATGAAAAGTTTAAAAGTATTGCTTGTAATTACCAGTGTTGAAAACAGTTTAATATTTTTGAGGAAACTTTGATGCATTTTCTTTAGGATTCTGTGAAAAAGGAATCTTTTGCAACAATGTAAAAGTGTTTACTGTTACTTTTGATTAATTTAATGCATCCTTGCTACATAAAATGATTGATTTCTTTAAAAAAAAAAAGGTTGTGGTAGTGTACACTACCAGTCAAAAGTTTTTAGATAGTAAAATGTTTAATGTTTTGTAAAGACCAAGCCTGCATTTATTTATTTGATTTAAAGTAGAGAAAAAAAACAGTAAGTATAGTTCTCTATTTGAATATATTTTAAAATCTAATTTATTCCTGTGATTTCAAAGCTGAATTTTTAGCATCATTACTCCTGTCACATGATCCTTCAGAAATCATTCTAATATTCTGATTTGCTTTAAAAACATTTATTATTACTATGTTGAAAACAGCTGAGTAGAATTTTTTTTCCAGGTTTCTTTGATTAAATAAATATAAATAAATATATTTTCTATCCAATATATATATACAGCATATATTATATAATGTTACAAAAGCTTTTTATTTCAGATAAATGCTGATCTTTGGATCGTTCTATTCATCAAAGAATCCTGAAAAAATGTTGATGATAATAATAATAATAATAATAATAATAATAATGTATTTTTAACAGTAAATCTTAGAATGATTTCTGAAGGATCATGTGACACTGAAGACTGGAGTAATGATGCTAAAAGTTCAGCTTTGATCACAGGAATAAATTACATTTTAAAATATATTCAAACAGAAAGCGGTTATTTTAAATAGTAAAAATATTTCACAATATTACTGCATTTGCTGTATTTTGGAATAAATAAATGCAGGCTTGGTGAGCAGAAAAGACTTCTTAAAAAAAAAAACATTAAAATCCAAAACATTTGACTGGTAGTGCATGTTTTGATGTTATAATTTTTTATAAATGATGCATGTGATGCATGTCATCCATTCAGTACGTTAATTTGCCATGGGATTGCATATATAAGCATGTGCATGCATAGAGTAGGGACTACCTAATGTGAGTCTGTGATGTCATTTGCATGATGTGTGTGTATTTGTGCTCCCCTAGTCTAGACACCCATCTGAATGTTTACAGGTTATTTCCCTGTGTGCGCAGGATCAGTCAGGACCTGGCCAAGGACCTGGCCATCCTGGCACGAGAGATCCATGACGTGGCGGGTGAGATCGACTCGGTCAGTTCCTCCGGCACGGCTCCCAGCACCACGGTCAGCACAGCCGCGACCACACCGGGCTCCGCTATCGACACCAGGGAGGAGGTACATTGACACCTTATTCACTTTCGATATGTTTGTTAGTTTGCAAGGTGCTTGTTCTCAACACGCTTCTTGTTCATTTTCCCTTCTGCAGCTGGTTGAAAGAGTTTTTGACGAAAGTCTAAACTTCAGAAAGATTCCCCCTGTAGTTCATACCAAAGCCTCAGAGATCAATGGCAGACCGGTGGAGCTTCGTCCACGGGCCCCGGATAGTCTGGACCCTCAGGCGGCCCTGCGCAGACGTACCTGGAACCGGGATGAGGTGAGACCGGTATGGGCCACTTAACTTCATGAAATGTTCCTTATCTTTATAGATTTCAGGTTGTGTTTTTTGTTTTAAAGCGTGTGTGTGTGTGTGTGTGTGTGTGTGTGTGTGTGTGTGTGTGTGTTGTGGCTCCAGATGAGAACGTCTTGTGTTGATGTTAACTGATATGATGTAATTAAGGTTAATTACTTCAGTATTTTATCGACTGGATGTTGTTTGTTTGGTAAATTATTAATTAACACGGTCCCAATGGTTGTTATTTTTGCAGGCGGTGCTAGACAGTTTATTGCTGACGTCGGTTTCCCAGCTGTCTTCCAAAATCCGTCAGTCTGTAGATAAAACCGCTGGTAAAATCAGGTTAGTCATATAATCATAGATGTGTACTATTTGTCATTAAGCCAAATTACATAAAGGGTCATTTTATACACTACCAGTCAAAAGTTTTTGAACAGTGAGATTTTTTATTTATTTTTTATTTGATCCAAAATACAGCATCAGCAGGAATATTGTGAAATATTTTTATTATTTAAAATAACTGCTTTTTATTTGAATACATTTTAAAATCTAATTTTTTTCTTGTGATCACAGCTAAATTTTTAGCAGCATTACTCCAGTCTTCAGTGTTCCGTGATCCTTCAGAAATTATTCTAATATGTTGATTTGCTGTTCAAGAAACATTTATTATTATTATTATTTAAAACAGTTGAGTTTTCAGGATTCTTGTGATGATGATTTGGGGGGGGGGGGGTATAGAAATTAATACTTGTATTTAGCAAGGATATTAGAATGATTTCTGAAGGATCATGTGACTGGAGTAATGATGCTAACAATTCAGTTTTGAAATAAATAAATTAAATTTTAAAATATATTAAAATAGAAATTTAAAATATTTGCTGAATTTTACTGTTTTTGCTGTACTTTCGATCAAATAAATGCAGGCTTGGTGAGCAGAAGAGACTTCTTTAAAAACATTAAAAATCTTTTATGAAGTTTGAGAAGCACTGTTAAAACACTCACTGCTAATATTACAGTTTTACATTTTTATACGTAAACTGTAACTGCTAATGGATAAATATGGATAAATGTTTTTCTGTTGTTGTTGTTTTTTTAACTATTCAAAATATAATAAAAAAAATAGTAATATAGTTGCCTGTTCACTGTTTTAAAGGATATTGTTCAAAGACAAAGACAGGAATTGGGATGATATTGAGAGCAAACTGTGTTTGGACAATGAAGTTCCACTTCCCAAAACTACAAACAAGGTAAGTTCCTTAATGCTGAATGTCTTACAGTATCAGATATTAATCTATACTTCCGCTAATTATTCTTTATGCCATTTAGGAAATTTCATCTATACTAACAGAGCTGAAGAGGGTAGAAAAACAGCTTCAAGGTAAGACTTACACCAACAGCGTCACAATGAAACTAAATTTAGCTTGCCTAAATAATCGTCTAAACTGTCCACATGCATTTGATGCAGCACATTTCTATTGTCAATATGCTGTACAGCTTTTTATCATATTTTTATTATTTGATATAGATATTTAAAGGGATATTTCACCAAAAAATGACAATTCTGTCATTAATTACTCACCCTCATGTTGTTCCAAACCCATAAGACTTTGTATATCATGGGAACACAAATCAAGATATTTTTGATAAAATCCGAGATCTTTCTGAGCCTGCATAGACAGCAACGCAAGACCCAGAAAGGTAGCAAGGACATCGATAAAATATTCCATGTGACATCAGTGGTTCAACCATAATGTTCTAAAGCTACGAGAATACTTTGCGCAAAGAAAACTCTTCCATGTCAGTCTTCCAATATTCATAAAATTAAGATTTGCTGTCTATGCAGGGTCAGAAAGCTCTCAGCTTTCATCAAAAATATCTTAATTTTTTCCGAAGATGAACAAAGGTCTTATAGGTTTGGAACGACATGAGGGTTAGTAATTAATGACAAAATGTAGTTTTTAGTTGAACTATCCCTTTAAATAACTTCTGACCATTACATCAAAGCCAACTCGTGATGTTTTTGGTCTAATTTAAAGCATGCAGTTGTAACACAATAAAATACACAGGCATTCGCACTTATAATGCGTTTCTCTATCTCTGCAGCTATAAATGTCATGGTGGACCCTGATGGAACCCTTGACGCTCTGACCAGCCTCGGCCTGACCAGTCCAACCACCCCCAAACCCAGAAGCAGTCCTGGCTCTCAGAGCATATGGGGGCCTCTACCCAGTAACGGAGCCCCTCAGCCTGCACCACCACCAACAGTCAGCTCCACCCCAGACAAACCCAGCGTAGGACTCAACTTCAACCGCACACATCCCACCGGAGAGGAAAGTGCCATCGCTAGCAAATAAAAAAGACGTTCTTTTAGTAAACTGGACTAATAAAACTACATACTGTAACTTGTTCCTGAATGGATCTTTTATGTGTATGTATAATGTACTATGTGCCCTTCTACAGGATTCTGTATGAGGTCTGTTTATGTTTTACCCTGTAGTCGTGTAACCTTTAGGATCACACCTGTGTATCTGGACTGAATGCTTAGCACAGCTAAGCAAAACCGCACCAAAACACAAACAGCTGCATGTGACAGGAAGCAAGAGGCCATCCAATGAACTGCCAGACGGATCCTTAGTGAACGGACAAAAACAACTCCAGTGCCTGTCTGCTCTCCTCTGAGCTTACTTTTCTTTGATAACACGTTCTGCAAACTATGCGCAAACTCAAATGTATTTTGAAATTTGTCTGTTTAGATAACTGTCATTTTTGGAAAATGTGTAAGATGTTACATTTTTGTGCTTTCAATCTGTTCTAAATTAGCTTTTTTTTAATGGAATGAAGAATTTGTATCATTGGAAATTGGAATATCTGTTGCATATAACTTTGTAGCTTTCAATTACAAAAACACAAAGAGAGGGAACTTGCAGACTAATGCATGGCATGCACTAACGGACTGGTAAACCGCACCCTGGCTAGATCGATTTTATGCTCCCTCGATCAGCAAAGCTGAATCAGCCTTATGACTGTAAACACGTGTGTACTAACATTCTGCATAGACGGACGTCTCTGATACCTACTAGCCTTCTTCTCATGAAAATGTTCCACCTCTCTGTGTGCGTTTACTGTTCCCTGTTTCTTTCCTTCTGCTGCTTGTCTGTATTTTTAGGAGGATGCTGGTGGAAAACCTGAACCACTTTCCTGGCCTTTGTTTAGGAGCCCTGTAGGAAGAGTATTTCTGACTTATAGTGTAACTGTAGATTTAGACGATAGTGCAGATTGGTACCTGACAGAATACATTCAGTGGGCTTTTCTGTGTTTTCTACATGTATTATGTCACTAAGTGCCCAGTATTTTCAGCTTAGTCTTTGGGTTTTTGACGACGACAGGACTTGATTTATTGTTAATACGGTTTCATTTTGCACATCAAAGGCGTAATGTGAAATGAAGTAGTCGATTCAGGGCACTAAAACGATTAGGTCACCACTAAATCCCACAGTACTCACTACAAGATGCCTTTCAAGTGGGACGCCCCTCTGACAAAACAACCTGTGTGACTCTGCCAGTGTATAAGAGGGTGGGTGGCAGATAAAGTGCTTGGTACATCGATTTTTTTCTTTCCCTTGTGTGGTTTACACATTGTGTATCATATCAGTGTTTTTTCCATTTTGTTGTTTTTAATGTGTTTTATTTATTTTTGTTTCAAATGTTATGGCACTTTTTTTCTTTTTTATATAATTTTGCATATTCTCAATAAAGGGGGGAACAGCATATTAAATACAAGTTTTTGTTTAATTACGAATTAGAGTTGTTTGTTTTGTCCCGTGTCCAGTTTCTTTGATAGGGAAATATACTGTACAATTTTTTTTTTTTTTTTACAAAATACTTTCTCCAAATTGTATTTAGCAATGACGATGCAATGTGAACTATAAAAGTTAAAACACAGGCAAATGTATTACCACTACACGTTAAAGAAATATTTATATAAGACATTTCGCTCTGTATGGTACATAATGGAAAGTTCAGTGCAATATGTTGATACTATGGATCCAGAGCCAAACTTTTCCACGACTTTGCTTGTTCTCTTTTATACTGTTCCAGCTCCTGAGAAAAAAAAACACACACACAAGGAAAAAAGTTTCAATGCAATGTTTCTTCTCTAATACATTAAAGGTGCAGAATGTATGGAAGCCCATTTCCACCACAAAATAAAAACAAAAAAAGGGTAATTGCGACTTTTTATCTCTCAATTCTGACTTTTTTTTCTGTTTCTCTCAGAATTTCATGCTATAAACTTGCAATTCCAAGTAATGAAGTCTGTATTGCAAGACAAAGTCATTATTACTGTGTTCCAATTATTCAGTTAGAACTGCGAGATATAAATTTGCAATTGTGGGGACAGTCTTTTTTTTTCCCCCTCAAAATGTATACTTTATAACTTGCAATTCCGAGTTTACATCTCACAATTCTGAGTAAAAAGTCAGCACATTTTTATCTCGCAATTCTGAATTTACTTCTCGCAATTGTTCGTTAATATAAAAAGTCAGAATTGTGAGTTTATATCACTTAATTCTTTAGAATTGAGTTTTTATCTTTCATCTCAAGTTTTAATTTCTGCAATTCTGAATTTGTATCACGCAATTCTGAAAACTGCGAGACAAATTCTGAATGTATTCCTTGCAATTGTGAATTTATCTAGAAAGAAGTCAGAATTAAGAGTTTTTTCCTCACAATTCTGACTTTATTTCTTGAGAGTTTATATCACTCAGTTCTAACTTTATAACTTGCAACTGTGAATTTATATCTCATAATTCTGAGATAAAAAATTTGGAATTGCAAGTTTTCCCCCCAAAATTCTGACTTTATAACTTGCAATTGTGAGTTTATATCATTCAATTCTGAGAAAAAAGTCAGAATTGTGAATTTATATCACGCAACTATGAGGAAAAAAAAAGTCAGAATTAGGAGGTTTTATCTTGCAACTCTGACGCAATTCAGAATTTTGAGATAAAACGTTGCAAAAAAAATGTTTTTAATTATTCAGTGGCAGAAATAGGGTTTACCTTCTTAAAGGAGTCACTGGATGCCATTGTCAAGTTGATATGATTCTTTAGGGTCTTAATGAAAAGTCTATAACATATTTTGGTTAAAATTTCCCAATGGTGTAAAACAACACCCATTTGTGGGGCAGTCATGGCCTAATGGTTAGAGGCTCAGACTTTTGAGTCTCATGTCCAGCAGGGATTGTAGGTGGGGGAAGTGAATAACCAGCACTCTCTTCCACCTTCAATAGCACGACTGAGGTGAGACCTGAGTGTGTGTGCACCACACTTGACCACACGTCATGTCCTTTTGCTTTACTTGTCAAAAAAAATACTCACTTCTTATGTAGGTGAAGCTGGATCATGTATGATTCGCACGAACAGACACATTGGAAGTTTTTTATTTAGTAGTTTTTTAAGAATTGTTGAAAGTTACCTAGCTGGGGACCATTTTCAGGCGCTGCGCAATATCATTGCGCCTGCTGCACCCATGGTACGGCAGCAAAGTTCCTTGATTATTACACCAGAATAAGGGTATAGTTCCTATCCATATCAGCCTTCTGTCTGTCTTAGTATGCAATGTAACTACAGAAGAGTCAAGTTTTAAATAGGAAAAATATCAAAAGTCTTCGGTCATTTTTAAGCGAGATGCTAACAGTCTAAATCAGATTCAATGATTTATGCTAAGCTATGCTAAAAGTGCTACCGCCAGACTCAGAGATCGGCTGAATGGATTTGAAAACGATAAAACTCTAGGAGAGTTGGAAAATGAGCCCATTTTCAAAAAAGTGGAGTGTTCCTTTAAGAGATTATTTATATTTTTTAATCAATCATAAACACATAATTTAACATGTATTACTCATAATTTAACATGTATTAGAATTTTAATGTGCAAAAACTGCAAGCGAAAGTGTGTGCAATACTGACCTTCTGGCACATATTAGCTTATGATTGCAATCACTAAGCACTAAGCAATAACACCCTGAATTAAAGTAGGTGAGAAGCTACTGGAGGGCAGTAAGTGTAAGGTATTGGGTAACTTTCAGTCACATACTGTACTCCGAAGAAAATCAGTCTGGAGGATCAGTTAATGGCTACAGTACAGTAATAACTCTGAGTCAGTTTTACTGCAGTGTTATAGACACAAACATGACTAGAGGTTACTAGAAGACAAATATTTGCTGAAGGGTGGTTTTACAGTGACAGTAAACATGCTTTCTTGTACCTGGTCTTTCTGGGCTCTGATAGAGTCTATGAGGGGTTCACTGTACTGAGGGTCTTTGGCAGGATCTTTCAGCTCCTTGCGTTCCTTGGTGTTCTGAAGACAAAAGGTCAGGGATCAGACATACATTATTATACCATTATTATTGTTGTTTAAAGCAGGAAAACATGCCTCAGGTGGGAAAACCCTTTCAAAAACCTTTTTCCAAAGGTCTATGGGGTTTTTGGCATGAAGAGTACTGATATCAACATCAGAGGTTACAGGCGGCCCTAGAAGATGAATCAATTAAAAATATTTTGAACACCTACATATATGAGTACATGAAAAATGTATATATACTGTAGTGCATTATAATTTTGCTTATACTTGTGTTTATAATTGTGCATTTAGATGCTACATTTCATTAAAACAATGTGTAACAATATATCAGTAATTTGTGTTCAGAAGATAAACAAGGGTCTTACAGGTTTGGAAAGACATGAGGGTGAGTAATTTATGACAGAATTTTTTGGGTGAACTATCCATTTTAACAATAAAAATCTTAAACCACAACAAAAGCATAATACATATTTTACCGATTTGACTGAGGGAGTCAAAGCCTGCTGGAATAGCCAGAGGTTTGCTGGGGTCAGTAGAAACTGACTTTCTGAAAGAATACAAGAGAACGCCATTTTAGGTGTTAATACTGTGACTAATAAACTTTAGTAATGAAGAATGTCCCACATCTGAAGTACAAGAGAATAATAAAAGGTTCATACGGTCTTTCAGTCCCAAATGCCAACTGATTAACAAAACTCCTGCTTTTAGACATTGTTGCTTCTGACTTGCTGCTGGTGAACTACAGAGAGACAGAGAGCACATAAATATAACACTGATCATAGAGAAATAAATTCCAAATGGCTGATTTAGTAAAGCTATCGAAGGGTGATGTAGGTTCAGAGTTTCTCAGTAACTGTTTTTCTGGAGATAAAAATTAGTGTAGGTTATGATCTATGATCATTTTCAAACTGAATTCTGAAATTCTGTAGTATGAAGTCAGTCTTACGATTAATGAAGCTCCATAGAAGTGGGCTATGAAGCGCAGAGTCTTACAAATCACCTTTCTCTTCTCTGAATCAAAGTCCTAGAAGGAGATGGATAGTTAAAATGTCATTGATGAATATAATATTAAGTAAGTCTGAATTACTTTTATTTAATGTTTGATTGGAGCTAAGAGTTCACTTTATAGTTAAGATGTAATTTAAAAAAAATAATGCTTTGACTGTTGCATATTGCATTGTTTTGTATGATATTTAAAACAGAAAGCTGTGTTCAGTGCATCCAATGGAAGTCTGTTTCCACCACTGAATAAGAAATAAAAAAAGGTTATGGTTTCTTTCTATTTCACATTTCTGACTTTTTTTATCTCAGAATTGTGAGATATTACAGGGGTTGGACAATGAAACTGAAACACTGGCCAATATAGTGTTGGAGGTTTCATGGCTATATTTGCGGAGCCTGGTGGCCAATCTTCACTTATTGCACATTCCACCAGTAAGAGCAAAGTGTGAAGGTCGACTATGTGCACCCAATGGTTCAGACATTGTACCCTAAAGGTGGTGCCATGTATAAGGATGATAATGCACTAATACACACAGCAAGACTGGTGACAGAGAGGTTTGATGAACATGAAAGTAAAGTTGAACATCTCCCATAGTCTGCACAGTCACCAGATCTGAATATTATTGAGGCATTTTGGGATGTTTTAGAGGAGCGAGTCAGGAAACGTTTTTTCTACAGCAGAATCACATAGTGACCTGGCCACTGTTCTAGAAAAGGAATGGCTCAAAATCCCTCTGGCTACTGTGTGTGACATGTATTTGTCAATCGAAAACGAAATGATGCTGTATTGGCCACAAAAGGAGGCCCAACACTATACTAATTGTGGTCTAAAACCAAGTGTTTCAGTTTCATTGTCCAACCCCTGTAAACTCCCAATTCTGACTTTTTTCTCAGAATTGTGTACATATTAACTCGCAGTTGCAAGTTATAGTCAGAATTCTAAGATATAAACTCACAATCCTTTTTTCTCAGAATCACAAGACACAAACTCACAATTTTAACTTTTTTCTCCAAATTGTGATAAAAACTCAAAATTGTGAGTTGAAATCAGAATTGCATAATAAAAACTTGCAATTCTGACTTTTTTCCACGCAAATGCGAGTTTTTCTCTCGCAATTATGATTTTTTTTCTTGCAATTCTGACTTTTTTTTCCCTCAGAATTGTGAAATATAAAAATCCAATTTTGAGAGCGAAAAAGACATATCAGATATGTTCTGATATGACTTTATTTCTCATAAATGCACGTTTATTTCTCAGAATAACCACTTTATTTAGTTTACATCTCATAATTCTGATAAAAAGTTGCAGTACTAATTTTTTATTCAGTGGCGGAAACGGGCTAACATAGTATACTGTAGAAAGTAGCAGGCTGTAGGAGATTTTACCTGAAAGATGTCAAACTTGCTTCCAACTATGAGAAGAGGAACAGGGAAAGGGTTGATGAGCTCCCTGTCCTGTTAAAAAGAGACTGTTTCATGTAATGGACTGAAACATTCAATTTCAAGCTTCATTTATAGCAATTATGTTACTCTCTCACACCGGATAATCTTTGTGGAGGACTCGTGGGACTCGTTGTTTGCCGGATCTGGATTCTCCTGTCTTCTGGAGAGAGGCACACACTTTTTCCAACTGACTTCGAGCTGAATCCAGCAGCCTCTCCATGGTCTCCCACAGAGCATTGGGTTTAGACAGATCCAGAACAAGTACAACAGACAAAAAACTGTTAAAAACAAACAAACAAACAAAAAAAAAACAGTAAGCACAGTTGATTTGAATTTGTTGCATTTGGAATATTCATGGAAGTTTATTTCCATCACAAAATAAAAAAATACCTTTTTTTTATTCAGTGGCAAAAACAACATAAATTCAAAAATCTGAGGAAAAAAATTTGAATTGTGAGATATAACCTCAGAGTTCTAAGAAGAAATGTCTGAACTGTGAGCTATAAACACACAATTGTAAGGAAAACATTCAGAAAAATAGCAATTAGTTTTTAAAAAAGCAGCAAATTATTATTTTTTTTTATTTAGGTGGCAAAAAACACTGTAAAACAAAGCAAAAAAAAAAACTCAAGATGTAAAATCACAATTCTGAAAAGAAAAGCCTTAGTTGTGAGATATAAATTCACAATTGTGAGGGAAAAAAACTGAATTGTAAGATAAAATAAAGCTGAAATGACCATTTTTATTTTGTAATGGAAACAAACAACAGAAAAAATCTGCAAATCTGAAAGAAAAAAAAAAAATCATAATTGCAGGACATAAACTCAGAATTCCAAGAGAACAATCTACACTGCAAGAAGAAAAGTCTGATTTGTGATATATAGTCATAATTTATTATTGTGTTTTTTTTTTTTTTTTTTTAAATAAGCTTCCACATATATACTACCTCAGTCCAATTTGAATGAAATGTAAATCCAGCCTGAATGAGTCCACAGTGTTTTTGGGCAGTGTTGAAATTGAGGGGGAGGTAGGGTTCGAATGCATTGGTTAATCAGAGGCGTTCAGAATAGTCATTGCTAAAACCCGAAGTTTAGTTCAGATTGAAACTCACAAATTCCCTCATCATAAGCAACAAACTACAAACTAAGTAAGAAAGAGATTCATTTATCATACAGTGTATGGACAGCTTCACTGATTATAAGAGGAGTTATGAGTGCTTAAACACTAGCTAGACTGACTGTGCTCATGTAGAGTGCGTTCTTTCACTGCGTGATTCAGTCTAATAAAATGCTTTTTCCCAAAATTTAGGGCATGGGAAAATGTATATTTATATAATTTCATATAGTTAATCAATATCACATGAAGAGTGCAATTTTTTCCCCTGCAAAATCGCAAGATACCATATTGCCTATTTTTGCTCTATTTCGCCCACAAAAATGGTTCCAAACACAGCCACAGCACTGTTTTGTGTATATAAATAACATGACGGTGCTTCGTTCCTGAAAAAAATTAACTGTTTAAATTATTTGGTTCAATCGCAATAGTTCACTTAGTAACAGTGACTTGCTGCCACCTACTGGCGGTTTTAATTTCACATCTAAAGTACCTTTTCATTTTTTTTTTTATAATTACAAATATCAGCATTTAGCGGTTTAGGGTTAAAATATCAAAACATTATTTCTGCATTTGTAACTGCAAGTTAAATGCATTCATGTCCTGCAGTAAACCATGGGTAAATACATCTAAATGCCAATTCAGATTCAGCGTCTGTGTTTCTTCTGAATTGAATAGATGCATTTTGTTGATAATGATTTATTTGTGTGGTAACAACCTAAAATGTCTTATTATTCTAAGTGACTTTTTTGATTAAATATAAGAATTCGATGCATAGGATAATGCACACTTTCAGAAAAAAAAGAATGGCTTTATAAAGGTTAAAAATGCACATAAAAGGTAAAAATCAATTTAAACTTGTTGGAAAATATGAATTTCCTCGGTTAGATATTTAATTCTTCTTTGCTTAGTGATTATTTGGTACACCTAATTCACAAATTTTTGTAAAATAAGCTTTTATCTTAAAATTTAATTTTCTCAGTGATAACAAGGACAAGACAAAAATATGAATCATATTTATATAAGGTTTAATTTATTAATTTATGTATTGGTGTGTGGGGGGTCTGGTTAGGGGGACCCCCCAAGAGCTTTGAAACAACCTGAACACTGTTTGTGAGTCTAACCTGATATTGTCAGCTGTGATGGGAATCTGCACTAGGTCTGATAAGGAAATTCCTCCTCCCAGTTCCCACAGGTGAGCAATGTCTTTAGGCTGCAGAGAGGAAAAAAAAACATACATTAATATACAAATTAAAAGGGAAATGATTTTTTTTCCCTCTTATAACTAAAGGTTAATGCTCATACCGTATTATGCCCTCTTGCACGTCTACCAAAAGTGTACTCCAGTGCTAGAGTAGGTTTAGCTGCCTCATCTCTGGTTAAACGGGTAAAACAGAAACATGATGTGAGGTGATAGAAAAACTTTTCAAAACGTACTTAAAAACTTGTACTGTACAGTATGACATTCTAAACTTACCTATCAAGAAACCGCAGTAATATTGTTGTCTTACCCTAAAACAGAGATGCAATGCTAAAATATCTGAATTGCTTGGTATTAGCACATATATTTTTAAACATTATCAAACCCTAAAAACTTCAGGTAGACCTAGAGTGATATACTGAAGGCATACGTTACACATACCCCTGCTTTACTGCCCATGAAGAAGACTGTTCTCTGTGTGGTAAAGTGTGCGTCCTCTTCAGCATCCTCTTCATCAGTCCTGTTTTCCCTGCTGCGCACTTCCGCTGCAGCAATATCCCATAAAGTATCCGAACTACGAGACATCATTATCTAAATAGCAGCATCTGCATGTTTGCATGTTTAAAGCAGTAGCTCGACTCTCTCTCTCTCTGTAGCTTGTAAGCTAACAGTGAAATGCGAGTAAAACAATCATGTGTATACTAGCTCAACCAGTAGCTTACCTTATTTTAGGCATTATCACTCTTTGTTTCTAAAAAACCCAAATAGTTAACGCCTGATTTCATCGAAGAAATGAGTTTCAGTTTAGCTCTGTACTGATGCTTGTGGACCAAAGGAGACGCTTGATTACCGTTGCGAGGGGTAACGTCACTGTTTGATGATGTAAGACATCTAGTGTATTATGGGAAATGAAGTTTTGCTTAATTTCTTCAAGATTCTTTTTTTTTCTATTCTCGTTTTCCCAAAGTGTCCTCTTTTTCCATTCTAAGTTCATAATGACAAATATTGGTACTTTGAAACAACTACTAAACTACTAATTTTGGACTGAAAATGTTTCAATAGTATTGGGTAAAGAACCCTTGCAAAATTAAACTTTTTATTTTATTAAAAGTGTAGTAACAATAATATTTTTGACATAGATTACCATTTGTATAACCACAAACAATGATTTAACCATGGTTATGGTTTTGGTTTTATTTGTAAGTGAAAGCGAGGTTGATTTTCGTAAGAGACAAAACTAATAGGCCTAATATGCTGTCAACATTCTCTTAATGTTGTATGAAATAACCACAAAAAAATTGCTTTAGCTTTCCTCACAAAAATGCTGGTCAGAACTCACAGGGACAGAACATGCGCACTTGTTGAATGAAAGCACAATGTAAACTTTAATACAAGCGTTCATATGTGACCCTGGACCACAAAACTAGTCATTAGGCATCTGAAAGCTGAATAAATAAGCTTTCTATTGATGTATGGTTTGTTAGGATAGGACAATACCTGGTCAATATCTGGAATCTGAGGGTGCAAAAAAAAAAAAAAAAATCAATCATCGCCTTGAGAAAATTGCCCAAATGCATAATGCAAAATTAAGTTTCTATATATTTATGGTAGGAAATATACAAAATATATTCATGGAACATGATCTTTACATAATATCCTAATATGTTTTGACCCATACAATGCATTGTTGGCCACTGCTAAAAATACACATGCTACTTATGACTGGTTCCATAGTCCAGAGTCACATATGACAAATTCACATATGTATGAAAATAAGCAAAATAATCATTGGTATGAAGTGGCCTTTTTGATTTGAATGCTGTATATGCCACTTCATTCTAAATAAATTCTAAAACATCAGGTACACATTTTATTAAACATTTATTCTGTATAACAGATGACTTATACTCACATTAGGAATCATGATATATACCACAAAAAGTAATGGTACATTGTAGAGAAAATGAATCAACTATGGAAAAGGTTGATGGATTCAGCTTTCATGTTGAGTTTTTTTGGATAAAGTCTACTATATATATATATATATATATATATATATATGATTTAGAAATATTCTATATACAACATTCACAGACATACAAACACACACTCAGAAGCTTAGCGTCTGACGAGGTAGTCGCGTATCTTGAAGCTGATGATGCCTAGTATCACGAGTGCAGGCAGGAAGGCGTAGAGCAGGAGGAAGTCTTGTGTGTAACGTGAGAGAGCTCCAGGATAACCCTGATCAATGATCATATTCCCACTGTCCACCAGACATGATTCTGGCAAACCAGCTTCAGGCGCTGAGTGAGAGGAATGGTTAGTCAGAGGACATCCATGTGGACAACTTATGCATTGTATGTTAAAGACCCCATGAAATCAAAGTTGATATATGCTTTTGATATGCAAGCATTTCATCTTCTTCCAATAATATGGATGTATTTGACATCATAATGTAAATTACAATCTACTGGCTATTTCAATACGTATCGCCTCAAGTTCTTATTTCAATAAGACATACATTTCATACAGTTGTTTGCACCGCACTAATTAAATTAATAACTTCTGTAGTTTTAAGCTTTATCTTTATCATTTAAAATTGTATATAATTTAGTGTTTGATAACTTTAGGCTATATTTTCTTGTTAAAGGGCACAGGTAGTTAGCCTATGTGACATTTATTATAATGGGTTTATGTGAAGTTTGTTTCAAGTTCACTTAAATTAGAAGTTTTTTTTTTTTTTTTAAGTCTATTAAATGTTAAAGTGATAGCTCTCAATTATACTGTAATGTTGAATGGTTATATTCAATGGTTAAATATTAGGGGGGGGGAATAGAGACACCAGTTGGAATCAGTGATACTTGCCTTCAGTCATAAAAGAAGAGGCCATTAAACATATTATAAATACAGGTGTAGCTCAAAAAATTAAAATATTGTGAAGAAGTTAATTTTTTTATTGTAAGTTATTTTAAAGAATTAAACTTTCACATATTCTAGATTCCTTACAAGTAAAGTAAAACATTTCAAAAGTGTTTTTTTTTATTTTTATTTTGATGATTAGAGCATACAGCTCATGAAATTCAAAAATCCAGTATCTCAAAATATTAGAACATTTACTAAGATCAATCAAAAAATGGATTTGCAATACTGTAAAGTTCAAATTCTTTAAAGTATGTTAACTTGTGCACTCAATACTTGGTTGGCAGCACATATTACCAATAAAGCACAGTGATATCATGGTCAGCAAACCACTTGCAAGTGGTTGTTGCACTGTGGGGAGGTGCTAAAGTCCTGCTGGAAAAGGCAATCAGCATCTCCATAAAGCTTGTCAGCAGATGGAAACATAAAGTGCTCCAAAATCTCCTGGTAGATGGCTGCATTGACTTTGCACTTGATAAAACACAATGGACCAACACCAGCAAACGTCATGGCACCCCAAATCATTACTGACTTTAGAAACTTCACACTGGACTTCAAGCAGCTTGGATTCTGTGCCTTTCCAGTCTTCCTTCAGACTCTGGGACCATGATTTCAACATGAAATGCAAAATTTACTTTTATCTGAAAAGAGGACTTTGGACCACTGTTCATTGTCCAGTTCTTTTTCTCTTTAGCCCAGGTAAGATGCTTCTGAGGTTGTTTCTGTTTCAAAAGTGGCTTGGTAGTCCTTTTCCTGAAGATGCCTGAGTGTGGTGACTTTTGATGTGCTGCCTCCGGCTTCATTCTACTCCTTGTGAAGCTATCCCAAGTGTTTGAATCGGCTTTATTTGACAGTATTCTCAAGCTTGCATTCATCCCTGTTGCTTGTGCACCTTTGCCTACCCAATTTCTTCCTTCCAGTCAACTTTGCATTTAATATGCTTTGATAATTCGCTCTGTAAACAGCCACCCCATTCAGTAATTACTTTCTGTGACCTACTCTCCTGGACCATTGCCAAGTCAGCAGTCTTCCCCATTAGTGTGGTTTCAAAGAACAAGAGATACCCGGAATTTATACTGTAGCGATGGTCATTTAATGAAACTCAAATGTAAATATTCTAATATTTTGAGATACTGGATTTTTGATTTCATGAGCTGTACACTGTAGTCATCACAATTAAAAAAAAAACTTTTGAAATGTTTTACTTTACATGTAGGGAATCTAGAATATATATAAAAGTTTCATTTTTTTTAAATAAGTTACAATAAAAAAACTTTTTCACAATATTCTATTTTTTTTTGAGCTGCACCTGTGTATATGTTCTTTATGTTGTATCTACATTACTTTGAATCATGAATGTGAAATTTTTGCAATATAAAAGTAGAATTAAAAACTTTAAAGTCAGGTAGGATTAATCGTGATTAATTTCTGGAAAAATGTGTGATTAATTAGTTAATTTTTTTTCATCGATTGACACCACTAATATCAATTAAAAGGGATTTTTTTCCCCCTATAACAAAAGGTTAATGCTCATACTGTATTATGCCCTCTTGCATGTCTAACAAAAGTGTACTCCAGTGTAAGAGCAGGTTTAGCTGCCTCTTTCGTAGCTTGATTTTTCATTTAGGTGCATTAATCCATTAAATCTCTTTAGTACAACACCATGATTCGCACTCACATAAAACAGTCTTTTCCAATTGTGTTAAATGGATAATAAAGCGAAAAGAGAAGACTGTTTAATGTGAGTGTGAATCATAGTGTTGTACTAATAAGAAAGACATTAACACAGAAACTGTACTTGTCAAGCCATTTCATTGGGTCCATTATAAATATGCAATAAATTGAAGGTGGTGATGATTTTTCTTACTGCAGGTGAAGTTCAGGCCGTAGAACTCAGTGACGATCAGGAGCTCACAGCCGTACTTCTGGTAGGTTAGATAACTCAGCCATTGGAATACCACAGGCATTTGTTTTAAACTCCTGAAAGGATTATAAACATTTTTAAAAACAAAAAAACTTCACACCTAAAGGTATAGTCAAAAAAATAATAATAATAATAAATATATAAATAAATGTGTTTTTTCTCATATGAACAGGTTTGGAGAATTTTATCATTACTTGCTCAGTAATGGATCATCTGCAGTGAATGGGTGCCATCAAAATGAGAGTTCATACAGCTGATAAACACATCACAATAATTCACACAACTTCAGTCCATCAATTAGGGCTGGGCGATATGGGCAAAAAAAATGATCACAATAATTTTTTCATATCAGGTCGATATTGATAATTATCACAATAAATGTCAATTTCTTTATTATTAAAGTTTAAAGTCAGATTTTTGCTCCAAAGTGAAAATTATAGAAGCCAGACTATTAATTTTCCTTAGCAAAATAAATTACAAGCTGTTTGAATTTTGATTCTGATGGCATTCACTGCAGAGAATCCACTGGTGAGCAAGTGATGTAACGCTACATTTTTCCAAATCTATTCCAATAAGACAAGCTCAGCTACATCTTAGATGGCCTGAGTGTGGGTACATTTTCAGCAATTTTTTAGTTTGGGGTGAACCATCCCTGGGTCAGTTCACCCTAAAATGAAAATTCTGTCATTAATTACCTGTACACACCCTCATGTCGTTCCAAACTTGTAAGACCTTTATTTTTGATGAAATCTAAAAGCTTTCTGACCCTGCATAGACAGCAATGCAACAGACATGTTCAAGGCCCAGAAAGGTAGTAAGGATATTATTAAAATAGTCCATGTGACTTCAGTGGTTCAACAGTAATATTACGAAGCTACGAAGATACTTTTTGTGCACAACGAAAACAAAAACTAACACCTTATTCAACAATTTCTTCTTTTCCGCATCAGATTTGACACACGTTCACAAGAGTACTACAACATATGCTATCCATGCAGGGTCAGAAAGCTCTCGGATTTCATCGAAAAAAATTTGATTTCTCTTCAGAAGATGAACAAAGGTCAAAGGGTTTGGAACAACCTGAGGGTGAATAATTAATGACAGAATTTAAATTTTTGGGTGAACTATCCCTTTTATATAATGAGATTGTGCATTGATATAAAAACTGACATAGTATTGTTATCTTACTGATAGGAATTTTATCCAATCTATAATGCAGAACATAATGTCTTCAATGCACATTACGACATCAAAGTCATTTCTTCACCTTAGAAATCCAGATCCCACCATGATTCCAGCTACATTGAGTAGAGCGACCCCACTGTTCACCATGTTGGGGTCTTGAACGACCCCCAACAAGACCAGTGTTAAAAGTTCACCTACGATGTGAGGAACCATAACCACAGCTGAAAAACACATGAAGCGCACAGGATCTGGGTTCATGCCAACGGTCCTGAAATACCAAACCATACACAGAGAAACAGCATGAGGTCAAGATTCAAAAACAAGTAACTTTTATTTGATTCTGAGGACATTCCCCTAAGATTTGAACTGTAGTTACCCTAACCTGAACTCTGATAAACTCAAGTAGCTCACACGAACACACACCCATACTTACCAGTACAAGAAAGAGGTGAAGATGAACACGCTGATAATACTGAAGGGCAGGATATGGATGATGTAAGCCAGAAACATCTGCCACTTCTGGTACAAGCCATCTTTGCTCTCCTGGTCAGCGATGGCTCTTAAAGCAGGAACTGTTTTAAAAGAAAATAGAAGAAAATGGCAGACAACGATTTTTTCAAACTCATCATATACTATATATTTATTTCAACTGCATAAAAGTGAAAATACAGTAGCAGACATTACTTGTGTTACCAATTATGTGTTATCTCAAGTACTCTAAGTTCAAGGTTAAGAAAGACTCATGGCCATGCTGAAGCAATTTGCGATATGTAATCTCTTATCAGCCAGGAACTGATATATGATATATAAAGGACAGGAATTATTTTGATAAAGCACTGACTTAGTCAAAGAGAAAACTTATCTAAAAATATAAGTGTTTACTATCACTTTTTATCAATTTAACACATCCATGCTGAATAAAAGTATTATTTTCTTTCAAAAAAAAAAAAAAAAAAAAAAAAAAAAAATTACTGACCGCATTATTTAAACGGTAATGTATATTTTTTACAAAATAGTTATATTTTAAATAAATGCTGATCTTTTTAATACAAATATTACAAAATGTTATCTTGGCTGCCTTCAATTCAAAGTAAAATGGAATTTTTTTATATTTTATTTCAGTTAACACACATTTCTTTTTAATTAACATAGATGTTTTTAATAATTTTAGAAAATGCAAGTTGAAATGCAATTCAGAAACTATTTTTCTCACCTCAAAAATGTCTTAATATTGGAATATAAATATTTTTTCACCTTTGTCTGTACCATTTATCTGTGTCCAAACCCACATGCCTGCAGTTAGTCATATTTCATTTAAAATAAGATATTTTTGAGTTATTTTAACTGTAGATGAGATACTCACATAAAGCCACAGCATTCAGCATGCCGGTATAAGGTGAGGCGCCCATGGATTGGTAGATTATGCCGATTCGGTCCTGCACAGCACCTTTTGCCACATCCTTATCCAACCTCATGAGAAAAAAAGCAATGAAGAGGCCGTAGATGAGATTCTGAGAGAGGCGCATGAGAATGCCCATCCTGTCACGAGACATATTACGCACAGTCCGCCTGTGTGTGTAAGAGAGAAGAAAATGCATGAAAAGTTAGACATAATTAGACATATTTTCACTCTTTACAGTAAAAATACAGTCCTTTCATTAAAACTTCTAGAAATAAGACTTAAAAAAAGGTTTTGGCAGTTGTACCTCAGGAGGACATTCAGTTTGGACATGCAGTTGGGGGACTCCTTGCTTTTGAATGGAATCATGGGTTTGTCTGCTCTCTGGCAGCTTTGCTCGATCCTTTCCAGCATGTTTTTATAGATTTCTGAGTCCTGGTAGCCTGATGTGATTTCATGCATGCGGCTGTAGGTGGCAGCTTCCCTCTCACTGCTGCGTGTGTCCACAGAGGTCAGATCAACTGGCAAATAAAAAAAAGTTCATTTAATAAAAGCAGGTATATTTATATTTTTAGATATATTTTTAGCAAAAAGGACACCTTGAAAACAGGCCAATTCATTCAAGGTGGTCCCCGGATAACTTCAAAAGTCCTACCATAAAAATCAAAAGGGTTGCAGTACTCAGGACACTCGTATCCAGAGCTGCTGAAGAAATCCACCATCTCATCAGGCTGCCCACAGAACACCAGTTCACCTCGGCTCATGATTGCTATTCTGTTAAAGATCTGCAGATATTCATACATCTTTCAGTTTGTTTCATCAGGGCTCTCATAATTCATGCTAAATTAATATGATTCACTGTGCTGAATGTAAATACACTAATTTAATATCACTATGCTGTCATATGCACCATGGTGAAGACACATCTTTTTCAGTTAGCTTTAAGTAAATAATTAAATGATTATTACGGTAACATTACAATAATGCTTCTTTAGTTAAAGTTATCTTTTGTATTAACTGGGGCAGCCGTGGACTTGTAACCCAAAGGTTGTGAGTTCGAGTCCCAGGTCTGGCAGGGATTGTCGGTGGGGGGAGTGAATGAACAGCACTCTCTCCACCCTCAATACCACGACTGAGGTGAGACCCTTGAGCAAGGCACCGAAACCCCAACTGCTCCCCGGGTGCCGCCCGCAGCGATAGCAATATGGCTGCCCACTGCTCCGGGTGTGTGTTCGCGGTGTGTGTGTGTTCACGACTGTGTGTGTGCACTTGGATGGGTTAAATGCAGAGCACAAATTCTGAGTATCGGTCTATATATAACATTTTTGCTATTATTATTATTAATTTTATTATTATTATTATTATTATACATTGCCGTTCAAAAGTTTGGGATCAGTACGATTTTTAATCTTTTTAAAAGAAGTCTCTTATGCTCACTATTTATTTGATCAAAAAATACAGAAAAAAATACTACCAGTAATTCATTTCTGTGATGCAAAGCTGAATTTTCATCAGCCATGTTTCCAACATTGATAATAAATAAGCAGAATGACTGAAGACTGGAGTAATGATGCTGAAAATTCAGCTTTGCATCACAGGAATAAATTTTATTTTAAAGTATATTAAAATAGAAAACCACTATTTTAAATTGCGATAATATTTAATCAAATAAACGCAGCCTTGATGAGCAGAAAAGACTTCTTTAAAAAACATAAAAAATCTTACGGATCCCACACTTTCTCAAATGGCAGTGTATGTGTTATATATTATATTATTATATATTATTTATATACTATTATAATATCATCAGTAACATTTTTGGTCCTTTTGCACAGAAGAAACATTTTAAAAGTAAATTTCCATTATTCTAGCACAAATATTACCAACCCTGAGCATTAGCCACTGCAAAAAAAAGTGTTTCAATAGAATAAGTTCCAGAGACATCCACTATATCTGCTCACCCTGAAAAGTTCTGAACGGGGCTGGTGGATGGTCACTATGACTATTCGATCTCTTCTGGCCAGTTCAGCTAGCAGCACCACTATCTGATTAGCCGTCATGCTGTCCAGTCCTGTGGTCGGCTCATCCAGGAGAATCACCTCTGCCATGACATAACAGAAAATGGCAAAACAGAAATAAGAAATAAAACAAATTAGAAACTTTCTATAAAGTCCACTTTTTGCCCTTTGAGAGACAACTTTGAGTGTCTTCTTAATTCAAGTAATTAAAGCAATTAATAGATTTCCCTTTGTCTAAAGTTAGAGCCAAATTAATTGGCTGATGAATTCATTTACTGCTTGATTGGAGAAGGCAGCAGATGAAAGCCACTTATAATTGCTGGTTTGTGTTGAGTTTGGAGTGGCCTCGACTAATCCACAGTCCACGGTCCCAGGAGACCCAGATAAAGGATCCAACGGGACCCTCATAGACCTTGGCTTAATATTAAAAATGTGATAACCCTGTCTGCCACTTTTAATATTCTACTTCAGTCCCTTTCACTCATTTGCCCATTCCTCAATAATCCTTCAAGGGGCTTTGGGTCGCTGTGCTGGTGGCTCCGCATTTAATAGTCTCTCTTATGTGCAAGCAAGGACATGAACACACTACACTGTGTTTGTACTCTATACATAAACAAACATTATGCTATTATGGGCTATTATTAACAAGTCTCAGGCAGGTCAGAGGGCAGCTCACTTGGGTCCTGAAGCAGCTGGCTGGCAATGGAGACCCTCCTTCTCTCTCCACCGGAAATGCCTGGGAAAATGCGGCCTCCGATTACGCTGTGAGCCACGTGTCCCAAACTCAACTCTGCCATGACTGCAGCTACCTATGATGGATCAAACTGGGATCAGCTTAATAAAAATATGAATGATGTTTCCATCATAAGTTCTGTATTTCTGTACGCATTTCATTTTAATCCGTTTTGACGTCTGTATTTCAGTGTCTGTGGTGATATGTCTAATATCTGTCACCTTCTTGTGTATGGCCTCAGAAGAATGTTTTCTTAAAGCAAGCTGAGCAGTGTATGTCAGAGTCTCCTCCACAGTCAGATAGCTCAAGAGATTGTCACTCTGTGAGAGGAAAAAAAATAATATGTATGAATTCAAAATAAAGCTATATTTCCATTTGCAAGAGGTCTGCTTACATATTTATGTACAAAGCGTCATTCAAATGCATGTTATTTTTTATTTAGTACTGACCTGAATAAAATATTTCACATAAAAGACGTTTACATATAGTCTATAAGAGAAAATAATAGTCGAATTTATAAAAATGCTCAAAAATTTACACTTGATTTCCTAATATTGTGTTGTTACCTGAATTTAGTACAGATGTGTGTGTGTCTTTTTTAAACAATGGACTAAAGTAAGTCCATTGTTTGTCTTAAAGAGTTAAACTGCCCACTGTTTGATGCAGGAAAAACAATGTATTAGGAGCCTTTTTTAAATAACACTTTGAATTTGAAGATCAGGGTAAATGTAACTTATTTTGTCTTCTGGGGAACATGTAAGTATCTTCTGTAGCTTCTGAAGGGCAGTACTAATTAAAAAAAATGGCAAAATAAAAGGCAAAATAAGAAACATCCTTGTTCTGTTCAAAAGTTTACACTGCTGGCTCATAATGCACTGTTTTCCTTCTGAAGAATCAGTAACCACTGAACCTTTTCAGTGTGAAAAGATGGATTTCAAAATCATACAGTCATTATCGGAAAGGGTTCAAATGCACAGAAAATGCTGAAAAATCCTGAAGGATTTTTCTGAAGAACAGTGGGCAGTTTAACTGTTCAGAACAAACAAGAGACTCATAAACAACTATCACTAAACAAACAAACAACTGTGGATCATTTAGGCAACAACACAGTATTAAAAATCAAGTGTATGTAAACTTTTGAACAGGGTCTTTTTTTTTTATTTTCTCCTGTGGACTATATGTAAACGTCTTTTTATGTGAAAAATCTTATTCAGGTCAGTACTAAAAAAAAATAACATGCATTTTGTATGATCCCTCTTAATTTGGTAAAATTAACATTTTGCAGATTCTGCAAGGTATATATAAACTGACTTTAATTGTATATTTACACTGACAATGTAATCAATATTTTTTATTAAAGCCAAGTATGAATCTAATCAAGTTAGTGTTTTTAAGCATTTTACATTTATTCCAAAATAATAACTTAAGGCAGTAACAATCTAAACAATATATTTATTTGTAAACTACTGTTCAGCTATTCTTTGTAATAGTTTAAATTTCACCAAGCTGATTACTCACTAAAACTCTCACAGATCATGTTTTCATGCCATTTTAAGTCTTATTTTGCCATAACAAAGTGGTAATATACAAGTATCCAATCATATTCAGATGGAGGCATTGCCTCCTGCCATGTGACTTTCCCCCGTTCATTCTCAATTACCCCCCTTCCAACTCACCTCACGCTTTAGGGGGTTTGTAAAAACTTGATGGGCTCATGTCATACTAATGACACTATGCTTCTAACCACAGGTTTAGAGCCATAATTCCAATAAGACAAGTGTGCAATATTGATTGTGAACACTTGTTGAAACTTGTTGGTTTCTGGAAATGGCAAATTGCTGGTAACGACAGAACTTGTGACCATAATTGGCTAACAGTGCTTTTGGGAAATGCACCCTGACCAATTTTCTGTCCTCATGCTCATGTTCATGTTCTAAACTTGTGCGACTTTCTTTCTTCCATATGAAGCATAAACTTGAGCAGCTTGGCCATTCTGCTAAAAATCTCTGAATTTCTGATCCTTCTAAGAAAGAAAGTCAGGTTTGAAAAAACAAGGGTAAATGATGGCAGAATTTTCACTTTTTAGATGAACTGTCTCTTATTATTCAGTACATTCACAAAAGCATTGTATTAAGAAAAAAAAAAACTATAATTTTTTTTGAATTTTTTTGAAGCCACATGCTCATCCAGTTAGGGGTGCACGTATCAGTAGGTAGAGGACCTGTGCTTTAAGTTAGTTGTTAATGAATTATGGCAGACATTATCGACACTTACAACACTACACAATTTGTAAACTTTGCTCCTGACTTTAAATTCTTATCTGTATCTTCAGTTTAGGTCTTATGTTTATCTATTCTTTTTAAGATGAGTCAGAAGGTTGTGGAGTTTGTGCGTCATGTCTGTCTGTACCTGTAATTGTTATGCAGTGAAGTTCACATGGCTAAAATTTGATTAGAAACAAAAGTACTATAACCTCTACTACTGGGGGGGAATTAAGGTTGAAAAACTGAAAAGTATGCTCTTCTTAACTTCACATACCTTTAGCTCATGAGACACATTTAATTACGGGATTAGATTTATAGCTTCTTTGCATCTAAATTTAATCTTTTAAAAATGGCAGCCGCCTCTTTATGCTTATTTAATTTTCCGGAAAGATACACATGAATAGCTCAGAAGAATAATGTAATGAACTCATGTGTAACGGCTAATTTCAGAGTTAACTCTACAGATGAACTTTTCTGCAAACTTTAGTGTGTTTGTTTAAGTTTGGTTGTGGTAGACTTGACCTTTAGTTACCTTGCCAATTGCTCTTTATCTGTATACTTTCTAGAGTTGACTAAAGTTCAGTCACATATGGCCTGTGATATTTAGACACGCACACACACATGCGCATTTACAGTGCACTGTGAATACGTTCAGTGTGTTACTCTACAGTGTCATTTTGTTCACTGTGAATTTTTTCTTCCAAAAATTATTCAAATCAGGGCTGGGAATGCAGAATGACTTGAATTATCAGTAACTTAAATTCATATTTGTGACCCTGGACCACGAAACCAGTCTTAAGTGTCACTTTTTCAAAACTGAGATTAGTATATCTTCTAAAAGTTGAATAAATAAGCTTTCCATTGATGTTTGGTTTGTTGAGATAGGACAATATTTGGCTAAGATACAACTATCTGAATATCTGGAATCTGAGGGTGCAAAAAAAAAAAAATATTGAGAAAAATCGCCTTTAAAGTTGTCCAAATGGAGTTCTTAGCAAAGCATATTACTTATCAAAAATTAAGTTTTTATACATTTACGGTACAAAATTTACAAAATATCTTAATGGAACATGATATTTACTTAACATCCTAATGATTTTTGGCATAAATTTTTTTTGGATAATTTTGACCCAAACAATGTGCTATTGCTACAAATATACCCCAGCGACTTAAGACTGGTTTTGTGGTCCAGGGTCACATTTTAGTATACTGAAGTTGAATATATTGATAGTGGTATAATAGTTTTTGGTAATATAATAAAATGTTAACTTATTTGTGGATCAACACATTAAAAGTCTGAAATAATCTTTAATTGTCACACTATTTTAGATTTTTACATTCATATTCTTAAAAAAAAAAAAAAAAACTCACCTGGAGCACATAAGAGAAACAGTCTTGAAACTGCTCTGCTTTCAATTTTCTTCCATTCACAAAAACCTCTCCAAGGAGTTCACCAGAATTCCCGATTCGTCCTGCTATAGCATCTAACAGAGTGGTTTTTCCAGAACCTTGAAAGAGAGAGACATTAGTAAGCTTATCAACCTTTCAATATTTATTATCTGAAACAATGACATTAAACAACAACAAAAAAAAACATAAGTAAGTTACTTTATATAGTACATTGCTTTGTTGAATTGTCTTATTAATGCATGTATAAAGAATAACAGTCAAAAGATCTGTGAGAGTTTGATTTATAACATTTTTATTTTGCTCTGCTTCTTTTGTTAGGCTCTCAAACAAATAAATAATAGGGCTGGGCTTTGACACAAATTTCACAATTCAATTCAATTTCTTGTCACAAGTTTGCAATTCGTTTTGATTCCGATTTGATATTCATAGTTTTGGATATACCTCAGGCACAGTACATGGCAAATTTTCTCAAGGAAAAAAAAATCTCTCAACTACTGCTGTAACATATAAGGCAGTCAGCTGTCAATACTACATTACTATAATATTTTAGGTTAAAATGAACTGAATTGTATACAAATGCTTAAATTACACAAGTTTTTATAATAATAAAGATGTAATACTAACTTTCAAATTACATAATTATATTTCTACTTCAATTTGTTTTTTGAAACATAAACATTTAAATGAATATTGTACAAAAATGGACAGAATTTGAAATTTGAGACTTTGTTCCATATCAAAAGTAACAAAGCACAAAGCTTATTGCAATTGGATGGGTGGTGCACTACAATGTTCCGTTCATTATCTGAAAACATTTACGAATGGATTTTATTTTACAAAAATGAGAATTGATTAAAATTTAATAAAACAATATTTTTTACCCAGTCCTAAATAAACAGAAAAACAACATTCCTTAAAATTTCACCATTAACTATAAGGCTGCAATATCATTGTGAAATACAACGATACCTGAATATCCCAGAATTCTTATTATCTGCAGTCCGTAACCATATTAACCTTTTGATATATTATTATCACTCATTATGTTAACCTTGTGATATATGACTTAGATATATGATATAATATGACACTGGCTTTTAAAGAAATATTTTCAGCTTTACCTTATAAATAGACCCTTTCATTCCAGCGTTATTTTAGTAACTTTGAGACACTTACAAAGTTTTTATTCATATTTTAAATCAGTTTTTATTATATTTAAATTTTAGGGGTTTTTTTTATATTTTATTTAGTATACTGAAGTGTTTTGATACTGGTATAATATGTTTTGGCAATATAATAAAATGTTTGTTTATTTGCAGATAAAAACATATTAAATATATGCACTCTTATTGACTAGTGCTGGCTACAATTATTGTTAAACATGGTTCAATCAATCAATCATGTACTTAATATTTAATTGCATTAAAAACCAAGTACTTTTCATACTTTTACTAAAGTAAAATGTACTCTTTGTCCAAAAACAATAAAGTGGCACTTCCTGAACTTTGAAAAAAAGATTCATTACTCATTATGCCAGCCTTCTGATATGACATTGACATTTAAAGGAATGATATTTTCAGCCTTACGTAATGTACATTTCTTTACGTAGTACATTGCCTTGTTCATTCTTAATAATGCATGTGCAGTAAAACTGAAGTGAGAAAGACATCAATAAGCTTATTAACCTTTTGATATGATGTCATATAATATGACACTGACATTTAAATAAATATTTTCAGCTTTCGTATGTTGCTTCACCTAATAAACTGCCTCATTTATTCCAGTGTTATTTTAGTAACTTTGAGACACTTACACAGTTTTTATTCATATTTTGAATCAGTTTTTTTATACATTTTAATTTTAGTTTAGTAGTAATTTTGTTGTTTTTCTCATTGTTTGCATGTTTTATTGTTTTTGCATGTTTGAATTTTTACTTCAGCTAAAGTTTTACTTATTTTAGTACATCAAGTTAAATTAAATTAAAATGAGAAATGTTGCCTCGGCAACTACCTGAATTATCTTTTTTAATATTTTATTTTGTATACTGAAGTGAACTTTGAATAGATTAATGACTCATTATGTTAACCTTTTGATATGATATTTAAAGAAATTACATTTTCAGCCTTATGTAATGTACGTTTCTTTACATAGTGCATTGCCTTGTTCGCTGTAATGCTTACTGCTTATTTATTTCTGAGTGTTAATAATGCATGTGCAGTAAAAACTAAAGTGAGAAAGACATAAGTAAGCTTATCCTTTGATATGATCATATAATATGACACTGCCATTTACGTAATCTAAGTTGCTTTGCATAATAAATTCCCTCTTTTATTGCACTGTTATTTTAGTAACATTGAGACTAAAATAGTTAATATATTTTCATTTAAAAGTTTTCATTTAATTTTGTTGTATTTTTCTCATTGTATGAATGTCTTCTTTATTTATATGTCTATACAGTTTTTATTCATTAAAATAATAAGTAAAGTTTACTTATTAATATCATCAAGTACTTATTAATATAATTCAAGTAATATCTACTCTCTGTCCAAAAATAATAAAGCGAAGTTTGATATAGATTTATTACACATTTTATTAACCTTTTGATATGATGTGACAGTGACAAAATGATATGTTCAGGATTATGTAATGTACGGTAAGTTGCTTTATGTAGTACATTGCCTTGTTCATTCTCATGCTTACTGCTTATTCATTTCAGCATCTTAATAATGCATATGCAGTGAACAACAGTGGAAAGATCTGTGAGAATATGTTGTATAACATTTTTGAATATGTTACTGCTTGTTTTGTAGGTGGTCATACTTTCAAACTCTCAAAGTAAATAAACAATATTCCTTAAAATCCTGCCAATCACTATTACAGTATGATTGTGAAATACACAAATGAACCCATACTGTAACTAAATATTTAGACTGTATCACTAAAATATGTTAAAACTCTGAGCATCAAAGGTATTCTGCCTTTTAAGTCACTTACCCGAATTTCCCAGAATTCCCATTATCTGCCCACTGTCCACATGAAATGACACTTGATTCAGTATTTGCCTTGTCCATTTTTTTCTGAAAGATGAAAGGTCCCACCAGGGTCCTACACGTTCACTGTAACACACATGAGCAAACAAAAATGTTTAAGAAATGGTCACAAGTAGAGGTTTTCAGTTTGACAGTATTTTGTATGAAACTTCACAGAAATAACAAAGATTAATAACCTAACAGAGAAAGATAAAGTCAGCTGACGAGAAAATGTCTGACTGCTTATGGCATTTCATGTTAACTTAACTTTGATAAATCTGGCCTTTGATTTGCTGGATTTTGCAGAGAAAATGAATATACACTGCCATTCAAAAGTTTAGAATAAGTAAGATTTTTAATGTTTTTAAAGAAGTCACTTATGCTCATAAAAGTTCCATTTATTTGACTAAAAAAAAAATAAAAATAAATAAATAAATATATATATATATATATATATATACACACACTTTAATTTTTAATACTTTAAAATATAATTTATTTCTGTGATGCAAAGCTGATTTTTTAAATCAGCAATTACTCGTCCTCAGTGTCACATGATCCTTCAGAAATCATTTTAATATACAAATTTATTATCAATGTTGGTAACAGTTGTGCTGCTTAATATTTTTTGGAACCTGTGATACTTTTTTCAAGATTCTTGATTAATAAAAAGGTAAAAAAAAAAAAAAAAAAAAAAAAAAAAAAACACTGCATTTATTCAAAATAGATGTTTTTACTATCACTTTTTATCAATTTATCACATTTTTTGCTGAATAAAAGTATAAAGAAAGAAAGAAAGAAACATTTCACCACATAAAAACATTTTTAATTTAAAATAGTTTGATTTTGACATTCTGCTCAGATTAATAAATACATTTTTATAAATAAAATTTTAAACCTTTCAAGGTTTCAGGTTTTACTGGAGGCATTCAAAAATACGGTTTTGAAACAAACTGCATGTTGAGTTGTATATTGAAAGAATGAGCATTAGAAAACTAAACTTTAAGTTCTAAAATATTGACATTTGTATTAAAGTACAACAGCTGTTTAGTCAAATACGTGTATCGCATGCAGTTGTCTGTTAGTAGATAGAGTCAACATAGACTCAACATTTCCAATGCTGGAAATAAAAACCTATGTTTTTAAAGACTGTCAGTTCATAAGAACTTAATAACAGGTTCAATGCAGGGGTTACATTTTGCATGAACAGACAGTGAATGAAGTCAATCACCCATTTTACTGCTTTTATGTCAACGTTGTATTCTCACCTCACAGTATAGGACACATTTTCAATGCTCAGGCTGCACGACGAACCGACGAGGTCTGGATTTGGTTGGGACGTTCTCATCTCTGTCACCATCTTGAAAGATCCACTTGGCCCATTATTGTGGAAAACATCCTGCATTGAATGTAACTGACTCATTGTCTCTCATCGATGGTCACACTAAACTTCAATATTCTCAATGTGACAGATCCAAGTCTTCAGCTGTCTAAACATTCCAGTTCATATTGTACTGATGAGGCTGCAACCATAAACAGTGACGCTTATCAGTGGAACTTTGCTCCGTTTGCTATATAGTCGCTTCCCTCTGCCACTTTTCCTCAGTTTTTTCCAGGACAACAAGAGGAGCAGGTACTTCTCTAAGTGGGACTGCAGACCAGAGGGGCACAGACCCCTTCCTACCACGTCCACCATGTCACACCAGAGTATTTTCCATTCAGAAGACAGCTTCGGCTCTACAAATGACAAACAGAACAGGGTGAGTTCACCATGAACTAAGACCTACACAAGCAATCGATACAAAAATATACACTATAATCAGAGGATGTTTATTTTGCTTTTAATGTTTTTTATTTTACAACATAACAAAAGTATTTATATTCTATTGATTTTAGTCAGGTTCATTCAGGGTGATGATGTACAAAAGGCTCTGTTGCAAAAATGGACCCTGAACCAAGTGGAAGACTCCAATTCTCTTATCTGTTAACATTTGATAAATCTGATAAATAAATTGTGACTGTAACTTTACGAGCAGCGTAATCTTAATTAACCCTGATAAACCACAAACTAAAAGTACTGACTAAAAATGACTATATAACTGCATAGATCGTATTAAATGTAAATGATTGTGTTGTCATGAATTGGGTATTATGTGACACTAAAACATGTCTCAACAAACACAGGATCAAGACATTCTTTTCTCATCTCCGGAGGAGGACAGCAGTTTGTATTTTACGTACAGTGGAGGTTGCAATGAAGTGGAGGTCCGCAATCTCAACTATGAGGTCAGTCTTTTCAGTTAGTATTCTTTCCATTTTCAATAAAGTACTCCTCAAAATACAAATTTCTTCCTGTTTTTCTTCTGTGGGAATACTTTTTAGATACTGAAAGAAGGTCTTCGATCAGTTAGAACATTTTCAGGAAGCAGCCAAAAAACCAGACAAAACAAAAAAACTAAACATATGCATCAGGCCTAAATATTTTGATATAAAAGACTATTATATAAAGACAAGTGACATTTATTTAAAAAAAAGAAAAGAAAAGAAAAAGAAACACTTCAAAGTAATACTCTTAGTTGAAGAATATTAATAATCAAAGTGATTATTTCGGAGAAAAGCTCTAACCTATTTCGTTTACAGATGTCACTTTGATTTTTTTGTGTTTAACAGGGGGGTCTGGAAATTATTGTTTGATCTAAAAATAATTTCTGTGAATTTTTTTAATTACACCTCCATTCAAAAGATTTTGAACGTAATGTTTTTTTAAAGAAATCTCTTCTGCTTACCAAGCCTGCATTTATTTGATCCAAAGCACAGCAAAGACCGTAAACTTTTGAAATATTTTTACTATTTAAAATAACTGTTTTCTATTTGAATATATTTTAAAATTTAATTTATTCCTGTGATTTCAAAGCTATTTTTTTTGCACCATTACTCCAGTCGCATGATCTTTCAGAAATCATTCTAATATGCTGATTTGCTGCTCAAAAAGAACAGGATTTATCTAAAATAGAAATCTTTTGTAAAATTATAAATGTCTTTATCATTTAAAGCATCCTTGCTAACTAAAAGTATTAATTTCTAGAATTTCTTTCCCCCCCAAAAAACTGACTCCAAGCTTTTGAATGGTATAGTGTATAATGTTACAAAAGGTTTTTATTTTAAATATTGAAAATATTAATATTAAAAAATGTTTCTTGAACAGCAAATCAGCATTTTAGAATGCTTTCTGAAGGATCATGTGACTGGATTAAAGCTAAAACTTTTGCTTTGATCACAATAAATTACATTTTAATATTTATTGAAATAGAAAGCAGCTATTTTAAATAGTAAAAATATTTCACAATATTACTGCTTTTGCTGTATTTTAGATCAAAATTGCTGTATTTTAGATAGACTGGGTGAGCAGAAGAGACTTGTATGTGTAAATCAAAAATACACTATAAAGTTCTTACTTTAACTAAATACAATAATTTTATAACCAAAGCTAAAGATTTGTCCCTCAAAATTATAATGTTTTGCGTTCATTAAGTATAGGCCAGGCTTCGAGTTTTATACAATATGTAATTGGTGTCCATGCTCAAGTGTCCCTGTCAACCCTTGGTCTGAAAAAGCCTAAAGACCTCAGTCACACCTTATGCAATGGCATTCAAACAAAGTGCCCAAATGCTTTCTGAGGCAGATGTACAATGTGATATCCATGAATATTTTTTTACAGGTTGACATAGCAGCACAGATACCCTGGTATGAGCGACTGTCAGAGTTTAAAATGCCCTGGGAGATGCACAGCAACAAGCAAACGGTCATAAAGGACCTAAACCTACGTGTTCACAGTGGCCAAATGCTTGCTGTCATTGGCAGCTCAGGTATGTTAAATACCTGTGCAAAATTCTTAAACAAGTGAATTGAGTATTGAGGAAGCCAGAAAGAAACTAAGTTTTGGTTTCAGGCTGTGGGAAGACCTCCTTACTGGACATCATAACATGTCGAGATGAGGGTGGCACAATGAATTCAGGAGAGATTCTGATCAATGGGAAACCTTCCACACGTTCCCTGGTGAAGAAATGCATTGCTCACGTGCGGCAGGATGACCGCCTGTTACCACATCTCACGGTACGAGAGACACTGGCTTTTGTGGCCAAACTACGGCTGCCTGCGCACTTCACCCAGGAACAGAGAGATCAGCGGGTGAGCAACTGAGATCATGTATGCTTACAAACTTAACAAGTTAAAGGAAATGAACATCTCATCTCTTGTGTTTGTTTCATCTTCACAGGTGGACGATGTCATTGCAGAGCTACGTCTGAGGCAGTGCGCACACACGCGTGTGGGGAACGACTATGTGAGAGGGGTGTCCGGTGGAGAGAGGAGAAGGGTTAGCATCGCTGTACAGCTACTCTGGAATCCAGGTGAGTCTTTTATCAACATCAAACGAAGACTTACAGACTTACAGTTGCAGAATCTGCAAAATGTTAATTATTTTACAATAATAAGAGGGATCATGCAAAATGCATCATATCCTTGATTCTTAATACTGTGTTGTTACCTGAATGATCAACAGCTGTGTTTTTTTTTTGTGATAGTTGTTTATGAGTCCCTTGTTTGTCCTGAACAGTTAAACTGCCCGCTGTCCTTCAGAAAATGTCCCACAGATTCTCAGCATTTCTGTGTATTTGAACCCTTTCCTACAATGACTGTATGCTTTTGAGATCCATCTTTTCACATTGAGAACAACTAAGGGACTATGCAACAATTACAAAAGGTAAAAACGCTCACTGATGCTTCAGAAGGAAACATGATGCGTTAAGAGCCAGGAGTGTAAACTTTTGAACAGAATGAATGTGTACATTTTTCTTATTTTGCCTAAATATCATATTTTTTTCATTTAGTACTGTCCTTCAGAGGCGAGCCTACAGAAGATACTTACATACTTCTCAGAAGATAAAATAATTTTAATTTACCCTGATCTTCAAATTCAAAAAGGTTTCATCCTGGCTCTTAATGCATTGTGTTTCCTTCTGGAGCGTCAGTAAACATTTGAATTTTCTGTAATAGTCCCTCAATTGTCCTCAGTGTGAAAAGATGGATCTCAAAATCATACAGTCATTGTTGGAAAGAGTTCAAATACACAAAACTGCTGAAAAACCAAAAAAACCTGAAGGATTTTTCTGAAGAACAGCAGGCAGTTGAACGGTTCAGGACAAACAAGAGACTCATACACAACTATCACTAAACACAAAAAACAGCAATTTTTTATTTTTACAAAATTCAACTATTATTAGTCTCTTGTGGACTATATGTAAACGTTTTTTTTTTGTGAAATTTCTTATTCATGAAAAAAATAAAATGCATTTAGTATGATACCTTTTATTCTGGTAAAATAATAACATTTTAAGATTCTGCAAGGTGTATGTAAACTCAAATACATGTACACTTAAAAGGCGACATGACAAGTCTACAGGATGCTAATACTAAATCATCCTTGGTCTTATTGTTGATGATTTATGCACATTATTATGAATAAAAAACGTTTGTCTTCGTAATTAGGCAATACCACGAAAAATCCACCTTTTTCCTTCCGTAAGAGCAGACACTGCCTCGTTTTGCTGCTTGATACTGCAAATTGGTGTGTCTTACCATGTTATTTTACTGTATTATCTTAATTATTAATAAAACACACTGGTTTGTAGTGCAAACAGTTTTACAGTTTACTGCAGGTTGTTATAGAAGGTTTGCACTTACTTCACGGTTTGGTCAGTTACCCGGATGCGCGGCCACATTGGAGATACCAGCAAGCAGCACTGATTCCAGTGTACTACTAAATATGTAGAGAATGACTTAGTAAGCAGGAAAGGGCACAATATTTTGACAAACTAAAATTGATGGTAAAGATACGTATGTATCAAACAAATGTTGTCAAGATTCTTGCCCTGGAAATCCTGGTTTAGTTTGGCCAACCACAAACACCTTTTTGCACTCTTCAGCTTGATTTGTTATAACTTTTGGCAGTAACTTAAGTGTTCTCCCAGGCTGACCGATTGGTACAGCCCAAAACATGACAATAATTGACCATTTTCAGCAGCATTAATTAGCAAAATATGCGAGTTCAGTGGCATTGTTTATGTTCTTTGCCGCCAATATGGCAAATTGATGACGTGTAGTGAAAACGCTAGTCATGTGTGATATTATTTTTTGCAACATTTCAATAAACAAAGTAAATAATAAAGTAGCTTACTTTTTAGACATTATATTGCCTGCTGTTTTGTCTATTTTCGACCGTCACACAGCCAAAGCAGAACCGTGGTAACGTTATCTTCAAACAACACGACAAGTTCCTCTCTGAATTAGTCTTTGAATCAATCGGTTAATGAAATGATTCAACTGACTCTCTTTTGAACGAATCCTTGTAAATGAATTTGACTCGCCACCTACTGGCGAGAACCGAATATCACTATAAAAGACTAATGAGCTATATTGAAATGATTAAAAATAAAATAATATTAACATAATATAGTGACTTCCTCCAAGTTTGAAACAACTTTCTTTTTTCGTTTTTTTTCATGCAGATTTAAAAAAAAAAAATGTCATCACATAAACTAAAATAAATGGGTAACACTTTACAATAAGGTTCATTAGTTAACATGAACTAAGAATGAACAATACTTCTTCAGCATGTATTAATCTTAGTTCAAGTTAATTTTAGTATTTACTAATGAATTATTAAAATCACAGGTTGTGTTTGTTAACATATTAATGCCCCTGTAAACTAACATGAAGGAAAGGAAAGGCCGTGAGGTGTGGCCAAGCATGGTGACCCATACTCGGAATTTGTGCTCTGCATTTGACCCATCCAAGTGCACACACACAGTAGTGAACACACACACTGTGAACACACACCCAGAGCAGTGGGCAGCCATACTGCTATCGCTGCGGCGCCCGGGGAGCAGTTGGGGGGTTTGGTGCCTTGCTCAAGGGTCTCACCTCAGTCGTGGTATTGAGAGTATTCAGGTATTGTATTAACTAGCATTAACAAAGATTAATAAATAATAATAATAAATGTATTGTCCATTAACTAATGTTAACAAATGACACCTTATTGTAAAGTGTTACCAATAAATTAATTAAATAACGTAAAATAAACACAATAAAAATGATTAAATTACTAAAAATTCAAAATATGAATAAAAACTACAATAATATCTCAATCATTCTAAAAACAGCATTGTCAAAACCATGACTTTTCTTATATTTTATGTGTTTTCAGGTATTCTCATCCTAGATGAGCCTACTTCAGGTCTGGACAGCTTCACAGCCCATAATTTGGTCATTACATTATACCGTCTGGCTCGAGGGAACCGCCTGGTGTTGCTGTCAGTCCATCAACCTCGTTCAGATATCTTTCAGCTCTTTGACCTGGTGGTGCTCTTGTCTTCTGGTTCAGCCGTGTACTGCGGTCAGGCCAAGGACATGGTACCTTACTTTACTTCTCTTGGGTACCCGTGTCCACGGTACTGCAACCCTTCTGATTACTACGGTTAGTGGGGCAAAGAACTGACGTCTATAGTTGAGCACATAGTCCAGCTGTTGTGTCTGAACTGTGAATTTCTCATGCAGTGGACTTGATAAGCATTGATCGGCGCAGTCCTGAACTAGAAGCACAATGTCTGGAGAAAGCCAGGATATTAGCAGCCCACTTCATAGAGAAGGTGAAGAACACAGATGATTTCATGTGGAAATCAGACGATTGTGGTTCCCTGGCACTGGGTGCCCCTCAAAGGTAAATTTTAATAATCAAATGTGACCCTGGACCACAAAACCAGTCATAAGGGTAATTTTTTTGAAACTGAGATTTATAAATCACAATAGGATTTGGCCAAGATACAACTATTTAAAAATCTGGAATCTGAGGGTGCAAAAAATCGTGTTTAAAGTTGTCCAAATGAAGTTCGTAGCAAAGCATATTACTAATCAAAAATTAAGTTTTTATATATTTACAGTAGGAAATTTACAAAATATCTTCATGGAACATAATCTTAATATCCTAATGATTTTTGGCATAAAAGAAAATGTGATCATTTTGACCCATACAATGTATTTTTGGCAATTGCTACGAATATACCAGTGTGTCCGTCACACGGATACACTGTTTTTGTTTGAATCAAAGCGTAAATAAACATAGAAATCGTATCCGTGTGCTGCGGCTGACAGAGAACAGCATACGCTGTTTGCGTCCAGTGGATACTCTCCAAAATGGCGCTGCAGTGACGCGGAGGAGACGAATTGTTGAATAAAGTAGTTATTTTTGTTTTCTTTGCGTATAAAAAAGTATTCTTGTAGCTTCGTAAAATGAAGGAAGGTGGACTATTTTGACGAGGTTTTTCATACTTTTCTGGGCCTTGACAGTGTTATTTACTTGCGGACAGTCACAAAGCTCCCGGTTTTCATCAAAAATATCTTAAATTGTGTTCTGAAGATGAACAAAGCTTTTACGGGTTTGGAACAACATGGGAGTAAGTGATTAATGACAAAATTTTCTTTTTGGGTTGGAGTAACCCTATAAGACAAGTTTTGTTGTCCAGGGTCACATATTTGTTCTTCCTTTACACTGAAGCTTTTTTAAATCATTTATAATAACCTCATATACTGTATTAATGAAAATAAAAGCAGAAGATCAGATGATGCCGCCAGCAGTGTTCCTTCCATCTCAAAGAAGGAATCAGTAATCACAGTTTCCAGACAGAAGGATCGCCTGCCTGGAAAATTGCAACAGTTTGCAATCCTGATCAGGTAAATCACTGGAAACACTTTTTATTATATATTGTTGTCTCCTGAAAGCTGTTTCCATTACATCCCTGTCTTTTTCCTCAGACGGCAGGTATTTAATGACTACCGGGACTTGGTGACATTGATGGTTCATGGTTTGGAAGCCTTGCTGATGTCACTGCTCATCGGGTTCCTTTATTTCGGGGCTGGGGATGAAGGTCTTTCTGCACAAGATACGGTGGCTTTGCTCTACATGATAGGAGCTCTGACACCCTTTGCTGTGGTGCTGGACGTCATTGCAAAGTGTGAGTAAATTACAGATTTCCTCACAGATTTATGTTTGGGTGCCTTCTGTGTTCATTGGGACAATATGTTGTTTTTCACAGGTCATTCAGAAAGAGCCATGCTTTATCATGAATTGGAAGACGGCATGTACTCGGTCACTTCATACTTTTTTGCCAAGGTAAATAAACTGCATTATGTAAGAGCTTCAGGATTGACAGTAGTGTCAACATGTAGACCTTTGGGACATAGCAAACTTCATAATTGAATAGCTTTTTTATGAATGTATAGTTACAGAGAAAAAAAATGTTGACCAATTTTTTGACTTATGTTCTGTTTTAATTGGCTGTGTGGAGTTCACTGTGTGTATCATTCCACTTGTCTGTGTTTACATGTTCCAGACAGATTGTCAGTTTGTGCTTTAGTAGTGGGGATTTTTCAGTTACACTGAATGCCAGCAGTTGGCAATAAGCATGTGGTGATAAGTTAAAGTGATAGTTCTCCCAAAAATGAAAATAACCCCATAGTTTACTCAACCTCAAGTCATCTTAGGTGTATATGACTTTTTTCTTTCAGACAAATAAGGTCGGACTTATATAAAAAAATGTCCTGGCTCTTGCAAGCTTTATAACGGCAGTGAATGGCTGTTGATATTTTGAAGTAAAATAAAGTGCATCCATTCATCATAAAAACTGCTTCACAAGGCTCTGGGAGGTGAATACAGCCTTGTGTAAATTGATGTGTTTGTTATAAACTATAATCTCTAGCTTTCGCTAACTTTTGTACACATGGTCACGAGAGACTGGTGTTCCAGGTGATAAAGTAGAACGTAGTCTCGCAAGAAAATAGGTTTTGTTTACAGCAAAGGAAAACCAGCTCTGAAAATCCTCTGACATTTTCTTTACAAATCCTCGTTTTGTACTTCTAATTTGTGACGGGTGTTTTGTTTTGCTTTTCCGTGTTCGTAACTTCCGCGATCGTCACCAAATTTGCCCATGTCTTACGTCATCTGCTGGAACGCCACACGTATGACAGTTAGTGGAGATTACGGTTTATAAAGTTAATGACGTTTCAGTTATGGATATTGTTTTTTACACAAACGCATCGATTCATTCCAGAAGGCCTTTATTTGAATTCATCTGAAAGAAGAAAGTCATATACACTTAGGATGTCTTAAGGGTAAATAAATTATGGGGTCATTTTCATTTTTGGGTGAACTATCCCTTTAATGTCATTTGAATCATTCACTCAACCATTTTGTTCAAACAAACTCATTAATTCAGGGACTAAACAACAGGGTTGTTATTGTTAACTAAAGCTATTAAAATAGTTTTAAGTAGTTTAAAGTGAGTTACATCAAATCTAAATATTAAATAAAAATGTTTAGCTTTAGATTAAACTTTAAAACTTCATTCTAATGAATATTAGAAATGCTAACTTAAAGTTGAAATATCTAAAACTAAAACTGAGTTAAAATAATATGAAAATAAAAGTACAAGTTAATCCTAAATATTAATAAATACTATAATATTAATGACACTAAAGTAAGACAAATTACTGTCTTTATTAATGAGTCATTGAATCATTCCCTGAATTAATTTATTTAAAGACACTGATTCATTGGAGAATTATATATTGCTAGCGATAGTCTCTCTGTCTATATTAATGTCTGAACGGACTGTATTAAAATGATTTATTACAATAATTTACCAAACATTTGAATTTAATAGGCTTTAACCATTATATTTATTAGTAAACAAATGTTTCTAGTAAACCTGAACATCAGTTACATCTAATACATCTGATCACAGAGGTGAGTGACACGACAGGAAAAGGCCATGAGTTGAATATTATCTTCTGTTTGCCCAGTGGACTGTGTCAGTCTGACTTTGTCAGCTCTTGATGTTAAAGGAAAATTTAAAATAAAAATTTGCTGATAATTTACCCATCCTCATGCCATCCAAGATGTTCATGTCTTTCTTTTTTCAGTCAAGAAAGACTTGAGTGGACTTCTATGTTTCCCAGTGGCTTGAACTTCCAAATTGCTGTTTCAATGCAGCTTCAAAGGGCTCTACATGATCCCAGCTGAGAAATAATAATTATCTAGTGAAACTATCATGTCATTTTCAAAGAAAAAAAAATGATATACCATATTGACCCGAATATAAGCTGACCTTGGTTATGAGACGACCCCCCTTTTTCAAGATATACCTTTTGGAAAAACAAATCTTGTGTTTTATTATGAAAGAAAAAAATTAATAAAGTAAATTATTTTAATATTGTATATTTTTCATTTTTTATGTTTTGTTTTGAAAGTATTGTAAATACTGGTAAAATGCACCAACAATCACATCAAAAAACATACACTTTTTGATGTACCATAAAAATAACAGGTAACCCATTTAAATTATATAACTTTTAGACTATCCATCTCATAGTAGTCTACCAACATTTCATTAACAGTAGAAGTGAAATCTTATTGTAGTCTTCAAATCTGGGTACTGTCTTGCTTTTTTAAAATCACTTACAGAGGAAGTTTAGTTCACCTTTTTCAGATGTATTTTCAAGAAAAAAAAACTCTTATATTCGGATCAATACTTTTAAACCACTAATGCTTGTCTTGCACTAGTTCTGCGATGCGCATCTGCGCCTTCACGCATTACCCAGTCACGTTGAAAAGGTCACGCACACTTAGTTCTTAATTTGTGTACTTTGGTTAAAAAAGGTAGGGTAGGGCGAAAAACTAATTTTCTTCTTCAACTTTAAAATCATCTGACATCGTTGTTTTACCTTATTTTGTAAAGGGCATTTGACTTTCTTTGCACGTTTGTTTTGTTGGGATTTCCGCCTACATTGTGCGTGCGTAATACATGAGGTCAAGCTAGTGCAAGACAAGCATTTGTGGTAGAGCTGCACGATTAATCGTATCGTATCGCAATCGCGATGTCAGCCTGTGCGATTATATGACGGGAAAATGTTGTGATTATATTATTTTGTATTAGGCTAATTGTGTGCACTTGAGAACACATGCTTTCTGAGAACAGTTTGTATATTTTCCGTGCTGCGAACAAAACAAAACAAAAGATTAAATAAGTAAATAAATAAATAAAAATAAAAAGATCTGACAGTTTCTCAGTATAGGCAGTGCACGTGTGTGCGCAGCACTGAAAGACAAGAACGAAGATGAGTGCCGAGGACACTGATCTGGTAGGCAAAAAAACTGTATGACGATATTTTGAATTTGAGATTAGTGACACTGAGCAGAGACATGTATTGTGCAAGATTCGCAAAATTAAAGTTGCTACATCACGTGGCAATACAACAAATTTATATCAAAACATAACAAAGCATAATTACAAATGTGTTCGTGAGCCTCACGCCATATTATAAGTCTTTGTTTAGACATAAAGAAATCAAATCAAAGTAGAATGCACGCTCAGCACCGCCGAGCGCTTCCCGCGACAGTTAAAACGAAACCGAAAGTAAGACTGGCACGCGCATTGAAAAGCAATTTTAAGAGAGCGACTCCCCAATGCGCGCAAATTAGGCTACATGACATATCTAGGCTGTTATTAGCATGTAAGCTATAATAGGTTGTGTAGTTGTCTATAGCTCTGTATCATGCATGAAAAAGTCTGTCTCTATTGGCACTTTGAATATTAAGAGAGTAGCCTACTTCGATTGTGGCTGCATTTATTGTTTGCACTTAGACTTAGACTAAGACTAAGAAAGAACGGTGTAGTTTATTTTTTGGTTATTTATACTGTTTTAATTTATGTTCAATTTGCGAAAAGAACTTCAGTTAAGAGGTCAAATGTTCTAGAAGCTCATAATTCATGAACCCCCATTTTGTGCCCCCAATACCATTTATTATAATCGTAATCGCAATCGCATATCGCAATATTGACCTCAATAATCGCAATATGAACATTTTCCCAAATCGTGCAGCCCTAATTTGTGGTAAAAAAAATAAAATTATATATATATATATATATATATATATATATAAATTAGTTTTTTCTTAGAAAATGACTGATCGTTCACTAGATAAGACCCTTATTCCTCGGCTGGGATCGTGTAGAGCCTTTTGAAGCTGCATTGAAACTGCAGTTTGGAAGTTCAAAATGTTAGGAACCATAGAAGTCCACTATATGGAGAAAAATCCTGAAATGCTTTTCTTACTAAAACTTACTTACTTTTCTTTTTGACTGAAAAGAGAAAGACACAAGCATCTTGGATAACATGAGGTGAATAAATATCAGGAAATTGTGAAGTGAACTAATCCTTTAAACGAGATACTTCAAGCTCTAGCGTCTCTTTCAGGTCCTGGGTGAGCTGCCAGAGCACTGTGCTTTTACGCTGGTATACGGTGTGCCCATCTACTGGTTGGCTGGGCTCAACAGCGCCCCTGACCGCTTCCTGCTCAACTTCTTGTTGGTGTGGTTGATGGTGTATTGTAGTCGTTGCATGGCGCTATTTGTGGCGGCAGCCCTGCCAACATTGCAGACTTCGTCCTTCATGGGCAACGCATTCTTCACGGTCTTCTACCTGACTGCTGGCTTTGTGATTAGTCTGGAAAATATGTGGTTGGGTAAAAACATCGTTGAGCACTTTATTGCGAATAAAAAACAGATCTGCTAATATTCCTTGAATTAACATTGATTTTCATCACCAACAGTGGCGTCTTGGTTCTCTTACATATCCTTCATGCGCTGGGGTTTTGAGGGAATGCTGCAGGTTCAGTTTCATGGGACCAGAATCCCAATCACTATTGGAAACCTCACTCTAGAATTTGATGGTATTAAGGTGAGGAACGCTGACATGTAAAATGCACATCTATATGGTTCAAAGTCATGGATATCATTCATTTCAAATGTTTAACTGTGTTTTCAGGTTGTGGAGATGATGAACATGAACCAGTATCCACTGTATTCCTGCTACCTGGTGCTTATTGCCGTTGCTTTGATTTTCATCCTGCTCTATTATATGTCGCTCAGATTCATTAAACAGAAATCCAGTCAGGATTGGTGAGGAGGACAGAATATCCATCCACAGACCCTATAAACCAGCTCTAGTTGTCAAGTACAAATATGACTCTCTCCAAAACAAATATGTTATGTCAGATATGTTAAGTACATACAGTCAAACCAAACATTTTTCAGACACAAGATATAATTTTATTTTTAGTTTTTTTACTAGTGGGTGCAGGACACCATAGTTCATTTATGTCAATAGTCAATAGTGACATATTATACCCAGAAGTCCATACAGTTGACTACCAGGAAAACTGATAAAAAAATTTGACCAAAAATTCTTTAGATGTTAATGACCTTTTTACACCACAGGCTGAACTAAATGAAGCATTGCTTGGTAATTGGTCAACAACATACTGATAGTTCTGTAAATGTCTAATTAACAGTTTTTGGTTAATTGTAATCAATAACATACCTTTCTATCAAAGTTATCTGACATTATCAAGATGAATTTGTTCTGACAGCTTAACTTTTTGTCATATTTTATTACCATTTTCTAAACTATATTGAATAATATGTCATAATGTGGGAAACGTTGAAGGTGTCTGAATAAATTTTCGTTTGACTGTATTTAAATGTCAAATATAACATTGTAGTACCACTAACTGCCGCTGGATGGCAGTAATGTACTATGATTCCACACTATTTTGAGTTTACTTTAATTACTTGTTTTTTGGTTCTGGTAAACCAGCAAAGCTCATGTTTGATAGATACCTTTCAACAAATTTACTACAGTAATGTAGATTTCATTTATGTATTAACTTTTTTTTTGTAAATCATACTTTTTGTATGTATAATATTATTATTCAGTAATGTGCTACACAAGCTTTGAAAGCTTTGTTAAATATTTAGAAACTTAAATGCTTTTTTAAATATTAACATAGACACTGTACTGGTGCAACATTTTGATCAACATGCTAGGATGTATTCATTTGATTTCATATATCTATTGTCATATTATTAATGCAGCGTGACGTTAAACACATTTGAGCCTGTGTGAGAGAGAAAAACTACAACCAAGACAAATAAAAAAGAAAAACTACTGATCTGATGATTCAAACATTACTTGTATTGAGGAATAAAATAAATAACCCAGGAACAAATTTATTTTGGAAATATTTCAGTATTTGGTGGTCTCTTAATAGTCTGTGTCAACTGTTTCTGGAAAATTAAGAGCAAGATTTTATTTTATTTTTTTTTTTTTTACTTCATCTCGCAGTCACGTGACTCATCTGACATATGACCCTGGACCACAAAACCAGGGTTCATTTTTGGAAATTGATATTTATACAACATCTGAAAACTGAATAAATACGCTATTTGAAAATCTGGAATCTGAGGGTGCAAAAATTTTTTAATTATTGAGAAAATCACATTTAAAGTTGTCCAAATGAAGTTCTAGCAATGCATATTAAGTTCTGATACATTTACGGTACAAAATTTACAAAATATCTTCATGGAACATGATCTTTACTTAATATCCTAATGATTTTTGGCATAAAAGAAAAATCAATCATTTTGACACATACAATATATTTTTGGCAATTGCTACAAATATACCACAGCGACTTACAACTTATGGTTTTGTGGTCCAGATATCCATGTATGTCCATTTCTGACAAAATTCAAAATTCTTAATGCTTTGGTAACTTCTGGAATTTTCTTAATCTTTTTAAAAGGCATAAAAATAATAATTACATAAATAGTTAAACACATAAGATGAAAGAATGACATAATATGTCATAATTACGACGCAACTTGAAATCATGAGATTAAAAAGTCATAATTATAAGATGCAAGTCTAAGAAAATAAAACAAATGACAAAAGTCATGTGTCGAAATTCTGAATGATTATGACAAATATAAATCATGAGATAAATAATGACATGAAAAGTAAAAATTATGAGATTAAAACAAGTAAAAAACTCATAATTGAGACTTTTTGTCATGATTTAGACTTATCGCATAATTGACTTTGTGTCTCAGAGTCATCTCATACTGTTTTAGACTTTTTATTTTATCATAATTTATCCACAAAGCCACCACCACATTGTTATTCTTAGTTATTTACCTATAGTGGCTAATAACAGAAGCTATTAGGGTCAATATCACTGTAAGGTGCCTTTTAGTGTCCTGTACATAACTCATTTGCACTGATAACTTAACACAAAATTTACTATAAACGTGTATGTTATATTAGGCTAAGTTTTATATTCATAACAAAAGCATTACTTGGCTCTTTAGATACATTTTCTAGATTTTTTAATGTTTTGTGTAGTAGGATGTGTGTTATTTTGTTATGTCCCATGCACTGCTCATTAAATTTGAATGAGAGTAGAATATAGCCAAATCATAAAATTTAGAAAATGTTTGTTCTCCTAGTAATATTTTGTTAAACAAGAGATGACTCAATTTGAGTGTATTGACCATATAGTAATAAAAACATTATTTTTATTTAATAAAAAAGAAAAGTTTGTCCATGTCCCTTAAAAGGCCATCCCCTTTAGTGACATCTGGACAACAGGAATTTCAACGTCTAAGGTAAGTTTGTGACTTTTAAATTGACAAATTTTCTTCGTATGAGTTTGCTTACTTGCTTTTCCTATGCTTAACATGTCCATCCTGTCGGCATAAATATAATACACAATTTTCAATATATGTTTAAATATGGTATCCAAGTTCATGTGTTTTATATTCAAAGCCATTACGTTGGCTCTTTGATGGTTCTAAATATGGGGGAAGAGCAGAAAAGTCATGTAACTGAAGCAAATAAACAGCAAAACAATTGTCAATATTATATCTCTTAGTGTGTCTGTACACATAAAAATTTTTTTAAAGTTGTAAATAAAACAATGCAGAACCTTTTTTCCTCTTTCTAGTCTTAGAATATCTGACAGGGAAAACAATGCTTGCTAGAATAAAGGTAAGCTTATATAAGTCTTATATAGCATACGTTTCTGCAAAGCCAAAAATGGCAGATCTATTTGAGGAAGTATAATTCCAAACTGTTTTGATATCATCATTTATATATAATTTTAAAATGTAATGATGCTAGTGAGCTTGCTAAGAGCTCTTGAAAGATAATGTCACCCCTCTAAGGCATCTCATCAGCTTTTACTTTGCAATCTGCATTTGGCTTGCACAAACCTCTGGTCTTCTCTACCTCTCAGAGTGACAGTCTCCTGAGCTTTCTGACAGCAGAAAACAGCCATCCACCTCCCTCTGAGACTGTCAACTGCAGGAGAATGAGCTTCACTGCAATACTACACATCAAAAAAACATGCAGCAATCTTACACAACGTTATAGAGTAATAAATGTTGCTGTTGTCAATAAATGTTCAACTCAATGCTGCTCTTTTGAACTTTATTTTCTTTAAAGCATCCTGATAAAAATGTATTAATAATAAATGTTTCTTGACCAGATTTGTTCTTGGCAGATTTTACCTCAGCTGACTGCCACTGGATGGCAGCGATGTTCTGTTCGTTTTCTTACACACTTTTGCTCCGTTTGGCAAGAGATTAGAGTTCTGCTTTGGTAAATATCCATAAACAGCTTCTCTTTGTTCATCTAAATGTTTATTTAATTATGTATGCGATTTTACTGCTTATCACCTTATTTTTCCGTAAGAGTGGATGCGGGTCCAGCTATTTTTGATATTGCTAATTGGTGAGTAACCATGTTATTTTAATGTATGAACACACTGGTTTGTAGTGCAAACAGCTTTACGTTTACTGCACGTTGTTGTTCATCTAATTAATGAAACGGAAGTTCTGCCCATAAGCTTGCTTCCTCTTTGAAACGTTTTGTAAATCACATCAAAAATACATTTGTGTTTTGCAAGCCTGATAATATACAAGTATCACAGGTATATTTGCAGCAAAAGCTAAAAATACATTGTATGGATCAATATTATTATTAAAGGGGGCATAACACACAGTTTTGCCCAATCTCATGTTAATCTTGAGTACCCATAGAGTAGTACTGCATCCTTAATATCTCCCAAAAGTCTTTAACTTGATCATATTAACAAATGAAAGATACAGCTTTACTATTCTCTCCGAAAACAGCCGAGCTCCCGGAGGCGCGCAATGGGCGGAGATAAAGATTGCCAAAAAAAAAAAAACAAGTGCCGTTTCACTTACCAACTGCAGTTTTGAACATGACCGGGATCTTTTATAGGGACCACTCCATCATTCAGTATCAAATGATGTGCAAAGCTAGTGTCGAACTGTGCCTCGTTTATAAAATGTTCGTCAACAAAAACACTTACAAAACTCAAGTTTCTGCTCCGGAAAAACAAACTGCATCTACAAACTGTTCACGTAACGCTGCGTTCTTCAGGAAGCTGAGCAAGGTTATCTTTGCCTTACAAACAAAACCATACTTGTTTAGAGGCATTCTTCCCGAATGAGTCCCGTTGATGGGCGCGGTCTTGCTCTCGCTCTGGTCGATGTGTGCGCGGGCGCGCTCTAGTGATGTGTCGTTCATAAACGATTTGTTCAATTTGAACAAATCTTTAATATGACTCAGGGAGCGATTCGTTAATTTCGGGTTGACCACGCACGCGCAATATCCTATTGGTTCTTAACATGAAACAGAAATGATTTGTTCACCTCAGGAGTCTCCGGATTCGGGTTCAGGTTCGAGTCGTTCGTTCATCCTGTGACAACCCTATATGCATTCTGTACCGGAAGAAGATATGATTAGTTCACCTCTTGAGACTCCAGATCAGAGTTGTTCGTTCTTTGTCACATGACGTGAAAGCAGTATTGGTTACAGAAATTAGTTTATAATAAACACCAACCTTCCTTACAACATTTGCAGTGTTGCATTTGTGTCTCAAATTGTATCTTTTCATTTCTCACAATTTATGCATTTGTGAATTTATGTTACGTTCAACACTGAATGTAGTAATAAAGAAACTTTAAACTTTTCGTATGATGAGGAAAATTTCTATGATAAAGCAAAGATACCTACATATAACAACAGTACACAGTTAATAATATGCAATGTTTGCTGTAACATAGAAGCAGGCACATGACAAAAGAAGAATGATACATGTAATGCACAGATCGGGAGCTGAGGGAAACTAACAGACTAACCTGAAACAAGTTTCTGGTAATTTGGCTGCATTAGTGTTTTATTGCATTAACAGTCTTGTTTTAAAGGTCAACAACGTCGCGTTGTGGAATTTGGCTATTAACACACATATTAATTATTCTGCTGCAATGAACATCCATTTTGATGACAGAGATTTAAAGATCCGAGTCTGTAAAATGATCCGAACTTCCCATCACTAGCACGCTCTTCCGGGAGAAATGCCCATACAAGGAGTTCCACCCTTCATGAAGTCATGAAGAGCAGTGTTGCCAAGTTCGCAGTTTTCCCGTGGAATTGGGCTACTTTCATACTGTTGCCACGGGTTGAGGAAAATGTGTATTTTACCCCATGTAACGCGATATTTACCAGGGGACCCCCCCTTGAAATGCGTTTAGGCTACTTTTGGGCTAGTTTTGAGTAGCAGTTGGGCAGGTTTTGTTGTGAAAACCTGGCAACCCTGATGAAGAGCCAAGATTGAAAAAACTTTCTGAAACTTGTAAGAAACCATGTTTAGCATGAGAATCCAACTCTTTAACAGTGTAAATCACTCAACATGCATAAAACAGCATTAGACAACCCTCTTTAAGAATTTCATTTGGACAACATTTCTCAATATTTAGATTTTTTTTTTACACCCTCAGATTCCAGAATTTTTTTTAAATAGTTATATCTCAGCCAAATATTGTCCTATCATTGTCCTAACAAACTATACATTAATGGAAAGCTTATTTATTCAGCTTTCATATAATGTATAAATCGCAATTTCAAATAAATTGTCCCATTTTGAGTGGTTTAGTGGTCCAGGGTCACAAATGTATGTTTCAAAGGAGAAAACAAAATGCATGTTAACTTCCATGACTGTTCCAATGAGATGTTTATTATACAGTAATTATTACACATTTAAGCATAAATTGACTATGTGAGCATATCACAAATCATCCATGTGTAATGTAACTCTTATATGGACAGATTTCAGTTTTTAGAAGTCAAAAGTTGCATTTGGAGGAAACATCAATGTGTGACACTCATTTCAGGAATAAACAAAGAAAAGTTTAAAAAAGAAACTTAAAGAGTTTTGGGTTTACATTTATTTGCATAAATATCTATGTACACATTAACCACATCATGACATTATTATGAAGAGCAAAAACAATCAGTCACAGTATAACCTACAATCTGTGCACATCTGTTGAATATAAAAAGAAAAAAGAAAAAAAAAGAACGAATGACGGAAGTTGATTTAGTTGCCAGCCGTCTCCATGGACTCCGAGCGTTGCTTTTTCAGTTTGTCTGCGTAGAAACGAAATGACTCCTGCGAGACAAAAAAAGGAAAGCATTTTTATATATTTTTAGTCAATAAAATATGAAATATAATTATACTTTGAGTGTGTGTTATGTTGTTTTCTAGTTGGAATCTGAGGTTGCTGTGTGCAGTTGTGCGTTTTCTGCCCTCTAGGGCAAACTAATAACCACACGGTCCAAACAAATCCTACGCTCTCGTTTCATCTTACAAACCGTATTAATTCACAAATAACATATTTACTCGTTCCCCATGCCGTAATTAAGCACAGGCGCCTGTAAACAGCATTTGCTCTCTATTTTTGGAAGGTGAGTGCTTTTAAAAGATTACCATTTCTCCAACAATGTATATTCCCTTATTAATGGGGTAATTAAAGTCGATAAATAACAGCTGCTGTGTACAAGAAATGGGGCCAGATGTGAACGGCACCTCAAATCTCTCCTTATCGCCTCTCTCCGGAGACTCTTTGTACTGTGGTATTAGCGGCGGCTCTGGGACTGGAGGAAGAAGCAGAGTTGAATGGAGCAGGACGGAGTGCTACCTGAGATTGCTTTGTGGGAACTTAAAAGGTGCACTGAGAGCTTAGCGGTGCATGGGGGGAAGGGTTTGTAGATGGCTGGCAGTTTCATCTAACGCGGGTGAAAAACACCGTTCTGACGGATAGTAAATAATACACGAGAGTGTGAGGTGGACTCTTATGGTACTGTAAAAGTAGGGGTATTTCAGGTGAGCAATGTGTTGTGAAACTGGATTCTTATCAGTTAGTGCTTGACCAACTTCAGAAACCGTTATTAAATAAAGTAGGCTGACATCCAATCACTGTTCATAAATCACAACTGACCACACAATGTGTACACAGTGTTTCATAAAGACGCTCAGTGTTTTGAAGTGGGTAATTGGTTGCATAATAATTATAAAAAGCATAGGGTTGGTACAAATGTTTTAATGTTTTTGAAAAACTCTCGTATGCTCATCAAGGCTGCATTCTTTTAATCAAAAATACAGTAAAAACTATACTATTGTGAAATATTATTACAATATTAAATTATGCAATATTAAAATAATATAGGTTTTTATTCAGGATTATTTAATGAATAGAAAGTTCAAAAGAACAGCATTTATTTTAAATGGAAACATACATCTCTTTACTGTCACTTTTGCTCAATTGAATTCATCCTTTCTGAATAAAACAAGTATTCATTTATTTAAAAAATAAAAATTACTGACACCAAACATTTGTAAGAAGGGCTGAACAATATATAAAATATACACTATATTTGTGATGATTTTGCTGTATCGCAAAGATTTGAATGCACTTACAATTGGCCATTAAGTTTCCTTCTACAGTTTTCAGTCATTTTTGGCCTCATGACTCCAGATGTTTTCAATGCAAATCGGATTTATATAAAGCAAAAATTGCATTCAGTTCATACTGTTTATTGAATTGAATTGATTCCAAACTTTAAATGAACAATTTGCCTGCATAATCACTCAAAAACATCTAAAGTCTCTGTGTTGCAGTTCTAAGCAAAAATATGTAGGTAAATACTGAAAAAAAAAAAAACGTAATTGTAAATCTTTATCCCACAATTCTGACATTTTTCTCATAATTGTGTGCGACAAACTGACTTTTTTTTGTTTGTTTTTTATTATAAATGAGAGATTTAAACTCGTAAATTCTGAGGAAATATCTTTTTTTTTCTCTCAGAACTGAACTTCATAACTGAACTGGAATATCTCACAATTCTAAAAGAAAAAAGTCAATTGTGAGATACAAACAATTCTGAGGAAAAAAAGTCAGAATTGAATTTAAAATTACGAAATTTAAGTTTAAATATTTTGAGAATAAAGTCGAAATTACAAAAATGAAGTCTAAATATTTTAAAAATAAAGCAGAACGAAAATAAAGTTGAAATTGCTAGAATAAAATCTAAATATTTAAAGAATAAAGTTGAAATATTTTGAGAATAAAGTTGAGAATAAAGTCAAAATATTTGAAGAACAAAGTTAGAATGAGAAGAACATTCAAGAAAATGAGAATGTTTTGATGATAAAGTTGAAATGTCGAGAGTGAAGTTGAAATGTTTCGATAAAGTCAAAATACTTTAATTATAAAGTCAAAATATTTTGAGAATAAAGTTGAAATTACAAGAATGAAGTCGAAATGTTTCAATAATAAAGTTGAAATATTTTGAGAATAAAGTCAAAATTACGAGAATAAATTTGAAATATTTCAAGAATAAAGTCAAAATTAAGAAAATGAAGACAAAATATTTTGAGAATAAAGTAGAACGAGAATAAAGTTGAAATATTTAAAGAATAAGGTTAAACTGACAAGAATGAAGTCAAAATGTTTCGATAATAATGTTGAAATATTTTGAGAATAAAGTCAAAACTATGAGAATAAATTTCAAATATTACGAGAACAAAATCAAACTTACAAGAATAAAGTCAAAGTATTTCGAGAATAAAGTCAAAATTATGAGAATAAATTCAAAATATTTTGAGAATAAAGTCAAAATTATGAGAATAAAGTCAAAATATGTTGAGAATAAAGTCAAAATTACAAGAATTAAATCAAGCAATTACAAGTTTAGTTATATTTTGAAAAAAAGTCTGAATTACAAGATACACAATTCTGAGAGAAAAAGTCAGAACTGTGAGATAAAGTCGCAATTACCTTTTTTTTTAATTCAGAGAATAAAGTCTAAATAGTTTGAATAAAGTAGAAATTACAACAACAAAGTCAAACTATTTTCGAGAATTAAGTTGCAGCAATTACGAGATTAAATCTGCATATAAACATATCATAGCATATATTGCGTATGCAAATTCCAAAGTCTCAGCTTTTCTGTCAGACTTTATTCTCGTATTGCTATGACTTCATTCTCATAATTGATTAAATGATATTTTTTTTTCTCAAAATATTATGACTTTAATCTCATAATCTTTTTTTTAACATTTTTTAACGTGGGACTAAAACGCTGTCGTATTTCAATCTACTTTGCACCATCTACTTAAACAAAAAAACAAAAAAACACATAAAAAGTACATATTCAATATGTATTAAATATTAAATGTTAATGAATGTTGATGATTACCAGAGGCTCATCAAAGGGAACAGTTTCTCCGGCTTCCTTGTATAGCAGCGCCAGTCTCTTGAGAGTCAACTCATCGGCCTTCACCCCCTCAGCCTGCATGCGCTCATACAGAGCCTTCGCTGATCTGAAGTCCTTGTCTAAACCTGTTGAGAGCGAGGGAAAAAACATGCTATATTTTATTCTGCACATATCAGGCCTCATGAAATAATAATGCCGTAGAGGTCTCTAAGTACAGAAACGTGTCAAAGTTCTCACGGTACGCTGGCTTAAGTAGCCCCTCATTAGGAAACATGTGTTTGTATTAGCAAACGCCCTCCTGTGAGTCGGTCAATGCATTCTGCTTGTTGAATTTTTAATTGGCACACTATTTACTTACTATATTTGCTACGTGCCAAAACAGTGGGTGACCCGAACTAGCCAGTGAGATCTTTTAAATGTTAGTGTATATTTAGAAGTGTTGAAGTCAACAGTGGTCCTACCATAGCATTTCACCAAATGTGAATAGATGCTCTCCTTCTCTGTGAAGTCAGGAATCAGCTCAGACAGAGTCTTGATTTTAGCAGCCTGTGCAGGAAGGAAAATACAGTATTTTTTATTTAAATACTGCCTGAGTATATTGTGAATATTCTTGAACTATGTGCATACACTACCAGTCAAAAGATTTTTAATGTTTAAAAAAAATAAAAATACTCCTCTATTGTGAAATATTTTTGTCTATTCAATATAACTGCTTTCTATTTGAATATATTTTAAAATGTAATTTATTCCTTTGATCAAATCTTTTCCAGGATTCTTTGATTAATAGAAAGATCCAAAGATCAGCATTTATCTGAAATAAGCTTTTTAATGTTTTTTTTTTTTTATTTTTAATACTCCTCTGCTCACCAACCCTGCATTTATTTAATCCAAAATATAGGAAAAGCAGTAATATTGTGATTTTTTTTCTATTCAATATAACTGCTTTCTATTGAATATATTTTAAAATGTAATTTATTCCTTTGATCAAAGATACATTTTTAGCATCATTACTAACCATTCTAATATGTTCAAGAAAATTTTATCAATATTTAAAACAGTTGAGATTTTTTTTCCAGGATTCTTTGATTAATAGAAAGATCCAAAGATCAGCATTTATCTGAAATAAGCTTTTTTTGTAAAGAAATTACAGAAATGAATAATTTTATTTAGCAAGGATGCTTTAAATTGATCAAAAGTGATGATAAAGACATTTATAAGGTTACAAAACAAATATTTATATATTTCAGATAAATGCTGTTCTTCTGAACTTTCTAATCATCAAAGAAACCTGAAAAATTCTACTCAGCTGTTTTCAACAAAGTGTTTTTGAGCAGCAAATCAGAATATTAGAATGATTTCCGAAGGATCATGTGACTTGAGTAATAATGCTAAAATTTAGCTTTGAAATTACAGGAATAAATTACATTTTAAAATGTACTCCAATAGAAAATGGTAAAAATATTTCAAAATTGTACTGCTTTTGCTGTACTTTGGATCAAACAAATGCAGGCCTGGTGAGCAGAAGAGACTTCTATAAAAACATTTACAAAAAATGTACTGTTCAAAAACTTTTGACTGGTAGTGAACATTTTATGAAAGAGTTCAGCGCACACAAACTGGGTTTGTTTACCTGTCCCGGCTGCTGAGCCGCTCGTAACATGTATGTGAACATTGCGTCCTTCTGCTCGTTGACAGCCGCACAGCGCTAAAGCAATCAAAGAAGCACAAGAGACCTTAAAACACTCAACACATTTACCACATACCATAATGCGCACGTGTGTGTGTTCACATGCACGCACAGTATCTGCCCTTGTGCAAAACATAACCCCTTGCTATAAAAACAATTACTTGTATTTTCTGTATCCACACAGCAGGCAGTTAAAAGGCAGAGGGGAGCGTATGGAGGTGTATGTAACAGCATGAAGGGAATGTGTGTTTTTGAATGTATCCATCTTCCATTACATCCTTTAGCACTCAGTGCAGCGCTCTATAGTTGAGGGTTAATTATACAGCTAATAAGGGAGTCAGGCAAATAACCACTTATTTCTTTATGAAAATTAAAATGTACAGTGTCCGCCCAATTTAAAGTACAATTATCTACACTTAGTCGTATAAAGGCTTTGAATTGCATCGGCGTGCTCCTGAGCTTTCAAGTGCCGGTGTGCAATTTTCACACTCTTTAATCAGGACAATATAACACAAGTTAAATGAAGGCACTGTGAATTCTGGAAGGGTAAACTGTGCCATACAGTAACTGTAGGCCTTCAGACGATTTAACAACCTTGAGCAGCTTTGTCAAAAAGAAGATATTAGCAGTTATGAACAAATCAGGCTTTTATGAATATTCTGGGCACCTTTAAAGCAAACTTGGAGTAAACTTTCTTCTTACAGCACAAGTTATGTTGACTGCATTTGTGGCAAAATAGCAATTTTAAACAGATTTTTAAAATCATGTTACAATAAGATAATTAGAATGCAAGAAACGGCATCATAAACTTCAAAACTTCAGCATTGTGAAGCCTTTATTATAAAGCACTTGTGCTTCATTTGTAAATTCAGCTGTAAAATTTTCAAAAACGCCCAGTCCTTCCATTTTTTTCTCATTTCTGTTACTACTAAACAAGGATTTTTAACACATTTGTGACCCTGGACCACAAAACCAGTCTTAAGTAGCACCGGTATATTTGTAGCAGTAGCCAAAAGAACATTTGTATTGGTCAAAATTATAGATTTTTTAATGACAAAAAACATTAGGATATTAAGCAAAGATCATGTTCCATGAAGATATTTTGTAAATGTTCTACTGTAAATCTATCAGATGGAGGCACTGGTGCGCTCACTTGCTCTTAAAAGACTCCATTTTTGCTTATACGGATAAAAGCAATACATCTTTCAAAATTTGTAAAGACTACATTTATTTGAGTGCACTCACAATAACAACAAAACATTACGCTTTTCTAAAATAATGAAAGCAATCAGGATGCACTTTCTGCCATCTCTGTCTCTGTTAACTTCAGTGCAAAACTTTGGAACTCTGAGTATATATATATATATATATCAATAGAGCAATGTCTACTTTTAAATGAACCAATTCAAATGGAAAACAAATATTCCTAGACTATGTAATTTATATGAAGCATGCATAAAGGCACATCCATGATTGCAGAGATGACGAGTCAATGTTGTCGACTTAATCTCTTAAGATGAAAACAAAGAAAGCACTAGTTTGTCAATAAATTGTTAAAACATTAATGCAGTCTTCTTGATGTTTTTTCCTGACACATTAAGTTTAATGATGTCCTTACTACCTTTCTGGGCCTTATTTGCACTGCTGTATAAGCAGGGTCAGAAAGCTCTAAGATTCCATCAAAAATATCTTTTGTGTTCCGAAGATGAACTAAGGTGTTATGGGTATAGAACAACATGAGGGTGAGTAATTAATGACAGAAATGCCATTTTTGGGTGAACTATCCCTTTAATTAAACCGCTCAATTCATATTGTGTACTTTTGTGATGTCTTATTTAAGTGTGAAAGTTTTAGTTACATGGACTGTCAATGGAAGGGACAGAAATCTCTCCTGTTTCATCAAAAATGTCTTAATTTGTTACCATGGACCACAAAACCAGTCACAAGGGTACATTTTTGGATTTGTATATCATCTGAAAGCTGAATAAATAAGCTTTCCATTGATGTGTGGTTGTTATGATAGGACAATATTTGTCCGAGATACAACTATTTGGAAATCTGTAATCTGAAGGTGCAAAAAAAAAAAATCTAAATATTGAGAAAATCACCTTAAAAGTTGTTCAAATTAAGTTTTAGCAATGCATATTACTTATCAAAAAATAAGTTGATAAATTTATGGTACAAAAATTACTTTATAGGAATATCTTCATGGAACATAATCTTAATATCCTAATGATACCCCAGCAACTTATGACTGGTTTTGTGGTCCAGGGTCACATTTGTGCTTCAAAAATTGACGTGTCTCGTAGTTAGTATGTAGCTTCATGTTTCAACCTTTTTGTTTTAAGATTCCTGTTTGGCTTCCATTGTAGGTGCCTTACACTAACAATTATTTTTTTCTGTTGTTAATAAAACTTGAGTAATTTTGAAACAGTCTGAATCTCATCTGAAGGATAACATCATCTGTCTTGTGTGTGTTAGTATGCATGTTTTTTTTGAAACCGCTGGACTGCCCTGTGCTTTCTCTGGGGTCACTGGCAATGAGGTAACATTACACGCCAGTCGTGAAAGCGATGTGTTTCTCTTGCATCTGCTGAATTAAAAGCTAAGGGGTCTGGGAGGCTTTTAACAGGCTGCTATATTAAAATGAACTGAGGCTGAGGTGGATAGAGTGCCTTCACGACAATCAGAGCAATTAAAACTGCAGCCCTGAGAGTTACTCTCTGATGCGATTCACGACACCTACAAGACAGCGAACAAGACCAAGTCCAATATGCTGATCTAAGACTTTCTGTAAAATCATCCTTTGATATTTAGCATTCCATCTCGGGGATGCCGTGAAGCAAAGTTTCCTGTTATTTCAACATCTCAAAGGATTTTACTCACTCCTGGGTTTAGTGGTACCTTAATGCAGCCATTTTGTTCCTCAACTCGCTAAAGTGCTTTTTGAAAGAGGGAGAGGAAAGATCTTACTTGAACAAGAGTATCTAAGCGCGCAAAAACGGCTGAATGATTAAAATATGAGACGGGGAGAGGTCAAAAAGAGCAGCGATCGCTTGAGATGGAATTGTAGTTAGCGACAGGGTCAGCCAGTTTCAAAACCAACTCGAATTAGATTCAGCAATTTAGCAAGGTCACATGCATATCTTGGTTTGTGAGAGACGGTACCTGCAAGAGGAACTTGGCCTCTTCTGTTCTGCCTGTGTCCAAGTAAATCAGGAAGAGGTCTGTAGCAGCTCTGTAGGAGGCAAAGTGATTGCAGAGCCTTTCCGCCATGGCACTCACTGAACGTAGAGAGAGATGTCAATCAATCACATGCTTCGACGGTGATTACTATGTTACAACACATCAGTGGGTGCTGTAATGTTTCTTCTATCCAGAAACTCACAAACAAGGGCTAGAAGTCAGTTCAGAAGTACTCTAAAACACAGCTGTGTGTCAGTGGCTCTCAACCTTTTTGACTTCATGAATCCCAATTAAAGACTTTTCAGCCAGGTAAATACTTTTTCTATATACAATTTTAACAAACTAGGAGTGTTCCACATTGTTTTATACATATTTTGGACTATGGGGGTGCCATTATTTCAGTGATGCAAAATGGTTGCACTCGGTGAGCTACTGGCAATAGGTGGCTATTTTTAACTCTGAAAATAAAATACTGATACGATGACCACAGCTACTGAAAAAGCTTACAGGTGGCGATGGATATAAGTGTAGGCTTAAACCAAATGCTATACCGTACAGTCTAAACGCCCCCAGATATTGAGTGAAATCTGCGCAGAGAAACTCCTTCAGTGGCTGCGGCGTCAAGACAAGCCTCAACATGTTTACATCCTGCCAGGATGGCATCTAGCATTTCTTGTCTCTGCTGTTTGTAAGCTCTTTCATTAGCTGTGGTCTACTAAAAGCCTCAAAGGCATCTGGGCTAAAGTTGAAGAGAACACAGATGCGAGTCTTCAGGAAGTTGTATTCGTCCAGAGGCATCTTCCCATTCTTTTCTCCTCTTCTTATCGTTAGGAAAGCAGTGTAGATGTACATTGCTTCTCTTTTTGGTCTTTGACTGAAAAAATACAACCAAAAGCTGTACAATGTGGCATCGTATCTATTTTATTTTCCAAGTTGTGTTGTGGTAAAAATAGCAACGGGCAAGGCCAGTAGCTCACCGAGTGCAACCATTTTATGTATAAAAGAATTTAACATAAATCTTCCATGTTTTTTTACTACATTTTTCAGTAAAGGACATGTTGTCGTATCCCTAAAAGCACAATTTTTGCACATTTTGTTGGAGCCGTTGGAAGTTTGCTGAGCCTCCCTGGTTGAGAACCACTGATATTGATGAATAGGTGTTGTGTGAGTCTTACATTTATCTAGTGCAGCATCATTGTTGGCATCTAGAACTTTGCGGAAGACAAATGAAATACTGGATTTCTGATTTTCCGTGTTCTGGATGTAAAAGGACTCCAACAGCTCCACCGCACTGTCAAAGTCCTCACTGCAGAGAGAAAAAAAGTTTATACTTGGTGTTAGTGATTTGAATAAACCCTTTCATAAAGCCAAAAACATTCTGGTAACTTTAAGGATCCAATATAAAAATAAAACATGCCTTTGAAAAAAATCTGAGGAAGATCTATGTTATAAATTTTCTCCATGTGTTGCCTACAGTACCTTCAAAATGAGGCCTGGATGAAAACCCATGCCTTAACCTTCAGCATTAAACTCATACCACACATCTGTGCTATAGACATTAATGATTAATAATTCCCATGGCTGGTGTGACAATTTTTTTGTGAAAGTGTTCATACCCCTTAATTTTTTTCACATTTTATGTTGCTGCCTTATGTTAAGCGAATTTAAATGACTTTTTCCACATCAATCTACACTCCATACACCAAAATGGCAAAAAAAATAATTTTAAATATCTTTTCAAATTTATTAAAAATAAGAAACTTAAATGATTCTATTGCATAAGTATTTATACTCTTATCTGGGACATTTAATTCAGGAGCATTCATACTGCTTGTAGATGTTACTAGACTTCGAGTGAAGGTTAAAAAAAAAACTGCCTGTAAATCTCAGAGACAGGATTGCATCAAGCCATTCATCTGGGAAGAAGTTTTGAAAACATTCTGCTGCACTGAAGGTTCACAGAAGTATGTAGTCTCAATTACCCTTAAAAGTAATTTAACACAGTTTAACATAAGGCAGCAACATAAAACGTGAAAAAACACTTTTGCAAGGCACTGTATATTGAAGTAGGCCATATCTAAGGACCATAATATAGATTCAGACACAGCCCTTTCTTGCATCCGAATGAGATAACTTTAGTTCTTTTTTTTTTTTTTTAAGATTTATTTTTGGCTTTTATTATTATAGGACAGATCAGGAAGGACAGGAAGCGAAGTGGAGAGAGAGAAGGGGGTAGGGTCGGGAAAGGTCCTCGAGCCGGGAATCGAACTCGGGACGCCCATTGCGCAACGGCGCTATATGTCGGCGCACTGCCCACAAGGCTATCGGCACCGACAGATAACTTTAGTTCTAAGGAACATTTGCATTCCATTTCTGCGTCCCTTCCGTCTCCGACCTTCATTTACAGAACAGTAAGTGCATAAAACTTTCATCAACCACATTAATATTCCTGGCCCAGCCACAGATTGTCATTCCCCGCCATTTGCAAAGTCTTGAGACAGCGTAGGACAGCGGAAGAGCAAAGCATTCCTCATGGCTGATTGGGCGGCTTCCCGTTTGCACAGCTTCGTCCTGTCGGGGTGAACTCTGACCCCCCAGGGCAGACCTAAACAACAGTGACACGTGTGCTGTGTGCGTCTGAGCCAAACTGACTGGTTAAGAGGCGAGACGGGGGCTCCGGAACCAGCGCACCACATTAGTGTGGCCCATTGTGAATTATTCAGACTACATAGTCATAGCCATCACAGCAGATTTGAGCCTTTAATAATAATGGGTAGAGAGGGGTGAATGGAAAGGAGGAAAGGTAAGATGAAAGAACAGGAAGATGAAATTGAGGTGTGAGAAAAGGTCCTTTGTTGCACAACAAACCTTTGATGACACCAATTTCTACTCAAGGTCAAAGCACTGAAAGGTCACATGTTGTGTTATTTACAGAAACACGGGTGCTTTGTTATTCTTTTCATGAATTTGTTTTCACAAAAATAACCAAGAAAAGTTTGTGCTGATAGAATCCAATCTCACTCGCCAGACAATCTGCTAGTGCTCCCCTTTTTAGAAACACTGAGCATGTGGTTCAGAGTTTCTGAGATAATACATCTATAATCAAGTCTTTGTTATAGTCAATCACAGTCTTAACCTCTGTGTCATCTGCTTTCCTCCAGCTGCCAGGTATGTGGTGCCAATTTTAGCTGCATTTCATTTAACTGTGCATGCACTTTCAAAACATCTGAATGACTGCTCATCTCAAGTATTGTGAGCTGTCCTTGTAGCTGAGGCAGTGAGACCTTTTGGGTCTTGTAGAGACTTTTTAAAACACATTAAACCAAGTCTAGCAAGCATAAAATGATTTTAAAGGTTTATTTACTATCAACCAAAAATTGTAATTCAGACCACTCAGAAAAAATATCTTTCATCAACAAGCTGTACTATTTGAGGTACAGCATTCAAAAAATTCCTGATAATTTACTCACTCCCATGTCATCCAAGATGTTCATGTCTTTCTTTTTTCAGTTGAAAATACATTTTTGTTTTTTGAGGAAAACATTGGACTTCAATGGGGATCAACAAGTTGAAGGTGCAAACTGCAGCTTCAAAGAGATCTACATGATCTACATGGAAAGGTCATGCGTGGCGTAGGTGGAAAGTGTTTACACTTGGGTTTACAGTGTTTACAGTGTTTACAAAACAAACTTGCAAAGAAAGTCAAACACCTTTTACAAAAAAAGGTAAAACATCAAAGTCGGATGATTTTGAAGTTCAAGGAGAAAATTAGATACCACGTTTGTTCTTTACAACATGATTAGGTAATGCGTGAAGTCTTGGACGTGCATCCCAGAGCTAGTGCAAGATAAGCATAAGTGGTTAAAAAGTATATACATTTTTCTATATTTTTTAGAAAATTAAAATCGTTTCACTAGATAAGACCCTTATTCCTTGGCTGGGATCATGTAGAGCCCTTTTGAAGCTGCACTGAAACTGCAGTTTGGACCCTCAACCAGCTGGTCACTACTGAAGTCCACTATATGGAAAATATCCTGGAATGTTTTCCTCGAAAATTAATTTCTTTTCAACTTACGAATGAAAAACATGAACATCTTGGATGACATAGGGGTGATTCAATTATCAGGAAATTTTTATTCTGGAAATGAACTAATCCAAAAACAAACAAAAAAACTTACTTTTTAATATGAGAGAGAGCAGTATTGTTGACGAACAACATGCTGGACATGCTGATGGAGCCTAAAGTCTTCACCAAGCCCTCTACTTCCTGGATGCCCTGTGTGTTTCCTTCATTAGCGAGACCCTGGACCAGTCGAGTGAGGGCCAGCTGACTAGGCACCTGATCAGCCTTTAACATGCCTTTAAGAGTGCCCATGGCATCTGTGAAAAGGGAGAGACCATGTGGTAAGGTTTAATAAAACAAAACCCTGGAAGAAAATGGGGTGTTCCTTGGTAACCATGTACTCACCTTTAATCTGGCATCTCTTCACCTGAGAGACGATGAGGAGGTTGTTGGCATTGTCACTTAAACTGAATCCAGGAACACGATCAGTGGCACTGAAAAGGCAAAAGAAAGATGGGTATTGGTTGAACAAATCTGTAGTTTATAAAATACCAAAGTGTGTACCAAAGCTGTATTTATGTGCCATTTCTCCACTGGTCATTTTAAAACTGTGTGCATGCATGTGTGTGAGACTGTACAAATCCACCAAATCTGGATCCACGTTCGTTTCCCTTTATTCGTTACTTAAACCTCAATCAAAGTCTTCTTTTTTATTACCCTCACTGGCCAGATTAATCCGGCCGCCCAATTGAGCATCAGCCGCACTCCTTATCTCAACGGCGACCAGCCAACAGCCGCTCATATGGCAGATTGGCCCAGCAACCAGAGTCGGAGTTACTCTTATCAATCCTAAGAAAATCCTTGTGTCCTTCTTACTCTCATCTAGTCCTCTAAGTGCTGGACAATCCCATCCCTTGCTTCTCTCTTCCATTCCCAATCCCCTTAATCTGTCCTTAAAGCACCCTGTTGGCCAAGACCAACGTCCCGCCAAACATCTGAGTGAAGTCCTCCACCACCAAACACACAAACACACATACTTTATATGCAATAAACACACTGCATATAGTTTTCAATATACTGGCCATTTTAATTAACAGTAAAAGATATAACTGTTGTTTTCCGTATTGGCATATATATATGAGCAATATCACAGGAGTAGCCATAGGCCATATCGCACGGCTATGAGTGTGATATTGTGTTTATAGGCAGGAGTGTTTAACCTCTATAGAGACATCAGAGCCAACCGCTAACTTTAAAAGAATTGGCAGAGGTAAGGCTGCTCTCAGCGGGTTCATGAGCACTGAACGGCCGCTGGCATCCTGAAACTCACATTTCTAAAAACGTTGAAGCAAATTTTCAAATAGACATTATTTTTAATTAACAAAATGCTTTTTTTTGAGGTCTAAACAAGTACATTCTCACCTTAAATACTCTTAAAACTACAATCCGTGAACAAAAAGTATTATTTATAAAGTAATAGTGGATTTTTGTGTTTGTCCTGACACTCGCTGTGAGAAATCCCTCAAGCGGAGTGATACAAACGAAAACAGTTTCGATATCAGTAGAATATCACACTTCTCTCTCAGCCAATCAGATTCGAGGACTAGAAAAAAAAACCTGCTGTATCAACATATCATAAAGATAAGATAGAAATGGATATACAACACCAGTCAAAAGAAGTCTCTTCTGCGCACCAAGCCTGCATTTATTTGATCCAAAGTACAGCAAAAACAGTAAAAGTTTGAAATATATTTTAAAATCTTATTTATTCCTGTGATTTTCAAAGTAAAAATGTTAGCGTCATTACTCCAGTCACATGATCCTTCAGAAATCACTCTAATATTCTGATTTGCTGCTCAATAAACATGTATTATTATTATTATTATTATTATTATTAGGTGGAAAACAGCTGATTAGAATTTTTTCAGGTTTCTTTGATGAATAGAAAGTTTAGAAGAACAGTATTTATCTGAAATAGAAATCTTTTGTAACATTATAAATGTCTTTATCATCACTTTTGATCAATTTAAAGCATCCTTGGTGAATAAAAGTATTAATTTCTATAATTTCTTTCGCAATAAAAAAATTAATTATACTGACTCCAAGCTTTTAAATGGTGTATAGTGTATAATGTTACAAAAGCTTTTTATTTCAGATAAATGCCGAACTCTAGATCTTTCTATTCAAAGAATCATGAAAAAAAATGACTCAACTGTTAAATATTGATAATACTACTAAATTTTTTTTTTTCTTGAACAGCAAATTAGCATATTAGAAAGATTTCTGAAGGATCATGTGACTGGAGTAATGATGCTAAAAATTAATGATGCTGAAAATGTAGCTTTGATCACAGGAATAAATTACATTTTAAAATATATTCAAATAGAAAACAAATAGAAATAGTTATTTTAAATAGTACAAATATTTCACAATATTACTGCTTTTGCTGTATTTTGCAGAAGAGACTTCTTTAAAAAGCCTTAAAAATCTTACTGTTCAAAAACTTTTGACTGGGAGTATAAATAGAGCTTTTAAAATACCTTTGCAACATAAAGTACCTTTGCAAGCTATAATGTAATACAGTGAGGAGACCATGTTGTGTACATTCACTAAAAGTCTATGAATAGGGTCAGTTCACCCACACCTACCGCAATGGCTATTGCTCAATAACCTGATGTATAGACATTTCTGAATGCTTCCTGAAAGCATGCACAAGATTATAGTGGCGATGGCTTTCTTTCATGAGGATATATCATCAGACATATAATCTGACCTAGTAAAACATCAGAGCTTAATGGATATATCAAAGATCAGTGCAAATACTAATACAACACAAAGATCTATTACTAATCGGCAAAGGACTGTCATTTTTGCATCTTGTAAAGCTCTTCTGAGAACTCAGAGATTATCTAGTAACTCTGAAAGGGCTTAAACCATAAGACATGTATGCACGCCTGTGTGTACGTTCAGATAGAAGGAGCTTATCAGCATTCATTCGTTTCAGTTCAAGAGGAGTTTTTGATACTGCAAAACCGGGTACAATGGCTAAGGTCCATGACCTTAAAACCTGTAATTTAGCAACCTGCCATTTGAACATCTTCACCATGCAAATGTAGAGATATTAGATGCAATCCCAACAGTTAGACTCACATGTTCTTGACAACCACAGCATCCTCAATGTTGCCGTTGGCCAGGAGAGCTTTGATGACGGTATCATATGGAGCAGGGCCGAGGACCATGTTCTTGCTATCTGCTTCCTTCAGGATGTCATAGGCCTCTAAGGAATAAAAACAACAGTGTTAAAGACTACACAAAATCTACTCAGACCACTACAGATAATAATGCACATGAAAAAAAAAAAAAAAAAAAAAAAAAAACCTTACACAGAGAACTAACCTTGAGCTTTGCCCTTCTTGCAAAGAGACTGGACTTTAAGTCTGTAGTCATCAATCGTGGCCTCTTTAGTGGGTAAAGCAGCAACCCTTCTACGAGGGGAAGCCTGAACCACGGGACTAGATTTGATCTCCTGTTCCAGGAACATTTGAGGCTGACCTTTGACCTCCTCAAACCACACCTACACATAAAACAGTAACATCAAAACACTGTAATGCTTTCTTAAATTCTGGATATGAATTCAAGTTTAATTAATTCAATGTTTTCACCTTCTATAGAGATTAACAGAGAATAAAGACTAAATGTACCTGACCAACAGAATGTATCTGAGTATTTAGTCGGCTCTTTTACCTCGGGCACCTCGAAAGGCACCTCCTTGTCGTTGTTTTTCAGGATATCAGCAAGCATACGCAGGGTCCTCTCTCTTGGAGCCAGATTCTCCTCTTGCATTTTCATCCAGGTTGCCTCAGCCTTTTGCCAGTCATTGGTCTCCTCTGACAAGAAAAAAAAAAAAGAGAAAATGTCAGTGCACAGTCGTTACGGTCATCCACTGTTTGCAATCTCAGCTCCAACACAAGAGACTTACTGCAGAGGCGGAACAAATAGTGGTACATGTCATCTCTGTCACACTCGAACAGCTTGACAGTCATGTCCACCATGTTCTCAAGGGGCTCCATCTGGGGAAAGAGAGATTCAAACAGTGATACACACTCTATTGATCTATAGCAAATCACTTTTTCAGACAAAACGGCAGAGAAATACTGACCTGTTGGGCTGCAATGCATTTCTCTGCAAACCACTGGAGACGGGTTGGTCGTGCCCTTAGACCAGGAGTCTGCACATAGGTAAAGAAAATGTATGAGATCTCAAATTAAACAGACAAAAATCAATTATAGAATCAGAAGATTGACGTGCAGGGAAACAGTGAACGCGCATAATAATGAAAAAAAGCATATTGAAGTTAAAACAAATATACAAAGCTAAAATGTAAAATTCTAACTGTCAAATTATACCCAGGTCATATCTCAAAATCAAACCAAAAAGAAACAAAAAACAAAACAAAAAACAAACAAACAAAAACAAAGAACAAAACAAAACACCAAACAAGAACAAAATTAAAACAAAAAACAAAACAATAAGAACAAAACACCACACAAAAAGCAAACAAAATATAAAATAAAAAAACTACAACACAAAAAAACAACCAAAAACAACCAAAAACAAAAACACTTCAAAATAAAGGAAAAAGAAACCTGAACAAACAAAAAACAAAAGTGACCAAAACAAAAATACAAACCAAAACCAAAACACTACAAAACCAAACAAAATCAAAACACCAAACAAAATAATAAAAAAAAACATAAAAAACACTTAAAAAAAAAAAAAAAAAAAAAAAAAAAACATACCAAACAAAAGAAAAACACTACAAAACAAAATAAACAAACAAAACAAAGGACTACAAACACTACAAAAAAAAATAAATCAAAACAAGCCAAAACAAAAAAACTAACAACACAAAAATACAACCAAAATACAAACCAAAACACAAAACAAACAAAACTACAAAACCAAAACACTTAACTAAAAAGCAAACAACAAAAAACAAAACCAAACATAAACAAGACTACAAAACAAAAAGAACAAAACACCAAACAAAACAAAATCATAAAACAGAACAGAAAACACTACACAAATAAGAACAAACAAAACACCAAACAAAAAAGCCAACAAAACCAAATCACAAATAAAAAAACACTACAAAAACAAAACTAAAAAAACCAAAACAAACCTAAACAAAAATAAAAAAAAAACACTACAAAACAAAGAACAAAACACCAAACAAAAAGTAAAATCAACAAAAAACAAAACCAACAAACCAAAACAAAAAGAAAAAACAAAACAAACACCACCGAAAAAAAAATAAAAAATAAAAAAATAAAACAAAACTAGACAAAACCACAACACAAACAAAACAAAAAAAGAACAAACAAAACCAAACCAAAAAAAAAAAAAGCAAATCAACCAAAAAATAAAAATATACAAAACAATATTGGGGTTGATATAGACATAATATAGATCTAGAATTACAACATGATTATTTGATATGAATATGATTATTTAACACCGAATCATGATGCTCTGGTCCACCTACAGTATATGAGAATCTTCACACACATAGAAGCAGCGTGCACACACATTTAGATGTCTAAATTCACATTGTCTCTCCTCTTTGGTGGATATTGCATCAGCAGCATCCAAACAGAATTACTCTGCAGCAAATCAGCCTCCAGGCCAAGTTCAAAATCACTCCAGCCTTCCTCAAGCTTAATCTGCTTAGCAAATAAGACCAAAATTGAACCGCTACACAGTCCTAGTCTTTTTTGTGTTGCTATAAATGTATAAGCAGCCCCTGGGGCCTGATGCATAAAGCCCTGTGGGGCAAATCTTCCCTTAAGTAAATCCAGGATGATGAGCACCCCCACCCCTCCAATCTTCCTATATAAGAGAGCGAATCAACACACACTCACATGCATTTTATCCAGACACACACATATACACTCACTACACAGCCAAAACCCAAAAGAGCATCTAGGTTAGATGATTAAGAAAATCTAGAGTCTGCAAAGACAGAGACAGATGACAGTGTTTTTTTCTTCACACAACAAACTACACTAAACAGATTGGTAAATTCTTTCTCTGTCAAGTTGTTGCCTTATTTAGTCAATAAAAATACTAGAAATATTAACTAATGACCTGCTTTTTAAGCATTTTTCTGTCATTTCTGGCCAATGATCATTTTCTACACCCTGTAGTGAGTAGTTTCTATGAAGATAGTAGACAAGTCCCAAAAATCGTACAAAAATAATTTTTTAAAATTTTTTAAAGGGTTTTTTTTTCAGTTTTTTTGCCACACTGTTATTAAAAATTAGGATATACAGTATCTCACAGAAGTGAGTACACCCCTCATATTTTTGTAAATATTTTATTATATCTTTTCATGTGACAACACTGAAGAAATGACACTTTGCTACTATGGTCAGTAGCATTTTAAGTGCACAGTAATTTACAGACGCTTACTGAGATGTATGATTGCTCGTTTACGGAGATTTGCTGTCCCCTCAAAATAACTCAACACACAGCCATTAAATGTCTAAACCACTGGCCAAAAAAGTGAGTACACCCCTAAGTGAAAATGTCAATAAAGTGTCAATATTTTGTGTCGCCACCATTATTTTCCAATACTGCCTTAACCCTCTTGGGCATGGAGTTCACCAGAGCTTCACAGGTTGCCCTGGAGTCCTCTTCCAGGGAGCTGGTGGATGATAGAGACCTTGCGCTCCTCCACCTTCCGTTTGAGGATACCCTACAGATGCTCAATAGGGTTTAGGTCTGGAGACATGCTTGGCCAGTCCATCACCTTTACCCTCAGCTTCTTTAGCAAGGCAGTGGTTGTCTTTGAGGTGTGTTTAGGGTCGTTATCATGCTGGAATACTGCCCTGCGGCCCAGTCTGCGGTCAGTACATGTTGGTATTCATGGTTCCCCCAATGAACTGTAGCTCCCCAGTGCTGGCAGCACTCATGCAGCCCCAGACCCTGACACTCCCACCACCATGCTTAAATGTAGGCAAGACACACTTGTCTTGGCACTCCTCACCTGGTTGCCGCCACACACACTTGACGCCATCTGAACAAAATAAGTTTATCTTGGTCTCATCAGACCACAGGACATAGTTCCTGTAATCTATGTCTTTAGTCTGCTTGTCTTCAGCAAACTGTTTGCAGGCTTTCTTGTGCATCATCTTTAGAAGAGGCTACCTTCTGGGACAACAGCCATGCAGACCAATTTAATGCAGTGTGTGGCGTATGGTTTGAGCACTGACAGGCTGACCCATACGTCTATTTCCCAAACACAACCTCTGGATATGACGCTGAACACGTGCACTCAATTTCTTTGGTCGACCATGGCGAGGCCTGTTCTGAGTGGAACCTGTCCTGTTAAACTGCTGTATGGTCTTGGCCACCACGCTGCAGTTCAGTTACAGGGTCTTGGCAATCTTCTTATAGCCTACGCCATCTTTATGAAGAGCTACAATTGGGTTTTTTTTTCAGATCCTCAGAGAGTTCTTTGCCATGAGGTGCCATGTTGAACTTCCAGTGACCAGTATGAGACAGTGAGAGCAATAACACCAAATTTAACACACACACACACACACACACACACACACACACACACACACGCTCCCCATTTACACCTGAGACCTTGTAACACTAACTAGTCACATGACACCGGGGAGAGAAAATGGCTAATTGGGCCCAATTTAGGCATTTTCACTTAGGGGTGTACTCACTTTTGTGGCCAGCGGTTTAGACATTAATGGCTGTGTGTTAAGTAATTCTGAGGTGACAGCAAATTTACACTGTTATACAAGCTGTACACTCACTACTTTACACTGTAGCAAAGTGTAATTTCTTCAGTGTTGTCACATGAAAAGATACAATAAAATATTTACAAAAATCATTCACTAATGTGAGATACTGTAAATCTATATAAACTTCTGTCAGGTAATGTAATGTTGGATAACAGTTGAACAAACAAACATCAAATCATTCTCACCAAGAAAAAAAAAAAACATGGTGCTTGTGAGGGTTATGGCCTTTGCAAAGTTACAGTAAACAAAAACTCTTCATTCATTCAGACCTTTGAGCAAAAACACCCCTCATCACACTGAAGATGCCATCATTCTCTCAAACACAGGTCACACACTTCCAAAACACTCACACACGGGGTGACAACTATTTTAATTACACCAAAACCTTAACCAGCATTTCACTTAATTACCGCCATTATTAATAATCTGACAATTATAGACAGCACAATCACCTGACCAGCACTCCATCACTGCACTTAAAGTTTCTATTAGAGAGTGGAGTAGAGCTCCGTGTCTGCTAATGCTACTTAGATATCAGTGTTTTTAATTATCCAACTCTGGATGGAAGAGAGGACATGTGGAAAACGCTCCACAGAATGAGTGGGGCTTTTGACCTGTCAAGGACAAGGATGCTCAACAAGCCACCATTAAACACCAACTTTTAGAGATTTTATAGTTGGGGGAATAAAGAGGTATGAAACTATTGTAACTGCCAGGTGTAGAAAGATATGACTGAGGGCTTTGTTTTCAACGACTAATAGCAACTATCTAGAGAAGACCTATTCGACTCTTAATAAAATAGACCTGCCAATCAAGACTTCAGGATAATATTTCTTAGTAGAAATAGCTTACAATACCTACAAGTACTTAAAATAAAAATAAAACAAATACAAACTTCTATACATATCCAGCAACAACTAATCGCTAAAACCACTTAAAATCGCTAAAAAAATATTATTTAAACAAAGGTATTAATAAAAAAACTAATAAATAAATAAATAAAAAGTAAAAAATAAAATGAAAATGTAAATATTAGAATTCCATTTAAGTATACTATAAAATAATTATTTTAATACTCATTTTTTTATTTAAAAATATAATAGTATTATCATACATTATTGTTTTGTTTATTATTTGATTTGAAAAATAAACTAAAGTGCAATAATACAATTTTCACTATTAACTGTATTTTTCTAGTATATTCAAGTATTCTAATATAGCACATAAAACAAAAAATAAAATGAAACTAAAAATATACAAAAAACACAGCTAATTCAAAATATGAATTAAAACTCGTGTAGCACATAAAGCTAAAATTAAAATGAAACTAAATATATAAAAAACACAGATAATTAAAAAACATGAATACAAACTAGTACAGCACATAACTCATAAAACCAAAATGACCAAAAAAAGTACCAATAGTAAATTCTAAATAAAGCTATATGAAAACGCATGCAAAAAAAAGAATTACAAAAGCACACAAATCTAAAATAAAAAATAAATCAAATAAATCAAATAAATACAGCCAATTCAAAATATGAATAAAAACCAATATAGCACATACAAGTAAAATGAAATTAAAACTAAAAATATAAATGCAACTAATTCAAAATATGAATAAAATCTAGTATAGCACATACAATTTCAATGAAAACTAATAATATAAAAAATACAGCTAATTCAAAATATGAATTAAAAACTAGCATAGCACATTAAACTAAAAAAAAAAAAAAATACAACTAATTCAAAATAAGAATAAAAACCTAGTATGGTAGTACTGTATAACACTTCCAAACAGCAGTTTATACAGCCTATAAAGGTACTTACGAATTTAACAAACATCTAAACTGTACTGTGAGTTAGTCATGCAACGTGAATGATTTTAAACTAATATGACACTGGAGGATGTCTTAAGATAGAATTGGAGTAGTAGAGGATTTCAGAAAAATCAAGCAAATACTTTAAGAGGGATTTGAACTAGCATTCCAAATTAACCTCTCAAAACAATGAAATTCAAAGCTGCTTGAGATTGCGGTATCCTGAGGTGACTATTGATAGCTTATCGGCTAAAGTACTGTCCCAGAGGAATTGCAATGATCTGGTGTATATATCAAAATTGCAGCCAAATGGCCTGCTCTAGATCTGCAGACACTGGATATTTTCTTGGCTAAAAGCCCCTGACTGATGGATCTGTAATATCCAAGCTTAAGCTTATTTTTCATCCATACTGAGAATGATACAACAGAACTAACAGAGATGAGGGTTTGTGGAGGACAGATGCAAAAGACAAAAAAAAAAAAAAAAAGGAAGCTAAAACAACCTCAGACCAAGACTTTGCATCATAAACCAGCAAGTGGCGTCTTGACTAGTCCTGACATTTTGTAGTACTCCCACATGGCAACACTGAGGGAGTTGAGTGGTGTCGTATTAGAGCAGTTGGCTAATTGAACATCTAAATGGCTTTGTCAGAGCTGTTTCGCAGTGGAAGTGTAGACTCATGAGATGCTGTCTTCTGAAAGAACAAGACAGAGCACAGCCTAAAGATATCCCCAAAAGACCCTTTCTAGACCAGGCGCTCAAAACACGTCAAGCGTCTCAAAATCAGTCACGTCCCGGACAGAGCGTTCGCTGAAGGGCCTGATGTGAGAACAGAGACATGCTCAGTCTCTCCAGACAATTAAAGAGGTCTACACATGCATCGAAAATCCATCTGAAATGTGTCTGAAAACTTTACAGTACTGTGACAGAAAGGAAGTTCTGCTGCTAGCTGTACTTTAAACAGATGCTTTTCTCATTCAGAGAAGCTCTGTAACTTAGATTTTTTCATATGTACATGAATTTTGCATTTCAATATTATTTTTTATACCCGTCAACTAGGTTCAATTATTTAGCTGTCTGGCGCAGATTAAGTTTTGATTGCAAGAATTACGTGTGATAGTCTTGGTAACATCAGAAAGCACTGGTTGAAAATGATTAACAAATTAGTAATGCTTTTGCCATATATTCATTACCTTTCCAACTATCATTTCAACATTTGTCAGTAAATAACATTTCTTGAAAACATATGCATTTGTATACAGTTATTAACACTTTAGGCATTGTAGATTTTTAATTATTCCCCTCCCAAATAATTTAATAACTTCCAATGAAATCTGAAAACTAACCTGGAAAGTTAAACAACTTTAAACCAAAAACTATAACTATATAAATTCTGATTAAAATAATACATACGACTATGGAAGCCTGTTTCTGCCACTGAATACATTTTTTTTTAAAGTAACTGCAACTTTTTTCTCTTGCAATTCTGACATTTTTCTCAAAATTGTGAGATATAAACTTGCAAGAAATTAAGTCTCACACTTCCGAGAAAGTCAGAATTATGAGATAATTCAATCGAGTCGATACAATAAAATTTCATACAATAATATTTAGATACAATTACAAGAAAAAGTCAGAATTATAATATTTAACTAAAGAAAAAGTCAGAATTACAAAATTAAAATTCGCAATTACAATAAAAGTCAGAATTACGAGATAAAAACTCGCAATTACAAGAAAAGTTAGAATTAAGAGATAACTCACATTTGCGAGAAAAAAACATCATAATTATGAGATAAAAACTCACATGCGAAAAAAAGTCAGAATTATGAAATAAAAACGAGAAAATTTGCGAGAAAAGTCAGACTTACGAGAACTCGCATTTGTGAGAGTCATAATTGTGAGATAAGAACTTGCAATTACAAGAGAAGTCAGAATTACGAGATACAATTACAAGAAAAAGTCAGAATTATAAGATAAAAACTACTACTTGTGAGAAAAAGTCAGAATTATGAGATAAAACTCGCAATTACAAGAAAAAAGTCACAATTTTGAAATAACATGCATTTGTGAGAAGTCAGAATTATGAGATAAAAACTAATTTGTGAGAAAAAACTTAGAATTATGAGAAAAAAAACTTCCATATGAGAGTCTGCAAAACATACTCAAATATTTAAATGAATCCTAGAAATAACTGACAATATTTTAGGCAATATTATTTTTTAGATTTAATATTTGGCAGTCCAGCTTAGTCAAATATTCTATAAATACCTACAACTCTCATTCCTACAGCCACAATAACATTCCTATCTCTCTATTAATATATATATATATATATCCTGAAAACACATGTATATGTATGATATATATAAATTACATATAAAGATAAATACAACTTAAAACTACACATTTAAAATTAGAAATGCAAAATTATAAATTAAATAAATCAATTTCAATTCGTTCAAAAATCTAATATTAATATGGAAGAGGTACAAAGGGCTGCTCATCTTTGTTGTTAACTTCTGTCATCATTTTCTCTTTCAAATGAAAATGGTTTTATCAAGCCAAAGCCTTGTAATGACATTTAATAATAATAGCAATTGGCGCTAGTGCATTGATTCAATAAAGTGACAAACAATATCACAATACTTCAATTTTCCCAGTAAGCTGCGTTTCAAAAACGAGTGGTCTTTGTAGTTGTCATTTTCTCCTTCACACTCACACATACTCTCTCATCCTTTGAAAAATCATTGTACCTATTGTCTTGCATGAATGGCATTAGTGTGGCTTTGGAGTCAATCTAATTTAAAAGTGGAAATATCAGTGCGGCAGTAATTAAAGCTGTTAAATAGCTGTGTGGTTTGAACACAATAACAGCAGTCCCACCTCGATGATTTTGCGTGCCTCCTTGTAGCGGCCCGTTTGCAGGAAGGCAAAGTAAAGGTCGTAGAGCATCATCATCTCGCCTCGCTCCTGACTCAAAAACTCCATGACTGTGAAACGAAACAGACAGACGAGAAATTGAAGAAACAGTCACACGTTTGAATGAATGTCTAGCAATATTTTCGAAAACATTATTTTTATTCCATCTCTGGTTCATATAGCCACCAGTGATACTTCTACATCTCTTTATTTGACAGTCTTACTTAAACGCTATCAGATTTAACAGATGCCTTTTGAAAATTGCCTCATTCCATCAGCACTCAATGACATACAGATCTGGACTCTTTGCGTGCCACTTCAGAAGAGTCCAGAGAAGCCACAGCAACACAAAGAGAGTGAACTCATGCAAGTATATGTACGTTTACATCTATGAATGGGTTCGTCGTGGCACATGCAGCGTGTCTCTCAGAGTTCTGGGTCATCGGGGCCGTAAAGTGGCCCTCCACCGTAGAGGTCTCACTGCCTTAACACTTCAAATCCACTCACCCCTAACACACAGCGCACTTAACCCCTCCACTAACCCTGACAAAGACAGAGACTATTGAAACCACCATCATCTAGGTTGTCCAACCTGACCTTTAGTGGGTGGCACTCTCGAAAACACCGAACACACACTTTCTACATGTGACAGCAGAACAGAATACGCACTGACAAACTACTTGTGTCTAACAAGTGACAGAAATATAATTAATGTGCTGTATGTATGTGTGGGTGTTACACACCTTTCTGTAAAAGCTCGGCATCTCCTTTTTCCACCAGGCCGCAGATGAGGTCGTGGATTTTGGGCATCTGGTTGTATTGTTTATGGACCTCCACAGTGGCATCGAATGCACCCGCATAGTTCCCACTGTAGAAAAACATGACATTTTAAACCAAAACAGCACCAAGCATGTGTCGGTATCAAATATTCACGCTGAAACTTTTATAGTGGTATTATTATGGTACTGTATTTTTTTTTACGAAACAGGCTGAAAGTTTGAAGCTTTGTTGTTCTTAAGTTTAAATTACTTTTTTTTTTAAATATCGAACTACCCTTTAAAATTAAAATATCAAAGAAAAGAACCTTCAAAAGAAGCACTGACATTTTAATACATAATACATTTAATACGTAAACACTGAAATAAATACACAAATTTATATTTGTAATAAACATACTTATTGACTGGTTTTAGTTACTTTTTAAAGTAAACGTAAAAAAAAAAAATCTAAAACATTAAATAAATAAATAAAAAATTGCATAGATAAAAATCTAAAAGCAATGACTATGATGCAAAAAGCACAAACATTTAAAAGAAACAGCCCTGGACAAAGTCTACTTTTTTAACACCAAATTGCCCTTGTAAAATGAAAAGATCACAAAGTAAATAAAAAAAAAAAAAAAATAAATAAATAAATAAATAAAAAAGAAAGAAAGAAAGAATAAATCAACAAAATATCAAAAAACAAACATTTATATATAAAAATAATTTTAAAATACATATAAAGTTAAATGGTCACCATGTCTTAAGCACAAGCATTTTTAAAAACAGCACTGGTCAAAATATATTTTTTAACACCTAATTGCCTTTTTACAATTAATAGATCACAAAAAAAAAAAAAAAAAAAAAAACAGATGAATAAAATACCAAAGTAAATAATAACAAAAATATAGTAAATAAACAAACAAAATAAATAAATAACAAAATAAATACATTACATTAAATAAACAAATAAATAAAATAAACAAACAAACATTTTTATATAAAAATGAACACTAAAAATTATTTTTTTTTGTGAAAATGAAATGGTCACTATGTCTTAAGCACAAACATAAAAAAAGGAAGATAAAAAAAACGGCACTGGTCAAAATATATTTTAACACCAAACTGCCCTTTTAAAATTATTAGATCACAAAGTAAATCAAACTAAATAAAATACATAAAATACCAAAATAAATAAATAACATAAATAAATAAATATAATTAATAAAATAAAATACATAAATTACATAAAATAAATGCAATATCACAATAAACAAGCAAACAAACAAACAAACATTTATATATACAAAAAATTAACAATAAAAAAGAAATATTTAAAAATACATTTAAAGTTAAATTGTCACTATGTCTTGAGCACAAACTTTAAAAAGAAACTGGTCAAAATATACTTTAAACAAAATTGCCCTTTAAAAAAAATTATTGAAATAATAATGAAATAAACATTTATTCTATATATATATATATATATATATATATATATATATAGCCCAAATTGCCCTTTAAAATGACAGAATTAGTGAAATATAAAATAAATAAATAAATATATAAGTTACAAATATATCAAATAATATATCAAATAAAAATATTAGTTAACCTTATTTTATTTTTAACTGGTCACAAGCGAATTTGTTGTTCTTAAATGTCAAGTTTTAATTACTTTTAACACCAAAAAGACCACAAATAATTTTGAAAGCAACCATGCATTATTCAAAAACTAGAGAAAAAAAAAAGCATTAAATAAATGTGTGCCACAAGGGTATTTAGCTTTTTGCAACTTCCTGTGGCTCTCCACTTCTTCTACAGCCCTCAGTGCCCTCACCCCCAACCGGGCCGCTTGGCAGAATATGGCAACAAAATTAGATCTGCTCTCTCCCCTCTCTCACATCTTCTTCCCTCTCTCTACCCCTTTCTAACAAAGAGCTCAGTACCGGGGCTGACAGAGGCCTGACAGAGGAATAAAGCAAAGGAATAGACGAGAAAAACACCACTCCAATCACTCTATTGTGACTGCAGTGGCAGCCATCGAGTGATTGGGTAATTACCACGCCAATCACACAGAGGTCAAAGCAGATAGGGCACCGGCAGGAGGGGCGGGTGTGGAGGGAAAGTGAACCGGTGGGGTTTTAACAGGTGTAATTTCAGTAGTGTTTTCAACCCCGGAGATTATACAGTCAGAGAAGGGATATGTGCTTTAGAAAGAGGTGACCTTGGAAGGTGGGTTGAATACGAGGAGCGGAGGAGGGGGGCGTCAGGGAGATGGACAAAAAACAGGCCAGTGATTGAGCCGGAACGTGACGCCAGCTCTTAGGCAATCGCACTTAATTGGAATGAAGAGCGACAATATTATTCATCAAGCGGGAGTCAAGAGCCAATTCGAACACACGCTGGATGATTGCGCAATGCACTTGAGCGAGAGTGAGAGAGAATTTGGACAGTGTTTCATTTGATTAAGGCCCATGTAAAAAAGCAAAGGGGGAGAGACTGATCGAGAAACAGATCTGTCCGCCAGTCAACTCTATAATTTAGAATTTCACATTTGTTTTGCGATTTTTGTCACAAATGACTGATTGTGAATCACAGGCTTGCTAGTTACAGCATTTCTTATTCAATAAATACAGGCCCCAAAAAACAACACTTAAAAATGTATGAATTGCACTGGATGAGAAAACAAATCAAGCGACATCTGTAAACAAATGATGCTAGAGAATTTCACAGCACTGACTCTGTTTTTAATCAAAACTGACAATATATGTATTGCTTTACAATCGAAGAAACTTTTCTGTGAAATGTTTTGCTTCTAAAGTGGGCTTGTGCTTTAAAAACACAGAACTCTTGGTTTCATATTTTGTTAAGACGTTCATAAAGTGTTGTACTTTGGTAATGGTGAATATTTAGGAATAATGTACAGTCAGATGGTCCTTCTGGCAAAACAAACACTAAAGAAAAGCTGGCTGTACTTTATCTCATGTATTACACGGCTACTTATCAAAAAAAAAAAATGCATAAAATGCACATATGAAGTACATTTACTTCATTAAAAAGAAACTATGGCAAGAAATTTGGAAATCTGTTACCTTGGAAAACAGTCAATGGTAGAGTACAGTTTTGCAGTCATTACACAAATACAGTTGACCACGGAAATAAGTCTTTAATCACTAATTAATCTAATTCAAAAGTAATTCATGTAATAAAAAAAGCGAAATATGTAAACAAAATATTTAATTTGACTGTAAATATTTGCTACCCCTGGGAAAACTGGAAATATGAATTATATAAATATTATTACAATTAAATTAACATATTTACCACAGAAAAAAATCTAATTCAAGAGTAATGCATGTAATAAAAACTGTAAAATATGTCTTTTTTTTTTTATTATTATTTAATTTAACTTTTATATAATATTCACTTTTTCCAGTATTTGACTGTAAATGCTTACTGCCCCAGAGACACTGGAAATATGAATTATATTAATATTATTACAGTTAAATTAAATAAAAAAAATTAACAAAAAAAAAAATAGCTAACCAATTTAATTCAAGAGTAATGCATGTGATAAAAACAAATGTAAATCTAATTCATGTAATAAAAAAGTAAAATAAATAATTTAATTTATTTTAAAATATTAACTTATTCCAGTATTTGACTGTAAATTCTTGCTACCCCAGGGAAAACTTGAAATATGAATTATATAAATATTACAAATTAAATTAACATTTAAAATATTCACCACATAAAGAAATGTTTAACCAATCTAACTCAAGAATAATGTAATAATGTAATAATTATGTAATAAAAACTCAAAATAATTTAATTTAATCTAATTTCAAAGTATCACTTATCACTACTTAGTATTTGACCGTAAATGCTTGCTAACCCAGGAAAAACTGGATATAAATTATATAAATATTTGTACAAAATAAATTAGATTAAATTATTTAACATATTCACCACAAAATGAAATGTTTAAACAATCTAATTCAAGAATAATTCATGTAATAAAAATTCAAAATAATTTAATTTAAAATATTCACTTATTCCAGTATTTAACTGTATATGCTCAATACCCCAGAAAGCGGAAACTAGAAATATAAATTATATAAATATTGTTCAAATTTATCTTATTTTATTTAGTCAAACCAATCTAATTCAAGAGTATTTCATGTAATAAAAAGGTTAAAAATCTAATTTAATTTTAAATATTCAACACAGCAATAAGTATTAAACCAATCTAATTCAAGAGTAATTCATGTAATAAAGTAAAATAAGTCCAAAAAAATATATATATTTTATATTTTAAATGCATTCATGTAATAGGAAAGCTGAATTTTCAACATCAGTGTCACATGATCCTTCATAAATCATTCTGATTTGCCGATTTGCTGCTCAAGAAACATTTATTATTATTATCATCAAAGTTGAAGAGTTATGCTGGTTAATATTTTAGCGTAAAACAGGATTTAAAGGATATTTAATGCATCCTTGCTGAAAAAAGTATTAAAAGTATTATTAATATTTTTAATCAAAACTTTTGAACTAAGGTCAGTTAAACCTAGCAAGCAAAAGGTAGGATATATTTTGCTAATCTTCACCTGACATTGGTGTATTCTCAGATTATAACAACAGAAGCCAGCATCGAAAACAAACCGAACTCAACAAAACTTCTAAACCGTTGCGTTTATTGACGAGGCCTGATGGAAGCAGAAACTCCTTGAACTACATTTCTTCCGAACGCCACTGGAATATGATGTGCCACAGATGTTCTGCTTCCCAGCCCCCCAAAGCACAACCAGCATAAAACCAGAAGACTTCTTCACAATTCCCATCAATATGAGATGAGTCGTCCACAACGGCAATTACCCCACCCCCTCCTTCAAAACCCAGCCCCCCTTCTCCACCCTCGCCTAACTAAGCCCCCCAAAAAAAGAATTAACCATGTTGAAGGCTTCATAATTTCCCCGGATACAATTTAGCTGTCAGTGGCGCTCAGGCTTACTGCAACATGTTCCTCTTAATGTCACTAACTTTGCATGTCAAGCACTTTCCAGCCAATTAAGTTGAAGGAGAATAAAAAAAGCCAATGCAATGAGTGCTTTGCGCGAGGAACCTGAAGGATTAGACAAGAAAGCTAATTTCATCCACCCCTCTTCTGAACCTCCTCTTCTCGTGACACTCTCCCTACATCCCTGACTCCCATCTCTTTTGTTGCCGAGATTGGCACCCATGTTATCACCCTTTCCACTTTTAAAAGAGAACGACTGCTTTTTTTATTTCCTTTTTCCTTTACGTTGAAGTGTGTGTGTGTTGGTGCGTGTTAATGACTCGAATACATCCATCAAGCACAAAACTACAAATACAGCAATGATTTTTAAATGTAAACGGTCCCGCTTTAAACTTTCCAGAAACTGTCCTTCTCTATATATGCAAGTGACGCAGTTTAAGATATCTGACAGCCTGCAACATCCCCTCCCTTTTTTTTTTTTGGAGCTCCTGTCTCTCAAAAAATCCCCTCCACAAAAAAGTTCTGGCAATTCCCTTTGTTAGGCTCATTAGAGACTGAGGATACGGATCGGGAGCGGCGGCTGCTGTTGTCGTGGAGACGGGCTGACGGCTGTCAGAGTTAATCCCATAGAGAAGTGTTCATTAAGTCATTACAGTTGACACGCTGACAAGACACTGACACACACCGCTTTGTCCTCTTTAGCACAGCCCAGACCAAAGAGGAGACAGAGACGAGTGGAGAGAGATGGATGAGGGCAGAACGGAGAGAACACTGGAGAGGATAAAAGAGACGTCTAAGGCAGGGGTGCCAAACTCATTTTAGGCCGAAGACAGGACTGGACAAAACATCACCTTATGTGGGTTTTTTGGTGTAACCATGGTGCGTGTACACACAGCTTTGGGATAAAACAAAGCAGAATTTACTAGTAATATCGTTAAATAATGTCTCTCGACTACATCAAAATACAAAATGACTATATACATATATACACCCACACAACAACCAGATTTTAAAAGGAGTCTCTTCTCTTCTATTCGATCCAAAGTACAGCAAAAGCAGTAATATTGTGAAATATTTCAACTATTTAAAATAACTGCTTTCTATTTGAATACATTTTAAAATGTAATTTATTCCTCTTGATCAAAGCTGAATTTTCAGCATCATTAATCTAGTCTTCAGTGTCACATGATCCTTCAGAAATCATTCTAATATGCTGATTGGCTGTTCAAGATATTATATATAAAAAAAAAAATATATATATATATATATATATATATATATATATATATATATATATATATATATATATATATTATTTATTTATTTAATTTTTTTTTTTTTTTTTTTTTTTTTCAGGATTCTCTGATGAAGAGAAAGATCCAAATATCAGCATTTCTCTGAAATAAAAAGCTTTTGTAACATTTTACACCGTATAATTCAAAAGCTTGGAGTCAGTATATTTTTTGGGGGAAAGAAATTATAGAAATTAATACTTTTATTTAGCTAGGATGCTTTACATTCATATTTGTAACATTTATAATGTTACAAAAGATGTCTATTTTAGGTAAATGCTGTTCTTCTGAACTTTCTATTTATGAAATAAACCTAAAAAAAAAATCTACTCAGCTGTTTTCAACATAATAATAATAATAATAATAATAATAATAAATGTTTCTTAAGCAACAAATCAGCATATTAGAATGATTTCTGAAGGATCATATGACTGAAGACTGAAGTAATGATGCTAAATATTCAACTTTGAAATCACAGGAATACATTACATTTTAAAATATATTCAAATAAATGAAAAAAAAAAGTTATTTTAAATAATAAAAATATAAAAAAATTGTACTGTTTTTGCTGTACTTTGAATCAAACAAATGCAGGCTTGGTGAGCAGAAGAGACTTTTTTAAAAAACATAAAAAATCTTAACTTTTGACTGTTAGTGTACTAACTTAGTTAAGCTAAATCGTCCTAAACAAACAATAACACAGTTTGTTTATTTTAAAACAGAATCATTAATAACTAAAAACACATAAAATGAATTAAAATAATAAACAACAATTTTAATAAGAGAAAATAATTAATAACTAAAAATAATTAGTAAATAGCGTATAAATACCCTCTAACTAACTTTAATTAGTCCTAAGCAAACAATAACAGAGTTTATAGTTAATATTTTAATAACAGAGACTAATTAATAACTAAAAATAATGAAGAAATAAAATGAATTAAAAATACGTAAAATACTACAAAAAATAACAATAAATATAAAAATTAATAATAATAATAATAATAATAAAAATGATGAAGTAAAAGTATGAATTAATATGAATGTATTATCATATATCTAATACGTTTATGTGCCAAGAGTACAATCTATTGTTGTTACTGTTCAAAGTAAATTAAAAGTTAAAGCTAAAACTATTCAGTAATTGAAGTAAAGCTGAAATAAAATACAAATATCAAATAACAATAATAATAAAAAAACATTAAAAACACAAATTAAAATTAGAAATGCTGCTTCAGCATTGATACTAGAACTAAAACGAAAACTGAAAATAATAATAAAAGTGAATTCAGAATATTAAATAAACCTCAGAACCTGTGAATGTTTATTTTATATTTTAACATATTTCTCTATACTTTAAACTATCAGTGGACACAGAGTAACGTTTTACCATGTTCACATCCATTCTGTAGAAATGAACCATTTTTTTCAATATCACAAGCATGAAGAAGTCTAACATTTCCCTAAAAATCAGTATTGAACACGAAAAATTAAATACTGTAAAAATAATCATAATAATAATTAATAAAATAAAGAAATCAATAATTTCATAGGGACCATCATCCTTTCTGTCTCCAATCAACATTCTTGCAGTGTCTTTCATTTTAATATAACCTCTAATATGACTACAGTTTAGTGAATTTGACTCTTGAATACTAAAACAACAATCTTAAACAACTTTTCCAACTGTTACAGTATATCATACAATATTATAGAGGTACCACAGAGTTCCTAGCGGAGGACGTATCCAAGCAGGCCTGGCTGCTGTGAGCTCTGAGGCGGCTCTCCTCCACAGGAATGTGTGGCTGCCAGTCACAGTGTGTGTGACGTGATATAAACGTTCACGGTTTATCAGAGTCTCTGCTGAGAGTCGCTCTGATCTCTCCGTATCTGCTCCTTAATGAACCTGAGCTAAATTGGAAACCTTATCGCGCACAAGGCAGCAATTAAAGCCTGCACGCGCCAGTGTGGTTGTGGCACTCGAGTGACAGAAAAACAAACAGTCTCAGAGGGGCACCCAGGAAGCCCGTATGTGTATGTGTGTGTTGACTCTAGCGCTATCAGTGAAGGTGTATTGCCAACCTCAATATCCCACAGCGGGGAGGGGGAAAGGCACTTACGCAGTGCACCGCATGGCCCAGGCAAATCCAGTAATTAGCACAGGGTGCATAATTAACATGCAAATTAGTTGATCTGCTTAAAAGCCGCTCTTACAAATAGACCTGAACGGATGGGAGGGGCAGGAAAGAGGGGCCAAACTTGTGGAAGTTAATTCCTTTTCCCACCATGCTGCATTTTGCTATAAGGTAATGATAGATTATATGAAACGAACAGCGAGACAACAAGCTTAGGGAGGAATGCAACTCTGCCCTTTACAATCTGACACTGTTAATAATGTTTGTTTTCACATTATATTCACGTTGTTTCCAAACTCACTGCTTGATAGAGTCATACCATAAGAAATTGTTGAATAAAGTCATTATTTTTGTTTTCTTCGCGCTCAAATTATTCTAGCTTTATAACATTATTTCTATTTCAGCTATTTTAACAATGTTCTTACTACCTTTCTGGGCTGAGTACAAAGAGAAAAAGGTCTTATGGGTTTGGAACGACAAGAGGATGAGTAGTTAATGACAGAATTTCATTTTTGGGTTAACTATCCCTTTAGGGGTAAACGCAACCTTCCAAATGGTTTCAAAACCTGCATGTACACTACCAGTCAAATACGATTTTTATTTATTATTATTTTTTTTTTTAAAGAAGTCTCTTCTGCTCACCAACCCTGCTTTTTTTGATCTGAAGTATTTTTGATTCAAAGTATTTAAAATAACTGTTTTCTATTTGAATACATTTTAAAATGTAATTTATTCCAGTGATTTCAAAGCTGAATTTTTAGCATCATTACTCCAGCCACATGAGCCTTCAGAAATCATTCTAATATTCTGAAAAAACATTATTATGTTGAAAACAAGCAAGTAGAATTTTTTCAGGTTTCTCTGATCAATAGAAAGTTCAGAGGAACAGCATTTATCTGAAATAGAAATCTTTTGTCAATATCATCAACGTTGATCAATTTAAAGCATCTTTGCTTAATAAAAGTAATAATTTCTATAATTTCTTTCCCCCAAAAAGCTTTTGAATGGTATAATGTATAATGTTACAAAAGCTTTTTATTTCAAATAAATGCTGATCTTTGGATCTTTCTATTTATCAAAGAATCCTGGAAATGTTTCATTTAAGAGCAAATCAGAATATTAGAATAATTTCTGAAGAATCATGTGACACTGAAGACTGGAGTAATGATGCTGACATTTCAGCTTTGATCACAGAAATAAATTACATTTTAAAATATATTCAAATAGAAAACTTTTTTATTTTAAGTACAAATATTTCAAAATTGTACTGTTTTTGCTGTACTTTAGATCAAATAAATGCAGGCTTAGTGAGCAGAAGAGGCTTCTTTAAAAACATTTAAAAACATTTGACTGGTAGTAAACTTCAGCTTATAAAACATTCATTACTTCAATTTCTATTTAAAACCTTATTGTATCCGATTGATAATTTTGCAACAATATGTAAATGTGCAAAGATTCAAATGTTTTCAAAATAAGTGCTATTACAACACCAATTCTGTTAATAAAAAAATAAAGATAGTCTTGACACATTATTAATGTATTTTTCTATACTAAAATGTTGCATTTTTTTAAATTTGGCTAAACTATTTTAAGACCAAAGATTTAATATTTTTCCTATCCTATAGTTCCTATCCATATCAGCCTGGAAAATCGCAACTTTTCATTTTCTGTCGGTCTTAGTACATGATGTAACTACAGAAGTTTTAAATAGGAAAAATATCGAAAATATTTGGTCATTTTTTGAACGAGATGCTAATGGTCTAATCAGATTCAATGATTTATGCTAAGCTATGCTAAAAGTGCTACCAGCAGACCCGAGATTGGCTGAATAGATTTAAAAAAAACAGTAAAACTCATCTGTTTAACTCTAGGGGAGTTGGAAAATAAGCCTATTTTCAAAAAAAGTGGAGTGTTCCTTTAAGCACTCTGGGTTAGTTGCTTGGAATTATGCACAACTTTTACTATAGCAAGTACACGTAATGTGTAACAAAGACACTTTTCTGCTTTTGTACCTCTTCTCTGCTTCAAAACTATTTGGGTCAGTTTTGAAGCAAAGAAGAGTGTCTGTGTTAAACATTACGTGTACTTGCTATAGTAAAAGGAGGGGTTAAAAAGCAACATAAATGTCAGACATTCTGTTCTAAAGCTGGGATCCTTCGAAAAAGACGTACAGGAGTTGTAGGTGCTACATACATACAGAATGAGTGCAAAGTTTCCAAAGTAGTACCAACTCACCTGTCCAGATAGCAAGTGATGAGGGGTGAGCAGAGGTTACTAGATGGTTTGGCCAGGCCCAAAGTGAAGATTGTCTCCTGGAGGCGTCGAATAGTGTTGGCATCTCCTTTCATCGCAGCAGTATTCATCGTGAGGGTGAGCAAACCGATCATGTTGTCCCTTAACTGCACATCCTTCTCCTTCATCTCCTTCAGCATGTCTATCGCCTCTGCATCACATCAGAGTGAGAGAAAAAGAGAAAAAGATCACACATTTTGACCAGATGTCCAACAACCGACTCACTACTTCAACTTGAGTTTGTCTTGAGTCAACTCAATTATGTAGATTTGTTTATAAACTTTCTGAAGGGGGTTGACAATCCTAAACGATTCTAAAAGACTGAAGTTCCACAAATGACTGCTTGAACTCTCTGAATGCAACTAGTTACATGGTATGCAACAAATATATGTAGTGGTTACTTGGTACTCAAGGCGCAGTTTCATAAATCACAAGTGCATACAAAGGTTTAAGCGTCTCGTTGACTGTTCCACAGACTTGTGGAGATTATTTGTATATCTGTGCGCTTAGCCGTCCCCCGATGGGCCGGCGCCAGACGAGAGAGTGCGAGAGAGAGAGCGAGAGAGGGGAAGAGGTGATAAAAGCCCCCTTAGATAATTTCATGTGGGGAAAACAAACCGCTATTAAAACAACATTTTACACCCAGCGGGGATGCAAATGCTGCCGTATAATGCCAATTCGCCGCTAATTACTACTTGCATTTCTAAACGAGACTACAATTACGGAGGCCCCCACAATAGTAGGCTTTTTTTTCACGGTTCCCTGCGAAAGCATGCCGGGAAATTATAGGTGTGCGGCGAGTGCCCGGCGTGAACTCGGCAGGCTCTGGTCGTGGATACGCCGCAGCTCTGCTACCGTAATGGAGGCTTTTTACTGGGCGATGCTCCCATCTGGCAGAGGGGAGAGGGTCCACCTCCACAGCTGCTCTGTCACCAAGCCAGATAATTAAGATGTGTTTACGCGCTGTTTAGAGGCTAGCTAATGGGCTGATACCGATAGGGCCTGTTTGCACTGGCGATACTAATCATCTAGAACCGAGAGAGAGCGACAGAGAGAGAGAATGAGGATACCATCATCACAGCTGTGTGCATGTGGGAGTCAGCGCTGGCCACAGGCAGTCAGGCAAACTCCCAAATTCCCATGACTCACAGCGGTACTGCTGTTCATCTCCATTTCTTCATAGTACTTAGACAAAGTAGATAAAGTGCTTGTTTTCATGCCATTAGCGAATTGCAAAAATGACCATTTCTTCAAACAGCACAAACCACAAGGAATCTGTTTAAATTTTAATTTGCCTCACTTCAATGTGACCCTGGACCACAAAACCAGTCATAAGGGCAATTTGAAATTGATACATGGTTTATACAACATATGGAAGCTGAATAAATAAGCTTTCCATTGATGTATTGTTTGTTAGGATAGGACAATATTTGGTTGAGATACAACTATTTGACAATTTGGAATCTGAGGGTGCAATAAAAAAAAAATCGAAATAATGAGAAAATTGTCTTTAAAGTTGTCCAAATAAAGTTCTTAGCGATGCATATTACTAATCAAAAATTAAGTTTTGATATATTTACGGTAGGAAATTTACCAAATATTTTCATGGAACGTGATCTTTACTTTATATCCTAATGATTTGTGGCATAAAAGAAAATTTGATAATTCTAAACCAATCAATGTATTTTTGTCTATTGCTACAAATATACCCTTGCTACTTAAGACTTAGATTTTGTGGTCCAGGGTCACCTTTGTGGTACTAAATCCGATCCAGGTAAGATGTTTTGCAATGTGACCACAGTGTGGACGGTCATATCAAAATTCATAAGACTTTTACGTCATTCTAGATCAAGATTCGTCAAGATTCTGGGTTCATGGAAGTCACTTAAAAGACTTTGATACCTGAAGTATTCAAGACAGTAGCGAAAGGTATTTAGTGGAAGTAGTGATTTGTCAGAATTCGGAAAGTATTACTCTATATATAAGCAAAACACGAGGGCTCATATCATAAAAGTTTCAAAACTCTACTTTCTTCTGTCAAATCCTTGCCTTTATAATTTCGCTGGCTTTTGCAGGAGATCTCACTATAAATAAACGCATATTCGCCTACTTTATGTCCTTCCGTGTTCTCTTCTGCATGACAGTGCGCTGTACAAGTGTTGCCAAGTCCACAGATTTCCCTCGAAATTAGGCTACTTTTTTCTCTGCTGCCGCGGGTTGTTTTTCAACTTTGTGGGTTGAAGTGACCCCACTAACACAATACTTTCCCCTTGAAACATGATTGGGCAAGTTATGAGATGCAATTGGGTAGATTTTGTTGTGAAAACCTGGAAACCCAGTTCGTTTCATTCTTTTGCGTACGTGGGCAAACCATAATCTGTTCACACAGTAAATCTAATACTGGCCACATTTAAAACAACAATGTGAACAGAAATGTGATACAAAAAAATACAGAATTAAGCACTAAGGCTCACAGTGTAAATGTAGCTTTTTTTTGATAGTCCCACCCAAAACTCACTTTATTGGTTGAGCAATTGCTGCCGTGTCAGGATACTTAAAAAGCAATGTTTTGATAGCACCAGAATATTTACACATTCCCTGGAAAGTAAGAATTATAGAATTTGATTTGAACATGAGTTTGTTTCTATAAACTGTCAAGATAGTTTAGAACTTTCACATTAAGACAAGAAAATATGGGTACAAAAGTCTATATATTCAATTAATATGAATTCATTAATAAAAAAAATTTTTATTAATACTTTAATATGCAGAACATATAAACATTTTTTAAAATATATTAAATGAAAAATAATTATTAAAAACACACAAATCACTTTTGAAGGTAAAATATGTCATTTCTACCCCACTAGCGTCATCAAACTGAATTGCAATTACATTGAGTAATTCACTTATGTTCTTAAACACTGCCCATTTGCCATTGTTTTATTCAGCAAGGATGCATAAATTGACCAAAAATGGCAGTAAAGACATTTATAATATTACAAAATATTTTGATTTCAAATAAATGCTGTGTTTTCCTATATCACATTAAGCACCACAACTTATTTCAACCCTAATAAGAAATGTTTCTTAAGCACCAACACATCATGTTAGAATGATTTCTGAAGGATCATGTGACACTCCCCTCGCATCACGGGAATAACTTTTTTGTATTAATAACAATATTAACCTTGGTTTTTTTGGTATTTTGGATCTATTAAATGCAGCCTTGGTGAGAATAGGAGACAATAAAAATCAACCCTCAAATGCCCACTTATAATTGCATATGAAACTGTGAATTTAAATTTCACCTTTACCTAACGAGTATTCCTACAGTGTTTTGACAATAACTAAGACCTCAAGTATGGAGAGTAACGGTATGCATATGGAAATATACAATGTAGGCCGACCTACAGCAACACAGTTCAATTCAGTCTCCACACACACACTCAGAAAGAGACAGCCAGCTTGTTTTAGCCCACAAATTCCAATCTGTCACTTCATCACCCTGCAATTTTTGTCCTGTTGTTATGCAAATCCAGCGCAGCGCTCCGTACTGTCAGGAAAAGTGATGAGCCAAAAGGAACAGTGAAGCGGGGAACAGGAGGTTCAGCAGGGTCATGCTGAGTTTTTAAGAGGCTGCTTTTGTATGATAAAGCTCTGTTCACTTATCTACTCAGTCACGCTGTTATTCGGGCACAGATCTCATCCTTTACTGCTTTTTTAATTTTTGAGGATTGTTTTATCAAGATCCCAGCAGTCAGCCCATTTAAATAGAGGCTTGTCATTTAAGAAGCGCTCTTGTCTAAAAAGTGCCACATGTTATGTGTTAACAGCTGGATATGAATTGAAGCAATGGAGGTTAAGTGGATCGCCGGAGGGCGTCGTGACAGCGATACCCACGAGGGGATTAGAACTAACAACCTCTTGATTCTTGGGCCGTCGCTCTAGGCACTCAACCATGTACTTTTCTTATAGCCCCGGGCTTTACAAGCATTGTTGTACAGAGCACACTGATGCACTACAACGTTTAAGCCATATAAAATGAGGTTATGCGCTAAAGCTGGATGAAAGTCATGCTAAAAGGGACGCATTTGCTTTAATGCACCTTTAAGTGTTGTACTGAAGTACTTGCCAAAAAAAAAAAAAAAAACACTTTCCTGGATCTCCTATTCATTTTCTTGGTAGAGAAATCAACTCTTACATTAATATAAACATCCCTAGACAGACCTACCATAAACACAAAAGGTTAAAGGGATAGTTCACCCAAAAATAAAAGGTCTGTCATTAATTACTCATGTCGTTCCAAACCCGTAAGACCTTCATTTATCTTCGTTAAAAACAAATTAAGATAGTTTTGATGAAATCCAAGAGCTTTCTGACCCTGCATAGACAGCAACGCAACTGACACGTTCAACGTCCAAAAAGGAAGTAAGAGCATCTTTAATATAGTCCATGTGAAATCAGTGGTTCAAGCGTAATTTTATGAAGCTTCTCTTCCATTTGAGTCTTCACCATGCGTTCACGACAGTACTAGGCATGGGCCGTTATGAGATTCTGACGGTATGATAACCTTGGATAAAAATATCACGTTTTCACGGTATCCCGGTACTTCAATTACAACTATGTTATTACAAAAATATGTTATTATATATTATATATAAATGTCTTTTAAAAAACTTTTCTTCCACTGAACACAATATATATTATTTTTAAGAAACATATAGAACATTTTGGAGCAGTAAACATGTCAGGCTAAATAATAAAAATGAATATATAAATTCTTTCCAATTAAAGTAAATGCAGTCATAATTTCTGTAAATAAATAAATACAGCAATCATTAAACCTGCAGCTCAACAAGGCATTTGGAGACATGCTCACTTTCTACACATTAATCTTTCAGTCCAAGTTGAGATGCAGGAGTGTTCACCTTTCCTATATTAAGTTTGGAGGGTGAGCTACGAGGATGTGTGCACATACACATAAGGAGAGAGAGCGCCGGCTCCTGCAATAGCAGCACTGAACGTGTCGTGATACTCTGGTGACATGTATCGAAGACTGACACGGAAGAGAAGAAATTGTTGAATAAAGTCGTTATTTTTGTTTTCCTTGTGCACAAAAAGTAGTTGAACCACTGATGCCACATGGACTATGCTCTTGGATTTTATCAAAAATATCTTAATTTGGGTTCCGAAGATGAACAAAGGACTTTTGGGTTTGGAACGGCATGAGGGTAATTAATGACGGAATATTCATTTTTGGGTGAACTTTACTTTTAAAGTCGTGTTTACAAAAAGATTTTAACTGAAAAAGTAATCAGTCACTTATACTCTATTGGAATCAATTGTGAGATTAGATCATTTTATATATGTGACCCTGGACCACAAAACCAGGGTCAATTTTGCAAAATTGAGATTTATACTTTCTGAAAACTGAAATAAGCTTACCATTGATGTATGGTTTAGGATAGGAAAATATTTGGCAGAGATAGTCAAAACATTAAGAAAATTGCCTTTAAACTTATCTAAATGAAGTTCTTAGCAATGCATATTACCAATCAAAAACTGAGTTTTGATATATTTAGGGTAGGAAATTTACAAAATATCTTCATGGAACATGATCTTTACTTAATATCCTAATGATTTTTGGCATAAAAGACAAATTGATCATTTTGACTCATACTAGGTATTTTTGGCTATTGCTACAAATATACCCATGCTACTTAAGACGTGAGTAAGGGTGAGAAAGCAGCCTTTAGATGAAATCACTTTGAGTCACTTATGCTGTTTTAGAAGATAGCTCCCTTTTTAAAGGGGTCATCGAATGGCCATTTTCCACAAGCTGATATGACTCTTTAGGGTCTTAATGAAAAGTCTAATATACTTTGGTTAAAAATAGTATTGTTAAAAAACACCCTTTTACCATGTCAAAATCAGCTCTGCAAAATATCAACTTATTCAATTGCATGTTCTTTTAAACGCAAATGAGCTCTGCTCACCCCACCCCTCTCTTCTCTCTGTGGAGTGACAAACTTTTGAATGAAAAACCTCAATCGTTCAGGAGCCATTCTTGTCTGCGTCCCTGTTCCAGCATCGAGACAATGGCAATCGGACTGTTACAGCTCATTCAGGGCAGGCCTAAGTTAAGATGGCTGTGTCAATCTATCTATCGTGGGAGCGTTATGTCACACTGACAAGAAGCTAAGAATGGCTTATTTTTACAGATTAAATAAAAACCACTGGGTGGATTTTTATCATTATAGGGTAGAAATTTATGTTTAAAACATAACTTTGCATCCGATGACCCCTTTAAGCAATAAGCACAAAGAATTTAGAACACGCTCTAAAAAAAATGGCATAAAAATTACGAGCAGAATGTCAGAAATGTCACAGCGCACATGCCATGACACTGAGGTGTGTAAACTTTTGCACAACACTAGGACTTCCTGATGAACGTCTCCTGAGGTTACGGATGAACAAGCGAGACAGACTTCTGAGTCCCAAATGAAGCCCCTCAGACCACTCTCTGGTCATACGGAGCACGGTTCACACATCGCTGGACCACAAACAGCTACTGAGCTGAACTTCAGCCACATGAGAAAGCTCTGTGATGGCAGACAGCTCAAATTCTTCCCTTCTGACAGAACCACTAATCACACCCAATCAGCTGCTGGAGGTAAATGGGCCTGAATGGACGGCTAGTGGCGAAGCATCCCGGCCCACTGTCTGATACCACACACACTGAGGTAAACAAATATCACACAGCCCATTAGTCCTCAGGCTCATTCCACGGCCTTCTGCCAGCCTGTGAACCGGCAACAGCGTTTTATGAAAACCGTAACAAATGTAAGGACACAAGAGGGGGAAAAAAACAGATGGAGTAAGAAACAAGAGGCAAGGAAAGGGTTTCAAACAAAAACAAGGCCATTAAAAGCCAGGCCAGCCGGTGCGCTGAGGTGCCACGAGTCATGATCTTCATGCGGATCGGGTTGCGGTGGTGATGCGGGCAGGCTGGGGCGCTGAGGTGTGTTAATGTGAATGACAAGCTCCAAGCGCACACCGGCGGGCTAATGGCCACCGGCTCGCTCTGATGGACACACATATACATACACACACACTTCCCTCATCACACACTTTCGCCTGAATTCACATGCAAATGTGCGTGTGTGTGAAATACTCAAGCACTTTCCTCAACATGATATGCCATTAGTATCAGGACGGATTTCGGTAATTCTGTTAAAGTGCAGCCGGTCCTGTAATTTTCCCTCGCTCGGTGACAGGATGAGTCCGAGCGAGAGGGAGGGGGCAGCCAAAGAGTGACACGCATCGTGAAAAGAGAGATGGAGCGTGTATTTTCACCATCACTGTGTGCACAAAGCAAAGAGGAAACACTTTTATTGTAATTGCGTCTTACATGAGCACGGAGAAATCCACCGTGGAATTCAGATAATGGCTGATTAATGTCCCCACGCGGATAGACAGGTGTCTCGGACCTCACTCTCGCACGGAGACACGCTCACACAGCCTGAGCGTCGCCTTTAAGAAACTAATTAAGCGAGTGGCAAGCTTTTGATAGCGCTGTGATAAGTAATACAAATGCTCATTGGTACCTTGACGTCCTAAGTGGTTTAAAAAGTGAGGCAAAGCACACCTAATGTGACGGCCCACATTATTTGTGACAAACTAAACTAAATTATTTCATTAATCCGGGATGGTGAAAATAAGAGGGCATCTGTAATTATTTCAACAGGGTTTGAATTTTTCACACAGGCACAGATGTGGCCACTAACCTTCCAGCTTGCCATGTTTGGATAGCACTCGGACCAAGGCCACATACTTCTGAGCATCCAACGCTACCTCAGAGTCCTTGCGAGCCCTGAAAGAAGAAAGAGTAAACACAATGACAAATTATTTTTTCATGTGTCACATTCTTTGTGCTGTGAATGTTTCCAATTCAAATGGATAGTTTACTTCAAAATTAATTATTTTCTTATGCCATTCCAAATCCTTCTGAATTTAATTTGTGACAGAAATAAGGTTATTTTTAACAAATATCCTAGCAACTTTAAAGTTAATAGGAACTGTCAAGCTCCTAAATGACCAAAGAGCAGCACAAAAGTGGTTCATATGACTCCTATAGATGTGAACTCTTAAATAATCCTCTGTTAAAAAGAGGGAGTCTTCAGGATTTTTCGCCATATAGTGAATTACAATGGGATAAAAAGTTTGAAGGCCCAAACTGCATTTTCAACGCAGCCCATTATTTTCAAATTGCATATTTTTCCTTTTTTAGTTTTTGTTTTGAAAGCATGGTAAATTCTGGTAAAATGCACAAACAACCATACAAAAATTATACAGATGCAGCTCAAAAAGTTAGAATATTGTGAAAAAGTAATTTTTTTTTATTGTAAATTACTTTAAAACCTGGATCTTTCATACATTCTAGATTCATTCCATGTAAAGTAAAATATTTCAAAGGTTTTTTTTTTGGTTTAATTGTGATGATTAGAGCTTACAACTCATGAAAAAAATCCAGTATCTTAAAATATGAGAATATCATATATGGCACTGCTGAGGCATCGACTGCCTCTCGACTGTTTCTCATCTTTCTCTTGAAAATATCCCATAGATTCTCAATGGGGTTCAGGTCGAGCATGTTGACTGGCCAATAAAGCACAGTAATATCATAGTCAGCAAACCACTTGCAAGTGGTTGTTGCACTGTGGGCAGGTGCTAAAGTCAGCATCTCCATAAAGCTTGTCAGCAGATGGAAGCATAAAGTGCTCCAAACTCTCCTGGTAGATGGCTGCTAGACATGTGCCGGTATTCGGTAATACGATATATCACGATAATGAATATGCACGGTATTGTTATTGTGGGCATTTCAAAATACCGAAATGATTTATTTAGCCATTTAGATTTTTGTATTTGCAGTGGTGTTTATCACAACACCAAATACTTAAATATTCAGACTCCATAGGCTATTTATTTTAACACTTTTTACATTTTAATCTGGACTACAACATGCCCTAGATATTGTTTGAAAGTGTATTCTAAGTGATTCTTTATTGTTCGGTCACACTTTACTTTAGGGCTTCATTAGTTAACATTACTTACTTAATTAATTAATTAGTTAACATAAACTCCCAATGAAAAATTATTCTAAACATGCATTAATCTTAGATAATTCCAATATAATAATAATCAAATTAAAATTAAAATCAAAGTCATTTTTTTTTTTTTAAATAAACCGAGCTAACATGAACTAAAAGTTGTATTTTTAACAAAGATTAATAACTTCTGTATCAAATGTAGCTTTTGTTTACTGATCATGTTAACTAATAATAATTAACTAATAAGATCTTACTGTAAAGCGATACCTATTGGTCTTTTAATTCTTTTGCACTTTAATCTGTGTAAAATTTTGAACTTTATACATTTTTTGTGTATTGCTTTATTGTGTTTTAATGTTCAGAATTTTTTTACTGTATTATGACATCACTTTTTTGCAACTAAATTTCAATACCGTGATAAAAACATTATCAATTTATCGCAACATGAAAATTTGATACCGGCATATCCCTAATGGCTGCATTGACTTCGCACTTGATAAAACACAATGGACCAACACCAGCAGACGTCATGGCATCCCAATTCATTACTGACTTCAGAAACTTCACGCTGGAATTCAAATTACTTTGATTCTGTGCCTCTCCAGTCTTCCTTCAGACTCTGGGACCATGATTTCAACATGAAATGCAAAATTTACTTTTATCTGAAAAGAGGACTTTGGACCACTGAGCAACAGTCCAGTTCTTTTTCTCCTTAGCCCAGGTAAGATGCTTCTGAGGTTGTTTCTGTTTCAGAAGTGGCTTGGTAGTCCTTTTCCTGAAGACGTCTGAGTGTGGTGACTCTTGATGCGCTGACTCTGGCTTCATTCTACTCCTTGTGAAGCTATCCCAAGCGTTTGAATCGGCTTTATTTGACAGTATTCTCAAGTTTGCGGTCATCCCTGTTGCTTGTGCACCTTTGCCTACCCAATTTCTTCCTTCCAGTCAACTTTGCATTTAATATGCTTTTATACATTACTCTGTAAACAGCCACCCCATTCAGTAATGACCTTCTGTGACTTCCTCTCTTTGTGGAGGGTGTCAATGATTGTCTCCTGGACCACTGCCAAGTCAGCAGTCTTCCCCATTAATGTGGTTTCAAAGAACAAGAGATACCCGGAATTTATAATGTAGGGATGGTCATTTAATGAAGCTCAAATGTAAATATTCTAATATTTTGAGATACTGGATTTTGACTTTCATAAGCTGTACGCTCTAATCATCAAAATTAAAACCACTTACAGAGGAAGTTTGGTTCCATCAGGCTAACATGACAGTCAAGACTCATGCTGCTGTAAGCTTTACTTTTTTTTTGTTTTCAATCGCGTTGTTCTAACATTACCGACAAATATTACATTATGCATTTCTTCTCGTTTTACTTAGATTTGGCGCCACCTATTCTATTCTATTTTTAGAAATTGATCCTTATTCCTTGGCTGGGATTGTGTAGAGCCCTTAGAAGCTGCAAACGTGCAATTTTAGCAAGAGATCTTGCTATTAGATATGGAACATAGTTACAGTGTTAGGATTGTGGAAGAATATGAGGGTGAGTAAATTTGAATTACTTTGTGAACTGTTCCTTTAACTGTCAACAAAGCAAAACAAGGATGTTTGTATGATGGTGATGATGTGTATATCTAACTTACAATTCCATCTTTAGCTTGAGGGCTTCCTCAGCATTGTCATGGCGGCAACACAAATTGATGAGCATTGCATATGCTGCAGGAGTCATATCAGATTCATACAGAGTTTTAAGCTCCAGAGCTCGCTCCAGTTTCTGATGAGAGAGACAAAGTTATGTGAAAAATCAAGTACATACATGTATACACAAATACTGACAAATGCTGACTAGTGAGAGACCAACATCCACCTTATTTTTCATGGTGGAACCAAGCTATTTTCTGTGAATGTGTGGGACATTGTTAGCCACTAGAGGTAATAAACTGTAAAAAAAAAATTATTTACACTACAATTACCAATTGGCAAAGCATAGAGCAGTGGTTCCCAACCACATTCCTGGAGGCCCCCCAACACTGCACATTTTGCATCTCTCCTTTGTCTGACACACCGATTTCAGGTATTGGACGCTCTACTAATGAGCTGATGATCTGAATCAGGTGTGTTTGATTAAGGTGACATAGAAAACATGCAGTGTTGGGGGGCCTCCAGGAACGTGGTTGGGAACCTCTGGCATAGAGTATTAGTGTACAGCTAAAATAACTGTGACAAAATCTTCCACATTCAAGATAAAAATGGCTAAACCTGCACTTGCGTTTAAAATAAGCTGCATAATTGGTTTAATCAAATCAGTTACCACTATACCAACGACTATAGAAACCAATTAGTCCAGAACACTAAATATACTGATGGGTATTTATGAGGGCAATAGACCTCACCTCCTCAGCGCACAGGACAGTGATTACTTTTTTGAGGGTGGAACTTGCTGGTTTGCCCTCAGCTTTCAGCTCCGCCAGGGTCTTCTCCAGGAATGAAAGTTTCCCCTCCAAACCCTGACAAAAACAAAAACAAGTTATTTGACTGACACAGCTTAGCTCATGGATTGAACATTTGGTTAAAAAAAAAACAAACAAAAAAACACCACTTACTCTAAGCAGCGTTGCATCACTCTCCAACCCATTTTCCTTTTTATCCACAAGAGCAAGGACATCCTGAAAGACAAAATATGACCTGCTCTATAAACTGTACTATTACAGATCTGAATAATACAATTAAAAACAGATTTGTAAAGTTTTTGAAGAAAATATTAGTGGCGTTTGCCCATGCAAAAATCTCTACAATGCCAGGGTGCAAAGATGTGGTTGCAAGGATACTGCTAAATAATGCTATAAGTTTGTCCCTTATGAGATTCTATGGTTTTTTGGCCATTTTATTGTCTGCAAATAAAGTCCATTAACTTAGATTAGTAACAGCACACCTCTAATGTTGAATTTTGGTTTTATTCATAGCTGAGCTGAAAGCTGAATGGTGTCAAAATAATATCTCCAAGTATAACCAAATAATTCTTGCCTTTGCAAACACCACTAATTATAAATACCTTGACAAGCTCTGGAACTTGGTAGGACTCCAGAATGTTCCTGATTCCTCTGAAGATGTTCAGCGAGATGCTAATATTCTGAAAGCAGAGAAATGATTAACTCGAAGTACTACTCGACAAGAAAAATAAAGATTTACGTGATCTTTTTTCACACTCATGAAGTATTTTCAAAATGATCTTTAGCTTTGCTTCGGAGCTTCTGTATATATGTACGTTTGAATGTTTATAATTTGATCACTAATGTATTTTAAATAATGCTACATTTAATAGCAAATCAAAACTGTAGATGTAGTATTATTTCTTGTTCATGTTTTTAGGTAGTTTTTTACTTTGCAAGCTAAACATTCTGCGCACTAGCTTAGCATAATGGCATTTGATCAAAAATACAGTAAAACAGTAATATTGTGAAATATCAGAATTTTCTATTTTAAAATGTAATTTATTCCTGTGATAGAAAAAAGCTGTATTTCTCCAGCCTTAATGGTCACATGATCCTCATAAATCACATTTATGTAAATCATATATATAATATTTTATTTCTCTGGACTTATGTAAAACAGAAATCTTTTATATTTTTAAAAAGTATTTACTGTCACATACAGTCAAACCAAAATTTATTCAGACACCTTCAACATTTCTCACATTATTACAGTTTATTCGCTATAGTTGAGAAAATGGTAATAAAATATGACAAGAGTTAATTTTGTTGAGTTTGCGGTGTTAAATGGTCGCATTAGAAATGAAAGAAAAAACACAAAACATGCTCAAGTGAAAGTGTCCAGTGCTAAAGTGGTCATTTTTGGTCCCCAATTTTTATCAATTTTACTGGTAGTCCACTTTAAGAAGAATTTTTGGTTATTATATGTCACTGTTTACTTTATTTTGCTATCCTTGTTTACATAAATGAACTATAGTGTCCTGCACCCACCAGTAAAACAATATCAAAAATTATATCTGGTGTCTGAATAATTTTTGGTTTGACTATGATCAATGTAATGCTTACTTGCTAAAAAAAATGATTCATTTCTTTCAAAAAAAAAAAATGATGACACTTTGCAAACGTACCATGTTCTTAAGTTGGCCAAAGTACTCTCTAAGCTGCTCTTCTTTGGAGTGCACCTCCGTCTCGCTCATGGAATCAATCAGGTTGTAAAGGAAGTAGGCCACATTTTCTGCAAAAGAAGAGAAGAACCAATTTGACACTTCCTGCTTTCTATAAATACATTAACAGAGTGATATAAAGTCACAAAGGGAGCTTCTGTAGGACCAGAACAACAAAAATATTGCAATCCAGCAAATAAGCTCTTAAACTGTGTATGTGTGTGTTATGCTGACACAGGCAGACTTGCTGCAGACTTGACTGAAGTCTGTTTTAACAAGTGGCTGGCAGCTGACAGCCTCACGCACACATTTACGTTGTGCACGGTGATGGGATGAGACAGAGAGACCGTCTCCATCGCTCCCACCTGCTCGGACACCAGTGCGGAGGCCAGCTCCAGTGCAGCGAGACGACAAACACTCGCAGAAGCTCTGTTAACTCAGCACAGAGTCAGCAAGCACACAGCACTCACATAAACATGCACACGACTACTATTCAGACCACATCAGACACACACACTTAATGCAAAGTACGGCTGTCAGGATAAACTCCATCACTGCCGGTGGCCCTACAGACCTCTGCACAAACACACACACACAATATTGTCAGTGAAACCAGCTCAGAGGACATATAGGCATTGAGATTTTCCAACCAGCACAAGAGCTGGTATTATACTGGCGATCAGCTAGGATTATTAGGGCCCTGTGATTTATGTGATGCGAAAAAAGGGATGGAATTGTGGAATTCATTCATAAATTTTTTATTATTATTAAGCTACAAAATAAATAAATAAATAAATAAAATAAATTAATTAGAAATGCTTTTGATTATTAAAATTTAATTAAATAATTAAAATATAATTCAGAAAATAAGAATTTAGAAAAAAAATAAATAAATAAAAAAACAGAATTTGGAAAAAATAACTGAATTTGAGAGGAAGTTTCATGATTTAAATTAATTAAACATGCTTTTTGATTATTAAGATTTAATTTAGCCATTAAAACAGAGTCTAGAAAAAAAAATGGAAAAACCAAAAGAAATTTGGAAAAAATAAAACTTATTTTATAGGGCCTTAAAAATTAAAAAAAAAAAAAAAAATTGTTAACAACTGTTTATTGAATATTCTTCTGGGAACAGTAATATAAAACAAAAAAAGCAACTGTGCAAATTTAGAACCCACCCCTGGTAGATTTAAAATAATAATAATAATAATAATAATAATAATAAATAAAAAATACAATGTAGACCTTTAAAAAAATTAATTATTCATAATAGATAAATAAATACAATTATTTACAAGGATTTTAGAAAAGATGACTCAACATTAAAAGCTGTAAGCCATAAATGTAGTTTTCACATTAGATCCATGTATACGAGAATTTGAGCCTTCCATCAAGATCATTTTCAACAGTCCAGGTTCATCTGTCAATTTTAGTTAAACTTTTAATAAATTGCTGTTAAATTGTGTAAGTTTCATGATTTCAGTTAATTAGCCATGCTTTATGCTTAATAAAATGTAACGTAACCATTAAAACAGAGTGTAGTACAATTAAAAAAAAAAAAAACTGAATCCAAAAAAAAAAAAAAAATTACTGTGGGTAAAAAATCTAATGAAATTTGGAAAAAATAAAATGGGTTTCATTGGGCCCTAGATCATCAGGAATATTATTTTAATTAAAATAATAAAAAAAAAATGAATTTACGCAGCACAAAAATATTTTAGTATGCCATGCTGCTGTTCATTAAAACCTATTTTGACATTTTTATGATTATGTATTTTAAAAAAAGACACTGCTGGTGAATAGGGTAAAAACATTGCAAACATTTTTTTTGTATTACAAGTTTTCTAAAATGTTAGGTTTAAATATGCAAATAAGGCATTATGTAATGAAATATGCGCTAATTTGCATACATTTCTAATACAAACATATACTAGAAATATGAACTACCCCTCTGTAAAAAAAACTTCAGGATATAGACAAGAATAAAAATGCAAAGTTTGGTGTGTGTAAGTGCAACTGAAGTGGAGATTTATGGCTCAGAGTAGGAGAAAAACTCATTTTGAGAAATCGTCATCAATTGTCATCAAACTCTATTGACACAAATAGATAAAGTGCTATAAAAGAAACATTTAACAGTGACTTTTGGATGTTTTCTTTCCACTAGTCTGAAAAAACAATTTATGGAAAACCAAAAAGCCCAAAATCTCAAACTTGACATGTGCGTGAAAAAAAATTAAAAAGTTAAATAAAGAAATATAAATAAGCAAATACACAATGTTAAAGGGTGGAAAAACAGTGCAAATGGCATACCAGAAGTTCCAGGGTCAGCACTATTGAACCGAGGGTCTTTAGAGAGAAGCTCTGTGATCTGTAACAGCAGATGAAGAGATTATTTGAACAAAGGTTCTTTTCATTTGTTTTTCATCATCTTTTTAAAAATCTCTTGGCATTTCTCCTTTACCTTTGCCATGAGCTCCACATTCTGAAACCTGTAGGGGGCAGTAGAGGATCAGAGATTAGCCTCACACAGACACGGACAAAAACAATTCTAGTGCAACTTTCAAACGAAATATTTCGGTTCAACATCTGCCAGAGACTGAATTCAAAATCAAGTACATATTTAATGTGACAGGGCTTCATTTGACCAGTTGGAACAAAGAGCTTCTCACACTTTTTGACCAATGAATCTGCGTGATTTCTTTCCATGATTTTTCCATTTTTCACCAGTCAAGAGGTGAATATTTCACAGCTGAGAATAACTGGAAAATAATTCTAAAAAAAACTATATAAATGTATATAATTGTACAGTGCAGTCCAAATTGTAAATGGGTATAATTTAAAACAACGGTTTTATATATTGTACGATTATGTTTTACATTTATATATTGTACGATTATGTTTTAAATTTAACCTCAGTGGTCACATATATACACAAATGCACATTCACATACACATACAGTCCGACACAACACACCGAGAAATCAAGATGCAGTGCTGGTAGAGAGTGTTGACGTCGGACAGCATGGAGACGAGGAAGAAAAAAAGATTCAACATTGTTTAATGATTAAATTATCTCCTGACCTTGATTATTACAAGAGCAGGTCGCTAAGGAGACAGGGCCCCGACAAACCCCTCTACCCTTCTGACAACCCCAATTACAAACCTGACATCCATCGCTGCCGGCAACCTTCCTGCTCTGCTTTCACATCTAAATGCTTTGCTAAATACAGAGGACAGCAGCATCTGCTGCCCTACGGCCTCTGCGCTCAAATCAGAGTTAAAAACAGAGCTGGTCCTTAACTATTGCACATGATGGGATTGATTTTAGATCTCAGCTGAGTGAGTGCACTAAGTGATACCATAAGAAAATGATGTGATAAATGACAGGTTTATGAGTATGCGTGAGGAATGAGGTGATGGTCTAGGGGGAATTAGGCACAAAATAAACACTGACAGCCATGCTGATGGCTAAAATGCCTATGTGAGTCCTTGCATCAAACCAGCAGTGGCAGTCGGGATAGTTAGTAGTCTTTCAGCATAGGACAGAGGGGCGTCAGAAGCAAAGCAACAAAGAGGACAAACTCTATTTGCATTCTTCCCATGCTGTAATTGGGCTAGAGATGACTGTGTCCGTATGCATGAGGTGACGAATGAGTGGCTGTCTAGCCAAAAGGCAGAAAATTCTACACACACACACACACACACACACACACAGTTTGTTTGGTTACTTACCCTCGGAATCCAGAGATCAGACTGGCTCTGAAAGCACTCAGGTCAACGCTTGGAAGATCAGGTGAAGACACTGCAAGAGTGTGAATGTGATGAATGTCAACAAAACCGAAACACTTCAAACACTGAACCTCTTATCTTTTTTGAACATCATAACTAAAGCTCATTTTTAGTGAGCTGCATATTGTCTCATTATGGACTTCTTCTGGCCAACTTTCTGGGTTAAAATAATATAATTCCAGTACTAATATCCATTGTGAATTAAAATTAAACCAATAAGAATTAAGTTTAACACTGAAGAAAAGAAAATTAAAAAAAAAGAAAGAAAGAAAAGAGACAGCAGGAAGCACAACTGTGAAGGGGAATAGGTATGATCCATAATTCAACAGCATCTGTCCCCATTCACCTTGGTCAGATGAGAAGCTTTACTCCATTACTTCATTTTGAAAGAAGCCCCTTATGCTGACCAAGACTGCATTTATTTGATCAAAAATACAGAACAACAATAATAATGTGAAATATTCATACAATTTAAAACACTTTTCTATTCTATTTTATATGTTTAAAAATAAATAAATAAAATAAATAAATAGTTCTTCCTTAGTGTAGTAAATTTTTCAGTACATGATCTTTCAAAAATAATAATAATATGCTGATGGTTTAGTAGTTTCAATGCAAACCATTTTTGGAAAATGAGAGAGAGAAATAAATAAATAATAAATAAAATAAATAAATAAATAAATAAACAAACATGTAAACATATATATATATATATATATATATATATACACACATCCTTGCTGAATATATATATATACACACATACATACATATATTTTATAATATAATATAATATAGTGAAATATAATTGCAATTTAAAATAACATTTTTTTTTTCTTTTAATATACTTTAATATAGAATGTATTCCTGTGAAGCATCATTACTCCAGTCTTCAGTGTCACATGATCTTTCAGAAATCAGTATAATATGCTGATTATAAATGTTGGAAACAGCTTGATATTTTTTGGGACCTGTAATACTTCTTTCATGATTCTTTGATAAACAAAATGGTAAAAAGAACAGCGTTTATTCAAATTAGAAATTTTGTGTTACAATACACACTCAAAAGTTAGTAAAAAAAAATTATTTTTTGTTTTTAAAGAAATTAATACTTATATTCAGCAAGGATGTGTTAAACAGATAAGTGATAGTAAAGTTTTACATTGTTCTTTTTAACTTTTTATTCATCAAAAAAAAAAGAAAAAAAAAAAGAAAAGTATCACAGGTTCCAAAAAAAAAACAAAAAAAAACATGTAGGGAAGCACAACTGTATTCAGCATTTATAATAAATCAGCAAATTAGAATGATTTCAGAAGGATCATGTGACACTGAAGACTGGAGTAATGGCTGATTAAAATTTAGCACTGCGTCACAGAAATAAGTTACATTTTTAAATAGGAAACCTATATTAGAAATTACAATAATATTTCACTAATTTCAATATTACTGTTTTTTTCTGTATTTTTGATCAAATAAATCCAGGCTTGATGAGCATAAGAGACTATATATAGATACAGATATTCACTCGCTAATCACTTAAAAGGCTTAATAGGCATGAAGCTGCTTGGTAGAGTGGATGTTTCAGTGGATATGTATGTGAAGTCCTGATGGATGGCAATTCGTCTCCAAGTGATGAGCACTATCATACAGGGCACATCTGAAAAAACAAACCTCTCCACAGACTTGTATCTGTGATAATATATAATATATACACATAAGGAAGACAAGCAGAGAGTGGTTGCGAGAAAGGAAAAGGGGTCAATTTTCATGAAAGCTAATGCTTACTCAGAGAGAACAGCCCTGCAAGGTTTCCACGTGATGCTTCCGTTCGTAATTCTGCCGCAATCAAAACATTGGTGTCCACGTCAATACCAGCCTCCTGCAATTATCAACGCAAGTTAGAGAGTGTTTCAGAACGCTCACATAAAACAACAAGCCACACACATATCCAGCACAATTACCTTAAGTGAAGTGCGGGCACTGTCCACTGATGGGAAAGACGGCAGGATATAGATACTAAAAGTATCAACGTCTGATGCAACGCTCAGTTCTTGCATGGCTTTCAGAGCTTGCAGAGTACCTGAAAGATCACAAAAAGTGAATTATACAAAATGTTATATGACATACAAAAGTTGCGTCTGCAGCAAAGTTCAAAGATGGATGACTGGATGTCTACGGAGCCAAACAGTGCCCTCAAGTTCTCATTAAAAACTTTAGGTAACCAATAGGACACCGTACACCCTGTGATACATGAAAAAAGAAAATTCAATATGACTACATACACTGCCATTCAAAAGTTTGGGATCAGTAGGATTTTTTATGTTTTATGTTCTTATGCTCATCAAGGCTGCATTTATTTGTAATAATATACAATGTTATATATATAATAATATTTTAAAATGCAATTTATTCCTGTGAAACAAAGCTGAATTTTCAGCATCATTACTCCAGTCTTCAGTGTCACATGATCCTTCTTAATTCATTATAATATTCTGATTTATTATCAATGTTAAAAACAGTTGTTCTGCTTAATATTTTGTTCAAACAACTTTTTTCACAATTCTTGAATAAATAAAATGTTTCTTGAATTAAAAAGAACAGTGTTTGATTTAAAATAGAAATCTTTTGTAACAACAAACTACCATTTCAAAGTTTGTGGTCAGGAAATTTTTACTCTCTTTTTTTTTTTTTATAAATTAATACTTTTATTCACCAAGGTGTGTTAAATTGATTAAAAAAAGTGAGTGCAAAGACTTATACAGTATTGTTAGAAAAGATTTCTATTTCTTTTAAACTTTTTATTCAAAGAAACCTGAAAAAAAAAAAAATAATAATAATTATATATATATATATATATATATATATATATATATATATATATATATATATATATATATATATATATATATATATATATATAGAAATAATGAAAGTAATAAATCAGCATATTAGAAAGATTTCTGAAGGAACATGTGACATTGAAGACTATATATTAACATATATTAAAATAGAAAACCATTATTTTAAATTATAATACTATTATTTCACAATATTACTGTTTTCTGTATTTTTGTACAAGTAAATGCAGCCTTGATGAGCACAGGAAATTTCTTTTTAAAAAAATTCTTTACAAAAAATTCTCACTGATCTTACTATTGTACTGTAAAATCAAGTAGTATTTATTTATAATTTATTTTAAAACTTAAAGCTTCTCTTTTGCTGACAACAGTTTCATGAACGATTCACTGTATACGTTTGGAAAGATGATTTGGGCATGTTTTGTCTCAGATACAGCAAATTCAGCCATTTTTGCATTTATGCAATTCATGTGGGTCATACTTCTCAGGTTGGAAAAAAAAAACAACTTTCCTATTATGTGAGAAAGAAATAAGCAAAACCATATTCATAAGCAGAAAACTAAAGCTATACTGGTTCTGGGACATTTTTTTTAAACCAGCAACATGATTAAGGCCTAAAGCCCAAGGCTGTTTACAATTCACTGAACCAGGTCTTAAATTGAAAGCATTAATAAACAACTGAAATCAAATACTCGGATAATTAGAATTATCACATCAGTCTTCCAGTGGCATGGCCTAGAGGAACACCTCCTTCAGTCAGAGGATTCAGGCCTGTACCCGGCTCTCCAGCAGGGCCCTTCACTCCCGCCTAAAGCACCACATGCATATGGAACAGTCTCTCAACCTACTCGGGCAAACGTTTGTGTGTGTGGGAACACGTGAACTAGCGATTTGTGTTCTGTTTACTCTTCACCTTGGTCCTTAGCACTCTGTATCGCAATGCTCAGGGGACACCTACACACCTGAATAAAAGATAAGAGCGGCTTTTATCTGCCATTAAACCTGCATATGGCACCAGGAGCGGCTAGCAACCGGTGTGCGAGAGCATTAGCCAGGTAAAGCACCTGGAGTCTCGTTCCATCCATCCATCCCATCTCTCCATTTCATTCTCATTTGTGCATCTTTCTCCATTCATTCTTTCTTGCAACTCAGTAGCTTTTTGCTTTCAAGCAAACGTAAACAGTCGTCCAGACACTCTCTTCTCAATGGAGCCTGAGAGCCGTCTGTCTATTCATTCTTTCATTTTTATGAGAGAAGCACACCTGTTTTGCTGTTAAATAATCCATTGATCCATTTGTCAGCCATAAAAGTTGGCTCAGACAGCGCTGGCTGATAGGTAGCATGTGAATGGGGAAGGAAAATGGATATCCAGTCACATCACCCACCGATTCAAGACTTCCCTCAATTCAGAAAGTGTGTGAGAGGGCTTTTATGGAACGAATCCAGTTCAATGAATTCTCGGGCGACCTCCAAGTTTCTGTTTGCTACATCACCGGGTTTGATGATTGAACCTTAAGTGCGGGAAGTAACGAAGACTGCGGCCTCTTTTACTAGAGGGGCATTAAAGGGGAGAGGTCAGAGTTCAAGTGGTGTCTCCAAACAAGCTCAATTTTAAATTGAAATGGATTTTAAAATTTAAAAAAGCCAAAAGTATATCTTGCTTCAACTTGAAGTCTGCACATATACACTATATTGCCAAAAGTATTGGGACACCCCCTTATAATGAACAGGTTTGATTACTTTAGTCATTTCCATGAGTACTAATCTTAATGTTTAAGCATATAATGAAATTCTAGGGAACTGTGTATGTGAACGTCTAATTTTATAGCAAAGGTTTGGACAGGATTTATTCTAACATGCCAAGTCAGTGTGAAAGAACTTGACTGGTCTGCATAAAGCCAAGTCATAATCCCAGTTGAACACCTCTGGTGTGACTTTAAATGCCGACCTTGAGCCAAATCTGAGACCAAACACCAACGGCTTGTGCATATGGGTACAGTCATTTTAGACACTTCCAAAACTGAAGCAGAGATGGAAATGCTATTTTTAAATACATTAATTATGCTTCCATCTTTGTTGCTATAGTTTTGGAAATGCCTTTTCGGTTCTAAAGAAGGGGGTGTCCCAATACTTTTGTCCATATAGTGTATGTACAAGTCATTAGTGTTTGGTGATGAGTTTTTGACTCAAGGTCTGCATTTAAAGTCAGAGTGTTCAACTGGGATTAGAACTTGGCTTTATATTTTAGACCAGTCAAGTTCTTCCACACTGACTGAATCAAACATTCACAGACAGGCATTGTCATGTTAGAATAAAAAAGGGTCCTGTCCAAACTTTTGCTATAAAATTAGAAGGACACAATTCCCTAGAATATCATTATATGATTAAACATTAAGATTAGTACTCATGGAAATTACTAAAGCAGTCAAACCTGTTCACAAGAAGGGGGTGTCCCAATACTTTTGGCAATATAGTGTACATGAATGTTCAAAACAGGGTAAGAAAAATGTGCCAGTTTAAGTTCAAGTAAGCTCCAGAAACAAGATGATATGAACAAATAGAAAGGAACTAAAAGGCAAGATCACTTCCCACCTTTAGTCCTTGAGATGCTTCCTCTCAGAAGGATATTAAAGTTGATGGAAGCCCTAAAGTGGCTTTCTGCAGTTACTGAGATTTAAAAGAACCCAGAACCGCAAGTGGATGACAAAAAGTAAAAAAAAAAAAAAAACACTGTAGCTAGTGCGAAGAGCATTTAAGATGTAGATGTAAAAGCCTGTTGTGTGCTACATGAGGGACTAAGGCATTCTTCTCGCGCCATGTCACAAGCAATGAGCTGCACTGCTTCTTGAATCCGACAAGCACCGTTTGCTCGCGGCCGCCGAGACAAAGCTAGCATATGCTTTTTCAAACTCGCCTACCCAAATCCACACCTCATCAAAATGCAAACTTTTCCCCCTCTCCGCACTCGTGAACGGGTGGACGGAAAAGCGGTGGGTGGAAAGGGGGATGGGCGCCTGGCCGCTGGTGACACCTGTGGACAGAATGTGACATGGCGCTAAATATTTCATGGCCGTGCACAGCGGCGCACGTAATTGAAAGTGAATTCCCTCAGAGCGCTCGCATTTACATGAGACCCAGTCACTACAAATTCTGTCATGTAACCTTCACGTAGTGCAGACTTCAACACTGAGCAAACAAAAAAAAAAAATGTACAGGAACAGAAAGGTGAGAGCGATCCTGCATGTTTCATGAAGGTTATTGGTTAAATATGAAATGTTTTTATACTCGCTGTTGCAGTTTCAGCAGGATTTATCTGGACATGCTCTTTTGTCAGAATATTTATTTGTAAGTCTGGAAGAGATACACAAAGAACTATTAAGGAAATAAATTATATTTAATATCTAAATTGACAGAATTTTCTGAAAGCGTCAAAGAGAGAGTCAATTTTTCATGTTCCACAGCTAAGTAAATAAAATAGCCCACTCTAACTTTTCACAATCCAATTGACTCTTTGCAAAAACCTGTCCTTCTTAGTTACTTTTGCTATGGCCAACAAACAACGCCACTCTCATACCACATATCGAAAAATACACAGTGGAGCAAAGTGGAAACTGACAACATGCCGACAGACATGATAGAGCAGGTTACTTCTGGTATGAAACAAGGTCTCAGCTTTAAAATGTTATAACTTAAGAAATTCCGTTTTGTGGCTCTTTAATGTGTCGTGACAGATCAGTGTATTTCCTTGTTAGATCAATTGATATGTGAACCGACTGACTTTACTTCTGCCTAGTACGGGAAAAACATGAATGAACACCAGAACGTATTTTATTTCATCCGCTTTTTCAGGTTTAGGTCCACCAAATGTAATCTACTCTCTGATTTGTTTGTCGGACAACATAGAAGATTCAGCGTTAGGATTGGTCAGATCGCCTGTCAAACAAGCTGCGTGCAACTGGTCAGTTCTTTCCAGATGGATAATTCCAAATCCTGGACAATTTTTAATTTTTGAATTATCAATAGGAAATACATCAGATACAAATACAACATGCACTACAGATTAGTGTTTAAGAATGAGGCTGGAAATTCAGAACTCACCAGAAATGTCCTTCTCTTTCTGGAAATGAGTAAACAGGGGCCAGAAGTAGTGAGGTCTGAGAGGGAAGCCCTGCTCCTTCATACTTCTCATAAGCTCAACAGCCATACCTGCAAATGATGAAGCATATTTACAAAAATTGAGCTGTGTGATTATCAGATAAACTAAAAATGAAGAGAAAGAGATCTTAAAACTGGGCCCAGAAATGTATAACACAAGATCGCTTTTTAATCCTGTTAAAATGTTAAAAGTTACAATGGGTATATATAAGGTTACAGGGACAGTTCACCCAAAAAAGAAAATTTCCTCATGATTTACTCACACTTAAGCTATCTTGGTGTGTATGACTTTTTTACTTTCAGACGAATACAATCAGTTATAACTCTGTAAATCATTTGGTTATTTTCATTTTTGGGTAAACCATCTTTTTAATATCTTTGCATTATGTATTTGTATTATTATAACAACATTAATTGCTATTTTCACAGCAGTAACATTAAACTGAAGATTAGCTATTGTTTTTGAACTTTAAATCATTGTACTCACTGGTCTTTTTGCTTTCCAGGGCACACTGAAGTGTGAACTGCAGTGGCGTTGAGTGCAGACCTGAATCATTTAGATCTCTGCAAAACCCGACTATGTTCTCCACAGACTGTAAGACACAAACATCCAAATTAACACAGCACTAATTACATTAAAGGGCCACTCAAGTGCTCTGAAACATGCAGCGATATTCTATGTGTTGACTTAATTTCAATTAAAACAGGAAAACAGGGCCGGGACATATCAAGCAGTCCTGCCCCCTTTTTTTAAATAGCCAATAGTGTTTTGTTAGTATGACAGCTTGGGCCAGAGTCGTTAAACCACATTTGACAGTGTATGGCAGCCCCAATCTCACCATATTGCTATAAAATACACCATTCTGACAGAATTCAAACCATTTTATGTTCTGCACAGATTCACGCATATGATCCGCTCCGTGCTATTGTGTCTCTGGACGGTGACACTGCACGAAACCAGACTTCTCTCACCCTAATGGAGAGCATATTCACAGTCTGAATTATTTCCTATCCCCTATATAGTGCACTATGTGCCATTCACCGTACAAAAAAAATCCTAATTCTGTGAAAAAGTGACAGATTTCAGCTGTAGGGGGCAGGACACTTTTGACTCTAAAAAGCATTTATTTGACTGGACAGAAAGTTTGATGAGAAGCTGAAGTGCGGGCTCATCAAAGTCTATGATCCATATTGTTAGAGACTGTTCGTTTTCTTCTAAATGTGAATTTTGTAATTGTTTTGAAACACACTAGCTTATAGACAACATATTCATACTCTTGCTGACTTTAAGCCTTCTCACAACAGTTCAACATGTTTAGGTTGGTTTTCTTTACCTTGTCCATATTGACACAGTGGCGAAGAAAGAAGTTTCCCAAATCTGGAGAGTCACTGTTCTGCGACTCTACCAGCAGCCCAGTGAAGCTCTTCAGCACAGAAAACGCAGTCTCTTCATGTCCGTGGGTAATCAGACTCAAGCAGAGGTTCATAGCATCTGAGGAAATAGAAACAAATGGATAGGTCAGTATCAAAATAAAAACTATATCAATTATTGACAACTTTCCCAAAATCCCATAACAACTTCTTACTGCATTAATATTGTATGTATACCATTTCTCTAATTGACCTGGGTTCATATTTAAAACACTTAAAATAGAATACTGCTATGAATACATATGGGACCATTATGGCTCAGGATGGACCACTATGGTAAGTGCTTAGGGTAAAATTCAAAGCAAATAGTTCTATATTCTATCCTCTTCCATGACATGACACTGTTGTTAGGAGACACACCTGGCACATATCCCCTCTCGTGACGCATGCGCTCCACGATCTCGGGCACATACTGTTGATGGCCAGCCTTAGTCAGACTGAAAACCACCTGCATCAGATCTCTGTCCATCAGATGTATCTCTGCATTCTCCACTGTCTCTAGAGTCTAGAGGTGACAAAATCAAAGTTGTGAAATACAAATAAATAATAATGAACTTTTTATTATTTTATGGTTCTTAAAAATAAAAATAAAAGATATTTGAGGTCAGCGAGTTGTTTTCAAAAACTTAAAAATTAACATTATACACAGCATTTTTTCATCACTATTTCATCACCCATAATCACAGACCTGTTTAATTTTGGCAATATCTCCTTTCTCAGCATACACATTGAGGAGAGACAGGTATGTGTCTGGGCCGGGCTCAATCCCTGCACCTTTCATGACTGATAGGATGCCTTCAGCACTGTCCATGTCCCTGCACAAACACAAGTCACTAAACACAGGTACCAAACACAATAAAAAAGCACTAAATCAACAGCACTGTCCACTCACCCTGCACGGGCATGGCCTGTCACTAGAGAGTTGAACACCGCTTCTGTGATGGGCAGGTCTTTGCTCTTCATAAAGCCCAGGATTGTACTGCAAGAAGTTGCGCAATACTGTTACTTAAAATTTTTACTGTTGTGACAGCCGAGCAAAACTTGTTTACATAAGTCACACCTTCTGCAAAAATGACAACTCACCTTGCACCTTCAATGTCACCAACTTCACAGTAGGCTGCAATAAGTCTCTGATAGGTCACCTGAACAGTCACAATATATTATAAATGTAAATCAACATGGTATCCAATAAAATGTCCTAGTTATTAGTGATAAGTATATAAGACAATATATATAGCACTTGCGTCAGTCTAAGAGTCAAAAGCAGTGTCAACAAATTTAGTTTGTAGTCATTTTAATAAATTTCAGAATTTTTTTCTGTTCTTTGAAATTGCGATGTAGCACAAGTCTTTAACACAACTCTTACAACATCTTTACATTTATACTGTTTTATATATATATATATATATATATATATATATTTTAAATCTGTCTATTTTTTCACAAAGACCTTTTTATTTTTTTTTCCAAATTCTGTTGTTTCCGTTTTAATTTTTCTAGATTCAATTTTCATGCGTTTTAATTTTTTCTAGGTTTTAATGGCAAAATTTAAATATATTAATCAAAAAGCATGTCTAATTGAAATTATAAAACCTAAACTTTAATCACAATTAAACAGCAATTTATTTCAAGTTCAACAAAAGTTACATTTTTAAGTCCCTATGAGTTTCAGACGAGATCGGGCGCGCTCAGGGTGGTATGGCCGTAAGCCATACCACAATAAAACACATGAAATGTGTTTTTTTTTTTTCTCAAATTCAGTTTTATTTTTATCAAATTCTGTGCTTACCATAAATTTTGTGGATTCCATTTTAATGGTTTTATTAACTTTTAATAAATCAACAGCATGTTAATTTATTTGTATTTTCTTTCTTTCTTTTTTTTTTTTTTACAGAAATATTGTGTTGTGTATTTACATTTTACTGGTAAATAAATTCTGGTAAATATTACATAAAGAATAATGTTTTAATAATAATTGTATTAGTAGTACTATCACTACATTAAGTAATATATTTCTCTCACAGTTTCTTCAAGATAAACAGACCTTTTATTTTAATGAGTTGCTGTGAAGACCTTCAAGTTGCTGTTTATATATGATGACAGTAGTTTTTCTCAAAAAAAATAAAAAATAAAAAATAAAAAATGGTAAAACGCTCATGAAGTGACTCTCAGAGCAGCTCTAGATATTATTTTTGTTAATGTACTCATATATTGACACGGCAGTGTCTGAAAACCACCACGAGTGTCACGCGCACTTCAGTATGTGTGTGTAGTAAATGAAAACGCATGTCTGTGCCATTCATTTACACAGACACACGCAGAACATGCAGGACTCACTTTTAAATAGTATTTTTGGGGTTTAATTTTCACAGACACTAGTCCATGTTGCATTTTGATGTAAATGTACTGACCTAGTTTTAAAGTCTGTGAAATTCCGTATTATACTCTGCGTTTTCCGCATTACAGAAATCATATCATATATTTGACTCACCCTGTTTGGCTGAACATTAGCAGTTTCCATTTTAGCAAGGAAGTCGGTTGGAGAGAACCTGAACTCATTCTGCAGGTACGTCTTGAGCAGGGCATTGTAATGGCTCACATCATAGGTGGCGCCTGCAGCAAACATCAATACGAAAGTTAAAATCAAATTTAGAAGTACAACGAGTAACTGTTCAATTGTCTCTATGCATGCATACCCAGTTCTTGAAGCTTATCCCAGATCCGTTGTGACAGCTCTATGCGCTCAGCCAGGGGAACCTCAGGAAGCAGAGAGCCACAGCTTCTCAGCAACAACAGGGCTTGATTTCCACTTGGATATCCTATTGGAAGTGATTTTAGAAATGAGATGACATGCATGAGATTTATTTATGGAAATGGATGCAGGAAAGATCCTGAAACAAACAGACAAGTACCTGTTCTGCAAATATCATGGAAGATACGCAGCAGCAGTGTTTTGGTGACCCTGCCTGTCCTTCGGACTGAGCTGTCTAATTTGGCCAGAGCCCAGTCAAACTGCTGAGCCTGCTTAGAGCGGACCGCCACACTGGGCTCATCCTTCACCAGCCCCCTCTGCTCCGGGACAACACCATACTGACGACAGCTCACACAGGGCAACGCTGATCTGTATGAGGACAAACTGCAAAACAAAAGTGTATAAAAATTTTCAGGGCAGATACCGATTATTACAGATCAAGTTGACCAATAACTGATATTTTGAACTAATATATGTGTCTAGAGAAAAAACATAATTAATGTAAAAAAATAAGAACAACAAGGGCTCCGACTCTTAAAAAAAACCTCTTAAAATCCTCTTTAAATGCATTTTATCAGCAAATGGGTTTTGAACACAGCCAATAACCATAAAAATGCTTAAAAACAGTGCCGATAATCGTTTGACTCCTAGGTTATTGTATATAAACCACTGATCACACTTTAGAGACCAATTTCCTGCTTATTAATAGTTAGTGAGGTAGTTTAGCTATGGGGTATTAATTAGGGATCTAAAATATGGTTATGCAGAATAATAAGCAACTAGTAAATAGTGAGAATTGGTCTTTAAAATTAAGTGTGAAAGTATCGTTGAAGACAATATTGTTTTAATATGCAAGATGACATTATCGAGTGTCACTTTGCAAAAGCCAAAGAAAAACACACCTTCCAAGTCAAAGACAGACTTTGTTCCTGATTGACTTTAAACCAAAAAATGTAATAAATGACTTTCTGCCAACTAGCCATTGTAGTTTTATAAATTACCAGTCAAAAGGTTTTGTCAGAAAGATTTGTAATGGTTTTTTTTTTAAAGTCTGCATTTATTTGATCCAAAGTACAGCAAAAACAGCACAACGTTGAAATATTTTTACTATTAAAATAACTGTTTGCTATTTGAATATATTTTAAAATATAATTTATTCCTGTGATTTAAAAGCTCCATTTTTAACATCATTACTCCAGTAACATGATCTTTCAGAAATCATTCTAATATTATATTTTTGCTGCTCAAAAAAAAATATCATTATTATTATGTTGAAAACAGCAGAGTAGAATTTTTTCAGGTTTCTTTGAAAAACAGAAAGTTCCGAAAAACAGCATTTATCTGAAATAGAAATCTTTTGTAACAAAAATTATACTGGCTTTGAATGGTATAGTGCATAATGTTACAAAAGCTTTTTATTTCAGTTAAATGCTGATCTTTGGATGTTTCTATACATCAAGGAATCCTGAAAAAATATTACTCAACTGTTTTAAATTATGTTTCTTGAAGAGCAAATTAGCATATTAGAAAGATTTCTAAAGGATCATGTGACACTGAAGACTGAAGTAATGAGGCTAAAACTTCAGTTCTGTAAGCACAGGAATAAATTACATTTTAAAACGTATTCAAACAGAAAACAGTTATTTTAAATAGTAAAAAATTTTACTGTTTTTGCTGTGCTTTGGATCAAATAAATGCAAGCTTGGTGAGCAAAAGAGACATTTAAAAACATTCAAAATCGTACTGTTCAAAATCTTTTGACTGGTAGTGTAGTTAGTAAAGTAGTTGTTAAATTTAGGTATGGAATAGAATTTAGGGATCTAAAATATGGTAATGCAGAATAAGAAATTGATATGGGCATTATTATAAGTAATAATAAACAACCAATATGCTAGTATTGTGCATGGTAATAACAACTAGTAACTGGTTAACAATGAGAATTGGTCCTTAAAACTGTGTTACAGTATTGTCAAAAATAATATCACAATTGTTTTAATAACGTGCGAGAGGACATTATCGAGTTCTTTGCAAAAGCCAAACAAAAACACTAATTTCTGTCACTGCTATTAACTAACCACCACATGTGAATACGAAGAATTTGAGAAAAACACTGAGCAACCATAACTGGCCAACAGGATGTTCTTTATTCTGAGATGGCTCAAAATGACCTTGGCATGTTGACCTTTGACTTTTGATGCATGTTAACAAAGTTTACTGAAAGACTAGTATTAAGCTAAAACAACTACATACATCAAACACCATTGTATTATATAGACATATTTATTATCATTATTGGCATTTTAGTTGGATTTATGGTTATGTATTTAAATTAAGATTTTAATCCTAGTACTTTGCTTTCAAAAAGGCTGTCTGAAAAATAATCTGGCTAAAAATGTTATAAGCATTACAGAGAAGCTGAAAGAAAAATGTAGTGGTTACCTTCGTATATTCAAGTATTTGATGTTTATGGGTCATACATACTGCAGGTTATGAGCTAATAAAGCCATATCTCTCTCATATAACACCGTTATATAACCAAAGGAATAGATTTAGGTCTGTTCGTTAATATTTTGTTCAATAACCTGCATACAGCACATGATCAAGGAATTATAACCGCTTAGTATTGTTATAGGAGTGATCACCTCTCAATGACAACTGCATGATCTACACACGCATGGCACAGAGTCATGCTGCGTTATACCTGTTTACATTTAACCGTCCGGGTACTGTCTGGCGGACACATAACCCGGCACGTGTAGTCCCGACCCTTCCGCTGTAAAGACGACCAGCCGCCGGTGCATGTTTGCTGTTTCCTATGACTTGAAGCAACGAAGCCGGTGAACATTTAAGGAGCCGGGCTGATCTTAAGAGCGCAGCCATGTTTAGCCTGCAGAGAGAGAAGAGCGAAGGACATCCGCACCACGTGACAGGCCAGAGAGCAACGGGCGAGACCATTGGATTCGTAGGGGGGCTCAGTACCCTCTTGTGGATTATTCTTACGCCTTTAACTCAGATGTAGTTATTCAGAATGATAAATGCAACAAAGATAGTGTGTACAAAACATGTTTTTTATGAAACTTAAGTGCTGCATTCACTCATGTCATCAAATATATACAGTTGGTATTACTGTCTTATGAATATGTCCCTAAATAAATAAATAAACAGTTATCTGAACTAAAAACAATATCAGTTTACCTTCTAATAAAATAGTAGATATAAAAAACATTTAGTGTATGCACAATAATACAAAAATGGGCGAATTAACATATATAAACTAAATTCACAAAATATTCCACACATTAGCTGGATATAAAATGTATGTTACTTTGTTACTTGTATTGTTATAATAAATTTGTTAATTAATTAATTAATTAATTTGTTTGTCTATGTCAATATTTTAACTTTCCTTTTTTTAAGTCTTAATAATTTTGTCATGTGCTTTTGTAATTTTTATTCGTTTCTGTTTTTTTTTGTTTGTTTGTTTTTTTTTACATATTTCTATTTAGCTTTAATTATTTTTTATTTCACTTTTAGTTGTATTTTTAGTACTTCAACTTCAACTTATTTACATAAGAAACATTTAGTTTTTTCGCTTATGTTTCCATTTTCATCTGCATTTTACAGTTGTGCTCAAAAGTTTACATACCCCTTGCAGAATATGCAAAATGTTAATTATTTAACCAAAATAAGAGGGATCATATAAAATGCATGTTATTTTTTATTTAGTACTGACCTGAATAAGATATTTTACATAAAAGACATTTACATATAGTCCCCAAGAGAAAACAATGGTTGAATTGACCCTATGAATGTTGAATGACCCTGTTCAAAAGTTTACATACCCTTGATTCTTAATACTGTGTTGTTACCTGAATGACCCACAGCTGTATTTTTTGTTTAGTGATAGTTGTTCATGAGTCCCTTGTTTGTCCTGAACAATTAAACTGTCTGCTGCTCATCAGAAAAAAATCCTTCAGCTTCCACAAATTCTTTGGATTTTCAGCATTTTTGTGTATTTGAACCCTTTCCAACAATGACTGTATGATTTTGAGATACATCTTTTTACACTGAGGACAACTGAAGGACTCATATGCATTTTGCATATTCTGCAAGGGGTATGTAAACTTTTGAGCAAAACTGTATATTTATTTTATTTTTTCATTTTATTTCTAATACCAAAAATGATTTTGAATAGTTTTAGTTTACAATAACAACCCTGTTGATGAAATAAACTTGACAGAAAATAATTTCTGAGCCATGACTTCAACATTTTACAAACTAATGTGTCACATTATAATTATAACCAATACACATTTTAACAACATTTTGCAATATATTACTGATATTGTTTAATGACTGTAATGGCTGTTCCCAATCCTAATTGTACTGTCTTCATGAGAAATCAAAGTTAATTTAAATTCCAGAAATGCATGTGTTGAATTAATCTTGCCGTGTGTTTTTAGCTTGATGAGAGACACATTGTTTACCAGCATACTTGAGCTGGAAGCTGATTGGTGGCAGCTTGAGGTCAGTTTTGGAAAAGGTCAGCTAGGTGGGGTGTTGTCAAGCACAGACTAATGCCCACTGGGCCACTCTGTCTCGTGCCAGGCATCAGGGGCCAGGGGGCCCCAATTTGTCAGACGTGTGGCATGCCAAACTCATTTCCATGGCTGACACACACTGCAAGCCACCCGCACAGCAGTACACACCACACAGCTGACAGGTGACAGTGAACAGGCATTGCCTGCCAGGCATGTTGTTTCACCCGTATGAGAGTCCGTCCCTGTCTGACGAGTCCCCCACAGTGGGGTGATGTTGGGGTAGAGAGGATGCTGAGCTGCTTTGGCAAGGCATGGAGAGCAGCAGAAATAGTATTAATGTGTATTAAAAACTAAAGAGCAGAGCCTGCTTATTATCTGTTAAAGCAGCTCTGAACCTTCCCATACTTTTCTGTTTCACACATTTCCTTGAACACCTTAAATATATGTGTTTATCATATATTATATAGGCAATTTAAAAAGCGAATATGCATTTGACAGCACTGGGACTTCTCACTGTTTCTATTACTCAACTTTATTCAGTTTGTTTAAGACAGACTGTCAATCTGTGCATTAGTGGTGGTGATTCTACCCTGATACACCAGTAGTTGGTGAAAAGTGACTGTCCTTATGAATCAGTCAGTATCTTAATCATTGAGTCAATGATTAAGTCAACTGAATTAATTCAGGAGCAAAACAAGTGACTAATGAGTGAGTCAATCAATCCTTCTCTCAATTAAAGTTTTCTAGGACACTAATTCGTTCAAGAATTAAACAAGTGAATTGAATTGAATTGTTCACTTAACCAATTTCTTTAAAATTTCAGATTCATTCAGGAACAAAACAACTGACTTATGAGTGAGGCCATTGAATCATTCACTCAACATATTCATTCAGAAACACAACAAGTGGCTTATGACTAAGGCCATTGAATCATTTACTCAACAGATTTGTTCAGGAAAAAAGCAAGTGACTTATGAGTAAGTCATTAAAATGTTTACTTTACCAATTTGTTAAAAATCACAAATTCAGTCAGGAGCAAAACAAGTGACTTATGAGTGAGGCCATTGAATCATGCACTCAACAGATTCATTCAGGAATAAACCAAGTGACTTATGACTGAGTCATTGAATTGTTCACTTAACCAATTTGTTTATAATTACAGATTAATTCAGGAACAAAACAGGTGAATTATGAGTGAGGCCACTGAATCATTCACTCAACAGATTCATTCAGAAACACAACAAGTGGCTTATGACTAAGGCCATTGAATCATTTACTCAACAGATTCGTTCAGGAAAAAAGCAAGTGACTTATGACTAAGGCCATTGAATCATTCACTCAACAGATTCATTCAGAAACACAACAAGTGGCTTATGACTAAGGCCATTGAATCATTCACTCAATAGATTCATTCAGAAACACAACAAGTGGCTTATGACTAAGGCCATTGAATCATTTACTCAACAGATTCGTTCAGGAAAAAAGCAAGTGACTTATGAGTAAGTCATTAAAATGTTTACTTTACCAATTTGTTAAAAATCACAAATTCAGTCAGGAGCAAAACAAGTGACTTATGAGTGAGGCCATTGAATCATGCACTCAACAGATTCATTCAGGAATAAACCAAGTGACTTATGACTGAGTCATTGAATTGTTCACTTAACCAATTTGTTTATAATTAGAGATTAATTCAGGAACAAAACAAGTGAATTATGAGTGAGGCCACTGAATCATTCACTCAACAGATTCATTCTGGAACAAAACAAGTAACTTATGAGTGAGGCCATTGAATCATTCACCCAACAGATTAATTCAGGACCAAATTGACTTATGGCTGAATTATTGAATTGTTCATTTAACCAATTTGTTCAAAATCAAAGATTCATTCAGAAACAAAACAAGTGACTTATGACTGAGTCATTGAAATGTTCAATTAATCAGTTTGTTCAAAATCACAAATTAATTTAGGAACAAAACAAGTGACTTATGCTTGAGGCCACTGAATCATTCCATCATCAGATTAATTCAGGAACAAAGCAAGTGACTTATGAGTGAGGTCATAGAATCTTTTACTCAAAAGATTCATTCTGGGACAAAGCAAGTGGCTTATGAGTGAGACCAGTGAGATACATTCAGGGACAAAACAAGTGACTCATTAGTGAGGCCATTAAATCATTCACTCAAAAGATTCATTCAGGAATAAACCGTCTTATGAGAGAGTCATTAAACTGATTAATTAAGTAACAAAACAAGTGAGCAAGTCATTGAATTATTCACTCAAACAATTCATCTAAAAACACTGTCTGCAACCAAAAGCAGAAAATGCTACTTTTCGAGGATGCCTTCCAAGGTAGAAAGACATCAAGGCACATCCAAATCCAGTGTTAGCTTTACTTCCTGTCTCCTGAGATACCTTCATCTGACTGATTGTTGAAGACAGCATAGATGTATTCTTTGCTGCGTTTGGTATCCCACAATCCGGTACGTTCCATTCTGTGACAGTTGGTGTCTGACCTAGTCGCAGTTGGTAGACAGTTTGTGTTTAAATATAACTTTTGTCACTTTTGATGGTACTTCTAACAAAAAATTACTATTGCAATATTTAAATATTCTTCTCTATTTTGTTATATATCAATAAACCGTTACACTGCTTCAGAAGACTGTCCCAAAATCAGTTTTGTGAGGTGCCTTCGTGCCCAAACGCTGTCTGCAGTGTCATTTCCTGCTAAGGCAGTGAGGCAACAAGTCAGCAGCCTAAGCTTTCTGAACCAGCCACTGATTCACTCAGGAACAAAACAAGGGACTTATGAGTGAGTCATTGAATCAATCAATCAACCCATTTTTTTGTAAAACACAGATCCTTTTAGGAACTAAACTGTGGGTCGCTCTGAACTATTACATTTTGAAGCATGTACAAACAAAATAACTGCCAGTAGTGTGCCTAAAAAGTAAATTACTAAATAGTAACTACTTTATTGAACTGGTAAGCAATATCAAAACATAAAGACCATGTATCTCAAAGTTTGTTTGTGTGTTGCAGAGCAGTTAAAGAATTAATCGCCGACCCTCACCTGCAATGTCAGCGAGCATGTGCCACTCCCGGAGACTCGTCAGTTTACTTCTACTTCTTATTCCGAAGGGAGCCCTTGCTTTTCGTTGGCATGAGAGCTAAAAGTGGTGAGCTCAGGGGAAGAAATATCTCAAGGTCACTGAATTATAGACGAGGAGAGATGAGGTGAGCTGAGAGGAAAGGCCTGCTCCTTTCCCCTTTTCCGTTTGCTGAATGAACTCAAGAAGGGTCTGTTCTGTTTTTCTGCAGCATGAATGCATCTGTGTTAGTGATTTATTATTCATCAAAACTATCAATTATTAACTGATTATTTTCCCTCTTTTACAAAAGATTTTTGCTGATCTTTCTTCCTCCTACTCATAATTGAAAACAATGCCCCACATATCGTTCTCATTTTCTTATTCAAAATCCTTCTCGATCCAACTAGAAAAGTTAAAACAATGGAATACAGAATTCTGGATTGTTTATGACTTAATAATGTCTGTCAGGTTGCCCAACAAGGCAGGGCACCAGCATCTTGTCACCTGTAGGTTATGACCAGAGGCCTCTGCCATTTCTTATTTCTCAATATGACAGGAAGACATGTTGTCAAAAGGAATATAGGTTCATATTGGCTGACTTACCTATTAACCAGCCCGAGATTATGACCCAACCATCTTTTGGTTTTCACCATTGCAAATATGCAGATATTTACCCATAATTCAATTTCTAGACTTTATTTTTATTTATGACACCGTAAATTAACTGTCACCTGTCCCCTCAATGGGACGCCTAAGTTTACTTTACAATTTTAGAAATAAATCCTAATCTAATCATGACAAACGATCGATGGAAAGGTCTAAGACTCCTAAAGAGATATATTACCATTTTTTTGTTACAAATTATTTAGGAAAAGCAATAGATTAATGTATGTCAAGAGTGCACCTCAAACATCTACTTCAGTTCTGACCTTTGTCAAAAAAAAAAAAAACTTTCTTCATTGCCTTTTTCCCTATCACACTTTAGAAGTCATAAGAACTTATATATCAGTTGAAAACTGATGTATCCTTTTTTAAATGTATCCTTTAAAAAACATTTTTAAATCAGACATTGCATTACCATGGAAAATGTACATTAAAATCATATTACACAATGTTTTCATTCATGAATTATACAAACTTAAGTTCGAATACTGCATTTTCATGTCTATGTTCAAAACTGGGAGTGACAGTTAAAGGGTGCCCCTTGAATATCTCCTATTACTGTGGGCATTAGCTATCTCATCATATTTTATTTTGGAAAAAGAAAAGTGAAAATAATATAAATGATTAGCAAATCTAAGCCTCGGAGAGTCGACTGTGCTACTGTGCTGAGCTACAAAGAACAGAGAGAGTTTAAGTGTTGAGGAATAAGAGAAAACAGGCTGTCCCTGAGGATTTGTCCATTTCTGTGTGGATCAGAGAGTGTGAATGTGATGGCAGTTGCAGGGCTCTCTGGTGTGAAGAGTGTTGTTTCTCTGAGATCCTTGTGAACTTGAATGTCACACATGAGGATAGAAGGCAGAACCGTGGGCAGGAAACGACACCGCAAACACATGGAAATCTCGAGGGGCTGAGAGACATACAGGCAGCAGAACATGAGCACACAGCCTCACAGATCCAAGCTGATGTTTTCTCACATTGTAAGTGCTGACCCAAAATCTCAGTCACGGCTTTTAGTCATCTCTGTTCCAATAAAAAGAATGCAGTAAGTCCTACAATTTTCGTTGAAATGAGGAAATGTTTAATTTAAAGGGATAGTTCACCCAAAAATGAAAATTCTGTCATTAATTACTCACCCTCATGGCATCCCAAACCCGTAAGACATTTGTTTGTCTTTGGGAAAAACAAATTAAAGGAGAAGTTCACTTCCAGAACAAAAATTTACAGATAATTTACTCACCCCCTTGTCATCTAAGATGTCCAAGTCTTTTTGTTTTCAGTCGTAAAGAAATTATGTTTTTTGAGGAAAACATTTCAGGATTTCTCTCCATATAGTGGACTTTTATGGTGCCCCCAAGTTTGAACTTTCAAAATGTAGTTTAAATGCAGCTTCAAATGGCTCTAAATCTTTAGTAATAAAGGTCTTATCTAGCAAAACAATCGGTTATTTTAAAAAAAAGTACAATTTATATACTTTTTAACCTCTGAGTGAACTCTGAGTGTGTATTCAAGATAAGACCCTTCTTCCTCGGCTGGGATTGTTTAGAGCCCTATGAAGCTGCATTTAAACTGCATTTTGGAAGTTCAAACTCGGGGGCACCATAGAATCTCATATGGAGAGAAATCCTGAAATGTTTTCCTCAAAAAACATAATTTCTTTACGACTGAAGAAAGAAAGACATGAACATCTTGGATGACAAGGGGGTGAGTAAATTATTTGTACTTTTGATCTGGAAGTGAAAATATTTTTGCTGAAATCCGAGAGCTCACCGACCCTTCACACACAGCAAGGGAATGCCTTGAATTACATTCAGTGTCCAGAAAGGTACCAAGAACATCAACAAAGTACAAATACATTGTACGAGTCAAAATTATACATTTTTCTTTTGGCCAAAAATCATTAGGATATTAAGTAAAGACCATGTTCCATGAAAATATTTTGTTAATTTCCTACCGTAAGTGTATCAAAACTTCATTTTTGATAAATAATATGCATTGCTAAGAACTTTATTTGGGCAAATTTAAAGGTGATTTTCTCAATATTTAGATTTTTTACACCCTCAGATTCCAGAATTTCAAATAGTCGTATCTCAACCAAATATGATTTTGTTTACAGAACGAAAACCCACAACGACACTGACCAAGCAAATAAGCAATCGGATAAAAACACCAAATTATTTCCATGTTTTAGCCACAAAATTACGTTCCATTATTTAAGGAATACATACTTTCCTTCCCTGCTCTCCCTTCCGAACGCAAAACGTGTTGTTAGCGCTACTCTGACTAAATAGTTTACCAATTTAAAAGCTTCATGTTATTTCTCACTAATAACTACGCTATTCTTCAAAATTATGAACTTGCAGTTTCGCTTTTAGTAGAAACACTGCTGCCAAACACTTGAGAGACGCCCAGACTCTGACACGCATTTGTTCTAGTAAGCAATACATAAAAATGAATCAAATCAAATAATAAATATGTAAATAAAATACCTTAAAAAGACCCATGCTGAGTCTACTACAGCAGTATTTTTGCCTTTCTTCCAAATAGAAATTACTCATAAGCTTGCATTATCCTTTATTTTCTGTCTGCAACTGTATGTCTGTGTACAAAACAGTGATAGTAATCTGTCTGATAAGACTCCATTGTGGCATTTGCCATCATCCATGTATCATTACTTCTATCTTTATGTTGTTATTGTCATCTAGGGCCTTTCATGCATCATCACTTCTCTCTCCGCTCCTCATGACTCCAGTCCTGTCTGATTCCATCTCTGTTTCAGCGTGCGGCGGCCAGCTCCATCTCTCCACTGACCTGTTCAAGCGTGACAGTAAAGGAGAAATCGTATATTTGCACACTCTCACATGAGACTGCCTGGCTGATCTCATGACAGGCCGGGATCCTGTGACTTTGGAACTGCGAGAACTGCGTCTGAGCCAGGCAGGAATGATGTGTGATACACTACTGTAATGATGCCTCGGGCTGAAGAATAATCACCTGAGAATTATACATGCCTCTGTGATCAGTGACAGGGCCGTTTCTGCTGCACTTCCTGTGTTTGGGCTCTGATTGGGTTGGCGGCTTGACAGCGCACACACACACACACACACACACACACACACACACACACACACACACACACACACACCTAGTGTTTACCTCTATCCTATGTGATGCAGTGAAGTGTGCAGACCTTACTTAAGGCTGCCACTCTAAAAACACATGGCTTCGAAATGAAATGATTGTAAGATCATAAATTAAGCCTGTTGCTTTACATATAGTTTTAATATTTTATGTTTTTTATTCATATGTGAAAAACTCTGACAGACTCTGACAGCTCTTCTTATGTTTGGCTATTCTAAGTAACTATTCAAAGTAATTTGACATATTTTGATAAAATATAAAGTAAAATAGTATGTTAATCAAAAATGTTTCATGTGTATAAAAATATATATTCTTTTTACATTAACACTTATATTATTATAAGTGTTATTTAACTTGAATGTTTTACTATTTTTAAACTTAAATAATAAACTTTAAATCAATTTAACATGTAATTAAATAATAAAAAAAAAAATGTAACTTGCCAAAGCAACATGTCTTATTTTCATTAACTTTTAATTTACATTTAACTTGATGTTTTTTTTTTTTTTTTTTTTTTTTTTTTTCAGCAAATCAGAATGTTAGAATGATTTCTGAAGGATCATGTGACTGGAGTAATGATGCTAAAAATTCAGCTTTGAAATCACAGGAATAAATTACACTTTGAAATATATTCAAATAGAAAACAGTTATTTAAAATAGTAAAAAAAAAAATCAGAATTTGACTGTTTTTGGTGTACTTTAGATCCAAAAAATGAATGCTTGGTGAACAAAAGAGACTTCTTTAAAATACATAAAACTGTATTTTAATGTATACTGATAGTATAGACGTTAAAAAAAGAATAAAAGTAAAAACTAAAACAAAAAACTAAATTAAGAAAACTAACATTAATTTTAGAAAATCTAAAATAAAAATAGAAAATTAAAGGACTGTTAAAGACTGTTAGTCTTCTAATTGGTACAAACCATAAAAGTAGTCTATATGAGTATATTATGAGTAATATTTCAAGCTTTGTAAAGTCATACAATAATTTTATGTGAGAAACAGATGGAAAATTAGTATTCATAGCTTCATAAAAGTATTCTCATAGCTTCATAAAATTATGGTTGAACCATTGATGTCACATGGACTATTTTAACGATGTCCTTACCTTTCTAGGCCTTGAATGTTTCAGTTGCATTGCTGTCTATGCAGGGTCAAAAAGCTCTTGGATTTCATCAAAAATATTTTAATTTGTGTTGCGAAAATGAATGAAGGATCGACTGGTTCTAAATCTATAGTAATATAACCAAAATTATGCACAATTTTGCTCACCAAGGGAGCAACATAGCTTGCCAAGTGGCACATCTTACCCCACTCTCCCCTTCTGTGTACTTTTTCAGCATCTTATGTAATGTGGAGACAAATCTCTGATTCCCAGGCAGTTTAACAAACATTCAGCTCCATCACATCCCTCAGCTGTCCTCATAGCACCTCACATTTCACACCCTGCATTAACATAATGCTGTAATGGAGTTGATTACTAAGAAGCAATTATGAGCGAGGCATTGGAGGATGCAAGTGCTCAGTCAAGCATATGCAACAGCATGTCAACAGCCAGGCAAACCCTGAGAGCGACATGAAGCAGAGAGAAAGAAGACGCCTCCCTAAAATGTATGCCTGCCCTTTAGCGTATCTTCATGGAGTCGTTGACATGCGACTGTCACATTGACATCTCAACCTGCAACACCACAAGAGGGATTTCAGCAGATGTCTATTATAAGAATTACCTGACTTAGACTGTAAACTCTCAATTCAAACATTTGAAAGAATGCACAACTGTTTAAATTAATACTTTTATGGCTTAATATTGCGTAAATGATGTCGCTTTCTAAATATGTAGAAGAAAACCCATGAAAGATTTGGGTTATTTAAAATATCCACATCATTTTACACATATTTTGGACTATGGGGGGCGCCATTATTTTAATGATGTGAAATGGTTGCTCTCGGTGAGCTAATGGCCCTACCTGTTGCTAATTTTACCGCAGTACAATTCATAAAATAAAATACTGATACGTCGCTACATCGTGCGTCTTTTTGTTGTAATTTGAAGCTGAAGGGCAACAAGAGAAGCAGGAGAAATGAAAGGGAAAATGCCATTGGACGAATAACGGATGTGTCTCTCCACTCCCGTTCACACCAAGCACGATAACTATAACTATAAAGATAACGTTCTAAACATCGTTTCAAATTTAAGAGAATAACAGAGTTCACACCACAACTATAACGATAACGATCGTTGGGATCACTTTTACAACTATTTTTTTTACAGCAGATAAACGATAAAACACTGACAGCTAATTAGACTTAATTAAAATTTAAAAGGCTTGCACATTTGAAATAGCAGGCCACATTGTAGAAAAGCAAACAGACATTGCACCGCAAACAGAGTAACAAAACATAAAATTACCTCAGGAATTCAGTGCAGGGTTGGACAACATTGTCTTGCCTCATTTGAAGGTGCAGTAGAAAAGAGTTCGTATTATTTTTATTCCACTACATTGAATACGTTATTGATAGTTTACGCTAGATTCACTGTTCAGATGCGCTTTGAAATGTGCGTGCTGAGGACATCTACTGGTTGAAGTCGCGTAAATGCAACAAAAACACACAGTTATCGTTCTCTGGTGTGGATGCAAATATAGTTATCGTTGTATTTATAGTTATCGTTATCGTTCTTGGTGTGAACCAAGCGGCAACCTCCCGCTCTCGCTCTTGAAACAATACGGAAGTGACTAAAGCTGCAGTTCATCGGCTGGCCGCTTGAGGCTGGCTCCAAATGGGAGCAAATCCCCATAGACTCTCGTGTTAAAATGTTTTAAAAAACAGATAAAAACATGTTTACAGCCTGGTACAAAAAGTGGTTTTGGTTTTTACAGCTAGTTTTGCCCTTCATGAGAACTCTGAGGGGGGTGAATTTTTTTCTAACTCACCCGTTTAAATTATATTAAGCATTAAAATTCTGCATAATTAAGGGCATGGCCACTTGAGTGACATGTGTCAGGCAGCCATCACATTACCTCAGCTTATTCCAGCAGTTGAACTTGGCATCTCAGCCGTGTTATTGCGTTTGTTTTTTCTTAGGGTGTTATTTTATCAGAATTATTTTAATACATTTAAAAACCAGACATCTTAGCTCCACCCACGTCCCGCCTCTTTGTCCATTTTCTATTTTCCTGGAGTGACGCGCGGTGACGCGTTTCCAAAATGGCGACAACAGGCCCCGCCCAACTTTTGCTTCAAAAACGCTCTTCAGAAACCTACGGGTGACGTCACTGACACTACGTCCATGTTTTTTACAGTCTATGGTGTGAACGGGCCTTTAAGTACTGATATCTTTGAGACTTTTAGTAGACCAACGGCCACTGAAGGAGTTTCTTAGCATGGATTTCACTTGATATCCGGGGGCATTTAAACTCTTTTGGGGAAAAATCAGTATTTTATTTTCCAAATTGTGTTGCGGTAAAAACAGCACAAGTACCTCACAGTGCAACCATTTTACATCATCAAAATAATGACACCTCACATAGTCCAAAATATGTATAAAACAAATAACAAATCTTTCATGGGTTTTCTACTGTAAGAGACATAATTTCTGTTTTTTTTAAGCCATACAAGTCTTAATATCTGAGGTTCCCTTTAACAAATTGGTGACTGATTCATAAAATCTAATTTGTACATTTTCATATGATCTAGTTATGACACACTTAAAAAACAGAATCATACATTTTATATAAATCAAACTGTATAATGCATACAAAATCACCAACTTTTTTCTCATCAGATTAGGAAATTCACAAAAACTTATGTCAAGTTCACCTAATTTGCTTAGTAAAGTTCAACAAGATAAATTTCCAAAAAAGTGCTTTCATTTAATAATTTCGATTGAATTAGCTCAAAATATATAATATGTATCATATGTAATAAAATAAAAAATAATAAAAATAAATAGCCAAATAAAAAATTATAATTATAAGTAATTATTTGTTAAACCTATTAAGAATAATTCAAATAATTTAACAAATATTTTATTGTATGGTGTAGTATTAACACTGGGTTATACTTGTTAGTGCTAAGATATAGTAAAATATTTATAGTTAAATCGGCTGAATAATGCTAAAATAATTTCTATAAAAAATAACAATGCCCCTATAAACTTCCATGTTTTGACCAAGAACACATAATTCAATTAATATTATAAATTATTATTATAAATTGTCTCTGCTTCTGACTTTCTTAAAGCCTTTTGGCTTTTGAAACTGCAGAAGTATAAGGAACATATTTGACTTCAAGATTTGTTTAGTTAAAAACACTAAGGGCCAGATTTGCTAAACAAGGCAAATTAGCGATAAAGCGCAATTCCATAAAAGCACAAATGGAAGGGGAAAAATCTACGTGTGATTTACAAACAATGCACACATTGAAGAACACAGACGCAGCTAGATCATTTCCATAATGACCAGCACGATCTACCAAGAGCAGCGCAAATTAGCACCTTCAAGACATGCTCTTTTTGGGCGTTAAAAAATGTCACAAAACCAGTAATTTGGCTAGCATTGTGTGATTAATTTTAATACTCTCCTCCCATAAAATTTGCATCTGAAAGGGAAACTCCTACAAATGCATATTCAGTAAGGTCAGACGCAAAAACAAATGTGTCCAGGCCTTTACAGCGCTAATTCATCACTGTGTGTCTTTAGTAAATCCTGACGGTACTATTTTAATGCCAAAAGATGGTTTGCGCTGGCCCAAGCCGTTAGTAAATCTGGCCCCTAATTGTTTTTGTTTACATAGGTTTTATGTGCTTTGAATGAGTCTGTGTACCAGACTTACACACTGGTGACATCAGGTGCCAAGATCTAGACACCAGGTGCGGAAAACTGAGACAGACATGTTGACCTTCTTCATACGGCTGTGTGGTCTTCATCACCTTTGCTTCTTTCCTTGTCCACCTCGTCAAAGCCTGTTCCTGAGAGGTTTAGCCCAACTCTTCTTCCTTTTGACCTAAGCAGCCTTAAGCCACATGACATTTTGGAAATGTCTCATTGTATTTCCTCTCTCTTTTTTTTGCATGGTGTTTAAAGGGGGGTTTAGAAAATCCGTCTTGCCTCCATCTTAGTAATGACAACACCAGGAGTAGGTGCGGAGACTTCAATCTGACCTGACCTTTTCTTCTCTACTTTACAGCCTGAAGTAACATGTCTTCTGTCCTCAATCATTAAAAAGGATGCCCTTTCCAATTTCATCACTTCCTTGTCTGTCCGTGGCTGTCATGAGATAAATGCAGGTTACACAGAATAGTCATTTACAATTTACCTAGTAATTTCACACAAACTGGACGGATAGATTAAGGGAAATCATTGGTGTTTGTGCACATTCAAAAAACAACAACAACAACAACAACAACAAAAAGTATTTCTATGACAATTTGTTTCATAAATCTATTTTACATCTACTTCAGTGATAAAAATGCCCCCTTTTTACCCATTAAAACGGCAATATTTAATGCCAGTGCCATTTATGCATAAAATCCGGCATTCAATCAAACTTTTGTTTTGTTGGCATGTTTTCAAAATGTTCACTATTATTTTTTTTGTTTGTTATAACATTGTCAGGTAATGTTAATGTAATACCAATTCTACGTTTTATGTTTCATTTTTACTGCTGTCTGCTTCAGTCGTTGAAACTTTTCTGATCTTAGTTTAATAATCCAAACACAATAATTCATCACAGGATGCCAGAGTACCCAAAACACTCCTCCTCATCCTCTCTTGCAGTTAGTTTGAGAGGCTCTCCATCACCGGCGTCAGTGTGTAATGTCAGCTGTGTCGTGTCAGATTACCGGGCTGATCTCTGAGGGGATGCCGGATGGCCTCGTGCTCTGCTGAAGACACCCCTAACCGAATAGTTTCCCCCTGCTCCCTGGCACTTATCAGTTAGAGTCTGTGTGTCCTGAGGGAGAGAGATTACTGTCATGATGCTGCTACCTTCCTGCACATCACCAACACGAGCCCCCGGGCTTTTTGACTGGGGTATGAGAGGATCTTTTTTTTTTATTTATTGTGATTTTGATTTCTTTACTTGTATTTAATGGTATTTTAAAGGGACAGTCCACCCAAAAATGAAAATTCTCTTATTAATTACTTACCCTCATGTCATTCCAAACTTGTAAGACCTTTGTTCATCTTTGGAACAAGTATATTTTTGACCAAATCCAAGAGCTTTCTGACCCTGCATAGGCTGTGTGTGTTTTTAACTCAAATGTGTCTATGTGCCTTTTTTAAACAGTTTTAATAAAATTTTGTTTGTTTGTTTTGTTATGTGTGTGTGTTTCCAGATCAAATCTGTTCAGTTTTTGTGCCCTGAACCAATGAGGTTTGTAATACCTGGAGAAAGCTTTCCTTTTTCCATTCATTTAAATGATATCATGACAACATTGCTTGACTGATGGCAGCATCACAAGAAAGTCTAGTTCAACTATTGTGGACTGTAATTGACAGGAAGTTAATATGGAAAATATAGGTCTATGTTTTTGAAAGTGGTCAAAAGTGAAATATTAGTGAAGGATATGATGAAAGAAAGGTCAGAAGAATACAGTACATGTATTGGGGAATGGAGAAATATGCTTTTTAAAGTGTTATTAATTATGGCATATAACACCAGGGGTTAATGGAGCCATGACATCTATAGCTTAACCTCAAAAAAAAAACAAAAAAAAAAAAAACATTTTCATAAGTTTAAAAAAAATTCAGTTTGAATTTTTCTGATTGTGTTTCAAACTTAATATTTAAAATAAATATCTAAATATATTTATTTTAAATTATTTGCAATAAATATATAATATATCACTTAAACTACCAAAATATGCTTTCTAAGTTCAAATGTACTGTTAACTATGAGAGCCCATTTCCAAAAATTTTAAAAGTATTTGAAACTTTTTATCTCACATTTCTGACTTTTTTTTCCCGCAATTGAGTTAACATTATTATAAAATCAGAATTGTGAGATTTGTTTTTCTCTCACAATTCTCAGAATCGTGAGATAAAAAGTCGCAATAACTTTTTCTAGACCTTCAGACCTTTTCTAGACCTTTGGCCGGTTTGAATGGCCAAGGCCCGCCCATTAGGCCATATGACTGACAGGTAAAGCAACCAATCACGTTTCGTTTTGTGCCGCGTCATGTTTAGGGGCGTGGAAATGTCGCCACAATAACAGACAGTGTTGAAACTCTCTGACATATTTTAAAGATTCTATGCCGCGAACTTTACATTTTTCACATTCTTTTGAATGTCCAGCATTTAGTTTATCCGTTGTAAACACGACGACTTTCTTCTTTCGTGAGGGGGCTAGGCGCCACGGCAATTGAATCCAGGCGAACGTTAAAGAACGCGACACACGCGTCTCCCGGAAATCCCGTATAATGTAACCAATCCGATGACGACTTCGAAATTCCTGAAGTGTTTCCAGATAAGTGTGTGTGCGCCATATGCATCAGACATTTAGCCAACGTTCTGTGGGCGTGACGTCTGAGGCAGAGACTAGCTTCCATAGAACCAATATGATAAATGTAATAAAACAGAAAGCTACATGACAAATCAGAGCTCACGGTAAGTCATTCATAAAACATAGCCAATACTTGTATATAGATGGTGGACAGTGTCATACATACATACAAGGACAAAACACCATCAGGGTATCACACGTGATACTAAAATATTTAAATAAACATTGACTACATAACTGAAAACATAACACAAAACGTCTTTATGTATATTATTGATAACAAAAATAAGAACAAAATTATTTGTATAAAATAAAATACATGTGATGTGCCATGTATGGACATTTTAAAATCACTGTAATAGTCATTTTAATAATATTTAAATAGTTTTTAGTTTCTCTTTTAATTGTGATTTGAGTTATCTCTCCCATGGGACTCCAATGTGATCTCACAATATGACTGACAGACAGAAATCACAAAGTTTTCTGATTGACTAAACAAATGACCTTACAGAATGCAGTATTTCAGCAATGAATGTAGAAACGGGATATTGATTATGCTGTCAGAACAAATGGATCTGATTTCATCACTTGTAAAATGAGTCAGTCCTAAATATGGTATTTGAAAACCAAATTATACTTGTGTGCAGTGTGAACAAGGTCATGGTCGGTTTCTCCAAATGCTTTCATCTCGGCATCTTGACTCCTGTCTGCTTCTGTATGTCAGAAGTCATGTACTCATCTTCGGTTTCTCATCTCTCCCATTTCCTGTCCCCCCTCTCTCTGCTATATCTCTCCCTCAGCCCTTCGTTTCCGCATCCTCATATCGCTCTCGTGGCAAGAATCACATTAGATTGAGGGCCTGGACTGGCTTTGTTGATCCAAACTGCCTCGCTCATCTGTCACGGCCTCTCCACACTTTATCAGCCTCTCCTAAGGGAGGTCTCAAACCTTATCAGCCCTCATCTTTTTCATTCCTTCCATCCGTACTCTTATATTTGTCACAAAGATCTCTTGACCCCTGAGTTGAGTGACTTGGCCACGACAGTGGACAGCTGTCTGCTAAGCCACCTGCCCTTTGGTGCTCTGTCTGTCTCTGTATCTGTCTGTGCACTGGCCTCCAGTTCATCTGTCCGCTCATCCATCCATTCGTTGCAGGGCGTCTCTGTTTGTGTAGCCTCTGGCTACTTGCAGGAGTGGGGCCGGGGTTTATGACGGGCGGTTGTCAGTCAGGGGAGGGAGGGGTGATGCAGAAGCCGTCACGGGCTTTCAGGATCATATGTTGGGTGTCACCTTCTCGCTGCCCTTGAGCAAAGCAAAACCTTCAGTCACACGCAAATGTACAAGTACTCTTTAAAGAGCATCTTCAGATCTGTCAGAGAGCTTGAGAGATTTTACTCTCATTCAACTCATTGACCTGTGCACATGCTTTAAGGATCTAGTTGAAATCAAAAAAGGTTTTACAGACTGAGGCCACATAAAAGAACTTTTCACTCTCTAGTTCTTTAGAAAACCAAGTAGTGGTGGCCTTATGGTGATCCAAACCTTTTTTTTTTTTTTTTAAAAAAAGGTACAAAAGCTGTCACTGGGGCAGCAGTCTTTCTAAAGGGTGCAGATAAGTATCTTAAAGGAACATAAAGAGTACTACCAGTCAAACGTTTTTGAACAGTAAGATTTTAATGTTTTTTAAAGAAGTATCTTCCGCTCACCAAGCCTGCATTTATATGAGCCAAAGTACAGCAAAAACTGTACAATTTTGAAACATTTCAAAATGTTTTCTTAATTTGAATATATATTAAAATGTAATTTTTTCCTGATTTCAAAGCTGATTTTTTAGCATTACTCCAGTCACACGATCCTAAATCGTTCTAATATTCTTATCTGCTGCTCAGAATAGAATAAAATATAATATAATTTGGTATAGTGAATAATGCAACATAAGCTTTTTATTTCAGATAAATGCTGATTTTTGGATCTTTCTATTTATCAAAGAATCCTGAAAAAGTGTACTCAACTGTTTTAAATATTGATATTAATAATAATAATAGCAAAAAGTTTCACAATATTCCTGCTTTTGCTGTATTTTGAATCAAATTAATGCAGGTTAGGTGAACAGAATTGAGATTCCTTAAAAAAATCTTTAAAAGATTTTTAAAAAATCTTACTATTACATGCTGTTATTATACTATTATATACTATTATTATGTGCAATTATTATGAAAATAAAAAGAAACATTTGCTTATTTAGTTGTTATAGCATAAATGTCAAATATTAAAATAAGGGTAAAACTGGGATAAGAACCCTCTTTTTATGAACATTCATTATAGAAGAATAAATGACTTTTGATGTAATTCTTATTAATATAAATTAAAAAATTTAATTAAGGCAAAATCAATTTCATTTAAACTTGTATTTTGACAAATTAGTTGAATATTTGAACAAAGCAGAATCTCAAAAAGATTAATCTGAAAGGTACAATTATTCTGTAGCTCATATACATGCATATTAATATTTACATATTTAATTCATATTTTAATTGATTTGTCACTATAAATGCATAGCTAATGATTTCACTCAATTAACCAGTAGGTTTTAATGAAAGTGAGGTTGTTAGAAATGTACATTTAACATTTAATTATTAAAGGAACACTCCACTTTTTTGGAAAATAGGCTCATTTTCCAACTCCCCTAGAGTTAAACAGATGAGTTGTACCGTTTTTGAATCCATTCAGCTGATCTCCGGGTCTGCCGTTAGCACTTTTAGCATAGCTTAGCATAAATCACTGAATCAGACTAGACCATTAGCATCTCGTTCAAAAATGACCAAAGATTTTCTATATTTTTCCTATTTAAAACTTGACTCTTCTATAGTTACATCGTGTACAAAGGCCAACAGAAAATGAAAAATTGCGATTTTCCAAGCTGATATGGATAGGAACTATAAGCTAAGAACAAACTTAGCTTAGACTTTAAACACAAAATGTATATTTTATATTTCTAAGAATTTTTATTTTTAACAATGCAAATTCTGTTTCACTGATATCAAATTATAGAATGTATACAGAATGCATTTTAAAAGGCAGGTTACCTTTAACTTTTTTTTTTACTGCTTTGCTGCATTGCTGCTAAGCTCAGTGAGTTTGCCAAAGTGCCTTTTACCTGCTTTGACTAAAACAGCATATAAGCACACACACACCGAGCGATTGGGTACAGCATGTCATGCTCACAATACAGACAGTTTGAGTGTCTCAGAGGACGGACAACTTCCTTGCATGAGACGTCTGGGGACAGAGGGTCACTGGTGAATATCCATCTCACACACCAGCAATCATGGCATCGATCTCGCTCAACCACCCTTTGACCTTGGCTTCAAAAACCCACACTCTACATCCTGTGCACCTTCCCTCCGCCCCCCTCAAACTTCACAGACACCATCCAGTGTTGCACTTTAATGTGTGTAGTAATATACTACTTAAATGGGCAGTTCTTCACAAGCATTACACTTGCAAAGGTTTGCGGATCATGTTGTGAAGAGTGTGGGCTCAAAAGCTGTGAATTCTGGAGTGGATTCCTCCGAGACTGAGGGGAGATGGAGAGGTCTTCACCAGACGCATAGCTGTCCACTCACGTTAGTGCTAGTGAGCTCCTAACTAGATTAATAAGTCAAGAAGAAGCAGACTGGCCTCATGTTAAATGTAAAAGGGCTAACAGATCAAGCCACCAGTTCACCAGTGTGCCTCTGGTGGAGCCATTTAGGTTTGTGTACACATTGAATAGACTACAGGAATAGTTTGGAATACACCATGCACATATATGACTAAATTTATTAAACACTTATCCAAATGTATCAAGGACAAAGACAGCAGATACATTTAAATGGATGTAGAATTGAAGGTTGTATGAAACGCTTCCCCGCTCGGGTCTTGCATTATAGTGTGTCTGCTAATTGTTAGCTCAGTGGGACAGGGAACAGTTCTGCTGTATGCGGTCTAGAGTGCTCCCAGACTGAGGACCCTAGAGAGTGCCCTCCAACCTCCCTGTCAGCTACTGTTAGATCACACATCCATGGTCACAGACTGAGACAGCGAGCACACACTAACCCAAACAATCTCACTTACTAACACACACACACACACACACACACACACACACACACATCTGATGTGTTTCAAAAAATTGTAACACTGTAAATCAAATTTTTTTTTTTTTTGTATAATTTGTATTTTTTTATAGGACATGTCCAAGCTTAAAGGGATAGGTTACCCAAAAATACCAATTTTGTCATTAATTACTTGCCCTCATGTTCAAAACCCGTAAGACTTTTGTCGTCATACTGTCATTAACACCCTGCGAATACTGACATGGAAGAGAAGAAATTGTTGAATAAAGTAGTTGCTTTTGTTTTCTTTGAGGACAAAAAGTATTCTCATAGCTTCATAAAATTATGGTTGAATTACTGATGTCAAATGGATTATTTTAACAACGTCCTTACTACCTTTGTGGGCCTTGAACGTGGTAGTTGAGTTGTAGTCTGTGCAGGGTCAGAAAGCTCTTTTTCATCAAAATATTTTAATTTGTATTTTGAAGATGAACAAAGGTTTTACAGGTTTGGGACAACATGAGGGTGAGTAATTCATGACAGAATTTGGGTTTTGGGTGAACTAACACTTTATTTTGAATTTTACACAGGTTAAGTAAATAAAAAATAAACAAATACAAATTAAGAACAAACACATAAAGTAAAAAAAAACAGTGCAAAGAGATTCCACAGCCAAAAAAAAGTTATGCATGACATCTCTTTTATTACAATAATGTACAGTACATTTATTTTGCACTATACTTTTGTGTTATGGTATTAAATTACAAAACATAATTAATATCTATAGTTTCTAGATATCTATATTAATAATTTTTACAGGTCAAAAATTTACATACACCTTGCAGAATCTGCAAAATGTTAATTATTTTACCAAAATAAGAGGGATCATACAAAATGCATGCTATTTTTTATTTAATACTGACCTGAATAAGATATTTCACAAAAGATGTTTACATATAGTCAACAAGAGAGTTCTCAAAAGTTTACTGTTTGATTAATACTGTGTTGTTACCTGATTGATCCACACCTGTGTTTTTTTGTTTAGTGATAGTTGTTCATGAATCCCTTTTTTGTCCTAAACGGTTAAACAGAAAAATCCTTCAAATTCTTTGTTTTTTATTTTTCTGTATTTTTGTGTATTTGAACCCTTGAAGATATCAACATAAAACTGTATTTATCAACATTTTCCCCCTTTTCCTGTTACTCCAAAATCACAGTAAAACATTAATATAGTGAAATATTATTACATTTAAAATGTAATTTAGTCTTCAGAGACACATGATCCTTCTGTAATTATTTTAATATGCTGATTAGCTGCTTAATAATCATTTCTTATTATTATCAATGTTTTGTAACATTATGTCTTTACTATCACCTTTGATCAATTGAATCCATGCTCTGTGTTTAAAGGCTTTTTTTTTTTTTTAAGGCCTCATCCCAAACTTTGAAATGTTACTGTATAAATTCATCTGCACTGTAAAACATTATCAGTAAGTTCCCCTACATTCACTGAAAAACTGTTATAGACATTCATTTAATTTTACGGTAAAATACAGTATTTGGAAGTGAAAAGGAATGTATAATTTACAGTGAAAATGTGTAAATTGACATTCCCTGAATTCTCTGCATTACATTTGACATTTGTGACCCTGGACCACAAAACTGTAAGTAGCATGGGTATATTTGTAGCAATAGTCAAAAATACACTGTATGCATGGGTCAAAATTATAGATTTTTCTTTAATGCCAAAAATCATTAGGATATTAAGTAAAGATCATGTTCCATGAGGACATTTTGTAAATGCCTTACCGTAAATATATTAAAACGTAATTTTTGATTAGTAATATGCATTGCTAAGAACTTCACATGGATATCTTTGAAGGCTATTTTGATTTTTTGATACCCTCAGATTCCAGATTTCAAATAGTTGTATCTTGGCCAAATATTGTCCTATATTAACAAACTGTACATCAGTGGAAAATGTTTTTATATATTTTTCATTTATTCAGCTTTCAGATATGTATAAATCTCGATTTCAAAAAACGTACCCTTTATAACTTGTTTTGTGTTCCAGGGCCACATTTGATGTACATTGATTGATTATATATTAACATTACATAAGTTAATGAAATACGTTTTTAACCGTACATTTTACAGATTTTTTTTTTTACAGCAGCCATCCATAACTGCTCTGTATGCCAGATTTTAGACTGCACTCTAAAGAAATTATTATAATACTCATCATTTTCATTATCCTGATCTAGTTACTTTAACGCTAGGATTTCATAAAGAAACAATAAATAAGATAAAATACCACTCTTCTTATGATATTTAGTAGCCTCTTTTGTCCTGCTACATATTTAAATGACATCATTAATAATAAACGCTAAATATCAGTAACAGCTCCACATGGATGAGAGGGAATATCTTAACTGTGTCTCATGCTACACTGATAGGCTCACACACATATTTTGCAGGTCAGTCTGCGATTTGCATAACTAATTTAAAGACAAGCCATATTAACCTAGTTTGCTTCATTAGCTAAATGCTTACTATACTGATTTTATTATATGCAAAGAGGCTGGGGATTAGCATCACATTTTTTCCTCAAAATAAAGCTATGTTCAACTATCAACATTTACATTTGTCTCTGATCTAAATAACTGACAGCTAAAGTCTGTTTATTTGTATGTATAATCATGGATTAGGAATGCTCTAATCTTGAACACAAACCACAGTTCATGTCCTCTGCTCTGACAATAAAAATACAGTAAAAACTAAGTCCACTCTCAGCAATCCCCACTGTAGTTCCAAATAAAACTGTTCATTCAGTAAACAAATCTGGCTTGTTCTCCTGTGGAAATCAATGAGCATTAAATGGCAGGCAGAGGCAGAAGTAGCCTGGTGGATGCTTCTGAAAGAGCCAGCATTCAATCATTAAATGATTTCTTCTGGATGAACTGCTTCTGAGAAACACTCTGTGGAATGTGATACAAGGATGAAGGGTTCATGATGTTGTTCTGGGGGTCACTTTGATGGAGTTGTGCACATTCATTTTTCAGATTTGAAAGTAGCAGCATACCACAGCTCACTATAATACATACATATTTTTTTGCCAGCCAAGAACAAAAATAACTCACTACGCACATGGAATGTTATTTCTGAAGAATGCTTGTTTAACCTTTTCTCTTTGAAAATCCATGAACACAAAAAGATGCCGCAAGCACATTTTGGTGGCACTTAAGATACCAAACAGGGTTGTATATTAGCTGTTGTGATTTGTTTGTTGTATTGTTTCATTTTTCTCATTCATTTTATGTTGGTATTCCATTAGTACAACCTTGTTAGCAAAAATTGGGGCATATCTAAATATGATTTAAAACCCTGATTTGTGTTATTTAGCAGGGGACATAAAATAAATAAAATGACAAAATGTATTCAGAGGTTAGATAGTTTGGATGGAAGTCTGAAGCAAGATTGAGAAACTATATAATAGAGTAGAAAAATTAGATACACTCTTAAAAGTAAAGGCTCCAAAGGGGATTTTTTTGCGGTGAAGCCATAGAACAAACAGTTTTGGTTCCCCAAAGAACCGTTTTGAAGAACATTTGAAAAAATCTAAAGAACCTTTTTCTACTAAATAACCTTTTCTGCATTCAAAAGGCTTCATGGATGTTCAAGGTTCTTCATGGAACCATCAATGCCAATAAAGAACCTTTATTTTTAAGAGTGTGTTTTGTTTGTTGTATTGTTTTATTTTTCTCATTCATTTTATTCCATTAGTACAATCTTGTTAGCAAAATTTGGGGGCATATCTAAATATGATTTATAGAACAAACATTTTTGGTTCCCCAAAGAACCATTTTGAAGAACATTTTAAAAAATCTAAAGAACCTTTTTCCACTATAAAGAACCTTTTCTGCATTCGAAAGACTTCATGGATGTTCATGGCTCTTCATGGAACCATCAATGCCAATAAAGAACCTTTATTTTTAAGAATGTGTTTTGCTTGTTGTATTGTTTTATTTTCCTCATTCATTTTATGTTGGTATTCCATTAGCACAACCTTGTTAGCAAAAAATTAGGGCATATCTAGATATGATTTAAACCCTGATTTGTGTTATTTAGCAGGGAACATAAAATAAATAAAATGACAAAATGTATTAAATTAAAAGCTGACAGAGGATAGTTTGGATGCAAGTCTGAAGCAAGATTGAGAAACTATAGAATAGAATAGAAAAATTAGATACACTCTTAAAAGTAAAGGCTCCAAAGGGGTGTTTTTGTGGTAATGCCATAGAACAAACATTTTTGGTTCCTCAAAGAACCATTTTGAAGAACCTTTTTCCACTATAAAGAAACTTTTCTGCATTTGAAGAGCTCCATGGATGTTCAAGGTTCTTCATGGAACCATCAATGCCAATAAAGAACCTTTATTTTTAAAAGTGTAGGAAAAATTCACCTTTATGGTATCGCCACCATGATGGATTCTAACTTCCTTTAGGATGCACTTGTGTTCCGCTCTCCATAGAAATCCATGTTAAAATGGGGTAAAAAGATCAACTTATACTATTAAACTGATATATATATATTTTTAAATATTAGTAAATATAAACATGTGCGCAGGGTTAAGCTGTGTGTCAATTTGACTAGAAACACAAGAGACTGGAAATGTAGCATCTTTCCATTATTAGACGGATGGGACTTCTGCGTTTAGCAAAAAAAAGTGCAGAAGTGGATAGAACAGAAAAATAAAAGAAGAAAAAATAAAAAGGAAACATTCTTGCAATAACTTGAAAACTGTGTTGAATATTTGAACTTGATAAATTCAAATCTACAAATGAACTCTGCAGTTTTTTTTATGGAAGAGAAAATAAAATCAAAATTATGTTGCTTGTTACAATTTTAAGGAATGTTACTTTTTATAATGTGGTAAATCACAAATAAATTAGATTTGTTCATAATTCAAAGTTTATCAAATAGCCTATCAATTAAACATCGTTATATCAATTGAACTGTGGAACTTGATGTTGAGACATTTCATGTTTTGTTTTTTAAACTAACTACTTTTTGTGTTCGGCTAAATTTCTGTTAGAAAATAGCTTATGTAAGTTGTCTAGCAGTTCTCATAAAAAAATGGTATTTGATACGCCTCTCATACCGGTTGGATTACTAAAAACCACTAGATGGTGCTATAAGCTTCTGATCTGAAATAAACACAACAGCAGCAACAACAACAACAACACGCACCTGAGGATGCCTGGTTGTCTGCATCTTCAATCATTCAATCATTTTGGCAGGAAAGACTGGGGTAAGATAAGCCAGTCTGTTTAGCCACTTTTAGTAAGACACAGTTTTTGTCAAGTGGCTACAAATTCAAGACGTTCTCATCAACTATGTGAAAAAACAACACCTTAGTCCTTTACAGTTTATGAGTATCTTTCGATTATAAAGTACGAAAATATAAACAATAAGTGCAGAAAATTAATTTGGAATGTCATAGTTTATTATTATTGTTTTATTTGTAAATGAATCACATTTCTGAGGTTCATTTATCATCTGTCATTTCCTGTCGTTGACGTTTATAGGACTATAATGATGAAATAAATATAAAAATGTGCATGTTTTTATGTCATTATAAGCCATGCGTGGAGTTTTAAAGGGCCATATGTGGGTTAGTCTTGATCAGGCAGGCAGTCTCTGTGCAGCTGGGGTGGTTCTCACTATCTCTCCCCCACCTGGCTCTTATCCTTTGCTGTTTGCCACAGATCAAAAATGGTCTTAACATTGCTAAATGACAGTGAGAGAAAAACAGGCCTCTGAGAGACAGCTGTTTAATGAGAGTATTACAGAGAATTACAGAGAGCGACAGTGTGGCATGTTTTACATTTGCATATGGGTGCACAGAGAAAAATATGTTCCTTAATTGGTTTTGTGGTCTGTAAATGTATTCGAATTAGAATGGTTGTCCAGACTAACATGGCCTTATTCCTTCAGGATACAGAAAAAGCAACGAGGATGTGTTGGCCTGAGGCACTTGGGGGGGCGATAATTTCTATTCCTAAACTTTTATTCATAAAAAAAATTAAGTTTCTTCCATGCACACATATAGGGGATTGCTAATTTATGCTGTCTAAACCACTGAAAAAATGTGTGGAAGCTGCTACATCATATAGAGAAGGACTTAGTAGCAGGAAAAGGCTCAATATTTTGACAAACTAAACTTAATAGGTGGTAAAGATACTTACAAGCAGTATTAATTAAGATATCTAAGTCAAGATTCTTGTCTTGGAAATCCTGGTTCAGCTTGGCAAACCACAAACGCCTTTTGTTCCTCAGACAGTTTTTCCACTATTCTTTTTGATTTGTTATAACTTTTGGCAGTTTATAGTACTCCAAATGTTTTTCCTGGTCCAACCGATTAGTATAGCCCAAGGAATGACAATAATTGACCATTTTCAGCAGCAATAATCAGCAAAATAAGTGGCATTGTTAACGTTACGTGTCGCCAGTATGGCTGGTTGATGATGCGTTGTGAAAACACTCTATACTGTCAAACCTGACGCAGATGGTGAGACTTGTTAATTAAAAAAAAAAAAACAACTTTGTAGCTGGGCACATTTGGGCAGGTCATGAGTGTGCTAAAACCTAAAATTTTGTGTCTGTTGCAGTCAGAAAGCCTACAATAAATAGTTGATTGTTAACAAATCAAGAAGTTTCCCGTCTATGCAGACTCTCAGTCAAAACCCACATCCAATAATGAAAATTTGCTGAAATTCTGGAGAAATTTAGGATTACATGACTTGCTCACCAATGGATCCTTTGCGGCGAATGGATACAGTCAGCATCAGAGTCCAAACTGCTGATAAAAACATCACAAGTAATCCACATGACTTTAGTCTATAAATTAGTGGACTCATATTTTATTCTGAAAAAGTGGGAAAAGTTAAAAACATCCTAATGATGAGTATGTTTATTACAGACACAATTTTTAGGTTCACAAGACATTCATGGATGGACTGGAGTCATGTGGATTACTTGTAAATTATTATGATGTTTTTATCAGCTATTTGGACTGTCATTCTGACAGCACCCATTCACTGCAGATGATCCATTGTTGAGCTAGTGACGTAATTCTAAATTTCTCCAAATCTTTTCCAATTAAAGAACAAACTCATCTACATCTTGGATGTCCTGAGGGTGAGTAAATTGTAAGCAAATAATAATAATAATAATATATTAATAAATTTTTTCTCTGTAGTTTTTTCTGATATTTGCAACAATTATTTATATTTGATATTTATTTAAAGTATCTCACAGAAGTGAGTATACCCTTCACATTTTTGTAAATATTTTATTACATCCTTCCATGTGACAACACTGAAGAAATGACACTTTGCTACAAAAAAAGTAGTAGTAGTAGTAGTAAAGTAGTGAGTGTACAGCTTGTATAACAGTGCAACTTTGCTGTCCCCTCAAAATAACTCAACACACAGCTATTAAAGGGATAGTTCACTTTGAAATTAAATTTTGATATGTTTTAGCTTACCCCAAGGTCATCCAAGATGTAGGTGTCTTTGTTTCCGCAGTAGTTTCAATTTTGATATTTTTAGGTCCAACCGTTCTTGTCTGTCAGTCATATAATGCATGCCTATGGTCACCTCACAAAAGAAAACGCACAGATTCAAATTAAACAGTCAAAATTAAACAATTCCCCATCGTAAGTACACATTGATGACCTAAGACACGAAACGAGCGGTTTGTGTGAGAAAACGAACAGTATTTATGTCGTTTTTTACCTTTTGTAAATAACCATGCCCAAGTTGAAGTGCGCGCGCCTCCTGGTGTGTGAGCGCGCCGGCGCTACTCCCGGAAAGCTCCAGAAGTGATCTCTCGCGCGTGAACGTCACTCATTGTTTACACAGAACAGAGATTGTAGGTAAGACGGCTAACAGAAATGGTACTCGTTTGCGCTTATCCAGGATGTTTAAACAAGAAATGGTTAAAAAGGTATGTTTAGGGATGTTTAAAAAAGAAAATAATTACTTGTGCTCGTGCAATGGATCACGTCCGGCGCTTTCCGGGAGAACGCGCTCACAACACCAGATAGCGCGCCTCCTTCAACTTGGACGTGATTGTTTACAAGAGGTAAAAACGATATAAATACTGTTCGTTTTCTCACGCAAACCACTCGTTTCGTGTCTTAGGTCATTAATGTGTACTTACGGTGGGGAATTGTTTAATTTGGACTGTTTAATTTGAATCTGTGCGTTTCCTTTTGTGAGGTGACCATAGGCATGCATTATATGACTGACAGGCAAGAACGGTTGGACCTAAAAATATCAAAATTGAAACTACTGCGGAAACAAAGACACCTACATCTTGGATGCCCTTGGGGTAAACTATCAAAATTTAATTTCAAAGTGAACTATCCCTTTAATGTCTAAACCGCTGGCCACAAAAGTGAGTACATCCCTAAGTGAAAATGTCCAAATTGGGCCCAAAGTCTCAATATTTTGTGTGGCCACCATTATTTTCCAATACTGCCTTAACCCTCTTGGGCATGGAGTTCACCAGAGCTTCACAGGTTGCCCTGGAGCCCTCTGCCACTCATCCATGATGACGTCACAGAGCTGGTGGATGTTAGAGACCTTGCGCTCCTCCACCTTCCGTTTGAGGATGCCCCACAGATGCTCAATATTTAGGTCTGGAGACATGCTTTGCCAGTCAATCACCTTTACCCTCAGCTTCTTTAGCAAGGCAGTGGTCGTCTTGGAGGTGTGTTTGGGGTCGTTATCATGTTGGAATACTGCCCTGAGGCCCAGTCTCCAAAGGGAGGGGATCATGCTCTCCTTCAGTATGTCACAGTACATATTGGCATTCATGGTTACCTCAATTAACTTATTATCTATCTCTCCAGTGCCATGACACTCCCACCACCATGCTTGACTGTAGACAAGACACACTTGTCTTTGTACTCCTCACCTGGTTTCCACCACACACACTTGACACCATCTGAACCAAATAAATTTATCTTGGTCTCATCAGACCACAGGACATGGTTCCAGTAATCCATGTCCTTAGTCTGCTTGTCTTCAGCAAACTGTTTGCAAGCTTTCTTGTGCACCATCTTTAGAAGAAGCTTCCTTCTGGGACAACAGCCATGCAGACCAATTTGATGCAGTGTGTGGCGTATGGTCTGAGCACTGACAGACTGACCCTTCAACCTCTGCAGCAATTCTGGCAGCACTCATACGTTGAGGTTGTATTTCCCAAACACAACCTCTGGATATGACGCTGAGCACGTGCACTCAACTTCTTTGGTCGACCATGGCGAGGCCTATTCTGAGTGGAACCTGTCCTGTCAAACCGCTGTATGGTCTTGGCCACCATGCTGCAGCTCAGTTTCAGGGTCTTGGCAATCTTCATATAGCTTACGCCATCTTTATGTAGAGCAACATTTATTTTTTTCAGATCCTCAGAGAGTTCTTTGCCATGAGGTGCCATGTTGAACTTCCAGTGACCAGTATGAGAGAGTGAGAGCGATAACACCATATTTAACACATGCTCCCCATTCGCACCTTGTGGAGGCATGACACCGGGGAGAGAAAATGGCTAATTGAGCCCAATTGGGCTGTGTGTTCTGTTATTTTAAGGGAACTGCAAATTTACACTGTTATACAAGCTGTAAACTTACTACTTTACATTGTAGCAAAATGTAATTGCTTCAGTGTTGTCACATGAAAATATATAATAAAGTATTTACAAAAATGTGAGGGGTGAGTCACTTCTGTGAGATACTGTATATTTATATTTGATATATTTTTTGTCACCCTGCTGGTCAATTACCTCTTTTTAAAAACCTTACTTCTGCCATTTTGTGTTGTCTTGAGTGGAACATAATTAAGCTTGTAGAGGTTAAACTGCACATACATTTTAGTATTTACCATATATCCACGTTCTATACAATAATTGTCAAAAATAGCACTTACCTCTGACATAATTTGTATAGGTGCTCAAGTCACTTGCCACTTCTGCTTCTTGACCTTTTACTGGTACTCTGTGATAATTTCCTACAATCTACCCCTCTTGATCTCCAGGTCTTGACATTTAAATGCATTTTTCTGAGACATCTTAAATAGCAAATTTACAGGGGTTCTTCAGAGGATGAAAAAAATGTGACAACAATATTCTGACAGGCTGATTCCTTTAGCATTATTCATTAGTTAATCAGAATCACTCTTTATTTGTGCTATAAACAATGTCATGAGGTGTTAACCAGAATGTGGCATATAGAAAATGCAAAAGCTATAAAATGATATTTGAATAAATAGTAGATTTATATTTAATGTACTTCATTTTACAAATGTAAGCACCTTTCTTCATATTTTAATTTATTTACAGTATGTAAATACAGTATGTATGTATGCTCACTGTTGTTTTTTCCAAACCAGTTTGAATTCCCTTCTTTTGGAATACAAGAATGATAATCTTTTAAAACTACTTCTTTAAGTTAATAAACTTCAACAGTCACAGTAACTTAGTAAATCATATGGTAATATCTCTGAGGATACATAAAGGGCTGATGCAGTCTGGCATCTAGGATGATGTACGTGGTCACAATTAAAGACTAAACCTGTATCTACAGTGGTGGTTTTCCTCAATAGCCACTAGGCTACAGCTACCATTTATTCTATTTCTGAATAACAAGATTGTAATGTTCAGACAATCCTAGTCTCCATGGTGATAAAAACCACTCTGCAGTCTCCATAGCGATGCTTCATCAGCACTTACTAGGTGCAGTTTGGTACTTGGCCTACTGTTTACAGTAGTTAAGTCGATGGGTTAGGCCCATCTGACCACACTGCCTATCCTTATCCTCCTATATATAAACTCATGATGAGATCATTTATGTGGAGTTCATCAGCTGGCTCTCAAATAATCTAATCAGTCTGCTATGGTGCTGCTATGATCTAATCAGTGATATCTTCTAAGTGCAGTAAGTAGGTGCACTGAAGAGGTATTACCCAGTGCACAGCACATCTTTATTATAACATACAGAAGTCACTTAACTTCAAGTCAACAGAAAGTGTACCAAAAACAGGTTTAGCTACTGTGGGTAAAAATCCATGAACTGTTTTTGAAATGTTAATGCTGATTAACCCATTCTAAAGTTGTCACAGAGGTATCCAGCTATCTTCTGGGTAAGATTACTCGTGGGAACCAGATTCTGTTACTAATACTAATCAATTATTGATGTAGATACCTGTGAGGTAATTGATAAGCTCACAGAAGAGGTGCAAAGATTATCTGCAGGAGGGGCTGGAGAAGAGCTGCAGGATGTTGAAATGTGTAGCAATCCACAGGTCAGTAGTTATCTAAAAGATAAACTTTGCAGCTATAAGTAAACTCTGAGTTTTAAAAATACATGAAGTAACATTTTTATCTGTAGAATAAAATGCACCCAATAACAAAATTATCGGTCTATAAAAGTTGACATACACCTGGCAGAATCTTCAGAATGTTAATTATTTTACCAAAATAAGAGGGATCATACAAAATGCATGTTATTTTTTATTTAGTACTGACCTGAATAAGATATTTCACAGATAATACGTTTACATATAGTCCACAAGATAAAATAATAGTTGAATTTATAAAAATGACCCCGTTCAAAAGTTTACATAACTTTCTTCATTCTTCATTCTTAATACTGTGTTGTTACCTGAATGATCCACAGCTGTGTGTGTGTGTGTGTGTGTGTGTGTTTTTTGTTGTTGTTGCTTAGTGATAATTGTTCATGAGTCCCTCCCTTGTTTGTCCTGAACAGTTAAACTGCCCACTGTTCTTCAGAAAAATCCTTCAGGTCCCACAAATTCTTTGGGTTTTCAGCAGTTTTGTGTATTTGAACCCTTTCCAACAATGACTTTAGGATTTTGAGATCCATCTTTTCTAACTGAGGACAACTGAGGGACTCATATGCAACTATTACAGAAGGTTTAAATGCTCATTGATGCTCCAGAAGGAAAAACTATACATTCAACTATACAAAACTATACAGCCAGGGGTGAAAACCTTTGATCAGAATGAAGATGTGTACATTTTCTTATTTTGCCTAAATATCATATTTTTTGTCACTTAGTACTGCCCTTTAGAACCTACAAAAGATACTTACGTGTTTTCCAAAAGACAAAATAAGTTACATTTACCCTGATCTTCAAATTCATGCTCTTAATGCATCATATTTCTTTTTTGAAGCACCAGTGAGCGTTTGAACCTTCTGTAATAGTTGCATATGAGTCCCTCAGTTGTCCTCAGTTAGAAAAGAAACAGTTAGAAACCTTCTGATCTTTGAGTGAATCTTCACAAAACTTGAAGACTTTCTGAGTGTAAATAAGCAGTAGACTATTTTAGAAAGGAGGAACATGTAAAAGATGAAAAGAGGAATTAGGGACAGTCAAAAAATTCTATGCAGGGTCAGAAAGCTCTCAGATTTCATTCATCAGGAATATCTTAATTTGTGTTATAAAGATGAACAAAGGTCTTACGGGTTTGAAATGACATGAGGGTGAGTATATATATATATATATATATATATATATATATATATATATATATATATATGTAGTCCATAAAAAGTAACTGTAGTCTGATTCAGAGTTTTTTTAAATGTAATTTAATCTAATAACATGTATTTAATTTTTGGAATCCAGATTACATGTAATCAGTTACTACTAGCTCTGTACATACGTAAGTATGTATGACTGAAAATAAATGAGTTTTATTCTCAGCCGTTCTTGGCAAATGATGTCAATCATAGAGGCGATGGCCCCTCCCATCACACAGAACCCAAGCGCGCGGCCGTCAATGGCACTGAGTAGTGCACGTCACCTGTCTCTAACATGTAGCTAGAAACGCTAACACGGCTCGGAATTCAACTCAGATGACCAACAGTCAGGTCGCACTTATTTTTTCGTTGGGCCGAAGTGAAACAGCATGACAAAGATGTTTGTTACAGCTCGTAATCCCAGACGAGAGCCGTTGAGGGCAGACCTGACCGTCTGAATTTAACCGCATTAGCTAGCCAGCTAACTGGGCTTACCTTAGCTGCGCTAGTCGAAACGAGCTAATATCACCAGCGGTCCAAATATTTAGATGTTTAGCGAGTCGGTCCTCGTCAGAAAGGCACATTTGACGGTCGCCTGGAACGTGGCGTCTACTGGAAGGAAAATTTCGACTTAAGAAATGTAAGTTACACCATATTTGTCAGACTAACTAGGAGGCTAGCGTTATCTACCGGGCTGGACGTATTTTGTAACTGCACTGAGGGCCAGTACCGCTAGCCTGTACTGCTGCCTGCTCTAGGAAACAGACCTGTTAATAGATGTCTCCAAACCTAACGAGCTGTCAGTCTGTGTAACATTTTGAGAATCATAGGTGTTGAATTTGAACGTTATAATGTGCCTGTGATGACTCAGATGCTGACTACGTGGGTAGCTTAATTGGTTTTGACACCAATCACATTAATTCCTGCAGTAAACACTCTTTCCAAAGACGACAACAGTCCTGGCTTTTCATTACTTAAGAGGAATATTGGTTGTTTTTATTTTTATAAAATGTAAATACAGGCCTATATATAAATTCATGAAGGGCTTATTATAAACCTGCATTATTTAGTGTCAAATATTTAGGTATTAGAAATTGAATGAACATGTCACTCATAATATATATATATATATATATATATATATATATATATATATAATGTATATGTGTGTGTTATCAGATATTACAGGCAAAATATGAATTTTATTATAATATTATTATTATTATTAGCCACTTCTTAATGGCTTTTTTGTTCCTGTTAGGATTTTTTTCAAAACCTGGTTCATTTTGACTTTGGTGGTTATAAATGTGATTTAAATTAGCTGATGGAAACTTCACGGCACAAATAATGAAAAGAAATGGTTACTTATGTTACTATGATGACTAAGTAGGTTTCTAGATGTTATTGTTATATTAAATATAGATCAGCAACATTTGCCAGGTCAGGTCAACACTGGAATTCTCTGCTGATAGTATTTTGAAATTGTGGTGCTTTAAAAATAAAGTGGAAAAATGTGCATTTTGAGCATTAGGTAGTTGTAATTTAAATAAAAATGATTAAAGGTCATTGCACACCGAGTCCGAAATTTTGTCCTCACGATGTCTCAATCATGTTTACACACTGCCTCTGAAACGTTCGTCCATCATAAAAAAGTTTGGATCAGGTTTGATTTTCTGCGTTTTCGCATCCGTAGCAAGCATTTTGATAAGGATAACATTAATGTAGAAATTATAGAAATTAATACTTTTATTTAGCAAGGATGCTTTAACCCTTTAACTGTCACTCCCTATTTTGAACATAGACATGAAAATCCAAAGTTACATTTTTGTAATGCATGAACGAAAACATTTTGTAATATGATTTTCATGTACAATTTCCATGGCAATGCAATGTCTGATTTTAAAATGGTTTTCAAATGATGAATTTTGAGTTTGTTTTCAAGTAATATATAATTTCTTATGAGTGATAGGGAAAAAGGCAATGAAAAGTCTTTTTGTGTAAAAGGTCTAAACCTCTGTTATGATGTAGATTTTTGAGGTGAACTCTTGTCATAAATTAATCTATTACTTTTCCGACATAATTTGTAACACAAAAAAGTGGTAAAATATCTATTTAGGAGTCTTAGACCTTCCCAACAAGTTTGTCATGATTAGATTAAGATTTATTTGTAATATGGTGAAGTAAATGTAGTCGTCCCATACTCGGGACGATGGCAGTTAAAGGGTTAAATTGATCAAATGTGATTATAAAGACATTTATAATGCTACAAAAGATTTCTGTTTCAGATAAATGCTGTTCTTCTGACCTTTATTCATCAAAGAAACTTAAAAAAAATCTACTCTACTGTTTCCAACAATAATAATAACCAAAACATTTTTTTGAGCAGCAGATCAGAATATTAGAATGATTTCTGAAGGATCATGTGACTGGAGTAATGATGCTAAAAATTCAGTTTTGTAATCACAGGAATAAATTACATTTTAAAATGTATTCAAATAGAAAACTGTTATTTTAAATTGTAAAAATAGTTACTGTTTTTGTTGTACTTTGGATCAAATAAATGCAGGCTTACTGAGCAGAAGAATCTTTTAATAAATAATATTGAAAAACTTTTGACTGGTAGTGTACATTTTACACAAGGCAATGTATACTATATAGCAAATCTCAAGTGCTTGATAGTTTAAATTGTAACAAGATGTAAACATAATTATCTCACAGCTCTATATATAAAGTTGCCTATATTAGTGATTGATATCACTTGAACGGAATAAATTCATGTAGATTACCAAAGATTTAATCACATATATGAGCAAGTAAGTAATAGTAGTCCACTTAAAAGTTTCTGCATTTGCTTTTGGAAATGCGTTTAAATAAAACTAGAAAAAATTGTAATTTAGAAAATATACAAATTATGTTAACTGTCTAACTAACTAAGTCTTAGATTGATTTGTTTTGACCAGACTGTTTATCAAGTGCTGACTTTGTGCTGAAATTCAGTCAGAAGCTACTGTACTATTGACTTCCAGAGATTGATCCATTAACATCAGTGACAGCATGATGATAAAGTTTTTCCTCAGTGAAAGTTAAAAGACCATCTGTCAGTCATTGGATCAGAAGACCACTGAATGAGAGTCTGTTGGAGTTGAAACATGCTGCACACCATTGCCAACTTTGGCAAAAGCTGATATAAATTGATCTGGTGGTTTGGGAGAAAGACTGTATACATTGGCAAAAATGGGAGTATAACCTGTCTGCAAAATAATTGAAAAAAGCTGAATAGGTCAAGAGGCACAAAAATAGCTTAATAATAAGAGGTTGCATTAATTACTTTTTAGTTTACTGGCCTTTTCCATTTTATGTGGTTATCTCCCTAACAGTTGTAAGTCACTATTGCAGGCTGCATCTGGAGAACAGTTCTAACACTTTAGTTTGATTTAAGGGATACATTTCAGAGATAAAGATAAATTAGCTCCTTTAGATTGATTAAATTAGTATTTAAATATTGTCAGTGTTTTATTTGGCTTCAAGCATGTTAAAGAGATGTGCAACACCTGGTTAATATCTTTGCAATTGCAATACTGTCAAGCTTCTAGCCAGAGCTGTAGTCATCAAGAGTGCACAACCTCAAAATAGAAACCAGCAGACACATTTTCTGGGAGGATTTTGAATTCATTGTCTTGCTTAATTTTGTCCGTTTGAGTGAGAAAAATATAAGTTGCATTCAATTTCTAGTGTGATTCTAGCTAGTCGTCTTTTCACGTAAATGCAGTAGAGTAAAACTTCCACTGATGAGCGCAGTCTCATGTTTGTCAAAGTAAAATTCCTTTCATGTTTGCCCAAGCAGTAAAGTTTGTTTTTCACTGGGATTTTGGACTTTTGCCTGCTGTGTACTGATGGTTTCATCAAAAAGGCTTTTAGGGTAGGCCTTTGTGTTTCACGTTAGTTTATAGGCTGTGCAGCTTGCCACCCATGTATCACGCAGAGGTCTTCTCTTGCCTCATTCCCTAATAGCACCTTACACAGACATTGGCAAGGGCACAGATGATGTGAGGACCTAAAATAACTCAGAAAGTTTATAGAGTGCTTGGCCACTGATAATAGGGATGGTTTATGAGTGGTTTGCTGGTCATTGGGAGGCTTTACTTGGTCTGTTTTTTTTCTTTTTTCTTTTTCTTGTAATGGGTAAAGGTCTGTCATGATTCCTGATTCAATTAGAGTACTCGATTTTAAAAAGTCCTTAATTGTGTCTGCTGTTTCATCAGATTTGTAAGGTAAATAATTCATAAACCTATGCAATCGGATATTCAAGAAATTACAGTGGCTGTAGCATTTCTGTCATAAAGAAATGGCCAAATAGTAAAGATTAAGTGCAGTATAGTGTAAAAAAAAAAAAATTGTCAGACCATTGTCGCCCTCAGCAGTCATTTGTTATATTGTGTAATGTAAGTTAGCTCTATTGTTTATAATTCATTATGTATTTTAACAGTTTTGTTTAATAAAACACTATTACTTGCTTTTGATACTTAATTTACTTATTTCCTCATTAATATTATTTATTTTAAATTGAAAATTATGTTGAATTGAAGAATGAATTAGAATGATCCGATTAGTCTATCGCCAAGATAATTGTTAGTGACAGCCCTAAATGGGGCTTTTGAAAAACTTTTTGTTAAAAACTTTTTGAAATTAAAGGGTACATAACATGCACAGTTTCACCTAATCTCACGTTAATCCTGAGTACCTATAGAGTAGTAATGTATCCTTAATATCTCCAAAAAGTCTTTAGTTTTATTATATTTATGAAAGAAAAATACAGCTTTCCGATTTTCTCCGGAAAAAGCCGAACTTCTGGCGGCGCGCCGTGGGCGGAGCTAAGTTCGACGATCACTTGCGTTAGGATTGTTAATAAAACAGACATTTGATGTTGTTTCACTTACCATCTGCAGTTCTGGATCATTACCGGGATCTTTTATAGCTGGGACCGCTCCATCTTTCAGTATCAAACAATGTGCAAATCCAGCGTCGAACTGGGCCTCGTATATGAAACACACACTTGCTAAACTGCATTCACTGTTCACGTAACGCTAGGTTCTTCAGGAAGCTGACCAAAGTTATCTTTGCCTTACAACCATAACCACACTTCTTTAGAGACATTCTTTCCAAAAGAATCCCTTGCAGAGTGTATCCGAATGAAGCATGTTGATGGCGCGCTCTTTCTCACGGTCTGGCTGACGTGATCACGGGTGCTGCGGATGCGCTTTTCCGGGAAAAATGCTCATATAAGGAGTTCCACCACCGATTACGTCATTAATGCCACGATCGAAAAAAATCAGCTGAAACTTGTACCAACCCGGAAGTAAGATTTTCGGCAAAGAAATTGTGTCATTTGTCCAAATTATTTTTTTAAACTTTGGCCATGTTTAGCATGAGAATCCAACTCTTTAACACTGTAAACAACTCTGAATATACGAAACACCATTTTATCCCCTCTTTAATGAATGACTGTGGTAACTATGGACTAGTTGACTAAATGGTACAGCTTCTACTAGTTGACACTGAAAACAATAATCAGTTACACAGCAGGAAAAAAACATGAATTTATCATTTAAATTACCATCATTTGAATGTTGCATTTAAAGCATTTTAAATAAGTTAAAATAAAACGTTTGAAAAATACATCATTTTTTATAGTGTATCTGGGTGGAAACTACATTTTTACCTAAGACCTCACATGCGTTTTCTTTGAGTCAGTTTTGGCGAGTTCAAAAATGACCACGCAAAGACGAGCAAGGTGTGGGATTATTTAGAATTAGAAGGAAACGGAAAAGTTGTGTGTAAACTATGCAATGTCAGACTGGCTTACAATAACTGGAGTGATACTGGAGTGATGCGTAATCATATTCAGTCCAGGCGCTTTCTGAAACTTGCTTTTCGTTATCTCTGCTTGCCTGTGATTTCAGTCTCTGACGAGCAAGTCTTTTTTTTTTTTCAAGTGCAGGAATAATTAGTAGCTAATCGCCTCAGGTCCCATCTTTCACCAGACCACGTTGATAATTTCACTGAACAAATAATGCATGGTCCGAGTAAGTAAAATGGGGGTTGTTGCATTTAGTTTTTAGATGATATACTGTAGCCTACATGAAGTACATTTTTAAAAGCCCTTGTAATGTTATTCCTTGAGATTGAGAAACGTTCGTATTGTTTTTGACTTGTTTCAACATGTTGGCTAATGTTATATGAAGATGAAGAATTCTATCATTGTATTGATTGATTTTTCCATTGTTCTGCATTTCTCCAGCTGATTTGAATAAATACCTGCATTGGCTGATGTTAAGTGTATGCTCTTATGTTTTTCCCTTTTAACGACCGCCTAAAATTAAATGATGATGGCGCGAGGCAAGCGTATGGCTATAGAATTCATTGAGGGATTTGATAGTGTTGATAAGTATTTCAAATGTAGGCTATTATATATGCTACATGCATGCACAAAGTGGTTATTTTTCATACCAACTTTTGGGGTTTTCTTGCTTTTAGATTAATCGACTAGTCGGATACAAAACTTTAGTTTAAACAACAGTCAAATTAGTCATTGCACACATCCCTAATGGCAACCAAGATATATTTTCCCCCCACCCTAAAAGCCAAATTTCAAGAATGTGATGCAGTGTAGACTACATTACTGGTAAAAAAAAAAAAAAAAGTTTAATTAAGATTTTTAAGAAAGTAATGCTTGACAATGCTGCATTTATTTGTAAAAACAGTGGGGATGTAACGATTCGCTCAAGTCACTATGCAATACGATTTGCAATAAGATTTTCTCATAATTTATTTATTTTTGGTGTCCTTTTGTTATTTTTCATACAAAATGCTGCACATTTTAAACAATCAAATCAAATAAATGAATAATATGAATAAAATAAACTTAATACAAATCTGATCCAACACACATCTATAATTATCAAGTCTTCCTGAATTTCTTAATTAACTGGTCAAGTGTTTGATCCAGGGTTGACCAGATGACCAGACGTGCCATTTTTCGGGGATACGTTCTTTCCAGGATTTCTATATTGCCTAAAATTACCACGTTTTGGCTGTTTGCTCTGCGCAGATTGATGGTTGTATGACATCTAAGTACCGTGAGAGCTATAGAGAGCAGAGCTTTCGAATCACTTTTGCAGTATTTTGGTGCCATATACTGATCGGTCTGTGCAGGGCCACTTCAAGTCGAACACGCCTAATATGTGTGCGTATTTGCGTCGCTTTGACTGTTCTCTGTGGATCCCACCTACTCACACACCACGATTGGTTGATTATGTATAATGCCTGCATGATATTGGTCAAACTACTTTTAGATCATTACCTTCAGATATTTTAGGCAATATAGAAATCGTGTCCCTGGAAAATGGCACGTCTGGTCACCTAGCCATAGGCTTGTTCCAGTATTCTTGATAGACATTTAGGATAGACATGTTTCAGATCATGATTGGGTGATGTAAGATAATATGATGTGATAATTTGGGAAGAACACTCACATATACTGACATTTGAGCACTCAAATATAGTCATAAAATGTCAGAACCTAACTTTTATAGGTGATTATAACAACATATACAATGTTGCTAAGCTTTGATTGCATTGTATTAGATGGCCTTTGATGGAGTACCATTGTTTGCTGGATCTCTCTGTCTTGAAAGCCCCTTTGCTCAGTAGCTAATCAAGTACTGCATGCATCTCATGAGTGGATTAACAAATTGAGTTAGCTTGTTAACCCCACTATCTTGAATCCTTCTGAACCGTTAGGAGTCTGGCTGATGTTTGCAAACTCTTTGATTAATGATAGTCATGTTGCAGTTCTTGGATCCATATCTAAAGTGACCGTTTACCAAAAAGCCGTATTGATTTACATTTTGCCTTTTGATTCCAATGCAAGCTGGCTGATCTCACTTCTGCTCTACAGGTTTAACTAAAAGGTATCCGTAGAAATGTTTGAGAGATGGGTCTTGGCTGGGTAATGAATGTAGACTTATCTGGTTTAACTAAGGCAGTAGGTAACTGACCTGCTTAATCAATTTTAATTGACTCGTCTATTAAGTGTGGGATCATGATGATAGGTCTGTGAACAAATGTAGGGTTGTTTTTAATTGTAGTATCAAGTTTAATATCAAAATCAATGCTGAAGCTTTTTAAAGTTGAGTGGATTCTGATTGGCTGTCAGTGTTTTTGTAGTTCATAAGATGGAACAAAAACTGCTCTAAAAGTGATTCTAACTATATCATTCCTCTGTGATGTTATCGTATTGAATACAATCACAGTTATTAAAAATGTCTTGGCACTCTTGGCAGTTTTATAATGGCAGTGAATGGCTGTTAATATTCAGTAGTCCAATAAAGTGTGTCCATCCATCATAAAAAGTGCTCCACACAGCTTCAGGGGGTTAAAGGATTACTCCACTTTCAGTATAAAAAAAATTCTGATAATTTACTCACCCATATGTCATCTAAGATATTCATGTCTTTCTTTCTTCAGTCACAAAAATTAAGTTTCATGAGGAAAACATTCCAGGATTTTTCTCCATATAGTGGATTTCAAGGGTGCTCAATGGGTTGAAAGTTAAAAATGCAGATTCAGTGGGGCTTCAAAGGGCTCTGAACGATCCCAGCTGAGGAATAAGGGTCTTACCTAGGAAAACGTTCTGCCATTTTCTTCTTCCAGAAAAATCCTGGAATGTTTATTAAAAAAACTTCTTGGATGACATGGGGGTGAGTAAATCATCAGGAAATTTTTCTTTTGGAAGTGGCGTAATCCTTTAATAAAGGCCTCCTGAATTGAATCGATACGCTTTTGTAAGAAAAATATCTGTTTTTAAAACTTTTATAAACCATAATTGCTAGCTTTTGCTAAGTGTCGTACGCGCATTTACGCCTACATCCTATGTCATCTATGGAATGCTACTCTATTGTGAACATGTGTATGACAGTTTTTATGGTTTATAAAGTTTTAAATATGAATATTTCTTTACAGATGCATCGATTCACGTCAGGAGGCCTTTATTAACTCCCTGGAGCTGTGTGGAGCACTTTTTACGATGAATGGACACACCTTATTGAAGTTCTATTGATCTATTGAATATTAACACCCATTCATTGCCATTATAAAGCTTGGATGAGCCAGGACAATTGTAATATAACTCTGACTGTATTTGTCTGAAAGAAAAAAGTCATATACACCATATACAACCAGGATGGTTGTATCTTAAAGTTCTTAAAGTTGAGTGAATTTAGATTGACTGTAAGTGTTTTTGTAGTTCATACGCTGGAAAAAGTGCTCTAAAAGTGATTCTAACTATATCATTCCTCTGTGACGTTATCATCATAGATGTGGAGTGCACTTCCAGATTCTCATAGAATTAGAACGGTTATTTATAGCAATCATCCTTGATGTGAACGAGTGTTTCGGGTAGCAGAGGAGTGCCTTTGTTTTTATAGACAGAAGCTTTGACCTTTAATGTGACTCTGCAGCTGGCAATATTTTTTAACTATGGAACTCTTTGGTAAAAAATTTGGACCTTTTTAGTCCTGCATGTGCCATAACACCCTTCACTTCTGTCCACAGAATCAAGGATACCTGGAGTACATGAAATGGTCTGCTGTTCTCTGTTGTTATTAGGCAATAGATTTTGTCATTGCTTGGAGGCACTGGTCTTGTCAGAGTCTTAAAATACATCCAAAATACATTTTTGCTCGCCTGTGAATCAGCGGTAATGATGCAGCTGCTCTTGTATTGATGTAATAAGTTTGTTTGTCCTTAGGGCCCCATGAACAAGACAACACAAGGCCAGTTCAGCAGTTTAAAACTCACAGTCCATTTAGGGGCTGTGACATTTGATACGCTGGCCTTTAAAATTTCACATGCAAGGACCACATGGTGTGTGTGGAGCCCTGCAATGCATATGTTCGCATGTTATTGTAATGCTCTCACGATGTTGTTCATTTCCAAACTGCACATTGCCAGCTGCTCTTGGTTTCAGTTCAGTGAATTAAATTCACTGTTAGTTTTGTTTGTCAGGTATCTCGCTGTACTTGCAATTCCAAGGGATTGGTCGCAGGAAAGATGCACTGAAGTGCCCTGTTGAAGCTCTCTGTTACCATAGAAACCACTCTTAGCTGCCACTCCAGGCGCTGTAGGCATGGAAACGGAACATATGACAGTGGTCCAATGGTTACATCATTGCAGTGCCATAGATCTCAGGAGTGTGTTGAACTGCTCTCCTCACTTCATTGGAATGTGGAAATCTTGTATGAGCAACCTGTCGTCTGGATGTGTAACTCTTGAATGCAGGCCAACGTTAGGTCAGGTAAGGATCATTTTTATGGTCATAAACTGACTCACCATGTTAGCGAACCGAGCTGCTAATGTGGGATATTAATAGAATTCTTGGAGTCAGCCTAGGACTGCTGTCAGGCTTTAGATTCGTTCCAGTTTGATAAGAGGTGGTTGTTAGGAAAATGCACTCTGGGTGAGAGCCTGAACTGCCTGGTCAGTGCTGACCTTTTAAAATTCATTGGCCACAATGCCTTTTTCCTGTTTGTAATGAAGATATCATGATTCATGATGATGAGAGGACGTGGGTGATGGTGGATGAAAGTCACCGTTGGGCACAGGTGGTCTGAAATGGGGAGTCGATGAGGACCAGGCTGTTTTTCCTTTTGTTGGGTTTCAACATTGAAACACTCTTCAAAGGTCTAGCCCACTTCCTGTCTCTACAGGATGCGTTTTATTTGTTTGTTTTAGTGCTTTGGCACAGTGTGCCCTCTGGTCCCATGCACATTCATAGGCAATGAGTTATTATCATCTGGGCTTTTTTCATTTACTGTGATGCTAAACAGAGCGCATGATCAAAGCGTGGTTAATCTGGAGTCAAGGCACAGGTGCTGGAAGCTGTTTCCAATGAAACGCTCATGTATGAGTGCTCAAGAAAGTGGACTTTTTTAATAATTTATTATAATAATTATAATATACTCTTATATGAGTTAATCCATCTTAAGTGGTTCAATGGAAGTTGCTTGACCATTTTTAATTTTCCTATTTTGAGAGTGATTATGAATTGGTATTGCAAAACTTGTTTTATGGCCTACAACCAATTTTATTAAGCAGTGCTGTTCAAAAACCTCAGTATCTCAGTTTATGAAAATCATGGCTCTTTGGAACAAAAACTGGTCTTTAGATAACATTTATCTCATTTTTGTTTTTTATACTCATCATTTAAACCCAGATGTAATGATCAAGATTGCTCATGGTTCCACATTTAAAGGGTTAATTCACTTCCAGAATAAAAGTTTCCTAATAGTTTACTCACCCCGATGTCATCCAAGATCTTTGTGTTTTTGTTTGTTCCCTCAGTCGAAAAGAAATTAAGGGTTTTGAAGTAAACATTCTAGGATTTTTCACCATATATTGGACTTCAGTGAGGATCAATGGGTTGAAGATCCTAATTGGTTTCAGTGCAGCTTCAAAGGGCTGTACACAAGGAATAAGGGTCTTAACTAGCGAAACGGTCTGTCATTTTCTAAAAAAAAAGAAAAAGAAAAACACTTTTTAACCACAAATGCTCTGTAATTTTTTTTTTTTTTTTTTTTAAAGGGCTTTGACTTTCTTTGCATGTTCTACTAAGTCAAGCTAGTGTAAGATGAGCATTTGTGGTTAAAAAGTTTATACATTTTTCTTTTTCTTAGAAAATGACAATGTTTTGCTAGATAAGACCCTTATTCCTCGGCTGGGATCATATAGAGTCCTTTGAAGCTGCATTGAAACTGCAATTTGGACCGTCAACCCATTGATCCCCACTGAAATCCACTATATGGAGAAAAATCCTGGAATGTTTTCCTCAAAAACCCTAATTTCTTTTCGACTGAAGAAAGAAAGATATGAACATCTTGGATGACATGGGAGTGAGTAAATTACAGTGGGAAGAACTCTGGTCTAAGCCCTAATTTTTTAGCGTGTCTAGGTATAGTGTAGGTATTAAGTATAGTGTGTATGCAGGAGAATGTGCCTTTTTTCAATTCCCTTCATTTTGGAATGGAATGACCCCTATAAATTTCAGATACATGTGATCTCTTATGGAACACTAAGCATGGTCCTGGCTTCCCATTGATGAAAACTTGAGAGGTTGAGCCTTAGCTGAAAGCTTAGGATCTGGGTAAATGGATGGGGGTTTGCATGCAATCCTATCTGGGTTTATTTATAGTGCAGTAGGCGTGAGGTGTGGCCAGCTCAGACGCTCAGACATGCTGTTCTGTGACATCATTGAATACCACATGACTGGATTGCAGCTTGCTGAGCAATAGTGGGGGTCTCTGGTACAAACCAGGATCCTATATATATATGTGTCATCCGGATGCTTATGCATTTTTTTTTTTAGGTCAAATAGACCATGTAATAAATAGTTTGATTAGATCCACAGTTTAATTTCACAACACTGAGAAATAAAGATGAATAGCAGAATTTTTCATTAAGATGTTCATGGTGACACCTCAGATTGGCACATGACCACTTTAAAGTTTTTTCGGCTTTTAGTATGAATATGTTAGCATTAAGGTTATCTGTAAGCTACTGTGCTCCAAAACAATAGCAAAATTCTCATTTACTAGATATAAGCCTTCAAAACTTACCGTCTCTAACTTCTGTTTGATATGTCCCGCTCTGTCTTCCTGTTTCAGTTGTAATGATATCATCACATGAAATAACGCTGCATGCTTCAAAGCACTTAAGTGGACCTTTAAATGTAAAAAGTTATTTTTTAGTACACATGAATGAACATACTCTCCAACTTTGCAATCACTGAATGGATTTTCCTTGAATCACCAACAGCAGTAATTATATGAAAGTTCCCTTGGAATATATTTTGTGGAATCCATGGCAAACTCATTTGCATGCGTAGTTGCCTGACTTGAAGGAATTGTTTTTATTTTGTGGCTAGTTAACTTAAGTCTACTTTAGCCTTGTTTAGACTGTCAGCCCAAATCTGATTTTGTGCATATCCAGATGGAATCTGATTTGAATAACTGACTGTCCACACAGTGTGTCAAACGGTTCATATCCAATTTGTGTGTCCATAAGTGCTCTTTCACTTTTACGGAATGTGTGTTGGTTTCTATGGCAATTCTGTTGCGTTGTTATGCTTGCGCTAAAAAACAACAACAGCAATACAGTTTGCAGTACAGATGTTGTCTTACGACATGACAAGTGACAACATGTTGCTGGATTTCAGTTTGATTTGGACAAAAATCGGATTTGGGCTGACAATCTGAACAAGGCTTTTGGCACCTTTAGGACTTTGACAGTTTTTATTCTCCTTATAAATGGAGATCTACTTTTTTTTTTTCTTCTTTAATTGTGCCTGGGTTGATGGCAAATCAAAAGTGTTTAAAATTTTTTAAATAGCCATTCAGATTTGTGTATTTGCTATGGTGTTCATTACAGCGCCAAATATTTAAATATTTAGACTTAACAGGCTATTTATTTTCAAACTTTTTTACATTTTAATCTGGACTACAACCTAGGTATTGTTTAAAAGTGTTTGATCCTTTATTGTTCGGTCAAACTTTACATTAGGACTTCATTAGTTAACATTAGTTAATTCATTAGTTAACGTAAATTGCCAATAAAAAAAATCTTCTTCTAAACATTCATTAATCTTAGGTAAGTCCAATATTTAATAACACATGGTTAAAATCAAAAATTGCAACTGTTATTTGATGAGCTATCAGCTAAGAGTTGTATTTTTTTAACAAAGGTTAGTGACCTAGTTAACTAAGGTTAACTAATGAGATCTTATTCTAAAGTCTTTTATAGTTCTTTTGCACTTTAATCTGTGTACATTTTGTAACTTTTTTTTGTGCATTTTGTATTTAAATGTTCAGTTATTTTTATTATAAGAAAATGGTTATTAAACCTGTTATACTGTGTTATGACAACACTTTTTTTTTGCAAATAAATTTCAGTGTCATGATAATACCTTATACCATGAACATTTGTGTCCGGCATATCCCTATGCATATTGCATATTTTTATTTAAAGAAAACAAACAAATGTTGATCAAATCATTGATATTTGTGGCATTGAGAAAAGCAATCAATTTTTCAGGAAGAGTGTTAGCTTTTTTTTTCTTTTTTTTTTAAATATATATATATATTTTTATAATTCAACCCAGTGCAGATGGATGATTTTGACACCTAGTTGACTCTTCTGTCTCTTGGCATTCACTTGCGCGGATCATCGCAAAACACAGTATACCTTACACTCTTAAGAAAAGTGGTTCTATATAGTACCAGAAAAGGGTTCTTTGGCTTGTAACAATAGCAGAACCCATTTTGGTGCTAAATAGAACCCTTTTTATAGGGTTCCATAAAGAACCATGCTTTGAAAATGCTATATAGAACTTTATAAATATAAACTTTATTATAAATAACCTTTTCAATGCTAGTTTATTTTCATTAATATTAGTATATTTATGTAATTATTAATATTATTTGAATATACTATGTATTATTGTTTTTTACTCTTCTGTCTGTCTGGTATTTCAGTATCTTGTAGTGTATATACAACAACAACGTGTCAGTTTGGTACTTTTTATTTTTTAATGACGTGAATTGGTAGCAAAAAATGACAGCACTATAACAACAAGAAAACATTAATAGATGCCTTTCACATTGAACATAAATGCTTAAAGAAGTAAAAAATAAAATCAAAATAGTGAAATGAAGACCAGGTTCCGGTGAAATACTGTATTTTCATAATCCTCTATGATGCCTGTAAGTTCATCATTATGTGTTTTGATGTGACTGAGTGGCCGTTTCTAGGTTGTAGTAGGTTGTAGGATGTGACAGCATCTGAAATAAACAATTGAGTTTAGATTTACAGTGTGTCTCCTTCCATTTGTTTTTGTAAAAACAATAAAAGAACCATAAATTAAACATTTTTGTTACTTATTTAGTGGTGAAGAGGTATCCTTAAAAAGCATCCTTAACTGAACAGGGCTGGTCACTTACATGTTCTCTTACACTGAAAAGAGAAAAAGACATGATTGGAAAACAGGTACAATTTAAAAAGTAAAAAATGATGGACATTATAAGAAACAAATAATTTACCTGATAAGAGTGTGTTGGCAGTCTGTTGGATAACTGAATTTCAGAAGATCAGAATTGAGCCAACTTTTTTCTGTTAGTAAAGCATGAATAAGTAATTAAAAAACAATACGGATTCAATATGGATCTGTTACTTACGTAGTGGAGAAGAGGATTGTCAGAGCTGCTCACACTTACATGTGATTTAAAAAGAAGAGAAAAGAACATGTTTGTTTGGAAACCAATACAATTTAAAATTTAATTTTGTATTTAAAAGTAAGAATGAAATCATTTACCTGTTGAGAGTGTGTTGACAGTCTGTAGTTGGATCTCTGAGCTCCAGAAACTCACTAATAAGGTGTTTTGACAGTTACAGATTTGAAAATCAAAAGGGCGGGAATAAAGAACCCTAACTCTAACTCATTAAAAGGGTTCTTCAGGATGCTATGGTTCTAAATAGAACTTTTACTACATGTAAAGAACCTTTAAAGAACCATCTTTTTTCTGGGGTCAGCAATTTTTCCAACATAAAGTTACATTTTTTCTTATTTTGTTAATCTCTGCACAACCCCTTGGATGTTTTTTAAACAATTAACTTAATCTTGAAATGTAACTGATCTTTGAACTTATCTAATGTTCTTTATAAATCTAAATGTTGTAATAATTGTTAATCTTATTTGCCTGATGTTTTGTATTGTGACACATTAACATTGCAATCTGCTGATCTTTGGATCTTTATATTCATCAAAGAATCCTGAAAAAAAATGCTCAGCTGTTTTAAATATTCATCATATTAATGAAAAATGTTTCTTGAATAATTTCTGAAGGATCATATGACACTGAAGACTGGAGTAATTTAGTTTTGATCACAGGAATAAATGACATTTTAATAATAACACTGCTTTTGCTGTATTTTGGATGAAATAAATGCAGGCTTGGTGAGCAGAAGAGAATTCTTAAAAAAAAAAACATTAAAAACTTCTGAAATATTTAATTAAAAAAAAAAAAAAAAAAAAATTATATATATATATATATATATATATATATATAATATATAATATATAATATATATATAATGTGTGTGTGAAGAAATACAATAAATGCAATGCCACCAGTGTAGTCTGATTAAAACAATTGACACTATGTATGAACCGATTCTTTCCATTAACATTAACTGGTCAAAAAGACTCATGAATTTTGGGATTGCGGTCCTGAATCAGTGGTTGAACTCCATGAACTGAATGAACTGCAAACCCTGGTTTAATGAACAAGGAGCTGTTACTGTGTAATGTTTTAAAAACTTGTCAGGCCTAAATCAATGAAATTAGCATGTTGTTAAAGTTTTCAACTATAGAAGGTTGTTTGCTCTGCTGCAGAAGCAACACTTGCATGTTAGTTTGATCGGTTTGCACCAGAATTGCTTACTTTGCAGAACAGTAGTCAAATTTTCACAGTGCAAGTAAGCTATCTGTATTTATTTCAGATGGACCTAGAATTGTTATACATTCATTTGTGTACTCATGTAATGTTTGCTGAGACTCAAAGCTGTAACCTGTGGACAAAAAGAGCTGTCGTGTGACTGCTCTGGCAGCGTGGCTGACCTCCTTTCACTGTTGGCTGACTGTGAGCTCTGAGTTCCAGAACTCTGCTAGCGTTGTTGGATTAAACCTGTGATACTGAGGTCACCACAGCATGAGTAAATAGGGCCACTTTCACTCTATCCTGTAAATAGATCCTTGGGTGCATCTCCTCCTCTCTGAATCAGATGTATTTCGTAGCGTGTGTGGTTTTGCATGGCTGCATGGAGCTTCCATGTATCAGTTACTCTCACCACGGTAACCGAGTGCCTCATCTCAGCAACAGACAAGCAGCGTTCTGTTTTGATTTAAAAAATATGATTAGATTTGTGTGTCCACTGTCTAGTGTGATTCATCTGGCAAGTAGAAATAGTCCAGACAGCTACATGTCACAGCTTGACTTGAGTCTTAACAGGCAGTTCATCTGAGGAGAGCAAATCCTGTCTTCCTGCTGGGTGAGAAGTTTAATCTCTGCAATCGCTTCAGTTGCAGTTACACTACTGATGTGATGAATGAATAAGGCGATCACAGAAGAATGACAGCACTAGGGACACAGTAGAAATGCTTTATACTTGTATTGAAGGGAAAATAGGGTTTAGGCAAAATTAGGTTTTAGCCACCGGATATAATAAATTTTTTATCATTTCTCAGGACTTCTCAGTAAAATGTTCCGGTTGCAGTTTTGGTTATTTTGTTTAGATGCACTTCAAAATAGGGCTGGACGATTAAATGAAATGTAATCGAAACTGAAAATTCAGAACCTCTGACCGAGGTTCACGAGTCCCTTGTTCATCCTGAACAGTGAAACTGCCTGCTGTTCTTCAGAAGAATCCTTCAGGTCCCACAAATTTTCTTCCTATATACACTGTATTGCCAAAAGTATTTCCAATTAACAGGTTTAACTACTTTAGTAATATCCATGAGTACAAATCTTAATGTTAAAGCATATAATGATATTCTATGGAATTGTGTGCTTCTAATTTTATAGCAACAGCTTGGACAGGACCCTTTTCTATTCTAACATGACAATGTCTCTGTGTATAAGCCAAGGTTAAAAACAAAATGATTGTTTGAGTCAGTGTGGAAGAACTTGACTGGTCTGCATAAAGCCAAGTCCTAATCCCAGCTGAACACCTCTGGTGTGACTTTAAATGCAGACCTTGAGCCAAAAACTCATCACCAAACACCAAACCGAAAGAAAAACGCGTACGCGCATTGGAAAGCAATTATAATACCCAGCGTATAAAGAGTGACTGCCCAATGCGCGCAAATTAGTCTACATGACAGATGTAGGCTATTAGTATGTAAGCTATAATAGGTTGTGTAGTTGTCTATAGCTCTGTATCATGCTTGAAAAAGTTGGTCCCTATTGGCACTTTGAATAATAGGAGAGTAGCCTACTTTGATTATGGCTGCATTTATTGTTTGCACTGTGTTTTTAATTTTTTTGGTTATTTATACTGTTTTAATTTAGGTTCAATTTGTGAAAAGAACTTCAGTTAAGAGGTCAAATGTTCTAGAAGCTCATAATTCATGAACCCCCATATTGTGTCCCCAATACCATTTATCGCAATCGCATATCGCAATATTGACCCTAATAATCGCAATATGGAAAATTTCCCAAATCGTGCAGCCCTAATCAATATACAAAAATATTTTGATTCATCAGCAGTTTGATTCACGTCAGCAATGAAGCAGCACTACGCTGCTCCATGTAGTATCTATTTTTCAGTGGCTAACACTTAAACAACTGTACAGGATATGCTGCTATAGCAGTAAAGAGGCCCTACACAGGCAATTGGATTATATGGGCTGCAGTTTGTTGATTTTCAGAAGCTACGCCCACTCTGTGGCTTAAGGGCCAAGAATCTCTACATGTTTATTTCACTCAAAGTTTGTTGTTAATAGAAATCCGTCTATTGAGCACTAAGACTAAACGGTCCACATTTGTGTTCACTCCAGAGTGGGCGTTTTTGGACCGTATGTGCTGGGATTTTTTCCCCTTGAATTCTAATCTTCATGTCTAAAGCAGCTCTTGGTGTGCCTTTACAGCATTGATGGAGTGTGAGGAAATGCATTTAAGCTGCAGCGATCATATATTTTTAGGTTTAAATGAAGCTTTGAAATGATGTTTCAGTGTTCCTTTTGTGCAGCAAAAACCCACTTTTCATATCTTTTCTTCAATGTTTCTCTGTCTCTGCAGACGGTGGCCTGAGCCATGGGCGCGTTTCTAGATAAGCCCAAAACGGAAAAGTACAATGCGCACGGGGAAGGGAACGGCCTGCGTTTTGGCCTCAGCAGCATGCAGGGATGGAGGGTGGAGATGGAAGATGCGCACACTGCAGCCGTAGGCCTGCCGCACGGTCTGGACGACTGGTCCTTCTTTGCCGTCTACGACGGGCACGCCGGCTCTCGTGTCGCCAACTACTGCTCCAAACACCTGTTGGAACATATCGTCGCCGCGGGATCGGCAGATGAACTGCGGAAGGCTGGAGCTCCGGCACCTGAGACGCCAGCCATAGAAGCGGTGAAAAGAGGTATCCGCGCCGGCTTCTTGAGGATCGACGAACACATGCGCAGCTTCACAGATCTGCGAAATGGCATGGACCGCAGTGGCTCCACCGCGGTGGCTGTGCTGCTCTCTCCGGAACATCTGTACTTCATCAACTGCGGGGACTCACGGGCCCTTCTCTGCCGCAACGCGCACGTCTGCTTCTCCACGATGGACCATAAGCCCTGCGACCCACGGGAGAAGGAGCGTATACAGAATGCAGGTGGCTCTGTAATGATCCAGAGGGTTAACGGATCGCTGGCTGTATCCCGAGCACTGGGTGACTATGACTACAAGTGTGTAGAGGGCAAAGGCCCCACAGAGCAGCTTGTTTCACCGGAGCCTGAAGTGTTCGAAATCGCTCGGTCAGATGCGGAGGATGAATTCGTGGTGCTGGCGTGTGACGGTATTTGGGATGTGATGAGCAACGAGGAGCTGTGTGCCTTTGTGCGATCGAGGCTGGAGGTGACAGATGACCTGGAGAGAGTGTGCAATGAGGTTGTGGATACCTGTCTACATAAGGTATAGTTCCTTACTCGCACTTCTGTGACAGCTTTTTATGTAGCATGAATGTTTATTCCTCAGGGGAAATTATTTGCTTTTTTCTTCTTTCTTTTTTTCTTTCAGGGAAGTCGAGATAATATGAGTATTGTATTAGTCTGTTTGCCAAATGCACCCCAGGTGTCAGAGGAGGCGGTAAAGAGAGATGCTGAGTTGGACAAGTTCCTTGAGTCACGTGTGGAAGGTGAGAAATAGAAGAGTTTGCTGGCCTGCCACATGATGCTTAGTTTGTCCACTGTGGGTTTGGGAGCGTTCATTCATCTGGTGAAGTTATGTCAGCTTTCTTCTAAGCAATAGAACAAATAAAGACACAAATGAAGTAAATAACAAGTATTCAAGTATTCACTGATATATTGAAAATGGTAGTCAAATAAAAAATAAGACTAGTTAAATTACTAGTGTATTCTTTATATTTAATAGAGCTGGATAACATATCAATTTAAAGGGGATATTCAGCCAAAAAATGAAAATTACCTCATGATTTACTCACCCTCAAGCCATCCTAAGTGTAAATGACTTTCTTCTTTCAGACAAATACAAAGTTATATTACCATATATGGTTCCTTGCTGGTCTATGGTAATCCCCCCCCCCCCCCCCCAAATGTGTATATATTTAAAATATAAGACGACATACATAAAATATAAATAAATACATAAAAAATATATAATCTTGATAAAATATTTATTTAGGAACACTTTTTTCTATTTTTACTAACATTTCTTCGTTTTCTTGCGTCAACGTCACTTAGGCAACTACTTCTTTGAGGAACTATTTGTTTTCCCAAAAAGTGCCATTTACAAAAATAAAAGACATAAAATATAAAACATATAGAGCCTTGTCCTGTCTGTACATGATCCAAGCATTCGTGAGGCAGAGATCTATAGCATATTCAAACATCCGCAAGGTGCTGTTGATGTCATTCTGGACCAAGTTGGTTTGGTATGTTATATGCTTGATGACTTGATTTTCAGAGGGCTGGAGTACCCTCTGAAGTAATTATATGGAGTCTCAATGCAGTCAGGGGGAAAGAGCTGGTATTCAGGCAGGGCTTAGGTGTCCAACCTTCTTCCAGGTGGTTAGCCTGGCTGCAGGCTTCCCCTTCTTGGTGTGCCCCTTGGCTTGTGGTGCTGGCTGGTCTTTGTCCTCGAGCCCCTCCACTGCAGGCCGTACACACTTCCTCTTGGCAGAGGGGCCCATGTCACTTGAACATGGAGTGTCCAGATTGTGTGCAGGTGGGATGAAGTCAGGGTCTGCCACATTGTTGTCTTCCTCGTCGGAACCCTCATTGTCACTGATGGCGGAGTCAGCTGGCACAACAACAGCCGACCTCTTTCCATAAAATAGCTGAGTAGTCAGCAGTTTTTGAGTCAATATCAAGCCCACTTTGATTTATTTGTGAAATAAATTATATATATATATATATATATGTATATATACATGTATGTATGTATATATATATATATATATATATATATATATATATATATATATATATATATGTATATGTATATATATATGTATATGTATATATATATGTATATGTATATATATATGTATATGTATATATATATGTATATGTATATATATATGTATATGTATATATATATGTATATGTATATATATGTATATATGTGTATATATATATGTATATATGTGTATATATGTATATATATGTATATATGTATATATATGTATATGTATATATGTGTGTATATATATGTATATGTATATATGTGTATATGTATATATATATGTATATATGTGTGTGTGTGTGTGTGTATAATAACAATAGTAAAAACTGATATAAGTTATATTTCACTATTTATGGCTTGATAAATTCAATAAATGGCTTAACTACACTTGGTCCACTTGGTCCTGGAGGGCCGGTGTTCTACAGAGTTTAGCTCCAACCCTAATCAAACACCTGAACCAGCTAATCAAGATCTTAATAGGTATACTTGAACCTTCCAGGCAGGTGTGTTGAGGCAAGTTGGAGCTAACCTCTGCAGGACACCGGCCCCCCCAGGGTGAAGTTTGGTGACCCCTGCTGTATACAAACTTGTGGCAACATCCAATGCACTATTGAGTATTATCGTCCTACATTATGATGACATAAATTGTACAAAAATATAAAAAGAAGTAAAAAAAAAATAAAAAATAGCACTATGAGTGCCACTTATTTTAGCAGTAATGAGGCTTTCAGTAAAAATAAACACCAATATATGCCATTTAATTATAATAAAAACTGTAAAGGTATGGCATGATCTTTTCAATGAATGGTTTAAGTTTTACATTGCATTACTGTATAATGTTATACAAACCTGTGGCAACATTCATACTATTGTCCTCTGTTATATTGCATTATTTGTATAAAAAAAATTTTAAAAACTAGATATGGCTTTTTAGACGCATCGGGCGCATGTCTAAAAACTGACATTCTGTCACTTACGCTACTCTTTCCTGAACAGGGCATATGCCTAAAAATGGACATACTATTACTTGAGCTAGTCTTACCTGAACAGGGTGCAAGATCAAATATGATCACACCATTTTTCATGTCACAACTAATTTCTAGAAATCCTACGCAAACAACGTCTGTCTCAACGTTTAACACAACTATTCAACCATGTAATGTGAGAGTTTCATTAACTTCCCATTGTTCGTTTCGATGTTATTTCTGTATTTGTGGGAGAAGGTAGGAGCGTAGATCAGCATTTTACAATTTCCGGAAGTGCGCTGAAGTTTCAAACGCCCCGGGCAACTTTCGATTGGTCAGATGCCATGGTGTTGCTATCTGTGATGTAAACTAGTATCCGATGATTGGCTGGGAGAAATCCATGTGCTTACGCGATCTCACAGAGAGGCATGCAAATGCCTTTGAAAATGTATGATTAAGTTACCAAATATGATTCTTCGCCCGATAAAGGGTTAAAAATATCCTTGGTCTTCCAGCTTTATAATGGCCATCATAAAAAATAGTCCACATGGCTCCGAGGGGTTAAATAAAGGCCTTCTGAAGTTAATTGATGCATTTGTGTAGGAAAAATATCCGTATTCACAACTTTCAAAACTGTAACGCTTACTATCGTACTAACGTTCACGAGAGTGGTCTTCCAGCGGATGATGCAGGACAAATGTGTAGCATACGTTTTTCTGGTCGACTAGTAGTCGTTAATTTTAAGCATTAGTCGGCTATTAGTCACGTTTATTATTAAACAGAGCACTTTATATGATGGATGTATGCACTTTATTTTGCTTTAAAATCTCAACACCCATTCACTGCCATTATAAAGCTTTTACGAGCCAGGACATTTTTTTTAATGTAACTCTGATTGTATTTGTCTGAAAGAAGAAAGTCATATACACCTAAGAAGGTTTGAGGGTGAGTAAATCATGATGTAATTTTTATTTTTGGGTGAACTATGCCTTTAATATACAAACTGATACTGATTTCTGCTCTGTTAAACTCACTGAGCTGCATAGTTTTTATTAATAGCTCTGTTTCAGAAAATAAGCATTTTGTTAAAGAGGAATGGCCCCTTCCCCCACATCTCTTCTCTTCTGGTCTTGAACATGCTATCCTATCTCCACCCCCTTCAGTCTTTCTCTCTTCCTAGTTTAATATCTCCTGATAGTCTGACACTGTTTCTTTTTACTCCCCCCCCCCCCCCCCCCCCCCCCCCCCCTTTGGCCTTTCCTTGCTGTATTGTACATTGGACGTATTCTGGCAAGTGGTTGTTGGTTTTGTGGGGTTTTGGGGGTTATGTAAACTCTTGGCCTTGAGCTTTGGGCAAAGGTTGGGTTAACGTTGTTGTAATGTTTGGCTGGGTGCTGAGAGGGCCCGAGGGAGTCGTCGGCACTGCTGCTTTGGTGAGGAATGTGCTGGCTGAACATCTAACTGGCAACAGGCCCAGAACGGCCCAGATCAGCCCAACTGGGCCACAGGCTTTCCTTCTAGAGTCTCACTCTTGTCTCTGTGTCTCTGTTGTTGTTGTTTTTTCTTTTTTATATCTTTATCTCTCATTTCATATCTTACCATTTAACACCAATGCTCTACACTAGTACCAGCAGTGCATTAATTTCTTCATACACATATACACCAAGCTGTCCTGCATACATTGTAGTGTTCCATTAAATAGAGCAATCAAATACATATTAAGCAAGCTTTAACCTGTGGTTTATCCTTTGTTTACAAATCAGAGCTCATTGAGAAGGCAGGGGAAGAAGGTGTGCCTGAGCTGGCACATGTCATGAGCAGCCTGTCCCAAGAAAGCATCCCCAATCTCCCACCAGGGGGCGGCCTGGCCAGCAAGTAAGTAAATATCATGGCTACAAATCACACAGAGGTTCACACCTGCACTTGCAGCTTGACTTTGAATCTTGATCTATAACCTCTACACACTAGTTAACCCAGAAATCGTATTTATTATTTTATTTTTCTAATACATTGGCTGTTGTCTTTCTCCGCAGGCACAGTGTTATTGAAGCAGTGTACAACCGGTTGAACCCCCAAAGAGAAGAGGATGGTGTAAGTATGACTAGAATCTGTTTTTTTTTTTTTAAGGTTTAGAACCTCCTGGTTTGATGACAGCAGTACATTTAGCCCCTGGTCTTTCCATGAAAATGTAGAAATGTTAACTTTCCCTTGACCTATTGGACTCAACCCATCATGAGACGTTGCCTTGTTCTGCACCTCGCTTACTCGACCCATTTATACCTGGTGTTAATATCCATCAACCGAGAGTCACTCTTACTTTTTGACTCTGCTCTTTCCATCCTACTTGCCTACTTTGCTCATTTATTTACAGCTGAGAGTAAAACATCCTGCTCAGCTCACAGCTGTAATGAGCTCATTTAAATGATCCTCTGCCCCAAAGCACAGCGGTTGAGATCACCACATCACAAACACTCTTAATACATCCCATCAACGAGATGAGCTGAGATATAGCAGCCTGTAAGCATGACCCAATCAGACTTGATTAGTGAGCAAACAAGTATGTTATTTCATTAGCTTTTTATGAGCTCTTCAGCCATGTCTCATGATGATGATGTCAATACTCAATCTGTGAACTGGCAAACTGCACTAGGGTTTGCTTGTTTTAAACCTGTCCTGTTGTTGTACCGTTGTGTGTGTGTGTGTGTGAGGCAAACACCTCAGAAGCATGTGTCAGTTAGTTTTGTATGTTTAATTACTGTGACACATTCTCATGTGTTGGTCTGGACACCAGTTGGACAAAGCTGGAGTTTTGATCCAAGTGTTCCCCTCTCCCCTACTGGACATCTACGAATTGTATGTGTGTGAGAGATGGTGTTCTTTATGCTCTTGGACACTCCTCATTAGGGTTGTCATGATACCAAAATGTCAGTAGTCGATACCATTGACAGAGAGATTTCAGGATTCTTGATACCACTTTTGATACTAAAGCGAAAACTAATTTAAGTGAAAAAAGTATTAAACATATTCAATTGAAAAAGTACACTGGCTTTACAATGTTTGGGATCAGTAAGATTTAATTTTTTGAAGAAATTGTGCTTTATTACTTTTATATTTTTATTACTTTGTGATTGAATTACTTTGTAATTTGACACATTTGACACATCAAAGATTATAATGTTACATTTATAAGTTTTCTATTTCAAATAAATGCAGTTTTGTGAACTTTCTTTAGGATCCGCACAAAAATATTAAGCTGCACAACTCTTTTCAGTATTGATGATAATCAGAAAAGTTTTTTGAGCAGCAAATCAGCATGTGACAATGATTTCTGAAGGATCATGTGACTAGAGTAGTGAAAAATTCAGCTTTTTATAACCACATTTTATAATATATTAAAATAAGTTTTAGTTTTTGAATAGTAATAATACTCATACACAATATTGCTGTTTTTACTGTATTTGTTTTGATCAAATAATTGCAGCTTTGGTGAGTATAAGACTTTACAATGTCTTACCAACTCCAAACTTTTTAGTAGTATGGTCACTTTCAAGTATAGCTCAAAGAAAGTCCAAATTTTCCAAGTAATTATTCAAGTTAGCATAAACTAATGAAGAACTTTTTTTCCTGTCAGTATTGTAGTTTGATTCGATTTTTTTAACACAGTACCAGTTTAGTGTGTGTGGACACCAAAAGTAAATATTTGCATCACATTAGTCGCTCTAGATTACTCGCTGGATGTTTTTCGCTCACTCACACAAATAATAACAATAAAAAGCATTTTCTTATACAACCAGATGTGTCAATAAGCTCTTCACTGATTAGCTTGCGTGACATCGCATCGCATCAAATTTTTTTGCGTTTGTGGCAAACATGTTGCTCTATTCACCTCTTTGCACTTCGTATGTAATATAGGGCTGTCACTAACAATTAGTTTGGTAATCAAGTAATTTGTCTTTTATTGTGATGATTAATGAGTAATCGGATAATTATAACTACTTTTTAAAAAAAATTAAAATAGACCTAAGTGAACAATAGCTTTTAAAATGACTTTAAATACATATATCATAGTAATGAGGTAACATAATTAGTTCAAATAAAGTATCAAAAGTGAGTAATCATATGGTTTTGTTGAACAAAACTGTTAAAATACATAATGTGTTATGAACAATAGAGCTAACGTATGTTAAGCATTATAACAAATGACTGCAAAGGGCACCAACAGCCTGACGATTGTTTTTACACTTTACTGAGCAATCTAATCCTTCATTAATATTGATTTAAACAATATTTAACTCAAATATCTACTTAATATTTAATACAGCTACAGCCACTAGGGGTGTAAGAAAAATAAACGTGTGTATCGCAATATTTAGTTTGGTGATACTGTATCCATTCTCAAAAATGCAATAATAATAAAAAAATCATAAAAGATTCATGCTAGTTGCTTCGTTTTGAGTTTATATCCTGACCGCTAGATTATATCTGAACGTTTAACAGTGACAGGAAATACTAGCATAAGGATGCGCCACTAATGTTAGGGTTAACGGAGAATGAAAAAATGGGTCCTGCTTCCGCCTCTGTGTACAAAGCAAAAGTGTGGCGTCATTTCGGTTTTTGAGGGGCTGCCTGTCGCTTTCTCTCGTGGTGGGGCCGTTTTGTGCAGTTGAGGCGGTGCTTGCGTCACGGTCTCCGCAAAACTTGCAAAATTCTCAAAACAAAAAGCTTCTCAGAATGTCCAATATCTGGATTTATTTTATTGTTTTACAATTATTTTGTTTTCTTTAGAAATCCCTTAATTTTTCATTGATATTAAGCGATGTAATTAAGTTCAGATCAAAATGTTCTGACTTTGTATGTTACAATTGTAAACTTGAATTGTAAAGCAGGATCTAAAAATATATATGGTCTGTTTAAAAAGACTTGCATTTTATACATTTAATAACTAAAGAATCTTGCAAGCACTTTATTTCCCCCCTTTACTCATACTGCACAAAAAGTACTTCAGTAACACTGAATGTTACAGGGACTGATTAATGCAAATGCAGATCCCACTGTTTTGTTTTGTTTTGTTTTTGGCTAAGGTTTGCATATGGTGGTGTGTTCTTAATTACAGCTTTCCTAAAATTACGTCCTATTCATAAAATAAGAAATATCCCAATATATCGCCTTGCTTTACATTATCGCAATGCATCACAGCGTATCATATCACAACCCCTGTATCGTGATTCACATCGTATCGCCAGGAATAACCACTGTTATTTCTTGAATATGTGTACTTTAAATCTTTCCTCTGAGTTTACATGTTTTGAATTTTATTTTGTACAGTTAAAAAATAAATGAACAGTTGGCATATTGAGAAATATATTGATGTATTCGCCTGTGTTCGTGTAGGGTTATAAATTATTTGCCTTGCATATCTGATAAAATAGCACACATTGCATTCCCAGATTTTTATAAGCACATATATTAAGCTTGCATCACACATATTTATTTAGTTGTATCGTTTGTGAATTTACAACAGCATTATGTTTTATTATGATTTTAAGTGGGTTTGATATGTCATGCAGCCTTGGAAAACTGTCTAGTAACGCATTTCATGGATTCCCATCCATGGAATGCGCCACTTTTGGTATTTTGCCGGTTACTCCACACACATAAAATGCAATCGGGGATTTTTTTAAATGGAGTACTCAAATTGAATCGAGGAGCTGTGACAGCCCTAATGTAATCTACTTGCGCAAATAATTCAATTCACTTTTGTTGTGCATTTTATATAATTTAAATTTAAGAATCAGCTTGGTACTTTTGACATCCCTAGACCTCATCAGGTGTTTTGTTGGCTTGATGTGAGGAGTAGACTAGATCCTTGTGTTTCTCAATGATAGCCAGTGACAGTGTGTAGTAAGCTTTATACTCCATCCATCCCTCCTTTTGTCAATAATTCCATTTTAAAAGACCATAACCTGTTTTTCATAGCCAGATGACATAGCTGCTGTGATTGACTACCATTTTTTTTAATAAATGTATAAACCAAGGATGGTATTCATATCTAGAACAAACATATTAAGGCACATTAAGAGGATACTTCACGGTAACAACTAATGATGTATGTGTTCACCCTTTGATTAATGCAGCCCAGCTGTTTTATTTGGTAAGTTGATTACTAATTGATACTAATGTTTTCTGAGTTTGTTTGAACATTATAGCAGATGCTCACCTAATCTACCCCATATGTACTGTTCTACTGAATGCATCAGTAGGGAATTTTCCATTTATTTAACTGCTGGTTTGTGGCTATCCATGTTTGTTTTATGCGGTGTGCATTGTGACCAAACTGTCAAAGTATAGTTATATTATACTATACCTGTTAAACATTCAAGTCCTGTAGATTATTCACTTCTTTATTTGTGTTTTACATTACCAAAGCAACAGTGTTTCTGTCAATGAATGCAGATGACTTGTTGAACTTGGATTTCATTTCAAATCCTGCACTTGTATGTTCCGTGTCAAGAAATGGCTAGATGCGTTCTTGAAAAGTAATCATATTAAATCCAAAACCATTACTTGCTAAGTCTAATCAGCCATTTTACAAGGGTTTGGATCAGTTTTTCCACATTTTTCATGTTGATGCTTTGCACATGCATTGTTTTTCTCTGTGATTCAGATGTGTGACTTTGGCTGCTGGGACGTGAGAGTAGGAAATGGTAGAGGGAAAAATGTCAAATCAAAATGCATAATCTGATTATACCATTGCCCATTGGGTCTGTGCCTTATACAATAATGAATTCTTTGATCTCGAGTGAAGAAATGATTTAAACACAGTTTTACTTCTGCAAAGAAAATATTAGACGACAGAAACAAGAACTTCACAATTCTGGTTTCAAGGTTCAGTAATTAGCTGTAATGGAGTTTGGGAGACCAGGGGCAATTGTAATAAGTGTTCTCATTGCCCAAGTGCTTTTTGTTATACTTTTTTTTTCCCCCTTTTTGTTTAAGCTAGAGATTTTTGCTTAAATGCTCACTAGTAACTGCTCTACAGAATTTTTGATACAGGAGGTTAGGGGAATTTTTAAATTAACATTTACATTTGATTCTTTTAATGTAAACTGCATTTTTTTTTAAGTAGTTTAAAAGTGTATATTTCCACATACTCATTGAGAGAACATAGTAAGGCTGCATTTATTTTTATTTATCAAAAATACAAAAAAACAGAATTGTGAAATATTACAATTTAAAATAACTGTTTTCTATTTTAATGTATTTTAAAATGAATTTTCAGCAGTCAGTGATCCTTCTGTGATCTTTCAATCATGATAATATGCTTGGTCAACAAACATTTCTTTTCATTATCAGTGCTGAAAACAATTGTGTGGCTTAATAAACACATGTTTTTCAAAGAATGTTTTAAATAATGTTTTCTTCTTCTTCTTCTTCTTCTTCTTTATTATTATTATTATTATTATTATTATTATTATAATCATCATCAATATGTAAAACAGTTATATTAGAGTAATTTTTTTTTTCAGGATTCTTTGAATAGAAAGATCCAAAGATTAGCATGTATCTGAAATAAAAGGCTTTTGTAACATACACTCTAATATTCAGAAGCTTGGAGTCAGTATTTTTATTTTTTATTTTTTTGGAAATGAAATTATAGAAACTAATACTTTTATTTAGTAAGAATGCTTTAAAGTGGATAACGAAGATAAAGACTATATATATATATATATATATATATATATATATATATATATATATGTGTATATATATATATATATATATATATGTATATATATATATATATATATATATATATATATATATATATATATGTATATATGTATATACTAAGATTATAGTGTTACAAAAGATTTCTATTTCAGATAAATGCTGTTCCTCAGAGCTTTCTATTCATCAAAGAAACCTGAAAAGATTTTGCTCAGCTGTTTCCAACAATAACAACATAATAATTATAATAAAATGTTTTTTGAGCAGCAAATCAGAATATTAGAATGATTTCTGAAGGACCATGTGATTGGAGTAATGATGCTAAAAATTCACAGGAATAAATTACGTTTTAAAATGTATTCAAACAGATAACATTTATTTTAAATTGTAAAATATTTTCTAAATATTACTGTTTTGCTGTACTTTGGATGAAAATAAATGCTTGGTAAGCAGAAGAGACTTCTTTAATAAACATTAAAAATCTTTTAACTCTTTTAAACAATTAAAAACTTTTGATATATATATTTTTTCTTTTAAATGATTGATTCATAAGTAGAAAGCTTTTTTTTTTTTTTAGATAAAAATCTTTTGTAACATTGGTTTTACCTTTCTCTTTTAAACAGTTAATGCAACCTTGTCTAATAAAAGTATTAATTTATTAAAAAAAATTAACACAAACATTTGACCATTAGTGTATTTAATAATTTAATTAGTTTCAAGGATTTAGGCCTTTGGCAGCTGATGGTCTTCTCTGTGTGGTCTTTCTCCACAGAGCGGTGCTGACCTTGAGGACCCGTGGTAGTCTTCCCACTTGAGGAAGGAGCACCTCTTCTACACAAGACATCAGTCATGTTTATTTTGTTCCAGTGAAACCAAGAGATTCAACGGACAGTCTTTCAAGAGTCACAACTCAATGGAAACACAGTACAACCAAAAGCATTACAAACACTTTTTTTTCTAATATATGAGGGAAAGAACGGAGTTCCAGTTTTAAAAGCAAACTCAAACACACAAAACACACACACACACACACACACACACACACACACATCATACAATAAAAAAACAGTTTTTCTCACTTTTTGTGGTGGCTGTGGTTGTTCATTTTGAACCAGAGGATGTTTTGCGGGATGGACCCATGTACGTGCTGTGGTGCCTTTTCAAGTCGGCTGCGAATTCGAGTGAGGTTTGCTAACGCCAGATGCCCTGAGCCCAGGATGCAGTTGATAAACTTGGCTAATGGAGACCACTGCGGCCCCTCGTATGGGGTTATGGATGATCACTGGGTTTAATCAAGGATATATTTGACTGACGAATGCGTGTGGATGATGTTTTAAAGAATTGCTTCGTTACTACATAACCTGCGTGGAAAGGATTGAAGCTTGTTGGCTTTTTGCACCTTCCCTCCCTCATCATGTGCGCTGACTGACCTTTAGGTAGAACCTCGGACTCGACTCTGCTTCGTTTTGCAGGTTATCACTTGATTGGTTGTCAAAAGCTTTTTAATCCTGCTGTTTCAGAGAATATAGAAGAGAAATATATAGAGAGAAATATATATAAATTCATATATATATATATTTTTTATTTTTCCCAAGTTTGATGTTCTTTGTGGCTTAACGTGTGAAGCAATAGAGTTGTGTTGGTGGCGAGCGATGAGCGTGCCACGTTGTGTGAATTCCTTTAGACACACTGAGATTGTTTATGTACTTGTGTAACCCAGCCACCTGAGAACTGTGGGTGATGTTGGCTAAAAGGGATTGTAAGTACCCACCAAAGCCACGCAGCTTTTCTCAGTTCCCCCTTTGTATTATATCTCTCGGTCTCCTCTGCCCTCACTTTCACAATGCAGATGTGAACTTGCAGCAACCTGCCTTTCCTCTTCTTTTTTTCCCCCCTTCAGAATATATTGTAAAGTGGTGTTTTTTGTTTTGGTTAGCTGATCATGAAAATACTAGCTTTGTGATGAATTCACAGATTATTTTCTGATTCATCATGCAAGTGTAATGTTGGTTTTGCTCAGATATATTTTCAGCAGTCCATGAACTACAGTACTCACTGGCCTCAGAACCTGAAAGGTGATATTGAGCAGAACAATAAAGATACAGGAAAAAGCAGTCTTGCTGTTTAATGTTTAATCACACTGGAAAAAGCCCAGTGGCTTGAAAGAAAACCCATTGTGAGTCAGCAGGAGTTTTGTGTATTATATGCACATTACACCTTGTTCTGGCCAAGAGCCGCACATTTGGACAGGAAGAGACTGTCCAACAGGAACGTAAAGCAATCATATGCTCGATAGTTTTTTTTTTTTTTTAAACTTTATTCAAATGATAAAACAAAAAAATAAAAAACATGTATAGATGTTGAATATGCAGTGCTGATCTACTTAATGTACTGTAAACAAACCTGAGAATATTTCAAAGATTTGATGTCTCTACCCCAGCAAAAGTTGGCAAATGTAGTGATTATTTAATCAAAGCACTGACTGTATTAACCTTAGACCTTATACATATAACTTTGTTGTCAAGCTATTAAAAGCAGTGTTGTGTTGATTAGAGCTTATCAGATGGTGAACATGCTATCAAGTTTTATCTGCGATATGCATCGGATGATTGGTGAGCGGACTTTGGGCGATTATGTAGCTAATAAAGAAAATGTAGTATGGATAATAGTGAGTGTTATGCTACAGTATATGCACTGTAAAAAACAATTTGTTGAGTCAACTTAAATTTGTTTGTTACCCTGCTGCCTTCAAATTTTAAGTTCAGTCAACTCCAAGTTTATTCAAGTTGAAATGTTAAGTTGTTCTAAGTGACAACTTAGATATTCAAGTTGACTAAACTAAAAGTTGTCACATTTCAAGTTGACTGAACTTCAATTTTAAGGCAGCAGGGTAACAAATTTTTTTAAGTTGACTCAACAAATAGTTTTTTTTACAGTGTGGGCCATTCTACAGAATTGGCACAAACTTCTGTCCCACAACCAAAAAACGCATTTAAGTATTCAATTCTTAGATGTTTAGTAAGATCCTTATATCATCTATTGAAACCCACAATAATATTTAAAAGATCTGTAAACTTAATATAGATAAAATCATCATTTATTGTGTAATTTCAATTGGGAGGTGGCTGTCCTGAACCCTAACCTGTAAATTTCAACTTATGAAAGTGATATTGAAATAAATTTAGCATTTATTCCATAGTTTTTTTTATTTAATGTTTTATTTGTAAATCATGAAACTTTATGTATAAAAAGCATTTATCCAGCATTTTCATGTCACTACCATGTATACATGAAATATAATAATATCACTACCAAAACAGTGTATATTTAACTACACCGCTACATTTATGATCAGGAAATATTCATGTGTCTCTCTCTAATAGCATGTTGAGTATAGGTAAATGTGTTCAAAAGTCTAACATTTTTTTCTGCAATTAAGCACACTTTTTGGGTGTTTTTCCATAACATTTTTTTTTATGTGTGTACAACTGTTCAGAACTGTGCTTGCTAACCATGTGCTGATTAGCATCTTTGAGGCTCAAAAGTTTCTAAAATTGTCACTACAAAAAGTTTTTTTTGTGTGTTATCCCAGAAAATTTAGTTTTATTTGGAGGAGGGGGGGGGGAACAAACATTTAGTACAGTATGCATTTTTATGTATTTTAATGTTTTAGTTTGCAAGTTAAAATTCTGTAATGTGATGTGGTCACTACCAAAACGTTACTGTCACTACCGAAAATGTGCAGTCATGAGCGAAACATGGGATGTTTTGGAAAAAAATGCAGTATATTGAATTATCAACTAAGATGTTATGATAGTGTTTTGTTCAGTGTATATTCAAACTAATGAATACTTAACTTTGAAATCAGTATGACTAACTGCCTTTATGCCTTTTACAAGAAAGATTAGATTCAACATACAACAAATCTCATAAATCACATTTGAAATATTGTTGAAATTGTAATTATTGCAAAAAATATATGCACAAAGTAGTTGTAAACACAATCTTAATAGGTCAATGTAACCCTTCTTATTAAATTATATATGACTGCGTTTCAGTAGTGACAAATTTGGGGAGAGGACAAATATTCCAAGAATTTTTGAAAATGCAATATAAGAATTAACTGCACAATTACTAAAAATGTGTACCTTGGATATTATACATTTTGTATACATACAAAAAAGACCCTGATTTCAACTCTGACTTTGAATGGCCCATATAGAGTATCAAGAAAGCCGGTTTTAAAAATGGCAGAACAAGTTTTATTTAGTTCTAAACGTATGGTAAAAATATAAAACATTACTAGGAATGCATTGTGTAATTTGAAAGTAAAAATCAGCTGCATTAACAGCCTTTAATTTAAATTAAAATATCATTGCACCAAATATTCATCTCGGTGTAAACAGGCCTTGACAGTCTGCATAAACCAATAAAATGATATAATCAAGTTGCAACTGACATTCTAATAGCTGACTAGTAACAAAGTTGGACAGAATAAATTTTTTTAAATTTTTTGTAAAATTCTGATTACATCTGTCTCCACTGAGCAGGATGGTTCAGTAGAGTACAGTATGGTATACAGTATTACTTAGGCGTAGTGTATGCTGGAAGTAGCGAACAATGTCATTCTCACGCAAATAAGAAAGTGCAACATTGTCTGTGTGTTTGAGTGAAAGAGACACTTCATTCCTCTTAAGTGTTGCCAACTAATTTTCAGGGAACGTTGCTAAAGGCAACAAGTTGTTGCTAAAAGTTGCTAAATGATGTTGTGATGTCATTGCCTGATAACATCATTATGTAAGCACAATGCAAAACTGCACAGAATGCACAATCAGATCATTCAAACTGGCACTACCAGTTTTTAAACAGTAAGATTTTAATGTTTTTTTTTTAAAGAAGTCTCTTCTGCTCACCAAGCTTGCATTTATTTGATCCAAAGTACAGCATGTTTTGAAATCTTTTTACTTTTTTCAAATATTCAAATAAATGGATCTATTTTAAAATGTAATTTATTCCTGTGATTTCTAAGATGAATTTTTAGAATTATTACTCCAGTCACATGATGCTTCAGAAACCATTTTATTATTCTGATTTACTGCTCAAAAACATTTATTATTATAATGTTGAATACAGCTGAGTAGAATTTTTTTCATGTTTCTTTGATGAATAGAACATTCAGAGGAACAGCATTTATCTGAAATGGAAATCTTTTGTAACATTATAAATGTCTTTATCCTCACTTCTGATCAATCTAAGCATTCTTGCTAAATAATAGAATTTCTTTAATTTCTTCCTCCCTTTATATTCATCAGTCATCCTGAAAAAAAAAAATGTACTCAACTGTTTTAAATATTGATGATGATAATAATAAGTTTCATGAACAGCAAATCAGCATATTAGAATGATTTCTGAAAGATTATGAGACACTGAAGACTGGAGTAATGATACTGAAAATGCAGCTTTGATCACAGACATAAATTACATTTTTATATATATATATATATATATATATATATATATATATATATATATATATATATATATATTCAAATAGAAAGCAGTTATTTTAAATAGTAAAAATATTTCTAAATTTTACAGTTTTGCTGTACTTTGGATCAAATAAATGCAGTCTACTAAAAAATAATTATAACATTAAAATATATTTATTTTTAAATACAACATTGAATTATTGAACATTTAAATGAACACTGAAATGAACATGACACGAGTGTTTATTCTTGAAATGTAACAACTTTTTTTCTCATAATTTAAAGTTCATTCTTAACATTTTATTTAATCTTTTTTCCTCTAAATTTAACAACTTTTTTTCTTGAAATTTATTGTTTAATCTTGCAATTTAATCTGGACTTTTTTCTCGAAATTTAACAACTTTTTCACTCAATTTTTGAGTTTAATCTCGCAATTTAATCTCGACTTTTTTCTAGAAATGTAACAACTTTTTTCTAAAAATGTAAAGTTTAATCTCGCAGTTTAATCTGTACTTTTTTCTTGAAATTTAATGTTTAAACTCATTTTTTAAACTCAATTTTTTTCTCGAAATTTAATACGTTTAATCTAGAAATGTAACTTTTTTTAATTTAACGACTTTTTTCTCGAAATTTAAAGTTTAATCTTGCAGTTGAATACAATTTTATACAAATTTAATACATTTAATCTCAAAATTTAACAACTTTTTTCTTGAAATTTAATCTCTACTTTTTTTCTCTAAATGTAATGAGTTTAATCTTGGGGTGTTTTATTTTTTTTTACTGCGTGGCCCTAATCCTCTTCCATAATCGATGGCATTTTTTTTTTTCTCCATACAATATTTATATTTTATTTCAACATTATTTCAGTTCCTGAAAACCATTTTAATTTTAGTATTCCCAGGAATCAATATTATTTTGATTCCTAAATAAATACTATAATAAATAGATATTATAGTATTTATTAATATTTTAAATTCACTTTTATTTTTTATATTTTTAGTTTTCATTTTAATTTAAATAGTGTAAATTTAGTAAGTTTATAAGATTAAAAAAATTGAAGTATTTCCAGGAATCGATGCTGTTTTTCCATAGATTATTTACATTTTATTTCAATTACCAAAAACAATTTTTGAAACATATTTTTTAGTTTTATTGATAACTGCTGATTATTACAATATTAAGCAGCAAATTAGCCAAACAATGATTTTTAAATGTAAAATATGTTTTTAAATATTAACAGCCTCAACATTATGCATAAGCATCAATGAAATTATACCCAAGTTGCAGTTTACACTACATTACAAATTCTTGTAGAGATCTAAATACAGAGGAAATCTGAGAACAAAAGGTTTTTTGTTTTGTTTGTTTTTTTTAAAAAGAAGGTGAAAGTTTGTCATAAAGTAAAAAAAGCTATAATTGGCTAACTGCCCAACTTTGGTTTGCTAATTAAAGTTTTATATGTGTCCTAAAATGTGGTCATATTCAGAGGGGTGTGAGAATGCTGTGTAGACAGTTGTCAGCAACACTAAAACACTGTAAAGTGTCACTTTGCCGCACAAGACAAGTTACCTGACTTTTCAATAATATGTAGCCAAGGCACAGTGTGATTGGCCTTGCTAATCTCCACCACATTCCTCTGGGAGGGGTTTTATTGTGTTGAGAGGAATGGAGACTGAATGAGTGTTGTGCACTATGGACTTGTGAATGCCTCTATTTAACAGGACTCCCATTGTGTCGGATCTCACAAGTGTTGTTCCTTAGGACCGAATGAAGCAGGAAAGATGAGTTTGACCAAAATCACCAACATCGATGCGGTGGAGCTGCAAGAAGGCATCCGGAATTTATCCTTTCAAGAAGATGGGGATGATGCATCTGATGCTTCAAGCTCTCGAGGGCAGCAGGCCATCAGCATGGAGAACGAGTACACTCAGATCAAGCCGTATGCTGGGATGCCCAAAGAGGTCCTGATGAGATTCTCCAGCAAACCCTGCTACCGCCTACCTCGAGAGATCCTTTTCTGGCTGATCATCGCATGCACCCTGGCCCTTATTGCCGTGACCATTTCAGTCGTGGCGCTGTCACCGCGATGCATGGGATGGTGGCAGATGTCTCCGGTCTATCAGGTCTATCCACGGTCGTTCAAAGATTCAAACAGTGATGGTGTTGGAGACCTCAAAGGTAATTTTTTTGTGCTTTTGTAATTTATATTAGTTTTTAAATATTTCTATTAAATATTACATTATTTCTAATTGTTTTATTTGAATTGTTTTTTTTATTTCTGTTTTAGTAATTTTAGTAATTTTTTATTTTGCTTTTGTAATTTTTAATCTTTTTTCTATTTCTATTGTTTCTATTCTAATGCATTTTTATTTTTGTTTTAGTCATTTTAATACTTAAACTTTCATTTAGTTTTATAATGTTTTGTCTTTTTTCTATTTCTATTACATTTTTAATTATTTATAGTTTCTAGTTTAATTCATTTTTATTTCAGTTATTGCTTTTGTCATTTTTACCTTTTTTATTTCCATTACATTTTAAATTATTTCTGTTTTTCAATTTTACATTTTTTGTTTTAGTAATTTTAATACTTTCATTTAGTTATTGCTTTTGTGCATATTTTGTAAATGATTTTACATTATTTCTATTTTAATGAATTTTTTTTATTTATTCAGTTGTTACTATTGTAATTTTGATCATTTAAAAAATTCTATTAACTTTTCAAGTATTTCTATTTTTCCATTTTTTTTTTCTGTTTTAGTAATTGTAGTAACTAAATCTCATTTAGTTATTGCTTTTGTGATTTTTTTTTTTTTCAGGTTTTAAATATATTAAATTTTAAATTATGTCCATTTTCATGATGTATTTTTATTTCTGTTTTAGTAATTTTGATACTTTAAACTTTCATTCAATTATTGCTTTTGTAATTTATGTATTTTTAAATTTCTATCACAATTTAAATAATTTCTGTTTAAATTTTATTTTTATTTCCGTTTTAGTAATTTTAGTACTTAAGCTTTCATTTAGTTTTGTAATTTTTATAGATTTTTTTACATTTCTATTAACTTTTAAATTATTAATTTAAATTTAAAATATTTATCTTTTTAATATTTTTTATTAAGCTCTAAATTATTTCAGTTTTTTTCTATTTACATTTTTATTTCTGTTTTAGTAATTTTATTACTTACCTTTTGTAAATTAAAAAAAAAAAAAAAAAGTATATTCAATTTTAAATAATTAACATTTCTCTATTTTAAGTTATTTTTAAAGTTGTAAAATTGTATTTTACATTTTTTTTTTATGTTAATATTTTCAGTATTTCAGTAATATGTTAGTATATTCAGCTTTATTTAAATTCCCAAAAATTCCCTATAAATCTTACAGAATATAGTTAAAAATGAGAATCTCTGTCAGGCTTGGATGTATTTTTAGTCATTTTGCTAATTTTTCAACAATCTGGATACTTTTTAATAATTCAGAGACATTATGTAAGAACATTGGTCTAAAACAGAACGAAACAAAAAAGACAGGAAAAAGTTAGTAGTAGTGTATCAAGCTGCCTTGAAAAACAATTCTCTTTTCACTAGCTGAGAGTTCCCTCCAGCTGTAGCGTTATTTGAGAAGTGAGTGTATTGATAGCTTGGACAGACACACAAAAGCCACGTTTTTCCTTCATAATGGTCCTGTATTGCAGCATATTCTGTTTCAAGTGAGAGGAGGAGGATGTTTAATTGCACTTATGTAATGGGCAAAATAGCATTTACACATGCCATAAAGTACATAAAACAGATTTTACAACTGTACATTACAGGGTGATCAGTACTTTACTTTGAAACACGTGCACACAAAGCAAACACTGCGGATAAGACAAAACACCAGCTTATCTTCTACAAGAGATGCATAATAACTTTATTGACCCTCCAAAATGTTCACGTTTAGATATTAAAAGATTGAAGTGATTAAAAAGTTTGGTTTGATCAAGATGAATTGTATCGTTGAATGCCGTAATACAGATAACACTTTTATAATTCACTGTTTGACTTCAGGAATCAAGGAGAAACTGAGCCATTTTGAGTACCTGAACATTAAATCAGTCTGGATTAGTCCTTTCTACAAGTCTCCAATGAGAGACTTTGGATATGATGTGGAGGACTTCAGGCAGATTGATCCCATCTTCGGTACCATGGAAGACTTTGAGGACCTCCTGGCAAGCATGCATGACAAAGGTAGACACGCTGCTTTCTAATAAATGAGCAGTGATATTTCATTTAACGTTGTCAACCAGCAACATGTAACAGATTGACAAACCTGTACTGTCATCATTTTAGCATATTATGAGCTTCATGAGTAACCGGATGGTTTATAATTAACAATGTTATAACACTATTATGACATTGTCATATCACTATAAGATGCTATGTTTGATTTTGCTATGTTTTTGGCCCAGGTCTAAAGATGATCATGGATTACATCCCGAACCACACCAGCGACAAACACATCTGGTTCCAGCTTAGCCGTAATGGTACAGAGCCCTATAAAGACTACTACATCTGGGTTAACTGCACGCGAGACAAACCTCCTAACAACTGGGTATGAATGTCCATCCTCACACTGCAAACAAATCAGCGTATAATGACAGCTGCTGTTATATAGATTTTACATTTTATAGCTCAACATAAAGAATCAGTGCTATCCAGAGTGCTTGACTGTTGACTTATGTGTTACTATTAGGATTGAATGAAACGCAACTGCATATAAGATGTGGTTGACTCTAGTGTTACATTGTTTGATCTGTCAGGTGAGTGTCTTTGGGAATTCCAGCTGGGAGTATGATGAGATGCGACAGCAGTGCTATTTCCATCAATTCCTCAAGGAACAGCCTGACCTGAACTTCCGTAACCCCCGAGTCATAGCCGAGATGACGGTAAGAAAGAGCTAATGAAAACTTGCAAAAGTGTTATGCAGACTTGTACACTGTGTCTTACCTGGGTGCGATAAGACAAAGCAACATTAAAGAAAAAAACTGTCACAGAGAAACCTGGTCCAGCACTGGAGATGAACTTACAGGATCCAAAAGGTTTTTTTTTTTTACAGTGATGCCATCAAGATTTTGTTCATTTACATGACCTTTCCTGGCCTGGAAATAAAAATGTAAATGTTATATATATAAGTGTGAATTGCAAGATAATGAGAATTTTGTATATTGCCTTTATTTCTCTCAATTGTGACCTTTTTTCCTCAGAATTGCAGCTTCAGTATATATCATGCAATACTGACTTCGTAATTGCGAGTTTATACCTTACAACTCTGAGAAAAAAATGTCAGAATTGCAAGATAGAAATTCGCAATTCCCCAAATAGCGGGATATAAACGAAAATGCAAAAAATAAAGTCATAATTGCAAGATAAAAACTCGCAATTGACTTTTTGTCAAATGCTTGTATTTTGCAATTCTGACTCTCTTTCTCACAGTTCTGCTTTTTTTATATACCTCAGAATTGTGAGTTTAAATCTCTGTCCTCAGTTTTTTTTTCTTGAAACTTCGGGTTTATATCTCACAGTTCTGACTTTTTTTCCCCTCAGAATTGCAAACGCAATTCAGAGTTTATATCTTGCAATATTTACCTTATAACTCGCAACATTTTCTCAGAATTGTGAGATATAAACCATCAATTTCAAGAAAAAAAATATCAGAATTGTGAGATAACACATTTGCGAGGAAAAAAAGTCAAAATTCTGACTATATACCTCACAACTGAGTTTATATCACACAATTTTGACTTTTTTAAACTCCCAATTGCTGTTAATATCTTGCAAAAGATATAAACTCGCAATTCTGAGGAAAAGTCAGAATTGTGAGGAAAAAAGTACGAATTGCAAGAAAAGAAGTCAGAAATGCAAGATATCAACCTGCAATTGCGAGAAAAAAGTCAGAATTGCATTTTTTGACAAAAAGTCAGTTGCGAGTTTTTATCTTGCAATTATTACTTTATTTCTTACAATTTCTAGTTCCTGCTATTTTGAGGAAAAAAAAAGTTATCTCGGGGGACATAAACTAGAAATTGCAAGAATAAAGTCACAGTTGCAAGATAAAAAGTTACAATTGACTTTTTTTTTTTTTTTTAAAGATTTATTTTTGGCCTTTATTATGATAGGACAGATCATTCCTGACAGGAAGCGAAGTGGGAGAGAGAGAAGGGGGTAGGGTCGGGAAAGGTCCTCGAGCCGGGATTTGAACTCGGGACGCCCGCAGGGCAAAGGCGCTGTATGTCGGTGCACTGCCCACAAGGCTATCGGCGCCGACACAATTGACTTTTTGTCAAATGTTTGTATCTTGCAATTCTCACAATTCTGACTTATTTCCTCGCAAATGTGTGCTTTTATCTCACAATTCTGAATATTTTTTTAGAAATTGCTGGCTTATATCTCACAATTGTGGCTTTTTCCCCTCAGAATTGCAAGTTGAAATCTCGCAATTCTAAGAAAAAATGTCAGAATTGCAAGCAATAAATTCACAATTCTTTTTTTTTTCTTAAAATAGTGAGATATAAACTCGAAATTGCAAGAAAAACACTTTTCCCCCCGAAATTGTGGGTTTATCTTGCAATTTTGACTTTTTTTCCCTCGTAGTTGTGCCTTTTTTTCCTCAGAATCTGAGAAAAAAAGAATTGCAAGATATAAACAGCAACTAGGAGTTAGAAAGTCAGTTATTGTGAGTTTTATATTAAGAATTGCAAGATAAAAATTCGCAATTTAATATTTTTTCCCCCTCAAAACAGCGGGATATAAACTCGAAACTGCAAGAAATAAAGTCAAAATTGCAGAATCGCAGAAATTGCAAAGTCAGAATCGGCAATTTTAAACTCAAATTTGTGAGTTTGTTTTATGGTTACGAGAAAAATCTGAATTCTGAGATGGAAAAACCCGCAATTACTTTTTTTTTTTCATTCTGTGGTGGAAAAAGTATTAAGAAAATGGTTGGCCCTGTCTGAATGAATGTCTTATGTAAGGAGGCATTAGCCCACCTGAGCATGAAGTTACCACCTATTTAAACACTACAAAGAACTATGAACAAAGTGTCTTGGCTTAAAGTGTCGCATTTAGCCATTGGTAATAGAGTAACCACTCTGAAAACTACTGAGTTATGCGTTTACAGACTGTTTAACAGACTGTTTTGTATTTTATTTACCTAGAATGAGTAAATCAGTCAAATGTTTCTATATTGTAGAAAAAGTGAACTATGTTCAGCATTATGCCAGGACCTCTTTTTTTTTTTTTTTTTAAATGCAGAGGAGTAATATTAGCTTTCAGGCTCTTAAACAAAAAGGCTCTTTATGCATATCTGCAATACCATATCATGTTTCACTACAAACATAGACCCTTCTTTGATCTTTGTTCCACCTCTGTCTAATAGGACATAATCCAATTCTGGCTGAAGAAGGGGGTGGATGGGTTCCGCATGGACGCTGTGAAACACATGCTTGAGGCCACACATTTGAGAAATGAACCCCAGGTTGACCCTAACCAAGATCCAGTAAGCCCAACAAGAACCTATTTGTTTTATCCATATGAATATGCGCACATTTTTTTTTGGAAAAAGTGAAAATGTTAAGTCAAAAATGTTCTTCGAATTCATTCAGGAGTCATACTACTGTTCTTTGTTCTCACAATGTGATTTAAGGATTACTAGTGCATATTTCTCTGGATTTATTGGCAAGTCATTCCCATTATCCTAATTCCAGACGATTTCAAAGCCATTGAAGATCTAGGGAAAGCAAGACTATTGAATGACTCAATAGTCTTGGCCCTCTTTTTTTAGTGATTTGGCTTTCTGACCATTGGAATTATCTCAGAGGAATGTTCTGGGTTCAACATAAGTCAAAATCTTATTATCTGTGACATGTTGAACATCATAGAAAATCGTTTCATTCATCCCTCAGTTTGTAAGAACATCCAAAAATTCTCTTTATTTCCTCTTGTGGTGTCTTTTAGTCGACTGTGGACACAGAGTTTGAGCTGTACCATGACTACACCTACACACAACAGGGCTTGCATGAGATCCTGACACAGTGGAAGAAAGAGATGGACACCTACAGCAGAGAGTCTGGCCGCTACAGGTATCCTCAATTATTCCTCTTCTTCATGAATATGAAAGTTTTTTTTTTTTCTCTTGTAAATGGCTCTTTTGTGTTTTTTTTTTTCCTCTTACCAATCAGGTTCATGGTGATTGAGTCTTATGACTATGAAGAAATAGACAAAACCATGAGGTACTATGGCACAGACTATGTCACTGAAAGCGACTTCCCCTTTAACTTCTATCTCCTGTACCTTCCTGATGATCTGTCAGGAAATCAAGCCAAAAGTTTGGTTCATTTATGGATGTCGAAAATGCCAAAGGGAAAATGGCCAAACTGGGTGGTGAGTGACCAGATATCTGTCATTTCATTAAGAATCAGATCACTTCAAATATTTAAAGGGATAGTTCACCCCAAAAATGAAAGTTCTGTCATTAATTACTCACCCTCATGTCTTTCCAAACCTGTAAGATCTTTGTTCATCTTCAGAACACAAATTAGGATATTTGTGATGAAATCAAAGAACTTTAACTATGCTCAAGGCCCAGAAAGGTCGTAAGCACATAGATAAAATAGTCATCAGTGGTTCAACCATAATGTTGTTACGCAAAGAAAACAAAAATAATGATTTTACTCAACAATTTCTTCTGCTTCGTGTCAGCTGGCTCAGAAATCTCTTGAATTTCATCAAAAATATCTTAATTTGTGTTTTTCGAACATGAACGAAGGTCGTATGGGTTTGGAAAGACATGAGGTTAAGTTAATTAAAGGATTAATTCACTTTCAGAACAAAAATGTACAGATAATATACTCACCCCTTTGACATCCAAGATGTTCATGTCTTTCATTCTTCAGTCGTAAAGGAAGTTTGAACTTCCAAAATGCAGTTTAAATCCAGCTTCGAAGGGCTCTAAATGATCCCAGACAATGAAGGGACTTATCTAGCAAAACGATCGGTTATTTTCTAAACAAATTGATAATTTCTATACTTTTAACTTCAAATGCTCGTCTTGTCTCGCCTCTGTGATGCGCATGCGTAGTCTGTGTGATCCAGGTCAGTACAGTTAGGGTGTGTCGAAAAACTCCCATTACGTTTTTGTCTTCAACTATAAAATTGTCCTACAACCGATCGTTGCTAGATAAGACCCTTCATCCTCGGCTGGGATCATTTACAGCCTTTTATAGCTGGATTTAAACTGCATTTTGGAAGTTCAAACTTGGGGGCACCATAGAAGTCCATTACATGGAAAGAAATCCTGAAATGTTTTCCGCATAATTTCTTTACGACTGAAGAAAAAAAGGCATGAACATCTTGGATGTGAGTAGGAGGTGAGTACATTATCTGTAAATTTTTGTTCTGAAAGTGAACTAATCCTTTAATGATGAACCTTTTTCTGTGAACTATCCAAAGTACAGTTCTTGCTGAAGTTCAGCAAGACTAGCATTGCTAAATCGACAAACAAAGTCTGTTTGCCTTTACATGGTCAAACTGATTTTAAAATGTAAACAATTGCACACTTCAGCTTTAAAATACAGTTTGTTGAGTCTGTCTCATGCACAAAATATGTTTGTTTATGTGTACAGGTGGGAAACCATGACAAACCACGTATAGGCTCAAGTGCTGGTAAGGAATATGTACCTGTAATAAACATGATGTTGTTAACACTGCCTGGAACTCCCACAACATACTATGGAGAAGAGATTGGCATGGTGAACGTAAATGTCTCTGTAATTCAGGATCCTTTTGGACAGAATGATCCAGTAAGTGAAAAAGTCCTTTTTTGTTTTTGTTTTTTAAATAGTTACATATTTATACATACATTTTATTCAGCTATACAGCTGGAAGCCCATTTCTGCCACTGAATAAAAAAAATAAAAAGGTTATTTCACAGTTCTGACTTTTTTCACAGAATTACGTGATATAAATTCACAATTGTGAAAAATAGTTAAAAGTTGATAGGAAAAAAATAGATAAAAATTAGCAAAACTTGCAATTGCCCATTTATATTTCACTTTTTTTTTTCACAGAACTGCGTGACAAACTCACAATTGCTAAATTATAAAGTCAGAATTACGTGATATAAGCTCGCAATTGCAAGTTTATAAAAAATTCTAAGAAAAAAAATTCAGAATTGCAAGTATGTATCATTTCTGAGAAAAAAAGTCTTTTTAATGCAATTCTGACTTTTTTTCTCGGAACTGCATGACAAACTCACAATTGCCGAGTTCTAAAGTCAAAATTGTGAGATATAAATGTGCAATTGCAAGTAATAGTCAGAATTGTGAGATATAAACTCACAATTGCGAGAAATAGTCAGAATTGCAAGATAAAAATGAGCAAAAACGTGCAATTGCAAGTTTATCTTACAATTCTGATTCTTTTTTTCCACAATACTGACTTTTTTTAACGCAATTCTGACTTTTCTCAGAACTGCATGACAGTTTCAAGTTATAAAATCAAAATTGTGAGAGAAACTTGCAATTGCAAGTAATAAAGTCAGAATTGTGAGATATAAACTCAGTATTTTGACTTTTTTTCTCAAAATTGCAAGATATAAACTCACAATTGCGAGAAATAAAGTCAGAATTGTGAGATAAAAATGAGCAAAAACTCGCAATTGCCAGATAAAAATGAACAAAAACAATTTCAAGTTATAAAAAATAAATTGTGTGATAAACTCAAAATTGCAAGTTATAAATTCAGAATTGCGAGATATAAACTCAGTATTCTGACTTTTTTCTCAGAATTGCATGATATAAACTCAAAAAACAATTGCGAGAAATAGTCAGAATTGTAAGATAAAAACTTTGTTCATCTCTCACAATTCTGACTTTTTTACGTAATTCCGACTTTTTTTCTCCGAATTGTGAGATGTAAACGGCATTTATTTAAAATATAATTCTATTGTAACATTCTAAATATATTTCCTGTCAGTTTTGATCAACTTAATGCATTTTTTTCAAATAAAATATATATTTTATATTTTAAAATCTAGAGCAACAGTCGGGACCCGCAGCGAACACCAATGCAGTGGAATGATCAGCTCAACGCAGGTTTTAGTGACAGTAAAAACGGCACATGGCTAGACATCGCTCCAGACTACAGCACCGTCAATGTGGAGGTACGTTGATTCTCACTGCCAACAAGTGTGTTTAAGCAGGGAAAACTCTAATCCCATATTTTTCTCTCCAGCTTCAGCAGGCTGATCCAGACTCCACCATTTCACAGTACCGTGCTATAAGTTTGCTCAGAGAGTCTGAGTTGTCCCTGTCCCGAGGATGGTTCTGCTTCGTCTGGAGCGATGTAAACGTATTTGCTTATTTGCGTGAGCTGGACGGACTCAACAAAGCCTTCCTAGTGGTTCTAAACTTCGGCAAAGATACTACAACAGACTTGTCTTCAGTTAGTGGGTTGCCAGATACTCTTACTGTGCATTTAAGCACAGTGCCAATAAGTCAAAAGTCCTTCCCTAAATCCGGAATTCCAACATCTAAAGGGCAAGGACTGCTCCTGGAATACTCCACCAGTCAGCGTTTTCACCCTAACCATGAGTCTGAGTGCTATGTTTCTGAGAAAGCCTGCTATTTGCCTCAACTAAATATTCTGTATAATTGTTAAGAATACTTTCTAGAAAATGTGTCCCTAACCTGATTGACACAGTGACAAACAATAAAGGCTATCTATTCCATGTTTTGTTTTGTTTTTTGGTGGTGCCATGCCATGCTGGTGTCCTGCCCACTTTGAAATCTCATTGGTCCAAAACTGTACACTGAACATCAAGTATCTTCTGATTGGCTGAAATGGTGTGTATCGTTTTTGTTCAGTGTGCCCAGCAAACTTTTAAGGAAATAACTAGAATCTACATAACAAAAAAAAATATTTGGTTTATTGACAAAAATCTGAAAAAACTTTGTCAGGTGGTTTCTCACTGACACGCACACACATAATTTAGTTTTGTGGTTTATGAGATTTGCCAGTCAGGTTATTTGACCGTTCTCTTTGTCTCCGTCTGTTTTTTTTGCTGGTCTAGTCCAAGTTCTTTGTAAAGAAAGGCTAACTGTCGGGCACTCTATGAGAGAGAAAAAATACATCATGACATAAAGCTATAAACATAAGCTGTTAGTCTCACTAACAGCATTCTAACAAAGTACAGTATAAGTTAATGTGTGACATCAAATCATGGGAGAAAGATATCTATAATGCTAAAATGCACTTTATTATGATCATAAAGTATATAGAATAACCACCTTAATGATTAATCTAAAGCTTTATAATAGCCAGCATGTTGAAGTAGTGTGTTAAAGTTGACAGCACATCATTTAACAATTCGGTCTGATAAGATGCATAATTGAGTGTTTATGTACCTCATTTAAGGACAGATGAAAATCCTCAGGGCCAAAGTGATCACCTCCTGGCTGCAGGTCCAGAATGACAGCTGGGACACGTGCTGCTGGTTGAACATGACAATTAAAGAGGCATGTATTTTGAACTGATCATAAAGTGACATCAGTTACAGATGCCATTGTAGAAATGCAATCAGCCATTATCTATTTATTTAGCAAGCAAATTTTCCTTTTGTTGAACACAAAAAGATGATGTTTTGAAGAATACTGGTAACAAAACAGTTGCTGGTAGCCAATGACTATAGTAAAGGGAAGTAATGGTTACCAACATTCTTCAAAATATCTTCATTTATGATTAACAGATGAAAGACATTCATACAGGTTTGGAACAAAATGAGTGTGAGTAAATGATGAAAGAATTTTTAGATGAACTATTTGTAACGTTTTACATGTAATTATTATTGCCTACTCAGACTGGATTAAGTAATTTGATATGACTGGAGTCTTCGAATGTATGTGATTTTAAGTTTTTTTAAAAGTATTATTTTAGTATCATTTATATACAGTTGAGGTCAAAAGTTTACACACACCTTGCAAAATCTGCAAAATGTTAATTATTTTAAAAAATTATACAAAATGCAAGTTATATTGTATATTTAGTACTGACCTGAGTAAGATGTTTCATATAAAAGACATTTTCATATAGTCCACCAGAGAAAATAAGTTGAATTTATAAAAATGAACCTGTTCAAAAGTTTACATACACTGGATTCTTAATACTGTGTTGTTACCTGAATGATCCACAGCTGTTTTTTTTGGTTAGTGATAGTTGCTCATGAGTCCCTTACTTGTCCTGAACAGTTAAACTGCCTGCTGTTCTTCAGAAAAATCCCTCAGGTCCTACAAATTCTTTGGATTTTTAGCATTTTTGTATATTTGAACCCTTTTCCAACAATGACTGTATGATTTTGAGATCCATCTTTTCACACTGAGGAACTCATATGCAGCTATTACAGAAGGTTCAAACGCTCACTGATGTTTCAGAAGTAAAAACAATGCATTCATGCATTCTGAAAACTTTTAAACAGAATGAAAATGTGTACATTTTTCTTATTTTGCCAAAATATCACATTTTTTTTCATTTAGTACTGCCCTTCGGAGGCTTCAGAAGATTACATATTTCCCAAAAGACACAATAAGTCAAATTTACCCTGATCTTCAAATTCAAAAAGTTTACACTCCTGGCTTTTAATACGTTGTGTTTCTTTCTGGAGCACCAGTGAGTATTTGAACCTTCTGTAATAGTTGCATGAGTCCCTCAGTTGTCCTCAGTGTGAAAAGATGGATCTCAAAATCATACAATCATTGTTGTCAAATACACAAAAAAGCTGGAAAAGCAAAGAATTTGTGGGACCTGAAGGAGTTTTCTGAAGAACAGCAGGCAGTTTAACTGACAAACAAGAGACTCATGAAGAACTATCACTAAACAAAAAAAAAAAAACACAGTTGTGGATCATTCAGGTAACAACACAGTATTAAGAATCAAGGGGATGTAAACTTTCAAACGGTGTCATTTTTATAAATAAAGGTCCAAATTGCAGTTTCAATGCAGCTTCAAAGGCCTCTACATGATCCCAGTTGAGGAAAAAAAAATAAAAAATACTTTTTAACCACAAATGCTTGTCTAGCACTAGCTCTGAGATGTGCGTCTTCACGCATTACATTGGACACTGGAAAAGTCACATGCGGTTAGCGCTTCGCCTGTGTACTTCGGTTCGAAAAACTTTCGTAAAGAGCTTTTGACTTTCTTTGCAAGTTTGCTTGTTTGCATGTGTGTGTGATTACGGAATGCGTGAAGTTGAGCTAGTGCAAAACATTTGTGCTTAAAAAGTATTTAAATTTAATTTCAATTAAGATTTTTTTTTAGAAAATGACTGATCGTTTCACTAGATAAGACTCTTATTCCTCAGCTGGGATTGTGTAGAACCCTTTGTAGCTGCATTGAAACTGCAATTTAAACCTTTAACACGTTACCTGACATTGAATTCTGGTATGTTTTCCTCAAAAGCCTTAGTTTCTTTTTGACATCTTGGATGACATGGGAGTGAGTAAATGATCAGGATTTTTTTTTATTCTGGAAGAGAACTAATCCTTTAATAGTTTTGGTTAACAACAACACTGGTGTGAAACACCTTAAAATGAATGTAAGGAAGCCAAAAATGGATCTTGGAGGAACAGGAATATGGTAGATAAATAAAGAAATTGAAGTATAAACAGGTTTATGTTTGTCATGAGGCCAAACGCACTGAATATGTAAGACTAGACTGACAATATCCAAGCGTAATCCGTTACTGGCTCTCCATCACAACACCTGGGCATCACATCCAGCACTTTAAAGTCAACGCTCTTGAAACAGAGTGGATGATGAGAGGCTGCCATGTAGGTGGACTTGGCCCACTCCTTTGCCTGGCTGCCTTATTTCCCCACGGTGATGGGATCTCTCTGAAGTGAAGCTGAGTGTAAAAATCATATGCCTAATCCTTAAAACTCTGTCATCTGCCTCTTATCTGCAGCGCGGCCGCCGGTGTTTCTCTCCATCCCGCTCCTTCTCTGGGCCGCATGTTTCACAAGCCTTCTCCTGACCTTGGCACAGCCCAGTGTATTGTTCCTTATCTCCTTGCCTGATAGACTATCTCATAAACATGTTAATCGTCTGAGCTGGCAGCATGTGTGATCAGCGTTTTATCTCCCGGAGAGGAATGGGAGAGATTAGAGGAACTTTCGTTTTTTCTTTGTGTATGTGTGTGAGGTGTTAGCGAAGGTGTGTGTGTGTGTGTGTATAATAAAGATAATTAATTGCACACAGATGGAGAGGGAGTCTAACAGAGGGGGTCCAGACTAAGATGTGCTGACAGCGTGTCTCACGGAGCAGCTCGCACACAAGGTGACCTCAGGTTGATATGGAGAGGAATCGCTCTACATCACCTGTTTCCAGATCAGTGCTCTTCTCTCCTGAGGAGAGAGTGTAAGTGCTTCTCTTAAGCCCAGGGGTTTATTTGAGAGCTGGGATTACAGCCACTGACCTCCAAGTTCATTTCCATTATACTTCACTTGGTTTTAGAAGGACTTTTCAATACTGCAGCTATAATGTTTTGATAATATATAGGATCAAATACACTAATCTATCTATCTATCTTCAGTATCTCACAAAAGTGAGTACACCCCTCACATTTCAGCAACCATTTTAGTATATCTTCTCAAGGGACAATACTATAGAAATTAAACTTGGATATATTTTACAATAGTCAATGTGCATCTTGTACAGCAGTATAGATTTACTGTCCTCTGAAAATTACTCAACATACAGCCATTATTGTCAAAATAGCTAGCAATAAAAGTGAATACACCCTAAGTGATATCATCAGTATGTTGTGTAACCATGTAAAGCCACATGTCCTAACCATCATGCTTATGTTTTTGTCTGCTTGACAGGACAATACAAAGTTGTGTATCTTGTATTAGAGCAGTTAAAATTTGGTACTTTTACAATTCTCTCATACTGACCACTGGATGTTCAACATGGCCCCTCATGGCAAAGAGCTCTCTTTTGAGATTTGAGAATTAGAATTGTTGCTCTCCACAAAGATATCCAAGGCTATTAGAGGTTCAGTAACACCCTCAAATTGAGTTACATTACAGTGATCAGGGTCATATAAAGGTTTTCTAAGATGGGTTCCATTCAGAACAGGCCTTGCAAGGGTCGATCAATGAAGTTGAGTCTCGTTCTGTGCATCAGGTGCACAACCTGGCTTCAAAAAACAGATGCATGAGTGCTGCCAGCATTGCTTTAAAGGTGGCAGAAGTAGAAGGTCAGCTTGTCAGTGCTCAGACCATACGCCACACACTGCAACAAGTTGATTTGCATGGGCGCCATCCCAGAAAGAAGCCTCTTCTGAAGCTGGCTCACAAGAAAGCCTGCAAACTGTTTGCTGAAGACAACCTGTCCAAGAGCATGAATTACTGGAACCATGTCCTGTTGTCTGATGAGAATAAGATAAACGTGTTTGGCGTCGTGATGGTGTCTAGCTTGTGTGGCAATGCCCTGGTGAGGAGTACCAAGAAAATTGTGTCTTGCCTACAGTTAAGCATGGTGCTAGTAACATCATGGTCTGGGGCTGCATGAGTGCTGCTGGTACTGTGGACCTGCAGTTCATTGAGGGAAACATGGATTCTATTATGTACTGTACATTCTGAAGCAGAACATGATGCCTTCACTCTAGAAACAAGGTTGAATGGCAGTTTTCCAACATGATAACCACCCCAAACACACCACCAAGATGACAACTGCCTTGCTGAGGAAGCTGAAGGTGATGGGTTGGCCAAGTATGTCTCCGGACCTAAACCCTATTAAGCACCTGTGGGGCATCCGCAAGCAGAAGGTGGAGAAGCACCGTGTGTCTAACAACCAGCAGCTCTGTGATGTCATTATATGAGTGGAAGAGGATCCCAGCAACAACCTGTGCTGCTCTGGTCAATTCCATACCCAGAATGATTAAGGTACTAGATAACAATGGTGCTAATACAAAATACTGACACTTTGGACAAGTTCACCTATCTATCATCTTCTGTTTAGTTGATGGTAGAATTTCATTATTATGATACATGCATTTACTTATTGACTTCTATCATACTGCTGTAGTGATGTTCTACTCATGGCTGTGATGTACAGTAATTTGTAACGGCCCACTTTGTGCCCAATAACACCTCTTACCTGTGGGCTAAAAATTATTATTTTTTGTTGTTGTTGTTGTTGTAGAAGAATATGAGAATTGCAAAGAGGTTTAAAAAAGCTGAATAAAGCATTTATAAACTCACCGTTAACGTCAACTCGAGTGGTACACATTTGGATGGCCTTTTTTAGTCTTTCCACATACTTCATGACCCCAGATAAAGGAACTCTATGGTCCTCTGAGTATGCAGTGATCAGCATAGATGGGTAAAGCTGTTAAAAAAAAAAAAAAAAATTATCAAATGGCCCCTGAATGATAAAATAGATACTGAACACTACTATTTAAGAATTATAATTATAGAAATTAATACTTTTATTTAGACTTTTATAATGTTACAAAAGATTTCTATTTAAGATAAATGCTGTTCTTCTGAACCTTCTATATATCAAAGAAACTTACATATTTAGATAGAATAATGAATGATAAATGCAAGCTTGCTGAGCAGAAGAAACTTCTTTAAAAAGCATTAAACATCCAAATACTTTTGCCTTGTAGAGTATACTTGTGAAATATTATATATATTTTTTATATATAAAAATGTATATATTATTATTTTTTTTTGTAGAACAACAACAAAAATAGTTGTTTTCTATTTGAAAATAGTTTCAATGTAATTTATTCCTGTGATGGTAAAGCTAAATGTTCAATAGCCATTCAGAAATCATTTTAACACACTGATTTGGTGCTCAAGAAACATTTCTTATCATCAATGTTGAAAACAGTTGTGCTGCTTAATGTTTTTGTGGAAATTGTGATACATTTTTGTTTTCAAGGTTCTTTTTTGAATAGAATAGAAAACCAGCATTTATTTAAAACAGAAATCTTTTGTTCCATTATAAATGTCTTTGCTCTCTTTGCTTTTAATCAAATTAAAGGGATAGTTCACCAAAAATGGAACATTCTGTCATTAATTACTCACCCTCATGTCGTTCCAAACCTGCAAGACCTTTGTTTATCTTCGGAACACAAATTAAGATTTTGAAGATGAAATCCGAGAGCTTTCTGACCTGTTGTACTGGAATTGTTGAATAAAGATAGTTTTGTTTTCTTAGCACACAAAAAATATTCCCGTAGCTTCATAAAATTAAGGTTGAACCACAGATGTCACATGGACTATTTTAACTATGTTCTTACTACATTTCTGGGCCTTGAACGTGTCAGTTGCACTGCTGTCTATGCAGGGTCAGAAAGCTTTCGTATTTCATCAGAAAGATCTTAATTTGTGCTCTGAAGATCAACAAAGGTCTTACGGGTTTGGAACAACATGAGGGTGAGTAATTAATAACAAAATGTTCTTTTTTGTGTGAAACTCTTTAATGCCTTTTTTAAACATCATGCTGATACCAAACTTTTGACGTCTGAGTGATTTACCTGAGGTCTAATGTTGTGAAAGGGACAGTAAGAGGCAATGTTGTCCCTGTGTTCTTTTATACAGGGGTCTCCCCACTCCCCTCTCTCCTCTACAGTAAGCGGCAGGGAAGGGTCTTGCATTGTGTCAAGAACATCCAGAAAAGGTGCCTGGAGAGAATTACAACTTTACATAACTATAAAAATAAGGCTCAGGGAATGTGTAATCAATTAAGTATTAAAGATCCACCTGTAGAATCACAGCTCTGAGAAGTTGTGGGTTATGGTTGCACAGCGCCCCCGCTAGGACAGCTCCAGCACTGCGAGCAGTGAGGGCAGTAAGAGCAGGATGAGACACTCTCAAGTGATGAAGAGTCTGAATGCAAGCAGCAAGATCTTCCACTCCTCTTCGCTTCTGCAGCACAGAACCCGCTCGATGCCACGCTAGACCACACTCACCACCACCCCTGCCCCATTACAAACAACACAAACACAAAATAAAGATGCATTACAAAATGTCTTACTGACTCCAAACTTTTGAACAGTAATGTACCTATGAAAAAAGATGATTAGAGTTGTAGCTCAGTACCTGACGTGGCAGTAGGCTAGAGCCCAGCCGTCCTCCAGCAGCAGTCTCTTCTCAGGACTGAAGGCCATATTAAGATCAACACCATAAGCTCCATATACATGCAGGAGAAGTGGAACCTTATGCAGCTCAGACAATGCTGGCATGTGGAAGAGAGTCAAAGGTACCAGCGTACCATCCTAAAAACACAGTCATTGGGATATTATGGCTTTTTGGAAATATAAGGGCTGCTTTTTGTACCACTGTTAGACTTCCCAAATGACTCATACCTGACTGGCTGCCTGCAGGCGTGTTGTGTTGAAGTCAGTGAGGGAGATGTACTTGGTGTTGTCCTCTATTATGGAGAGCTTTTGTTTTCTGGAGTTATAGAGGTAGTGTACAGGTGGGTGCACTGGGGAGGACAGGAGGAAACCAAATGACCCTCTGTCCACAGTCCCAACACGCTGCGGTGATAAATCACAGGCCCAGTGAGGAAGCTAAGAGTAAAGCAAAAATATTGCTGAAACGGCGTGTTATTTTTCATTTAATACATCCTTGTTGAAAGTATGAATTTAATGCCAATCTTACCAGCCCCAAAATTTTAAATGGTAGTGTACACATACATGCATCATTGTTGTCTCTAGGACTCCATGAGTGCAAATGTATCAGTTAAAATGTCATACAGTGTCTTGCGAAAGTATTCATACCCCTTCATTTATTATTATTATTTTTTTTACATTTTGTTCTGTTTCTGCCTTATGCTAAACTGCTTTAAATTCCTTTTTTTCCCCACATTCTGCACTCCATGCACCATAATGTCAAAGCAAAAACAGAATTGTCACAACTTCGGAAATTCATTAACAATACAAAACCTGAAGTACACTGCATAAGTATTCATACCCTTAACTCAGTACTTAGCTAAAGCACCTTTAAAGCCTCATGTCTTTTTGGGTATGATGTGACAAACTTTGCACATCGGCATTTGGCAATTATCTGCTATTCTTCTCCTCACCTCTTCACCTCTCAAGCTCCATCAGCTTGGATGGGGACAGACGTGCATTTGTCAGGTTTCTCCCCCAGGCTGTGGCTGGGCCACTCAAGGACATTCACAGAGTTGTCTATAAGCCACTCTTGTCATGTGCTTAGGGTCATTGTCCTGTTGGAAGGTGAACCTTCTGCCCAGTCTGAGGTGCTGAATGCTCTGGACTGGGTTTGATTAAGGCTATCTCAGTATTTTGGTGCATTGAGCATTTCTTTTACTCTAACAAGTCCTACGGTCCCTGCCACTAAAAGACAGCCCTACAGCATGAGGCTGCTACCACCACACTTTACTTTTGGGATGGTACTCTGCAGGTGATAAGCAGTGCCTGGTTTCCTTCAAACATTGTGATCAGAACTGAGGTTCATCTGACCACAGAATCTTGTTTCTCACAGTCTGAGGGTCCTTATTGTGCTTTATTTGCTAATTCCAAGTTTGTTTTCATGTGTCTTCACTGAGGAGAGGATTGAGTCTTGCCTCACCAACATAAAGCCCAGATCATTGGAGTTTTGCAGTGATGTTTGTCCTTCTGTAGGTTTCTCCTATCTCCACATATAATCATGTAGCTCAACTACAGTGACCATCAAGTTCATCAAGGCCGTTCTCCATTAATTGCTCAGTTTGATCAAACTTTTTCCATTGAGGGTAACAGAGACTACATGCTTATGTGAACCTTAAATGCAGCAAATTTTTTTTAACTGCTCCCCAGATGTGTGGCTTGATGCAATCCTGTTTCTGAGCTCAACAGGCAGTTTTGTTTTGCTCTGATATGCATTTTCAGCTATTAGATTTCAGCTTTTATTAAGATGTGTGTGCCTTTTCAAATCATATCCATTCAACTGAATTTGCCACAGGTTAACTTCACTTTAAGTGTAGTAACATCTACAAGCAATACGAATGCTCCTGAGCTAAATTTCAAAACTGTCCCAGGTAAGGGTTTAAATACTTAAGTAATGGAATCATTTAAGTTTTTTATTTTTAATAAATTTGCAAAGATGTGTAAAACCCTGTTTTTTTGCTTTATTATTATGGTGTATAAAAAGTAAATTAAAGCAGTGCAACATAAGGCAGCAACATAACAGAACATGAAAAAATACTTTTGCAAGGCACTGTGTATCTAGTACTAATACACACATAAAATTTAAATAAAACATGTCTCTTTAGCTCAGCTTAATTATAAACACACTCTAGGCTGTTGTGTATGTGAATTTGTAATTTTTCTTCACACCTGGTGAGTGTTTAACTGATAGGGCTCTTGTGTGGTAAGAGTCCGGATGTGAAGTTGACACTGTGAATCTTTCACTGTGAACACACAGTGATCCTGAAGCAGCTCCATATCTTTAATGACTGTTCCTGGAACAGCACTGAACAATGGCACCCAGTGTGACATGGATGGAGAGGTTAGAGGTGCCCTAAGCAGCTTGAGAGTAGAGAAAGGAAAAAAAATGACACACATAAACAGTGAAAACTTAGTTCTAAACAATACTGCTCAAGTCTGATACTCTTACCTGATACTCCTGGTTTGCTCCAGTGTTAGCCAGGATGAATAAATAGCTGTCTGAGTGCTCCACGTAATACAGCAGTCCAGGTTGACGGGACTGAATCAGGGTGGGGAACAAGAGAGGAGTCTTGCTATCAACAAACCACACCTCAGAGCTGATCTTACTGCTGCAATTAATGGTCACCAGCCTCTGGTCTCTGGAACGACTGACCTCCACAAAGAACCTGAGGAATGGACAGAAGACCACATCAATGCTGGTCAAAAGCACTCTTCAACAACAATTAGACACTTACTCTGGATCCTTTTCTTCATAAACAAGGGTAGTCTGGACACCAGCATTACTGAGATGTAGACGGAAAACATGTAGGCACTGGAGAGTCTCCTGTGTGCTGTAGAAGAGGACATCATCTGTGGCCCATTCTGCACAGAGAGAAGATATTTGAGGAGGAAAAGAATGTTTCTTTGTCGAGAACATTTCAATTACAGTAGGTCTTACCAAAACTGAGCACATTGTCTAAAACCAACAGGGCTTTTTGATGAAGGATGGCACCACCTAAATGAACCAACATGCATCTGGTTTCTTCATGGTGGTCTTTCTTTACAGTGACTGCCAGCATGGTCTCTGAGGGAGAGAGTCTGACCCTCTGGATGGTTCCATATCCATCTCCTCCCCAATCTGCACTGAACACCTCCAACATCTCCTGTTCATCTGTATGGAAACATTGCTTTGTTTCTAGTTGGAACTAAATAAAATGTGTTTACTGAAATTGCTTCTTTTTAGTATCTTTTACCCTGTGCCAGGGTCGATCTGTAAATCCCTTTTCCATCTTCAAAGTATACGTGATTCTGTCCTTGGAGCTTGAGCAGATGTTGATGGAATAAAGAGTCAGATTTATCACTTATAAAATTAGGTTTTATACACACTTTGCACCAGTTGCTTACCTCTGAATTTTCTGGTACTTCAGCAAACTTCCTATGAACCGAACGCAATCTTCTTTTAAAACGCTGCTCTTGATCTCTGAGTTTCTGTAGTTGGGCTTTAGACAGCTCCGCTGTAGTCTGAGAGGATCCCTAAATCGTTGAGTTTCGTCAGAGTCTGTTTTTACTGTTTTATGTATACTACTGTGTGTGTGTGTAGATACAGTTGCAATCAAAATTATTCAACCCCTCAGAGACTGCAGTACTTTACAAATACAAGCTTTTCTGAAGATCCAGGACTACATAAAAATTGCATTGACAACAGTTTACTGACATATTAAAATTGATAATGTCAATATATAATGTAATGTTTTTGATTTTTTTTAAATAACACAGCTATGTCATAATTATTCAACCCCTATTTAACATTGCTGTTTTTAAGTCACTTAGTTTTATGGTGGGGAACAAAATAGTCTACACAATTAACCCTTTAGAAACTCTATTAGAAAACAGAATTAGCTCGAGCTCATACAAAAACATACAGTTAGCCCATGTATGTGCTGAAGTTGAGTTGCTAATATGGCAAAGTCAACAGAGCTTTCACAAAAAGCTATAGAGAATACATTTTTATTATATTACAAAGACTAAAGCTACATGAAGATTTCCAAGACATTAAAAGCTCCTTGCAGCCTTATTCCATGTTGTACCAAAAAACTTTTGAGCGTCTTGAACAAAAAAGCATACTATCATAAAACTGCAATTTACAGCCAAAGACTAAGGCAAGATAACTAGACGAAAGGAGGAAAAACAATTCAATGCAGTGTATAAGATGAACACTAGACAAGTATGGCCTTCATGTTGAGGCATCTTGCCTAATACCACTTTTGACCAAGAAGAACAAAAAGGCCAACTTGAACATGCTAAAATTAATTTGGATAGACCTGTGAAGTTCTGGAAGAATGTTTTATGGAGTGATGCGACCAAACTGTAACTTTTTGGACAAGCGCTATGTCTGGTGCAAAAAAAGGCAAATCTTATAAGCAGAAGAACACCATCTCCATCGTCAAACATGGAGGTGGATCAGTCCTCCAGGAAGTGAAAATCATGACTGTATGAAAGACATCATGGATTCTTTGAAGTATCAGGTCATTTTGGCAAGAAATTTGATGCCTTGGGTGCAAAGATGGAAGCTGATGATCAATGAACTTTCCTGCAGGACAATCATCCCAAAGCATACATCCAAATCTACTTATGGTTGGTTCAGGGATCAGTCATAGAATGTTTTTGAGTGGCCTGCTCAGATGATCAGTGATCTGAAAGCTTTTTTCAGGTGAGGAATGGGCCAAGATTTCAGTAGAGTGGTGAGAGAAGCTTCTAAGCACTTACAAGCAGCGTTTATTGATGGTTTTAAAGAATAAAAGACTCTGCACCAAATTTGACTTTTGGGGGTTGAATAAATTTGAACATGAAAGTTTAGAGGCAATATGATTTTTCTTTTTTTATTATTCATCAACTTACTTTCTCAGAATTACTCAAATGTGTAATAAACTTTCTCTCATAGTGTACTGAAGCCTTTGTTAAACAGTTTTCACAAAATCTTGCAGGTCAAGGGGGTTGAATAATTTCGATTGCAACTATATATGAACAGTAATAATTACCAATTACATGTTAATTAAACCCCTTGCATACAGTCATTTTTTTTTACCCTTAATTCTTGATACTATCTTGATACTGATAAAACATGCATGTTATGAATTAACACAATATTAAGGGTAAATCTTCGAATACATCCTTTAACATGTCATGTCATCAGCAATGTATCGTTCATTTGCAGCCTGTCTAAAATACAACAGTACATGAAACGAAAACATTAGAGTGTACAGTAAGTATTAAGTCATTCCTACCTCAGTATAAAGACGCGAAATAAATGGGTGTATATTTCTCCGTAACGTTATATTGCGTGAAACTGATCGCAAAAGCAGCAGACATGAGGAGGTGATGAGACTCATTTAATGCAGCAGGATGTCACTGTCTAATTAGTGTATGATTATGAATGAACGACGTATTATTGCTACCTTAAATGTCAAAATATACAATGCATTATGATTCTGGGTAAGTATCACATTCAAAATACTCAAAATTTCCGTGCTGCCCATGTGCTGCTATGAGTAGAACAGTGGTGCATATTTACACAAGCGAGTCTGTTCTTTTGAGTCGAATCTTTTAAACGAACCGGTTGAATCAGTTCACAAATCGGTTCAGCAGTCAGGGTGAATCGGTCCGAGCAATTGTAGAATCAACAACTCTGAATTTAAACCGAAAACTGACTGGACATGTTCGACTGAAAGCCGACAAAGACAGTTTAGTGAACTGAATTAGCTGATAAAAGTGAATTTTGTTTCGTTTAATGTTAATGCACTGAATGTTTAGGTTCTTAATGGCTGTTTTATGAGCTAAATGGCTGCAACAAATTTACCTGGAACACATGATATTAAATTAAACACCGCTATTATAGAATATGCGTAATGCCACGAAAAAGCTTTTTGAATCGATTCTTTGAAACGAACTGTTCGAAAGAACCGATTCGCGAAAATGAGTCGGACTCCCCATCACTAACGGCGCTAAAATATGACATCTACTCCAGGGAAGAGTAATCGAATCAGTAATCGTAGATGATAGCCTATAGAGAAGAGTGTTCGATGACTCTGGTGCTGAATTGGATTTCCTTTCGTCCTGCAACAAGAGGAGGCGGTGTACGGAAGTAGCATGGAATTTTATTACTAAGCAACAGAGACCAGCGCATACCGGCGAATTGGTAAAAACGGTAGTAAATTGTACCGTCGACCTTAACTACATTCACAGAACAAATGCCAAATAAGCCTTTGCTTAGACTCTGCGTTTCGTTGTCGTTGTAGTTCTACTGTGATAAGTTATTTTCTGTATGAAACAGGATCAAATCGAGTAGGTTGCTCTGTCATGAATAAATTTAAAGATCCCCCGTTAGCTGCGACAGAAATGCATGCGAACAATCACCAAAATCACGACTCTCACTGTGGAACCGATGTGGCCCGTGCAAGATGGTCTCTTTTGCGACAGGTGAGGGGTGTTTAGTGGATCTCCTTCAATATGCAGCTGATTGGATGTATTTGGTTAAATAAGCGTAAATGTAATGCGTTACATAATGCGTTTATCACGTTTGACACATGGAAGTGCCTCAGCAGTGGCATTTTATGCATCTCTCACAATGCAGGTTCTGAAACAGAAGCAGCTCGATAGTTCAGATGTTCAGCAGGTGTCAGTCCGAAGATTCTCCTCCTTTAACCTGTTCTCCAAGAGCAGGGTCACTCCCTCAGAGACGGATGAGCCATCAGACGGGCAGTGGGTGGAGTACAGAAGTGCAATCTTTCCCCAGTACAGTGCCTTTCTCAGGTATGCTGGAGAAAGTGTTCAGTGCAGCTGATGAAGCAAACTTAGCTTTAGCACTCACAAGAACGTACAGTTTTATGGCATAGTTCTCACAAAGGCAAATTTTGTCATGTTTTACTCACCCTCATGTTGTTCCAAACCTACAGTTCAGGTCAGTAGTTTACATACACCTTGGAGAATCTGCAAAATGTTATTATTTTATCAGAATAAAAGGGATCATGCAAATGCATGTTTTTTTTTATTTAATGCTGACCTGAATATTTAACATAAAATATGTTTACATATAGTCCACAAGAGAAAATAATAGCTGAATTTATAAAAATGAGTTTACACACACTTGATTAATACTGTGTTGTTATCTGAATGATCCACAGCTGTTTTTTTGTTTAGTGATTGTTGTTCACAAGTCCCTTGTTTGTCCTGAACAGCTGAAGAACAGTTGTTTCTTCAGGTCCCACAAATTCTTTGGTTTTAAAGCATTTTTGTGCATTTGAACCCTTTCCAACAATGACTGTATGATTTTGAGATCTTTTTTTTCTCACTGAGGATAACTGAGGGACTCATATGCAACTATTACAGAAGGTTCAACAGTGCATTAAGTGCATTGAAAACTTTTGGAATTTGAAGATCAGGGTAAATGTAATATATTTTGTCTTCTGGGAAACATGTAAGCATCTTCTGTAGCTTCTGAAGAGCAGTACTAAATGAAAAAAAAAAACATTTAGGCAAAATGTACACATCTTTATTCTGTTCAAAAGCTCTTAATGCATTGCTTTTGCTTCTGAAGCATCAGTGAGCATTTGAAAGTTTCTGTAATAGTTGCATATGAGTCCCTCAGTTGTCCTCAGTGTAAAAAGATAGATCTCAAAATCATACAGTCATTGTTAGAAAAAGTTCAAATACACAAAAACCCTTAAAAAAAAAAAAAAAAAAAAAAATTAAGACCTGAAGGATTTTTCTGAAGAAAAGTGGACAGTTTAACTGTTCAGGACAAACAAGGGTATTGTGAACAACTATCACTTGAATGAATAAATAAATAAATAAATAAATAAATAAAATAAACACAGCTGTGGATCATTCAGGTAACAAAACAATATTAAGAATCAAGCGTATTTTTATAAATTCCAACTATTATTTTCTCCTGTGGAGTATATGTAAATGTATTTTATGTGAAATATCTTATTCAAGTCAGTACTAAATAAAAAATAACATGCATTTTGTATGATCCCTCTTATTTTGGTAAAATAATTAACATTTTGCAGATTCTCTAAGGTGTATGTAAACTTTTGACCTCAACTGGATATCATATTACTTTTTTTTTTTCTGACAAACAAAAGTTTTGAAGTATGTATCACACTGCCTTTTTCCATAAATTAAAATTGAATGTGGACCAAAAAACTCCCAAAAAAATATATTATAATAAAATATAATTAATAATAAAAAAGCACCATAGAAAAATGATAAAAGTTGCCCATAAGACTTATATACTAAGCCTATATGAAATTTAAGTTGAAAGTTATGCTCTGAAAATATCCTTCAATTGGAAATGGAAAAAAGAGCAGCTTAGACATTCTGCAAATAAGTGTTTTTATTTATTGCAGTATTATGGGTGAATGAACTATGACAGAATTTAATTTATTTTTTGTTTAACGGCTCTTTTAAGTCGTTTGCTTATGTCAGTGTACTTAAACCCTTAAATTAATTTTATTATATTTTATTTAGCTAACACTGAAGCTGAGTCATATCTATATATCTATATGATTTTTATTAATGTATTTCAGAGACAATCTTGGTCCAATTAGAGTGGATGAGGTGCTCAGCAGCTTTGACAACACAGGAAATGTCTGTGAGTATCCCTTTTGTGCATGTTCATGTCTTAAAACATATTTTTTTTTCTCCCTGAAATGGATCACAAAGAGATAATCATGTTATTTTAAAGCAGTCTGCCTACCTTCTGATTATGAATGAGCAATATCATGAACGGGTATCCTATGGCAGGCAGTAGTGCGTCAGATCAAGCTGCAGCTCCATGATGCACCAGAGGCAGGCACACTTGAGCCTTAAAAGCACCTAATTAAAAGCAACTTATTGATTCCTGCTCTCTGTGCCAGGGGTGTTAAAGTACTTTTTCTTTCCTGGCACAGGTTAGAACAGTCATGGCATGCACTGTATAGCCATACAACATATTGACTCCTGAACAATTAAATAAGCAATGTACATTTCAGGGAAATTTAAAGAAAATATTTAAGTTGGCTAAAATGATGCCTTATAAGTGAATATATGTGACTGAACAAAGTTGACAGAATCATCAGGTAGCAGATACAATGAACTGATTAATTGTTTCCTGTGAAATGTGATTCCTATGTATTGTAAATATATTTATGCCATCTTTGTATATTAATGCACACTTTGATGATAGACACTACTGTTCCAAAATTTGGGGTCAGTGAGATTTTTGTTTTATGAGAGAATTTTTAAAATACTTTTATTCAGGATTGATGTATTAAACTGATTACAAGTGACAGTAAAGACATTTCTAATGTAACAAATAAATACTATTTATATTCATCAATTAGTCCTGAATAAAATGCTTTAAAAATGGTGTTTTTCCAGAAGATACACCAGTGGCTCAGATGTTTTTAGTTGAAACTGAATCTGAAACTGTTTTATTAAAGGAAAGAATCTTGTCCCGTGTTGATTTCCAGTGGCTTGTGGGCTAATATGTCTTGAAATATTTGGCTCTTTTACTGGATTAGTGAAAAGGGGCAGCATGGCTCTCTTCTACGGCAGGGTCATCGCTTCTCTTTTCAGACCTTCCTCTCAACCACCGTTAATTGATCTTACGCATTGGTAAGCCCAAACATCTCCCCCTATGTCCTTGTCAGCTCAGCTGGGCAGGCTCATTGTCTGCAAAGGGGGGTGCCCCATGTATTACCCACCCCACATACCCAGTTTAAAATCCTCGTCTCAGGATTTGACAAGCCGAAAGGTCTCTATGTCCTCTGAGGCACTGAATGTGGATTAGCTATCCAAATGTATGGATTACGGTGATCCAACTTGTCAGGGTTGGAAGGGTTGATGGTGCTGTGGGTTTAAGTGCTGTTGTTTCCAGCAGGGATCAAGAGGGACACAAAAGGTCTTATCTGAACATGCTGGGTGGACATGAAGAGCTTTAGAGAGGCTTGTTGACCACTGGTTTGGATTCAAACATCAGCTCTTCCAATGTCATGTGCTTGGGTCAGAGTTGGTTTCGAAACTAAAGAGAATATGTACTTGTAGTATACATAGTCTGGAATAGTGATACTCATTTTAGAGGCGCTCTTTGCAGCCAGATGATGTAGTTGCAACATCTACCAGAAGGTGCTAACGAGATGATAGGTGCTTTTAGACAAACAGTATTTTTCAGAAAATTACTGGTAAATTAGGTTTAGAGATCATGTGTGAACAAAGCATGGAAATGACCATGTATGAAATCTGCTTTGGAACAGTTTGATTTCACCAAAAAGTTTACAGTAAACCCTGGTGCTTTTCATTTGTTTTTCTTAGAAAATGTTATAGTTGTCTGCATTTTGCCCCTGTATCACCTAATAAATCAAAGAATAGGTCCTTCTTAGTTTACAGGTATTTTGGCGCTGATATGTAAATGTAACAACAAAAAACTAAATGCTGTCACTTGTGTGAACTGCATTTGTTATACATTTATTGGAAAAATAAATCATTCGGCAAATTTATGTTAATTTTCATTTTAAGTTTAATGTACAAAAGCGGCCTGTATAAACTCATTTGCAAGGTTTGATTACAATGGTTGTCTAGCACAGTGGTTTTCAAACCCTGCGCTGTGACCCTCAGATTGGTCGCGAGACTTAAAAAATGGTTCGCCAGGATGATTTGAGGAAATTGTATAGCCTATATGTATGTATGTGTGTGTGTGCAAAGTTCAAGATTCAAGGTGGAAGGAAGCGGGAACCGGCAAAATTAACTTTAATAACTAAATTAACATAAACAACAAAACGAAAGTAAGCGGCAGCTGCCTCATGTGGAATCCATGTATTTTGCGCTCTGTTTTGCAGTGTTGAACATTGTAGCCAATCACAGACATATCTGTTGATTTCTGAAAGGCAATGACCAATCAGTTAGTCAATTGTGTTTCAGTTAGTCAGAATCCACTCGCCAAATTTTTGTTGAGTCCTGAGTTCTGGAAACTCTCGGATCCTCACGTTATAACCAAGTGTAGACGCAATGTAAATAAGAGAATTCTTTGTGCTGTGTAACGAGATTCATGGATTATAGCAAAATTTTCGGAGATCACGATAAACTCAAATGAGTGTCTGCTTTATAGAATTAAGCTTTGCACGCTTTCCCGTCTGTATATAGTCAACTCGGAATTTGAATACAAGATGATTTTGGTGCTGCTCAGAGGACCAAAGTGGCATACTTGCTGCAAGTTTCAGGAGTGACGTCTGTATCCAAATATAAAGGCGGAATTCAGTCGAAATCTCTTTTTCTTTCTCTCTCTATATATATATATATATATATATATATATATATATATATTGTCGCTGTTAAAAAAGTTTGAAAGCCATTTGGTTGATTAGAGAGGTCAGCTAGTTAAAGGGATAGTTCACCCAAAAATGAAAAGTCTGTCAATAATTAATCACTCTCGTGTCCTTCCAAAACCATAAGACCTTCATTCACCTTCAGGACACAAATTAAGAATTTTTTTTTCTTTTTGATGAAATCTGACAAAACAAAAATAACGACTTTATTCAACAATTTCTTCTCTTCAGTGTCAGTAGCACCACATGAATGCATTGTGTTTCTCTCGGGAAACATGTTGAAAACCGACACAGAAGAGAAGACATTGTCGAATAAAGTCATTATTTTTGTATTCACGTAGCTTACGCTTAAACCACTGATGTCACAGACTATTTTAACAATGTTATTACTACCTTTCTGGGCCTTGAGCGGGTCAGTTGCATTGCTGTTTATGCAGGGTCAGAAAGCTTTTGGATTTCATCAAAAATATCTTAATTTTTGTTCTGAAGATGAATGAAGGTCTTGCGGGTTTGGAACGACATGAGGGTGAGTAATTAATGACAGAATTTTCATTTTTGGGCGGACTATCCCTTTAACACTCACAAAATACTACCACAAAATATGAACCTCATTGGATGTTGGCAGGATACTCTTAGTCAGTCTATCCTGTGTCCTGAGTTAAAACATTCTTCAGAGGGGTCACATGATGATCACTGATCCCTATTGAAATCACGACATTCAGGCTTACTAACAGGCAGCGCTCAGTCTCAGCAGGGTTTCTTCAGAATCCATGCAGTTATCACGAATCCATGTGTGATGGTGACTTTTTCCATAGCTTAATAAGTGTTATTAGTGTGTGCGTGTTTCTTTTTATTTGAATCATGTGTTTGTTTGTGTGTGTCCAATGGCCTCCACTCACATGCCCGTCTGTTCTACCCCCTGCTTGGGCAATTATGTAGATTGGGGGACCCGGTGTACTAATTGCTCAGATTGAAGCTGTCCAATGAGGCCTGGTTAGACCTGCAGAGGTCAGAGGTCTGGCTCTCCATCTCTGCCTTATTCTGCTCTCCTGTGTTGGTGAGAGTTAATTAACGCTGCTCTCAGACTGTTTACAGGACGGCTCGCTGACCAGACTCAAGCCCTCATTACTGCAGACCGGCCTGTTGAACGTGCGCAGGCAGGGGCCAAAATTAACACTCACCAAGCGCCAAATGCTAGTCAGAACTGTCTTTGGTGAGTAAATAAAACAGTTTCTCGCCAATTGGCTGGAAACTGTATTAGGAACTACCCTGTTGTTGTAAGCAATGTGAACAATTGAAATCAATCATATATGTGACCCTGGACCACAAAACCAGTCTTAAGTAGCATGGGTATATTTGTAGCAGTAGCCAAAAATACATTGTATGGGTTGAACTTGATTGATCAGTAATATGCATTGCTAAGCACTTAATTTGGACAACTTTAAATGTGATTTTCTCAGTATTTAGATTTTTTTTTGCACCCTCAGATTGTAGATTTTCAAATAGTTGTATCTCAGCCAAATATTGTCCTATCCTAACAAACCATACATCAATGGAAAGCACATTTGTTCAGATTTCAGATGATGTATAAATCTCAGTTTCCAAAAATGTATCCTTATGTCTGGTTTAGTGGTGCATGGTCACATATACGTATTATATACATTATACTATGTGACACTAAAATATGACTGGTAAATTTAGTCAATTTATACAAAGTTAATTTTGAATGCTGTGTGTAAGAGCTACATGTCAAAGTTCCCAAAGCTCATCATACGCAGTCAAAGTGTCTTCAATCAGTGCCACTGGTGAAAAGGCCAAAAGCTGCTTTCATGATAAAGCCACCTACAGGAAATATTGTCTGTGTTTGAGTGACCCAGAACTGACCGGGACTCTGTGCTGAATAATAAATGACTGACCCAGATTAAAGTCATTATGTGAAGCATTATTATAAAACATAATGTTCTTTTTCTGGCTATGTGCAAGATGGCATTATAAAAGGATTTGCTCCTCCATATAAGCACGAGTATAAAAGCAAATGTTCTTAATCACGGCTACAGGGGTCAGCAGTGGGGCGAGCTGTATCAGAGCTAAGAGACGTGATAAAGGGAACCCTGAAGGAAAGAAATTACAATGCTAGACTTTACAGGGATATTGTGCGGGGTGTAATGCCACAGTAATTACCAACATACCTTAGCAGCCAGGTAACACTTTTTCTTTTGTTGCAAAGGTCCCTTCTAGTCTGGAATTAGAAGGGAGAGGGGGTGACTGAAGAAAGTAATAACACCCTAGAAATTCACACTCCAGACTTGATTATTAGACTTGTCCTCCATCATTTTTCAAGATTTGTGCACCTTTTGCCCCTCATGGATTACATTTTTGACTATTCACTTGTCTGCGAACTAACTAGCCTCAAAGGTAACGCTAGACTTTTGATAAGGAAAAGACTTGATTAAATTTTTTTTAAAATATTTGTTTGCACAGTTTTTGTTTTACTCAGCGTCATGTCGTTCCGAACACAAAGACCTTCTTTCACACAAATTAAGATATTTTTGGATGAAATCTGAGAGCTTTCTGACCCTGCATAGACAACAATGCAACTAAAATGTTTTATGGCCCAGAAAGGTAGTAAGGACATCGATAAAATAGTCCATGTGACATTAGTGGCTCATCAGGGTGAGTAATTAATGATAGAATTTTTATTTTTGGTTGAGCTACACCTTTAAACATGTAACTTAGTTTTATGAAACCATTAGAAGTGATTTTTCCACAGGTTCTAAAACCTTTCAAGAGCAAAATTATTGCCACAAAGTGTCTAACTTGTATCTACTTCAAAGAATGCCATGGTACTTCCATGGTACATGGGCAGAGACTATAGTTGTTCAGTGATTAATGTTTAATCACTTTTTTCTACAAGGATACCCAAAAGTATGGAAACCCGTTTTTGCCACTGAAAAAAAAAAAAAAAGTTAATTGCAACTTTTTATCTCACAATTCTGACTTTTTTTTCTCAGAATTGCATGATACAAACTATAACAATTCTAGAAAAAATGATAAAAGATAAAAGCTCACAATTCTGACTTTGTTTCTCAGAATTGTATAAATCCGCTTTAATTACTCACAGTTGCGTGTTATAAAGTCAGAATTGTAACATAAACATCAGTCAAAATTGGACTATATAACTCACGATTGTGAGTTTATATATCAATTCTAAGATAAAATCTTGCATTTGCAAGAAAAAAGTCAGAATTGCAAGATACAAACTCACATTTGCAAGAAAGAAGTCAGAATTGCTAACTTTTGTCTCGCAATTTGGATTTTATTTCTTGCAATTGTGAGTCAGAATTGTGACTTTTATATAAAGTCTGACTTTATAACTCGCAGTTGCAAGCTTATATTTCAAAATTCAGAGGAAAAAATTCAGAATTACGAGTTTATATCTGAATTCTGAGAAAACAAGTCAGAATTGCGAGATACAAACTCACATTTGCAAGAAAAAAAGTCAGAATTGTAAGTTTTTATCTCTTAATTCAGAAGAAAATGTCATAAATGCTAGTTTTTTTTCTCATAATTCTGACTGTTTCTCTCAGAATTGTATAAGCGCATTAATTATTCGCAATTGTGTGTTATAAATATCAGGTTTTTTTATACGTCAAAATTGGACTTTATAACTCGCAATTGTGAGGTTATATATCAATCCTGAGATAAAATCTTGCACTTGCGAGAAAAAGTCAGAATTGCAAGATACAAACTCACATTTGCGAGAAAAAAAGTCAGTATTGCAAGATACAAACACATATTTATGAGAAAAAAGTCAGAATTGCTAGCTTATGTCTCACAATTTGGATTTTATTTCTCACAGTTGTGAGTCAGAATTGTGACTTTATATGAAGTCGCAATTCTGACTTAATAACTCAGTTGCAAGCTTATATCTTACAATTCTGAGGAAAAAATGCAGAATTCCGGGTTTATATCTGAATTCTGAGAAAACAAGTCAGAATTGCGAGATCCAAACTCGCATTTGCAAGAAAAAGTTTTTATCTCTTAATTCAGAGGAAAGAATGTCATAAATGCTATTTTTTTTCCTCACAATTCTGACTTATTTTCTCGCAATTTTGATTTTTTTCATCAATACTTGTGAGAGGCAATAGCATTTTCACATTTTTTTTATTCAGCGGCGGAAATGGGCTTCCATACATAGGCCTTTATTTCTCTGTGAGTAAGTGAATGTGTATCTCTGTGCTCCCCTTGGACTTGTAAGTGATTAATGTAATGTAGTTAATTTGTCTCTCATTTCTCTCCGTCTATCAGAGTGCACTTTTCTGTCGTCCCATTGGTGCGTTTGTGGACCCCCTCGATGCTCGTATTCACCCTTGCGCCTGTATCGAACCCCCCACCACCCCCCCTCCTGGTTTGCCTAGCAACTATGCCAGGTCTCCAGCAGCCCTAATGTACTTGATGATGTTTTAAAACAAATAGATCATTTATCTGATTAGCGTCTTGGTGGAGAACAAGGCATGTGAATAGCCACCTCTTACTCAGAGCTTGGGCAGCACTCCAAAAAAACCTGACTCCCGGGAGGGATGAGCGTGTGTGTGTGTGTGTGCGCGTTCACGCACTGTCTGAATGTATGTTTGTCTGCAAAGCACTCAATGTAATGACTCTCACACACTTATTTTTGTAAGTGCTGTCTCTTGGTTTACATGTATGTCAGCTAATTAGCAGAACTAACATGCCTAATGTGTGTTTTTTTGAATAGGCTTTTATGTTTTTAGAAACGTTAATTCATGTTAATATTTCTAGTGCTGTCAAACGATTAATCACGATTAATCGCATCCAAAATAAATTTTTGTTTAGATAAAATATGCGCGTACTGTGTATATTTATGTATATATATCACACATACAATATATATTTTGAAGATATTAACATGTATTTACAAGCATATATTTTATTTCATATAATTTATATTATATATAAATATTAGGGCTGTCAAACGATTAATCGCATCCAAAATAAAAGTTTATGTTTACATACTATATGTGTGTTTACTTTGTATATTTATTATGTACATATAAATACATACACATACATGTGTATATATACGTATATATATTTATACCTGTATACAATTTAGATTATAAATAAATATAAATATTTTAGATATAAATCTAAAATATTTTTCCTTAATATATACATGCATGTGTGTGTGTATTTATATACTGTATACATAATAAATATACACAGTACACAAATATACAGTATGTAAACACAAACTTTTATTTTGGATGCGATTAATCGTGATTAATCGTTTGACAGCACTAATAAATATATTTAATATGCAAACATAACATATTTTTCTTAAATATATACATGCATCATACATGCATATACATAATAAATACACACCGTGCACACACATGTGAACAAAAACTTTTATTTTGGATGCGATTAATCTCGATTATTCGTTTGACAGCACTTTTTTCTGTTTTTGTCTCTTTAATTATAAGTCAAAATAAATAATTTTTTTAAATATTATCATTTTATCTCCTTTTATGCACTAATTGTAACATTTTTGATCAATATAAGTCGATAATTATTTTAATTTTATGGCCAATAACATAAATGGCCATCAAATTCTGTACTATTTTATCTAAATCATTTAAAAATAAGTTCAAATCAATAATTTTGAATTCTGCGAGTAAATGTAGGCATCACAACATTATATTGTACACAGTATGTAAAATTTAAACTTGTTTTGAGCCTTTTTAAAGGTTTAGGTGTTATTAAATTATTGTGTTTCTAAGTATTAACTTTAAGTGTGTGTAAGGTGATGGCAAAGGTAATTTAAAAGTACAAATCGGAGATGTGACCATGAAAAGTTAACTAAAACGTTAAATGTATTGAACAATAAATATTGATAAAGATCAGACGAGAACAGTGATGAAACTGATGTATTGTGTATGTTTAGTTCATTGGCCTTAAAATGTTTATTTAATTAGAATGAATTTGTACGTTTCACCTTGGCAGCATAGATCACATACGTTATTTGTCAAATCAAACAACTTTGATGGTTGTCAAGGTCAGTTCTCTAAGGTCGCAGGCATTAGTGAAGAGTGCTGAGTCGCTCGGTGTCTCAGTGACAGCTGATCGGGGGCTTCTGGATCCCGAAACGCTCCCCCTTTCCAGCCCCCCCTCTGTTGGACTCGGTGCAGCCTGCCTTTTGTATTTGACCAGCCAGCCCGAAAGCTGGGGGCCGGTGCGGCTCGGAGGGAGAGCCAGTGTGGAGAAAGGGAGCGAAGAAAAGGAGAGAAGTAATTACGTCCAGTCATTGAGTTCTGAAGATCCCCCCCAGGTTCATTACAGGGGCCCTGCACTGGCGACAAAACGTCGGCCATTTGGAGCGAAAGGAGCAGGAATGTTTTGGAGGAATATGACACCTCCAGATCCCTGCGCTGGCAAGAGAAGCAAGATTAAGAAGCCCACACCCCCTGCTTTTTGGGTTGCGCCGCAGAGGAGTTGTGTAGAAGCGGGCTGATTGCTTGGCTTGCCTATTGTCTGCACTTTTTCATATGTACCGCAAGCCGCTTCACATCACTAGCTTTTCAGGACAGGACAGAGGCCCCACACTTTTATTTTTTTGTCCGCTCTTATCTTTCTTTCCAAGCGCTCTAGATATGTTACGACTTAATATAAAAGTATAAACATGTTTATAACATATAAATTAAAACTGCCATCATTTGCTCACCCTCATGTTGCTCCAAACTTGCGTGACTTTGATGTTTTAAGAATCGCCTGAGTGTCTTTTGTCTAGCCAATGTTGGATCCCATCCATTTTTGACCCCATTTTCCAAAATGTGACCCTGGACCACAAAACCAGTTACAAGGGTCAATTTTTTGAAATTGAGATTTACACATCATCTGAAAGCTGAATAAATGGGCTTTCCAGTGATGTGCTAGGATATGTTAGTATATGACAATATTTAGTCGAGAATATTGTCTAAATATTCAGAAAATCGCCTTAAAAGTTGTGCAAATGAAGTTCTTAACAATACATATTACTAAACAAAAAATAAGTTTTGATATATTTATAATAGGAAAATTACTAAATATCTTCTTGGAACATCTTCATGGATCTTTACTTTAATATCCTAATAATTTTTGGCATAATTTTGACCCATACAATGTATTTTTGGCTGTTGCTACAAATATACCTGTGCTATTTAGGACTGGTTTTGTGGTCTATTTGTGGTCATTTTTAGTGTTACATACAGGTTTGGAACAACATGAAGTTCGCTAAACTTTCTAGCCTAGTTGTGAATGAACACTTCGCCTCGTTTCTACCTTCTCACCCAGCTCAAAGCGGCCCACCTCTGTTCCAGCAGGTTGGTTCCTGTTTCATTGTCTTGGTGGAGTCGTGAGGGGACGTAATCTTCCGCAGAAAGGAGAAGTCATTTATTAGTCCCAGCCCAGGGGTTCATGCTTGACAAAACGCATTGAGGGTGGGCCGACCAATGGGAATGCAGAATTAGGGGAGTGCTGTGGGGGTGACGTTGCTGCCTCTTTCACCCACCTCTCCCGGCCCATCCGGCCCAAAAGGATTATGGGGGATTGATGTAGTGCTGGTCCAGTGGCCAGATGATGCCAAGCCTCCCCACTGAGCTTTTTAGGTACGTCCCAGTAAAAAAAAAAGCCTTTCAAATGTAACACAACTGTACGTTTGGGTAGAAGCCGTGCGCGTGATCTTGACATACAGTATCTGACTGAGAGAGAACGCACTATTGTTTAGTAAGTACACCAGTTAAAGAGCCTGCCAACACCCACCCCTTCTCCAGCACACAATCACATCACACTCTGTATAACAGTTTGTGCCACACAAAGATGCACACAATGATACTCGTACACGCACACACACCCACATTCCCTCCAAACAATCCAGTCGATGCTTTTTCGCTGCTTTGCCAAGTGGCTTTTTACAACTGTTCCACAATGGAGAAGCTAATTACTGTAGATTTGGAGAGCTGGTTAATTGATCGTGCTAGCGTCCTAATTGCATCTCTCTTACCTGGGGCCTCTGAAATGGCAGTGAATGCCTCTCATATGACCTCTGTGTTTTGACACAGTGAGAAAAACACATTGCCGAAACTCTTCACGGGGATACTTGTGGAGAGAAGGCATGTTTATTTAGGTGTTTTTTTTTTTTTTTTTTAGATCGGCCGTTTTTAAACCTCTCGTGGTGGTTACACGGCGGTCTCCGCTCTAATTGTTTTAGTTTTTTTTATTGTGTCTGATGAGTGTCCAGTTGGGGGCACTCTCATACTTTGCTAAATGGTTAGTCTGCCCTTATCTGATCGGACAAAAATTCCCGGTGTTCGTTCCATTTTAAAAGGTGTAAAAACTACAACTTTCTAGACCAATCAAATGATTCCCACTCGCTGTGTTGCTGAAATTGCAGCGGCAAACTCACTAAATTGATGCTTAATTCCTCTCGTGATGAAGATATTAATTGAGGAGTGTCACATTACATTGCGTGAAGAGGTAATTCAGTCTATCTGAACTCGCACACTTGTTCTGTCGCTCGCTCATGTTCCGTTGCCCTCGCTGCGAGTGTGAGCTGAAACCCATATAGCGTGCTCCAAAGTGGGGCATCACTAATCAATGCGAATCATTTAAGTCCATTCTCTCCTGTGCCACAAAACCCAGCGTTTTAGCAATCAATTCAAAACAAGTGCCATCGGCTTTTCCAGTCCGTGGTGCACGTAGCTTTGCGTTGGGACCGAATGCGGCTGAACTCGGCAGGAATGCGTGCGTATGTGTGTGCGTCTGCGTAAGCGCACGCATGTTTTCACCCGCTTTTTCTCTTCAGTTAAACGTCTGTCTACATTTGTGTGTACTCTTGTGTGTATACAAGAGCTCTGCATCAGATTGAATTAGCCAGTATTGTCCTGCTCACTAAAAGGGGGCTATGCTATTAGCAACCTTTCTAAGGACCGCCGCATCCTGCACCAGGCAATCAGATCACTCAAGAGCCTCTTTCCCCTGCCGTGACCTGGGCTCCGGGCCCGCGTCTGGTAAAGACCGCTTCTCTAATGTCCCTCTCCAGCCTCTACTAAGCCCCCACCAGCCAGCGGCGAGCCCCCTGCGTCCTTCACCTCACACAGGGGAAGAAAGACAAGGTCACGCACATGGAGAAATAAAGGAGAAATGATTCCCATTCAATTGAGGTGAAGCATTCCATTTAGCAGCTAGCCCCGGGCTGCCACCGGGAGAGAGCTCTAACTGGCCAGTGCATGCACCATGCACATTGCCCAACTGTGGGTGCACGTTATTTGAAGAATCTGAATGCATGGCTTTGACAGGCTATTACTGTAAATAATGAAGAGATGGGCTGCAGATATGAAGCGATCAGACACAAGCTTGTGGCTGTGAGAGAGAAACTGAGAGGGTGTGGAACGGAAGGACAGTTGTATTGTTCTCGCCTCTGCTATTGTGGGCTTGATATAAGACACATTCTTTTCTGCTGTCTATTGTGGATCGTTTCTGTGTCAGTCATGGCCTAAAACTCCTGCAAAATTACTATGAATATAAATTATAGTACAGTTATGGTAGCTGATGGCTATATCATGGTATTTTCATATACATTATGGCATTGAATGACTTGATATGATGTGAACCTGGACCACAAAACCAGTCTTAAAGTCCCCATGAAATCAAAATCAAAGTTTTTTTGACTTTTAGTATGAATATGTTAGCCTGAAGGTTATCTATAAGCTAGTGTGCTCCAAAGCAATGACGAAATTTGTGTTTACAAGATATTAGCATTCAAAACGTAGTCTCTCACTTCCGCCAATATGAGCCAATGAGTTTGATGACATCACGCTGCACTTCAGAATTCAAATTCAAATCAAATTCTCTCTAGTGTCCCGCCCCCTACACTATAAATAGACATTGAAGCTGTGGCTGAGATGACCAGTCACTTGTTCACAGTGTTAGTGTTTTCTGTATGGTGAATGGCATGTAGTACACAATGTAGGCAATAGGAAACGATTTAAATAGTGTAAATATGCTTTCCATTGAGGCAACTGAGGTCTGGTTTCGCGTTGTTACGCGAACCGCGGCAGCGCGCACAGTCTACTCCGGTCTATACTCCAGACTTTGGCTCCGGTCCAAAAACCCGATCGCACGGAGCAGATTATATGCGCGAGTCAGCATGTATTAAACTACTCAGCCTCATCATGATTATGACCACTGTTTTGTTTTAGTACCAGTTTAATATTGAATCTAGTGGTAATCAATTAGACTGCGGCTGTCATAAGCTTTTAAATGCGTCTTTACCAAGCGCAACGGCTCTCTGGCAGGAATAAATGGAATGCTTTTGGCTACTTTAAAAAGTGGGCGGGGCTGATCGATATATCCCTCCCTGTTTCAGTTGGAATTACGTCACCGCATAGAATAACGCACTTCAGTGGACCTTTTAAAGCCCCGTTCAGACTGTCAGCCCAAATTCGATTTTGTGCATATCTGGATGGAATCCGATTTGAATAACTGACTGTCCACACTGTGTACCACAACTGTTCATATCCGATTTGTGTTTCCTTTAACGGAATGTGTGTTGATTTCTGTGGCAATGCTGTTGCGTTGTTATGCCAACGCTAAAAACAGCAATATAGTTTGCAATACAGATGCAATTGCGCTGCCGTCGCACTTGATTAATATCTTGTTGCCGTTGTGTTGGATTATATTTTATCTTCTGAGGCAGCTGCATAAATGCAGGAAGCAAAATGTGCGACTTTACTCTGTGCTGGTCAATACGGCTGGTATACTCACCTCTTTGTCTTTTCCCGGTTGACTTACAGTTTGCAACAACACAAGCATGTTTCTGCAAACATATTTCTGTTTTCCACAAAAACGCCTGACGTGTTTACGTTTTACGTGGCGTGAAAACGTGAAAAAGCTACGCTAAATCTGATCTGAACAGTCAGACTGGCTTGAATCGGATTTGCACAAATCGGATTTCATGTAGTTCATTGCGGTTCAGATTACCTGAATATGATCGGATTTCAATCAGATTTGGGCTTTTGTCAACTATTGATCAACTTTTGTTTTTGACTGCTAATATGCATAGCTAAGAACTTAATTTGTACTTAAAATTTAAAGCAGATTTTCTCATTTTTGCTCCATCTGTCTGTCTACTCAATTGTTGTTAATAATTATGTATAGCGAAATGAGTTATTCCCATGAATACATGCCCATGTCATATTTCTCACCAAAATCAAATGAGGAAAAAATCTTAATTTACTCATTCATTGGTTTATTTTTTATTCTTACTGTACTTTTTTTTATCAGTACTAATTTTTGTATTAGTAAAAAAAAAAAAAAAAAAAAATCAGGTATACAGAAGTGGTTGAATTCCATGAAAATTAGCCCATGTCACATTTCACACCAAAATCAGGAAGGGAGGAAAAGAAGCAATTTTATTATTTATTTTTATTCAATATTATTTATTTATTTATATGCTTGTTTGTAAAATATTTAATACATATTTCACACCACAATCAAATAGGGCCATACTTATTTTGTTTTAATAATTATTTTTTTGTAAATAATTGTGTAAAGAAAATTCAAATTGTAAATTTGCATTATGATAATTGTATAATAATTAAGCATAATAATTTCTATTACCATAATGTGTCTGGACATTTAACTTTTTTTTTTTTTTGTAATGGCTACTATTTTCTGTGGTTATTCTTATTTTCTGTAGCTATATTAATGGTTACATTGGTAACACTAGACAAAAAGGTGTCATTTGTTAACATTTTTTTAATGTATAACTAACATGAACAAACAATGAACAATACATTTATTACAATATGTATTAATCTTTGTTAATGGTAGTTATTAAACATACAGTTGTTCATGTTAGTTCACAGTGCATTCATGTTAACAAACACAACTTTGTAAATGGTGAAATTAATATTAAATAAGATGCTGTAGAAGTATTGTTCATTCTTAGTTCATGTTAACTAATGTAGTTAACTAATAAACCTTATTGTAAAGTGTTACCATTACAGTAATATTTAATAATGTATTTATACAAAAAAAAAAACAACAACAACAACTGTGTATATATAAGGCAATGGAAATAATATTTTAATAAGAATTGAGAATAGGCTTCATTTTCTTTCATCAAAATAATTCAAATAAAACACCAAATAATTGGCTTTTTTTTTAAAGTGTCACTTTCTTATCGGGCTTAAGGAGTCAGACTAGTAGAAGAAAAGGGTAAAGCTGCAGGATGGTGTGTATGGGAGAAAGATTAATCTCTTGAGTAGACATGCTGCTTCTCGTCTGGATATGCAGAAGTTCATTATTAATATTGATAGAGATGGACAGCGAGAGAAAAGGACAGTGAGAGGTTGAGAGATGCACAGTACTGGCCTCTATCACACACATGCGCACACACACATACAGGGTCAGTAATAACAGCGGGCAGGCTCCATTACTCCCACAGTCGGAGTGTTAAGTGCTGTCCTGGTGTCAGTGGAAGATCAATGGCCAGTACTGTGTCGCAGTCAACGCAGCCCTGCCAAACAGCCCAGGGGTCAGAGGTCACTCAGCCAGACGGTCCAGAGGGCGTGGCAGCCCTTAGGGGGTGGCATCACCACAGCGACCCATCGATACCCAGGCGGGGCAACAGAGTGCTAATGCCCTGCTGATGGAGGAGCTCCCTGCCCCCGAGGACCATTAGAGAGTAACACACAAACACAAGTGTACACATGATGCATTTACACTCCTCTCTTACAGATACATACATGCCGCCGCACATTAAAAGAGTGACCTGAGCACAAGATCGCTCGCCCTGGGCTCGTCACCTATGCTTTGTCAAAGACAAGCGTGCACTAATTAATTTGGCTTGCGGTCTGTCTCAGTGACAAGTGCATTATGGATACTCACAGATATTGATCAGATGCCCATATGGCCAATCATTGCCTCAGCTTTGTACGTCTACAGAGACGGTTTGTCAATTATGATGCCTCACACACTAACCCTTGTAATTAAACACAAAAGTGGCATTGGGACTTCAGTTTAAGTCATTGTAACTCATACAAAAGCAAAATCCACATTGGCCACATTAGGGCCATCATGATTCCTCAATTCAGTTTGTTTCAACTGGATTTTTAAAAATCCCCAATTGGATTTTGTGGCGCATTCCACAGACGAGAATCCATGAAATGCATTATACAGTGTTTTCACAATGCGTCATCAATCGCCCATGTTGGCATCACTAAACATAAACAATGCCACTGAACTGAACAAAACATATTTTGCTTATTTTTGCTGCTGAAAATGATCAATTATTGTCATGTTTTGAGCTGTACTAATCGGTCAATCTGGGAATAACATTTAGAGCACTATAGGCTGACAAAAAGGAGAAGAGTGCAAAAAACTGTCTGAGGAACAAGAGGTGTTTGTGGTTGGCCAAACTGAACCAAGAATCTTGACAATATTTGTGTTTGTTCTTATCATTTCTGATCAGGTAGGTGAAATACTAGTAATACTCCTGCTTACTAAGTCCTTCTCTGTATGATTTAGCAGCCTCCACACGTTTTTTCCTTGGTTTAAACAGCATAAATTAGCAGAACAAATTCAGTAGTACATTAACCATGCAATCCATGCCGTTGTTTACATCCGAGCATTGCCAATATGGCCACGCATCGGGGAAACCAAATCGACCAAATCGTGATGTAAATGCAACCCCTCTATTAATTCGTTTTCCAAGGCTGCATGATATATTAAATCTATTTAAAATCATAATAAAACATAATGCTATTGTGAATTCACGACCAGTACGGTTCAATTATCATGCTTATTTAGGTTTAATATATGCGCTTTAATTATTTACGTGCGTGTAGTTATGTACCTGCGTCTCAGAATGGCTTAAAGGTTAAATGCTGCTCTAACACAAACTATTGTCATTTGTGTGTGGAGCATCTCAAAATCCATTTCTGCATATTGCTGTGAGTTAGGGTTTATTATAACATTCATCTGGGAAGGCAACGTCCCACCTTTCAGATTTGTAAATCATTTATAAACCTAACTAACTGTTCATCGTGATTTCAAAATAAAAGTTTAAACCCTTGCTGAGAGTTTACACGTTTTGAAGTCCACATATTCAGTTACAGTAGCTGTAGCATTTCTGTCATCTAGAAATGGCCAAGTATTAAAGATTAAGTGAACATTTGAATTAAATGTTGTTTAGTCAATATTAAGCAAGGATTAGATCTCTTAAGCTATTTTCGATCGAATTTGAGCCGAATTCTGACTCATGCGACTCTTTTTTTTGAGTCGGGCCGAATTTCAGCTTTGACGTACATCATTTGTTGTGCAGTTTTCGTGCAGTGTACAGGGGGGAATGAGAAGCGATTAGCCTCTCCCGACAGCTAATCGGATGGTCAGGTGAATTTCTGACATGTCAGAAATTTTGGTCGCCCCTCATGAGGATATCGCACAGTTAAAGCAGAGCTGCGAACTGACTGCCCTAAACTCAGTGTTTTGCCCTTACTGTGCCTGCGCAAAATTAAACTTTAAACATTCAATCTCTAATGCAGCAAGAAAGAGGGAGATCTTTTGATAAAACAATGTTATTATCACGGGAAATGTGAACAATTGTCCATCATTTTGCACTTAATAATAAAGACAAACACGTCACAAAATTATAAATATTTCAGTTTTAAACCATGAAGGTGAGCCAGTGGATGATGCCACAAAAACAATTTGCAAACTGCATGAGCGTTATGCCCGTGAAGAAGTTTTAAACAGTCAATTTGTTTAGCTATGGAAAATGAAAGTAAAAACTTTCGGCATCTGACTCTGCATTAAGGGCACATAGGGTGCTCTCTCAGAGTAAACTAAAAACATATTGGGGTATTCCCTTAATTTCCCTTAATGGCTACTATACTTACTGAAAAAAACAACAACAGAATTTAAGTATTTCATTTTAAACAAGTGGTATTTGGAATTTCCTTGTCTGTAATAAAGGTCTTATTTGCAAAGATGACTGATTATCACAATGGTTGAGAATTTTTATTATAGGCCTATTCATTGTGTAATATATCTAAATGTTTTAAATAATTTTCAATGAGGTGTAAGTTAATTTAATATTTTATTAACTGTGCAGTTGTGCGGTTACAAATGAATTATAGTAGACCTAAATTTAATAATAAAAGAATCATAAAATTAACAACAATAATTTAATAATTGTAAATGTCAGTTCCTCTCGACAGCACAGATAGCTGATTTTTTAAAATGAATGAATGAATTAATTTATTTTTAAGATTAAGATTATTTTTAAGGCCATCTCTGGCTATTGTCCAGTGTAATCGTCTGCGCAGCTCGAGTAGCCTATTTCACATGTATAGTGTGAGCACGTAAATCATGAGCTTTGGCTTTACGTCGCATGCGATTTGCTCATACAGTAGTTAGTACTTTAAGGAAATCTTACAAAAGTCGCACAGAATTTCTCCTCGACGAAAACACGGACGGGATCGTGGAGTCCATGCTTAAAAATGGAATAGGCCTACTCTAGCATAGAGACAGAGTGACACGCATCATAATCTGAAAACCACACCCACCGGGGGAGGGGGGGGACAATCCAACATTCTCCATTGCCTTTGTATTGCGGCACGTTGCCTCCTTGTCATTTCTGACTTATAACAAAAAACAGAGCAATGTCTGAAAGCTGCTGTGTGACAAGGTGTACAGAAAACAAGCTAAAAAAAACAGAACTATGTTTTTATAAGCTGTCGACCCAAAAAACAAGCATTTAGAGACACAAAAGTAGAGCACAACGTGTCAAATTACTAGAGAACTGCGCCCACTGGTGCAAAACTTAATCGGCGACAGTAAACATTCTTTTTTTAACCATGTTAAATGATTATTTCACCACCCTATGTAAACCTGAAAGGAGGAGATATGTTGAGAAACTAAATTTTGTTTATGTGTGTCAGTGCTCCTTTTCCTTACCTTCCGTTTGTTGGAGAAATGATCCAATTGAATGGCCCATCATGAAATTCCATGACATCTACAACTATTTGTGTCCTTAAACGCTCGTTTGGTCGACAGCTTATAAAAACATAGTTCTGTGTTTTTTAGCTTGTTTACTGTACACCTTGTCACACAGCAGCTTTTAGACATTGTTCTGTTTTTTGTTATAAGTCAGAAATGACAAGAAGGCAGCTTCCCGCAATACAAAGTCAATGGAGAGCGTTGGATAGTTTTTTCCCCCCCCGGCGTGGGCGTGGCCTAAATGCGCTCTGTCTCTATAGTGTGGAATGCCACGGAATTCATCAATTTTTGCAGGAATAAAATAAAAGTAGGTTTGTCACTTCATTCGAATTGCGATGTCTTTGTATGTATGAATAACAGAGATGCTGTATTGTTTACTACACAGATACTGATTTTCAGCCTCTGTGTCTCACTATATGATGACATTAACATAATTTTACTGTTTCATTTGAGAAAACTAGTCTAGTATCATAGTGTATACACAGAAACTTCACTGCAAGCTGTCAAAATAAAAGTACGGTTTAACGAGTAAAAAAAATATATTGCTCATGTATTTCTTTTTGTACAGTATAATCTCTTAATCTCCAGAGCTGCTCCGACAGTCACTTCATGATAATTTTACCGTTTCATTTGAGAAAACTAGTCTAGTATCATAGTGTATACACAGAAACTTCACTGCAACCTGTCAAAATAAAAGTAATATATTGCTCATGTATTTCTTTTTGTACAGTATAGTAACCATTAACCTAGGGGAAACACTATTTATTAGATACATTATTAATTTTTTTTGAAAGATTCAAATCTACAATTGTATGATATTTCTAATAATTAATAATTAATGGCAAAATATAAGCGTTTTCACTCATCTATTAACCTTCTTTTTACTAACAGTTATTAATCATTTCCGCATTCTCTGCTCAAATTATTTTGAATTTGCTTGTGAAATTGATATTTAACCTGAAGGATACATCCATTTAACCTCGCTTTGTCTTTCTTCACAAGTTTTGTCTCACACTAAATGGACTGACAGTACAGTGAGATCTGATCTAATACTAATCATACAAGCAGACGTTATTTTTGTTGGCAAGTGTTTAGATGGGTGAAACATATAGCTGCTGGTCAATACAGATACTCCGATTGTTCTCTCTGAGGTCATCACTGCTGCTGGAGTTGTAATGGCTCTCTAGTGTTCGCACTCCACTCTCAGCCTCCATCTACCTACAATCTAGTGACCCCTACCACTCTACCCCTTCTCCCTCTCTCATCTTTTTCACTATTTCGTATTTCGGGTAGCATTTTATTCCTTTACTGCACTTTCTGGCGATGACCTTGGGCTGTGAGCCTTCTAAAGCATTTGGTTTGCTCTCTTCCTTTTTCACAGGACACGAATACTGTTTGGTCATAGCCCATCATACAATTTATTGTATTGTAGTGTAGTTTAGTTTAGTTTAGTGATTTGAAATACCATTTCCTGGAGCACTTTGTCATTGTGTATGGTCATAGCCTATTATATTATTTTATTTTATTTTATTTTATTTTATTTTAGTTTAGTTTAATTTAGTAATATAAAAATATAATTTTCTGGAGCACTCTATCATTTACTTTGTCCTAGCTCATCATACATTTTATTTTATTTTATTTTATTTTATTTTATTTTATTTTATTTTATTTTATTTCAGTTATATAAAATACAATTTTCTGGAGCACTCTATCATTCTGTTTGGTCATAGCCCATCATACAATTTATTGTATTGTAGTGTAGTTTAGTTTAGTGATTTGAAATACCATTTCCTGGAGCACTTTGTCATTGTGTATGGTCATAGCCTATTATTTTATTTTATTTTATTTTATTTTATTTTAGTTTAATTTAGTAATATAAAAATATAATTTTCTGGAGCACTCTATCATTTACTTTGTCCTAGCTCATCATACATTTTATTTTATTTTATTTTATTTTATTTTATTTCAGTTATATAAAATACAATTTTCTGGAGCACTCTATCATTCTATTTGGTCATAGCCCATCATACATTTTATTGAATTGTATTGTAGTTTAGTTTAGTTTAGTTTAGTTTGGTGATTCGAAATACCATTTCCTGGAGCACTTTGTCATTGTGTATGGTCATAACCTATTATTTTATTTTATTTTAGTTTAATTTAGTGATATAAAAATATAATTTTCTGGAGCACTCTATCATTCAGTTTGTCCTAGCTCATCATACATTTTATTTTATTTTAATATGAAATACAATTCTGCAGCACTCTATCATTCTGTTTTTTTTTTTGTTTTGTTTTTTAAATTCTGTATGGTCATACCTTACCACTAGGTTTTTCCACTATTTTGGTGTATTTACATATTAATGAGTTTTGCAAATAACAAGCTGTAATTTGGATTTGAGCTGATAGGGATCTGTCACAATTTTTGGCATGTCTTAAAGGTGTTGATCAGGTTATGCTGTGTGGCGTCATAGGGAGTGATGTCCATGTGAATGGACGCGATACTGGCCTGAATTATTGTAAGTCAACCTGTTTTGCTTTCATTCGCTTTCAACTTGTGATATAAGATTGAGATGTATGAATCCTACGTCTTTTGACCTAGCAATGTTCACTCAGTGTCTCACTTTGTGATTTTTGCAAGATCTTGAGTGCACACATTAAGCAAGTTTGTTGCTTACATTGGTTGGAGACCAGCCTGCAACCCAATTATTTCATGTCTATTCATTTTGTTACTCTAAAATAGCCCCAAAATAACAAAAACATGGTTGTTTCCACTCCACCAGCTGCTTTTTTCCATAGATCACCAGCTACCGACAGTGAGAACAAGTCAATTACGGTTTACTCTGTAACCTGGTATACATTTCACCATGACAAAATGTCATAGGTATTATCTTACTCCTGCTTTTATATATTTCCATAGTGAATTCAATAATGCATAAAACCCACAAACAGACTTTTCTACAGCTGTTTGATGATGAATATTCCTGCCCTTCAAAAGCACTCCACATACAGCAAGCTTGCTGATTGTCCTCTTCAGGCCTCCGTACTGAGAGCTCATTCAGTCTAGTACACAAACAAATCAATCAACAGATACTCTGTGTGTGAGTGCCTGAATGCGTCTGCAGATGTTTACACAATGCAAAGCAATAGAGTACTTAATACACATGCATACACTTATAAATATCTATAGAAGAGATATTCAGCCGAGTATCTGAGCACTTTGAGTCCGGTGACGTTGTATAAACGTCCACCGCAGTGACCTCAACAAACTAATTTGATAATGTATACAAGTCGGCTATGTATACCGAGCGTCCTTGATGTCCAAGACACAACAAGATATTGAACTTGGGAACAAGTTTATCTTCTGGAGTTGTGGGACAAAGCGGATGGATTGTGGTTTTCATGAAACGTTTGTGAAAATGACAAAGCCGTGTTTAGAAGACGAGGTTATTGTGAGACGGTGTTTTTTTACAGTCACGCAATCCGACTCTTTGTTTTGCCGTTTATTTTGAAGTCTGACAGGATTTTTGATGTTGTGACTTGGAGGTGGGTTTCCTGTGTGAGGATTGAGTTTGCACAAACAGCCTGTTCCCCATCCGCTCCGACACAACCGTAACAGAGTCTGAGACTCACTTGTTTCACATAATTTGCCTCATTCTCTTAGTACTGAGACTGTATGGTAACACTGTATGCAGATTTTCTTTAACTTTGGTCACTTGTGGCCCTGTGAACATTTTTAGTAATGTTTTTTTGTTCTCTTTAAACCATCAGTTTTTGAGTAAAAAAAAAAGTAATTTCTAAACGTATTTAATAGCATTATGATGTGATATAAATTACTTTTTAAACATAATGGAAAACAAACTGATATGGCAAAATTTGTGCCTTTTTTTGTTTCAGACGTGTGCACTTATTTAGATTGATCAATTTGAAGTGTGTATATTAACAAATATAAAAGTAAATATAAATAACTGAAAATAATTTGTTTACATTATATGATATTTGAAATGAACATGCTCTATACCCAACCAAGTACACTAAATAAATAAATAAAAAATGTCTTTGTTCAGATAGACACTTATAATTTTTTATAAAAATTGCTTAAAATATATTGAAATGTATTGATTGCTGTATTTTACTTTTTGTTTGGAGTATCATAATTTTAAATGTAATATTTTTATGATAGATTTTCATATTTTAAACTGAAAATTGAAAGCCTGGGTCTACCAAAACATATAAAATAAAATAAAATAAATGGTAACACTTTACAATAAGCTTCATAAGGTTCTTAATTAATTATGTTAGTGAACATGAACTAAGAATGAACAATACTTTTATTTTGTGTTTGTTAACATAGTTAATATACTGTACTAACATTAACAATGAATGACTATTTTAATTAACTAACATTAGCAAAGATTAATAAATAGTGTAATAAATTTATTGTTCATTGTTTGTTCATGTTAGTTAATACATTAACTAACTAATGTTAACAAATGACAAATTGTAAAGTATTACCAAAATGGCTTTACAAATACTGAAATGTTTTATGATTGTTTCACTCTTTGTTTAGAATAGATTATCATAAATTTGAATGTAATATTTTTATGATAGATTTTCATATTTTAAACAGAAAATTTAAATAAAATAAAATGGTAACACTTTACAATAATGTTCATTAGTTAACATTAGTTAACTACATTAGTAAACATGAACTAAGAATGAACAATCTACAGCATTTATTATTGTTGTTAATTTCAGCATTTACTAATGCATTGTTAAGATCACAAGTTGTTTGTTAACATAGTTAATACACTGAACTAACATTAACAAATAGTGTAATAAATGTATTGTTCACATGAGTGAAAAAATAACTAATATTAACATGACACCTTATTGTAAAGTGTTACCAATAAATACATTTACAATTTAAAATGACAAAAATAAATTATGAAGGCTCAAAGTTTCTAACTCATACATTTGTTGCACAAATTTCCATACCCTAAAAAAGTGTCTAAAAATAAGCATGGATTCATCTTTGTCCACTTTATGTCCTATATTGTTTTGGAAGATGGAAGAGACTATTTCTTTTTTTTTACATTTGAGGTGTGAGAACTAGAAAAACCCTTCAAGATCACAACATTCAGTCTATAAAAGTTTCTGTCTTGCTGTACTTCCTCTCACCTGTAGGTGGTAGCAGCTTCAACATTTTAATGAAATGGAAAAGAAGAAAATGGACCCCCAAAATATTCCAGCCTGAGAAGGAGTGTGGCTTTTCTCTTCAGTCAGTTTCCTTTTTCAAAGGTTTTTCCTGTGGCCTAATGTCATCGTCTGGTAGGCTTTAGGTCAAGACAGTTAATAATAAAAACTCTCAGACCAGGATGAGCACATTTCATGGATTCAGAGGGAATTTAAATAGGGACCTGCTTAATCGTGCTTTATTTTACAGTTGCCTAATTATTTAGCCAACCCTAAAATTGACTCTTTTTACGGGATGCAGTCGGACTGAGGTTTGTTTGATTTTTGAAGTGAAGCATGTTGATATTTTTGATACCAAATGGAGGGGAAGAGAGGAAGGAATGGAGCGATTGAAGTGAATGGATTACATTAGTCCTTTCCCCACTAGAATTAACTGGACCGAATGATACGCATTGGGCCTGTTAACAGTACAATCATCAGCTCGTTTTCTACACACTTGTTGGGTTGGATTATGTTATGTGTGTGTGCTTGTGTTTTTATATATATATATATATATATATATATATATATATATATATATATATATATATATATATATATATGTGTGTATGTGTGTGTGTGTGTGTGTGTGTGTGTGTGTGTGTGTGTGTGTGTGTGTGTGTGTGTATGGCCATACAGCCTTAAATAGAGCACTTTGACTCATGACAGCCTTTAAGACTCCATTTAGGAACAAACCCTGTAGCTTCTTTCATACTCTCTTTCAGACACACACACACACACACGTGTAAACCTCCTGCTGTTATTTTGTTTTTCCTCCCCCTGTAAATTTCATCGGCAATGTGAGTAAATTATTTTAATTGGAAGCTAGTCGGCGTAAGTATTAATCTGGATAATGAATGGTGCTATTTATTTAGCAAAAACTACCCAGAGCTTTTCTGTCTTATTGATGTCTGTTCCTGCATATTAGTACGTTTTGTAATGGCAAATTTATTTGGAAGTTAAAGTGTGGGGACAATTTTAGCAAAGAGATTAATTTTAGGTAATGTGAGAAGCAGGTGTTTACGGGGCGGGAGGGAGTTTTTCAACAATCTTTTGAGAGTGTGTAATTAGGTTTTATAATTGAAATGCCAATGTCATTTATCAAACAAATGCGTTATGTTTTTTCCCCGTGTTTTTTCTACAGTGACCAAATGAGGAGAAGCAAAAAAAATAAAAAATAAATAAAAAAGCATCTGGCAAAACAAAAGCTTTTTGCAAATCCTACATAAAGAGGGAATGGATATTTACAATACCATTATCTGACCATTCTGAAAATGGATTTTGGAAATGATATTGGCATTTTTTCATCACATTTAGAGGATAATCGCATTATGCGAATATATAGACATATCTATATCTTTATATGTTTTTTCTTGGATTGGAAACATGAACAGTAATACCATACAATTATGCAAATGCAATTGGACACCAGCAGTGTATATTAATAAACTCTCACACACACGTTTTAAGGGATGACCCTCAGGATAGATGAATAAAAGTAGTGCTATTGTAATTCGAGAGATGGCTTGAGCCAAGATAATCCTGAACAGATGATCATTTTGCTGGCAAATTTGATTGATAGGGGCAGAGAGAGAGATTTAAAAGCCAGGGATACTACAGTACTACAGTTGTGTCCCTGCTGAGGGGACGTTTCTTGTTGTCGTACCCCTTTTCCTCTCTCTCGCGGTCCCTCCATCCCCCTCCTCCTCACCCTTGGTGCCCTTTTAGTTGTTTCATTTTCACTCATCCTCTTGTTTTTCCTCTCTCTCTTTCTCTCTCAAGAGTGTTGGCAGTATAATCCTCGGCTTCAGCCCGTGTTGCCACAGAAACATCAATAATATTCCTGCTCAACAACATCTTAGTGCATTAAAGTGGTCATATGGAGTACACCGCTCTCCCTCACCCACTCTCACCCTATGTCGTGCGCATTTTTGGCCCTTTTTTTAGTTCCCTGTAATGCTTTTCCTGTAATTCCTAGGCAGAAATAGCGTGGTGTGTGTGTACTTGGGAACAAAGAACGAGACTGAAGGATTGTTAGTGTGCTCAGACCTTTCCCCATGCTTCATTATCCAGAGCCTCGCTCGCACACACTCTCGCCTCAGGTTAAAGGATGCAAGGTCAGAGTAAGAAGACTTTGACGTTGCCGTCAGGTCATTCGACACAGGAAGCTAATTGAATGTTGTGTAGTAGACTGTTTTATTCTTTACATTCTATATACATTCTACATTTGAAAACTAAAATATATATAATATATTGTAATGTGTATGTATATGTATGGCTTGATAGGACAGCTTTTGTTTTTTGGCAGGTATAGTTACTTAAATGTATTGGTTTTCACAAACATTTAGTTTCGGTGTCATGTATAAATTATAGAAAAGTGATAGTAATAATTTTTTTTTTTTTTTTAGTTTGGACATAGTTTGTTTTGTAGTAATTCTGTGATAATAAAGAAATGTAATAATAATAAAGACATTTTTTGATGGGTTGAGTATAACTTTGATCTGAGAAGTCCTGCATTATGACAAACCGTAAACACAAGTAGCCTAAACAAAACAAAAGAATTGTTGTGAAAAACAAACTGAAACAGCTACATCTGAACTAAAAATGCTGAAATTATTGAGGAAATGATGAGATTATTCATTTATATCACTTTTCTGTCATTATACACAACGTTGAAACTAAATGTTTGTGTTACATAAAGGAAACCATTCAATTTGAGTAACTATACCTGGCAAAAAAACCTACTGTCATATCAACAAGGCAAAAATTCCAAAAATACTGTATAAAAAAAAAAAAAGGAAACATACACTTATCTATCAGCTGTTTCATACATCAGACTTATAAAATAATAGAAATACAGCATGTGTATTATCTTTATTATCTGTCATTATTTCCATGATGTTTCAAATCGACAGTTTGTTTCCAACTTGTAAATATGACTTTGCTCAGTCATTAAAGTGCACAAAATCATGATATTTCAGAACTAATGAAAAAGTACTTCTATTTTTTCAGTTAATATTATCAGATACTTTTTATTTTCTTGTCATGTTGCTGTGGATATGTTTCTTTTAGAAATGTGTGTATTACAGTATTATACACTACCAGTCAAAAGTTTTTGAACTGTAAGATTTTTAATGTTTTTTTTTTTAAAGAAGTCTTGAATATTTTTTTAAATTTAATTTATTCCTATGATTTCAAAACTGAATTTTTAGCATAATTTACTCCAGTCACACAATCCTTCAGAAATCATTCTAATATTCTGATCTGCGGCTCAAAAAACATTTATTATTTTTATTATTATGTTGATTGTATTATATGATTTTTTTTTTTGTAACATAAATGTCTTTATCATCACTTTTGATCAATTTAAAACATCCTTGCTGAATAAAAGTATTAATTTCTATAATTCCCCCAGATAAATGCTGATCCTTTGGATCTTTCTATTCAATCAATAGTCCTGAAAAAAATGTACTCAACAGTTTTAAATATTGATACTACTACTACTACTACTACTACTACTAATAATGATAATAATAAAAATGTTTCTTAAACAGCAAGTCAGCATATTAGAATGATTTCTGAAGGATAATATGACACTGATGACTGGAATAATGATGCTGAAAATTTAGCTTTGATCACAGGAATAAATTACATTTTAAAATATATTCAAATGGAAAGCAGTTACTTTGAATGGTAAAAATATTTCACAATATTACTGCTTTATATTTATTTATTTATTTATTTATTTATTTATTTATTTATTTATTTTTCAAAAATATTACTGTTCAAAAACTTTTGACCGGTAGTGTATCTATTTTTGTTTTTAGACTGTTAATCAGATGTAATATCAGCCTTGATTTTTAAAAGCTTTTCTTGTCTTAGTATTTAATTGGACTGTCAAAGGTTAAGACAATTCGACACACACTCAGTTAAAAAACAAAAATGTTATTAAAATTATTCATATTTTCATTTCTGTTATTATACCACTGCTGAATTAAACATTCAGCTTAGTGATATCATGTGACAGCAATATAGAAAACTGCCGTATGAAGTATGTCTTTGCATGCTGCATACTGTTTCACATACTATTTGCGTACTATGTAAATATTGTGCAGTGGTCAGTAATCAGAGCATTCCCAGAGTATTTCTTTCCAAAATGCCTAAACAGAGTATGTGTTTGTATACACCTGTCGGCACTACGCACAAGCCAAATTTATTTGAGCAGTGTTATAGTAACTACAGTATCCTCAGGCACATTGGCCTGCTCAACCGTGGCTTTGTCTCTGTGTGGGGTTAAGTGTGTGTGTGTGTGTGTGTTTCCTCTCACAGGCGATTGCACTATTTGCACCCTGGAATTCAGAATATATTTGTGGATCACACGCATTTGTTGCCCTCAACTACTCAGACTCCAAATCACAATTCACACAAACACACTCCCTCCTCCTCAACATTCAGGGACAAGAGTGTGTGTGTTTGCATACCAGTTTTGTGGAAAGCATTCTCACCGCTCCATTCACTGATGACACACACACACACACACACACACACACACACAGTTGGGGGTATGTTCAGGCTGGGGATGTCATCATCACAGCAGCCAAATTATTCTGATTGACCGTCTGATTTCCTGATAGAAGGGCTTCAGTCGTTAACAGAGGCAGGGGTCCCGCACTCCTAGTTCAACTTTAATCAAATGATTTGATTTTGCCTTTTATTATCTCTCCCGAGTGCTAAAATATCACCGGTGGTGGGCTTTTCAACTGCTGATGAGACCAGCCTCTCTGTGTTAGGCTCTAGAAAGTACAGATGAGGGCTAGAGGAAATCAGAGCCCACTTCCTGTCACTGCAGCATGAACCAACCAAAGTCAGGACTGTCTGAACCTTTGGCTGCCTGTATATTGTGATCAAAAACTGTCCACTTATATAGTAAGGTATCATCTTACCAAGAGGTAAAGTGACTAAACACAGTGTTTTTGTTTTTACACTCCTATTAGGGTCTTATACACTATCGTTCAAAATTTGGGGGTGAGTGAGGTTTTATTTTTTATTAAAAAGAAATTTGTAATGATACAAAAGATTTCCTATTTCTGTTTGTTTTTTAACTTTCTGTTTATCAAAGAACATAACGAATGAGATAAAAAATGTCATTTATTGCAGTAGTAAAACATTTTTATAATATTGTAATATAATTCATTCTCAGTTGACATGAAAATCCAGATTTTTTTATTTGTTTTTTTGTTTTTAATATTCAACTGGGAAAGTTCTTTAGTTTTCTGTATCTGAATGCAAAAATGTTCATAATTGTTTGAATAAAACAGACTTCTGTGTAAAAAACCTGAATATTTATCTTCTGACAAAAAACAACAATAAAAACAAAAACAGCAGCAGCAACAACAATATCAATAATAATAATAATAAAAATAATAATAATAATAATAAGAGCAAACATTTTGGTCATAACATGGTCGGTGGCCCTCAGCTTGGTATTGTTGGCAGAATTTGGCCCTCTGGACCCTGCTGTATTGGGTTGTATTGTGAGTATGTGCAATGTGTTTTTGTTTTTGTAGCATCTTTCTATATTTGGTTGTGTTTAGAGTTTTTGCGATGTGTTTCTGTGTTTGGTTGTTTTTTGAGTAATTGCAACGTGTTTCTGTATTAGGCTGTGTTGTGAGTATTTGCAGTGTGTTTTTGCAACGCGTTTCTTTATTTGGTTGTGTTTCGAGTATTTGCAACATGTTTCTGTATTTGGATGTGTTTCGAATATTTGCAATGTGTTTCTTTATTTGGTTGTGTTTTGAGTATTTGCAGCGTGTTTTGAGTATTTGTGTTTTGAGTACTTGCAGCTTGTTTCTGTATTTGTGTTTCGAGTATTTGGTTGTGTTTTGAGTACTCGCAGCGTGTTTCTGTATTTGTTTGTGTTTTGAGTATTTGTGTTTTGAGTACTTGCAGCATGTTTTGAGTACTTGCAGCATGTTTCTGTATTTGGTTGTGAGTATTTGCAGGGTGTTTCTGTATTTGCCTGTGTTTCGAATATTTGCAGCGTGTTTTGAGTGTTTGTGTTTTGAGTACTTGCAGCGTGTTTCTGTATTTGTTTGTGTTTTGAGTATTTGTTTTTGGTTCGAGTACTTGCAGCATGTTTCTGTATTTGGTTGTGGTTGTGAGTATTTGCAGGGTGTTTCTGTATTTGCCTGTGTTGTGAGTATTTGCAGCGTGTTTTGAGCATTTGTTTGTGTTTTGAGTACTTGCAGCATGTTTTGAGTATTTGTGTTTTGAGTATTTGTTTGTGTTTCGAGTACTTGCAGCATGTTTCTGTATTTGGTTGTGTTGTGAGTATTTGCATGGTATTTCTGTATTTGCCTGTGTTTTGAGTATTTGTTTGTGTTTTGAGTACTTGTAGCGTGTTTCTGTGTTTGTGTTTCGAGTATTTGTTGTGTTTTGGGTACTTGCAGCAAATTTCTGTATTTGGCTGTCTTTCAAGTATTTGCAGCGTGTTTCTGTATTTGTTTGTGTTTCGAGTATTTGCAGTAACATGCTGTCAAACTGATGAAGGTGCTTTCTTAATTTGCTGGTGTTTTTTATTTGCATGTGTTTTTCTCTCAGACACCATAAAATTGAGCCTTGGTGAACATAGGAAACTTATTTCAAAAAGATTAAATCTTATTATACTTTTGAATGTGATGCCACAATAATAGATCAGCATGGAAAATAAGCACACATTTTTGCAGAAGTGGCTGAAAATCTGTTAATCCAGAAGTAATAAGTTTCAGTTGTTTACATAACTCAAACATTAGGGATCAGTAACTACTTGTCTTTGGAAACCTGACCCGTCACACCTGGTTAGGACACGGTACAACATTCATGAAGTGTGGTATTACACAGTATTCAACTGAAGTCCACCAAATGGCAAATATGCATTATACACCTTCTCATTTAGCCTTTAATGTGTTCGGGTTGTAGAAGTGATCTGAAAGGGCTTTGCTTATGTATATTAATTACGTGACTTGAGGTTGCTCAGTAAACCTAATTGATTCGCTGAAAGGCAGCCATTGGTAGTTAGGCGCTAGCCGTAGTAGGATTAGCGCTTGTTTGTGTTCATTCAGTGTACTGTCAGCGCTCAACATTGGCAGTGACTTCTGCTTGTTTTAAAGGATTACTTCACTCTAAAATGAAAGTTGCTCACCCTTATGTTGTACTAAAGTTGTATGACTTTGTTTATTCTGTGGTAACAACATTTTAAATGCTGAACTGTTTGGTCTTTTCAACACATTTACAAATGAATTGGAAATGAAGTGTTCAAGCTTCAAGTTGTTATTGTTAACAATTTGTTAAACTACTAACTATTCCTTAAAGTATCTGTTTCCAACTCCTTTTCTTCCTCAAACTTTTTTTTGTGTTATCCTGATGTCTGCACTGTCATGTAAACCATTTTTGTGTCTTGTTTGCTGACATTCGAGTTGTCATTTAAGTTGTTGCTTCAGTAGGGTTTGATTGACTCCATGACAAGTCTGGGTCACTAAGTTTCAAAATGCACACAGAGGTTAGTCGCCGTCACAATCTACTAGCCCTTTTGACATTTCCTTTGAGCACTAAACCAGCTCAGGTGGTAAGAGCCGCCTGCATAGCATAACAAAACATACAGCAGAATACAAGCACGAAAAGGTTCAATGGACACTCCCACACTTGCAGCAAACACACTCAGTCATCATCTTGGTTTTTTTCAGCGTTAGTGTGTAAAGCTGAGCTGCGTGCCGAGTGCCGACTCTTTGCGAGCGTCTTCAAATGCCAAACGTCTTCCCTGCATTCCAGTCTTTTTCAGTTCTCTCCAAGCAATTTTCAGTTATTTTCTTGTCTGAGTGCAGCTTTCAGTGTGGTTGGTTTCGGGACACACACACACACACACACACACACACACACACACACACACACACACACACACACACACACACCTTGCCTTAAAGCCAGCACCGGCTGCCCTGTGTTTGGCTGGCCGGATAGGAAGGACTGCAGTGAACTAAACATGCCATGGGTCGTGCAGATGTCACTTCCTATTAACAAGCACAGATTGCTACCCATGTCACACAGGTCACACACTTCCTCCCTGCTTTTGTGTGTGTGTGTGTGTGTGTGTGTGTGTGTGTGTGTGTGTGTGTGTGTGTGTCTGTGCTCGTGCATGAGGTGTCTCTCGCTTTGTGAGTGATAAACACAGAAAAGTACAATCATACTGATTCTCTGTTCTGTATGGGTTTTGTCATGTTCAGTGTGCCTTTTCCAGTTTTAGGTATTGTGAATAACTGTTGATTGGACAAAGTAACAGAGCTTGGCACCCACACAAGCACACCCACACACACTCGATTGTGGACATACTGAGCCTACTACTCTCACACACACACACACACACACACACACACACACACACACACACACACTCACACACACACTCACTCAAACAGGGTCTGTCTCAAAACCTAGTGTCTTGCTTACCTAGATGGAGATTTCAAATTTCAAAATTCAGACACAATAGATTTGGCTAGAAAATATGGCAAGTAATCCCAAAATGCATTGTAACAACCACAGTGAATGTCAGTTTCAATCAGCACTAAAAAGTATAAAACAGAATACTTTAAAGAGATCTTTAAAGTTCACCCAAAAATAAAAATTCTGTCATTAATAAGTCACCCTCATGTCATTCCAAACCTGTAAGACCTTCATTCATCTTCAGAATGCAAATTAAGATCTCAGATTAAAAATCAGAGCTTTCTGACCCTGCATAGACAGCAATACAACTACTACATTCAAGGTCAAGAAAGGTAGTAAGGACATTGTTAAAATAGTCCATCAGTGGTTCAACCTTAATGTTATAAAGCTATGTAATAAATCTTTTAGTGCAGAAAGAACACAATTAATGACTTTATTCAAGAATTTATTTTTAATCAGTAACCTTTTTGACCAGTTGTACCACTTTTACACATTTCAGTATATAAACCCAACATCTTAAGAACCATCCACAATCCATCTTATTCAGGTGGTGTTATCTTAGCAACATACTAACTCTATAACTCTTTATACCTTTCAAATTATGATTAGAGGTGCAGATTAATCAGTTTATCAGTCAACAATGGCTGTTTTCACACAGTAATACCAGTAAATTGCTGTAAAATTACCAGAATGACTTTACAGCATTTCGTCTTTTTATGGGTGTAGAACCATTGACACATCAGTTTCAAAACACAGGTAAATTCTGTGACATCATTCACTGGAAATGACCTCTAAATGGCTGTGCCTCCCAATGTTGTGTTTTTAAACATGGAGTGGTATTTGCAGTTAGTGTTTTTGTTGATGTTGCATGGAGCTTCTTTTCGCCCAGCAACATTGTATTACTTGACTTCAAACCAAACTACATGGTGTGGAGTAAGTGCGTCATCTGCGTCAGAATGTTACGATTGGTCCAGAGTAGATATTTTGCGTTAACGTGTTCTGAACACGTATTTGTGCTCATACCAGTTATCTCGTTCTGGTAATGTTACAACTTCTCATACTGATAAATTGCCGGAACAAATTTACCAGTATTTTTTAAAAGGCCCAATTAACAAACAACAGCAACAACAACAACAAAAATGAATATATCAAAAGCAAAGATAGATATATGAATAAACATAGAATGTGTGTTGCATACATTTTCCACAGCCTATATTTGAGAAAGAGAGAAAGGGGAGAAAAGAAGGGAGATAAAAAATATATTAAGATTATATTATATATTATATATTAAGAATGATAATATTGATATACAGTAGTATCATATTTGAAAAAAACTATAGAATCGGATGGATTATTGGTACTAATAAGTAAATGAGGAAGAAAAGAAGAAAAAAAATAAAAAATAAAATTAAAAATGGATGACCAAGTCCATGTTTTCTAAACTTTTGAATATACTGTTGCCTCATATAACCAGCTCCATATGTATGGCTTTTCTGACATGGTAAACTTGCTCAGTAGCTCACCTGGTAGAGCATTGCACTTGCGGTACAGAGCACTCGGGTGAAACCCGAATTGCGATATAAGAGCTCAGGCTTGTGGAAGCAAGCTAAAATGTTACCTTTTGTTAACTCTATCAGTTAGGTTTAGTGTTTGGTTTAGTGTAGGTGGTATGTTGGTGATATTTAATTTCTGAACTGCTGAAGATATGTAGATTAACTGTTCTCCTGTGTCACAAAATGTGCAAGAAGCAACATATATATATATATTTTTTTTTGCAGAAATATTGCCAGTGAGTCTGGGTTGTTAAAAATGAATCACTTAAAAGGTTAAATTTCGGGGATTTTGCCTAGGCATTAGGCAGCAATTCTGCAAACTAGGTTTTGGAACAGAGCCATAGTATGTGTGCCAGTCTGACTGATTTACCCCTTCAGCAACTCTGTTTTTGAAAAACAGATCTCGGATAGCAATAGCAGGGGAGAGCTTTGAATTAGTCATGACTGTGGACTTTTAGAGTGCTACCGTTTTAGGATTGTGTGTGTGGCCTCCACAGTAATCCTCTCCTCTCTGCCCCCTCTCTCTTTCCCTCCACCTTGTTCTGTATCATCGTAGCTTGCTTGCTGAATAATTGCAGTGAGGGGACTTTTCAATGCATTCGTGATTGGCTCTCTGGGGCAGTACGCAGTAGGCTAGGGTGAGTGTGTTCTCTGCTCTTCTTCTCGAATCCTGTTTCTCCTCTTCTAATGCAGTTCAGCCTGGCTCCTGCAGGCATTAGCACATGAATACTTGACTATTGCAAACTTGTTCATGCCCTTTTCTGATGCTTTGTAGCCTTGTAGTCTACATTTCTGATGTTCTCTTAGCAATACACACATTAAAATGAAAATGCATTACCTCACCTGTTTTTTTTTTTTTAACGCAAAATAGTCATTAATGTTGTGTCAATTTAGGTAGCCGTGTGTCAATGTGTTTATCCTTGTGATGGATAAAAGTGTCTGCTATAATTGGTGGTTTTGGCCCTTGCTTAGGTCTCAGTGAGTCTAAATGAGGTGTCTGTAACCAGTTATTGCAGAAAGTAGCTATAGCTTTTCGTATTTCGTTTTTAACACATGCTTGTGTCCTATACTTTCCAGTGTATAACTGAATATGGATCCTGTCCTCCACCAGCGCATTATGCTGAGTGTTGTGGCATAAACACTGGTGGGCCTACTGTTAATCAAGTGGGAGGAATCAGTAACATTTTTCAATTGTACCAGATCCTACACATCATCAAAACCCTGACAAACACACACTTACACGGTCTCAACCACCCTCATCCACTCACCAGCAAACACAACTCACACACTTCAGCCTCCCACAGAATCCACTATGCAAATGTGTCCTCCAGGAACAAACATGTTATATCCATATAATGTTATGTTGTGTGCTGCCACAAATGTCAGTATTACAGTGTGGTGATCTAGCATGTTATGTTTGTAATCGGATGCTTGTGTAGAATTATCAATGTATAAAATAGGGGTGTGTGATATATATAATTACCGGTAATATCATAATTGTTTAAACGATGTGCGATTTGACATCGAGTATATAGCAAAAAACAAACTAAAATACACCGTGCACGCATACACTATATAGGTTATACTACTGCGTGTGTGCATTTAGAGTTCACACTTGCACTGCATGATTTAATCTATTAAAATACATTTAGAATTCTCCTAAAATTTAAGATATGGACTTTTGACTTTTATCATCTGATATAATTAATATCACACAAAGAGTGCATTTTTTTTCTCCAAATATCAGTATAATTGCAAATGTGATATTGATTTTATAAAACAGTCCAATAAACAAGTTAATATTAAGTGACTTACATTTTAGACACAAAAGTTATTGTTTTTGTTGTACTTTGACAATGAAAATAGTTCCAAACAAAGGTAAAATAAAAAATAAAAAAGGTAATTGCGATTTTTTTTATTTTTTTTTTTATCTCACAATTCAGATTTTTTTCATTCCTTTTTTTAAAAATTCTGACTTTATCGCAGAACTGTGAAATATAAACTTTTTTCAGAATTGTGTGATATAAACTCCCAATTCTGAGTAATAAAGCCACAATTCTGAGAAATAAAGCCGCAACTCTGAGAAATAAAGCCACAACTCTGAGAAATAAAGCCGCAATTCTGAGAAATAAAGCTGCAATTCTGAGAATTTATTATTTTAATTGTGAGTTAAGCCAGACTTGTGAGATAAACACGCAACTCTGAGAACATATCTCTTTTTTCCCCTCAAAATTGGACTTTATAACTTGTAATTGCAAGTTTATATCTCACAATTCAGACTTCATTTCTCAGAATTGCGTGATATAAACTTGCAATTGCAAGAAAAAAATTCAGAATTACGTGAATTCTGATTAAAAAAAAGTCAGAATTGCAAGTTTATATCTTATGATTCTGAAAAAAAAGCTGAATTGTGAGTTTGTATCATGCAGTTCTTTTAACAAAAGTCAAAATTGTGAGATGAAATGTCGCAATAACTGTTTTTTTATTCAGTGGTAGAAACTGGCTTCTATAGTGTTTTGTTACTGAATTTTTCTACTGGCAATTTTAGGGTTATATTTTAACCCCCCAAAATCATTTCAGATAGCACTATTGAATAAAATACCAGCAATACTTATTACTGTTATCGAGATGAATTTTTTTTATAGTTATTGCACATACCTAGTACAAAATCATAGTCATGAATTACCTAAATTATTATTGAACTAAATTGTTAAATCAATCCCAAGGGATTCACATTGATAATTGTCTGATTTTTTTTTTCTTCTTCTTCTTTTATTATTATAATTTTTTTTTTATTATTGGTACTGGTTGATATTGGATATACACTCTCGTTCAAAAGTACACTGTAAAAAACAGTTTGTTGAGTCAACTTAAAATAATTTGTTACCTGGCTGCCTTAAAATTTTAAGTTCAGTCAACTTGAATAAAAGTTTAGTTAACTTGAAATGTTACATTTTACTAAGTGACAACTTAGACAAGATATTTGAGTTAATTCAACTTACAATTTTAAGACAGCCAAGTAACAAACACAGCTGTTAAGTTTAACAAACAAATTTTGTTTAGTCAGCTCGAATACTCTAGTTGTCACTTAGTACAACTTAACATTTCAACTTGAATAAACTTATTTGAGTTGACTGAACTTATTTTTTTTTAAAGAAATCAATACTTTTATTCAGCAAAGACGCATCAAAAGTAACAAAAGATGTTTCTATTTTGTCAAAGAATCCTGAAAAATCAGTTTCCACAAAAATATTAAGAAGCACATCAGTGTATTTAATAATGATTATAAGAATTGTCTTTAGCAGCAAATGCACATATTAGAATGATTTCTAAAGGATCATGTGACACTGAATACTGATGTAATGCCTGATGAAAATTCAGCTTTACCATCACAGGAGTAAATGACATTTTAAAATAGAAAACAGTTGTTTTAATTTGTAATAATATTTCACTGTTTTTTTCTGTATTTCCATGAAATAAATGTCTTAGTGAGCATAAGAGACTTTGCTTAAAAAAAAAAAAATACAGACCCTAAAACATTTGAATGGTAGTGTATTTACTGTAAGTGTGCATCTCAGGATTTCCTTAATCAACTAATCAGTTCAGTTGTTGCACAGCTAGTCGACTAATTGACCCTGGTGACTCATCAAAGGTAGAATTCAGCCAAACAATATTTGTTTGTGACAAGTTTTTTCAAACTAGCAGTTTTAGTCACCCTCTGAAAGGTATGTCATTAATTTAACACCCCACCTTTCCTGGCGTCCCGCTAATGTGTATGAGTGAACCTGAGTGTTAGAGGGTGTTAGACACCTGCCCGGTGCACCAGCCCACACCAGCTGGTGTCTTTGTTAGGACTGAGTACAGTCAATTAGATAACAACTAAATGAACACAAATGTGTTTGTGTGTGTTAGTAGTGTAAGAGGACTCAGCGTTGAATGGAAATCATAGAGTCCTAAGCGTCTTTAACAAGCTCTTGTGCTTAAAAAAAATAAGAGCTAGTGCTTGTGCCTTTTAGAGACTACTTTGATGCTTAAGTATAAAAATCTGCTTAGTTCCCTGCTGTGGGTTTTATTAGCAAAAATGTAAGCATTTAACTTGGTTAACATGGCTCTGTGCTCTTTCAATAACAAATAAGAGACTGCTACCACAGATTAGCATGTCGGGATAATCCTTATACTTTTCTTTAGCGTAAAGTTAGCTTTCTGGTGTTAGGTGTGTCTAGACAGACGTTCCTCAGTAGGGGGTTAATATTTGACCAGACGCTGCCTCTCCTGGTAGTCCCATTATCTGGGTTACCCAGCATTCAGCAGACAGGTGCTTCCCCTCCCTGTGTGCTGTGACCAGGGAGGAGAGGACTTCTCTGGAGCAGGACTTCAATAGGTGGGATGCTGGGATAGCAGCAGGATAAGGAAGTCAGGAGGTTCGCTAATTACAGTGGTGTGTGTGTGCATGTGTGTTCATATTATATGTGTGTGTGGCACTGACCACTGCACCAGCTTTAGCAACTTGTTCTATTTCTCAGTCATGGGTTATTTTTGTCTTGCTAACTTAACAGTATTTGTTGTTATAACCTTATATTTTAAATAATGTTCTGTACAGTACTTTTTCAATGGACTGGCCATTTAAACGTTTAAATCTTAGGGCCCTGTGATTTCCACGATGCGGAAAATGCAGATGGAATCGCAGAATCCAGTCATAAAAAATAGAATTTATCTGTATAATGTGGAATGTCACAGAATTTTCCTAATTTTGAATGGATAATTCAGAAGTAGGCCAGTAAATTTAAATCAAAATGCTTTATGGACTGGTGTTTGTGAATATTAAGCCACAAAAATGCTTTTTAAAAACGAATCCTGCATGTTCTGCATGTCTCTATGTGACTGTATAGCGCAGATTTGCAGTTTCATTTAGTATACTGAAGCGCGCATGACGCTTGCGGTGTTTTCAGCCTCTGCCACCTTAATATATGAGTTTGTGAACACATAAACATAATCTAGAACTGCTTTGAGAGTCACTTACATATCATTTACAAACAGAAACTTATTAACACTAATGCTGGACAAAAGATTAATTGCGATTAATCGCATCCATTATTATGTGTGTATATATAAATACACACGTGTATAGATATATTTCAAAAATATATGTTATGTTGTAAATATATTTTTAGATAATATTAATTATATGAATAAAACTATATACGTGAAAATCCATGTAAACATTTTTATATTTAATGCACATGATAAATATACATAGTGTACACACATATATTATGTAAACAAAAACTTTTATTTTGGATGCAGTTAATCGCGATTAATCTTTTGCCCTGCATTAATTAAAACATTATTTTTTTAAGGAATGTTTACCAGAAAAAAATATTTAGTAGAATTTATTTACCAGAAAAACGCAAATGTACAGTATTTCTGAAATACATTATTAAATATATATATATTTAAAATAAAATTAATTAATTAGAAATGCTTTTGATTTATTAAAATGTAATGAAACCATTCAAACAAAATCCAGAAAATTAATGTAAAACAGAGTTTGGTAAAAACAATATAGAATTAAATTGCTGTTAAATTGTTTAAGTTTCATGATTTCAATTAATTAGACATGCTTTTTGATGTGTATATATTGTTGTATTATACTGTTATATATGATTCAATATTATTGCAGTTATTAGAATTAATAAAGCTAAATATTCTTTTGAAAACATATTGACAGACAGTTGATCAAGTTTCACATAACCAGCCTCAAAAAGTAATAAATGAGTAACACTTAAGACGTTATCAGGGATGCACAATATATAAAGATCAGTTATCACCTTTCAAATAATAATTATTTCAAATTATTGGTGTCAGTCAAAATAACATGACTGATGTTAGAAATTTAATTGTTCATGTTCCCTTATTCTACTGGTATTTTTTTATTTGTATAATTTTCCATAATCTTATAGTCATTTTAACCTGTGATCTATTAACAAATGAAACGACTCAATTAAATGTATATGTAATATAATATATATTAATTTATATATATATATATATATATATATATATATATATATATATATATATATATATATATATATATATATAATATTATATACTTAAATTTGTCAGTGATTTTTAGTTATCAGCCATAGCATTACAAGTTTGTTATCAGTGCTTCCCTAAAAATATAGTGTAGTGTAATAGATTAAGTACATAATAGTGTTAAATTCTATAATCAATGCATTGAAATGTTATTGTGATTTATCAGCCTTAGTAGGTATGAATGTATTTAACTGTTGGTGCTGTATGTTTCATGCATAATACTATTATTTCTGTATATATTGCAGTCTGTGCCTTTATTTAAAAAAGGGAAAAATTTTCCCATTCTTTTTTTCTGATGAAATAATTCACTTGCTCTAGGTTGAGGCAGGGGGGATAAATCCCAGTGCATTAACAGACTCAAATGAATGAATTCATGTAACAGTGAGGAAATCTGGAAATATGCTTAGCGAATTTAAAAGCCTCCCCTGCCGCCGTCTCTCTAAATGACCCTGACAAAGGTGTAACAATAGCTGGCAGTCACTGGAGACAAAGCATTTCATCAGTGGGGTTACATCAGACAAGGCCCATGGGTAAAACCCACAATAAGCAGCTAATCTCCTAATCCACCCAAATTATGCCCAACACCTTTCAATGATGATTGCACAGGAGGAGGGAATTATAATCTCCTGATGAGTTTTGACCAGGGATACAATATGGGGTAAAATGTGAGTGTTGTGATTGAATTAATTGCTCTTTGTACATGCAGGTGACTGACAGGAAACACACCGTATTCAAACGCTTTGAGTAAATTGATTAAATATTGTAATATGTAGAGGCACTAAAGCTCAGTAATAAATGTGTATTTTTTTTTCCTCTGCTAACACAACAGAGCCTTTTTAGAGCTTGTCCTTGCATAATAAAACATGGATACCTTTTGACTTTGGTAAACGCTGAAAACTAGGCTAATTTTTAAACCACTTATTTAAGATGGCAGGTCAAAGTCAGTCTGTTGTCATTTGTTTGCAAGGAAACAGATGTATAAAAACCCCATCAAATCGTTTTGTAAAAACCTTGGTTTCAGGGATATTAAACATTTAAAGCACACTATTTGATATTGATGGTATATGCAAATAATAAATATAAATTATACTATATACAAACAGTATATAATGTAATTGTTCTTATTGCAGTAAACACTATGGAGCTAACTCTTTAAATAGAAATTAGAGTATACATCACATGCTACTGGTGTCTGTAATATATAATAAAGTGGCTGTGTGGCATTATTATAGGGATATGCCGGTATCAAATTTTCATGTTGCGATAAATTGATAATGTTTTTATCACGGTATACGGTGTTATCACGGTATTGAAATTTAGTTGCAAAAAAGTGATGTCATAATACAGTAAAAAAATTCTGAACATTAAAACACAATAAAGCAATACACAAAAAATGTATAAAGTTCAAAATTTTACACAGATTAAAGTGCAAAAGAATTAAAAGACCAATAGGTATCGCTTTACAGTAAGATCTTATTAGTTAATTATTATTAGTTAACATGATCAGTAAACAAAAGCTACATTTGATACAGAAGTTATTAATCTTTGTTAAAAATACAACTTTTAGTTCATGTTAGCTCGGTTTATTTAAAAAAAAAAAAAAAACTTTGATTTTAATTTTAATTTGATTATTATTATATTGGAATTATCTAAGATTAATGCATGTTTAGAATAATTTTTCATTGGGAGTTTATGTTAACTAATTAATTAAGTAAGTAATGTTAACTAATGAAGCCCTAAAGTAAAGTGTGACCGAACAATAAAGAATCACTTAGAATACACTTTCAAACAATATCTAGGGCATGTTGTAGTCCAGATTAAAATGTAAAAAGTGTTAAAATAAATAGCCTATGGAGAATATTTAAGTATTTGGTGTTGTGATAAACACCACTGCAAATACAAAAATCTAAATGGCTAAATAAATCATTTAAATACGTTTTAGAAAGTAGCGCAGCTGCTTTGTTTCTGGGTTAACGTTGCATTTGCGGTTTAGCGCCATCTGCTGTCAGAGAGTGAATGACACTTTCACTTTAATCCGGAGCGTCCCTTAGGCGTTCTGCCATGTGCTTCTGTTTACATCACGCATCTTCGACGCAGTTTACAAGTGTGTTGTGCATTTAACCAGTTAATGGGAAAAGTATGCTTAAAATGCTTTCAAAATTCGGAATAACTTTTAATAAACAATTATTTTCGGTATTTTGAAATGCCCACAATAACAATACCGTGCATATTCATTATCGTGATATATCGTATTACCGAATACCGGCACATGTCTACATTATTATATTAAATATTACCTTTGCAATAGTATCTGAAGTGAGGTAATAATATAAAGTTGACTAGTGCATATTAAAAACCACATCAAGTAGTCAATGTAAGTGGGCATGTCATTCATGTACAGTATGTGACACTGGGTTATTGAGAAAATAGTACTATTCCTGACCTGTATTGAAGTATATTTTAGACTGTACCATTTAAATGTTTAAGATTTTTTTTTACTTTATTTATTTGAATAAAAAAAGTTTACAAAATACTAATAAATTCTCTAAAAAATCTATTGTTTATTATTTGTTTGTGTTAGTTAATACATTAAGTAATGTTACCAGTTGACACCTTATTGAAAAAACAGGAACATAGTGAAATATTATTAGAATTGAACAGTTTTTTTAATATATATTTCAATATATTCTAAAATGTAATTTATTCATTATTATTTTCAGCAGCCAGTCTTCAGTGTCACATGATCTTTCAGAAATCATTCTAATATGCTGATGTGCGGCTCAAGTAACATTTCTTATTATTTTCAATGTTGAAAACAGATCTGCTGCTTAATATTTTTGTGGAAGCCATGACATGTTTTTCCCCTCAGATCCTTTATCCAAAAGCACCACATTTATTTAAAATATAAATGTTATGTAGTAATCTTTTTGACATTAAATAACTGTATTTACTGTCACTGTTGACCAATATAATGCATCCTTACTATTTAAAAGTATGAATTTCTTTAAAAAAAAACAAAAAAAAAACAACATTCACTGAACCCTTCATTGAAAGCGCGAGTCGTTTGTAATCCCTGAAACGAATTAGTGAATTCTTCTAATGTTTTTTTTTGTGAAACACTAATAAATCAAAATATTTTGTTCAAACTGGTTTTATGTATGCGTTTTTCATAACACACATACCTCTGCTTAGGTCAGAAGTTGTCTAGTGGGAAATCAACCTACTGTATGAATGGCTCACTTATAGTTGTCTAGACACAAAACAAGTATTTTGACAAGGAAAAAAATGACATGCTTCACATTTAAATTTGATCTTTTCTAAATTCACCGCCTCAAAGACAATTTTCCACACAATACAACATGAAAAACAGGTTCCCACTTCTGTCTGAATGATTGCTACTCATCCTCATATCTCGGCTTCATTTTCTCACCTGTGCGTTAACAAAATGTAGCCTACGCTTCAAAAAACAAGTTTACGCTTCCATGAAATGTTTATCTTTTACGTTTGAATATGTTTTGCTGTATTCTCTCAGTGGTGAATACGGTTACCCAGTCGTCAAAAGGACACTTCCTGTCTGTCCTCTGAGCACATCCTGTGTCATACACCCTTATTGTTATACAGACATGTTGACAAGGCCTTCTCTCCCACTCCTCACACGACCTTCCACTGTCTGGCTGTATTTGTCAGCTCAAAGGAGCGTATTGTCTCCACTTCCAATGGCAGACAATAGACACCATAGGACACAGACCCCCTCACAGACTGATCTTAGCATCTCACCAATGCTCATGTCAACCAAATACAAATTAGTGATACAAGCCTATGAGACTCAATGAGACTCAATGCCTCTGTTTCATGCACTTCCATTAGCTGATATACAGGTGCAGCTCAAAAAATTTGAATATCGTGAAAAAATTTTTTATTGTAACTTATTTCAAAAACTGAAACTTTTATATATTCTAGATTTATTGCATGTAAAGTAAAATATTTCAAAAGTTTCATTTTGGTGATTAGAGTTTACAGCTCAAGAAAGTAAAAATTCCAATATCTCAAAATGTTAGAATATTTCCTAAGATCAATCAAAAAATGGATTTGCAATACAGAAAAGTTCAAGTTCTTTAAAGTATGTTCATTTATGCACTCAATACTTGGTCGGCAGCACATATTACAGCAAATTACTTGCTCCTAGCACAGATTACAGCATCAATGAAGTGTGGCATGAAAGTGATCAGTCTATGGCACTGCTGAGGCACTAATGAGCCTTCAGATCATCTGTATATTGTTGGATCGACTGTTTCTCATCTTTCTCTTGAAAATATCTCATAGATTCTTAATGGGGTTCAAGTCAGGCATGTTGGCTGGCAAATAAAGCACAGTAATATCATGGTCAGCAAACCACTTGCAAGTGGTTGTTGCACTGTGGGCAGGTGCTAAAGTCCTGCTGGAAAAGGAAATCAGGATCTCCATAAAGCTTGTCAGCAGATGGAAGCATAAAGTGCTCTAAAATCTCCTGGTAGATGGCTGCATTGACTTTGCACTGGATAAAACACAATGGACCAACACCAGCAAACGTCATGGCACCCCAAATCATTACTGACTTCAGAAACTTCACACTGGACTTCAAGCAGCTTGTATTCTGTGCCTTTCCAGTCTTCCTTCAGACTCTGGGACCAAGATTTCAACATGAAATGCAAAATTTACTTGTATCTGAAAAGAGGACTTTGGACCACTGAGCAACAGTCCAGTTCTTTTTCTCCTTAGCCCAGGTAAGATGCTTCTTGGCTTGGTAGTCCTTTTTCTGAAGACGTCTGAGTGTGGTGACTCTTGTTGTGCTGACTCTGGCTTCATTCTACTCCTTGTGAAGCTCTGAAGTGTTTCGATCGGCTTTACTTGACAGTATTCTCAAGTTTGCGGTCATCCCTGTTGCTTGTGCACCTTTGCCTACCCAATTTCTTCCTTCCAGTCAACTTTGCATTTAATATGCTTCATTATGCATTCAGTAATGACCTTCTGTGACTACTTGCTCTTTGTAGAGGGTGTCAATGATTGTCTCCTGGACCATTGCCAAGTCTTCCCCATTAGTGTGGTTTCAAAGAACAAGAGATACCCGGAATTTATACTGTATGGATGGTCATTTAATTAATGTTCTAATATTTTGAGATACTGGATTTTTGACTTTAATGAGCTGTACACTCTAATCATCAAAATAAATAAATAAAAACTTTGCTTTACTTTAAATGTAATGAATCTAGAATATATGAAAGTTTCATTTTTTTTAAACTGTTATAATAAAAAAAAAACTTTTTCTACAATATTTTAATTTTTTGAGCTGCACCTGCATATTTTTATACTTTGTTCAGTGCCTGATTTGAACTATAGATTTTTTTAAACTGCGTATTTAGTTATGAATATTTTCCATGGTTCTTCTGGATTTAATCTCTCTGTTTTTTTCAGTTTCTTCATGTAATCTCAGACAGACTGGATGATGGTGAGATCAGGTCACTTTGTTGAGCACTGGCTGTTGTCAGACCACAAACAAAAATCATTATTACAATTAATGACGAAAGGAATGTTTGGAAATGTAAACTGACATTTCATACTGACAAGTACTATATGTTAATGGTTTTTAAAATGCCATATAAGAAATGCACAGTACATTGGAATCATATTGGTTGATGGACAAGAGATTTCTTTGACATTGAAGATATAGTAAGACTATTAAATATGAATCTTTAGCAAATATTATTTATACTGTACATTTTACCATACATTTGATCTATTTATACTGTGCATTTACCCTATTTTACTTTAATTTAAAAACATTAGTAATGTAATCGTTCTATTAAAATGAAAATCTATTCAGTTAAATAATGTGATGCCTAAATTCACTTGTAGCATACTTAGCATATTTAGTAAAACAAGGGAGCGAATTAGTAAATCGTGTGCACAATTTAGTAAAACGAGGAAACGATTAAGTAAAACAAGGGAGCAAATTAGTAAATAGTGTTCACGGTTTAGTAAAACCTAAGAATAGTCAAACGAAATTCCTAGCTATACAAATTTCCATTTTTTTTGTTTTCAGTTGTTAGTAAACCAATAACTTAGCTTACTAGCTTAGAATAGGACTAAAACTATTTTGATATGTTTTTGATCGGGCATTGGCATATAAGTGGTTGAGCCCGGTCCCTTAATCCTTTTGGTCTTTATTAAAATGGAACATTTTCTCATACTTTTCCATTCAGATAAACCAACATTGTCATGTGATTGAACTTCCTGCTACGCTCTGATGTTCTGATCAAAGAGTCAGAGCCAGAGTCAAGTTGGGGGGCGACATGGGTAACCTGCAGCTCTCAAAGGTACTGTAAATACTTCTCGCTTCCACAATTGAAGCACGATAGTACTAACATCAGAGATCAAGCCTAGCGTAATGCTTCAAAGAGTTCACAGTGATGTTAATTTGCTCTGTGTGTGTGCGCACATATGTGGCCATAGGTGGAATATGCGTGTCCGACGCTATTGCTGCCTGCTGTCAGCCTATTTCAGCCTGTACAATGCAGAGCTGAAATGGTTTCAGCTTATTCTGTGTGTGAGCGTGACCCAGACCGGCCCCGCATCGCAACCTCCATCTCCAGCTCTGATTGGGCTGCTTTGACAGCTGTGAGCTCCTGCGTTTGTATGGACTCCTATCTTTCTGGAGCTTCCAAACGGCTCTTTCTCTGTACAAAATGAGCAGGGCAAAGCGAGGGACCTCATCCATTCTGTTGATGCCCTCTGCCAGAGCCTGAGTCGGCCCTTTGGACCCACATCCATTTGAAACAACCGCGCTTCTATTCATTTGGCCATAATTGACCAGTTCTGGTTAGCCTTCTTCGTGGCACGAGAACAAAAAAGGGTTACAGGGTGTCCGAGGGGCAAATTTATTTTTCTTCCACCATGCACGGGCCTTTTTGTAGGACTAGCCACACGCATACACATGCTCAATGGAGCTTTTTTTTTAGCAGGCTCCTATCTGTGGCACACATTTCCAGCATCTGCCTAGCGTTTTGCAGTTGAATAATGTGATTTATCTGTGTGCCCGCTAGAGGCATTGGATGATAATATTCAGGCGTGAGTATTGTGTGTGTGTGTGTGTGTAAGGTTACTCTCTCGTTCTGCAGGGCGCCATGTGCTTCGCCAGCCTGGTAGTGTGTCATTGGGTTGCGTGCCACACGCCCTCTCTGTGGTTCTAATGACTCTGTAACTGCAGTGAGATGTGAGGTGCAAAACCCCCAAACTATCTCTTTACCCTCCCGAGGCCCTGTGCCCTCCTGCCCATCTACTCGGATTCTCTCGCTCCCTCCCCTCCTCCTTCCCCTGAAACCCACTCCTCTCATTACTGTGTTAATGATGTGTTTACATCCCTGTATGTTATTAAAGGCTAACCTCAGAGCACTAATAATTGGGGCTCCCTTTCACACTTTCTCATCAGCCCTCCTGTTTTTAGTCACACGCACACAAATAAATATACCCCTATTGCTCCCATGGGAGGAAACGCTGTTAGAAAAGAACTCTTTTCAGTTTTCATAATTTTCAGTTGGTTAAATGTAATACTGCTGCATAGAACATAAAAAGTGTATTTATATAAGTATGTACAGTTGTTAAAGTTAAAAGTTTACATACACCTTGCAAAATCTGCAAAATGTTAATTACTTTACCAAAATAAGAGGGATCATACTAAAGTTTGTATTTTTTTTATTTAGTGCTGACCTGAATAAAATATTTCACATAAAATGTTTACATATAGTCCACAAGAAAAAAACAGTAGTTAAATTTATATATAAAAAAAGACCCTGTTCAAAAGTTTACATACACTTGATTCCTAATGCTGTGTACCTGAATGATCCACAGCTATGTTTTTATTTTTTTTTTTGGTTAGTGATAGTTGTTCATGAGTCCCTTGTTTGTCCTAAACTGCCTGCTGTTCTTCAGAAAAATCCCTCAGGTCCCACAGAGTCTTTGGTTTTTCAGCATTTAGAACCATCTCCAACGATTAATGTATGATTTTGAGGTCCATCTTTTCACACCGAGGGCAACTGAGGAACTCATAATTAACTATCACAAAAGGTTCAAATGCTCACTGTTGCTTCAGAAGGATAAATTATGCATTAAGAGATGGGGGTGAAAACTTTTGAACGGAATGAGGATGTCTATAATTTTTTAAATGTCATAATTTTCCGGGATCTCAGATTCTTTCAACTTTAAGATTAGTTCACTCCAGAATTTAATTTCCTGATAATTTACTCACTCCCATGTATTTCTTTCTTGAAAACATTCTAGAATTTTTCTCCATATAGTGGACTTCAGTGGGAGCCAATGGGTTGAAGGTCCAAACTGTAATTTCAGTGCAGCTTTAAAGGGCTCTACACAATCCCAGCTGATGAATAATGATCTTATCTAGTGAAACAATCAGTTGTATAATTGTATATACCACTAGCACTAGCTTGCATGACATAGGCAGCAGTACTGACCCAGTGTTTACAAAGCAAAAATGCAAAGAAAGTCAAAAGCCCTTTACAAAAAAAGGTAAAACAGCAATGTTGGATGATTTTGAAATTAGAGGAGAAAATTAGGTTTTTCTTTTTGAAACAAAGTACACAGATGAAGAGCTAACCATGCATGACTTTTGCAATGTGAATACGTAATTTGTGAAGTTCTAGACGCGCAGCACCAAGCTAGTGCAAGACGAGCATTTGTGATTTGAAAAGTATGTACATTTATTTTTTATTTTTTATTTTTTTTGCTAGATAAGACCCTTATTTCGTGTCTGGGATTGTGTAGAGCCCTTAAGCTGCATTGAAGTCCACTAAAACAAAAGGTAAAAAATGTTAACACTTACCCTAACCTTAACTGAAAATAAGTTTCATTTCATATTTATAGTTTATCTCAGCTTTGCAGTATTTCAAAATAATGCAAATAAGTTTTAGTTTTGGTTAACAATAATAGTTACATTTATAGTATTGACCAAGAGCGAGATAGCTTTTTTTTTTTTGTGATGTTTTAGGAAACTATATCTTTGGCCATATCCATTCTTGCATGTAATGTCCACTTTCTATGATCCATTCAAATCACACTGGAATTTTTTTTTTTCTTGCTGAATATCCTGTTTCAATATACTGGTTGTAAATGGCATTGATCATATCCTTCTCTATCAGCCTACTCACAGTCAGTGAGTATGTCATCAGAGAATAACACAGAGGTCTATCTGACCTAAGCAAATGGACTCTTCCATATACACACACACACACTGGAGTTTTTGGGCTGAGATGCTTTATTTGTTTTTATATCATCCCGATGCTGAGAGCTCTCTGTGGCTCTGCTTTGTTTACAGGAATCCTTCGAAAGGTTTTTGCAAGCATATTTTTGGCTACTATCATGGTTTGTATAGAAGGGGCCCAAACAAGTGCCCAAGTGTGCGTGTATGTGTGTGTGGGTTTGATTCGGTTCTTGTTGATGGACACATCTCACTCGCTCTTCTAAGCCCCTGATGACTGCACCTTAGTGCTGTCTCACTCAGTGTATAAAAGCCTTTCAACCATGACTGCTATAAAACCAGCCCAGCACCCAAGAGCAGTTCAACAAGAGGGTGAATGATCAGACTGCTGTCATCTGGGAGACGGGTAGAAATTGAGAGAGAGCGGAGAAACCGACTCAGAGAGAAAAAGGTTGAGCGGGAAAAACATTGCTCTCAGGGTGCGAGAGAAGCGATATGTTTGTTTGGGAATGAAGTGGACGCTTTCTTCCACAGGGGTCCCGTGTAGTACTGTTGACTTGTAGCAACTGAAGTTTGGAGATTCCCTGTTCCCTCTTATCAAAGCTGTTGACCTTTGGGCTAGATTAGTATTTCAACAGCAGAATGGTTTAAATGGCTTGTGGATTGGTGTACAGGTATGTAAGAGGCTTGTGCACAGCAGCTGGTTGGACTTAGTGTGCAGATTTAAACAAGACAGATGATCTCATAGCCATCTTGGACTGGGCTGATCTTCATCAAGGTGCTCGACTTACCTTAAAAAATAGGATTTGTCTGTCCTTAGCACCAAGTGGAGTTCATCTTGTTAAGTGACCCAGCCAGTAGTTCTGTGTAGTGAGGCATTTCTGAGAAGTCTCATAACGACACGATTGCACTTTGGCCTCTTGAGATTAGGCTTTGAGCTTTGATCAGCTGTGCCTTCAGATCATCTTCCTCACCTGCACACAGACCACCTGAGCTTTGTGTCATACTGAGGGATCATCCTGTCATCTGTAAGAAGGCCCTGACCTTCAACTACGTGATACTCTGCTAGTAATTCTTATCAAAGTCTTCATGTGGCCTGGGTAAAGTCACTGAGTAAGCATACAGTAATGCAAAGTATATTTATTTATGTTTGTTTGTTTGCTTTAGAAGGTAACATCTTGGAATTCCTCTGGTTGAAAGGCACACTGAATTGGTATAGTCTGTGCTGATCTGATTCCTAACATGAACAATATCACATGAGTAGCCAAAATGATTTGCTCTGTAACAAATAATATTTTAATGAGACCAAACACTGATACAGAGCAATACGGAGATATCAGAGCTAGTGGCAAATTCCAGAAGAACTGGCTGAAATAAGGCCCCAATCAGACAGAATGCGTTTTTTGCAGTGAGAGGCGCCTTTTTTGAATTGTTTTCTTTTGGCAGTGAGCGTTCTGTGCGCTGTTTATGCGCCCCGGTTGCCTTGCGTTTTAACCACCTGCTGTGCCTCATGTTTTTGCAGGATCGCTTTGAGTGTCTGAAGTTGAAAAAAACGCATCTCTGAGCAGAAAAGATGTCATCACATTTTTTCCCATTGTCCAATCGAATGAATAAGGAGGCGGGCCTCCATTGCTTAGAAAGTCCGGAGACTGCAATGATGGAGGAGAAACTTTTGGTGTCTGTTGTTGGTTACCCGGAGCTGTATTTTTTTAAAGGTTTTAGCTAACATGACAGTTTACTTAACAACAAAAACCAAAGATTTTAGAGCGCTCGCGCTATAATCCTTTGATTAGACTGACAGGACTGCTGTTTTGGTGGTTTCCAGCAACATAAAAAAGGCAGTGCGGTGTGCCTCACGTTTTCAGACCTAAAAAGCGCGTTCGGTGTGATCGGGGCCTAAGGCTGCTCTCGGCGTCTTCGTGAGTGTTGAGCAGCCGCTGAAAACACAAGCAAATTTTCAAACAGACGTTATTTTTATTAGCACACCGCATATTTGAATTCTAAACAAGTACATTCTCGTCTAAAAACTCTTAGAACTACATTGTAGAAACTAGTGGTGCAACGGATCACAAAACTCACGGTTCGGATCACATTACGGTGAGTCACGGATCGGACCATTTTTCGGATCAGCAAAAAGGGGAGGAGACAAATGTAATTTGCTTTTCATTTATTACAAGTAGGACTGCGCGTTTATGGCAAAAATCATTTTATTTTAAATTTTTTTGGAAATTTAATGTAATTAACTGAATGGAAAATAAAACAGCATGGTCTTCATTGTAAGAATTAAACATGTTTGTTTCTTATAAAAACTACAAAAGTCCATCTGTCAAGAGCAGCGAGTGATTTTGTCTTTTGTTGTTTGATTAACATTAACCGCAAAGACGGCAGAAGGAATATCACTTGTGGATGCTTTAAGAGCTGCACGGATCCAATTTACTGTTATAGACGTATTTTCATTCTCAGCTGTTTACATTAATTTGAGACAACTGATGAAGGATTATACGAATAATCACCAAACGCCGCATTTTGACATATATTTGCATGTATTTGACCGTTTAGGTAACATCTTAAGCTAGACGTTCACTTTACTTGTCCGTGTTCTGTTCTGTCTCTGAGCGCATACACAGAACAGTGCACATGCTCAATGTTTTGCCGCTTTCATACGGCTTTCTCGTGCCACAGTGCCTACACACTGTAACAGTTTTGTCCACCACCCTTCTTCCATCATCATTATATTTTACAGGGAAGACAAAATGCTCCCATTCATGCGATTTGAATGACGCAGGAGGCTTTTCGAGTTCTTCTGTTCCTCCGCTAGGCATTGTTGACTGATTAACATGCCCTGTTCACGTGAACATGACTTCTCTGTGTAATTAATTACTTAAAAAGCAATATCGGCAGAAAAAAACTGTCTTTTTCTCTGTGATTGTTAAAAATGTAGAATAAAATTTAGGATTATCTATAAATTTAAAAAAATACTTATTAATCTGCAGGTCACATGCATGCCGAACCTTGGGTCGTGATCCGCACGGATCACGGATCAACTGCGATCCGTTGCACCCCTAGTAGAAACAAAAACAGTGTAATTTTTATTAAAAAAAAGTGAATTTGGATGTCTGGCATGACACTCGCTGTAAGAAGTACTGCAAGCGGAGTGATAAAATTATGAAACTGTTGGAGTTCTGTTATTACTAGAATATCACTCTCCTCTCAGCCAATCAGATTTGAGGACCAGAAAGAATATATGAGCAATATCACATGAAAAGACATGAGATATGCCGTAGGTAATCACAGCGTGCTGATATACAGCCATATCTCACATCTACGAGTGTGATGTTGCGTTTATGCAACAGTCCAATGGCGCGAGTGTGTAAATACGTAAGAAACAACAGCGTAATGTCTTTAAAAATCCTCTTCTGTGCAGAACTACTTCCTTTCGTCATGGGTCGGAATCTCAGTTTGACAGTTAAACAAATAAGCCCAAGCCTCCATTACTAATTTAAAAACGTCACTTTAGAACTAGTACTGAAGTAACGTTGAGTTGCTTCATTAAAAGCTTAGTGTATTACTGTATTAAATGCAGTGTATTATGTGTAGTAGAGTATTATGAGAGAGCGTGTGTGATTATTACCTGCATCTGATACAGCATTCCTTCTTTAGTTCAATCTTATAGTCATGATAAAACATTAGTTTGAAGGTCCGCTGAGGAAAGCGTTGTCTTTGTCGTAACGTTAATATCCTTTCACGAACACATGCACCGTTTCTCAATATGAAACACTATTATTTAATACTACTATTATTTATATAAAATATTATTGAATAAGAATATTTAATAAACAACAACAACAGCCATCATAAAAGTTGCCTTAAAAAAAAAATTATACAGCCAGAATTCTGATATACATTACTGAATTTACATAAAGATGATGAGATTTTGCCCAAACTATTTGCTCTGCAACAAGTAATGGATTAATGAGATCAAAGACTGCCCATTAGATTTTCCCAAACGAATTATATCTCATGTTTAACCCATATAGAGACATCAGAGCGAGCAGTAAATTTCAAAAGATCTGGCCAAGGAAAGTCTGCTCTCAGTGGGTTCATGAGCGCTTAATGGCCGCTGATGCCCTGAAGCTCACATGTCCGAAAAAGGTGACACAAATTTTCAAATAGACGTTAACTTTATTAACAAACTGCATATTTGAACTGTAAACAAGTACATTCTTGCCTGAAACTATTAAAAAAAATTATAGTGGATTTGAGTGTCCGGCATAACACGCGAAGTACCCCAAGCGGAGTGGTACAAATGGTGAAACGGCTGGAGTTTTGATATCACTAGAATATCGCACTGCTTTCAGCCAATCAGGTTTGAGGACCAGAAAGAATAGATTTTATTTTTTTGTTTATTTTATTTTTTATTAGGTGGGCCAGGACAACCCTGTGAGACAGAATATAACTGTGTGAGTGTATGTGCTTATTTTGATTTAGATCAGTATAATGTGTGTGTGTGTGTGTGTGTGTATGTGTGTGAACATACAGCGATTCTGTTTGAGTGTTTTTTTGATTGCTTTTTGTGGGGAAAAAAAGAGAGCGACTGGAGGAGTGTATTTGAGCTGGATAATAGAGGCGATCTCTCAAGGTCTTGGGCAGCAGGTGTCATGGATTGTGATAGTCAGGCTGTCTTTTAGAGAGCTGTTCTGCGTTTAAAACCACACCAAGCGACACTCTCTCTTCCTGACCCTTCACCTCCACTCCAGCTCCTGACTGACAGACGCAGCACTGTAATGAGAGGAAATCAGGACGAATTAAGCCCAATTAAACATCCATTTATGTCTCTGTCTGCTCTTCTGCAGGGCTCGTGAATATTCAGGCGTATCAAAAAGAGGAATTAGGTGATTTAATATCATGGCAGTTGAAATTGTCACATTTTTTCCAGTGATGTGGATGAAATGATTTTACACACATTGTTTGCTCACAAACGCTGTGGCTTTAGCACAAAAAAAAAAGTAATTTGGCTCTGAACTATAACTTTACACAGGCATTAAGTTGAAGGCCAAACCTGATCCGTGAAATAAATAAATAAACTATATTTGATCCTGGACCACTTAAGTAGCCACACAATAGCCAAAAATACATTGTATGGGTCAAAAAAAAAAAAAAAGTGCCAGAAATCATCAGGATATTAAGTAAAGATCATGTTACATGAAGATATTTTGTAAATTCCTTACCATAAATATATCTAAACTTGTATAGTTGTATCTCGACCAAATATTGTCCTGTCCTAACAAACCATACATCAAGGGAAAGCTTATTTATTCAGCTTTCAGATGATGTATGAATCTTAATTTAAAAAAATTCACCCTTATGACTGGTTTTGTGGTCCAGGATCACATATATAAATATGATGTCACAGTAGTGCTCAGCCTGTCAGTCAATCATAGAATCATGACCCAGGTCAAACACAGGTCAAACTATATCTGGAGTGGCAGCCGTATCCTTCCACGTGTCGCTGTCCTATTGCTGAGGCTGTACAGAGGGTGGTGTTCATAGCAGTGGGGAAGTGGAAATGCAGAAAGTGTGTGAGCGAGAATGTGTGAAGGGTTCAAGTGTTCTTTATAATTGGTGTGTGTCAGACAAGGTGAGAGGTCAGATGTAATCGTGAAGGCAGTAATCCAGACAGGAAGTGAATTTTTCGTGTTTGTTTGTTTTTAATATTCCACAGTGTGTGAGTAATTCCCCTCGGGAGGTGTGGGAGGACACAAGAGTGAAAGACAAGATCTGTATCTATGGAGGTGTGTTCTGGGTCTGTTATAATCAGTGCTGTATTACATATGCCTTATTTTTAATTCTTTCAAACTCCGGAAACATTCATTTTCAGGTTTTATTATTTTTGAACCCTGGATTTTCAATGTGGTCTCAGTCTTTTGAACCTCTATTTTTTTTCCTGACATCATCACACTATTATTTCCAAGTCCGGTTCTGTTTGCCTTGTCTTCAGTACTGGCCAGTTTAGGCCAAAGGTTGTGTCCCCCTCAGATGTAATAGTCTATAATCACTCCTTATTGTTATTCAGGTGCAGGAAGGATGTCTTATTCAAATGTCAGGGTCTCTCATTCTCTCTCACCCCCTCTCTGCTTTGCTTCCCTCAGCTCTCCTTTCTCACTCGCATCAGGTCTTTTGACAGACTATAGGATGGCAGAGCAGACGTTAGGTAAATTACTTTTCATGATAACAGAGCTGAGTTTAATGAAATGCATCGCTGTGTCAGCAGCCCTACTGTTCCGCAGCTGAGGAATCAGCTGCCAATCATTCCTTTCATGGGGAGTGGGCGGCAGAGCACCCTATGTCCTTTTTAATAGTATGCGAGATGAGAATCATTGTGGAGCAAATCGTAGTACATTGAAAACGTAGGTGCCAGGATGTAAAATGTGCACCCGGGCATGCTTAATAGGCTGATATTTCCCACAATCCCTTTCGAAACGGTTATTTTTTTGACTGTTTTCCTTTGTGTTAACCAATGTTTGGATGAAACTCCAGTTATTTGTAAATGTAGGAAAGTTCTATACATATAATGAATTTATAAATTTTTCAAAAATATCATTTTGCAGTTTGTAGCATAGCTATCCTTTAATGTAAACAGTCTGCAATCTTGTTCATCAAAAAAGTGTATTATGCATAAAGATATTATTTGTCAAAAGAGAGAGTCGACTCTGACTCTTTACAAGCTGTGCTGTTTCATCAGTTAGTCATGTATCCACCATTATTGTTTTGTTATGCGTTTACAGTTTAGCAGCTAAACTTTAGCTGTGGGCACGATTCGCTTAAGTGTTAAACAAAATGTTTTTATGTCATTATTTTAAGAATGGATTGGAGCATTATATTATTGTTTTATGTAAAGGTGCTAAGGGTTGCCAGGTTTTCACAACAAAACCCACCCAAATGCTACTCAAAAATAGCCTAATCACATTTTGAGGGGGGACATTGCGCTCAAAGCTGGTTCAAATGAACCATTTCGAAATCATTGATAACTGACTATGTATAAATGTATATTCTGAGAAGACTACATGTTGTGATGTTTTCTGACCTTAGATGTATTTAAAGTTGGAGTCCCCTTAGTAATAGTAGTTAAAAAAACATATGAAAAAAACACATTAAACAAATTAAAAAATAAAAGTTCAATAAATAAGTTATATACCCTCATGCCATTCCAAAACCTGTATGACTTTCTTTCTTGTGTGGAAAACACATCATTTGAAAAGCTTTTTTAATAAAATGAAAGTCAATGGGGTCCAATTTTGTATATGGACAAAACGGTTTGAAATATATTCTTTTGCAATGCACATAAGAAAAAAGTAATTCAGGTTTGGAATGACATGAGGGTGAATAAATGCAAATGATACATAATATGTGATATCAAGTGTCTCAAACTAGCATTTTGTATTATCACACACACTCAAAAGTGTGGACTTTGTCAAGTACATACTTGTAGTGGATAGTATTCCAATTGGGACGTAGCCTCTAAATGGAAGTGAAGTTAACATTGCCTGGTTTTCCTTTCACTGTAGTGTGCTAGACCTGGGTGTATGTATCAAATGATGGCCTTCAAGCGAACTCCGACACAGTCTGCACAGACTATATGCAATAAAGATAATGAACAAGTGTTAGTATAATGATAATGGCTGGATTTCATAGATTATCCGATTACCTGTAGTGATCCTAAAGGGCTTAAAATTGTGATACCACATAAAGTAATGCTAACAGCCCTCATCATGCAGAGCCAGCTCAGAGACCCTTGTATTTTCATTTTTATAAGTAATGTAATTTCCGTAGAAGATCTGGAGAGACCAGATGGTTCAAAGAAGAATGAATGAATTTAATTTGTGTAGACACGAGCTGTTCTGATGCTAATATGCTTAGAAATGAATCCTAGATAGACTTACAGAGATATCAGGAATGGTTAAAACCCTACAATATGGCTGATAATCCCACCGAAGACTTGATCTAGAAGTGTCTTGAAGATAAATGACCTCCAGGTCTACCCATGACTATTTAGTCTGCTGTGCAACCTCAATTTGTGCCTCTTTAGTGTTGTAGCATCGCTGCATCACATCTTCTGACAGTGACAGCGAGGGGTGGCGGATGTTCACCGGGGAAGAAGATGAGGCAGCGGTGATGTAGACAGGGATGTTGTCACATGCAGCAGGGGCTGATAATTGGTCACGTCCTCGCTCCGTCCCCACCGAAGATCTATAAAAATGTAAATGAGCATGCTTGGTGATAGCAGAGGAATCTGAAGTAGCAATGAAAATGTTTAACAGGCGAGTGCAGCGGTCAGCGCCTTTGCTGGAACTTGTTGAGAAAGGACTAGCCATACAGTGTTCCTCTTGACACCAACCCTGAGTTTACCATCAGAGTCTGTCTGAATCATATTTCAGACTTGATATCGATCTTTTGTTGATGTACCAATATCTCGTAGCTGTTTGTTGTTTGGAAAAACAACACGAAACGGCACAATCAACCTGAAATCACTCCTCTCTAACCAGTTTATTCCCTGTTAATCCTACTTCATCACCTACTGTCTGTGATGCCCCGTTGAGGAAAAGCTCACCCATTTCCTGGCCTAAAACCTAGACTGGAAACCCAGCTATTTCCACTCATGCAGTCAATATTCTCCTCCCTTTATGCCTCTCCCTATACCTAAGGCACAATAGCCTGTAATAACAGCGGCGTCTTTAACAGTGGTGGAGATACGCCGGCGTGTCGACAGCAAGAAAAGGCCTCAATCAGTATCCATAGAGCACCTCCAATTGTGTGATCTATGGGGCAGCGGAAAAGGTAATTTGAGCAAAAGAAAATGACACCAGCACAAAAAAACATGGTGATTTACGCAAAGTCAAATCACACCGTTCCATCGACACCTGGCTGTGTTATTATCTCAGGAGTTGGACCGCCGGGTTCCTCCGCTGGGTATCATGGGGAGGAGAGAGAAAAGCGAGGGAAAACATTTGTACACAAATGATAGACGAAAAAAAGCGAAGATGCTAAACAAAAAGCTTTCTCTCCTCATCCGTGGCTATCAATTCTCCCTCCTCTGGTTCTGAAAGCACTGCTCCTGGCTCGATTGTTCAGGCATTGTTCCCGCAAGGGCAGGCGGAGTCAGAGAAGAGGGTATCAGAAGAAAAGGGACAATTTGTTGTTGTTTGTTGATATCTAGACCACTATAGCTTGATTGCCTAGCATTAAACCGGCAATAACAGCCCCAATCATCACACTTACACCACGAGATGCAGAACAACTGAATTGGATCAAACTTGTCTCTCCAGTTGGCCCACGCTCCTTCGCTCTATTTCTCTCTCTCTCCTCCATGAAACGCTTATTAGCCCGTATTGATCCGACTTGGTCAATTGTCAGCTCCTCTCATCCGCGGAGTATTGACGGCATAATCAGTGGATGGAGGCGGTAGACAGATGAAATATGATGTTGGTGGGTAAATTATTGGCTGCTTGCCTGTTGACCTGGGCCGGGGGACTCACACCTCCTCGAAACGAGCGCACGCGCAAAAGCCCGCATTCTCCACCGACTTGTTTACACCCACGTGCGGCTTTGCGATGGTACAGATGCGTAGTGATTGATGCAAAACAAGCACTCGGTAGTATGATCGCCTGTTCATTTAGCATCCTGAGTATTAATTAGCTTTCAATGCATTTGAATAAGTAAGAGGAAGCATTTGGTTGTGTTTTTATGCACGTCGTCTACTCGCCCTCGTCATTGACTGTGAATTAAAGGGTGCTTATTTTTCTCTCCCAGCTCAGGAGTCAAGTATCCATGCATCTCCTCCTGCAGGGAAATGAGAAGGGAGTCTATTGTGCGCACATGCTGTTTTCCTGTGTGGAGTGCTCCACAGATGCGTCTCTGCTACAAGGCCAGCCTTGAGCTTTCTATGGCCTCTGGTTGAATCGTTCCCTCCTCCCAGAGATACACAACACTCCAGTCCTCAAAAGGACGGCTAATAGAAACCGCTAATAGAAAACCATGTGGACAGAAGGAAAAACATCCTCCGTAGAATTGCATTTTTGGACCGGCTGATATGGGTTTATATGTTTAAAGGGTCACACTTTAGTTTGAACCAATTGGACCAATGCATTTTGGGTGAACTAACCCTTTAATATTGAGAACTGCAAGCAAGGAGGTCTATCATGTATGGCTCTGTTAATTGTTCTTTCACCGACAGACCACTTGCCTAGTGTAGTCTAATTACTAAACAAACGACTCTAATTAATCGATTCTTTTTCAGTGAATCAAAAACACACAGCTTATAATTTACTGTGAGGTTTGCAGTAAATAGTCACTGATTGGTGTTTGTGTAGTTAAAATTGCACTGAGTTTTGTCCAGAGTATTTTACACAATTAAATGAGTAACAATACTAATAGGGGATATTTCACCAAAAAATTAAAATTCTGTCATTAATCACTCCCTCTCATGTTGTTCCAAACCCATAAGACTTTTGTTCATCTTCGAAACACAAATTAAGATATTTTTTAATGAAATCCAAGAGCTTTCTGACCTTATATAGACAGCAATGCAACTGACACGTTCAAGGCCCAGAAAGGTAGTAAGGACATTGTTAAAATAGTCCATGTGACATCAGTGGTTTAACTTGAAGCTACGAGAATACTTTGTGCGCAAAGAAAACAAAAATAATGACTGTATTTAACAATTTCTTCTCTTCCCTGTCAGTCTTCCACGCACATTCATAACAGTATCACAAAGTGAAATGCACATGCAAATTGTAATTTGTTTTCTTTGTGCACAAAATGTATTCTCATAGCTTCATAAAATGTAGGTTGAACCACTGGTTATACCTTTTGTTTCCTATTTGGGAGGAAGTGTATTCAAAAGTGTTTTGATTGCCCTCAGGACACAAGGTCTGCTCACCACAGCGCTGACACACCTCTCTGAAATGTAAAGTTGAAGTCTGTCCCGTGTTCTTCAGTTGGCGTCCGATGCCTTGCTCCCCCACTGAGTGCCCAGTTTTGGAGACTTAATTGTAGGGAGAGGAGCAGCTGGCAGGGCCTCGCTCTTGCTTAAAGCCGATGTTCGCATTGTCGTCTGCTGATTAACTTTTTATCAGGCACTTAAATGGGCATCTGTTTCAGTCACTTTTGCTCTTTATACAGTCGAGCTACCACAATGGGACCAATGCCAGCCAAAGTCATGTGTTGATGTGATCAATGTCAAGAGAAATTACAGAACATCATGATTGAGCCACTGCACTGTCCATTTATCCTTCTTTTCATGATGTACGGTACTTAGCTGAATGAGTAGAAATGAACCCAGGTTCAATTGCTGGAAGGAAATTTACCTACCTACCTACCTACCTACCTACTCATGTGATTTAAAGGGATTGTTCACCCACATGTCGTTCCAAACCCGTAAGACCTTTGTTCATCTTTGGAACACAAAGTAAGATATTATGAAATTCGAGAGGTTTCTTACCCTGCATAGACTTCAACACAGCTACCCCGTTCAAGGACAAGAAAGGTAGTAAGTCAATTGTTAAAATAGTCTGTGTGACATCAGAGGTTCAAACGTAATGTTATGAAGCTACAAGAAGACTTGTTTGCATGTGTGCTCAAAGAAAACAAAAATAATGACTTTATTCAACAGTTTCTTCTTTTCCGTGTTGGTCTTCACTGCGTATTCAGGAGAGTAACACATGGACTATTTTAACAATGTCTTTACTACCTTTCTGGGCCTTGAATGTGTCCGTTGCGTTGCTGTCTATGCAAGGTCTGAAAGCTCTTGAATTTCAGTCATTATTTTTGTATCTTGATTTGTGCTCCGAACATGGGTTTGGAATGACATGAGTGTGAGTAATTAATGACAGAATTTTCATCTTTGTGTAAAATATCTCTTTAAAGTAATGTTACAACCAGAAATGAAAATTTTGCTTACCCCAGTGTTGAAGGCAAGACCAGTTCATTCAAGAGTTGAGTTTGAGTCAGGACTAAGACCAGGGGCTAGTTGCATAAACTTAGTCACTATGTGTCTTAAGAACTAGTTTCTCCAACTAGCAATAAATGAGGGGTAATCAGTCTTAGTTTTCATACTAATTTTAGACCAATCTATCATTTTGTAACTGAATTTAAAAAGTAATGACCAGTCTTGAAGGAAAAAAAATAATGACTAACTTTTTAAGACTGGTCTAAGCAGTTTATGCAACCTGCCCCAGAAGAGTCCAAGACTGCAATTTTTTAGCCTTGTTACAGACTACATGTGGATTCAGTCTTGACTCGATGCAGCTCTCTTCTGTTCTTGACTCTGACTCAAATGATGTGGACTTCACGACAATACTGACTCACCCTCATGTTGTTCCATTCAATGTTCATACAATGAAAGTCAGTGGCATCCAGTGCTGTGCAATGTTGGATCTTATTGACTTTCATTGAATGAACAGCTAGTCACTCTAGCTTTTAAGTTTTGACTCTAAAGCAAAAGAGCTTCACTTCTTCACAGAGCGATGAATTTGTAGTATAATAGTTTACAACAAATGACAGATATGATAAATATCAGATCAGGGATCTTCAACCCTGCTCCTGGAGAACTACCATCCTGCAGACTTCAGTTCCAGCTCTGCTCCAGTACACCTCCCTGTAATTATCAAGTAACCTTGAACACCCTGATTAGCTGGTTCAGGTGTGTTTGATTGAGGTTGGAGCTGAAAGCTGCAGGACGGTAGCTCTCCAGGAGCAGGGTTGGAGACCCCTGCATTAAGCAAAATGGCTGATTGATTGCAATACCTCAGAAATCTATCAGGAGCATGAATGCGATCTTTGTAATACCGACATATAGCAGGTCTACATTTCGCTCTGTCTTACTTGTTACCACCATCATATCCATCACCTTGAAAAATAAGATATAGTAGCATAACTGTGGACTCGGCAAGTCTGAAGTAGAGGCTTTGAAATGATACCAATTCAGTGTGAAATTGTGCAGTTGATTCAAGGATATAAACTCAAAGAAGAAACTATAGCCAGTGATCTGACAGTGGGTGGGAGCTGGGGAAACTAAGACTTGTTGAGAATTTATGGAGAGTGTGTGTGTTGATAGTTTGTCCTTATTTCCAGTGCTCTTTGAAAAGTGAAGACATAAAGGAATGACTACATTAAATGGTGAGTGTGATTGAGGAAGATGGCATGATTGAGACACATGTTTATGGATCGCTCCTTACTTCCTTTGTCCTCAGTGCCAGGCTTGTTTGTTTGCTGTAATTTAGATGTTTGTTCAATTCAAGTTTTGCAGAAAACTTTAAAAACTATCCTATCAGATGTCTGGATGTTGAATAAGCAAACTGTTTTATAGATGAAGATTGCAGATTACTGCACCTCTAGTGGAACCTAATGGAATTGTAAAAACAAGTGTTTGTAAAAAGTTTGCCGAATACTCTACTTTAGAGCTTTTTAGTCATATTGTAAATAGACTAAAATAGACTCGCATAGCAAGACCTTTTAGACTGACGACAGAAGGTGGACTTTTGGACACTTTTTTTTTTTTGGTACATATTTCAAGTTTAGTTGATCCTGATAAGTGCTCATTGTCACAGTTGTAAATACAACAGCTTCTTTCTTCCATGAGGGGGTTGGAGTCACAGCATCTCTGTTTCCAAGTAAAACGTTAAAGAACGCGACACACACATCTCCTGAAAATACTGTAGAATTCAACCAATCAGATGACGACTTTCAATTTTGTGTGTTATATGCATCAGACGTTCAGCCTATGGTCCATAGGCATGACATCAAAGGCTGAGACTAGATGAACATGGAAGGCTAATGTTTCCATAATTCACTCAGGAATGAGTTAGTGTAATGGGTTTTTCGATGTAAAATATGTTTTTAAAGTAAAATAAGGTCTGTGGTAAACATTGTTGTAGAAGAAATTGCATACATTTCCCCACTGGAATGGATTTTTAGAGGCATTTTTTTTTTTTACATTTGTGTGGGCACCTTAATAATTGTATCTCTGTCTTGAATTACATACTCATAATTAAATTTAACCAGCTACTTCAATCAATCAAAACTGTTGCAAATAACAACTGTGTCTAAATTATCTGTTTAAAAACAGGAGCTAATATGGCTGCAATATTATCGTTATTGTTGATTATTCTCTTGATATTATAATAATGGTTATTAATGTTGATTAATAGAATACATATGAAAACGTTTTATGTCTGCATTTTCACTACCAGTTAAAAGTTTTCAAGATTTTATTATTTATTCTAATATTCTGATTTGCTGCTCAAAAAACGTGTATTATTATTATTATTATTATTATTATTATTATTATTATTATTATGTTGAAAACAGCGGAGTAGAATTTTTTTCAGATTTCTTTGAATAGAAAGTTCAGAAGAAAAGCATTTATCTGAAATAAAAATCTTTGTATCATCACTTTTGACCAATTTAAAGCATCCTTGCTAAATAGAAATATTAATTTCTATAATTTCTGACTTCAAAAATACTGACTTCAAGCTTTTGAATGTTATAGTGTATAATAAAAGCTTTTTATTTCAGATAAATGCTGATCTTTGGATCCTTTTATTTATCGAAGAAAAAAAATACTCAACAGTTTTAAATATTGATAATAATAATAATAATAATAATAATAATAATAATAATAATAATAAATGTTTCTTAAACGGCAAATCAGCATATTAGAATGATATCTGAAGGATCACGTGACACTGAAAACTGGAGTAATGTTGCTGAAAATATACCTTTGATCACAAGAAAAAAAATACATTTTGAAATATATTCAGAAAACTGTTACTTTAAATAGTAAAACTATTTCACAATATTACTATTTTTGCTGTACTTTAGATCAAATAAATGTAGGCTTGGTGAGCAGAAGAGAATTCTTTAAAAAGCATTCAAAATCTTACTGTTTAAAAACCTTTGTATATTCTGGCTCTGGCTTCACCGACAAACGTGGGTCACGACGTTAGTCTAGTCTAGTGCAAGTTATGCAAAAACTTCCGTTATAATCATTGAAACTACGAAAGGAATCTCTTATTTACATCGCATCTGCACTATGCTGTTTGTGATAGGGGAATTCAATCAGTGAGTGTGCACACCCAACAGCCACCCCAGAGTTTTCAACACTGAATAATCTAAGCGTCTCTGATTGGCCATTGCATACCTAAGCATGTATGTACTCAGAGTCATACCACAAATGAGTTTTGAAGATAATTGGACATGCTAGAAATAGGCCTGCTTACAAATATGGATAATGGCTACAAATTGTATACTTATCTATGCACATAAAACTTTATAGGATGACACACTTTACCTCTGGGTTGTTGGTTTATGAAACCAAAAGTAATATTTGTACGAATTTTAGGCTATTCTGAATTTTGCTTGAGGGGGGTCTGTTGCTCTGAACGCTGTTTTTTTTTTTTTTTTTTCTGCCTGTGAATTTTCACCTTAAGTTCAACAGCCACCACACAAACAGATGTTCGTTTACAGTAAAACACCTTCTCATACAATACAGACACGCTCACAAAACCCATGCCTGTTGACCAGCGACACCTCATCCTCTGCTCTCTGCCCTGGGGATCCTTGTGAAGCATTTCCTCCCCGTATTTCTCTTTCCCAAAGACAAGTTAAATTAGCAGTCTGGCGGAGATGCCCCACCGTCTGCTGACTTTCCTGTGTTGCCACAGCGCACAGTGACTGTCAGTGAGAGCCTGACGGCTTAATAGTCTCTCCTGAGTGGATTTGGGCACTTTGCCTGCCTCTGTTTACATGCGCATGTCAGCCCTAAAATATTCAGATGGAGATGTGAAATATTCATATGAGGTCCCCACCAGGCCTGGCAGGATCTCCTCCACCCCTCCGCACACACACCTCCCATGCGCTGTCAGTCAGTACAGACCCAGGAGGATGCCGGTGCGAGTATTGTCTCTTTGTAAAGCCGAGGAACGGAATTCGACTGCGACGAAGTGAAACGATTTTAGCAGAAATTGAATTTATCTAATGACTTAATGTTACAATCGTCGTGAGGAGAAAATGTATCGACTGCTAAGAAGGTGAATAAACATCGGCAAACCTGCTTTCACAGTTTTTTATTTATTTATTACACGGACGTTGGGATTGTCTTTCAAAGCAGGCCACGTGCAAATTGCTTTTGCTAGTATATACTACATATGGGTTTATTCAATGCGCACTAGAGCGGAGGAGTGACTAACGTTCTGTGCGAGCGAGAGAGAGCAAAAGACAGTGAAAGGGAGGGAGAAGTGGGTACATTAGATAGAGAAAGAAAAGAGTGTGACATTGGGAATTGTTGGCAGCCCTGGTTTCATTGGCGCTTCCTTTGAATGGCTGCCATATGTCCTTGCTTATCTTGACATTCTAATCTCAGCACTGGCCTGAAGATGGTGGGGGATTTATTTAGTCTGCTCTTTGGAATGAATGCAAACAGTGGAATGGTTGGGCCCACTGCAGCCTTCACCTCGTTTCAATCACGCTGGTTAAAATGACTGTGTGATACGGCTTGCATCGCGGGCCGCTCTCATTCTTGCTCTCAGTCTCTCTATTTTGTTCCCTATCTCTCCCCAGTCTCTTTTTTTGTACTGTCACTTGCAATGCCTCCGTTTATCTCTCAGCTCCTTCGCTTTTGTGTGATATCAAGCCCACGGAATAGCACATGCCGCTGCATTATATTCCAGCGTGTGGCGTTTTCATTTTCAACCATGTATTCGGCCAATATGACTTTTTGTGTGGGTGCATATGAGTTTTGTTTGTTTTTTCCTTGGCGATTGTGTGTTGAAATGGCGAGAGACGTAGAAGGACCACTTCGAATAGTATGCGTATATGGATTGGAGAGAGAGCACAAAAGTGTGTGTGTGTGTGTGTGTGTGTAAAAGGGTTGTGGAAAGTGGCTGGCTGAGCAGGCTGTTCTATATATAAATGCCTTGCTAGTTCATAAGTGACGTTAATGATAGAGCCAGGCAGACAATGGCAAGCTGTCAGGGTCAGTAATTGAGTGGGAGGGATGAGCTCTCTTCATTTTAGTCCATCGGTGTCACGGCGACAAGAGCACCACGGCAACTCGTCACCCAGAGATACCAGCCCGCCCGAACAATAGCTCCTGTCCGTCACAGCGCGTGGCCGTCTAGTGCCGGCGGGGTTAGTGAGATGATGCTCTCGCCGTAGAAGAGAGAGCACTCATTACCGCAGTACTTCTCCGTACTGCGACGCACACACATCTACATACAACAGATCACTGACGTCCACAGTTGGCGTTCTGTTAGGTCTGTGGCGAAATGGGATGCTAAGTTTGATTTGAACAATGCTAAATTCTCAACAAATCGACTTGTTCTAAAAGTCACTCTCATGTCGTTACAAACCTGACTTTCTTTCTTTTGTGGAAGACAAAAGATGATATTTTGAACGTTTAGTTTCTAAAAAACTTTTTTTTTTTTGTCCATATACCAGTCAAAAGTTTTTGAACAGTAAGTTTTTTAATATTTTTAAAAGAATTATCTTCTGCTCACCAAGCCTGCATTTATTTGATTTAAAATACCTGCTTTCTGTTTGAATGTATTTTAAAATGTAATTCCTGTGATTTTAAAGCCATTTGTAGTGTTACAAAAGATTTCTATTTCGGATAAATGCTGTTCTTCTGAACTTTCTATTCATAAAAGAAACCTGAAAAAATTCTTCTCAATAATAATAATAATAATAATAATAATAATAATTGTTTTTGAGCAGCAGTGAATGGTTTCAAATTCAACTTTGAAATCACAGGAATAAATGACATTTTAATATTTATTCAAATTGAAAACAGTTCTGTTTAATTGTAAAAATATTTCAAAAATTTTTTTTGCTGTACTTTCGATCAGATAAATGCAGGATTGGTGAGCAGAAGTGTCCTTCAAAAACGTTCTCAAAGGTATATAAATAAGTTCTTGCATTTGAAAAAACCTACATGGAGTGTAACAGTAGAACAAGTGGTCTTGAAGTTTTTTTTTTTGTTTGTTTGTTTTTTAGTTTTTAAAGTGAATAATTTTTTTTTATTAAATATATACATTTTTTTTAAAACACCGTCTTAGCACTACACTTGTGAGTGCAAGCTATCATGCGACTATGACAGCATTCTTTTAAAAACAATGAATTTAAAGGTACAATTTAAGATTTATTTATTTATTTATTTATTTATTGTCAAATATAGGGCGGGACTTGATTTTGTCCATTGTGAATTATTATTATTTTTTTCAAATTTCTGTTATTTCTGAATGTCAGGTAGCTGAAAGGAAGAAATAATTGAATTTTACAAAAATATATATAATAAAAAATAATTATGTACACAGATAAATGATTTATAATAACACTGCAGTATTGCCCATTTTTATTTGGTGACTTTAAAGATATGCTTTTTTTTTCTTTACCAAGCAATTTGACTTGCTAGCGCAAATTCAAGCACAGCTGATAGTATATGAAAACATACATAATGTAGATAAACTATTTGATGCCCCTAATCCAAAATTATGTCTCGTTAATGTTAATATTTTGTCCTATAGGATTCAAATCTGTTTCGGAGGTTAGCGCTCAGAGATCAGGCCTTCCACCAATCCAACCTGCCACTTATGTGAAGCCATTGTTTGTGCCTGTGCCGTGAAAGGCTGTTTTACTTGGCAAGAACATGGCCCTATTACTTAGCCTAATTAAAGCAAGGTACATAATTATGCTTAATTACACACCGACAGGGTTCCCCCCCCAACCCTTTTTTTAATTTCCAGTGTGTGCTTTATATCATTGCATATCAAATAGGTTTACAGTCTTTGGGGATCATGTGTGTGTATATTTACTGTTTAAGTGTACAGATATAGATGTGTATGTTTGTATGTATAGATTAGTGAGAGGCATGGAGTAAGATCAAAACAAGACTGAGTATATAAATTGCATTCAAACCAGCTGGGTCTTCAAAAAGAGATGACAGGAAAAAAAGGTCATGCGGAATAAGTGAGATGGAGAGATGCTTGTGGGAAACATAGCTTTTCGAGGAATTAAATATTTAAACAAATCAGCATCTCCAATTAGACTGTGTGTCTCCTGCTCACTCTGATTAATATCTCATCTGTAGAGGGATTTTATCCACCCCTTGAAAGGGAATGAAGGGCTGTCTTTTTTGACTACTTTTTAGTCTTAAATGGCTTACTGTGGGTGTAGCTTGATCGCTTTTAAGCATGAAAGCTGTCAGAATGTGTTACTTTTACCTCAAATTGCTTGAATTCACACAGAATAAAAAAATTTTGCAAGTATGAAAATAAAACTGAGTTACCTATCTAAACACAATAGTATTTTTATTTTATTTGATCAATTTCATAAAATAAACCACATTTTTATGGAGATGGTGTCATGACGTTTAATGTTCACAACAACCCCTGTATTCCCATTTATTAATATAATATAAATTTTCAGGACAAGTAAAAGCTTTTTAAAAACTCACAAGGTGGTGAAAATATGTTGAGCTTGTGTTAACCACAGATCTTATTTCAGACATTTAACCAAAACCTATTTTTAAAGAAAACATTGATTTCAGGATGATGGAACTGGAAGTGTTAAACTGTTAGCTTGTTAACTAATTTCTGTGTTGTTAGCTTAGCAACATGCTAACATTACACTACTACTGAAATCTAGCTGCAGTGCCTTGCGAAAGTATTCATATCCCTGCATTTTTCACGTTCTTATTTTGCTGCCTTATTTTAAACTGATTTAAATATATTTTTTCCACATCAATCTACACTTCATAAACTATAATGGCAAAGCAAAAAACAAAAATTTATTGAAAACAAAAAATTATTCAGTTGCATAAGTATTCATACCCTTATCTGGTACAGTTGAAATTTAGCTCAGGAGCTCATATTGCTGGAAGATGTTAATATACTTTGAGTAAAGTCAAATTACTCTGGCAAATTAAGTTGAATGGGTTTGATGTGGAAGGGCAAACACAGATCTGAGGAAGAGTTCAGAAAAACTTCTGCTGCATTGTAGGTTCACAGAAGCATGTCCTTCTAAAAAAAAAAAAACAGCCAACCAGCCTAGGCTGGTTTTAGCTGTTTTTTTTTTTCAGCATAGCCCCCATTATCTATAATGAAAGAAGTCTAAAACAACCAGGACTCTTCCTATAGCTGGCCTCCTGGCCAAACTGATCGATTGATGGAGAAGGTCTTTGGATAGACTGGTGACCAAGATCCTGATGATCACTCTAGTTAAGCTCCATGATCATATATGCAGATGGCAGAAACTTACAGAAGGACAAACATCATTGCAACACTCCACCAATCTGGGTTTTATGGTGGTGTGGCAAGACTAAATCCTCTCGTCGGAGAAGACACATGAAAACACACTTGGAGTTGCGAAAAAGCACCTGGAGATCCCTCAGACTGTGAGAAACAAGATTTTCTGGTCTGATGAACCTCAAGTCCAAGCATCATGCATGGAGAAAACCAAGCACTGCTCATCACCTAGAGAGTATCATCCCAAAAGTAAAGTGTGCTAGTAGCAGCCTCATGCTGTGGGGCTGTTTTTCAGCAGAAGGGACTGAGGGACACATCAGACTAAAAGGAAATCTCAACACAGCAAAATATAGAGAGAGCCTTAATGAAAACCCAGTTTAGAGCATTCAGAACCTTCAGAACCAACAGGACAATGACCCTAAGCACACAGCAAGAGTGGCTTATAGACAGCTCTGTGAATGTTCTTGAGTGGCCCAGCCAGAGCCAGGGCTTGAACCCAATCAAACATTTCTGGAGAAACCTGAAAATGTCCCTCTGTTCCCATCCAAGCTGACAGAGCTTGAGAGGTGAAGAGGTGAGGAGAAGAATGGCAGATAATTGCTAAATGCTGATGTGCAAAGCTTGTCGCATCATACCTAAAAAGACTTGAAGCTGTAAAGGTGCTTCAGCTAAGTACTGAGTACTTATGCAATTTACTTATTTCAGTTTTTTTTTTTTTTAATAAATTGACAAAGTTGTGACAGTTCTGTTTTTGCTTTGTCGTTATGATTTATGGAGTGAAAAAAGTAATTTAAAGCAGTTTAGCATACGGCAGCAACATAACAAACCGTGAAAAAAAAAAAAATAATAATTAGGGAGTCAGAATACTTTGTATTTGTGATACACAATGTTTCCGATCACTCAGGTTGAAAGCCCTGCTAAAAAAACAACAGAAACCATCACAGAAATTCTAATGGTTTTCAGTACAAACATTACAAACCATCAACTTTTAACCATTAAAAAAACATTAAAAAATGGCTTTCTGTAGTTTGTTTTGGGGCATATTCCATTAGGATTTAGCAGTTTTAATAAGCCACCAATAGAAGGTGACTATTTACCAGTAGAGACCAATAGGCACCATTACAGTTTCCATTAAAACCAATAAAATTTTCATTATAACCAGTAAAACCATTACAAAGTAGTTCAGCTTTTACAAAATATGTCTCTAGACCTTTTTTTTTATTAATTGTCCTGCATCTTGCGTTTTTAAATGTAAAAGTTCCTTCTGTGTTAATGGTCCTTTAAAAAATAATTGCCTATGTAGACAATAAAGCAACATACTAGGTCAATAACTCACTAGAGCGATGATGTTCAAGGTCACTTTGTCTCAGTAACTGACGCTATCTTTACTCTGATAAACTTGACTGTACCTTTTTGCGGTGAGTCTGTGCCCTGGTAGTGCTGGGGGGTAAATCAGGACACTTGCCTCCCCCATCCTCTTCATCCTTGGCCTCTGGAGGTGTCTTAACAAGGAGCCTCATCGCAGTAATAAGGATCTCTGGGCTGTCCTTCACCAGCAGGCATATCACAGGTCAAATCTTCTTAAGGTCTCTATTTTAGTTTGTGGCTAGCAGCAAAGGCCGTCTCGTCACAGGACTCCTCAGCAGGCCTCAGTCTCTGAAATCGCTTTAATGAACACTTATGGTATTTATCTATTAATAAAATTAAAGCAAGAGATGTTGGCTTTCTAGGATTTGCTTTCCTCTTGTATGGGTACTGTACCTGTGAAGGATGACTGTGAGGTGCCTGTGTATGACCACATCCATCCTGAAGGAAAAGGCTGGTTTTTAGCTGGCCTCACAGCCTAATCAGGTGAAAAGTGCCAACAGACCAGCTTGACCAGAATGTGAGATTGGCTAAGACCAGAAAATGCCAAATTCTTTTTTTTCCCTTTCTTGTTCTTGTCTGTCCTTTTTTCCTTTGTTCATGTTTCCTTTTGCTTGTTTTATTTGTTCGTTGCTGATTGTTCTTTTATTCCTTCGTTTATTTGTTTCATTCTTTTGGTTCATTTTCTCATTTCTTTCTTTCTTTCTTTCTTTCTTTCTTTCTTTCTTTCTTTCTTTCTTTCTTTCTTTCTGTCGTTCCTTCTTTTGTTCATGTAGTTCTTTCTTCTTTTTAAAATTTTATCTGTCTTCCGGTCGTCATATCTTTTTTTAGTCTTATTTTTTCCTTTGGTTTCTTTCTTTCTTTCATTTGGTATTTCTTTCGTTCATTTGGTTCTTTTTTTTGGTCTTCCTTCTTTTTTTAAATTTTGTCTGTCTTTCTTTCGGTCTTTATATCTTTCTTTTTTAAGTATTTCTTTCATTTGGTCTTTTCTTTCTTTCTTTCTTTCTTTCTTTCTTTCTTTCTTTCTTTCTTTCTTTCTTTCTTTCTTTCTTTCTTTCTTTCTTTCTTTCTTTCTTTCCACCTTTTATTTGGTCTTTCCTTCTTTCTTTTGGTGTTTCTTTATTTCTTTCTTTCTTTCTTTCCACCTTTTATTTGGTCTTTCCTTCTTTCTTTTGGTGTTTCTTTTTTCACTTTTCTTTTTTCACTTTTTCTGGTTCCTTCTTTTTTTTGGTCTTTCTTTCTTTCTTTCTTTCTTTCTTTCTTTCTTTCTTTCTTTCTTTCATTTGGTCTTTCCATCTTTCTTTTTGTGTTTCTTTTTTCACTTTTGTTCTTTCTTTCCTTTTTGTTTGTTTCTTTCTTTCCTTTTGTTTGTTTGTTTTGTTTGTTTGTTTCTTTCATTCTTTCTTTCTTTTGGTATTTCTTTCGTTCATTTGGTTCTTTCTTTCCTTTTCTTTTATTTGGCCTTCTTTTTAAAATTTTGTCTGTCTTTATATCTTTCTTTTAGTCTTTTTTAGTTTTTCTTTTATTTGGTCTTTCTTTCTCTTCTTTTTCTCTTTCTTTTCTTTTTCTTTCTTTCTTTCTTTCTTTCTTTCCACCTTTTATTTGGTATTTCCTTCTTTCTTTTGGTGTTTCTTTTTTCATTTGGGGTTTCTTTCTTTCTTTCTTTCTTTCTTTCTTTCCAGAAATTGCAATGCAGTTACTCACACAAGCCTATTATTCCTTGCTCATGCCACCTCAGTGACTGTGGTTTGCTGGGATACAATAGTTTTCTGCTCTGAGAGGTGGGAATATGGCACTCACAATAGATTCCAGACCAGAGAGGCCCTTCAATTGTACGCTGGTATGTTGGGAGATTAGTCCTTTTGCTGTGGGGAGTAACAGCTTGACTTTCGGTGGAAAAGGGTTGAAGTTCACAATTTGTTCATGTGTGTCTTTTTCACATCGATGGTGCCTTGTGTCTTTGATTTGTTTGTGCAGTTGTTGCACATATCTTGGTGTGCCCTGCCTATAGTGTTGATGAAAATGACTTGGTATGTGGACAACACACCAGCCCATGCAGTGCTGCTGTTAGCCTGCTGGAATAGCTCATCCACAGCAGCAGGGTCTGTGAAGCCTGTGGCTTTATCTGGCCCATGACTCTGTTTGACCAATGGCTATAGAGCAGCGTTGCTCAGGTACAGTCACGGGATTGAATCACCAGCCTGTAAAATGCAGAACACCTGCAGAATCCTTGCACAGTGTCTTTTTTCCAGCCATTTTTGCACTACCTCACTATAATTTTTCCCTCGGCTACAAGCCCAGTCTCTGTTATACCGCATAAGGTGATGAGGACTGTGTCAAATGTGTTTATTCGCTCAACTTCTCTTATAATATCTGCCTCTAAGTAGCAGTATACTCAGCTCTCAGTTAATCTTATCTGTAACTTGCTTCAAGATGGTCCTCCAACAACAGTTATCTCAGAAAAACTCCCTGATGGCATAATCTGCCTGCTCCAAATTTATCTGGAGTGACACAGATTGAGAATGTGTATCTTTGCCCTATGGGCTAAGTCTTTAAAACAATAACCCTCATTTGCTAGGTGCCTCAAGTGCTCAGAGGAGGGAAAGGCGCAAAGAAAATGCCGTATTCAATCTTTTTGTTCCCAGCTGAATGCTTTGAGTCATCCATAGAAGGTGTTTGGACTCTCGATCCACTGTGATGTAATGTGAAGTGTTGTTCTCGCTTAATGTATTAGTGTCTTGGCTTTTCCCGCTAATGTTTTTTCTGGCACTGTTAGCGTCTGTCTGTTGGGATACAGTGAGATGTCACACTTGGGGTAGAGTTGTTTAGCAAAGCTGTAGACCTTTTGTCTTTTTATTTACACCTTGTTAAAACCCAAAACCTAACTGTAACATCTTTTTTTTTCTATTAGGAACTTGGAAAATAGCAACACTTTACAACTTTACATGAACTAAGAGTGCACAATACTTCTACAGCCTTTATTAATCTTATTTAATGTTAATTTCAGCATTTACTAATGCATTATTAAAATCACAAGTTGTGTTTGTTAACATTAGTTCATGCACTGTGAACTAACATGATCGAACAATGAATGACTGTATTTTCATTAACTAACATTAACCACAGTATAATTAATATATTTTTCATTGTTTGTTCATGTCAGTTAATACATTAACTAATGTTAACAAAAGACACCTTATTGTAAAGTGTTACCAGGAAAATGATAAGCTAGTTTCTAAATTGTTGATAACTTTTGATATATTAATCTTATGGATATTCAGTTTGTAAAAAACAAAAAATGAAGAAAAACTAAAAAGGAGTAATAAAGAAAATTAAGAATAATGAATTAAAATAATGAAAGAATGACAGACAGTAAGACTGAAACACAAATATATATATATATGTATGTATGTATGTGTGTGTGTGTGTGTGTGTGTGTGTGTGTGTATATATATATATATATATATATATATATATATATATATATATATATATATATAATACAATGAATGCCTTTTCATAATTTTTTTATTATTTTAGTTTTATTTCATTTTTATTAATATTGGTATTATTTAGTTTTCATTATTTCACCTAGGGTACTAAGTAACCCACATTTGTGCCCCTTAAAGGGACATTTGTGCGCTTATATATGTTATTTTTTTTAATTAATTAATATATGTATATATAATATATATATATATATATATATATGCCACTTATGTATGTGAGATATATATATATATATATATATATATATATATATATATGCACAGAAAAGAATAAATATTGTGAAATGTTAATGCAATTTAAAATAGTGGTTTTCTATATTAATATACTTAAAAATAGAATTTAGTCCTGTGATGCAAAGCTGAATTTTCAGCATCATTAATCCAGTATTGTGTCACATCATGATCCTTCAGAAATCATTCTACTATGCTAATTTATCATCAGTGTTGGAAACAGTTGTGCTGCTAAATATTTTTTGCAACCCGTTTTACTTTTTCCAGGGTTCTTTGATAAATAAAATGTTAAAAAGGAAAGCATTTATTTAAAATAGAAACCTTCTGTAACAATAAACACCTTGTTCAAAGTTTAGGGTCAGTAAATGTTTTCTTTCTTTCTCTCTCATTAAACTTGGACTGCCACTGGTGCCTCTACAAAATAATGGCACCCCTTAAAACATGGTATCAGGTATTGCATTTATTAATATGTGAATTACATATTCACAGAAAGAGCGGGAGGGAAGTTAAAAGAGGCACCAGCTCAAAAGTGTGTGAGCATATTCGAGGGAAACACGAAAGTGTGCGCTCGTGTGTGTACGTGCACACAGGTGGCTCTAAATGGCTCGGCTCTCCCCTGGTGGGCCGGGGTTTGCTGTGTCCGGAGCTTTGCTTTGTCCAGGGCTTTCTCTCTGATTAGGCCCTGGTGAGGTCTCACTTAAGGCCGAGGGAGAGTAGCGTTCTACCTGCACTGCCCATGCTGTTCCCATCACAGCCACTTCCCCCATAATGCCACTTAATTCCCCGAGAAGTGGCACACGGCAGCAGTGGCCAGCCGGAGGAAGGGTGTCGTAATGCATCTGGACCCGACATCGCCCCACAGGGATAATAGCCCTGATTGCTCCTGATTCCCCGTCTCCACAAAGTACCTCATGTAAAATAAGTGACATTTAAAAGGCATCAAGATGTGAAAAGGAGCCAGGGTGTGCACCAGAGAAAACGAGAGAGAGAGCGAGCAGGGGAAGTAGTAAGCTTTTCACCTGAAAGAGGAAGAGAAAAAAAAGGTCCCTTCTTTTGCCGGCGGGGGAGCGACAGAAAAACGATAAGCCCTTGTGTCGCGAGCTGACCCTCGCTGCTAAGCTTTTTAACTTCCCCCTGTCTGTACTGCTTTTCTCTCTCCCCACACAAATCCACAAGCGCGCACACACACGGAAAGAGAGAGAAGGAGGCAGAAAAAGAGAGAGATGCTGGCAGTGGGTTGACATTGCTTCTGGGAAGTGCTTGAGTCGGCGTGCTAAAAATCATTTCGGGTTAGATAGAGGCCCCCTGAGCTGGCCCGGGGATATCACCGCACTCATCTCCGTTTAGAGTGAAAAGTGGCAACGCAAAGCACAGCCTGCAGGCGCCCTGCTTGTCCGCTCTCAGACAGACAGAGAGAGAGAGAGTCAGAGAGATACGGAGGGAATGCAGTGGCCCTTGCTGTATGCAGTGCTGAGGGAACAGCCAGCATATGTGCCCTATGGAATGCTCTGTGACCTTAATGCTCCGTCACAGACAGTGAAACGCAAATCGGTTACTCACTGTCTGTTGCTTATTTTTCATTTAGCGACTTGCACTTTTGTAATTTTTCTTGTTTCTTTCCATTTTCTTCTCTTCCCTAGAATGCCAGGGAGAGTCACAGTGAACTAATTGTACTCTTAAGATGTTGCAAACTTTTCCAGGAGGGTTTTAGTGTACAAACAGCATGACCGCACATGCTGTCAAAACACCAGTTGAATAAAAGAAACTATTAAATAAATACAGTTTTAATTATTTATTCAAGTATTTATGTATTTACGCTTACATCTACAGTGGTGGCCAAAATGATTAGAACACTAGTATTTTCAACTGCTAAAAAATGTTTTAAGTCAGTTATTTCTATGTTTTGCTGTGGTGTGTCAGTAGGAAATATCAGTTATATTTCCAAACTTTCTTTTTACCATTAATTGTAATAATCCAATGAGATTTTTGTTTGCACAAGGAGTTTGACATGAAGAAAGAACAAACTGAGACAGACTAAATCCAGAAGAACTGTGGCGACGTCTCCAAGATGCTTCAAGAAACCTACCTGAAAAACTATGCGCAATTGCAGATATAGGGCAAAAGCTGCTTTAAACGCTCAAGATGGTCACACCAAATGTTGATTTAATTTGGCAATACAAGGTAATTGATAATGAAAATCTTTTTTTGACATTATTTTTGACAGCATCCTCATTTTGCAGCATTTTTACACAAGTGTTTTAACAGTACTGTAGCTTTGCAGGTAGGTTTCTTGAAGCATCTTAGAGATGTTTGTTCTGTTTCTTCATGTCATTTTATTTATTTATATATATATATATATATATATATATATATAAATAAATATTTTCCTACTGACACACTGTCGGCACTGACTTAAAACCATTTTAGCTGGTGAAAATACTAGTGTTCTAATAATTTTGGCCACCACTGTATATGTATACTTCATAAAGCAATAAGAATGTATTGAAGCAACTATACAGTTTTTTTTTTTTTTTTAATGAATAATAAGTAACGTCAAGATGTTGAATTTTGGACTTAGACCAGGATTAATGGATAGTAGAGGAGTAAACATATGCAATAGGCAGTTGATACTTGACAGGTCAATTTTGGGGGGCCCTGGCCCTTAATGACACACCTGGCAATGACCCTAATGCTTGGCTAAGTGTAATCTGGGGCTTTTCGTTGCAGGCATAAAACATGAAATGACTGCAGGTTTCAGCCTTGTAATGCTAAAAGCAATAGTTCACCCAGTAATGACAATTTTGTTATTAATTACTCACCCTCATGTCGTTCCAAACCTGTAAGACCTTCATTCATCTTCAGAACACAAATTAAGATATTTTTTATGAAATCTGAGAGCTTTCTGACCCTGCATATACAGCAACGCAACTGACATATTCAAGTCATAGAAAGGCAGTGAGAACATAAATAAAATAGTCCATCTGACATCAGAATACTTTTTGCGTCATAGTACTCGTAGAAATTGTTCAGTAAAGTCGTTTTTTTTTTTTTCTCCATATTAAAAGTATTCTCATAGTTTCATTAAAATTAAGGTATGACCACTGATGTCACATGGACTATTTTAACAGTGTCCTTATTACCTTTCTGGGCCTTGAACGTATCAGTTGTGTTGCTGTCTATGCAGGGTCAGAAAACATGAGGGTGTGCAATTAATAACAGAATTTTCATTTATGGGAGAACTATCCCTTTAAAAGAAACAAGGCACCTCAAGTCATCTCTATTATATGACTCAATCAATAAAGGGCTTTAATATTCACTGGCAGGGTCAAAAACCGGTTGCAGTACCTGTCAAGGATGACACCATGATGACACGTTGTCATGGTTACAATTCAGAACTAAGTTCTGTCTTTATGATAGACAATGTCGCCCTTGAGATGCGTCTCTGTGTGTGCTCTGGCCTGTCCATTGTTATGGCTGTTAACACATTCTCACCTGTACACATTAAATCTCACACACACACACCTGCAGCAGTGGATAACTGTTCACACATTATCACCCACTGAGCACACACATTTTCTCACAGTGCTGTTCCTGTATCCCCTACAGGGCCGTGCAGTAATGTAAGTTAAGATAGCTGCCAACAAGAGTGCTGTGATGCTATATAACAAGGGAAGTGGGCCGCAGTGATACAATTTTAAAGTGACGATTCTTTCGTTTTCAATGTGTTCATGATGGGAATGTTTATCTAGACACAATAATTAATATTTTGGCAAGTAATTCTTGTTTCTGGTGACTGGTCATTATCAGGGGATAATCCATATCGACGGATATAGATTTTTTGATGAACGATCATAATATTTTAGAGAGCAGCGTAGCCGATAGCTGATATAAAGCTTATACATATGTGACCCTGCACCACAAAACCAGTCTTAAATAGCACAGGTATATTTGTAGCAATAGCCAAAAATGCATTGTATGGGTCAAAATGATTGATTTTTCTTTTATGCCAAAAATCATTAGAATATTAATTAAAGATCATGTTTCATGAAGATATTTGGTAAATTTCCTACTGTAAATATATCAAAACCTAATTTTTGCTTAGTAATATGCATTACTAAGAGCTTTTGGACAACTTTAAAGGCAGTTTCTTAGTATTTTGATTGTTTTGCACTTTCAGATTGTATGTTACATTCAAATGTTAAATTAGTGCTAATTTGTCTTTATTGGTAAAAAAAAAAAAAAGCAATTGTTATGTTCCATTGATATATCGTTTGTTAGGATAGGACAATATTTGGCCGAGACACAACTATTTGAAAATCTGCAATGAGTGTGACATACACTGTGAAAAATTACAGTGAATTTAACAATAAAATACTGTAAAAAAAAAAAAAAAAAACTAATGCTACAGTAAAAACCTGTTAAATAATTAATGGTAAAAGACAGTAAAATGTACAGTGAATAACGGTAATTCCTTTTTATTTATTTATTTATTTTTTAAAATAACTCTCTTCTTTGCAGTTTTACATTAGGGTTGTATGTTATATCTAATGTTGTTAAATTAATCTCTATTGCATTATTTAATTTTAATGTGTGTTAGCATGGTGGTGTTTAGTGTTTGTATGAATGACATTGTGCACCTTGTACATATGTTAATATTTAAAAGCTGCTTGTGATGGGCTTTGGTTCATCATGTGACTTTCTCATCACCACCTGCTTCTGGTGGTTATCAGTGTATTACAAAGGTACAAAACAGATTTCAGTACTTCAATAGGTTGATATATTACCATTATATCAGTTAATGAAATTACGGTTTTTACCTGTAAATTTAAATGAAACCCATAAAACTTAAAATGTTGCTACCTTATTTTTACAGTAAAATTCTGCCAACCACAGCTGCCGTTTTTTACAGTAAATTTTAAGGATTCTGCATATAGCACAGCATATTTTGAAATCAAGGATTTAAAGTTTGTCACCATTAAACAGTAAACTAATGAAGGCAGAGAACGAGAGCTCCTTGTGTTTTGGCGTTGCCGTTCTCTGCATTTTCAAAATAAAAGTCCCATGATGTATTGTCTGAACAGAAAAAAATATTGGCCAATGCTGATAATTAAAAGATATATATATATATATATATATATATATATATATATATGTATAAGCCTTGGCAATAGCCTCAAAAAAGTGGTAATATACTCAGATGTAATTATCTGCTTGCACTAAAACAATTCAGTTCTCACAAAGGAAAGGTCTGCGCCTAGAAGGAGAGCTATTTTGTCAGCAAGTGCGTTTGCAATATCTCATCACCCGTCTCTTCACCTCTCTTTTTTCCTCATCTAACTCTTCCCCTCTACTTCTTTCTCTATTCATCCCTATCATTTCTCTCCCTCTCGCTTTAATTGTTTATATGCATTAACATTCCCCAAATAGACCTTGTTCAGGTGACAGGGCTGTAATTTGGCGGGCCCCTGTTCCACGGTGCAGCAGAGAGAAGTAAGCAATTTAGGCTTGCGCGGCGGCTGTAATCTGGGGTTGTCAACGGCCCGCGCCGTTCCAGCCTATGCTAATCAATCAGCTGCGGCCTGCACCCGCTCATCTGACCGGCTTAGCCCCGCACCCGCGTGCTGATATATCTATTAGTCTGCCGTCAGCGCCACGCCGCTGCGAAGATGAGATTCCGCCAGCTTTGGCATTTTCTCTCACAGATAAGTAAGCTATCAGGCCACCGGATAAATAGCAGAGCAAAGAGTTGCCCCGGTCCCCGCGCACGCCGGTGACAATGCAGCGATGGCTCTTCTCCCCTCATTATACGCCGCCACCCCTAATCCAAAAAAGTTGTTTACCAAGAGAGGAGGGCGGCCTTATCTACCCGAGGCACAGTGTTGCGGCTTTGAAAACACACTCGTGTGCGCAGCTGGGCAAGACGGAAAGGCTTTTTTCCCTGTATTCTGTCATTTCGGTGTGCTGGAGCTGTGTGGTTAGAGGCTTCCTTTTTTGTTGCTCGGTGTGTTCACTGAAAATTGCTGAGGGGTGTGTGCGCGTGTGTCTGTATGAATGCCTGTGTGGGTTTGCGTTGTAAAAGATTAAGCTTGTCGAATGTGAACTGAGTATTTTAGGGGTAGGCGGTATGTCCAAATACATCATGGTATGAGTAATTTTAAAAGGCAGTAACAATGTATGTTGATGTAGTTATTTTGGTTCAAAATTAAATTCAAACTTTTGTTTTTGGAAGCTTGATGGATGCAAATCCAAAGGTTATTCATAACAGGATGACTAATAGGTTTGGCATCAGTGTGAAAACAGCTTCATGTTATGTAACGCTTCAGTTTAAGAAAAACAAAAGACTGACAGTAATACGTTTTAAATGTGATCATGTATATTTAAAGCCATTATAAGACAGTTGATATGTGAGAGGAGTGACATGACAGCAGAACTGTTGCTCATGAGGACTTGGGTTGAATTTTAAAAAAAATATTTTATTCAGATATTTGGGCTTATAAAAACCAAATATTTGAGTATTCATTTAATTAAATGACTTTTAATGAAAAAGGTGTTTTTTTCTTAATCAAGTTTTTGTCGTCATTTCTGAATTTATGATTAGGCATTATCCACATCAATGTTCTACAACGTTGAGTTTTACACTGCCGTTCAAAAGTTTGGGATCAGTAAGATTTTTTTTTACGTTTCTTATGTTTATCCAGGCTGTATTTATTTGATCAAAAATCCAGAAAAAGCAGAAATATTATTACAGTTTAAAATAATGGTTTTCTATTTTAATATATTTTAATAAATAATTTATTCCTCTGATGCAAAGCTACATTTTCAGCATCATTACTCCAGTCTTCAATGTCACATGATCCTTCACAAATCATTCTAATATGCTGATTTATTATCAATGTTGAAAACAGTTGTGCTGATTAATATTTTATTGGAACTTGTGATTTATTTCCCCAAGATTCTTTAATAAATATAAAATATAAAATAACAGCATTTATTTAAAATATAAACCTTTTGTATTGTAACAATATAAACTAATATTTAAGCGTTTGTGGTCAGTAAATTTTTCTTTCTTTTTTTTAAAGAAATTAATACTTTTATTCAGCAAGGATGTGTTAAAGTGATAAAAAGTGATAGCAAAGATTTACATTGTTAGAAAAGATTTCTATTTTGAATAAATGCTGTTCTTTTAAAATCCTGAAAAAATCTGTGTGAATCACAGGCTACAAAAAAATATTAAGCAGCACAACGATTTGATAATAAAAGTAATAAATCAGCATATTAGAATGATTTCTGAAGGATCATGTGACACTTAAAGGGTACGTAAGATACACAGTTTCACCTAATCTCATGTTAATCCTGAGTACCTATACTGTATCCTTAATATCTCCAAAAAGTCTTTAGTTTTATCATGTTTATAAAAGGAAAATACAGCTTTCCGATTTTCTCCGGAAAAAGCTGAGCTTCTGGAGGCGCGCCGTGGGCGGAGCTAAGTTTGACGATCACTTGCGCTGGGATTGCCAATAAAACAGACATTTGATGCCGTTTCACTTACCATCTGCAGTTCTGAATCATGAGCGGGATCTTTCATAGCTGGGAGCGCTCCATCTTTCAGTATCAAACAATGTGCAAATCCAGCATCGAACTGGGCCTTGTATATGAAACGTTCGTCAACAAACACACATTTGCAAAACTCCATTGCTGCCCCCACTGTTCACATAACGCTGGGTTCTTTGGGAAGCTGAGCAAAGTTATCTTTGCCTTACAACCAAAACCACACTTCATTTATTGACATTCTTCCCAAGTGAATCCATTGCAGCAGTGCAGCCGAATGAAGCGCGTCTATTCGACGTGAGCGCGGGCGCCGCAGACACGCTTTTCCGGGAGAAATGCTCATATAAGGAGTTCCACCACGATTACGTCATTAAAGCCACGATCGAAAAAAAAAAACAGACGAAACTTGTACCAACCCGGAAGTAAGATTTTCGGGAAAAAATTTTTCCGTCATTCGTCTAAATTATTTTTTTTAACTTTGGCCATGTTTAGCATGAGAATCCAACTCTTTAACACTGTAAACAACTCTGAATATACGAAACACCATTGTACCCCCCCTTTAAGACTGGCATAATGGCTGATGAAAATTCAGCTTTGCATCACATTTTAAAATATATTAACATAGAAAATGTTTCTTTTAAACTATAATAATATTTCACAATATAACTTTTTTAATGCAGAATAAATGCAGTATTAATGAGCATAAGAGAATTCTTTAAAAAAACATCTTAATCTTAAAAAAATCATAAAAATCTTAATGATCTCACTTTTGAATAGCAGTGTATTTTTAGCATTCAAGCTCAAGTAAAGCAAACAGGAAAAATAAAGCAGATGGTGCCAATTACAGTACAGAATGTACGTACACTCGAGTTGCCTGTGTTTATTGTGTTTGTTGTTTCATTTGTTAATGTTGAGAAAAAAAGTAGTATCCACATGCTCCGGTAAAAGTTGGGTCCTTTGTCTGATAACAGTTTTTTACAGCGCTTTGTTTTCTGTTCTTTAACCACTCTCCTTCAAGGAAACTTAAAGGAAGTATACTGTATGTCTCAAGATCATTTTGCTACTGTAAACAATGTGCAGTAACACTATGACTATAGAGTACAACAGCTAGCTTTCAGAATTAAAAATCCCATTCGTTTTCTTCAGACATACTCTGAGCTATGAGGATGATCAGTAGTATAATGTGTGTTTTATGTATTAATCATTTTCATGATTATGACAACCTGTAAATCATATTTATTTCTTGTCTTTCATGATGCTTCATGGGGAGGTCTTTCCCTCATTAAAGTACACAGTCTGATCAAATCCCTTTTTGCTTCTAATCAAATCAAGTTGTAGCTGGTTGGTTTGGTTCAAGGTGTACAGCTCTTCACTAAGATTTTTTTTTTAAATCCCCATGGGGAAAAAATAATAAAAAAGAAATTCTGGATGCAAAGCAATGAAATAATGAGTGGGCACTGTTGAACTTTGTAGCGGACATGACCTAGCATTGTGCATCAAAACAAAATTGCTGCACATTTTTTTATAATCGACAAAGTGCCATCTCTGACACCCTTTGTAACTTTGTATTATATCTGTTTAGTAACCATACTGATTAAGATCTCATTTAAAACATTAAACTTCTCAAATATGTATTATGGGAAGTTTTGCAGGGACTGTACTCCATGTTGGAGACAAGATTGCACCTTTGATTGCTTTAGACCCCAACTTTCCCCAACCTCTGTGAGCACCAAGCAGTGACTTTAGTTGTCTGCTGGTGTACATGTGAGAGTGAGCGAGTGAGTGAGAGTGTGTTCAGTAATCCTGAGTTGGAGTAAAGTAGCGGTGTGAGGGAACAGATTGCAGTTGATCATGCTGAAATGCGCTCTTATCCGTTATTGGATCTGAAATGGAGGAGGCTTAGGAATTATCAGAGGCCGGCGGTAATGTGGAGATCATCTGGAGAAAGCTCAGGGCCGCCCCACGTCCTGAAAAGGAGGAGGGAATGCACAACTTTCTCTTTTTTTGTTTCTCTTTCCTGTATCTAAGATTTTTCGTATCATGATTGATTCATAAGTTTTTGGCTAAAGCTATATGGCTAGTTAATCTTTGACCTCAGCATCTAACAGCTCATAAAGTGGTGTGGTAAGCTGATTGTTTGTCTTGTTCATTGTTCTGGTTAAGCCAATGACGTTGAGGGTCTCTACATACATATGCAAGCAAACAAGCCGCTCCAGAGCACTGTGGCTATAATGTGTACGCAAGTAAGTGCCGGACGGCATCTGTGCGTCTCATCCCGGCTCATATGATTAGTGTCTGGCATTTCCACCGGGATTAGCAAGGCGCTGCACTTTTCCAAAGTTCACAAGGTTAAGAGTTCACCTACACGTAGGCTTCTTGCAGGAGGACCACAGCAGCATAGTGGTATAGTGGGAAATTTCTTTGCCACTAGCAAAATTGCAAAAAATATTGACTCTCTTACCAACACATTCTCACTCCTAACTCGTCATATATTGACGCTTTAGTGTCATTTTTCGACGAGCAGAGTCCTCTATTGTTTTCAGTTGTTTGTTGTAATTTGATGGTGTACATGCATTTGTTAAAAAAATACTTTCATTGGAGCACCTAAACCCACTCCTACCCTTAACCTAACCACGTCTGGACAATTATAAAACAATTATAAAAACTGATCATAAACAAGCAGTATTAAAGCATTATAAATCAAATCCTGCTGCATCCCGAGTCCTCTGAAGCCGTACGATTTCTTTATGCAAAGAAGAGAGTAAAACATAAGGTTTTAATTGCTAAAAATTATCCCGCTCTGTTAACGCGCTCACATCTCATTCAAAAAGATACTCCCGGACATTATTAGCATGACGCAATCAGTCACAAGACACACAAGAGCCAATGGCATTTCACAACAGCATGAAGCAAATCGTCAATAGTTAGGTTTAGGGGTAGGGTTAAGTGCTCATAAATGTGTAAATTGGTGTCATGTAAATTACATTAAATCACACCCCAATATATATGCAATAATTGCAATATTATTACTCAATATATAATTTAATCATGACGATAAAATTCCCAGTGCCCTTCGCGTCAGCATAGAGACGCCAAGGGTTTCTTATTTAAAGCAGTGGAGGATCCTGAATGTCCCTGAGCATCAAAAGGGTCCTGACCAAGCGGCAATATGTGACGAGCTGGGAGTGTGAATGTGTTGCTTTTACAGTTGAAAGGTGACATATCATAAAAATCTGACTTTTTCAGTGTTTCGGGTCCCCAGAAAATGTGAAAAAGGACAACCCAGTAACTTTGTTTTGGTAAGCCTTTTTTCTGCAAGCATGTGAAAAAAATGAGCTTGTCTTTTCGCTTTCCCTTTGACATGGTAAGGGGATCTTATTATAAAATTACCGCCCCTTAATCTGCGCATTTTCACCCTTGCTGCAATCTTTGTTTTCGAAAGCGACAACAGTGTACCAGTTCTAACGCCATGGCAAAATTTTGAGCAAAGCATGCTAACTGTTCTGTCATTGGCAGCACGACGAGCACATAACACTATTTAGGCTATGTTTACAATGTGTGTTTTCATTTTAATTTGTGCTACGGTTACACCTTTCGTTTACACTACTCTGGCATTTTTGACCCTTAAAAACCTGAGACTTTTGAAAAACGCTGCAGACCCTATTTTAGGTTGTGCAGTGTAGTTGGAAATTGTGAAAGTGAAAACGCCAGTCTAGACGAGGATTGTTTTCATTTTAAAACGTCATTTTAAAATGAAAATGCACTAGTGTAAAGAGGGCCTCAGAGGAGACAAGAGAGCTGTGTATTTATTTATTATTTACTGTATATTACGCTACTGCCACACAGATTTAATATTAACATGCAATTTCTTTCCCAACTGTTTACCTTCACAGACATAACCGACTGTTTTTGTGTTTTTAACATAAACTTGTGTGTATTTTACATTTACATTTAGGCATTTGGCAGACGCTTTTGTCCAAAGCGACAAGTTTAAGCGCAATAAGACATGAAAGAGAACTTAATTACTTTATTACTTTATTATACTTTATTACTCATATGCCGTGTGACAGCCACTATCTGTGTGCGTGCTTCAAATTTGTGCTCTCATAAAACCCTATATCAGAAGTTTAAACTAATATGGTTTTAAACGCATGATTTCAGTGCGATAGACACGATAACCAAAACCAAACAGATTTTTTTTTAGCAGAGTATCTGAGTTACGAGCTGTAAAGGCACAGCTCTATTCTGGAAAAGGGGGTGGGGAGCAGCAGCTCATTTGCATTTAAAGAGACATGCATGAAAACAGTGTGTTTCTGCTTCCACTTAAAATGAAACTTTCTGCATTCTGGGGACACCTCAGGCACCAATATTACATCTTGTAAAAAAGGGCATAATAGGTGCCTTTTAAGTTCATCTAGCATAGTGAGCTGCTGCATGTTTAATGCTGAGTGTCTGTGTTTTTGTTTAATAGCACTTGTTATGGGTTTTACATCAAATTTAAGGAAAGGAGAGAAAAGAAAGTACAAAGGTTTGAAGAGAAGTAAACAGAGGTAAAGAGTGTAGCAAAGATGGCTCTGTGTCTCATTTTGGTAATTGAAGGTGAGAAGTGATTGCAATATCCCCAGGAAGAGCTTTTATCTGCCATCACCTCATGGCTTCTTCATTTCCTCAAGTGCATCTTGACTCCAGGTCAAAATAAAACTCACACCTTTACATACGCTTGCCTGTTTTATGCTTGTAATTTTATCGTTTAAATTCAAGTTTAAGATTCAAGACTTTAAATTTCGCTACCTGATCTCATGATGAAATCGCACCTGTGGCAACTTTTTCGCAAGATGCGAAATACGTACCAGTAAGTACATATCACTGCAGTTTCCAATAGAAATGAACACTAGAGGCGGTAAAACAGCGAGCACTTTTAATCATTTTCGTACACAGTTATGATTACAGCTCCATATTTTTTGCTTTCTGAACGTAACAAGCTTGCTCTGTAGCTCAACCGGCATGGAATTGGATTTAGGATGTGGAATCCTTGGGTACGAATCCCGTGAAAAACATGACTCATGATAGAAGAGCTGAAAGAAGAAAGATCAAAAAACAAGCTAAACAGACATGCTTGCGATTGTGTTTTTACATCACATTCGCTTTTGTTCATACTATCGGTTACGTTTAGGTGTAGTGCAGATGGTACGTTATTATAAAACATCACTGAGCATTAGAGTTATAGCACCACTCGACAGACATTTCAAGTCAGAACTTCGGGGACACGTACAAAACCAACATCACGTAAAACGTACCATATGTACATTAATCTGTTCCGGGGGGGAAAAACACTCTTAGAACCAACCCTAACAATGAATATGTTACGAAACATACATGGCGGTACATATTTCTTTTACTTAAACTACCATTTCAATGTTTGGGGTTGGTAGGGCTTTTTTTTTTTTTTTTTTTTTTAAAGTCTCGCTAAAGCTGCATTTATTTGATTAAAAATACAGTAAAAACAGTTATAGTGTAAAATATTTGTACAATTTAAAATAAAATGTAATTTTATTACTGCAGTTTTCAGTGTCACATGAATATTCCCAGGAATGTGTTATGTAATTACGGTTATGTATTATTTGATTATTGTTGCATAACATGATGTTTCATAGTCTTGTTTATTTGCATAGCACTATTCAATGTTTCAAAGCAGCTTTGCACAAGAAGCTTTTTTTTTTGCATAAGATTCGTTGCACATTTACTGCAATTTTTCTGCACATCAACTGCATTTGTGAGGGTAGTGCGTTTTTGCTAATCACCACACAGTGAATAAAAATAAGGAATGGTTTTAAAGGAATAGTGTGTTTCTTCATGGTGTACTTCAGCTGAGAGTATCATTATTGAAAAACCTCTAAAAGCAGAAAAGCTCCTGCCCTTATTAAGCAGCGCCTGTGTTATCTCACCATTTGTACAATTGCTGAATCAATCCATTTCAAATGTAATTTTTAAAAACGTCTAACTTATGAGAATGTCATTAAGCCATTTGTACTCCGAGAGTTTATTTAAGAAACCTCAAGCGCTTTTGCCAGAATTGTTCTTTGATGTATGTAACACTGCAGCAGTTAATAAATGAAGACACCGCAAGCCTCTGTTCCACTTTTCATGAGCACAGTTCTAGTTTTATCAAAATGCAAAGTGATAAGATTTAGCCCATCATTCAAACTCACAGTTATTGGATTTTTACATTTCCAGTCATATTAGTCATAGAGGAGGCTTGGACTTCAGAGATTACAGGCAAGTGGGCTCCTGGTTGAGCCTAGAAGTTGTTGTTGTGACCTCTAAGTGTCATAAGTTGCATTTTTTTTTCTGTCTAGCTACAATCCTTATGTGATAAATCTTACACTGGCCTCTCAAAATGTCAGATGGTTCATCAGTAAGTGGAATAGCAAGCAGGTGCTGCCTTCTTTTAATGGCAGAGGCATATGTTGACGTTTTATCAATAGACATTTATTAAATCTTGCTTGGGTGAGTTAATCTCAAGCTGATGGTGCAGAGAGGTTGAGAGAGACGGGCTTTAACAGGCCTTCCTGAAAGGCAGGTCATAAGCTGCTTATTATATCGACTCTGTCTTACAAACGCTCGCACACACACATTTTCTCACCCTCTCTATCTAACCCTCTGTACTTCTGCCGTTCTTGTATGCACTAAACAAAAAACATTAGCAGAATCATCATGCAAAATGGCACTATTGGTGTCCTTCACACACCTATGTGAAAAAAACTTTAAGGAAAGCAGAATAGCTGATGAACTTTTACTTTGCTGTAAAAAAAATATATATATATTTTTTTTAAATAAAAAATTTAGTTTTTTGTCTGTTTCTTTCATCATAATGGTGTGTTTTTAACTTATCCCTGCTGTTTCATCCATAATTAGCACTTTTTGATAAATAAGTAAATGTAAATCAAATCTAGCATTGTCTTTTTTCTCTTTCTTTCTTAATATTATTTAGTTTTATTTTAGTTTACATTATATTATTTTAAGGTTATGAAAAGTTAGGTTGCACTTCGACTGTTTCCACATTTTTCCCCTTTTTTCAGTAATAAAATAAAAAAATCGGTCATTATGACAGGACAATTTAAAGTCTTCTTTTTATAATTTTATCCTACTTTTATCAGTAGGGGATGCTCTTAAAATGTCAACCCTGTTACCTTCAACCTTGTGATAATTTAAATGTGTATATTTGTGTGAATATTAATAAATTCTCCTAAGAAGTACCTTGTGGCATAATGCTGGGAACAAAATAGTTAAAAGTCTTTTTGAAGGCATGTTTATATGATGACATTAAAATCTGTTAATTAAAGGTATACCTACAGCCAAACCAAAAATGATTCAGACAACAGATATAATTTCTGAGATTTTTTTTTTTAATAGTGCAGAACACTGTAGTTCGTTTATGTAAGTGAGGATAGCAAAATAAAATAAACTGTGACATATTATACCCAAAAATTTTTCATACGGTGGAATACCAGTAAAATTGATAATAATAAAAAAAAAAAAAAAAAAAAAAAATATATATATATATATATATGAAATAATCAAGAATTTGTTCTAACACAGTTTAACTCTTGAGTTCTTGCCATATTTTATGACCATTTTCTAAACTATAGCAAATAAACTGTGATAATGTGAGTAATTTTGAAGGTGTAAGGTTGACTGTATATGAATTTTTTTCTTCTTTGGAGAATAAAAGAAAATTTGTAATGCTTTAAATGTGTTTTTGTCTATAAAAAATAGCTTGTCAATGGTTCCCAACATTCTTTGAAATATTGTGTTTCGCAGAAGAAAGTAAGCCATACAGTTTTGGAATGACATGAGGGTGACAGAATTTTTTTTTTCTTTTTTGGTGAACTATCTTTTTACAACTGAGTCACAGTTCATTTTGCTATTATATTTAAACAATTTTTTGGTCTGAAAGAGTGGTTAAAATCTTACAGGGAGGTACAAGCCTTTCTAAGAGTGACCAAGCACTCGCACACCAAAAGCAATTTTGTTTCTTCTTTCTTTTAAAACACTTCACAAATTTATACATGAAGATACGTTGCAAGCGAAAGTAAACTTACACACACAAATCCAAACGCATAAGAGCTCCCATCAAAGGCAGACAGCTCAGGGGCCTAAGTTTATTGAAATGACTATTTTCCTCAGCTGCATGTGTGTATGTGTGTGTCTGAGAGACAATAGCAGCTTTATGGCTCTTGCTGGAGCTAGCAGAAGGAGCAGAGGCTGACAGTGGGTGATAAGACCACCAGCCTGCTTCTTGTGATAATCGTTCGCTGGACCCCCACTCACTCTGTGCACAGCTTACAAGCCTAAGTAGCCAGAATCTTGTGTGTGTGTGTGTGTGTGTGTGTGTTGGAAGCGAACTGTAGCGAGCAGGGAGCGTTCTTCATGAACAGAGAGAAAGCGCCAGTGTAAAAGAGAGTGAGACACTGTCTTTATGTTGCATCATGTGAAGGTTACCAAGTAGGCTTGTAGCGTCCTTGCATGTAGTATGTAAAGAATTGAATGTGTCCTTGCGCTCTCTGATGAATATGATCATTTTTTTATGATCTGGCCATCTGTACATTAAAGTATCTGTCTCATCCATTACGTAAAGAAATGTGAGCTAAAAGGTGATTGTAATATTTTTAAAAATACCTGCATGCAATTACGTCTGGAATGCATTTTTATGATTACACTGTTGACCCATCCCTTACACCTTAACCCACCCTTAAACCTACCCATACCACCAAACATGTCCCTAACCTTACTCTTATCCCATTTCAATGGCGGCAAATTTGTTTTGCAATACAATACGAACACAAAAAGTACATTGTACTTATATTTTAATGTAAGTACATAGTGGTTAAGCCACCTAATATAAAGTGGGAGCATTTTTATGTGTGTGTGTGTGTGTAATACGTTTATACTGTATATTTTGTTGTATGTATACACAATATTTTTGTCAATAAAATGTTATTTATTATATTATTTCACAAATTGATTCACTAATTACAGTAAACAAATGATAAAAGTAATAAATAGTAAAAGTAAAAACATTGATATGCTACAAAAGATTTGTGCTTTAAGTAAATGCTGTTCTTTTGAATTTACAATTCATCAAAGAACCCTGATATATTTGTTTTCACAAAAATATTAAGCAGTGCAACCATTTTCAACATTGATAATAATAATAAATGTTTCTTGAGCAACAAATCATCATATTAAAATGATGAATGATGATGAAGACTGCAGATAATGGTGATAATGACTGATGACTGTTGAAAATTCAGCTTTACCATCACAGGAATAAATTACTTCAAAAACATAATAAAATAGAATAGAAACTGCTCATTTAAATTGTAAAAATATTTCACATAAATATCATAACTGTTTTTACTGTAAATTGAGCCTTTAAAAAAAATCTGTAACACTTTACAGTAAGGTTTATTAGTTAACATTTAGTTATCCATTAGCTAACATAAACTAAGAATGAACAATACTTATAGTTAGTTAATTTCAGCATTTACTAAAGTGGTGTTTGTTAACATTAGTTAATGCACTGTGAACTAACATGAACAATGAACGACAGTGCTTCTATTAACTAATATTAACAAAGATTAATAAATAGTGCAATAAATGTATTGTTCATTGTTCATTCTTGTTAGTTAATACATTAACTAGTGTTAAGTTGTGTTAGTGAGCCCATTTTTGAATGGTAATAAATGTTTGCCAAACGATCACTTTTAATGCAAATCTATTTTTGCCCCTAAACATCACGATAAATCATATGAGTTAAGATTGATGGTTTAAACATGTCAGATGGCCCCTCATATCTGAATAAACCACTCATGGTCAGATTATGCTGTAATATTGACTAAATTGGATGTGATAGAGATGACTGTGTAGTATTTCCAGTAATGAAACCAAACTTAGCATTATGGCATTAAGTACCAGCACACTTCATAGACGACTTCTAACCGCTCTCTCTTTCTCTTTCAGGTGTCTGGCCTTCTGAAGAGGTGATGGCCTACTATTGCCTGAAGAAACGTCACATGTTTACGTGAGCCCGCTTTCTCTCTCTTTCTCTCTCTCTCTTTCTCTCACTTTGGCCATATGACAGAGAAGCAAGGGACACTTTTTGATTTGCACTCAAGGCGGTACACAAACCTTTGATTTCCTGTTTTTACATTCAAGAGGCAGAAGAGGGAAGAGAGGCTTATCGATCACACAGCGGCAAGCTGAAGGTCAACTGGGCATATAGAGACAGAGCAGGGTTTTGCGCCCTTGGGCCATTGCTTCTGTTGGAGTCCTCTGTATGTGTGTGTGTACGGAGGATGTTAAGACCTGCGATCTGTTGTGATTTGGTGTGTGTGTGTCGCTTTTGTGCATATTCAGACCTCTAAATGAAAAACTGAAGTTAATTTGCATGTGTATGTGTGTGTAGTGTGTTTGTGCGTGTGTGAGTGTGTCGAAGTGTGCTCTTGTTCCTGTATGTCATCAAGGACTGTCACCCTCTCGCTATCTTCCAGACCTGTTATCAGGCACTCACCAAAAAGAGAAAAAGAGGAGGATAAAGCAGAACAAAAAAAAGTCAATTTACAGAGAGCGCCCATCTCTTCTCTTCATCCCTCTGGTTTTTTGCCTTTCTTTCCACTAGCCCAATGTACAGCCAAATAGCTACCTGTCACTGGGGCTTTGTCCCCGCCGCGGCTCATACTAGCAGTTTTGTGCGCATTAATTTTTAATTGCACTCCCTCATACAACAATCGCTCTCTCTTCATCCTCCACTCTGTCTCTCTGTCAATGGAAGGTGTCGGATCACGGGCTGAGAGCAGACAAACACATGGAGACTGTTGTCACGGAGCGTAGAAATGACTGGCAAAATGATGAAGTCAAGCTGCCGCTAGTGTGTGTGTGTGTGTGTGTGTGTGTGTGTGTGAGAACAGTTCTGGTGGCAGCTCTGGGCTGCTTTTGATCTACGAGGACTCTCTACTGTATATTTTGTGTATGACAAACACAAATGAACTCTATGCAAATTATAGTCTTTGTGTAAATCCTCCGTTCCTGTGAGAATTATATGAATTACCTTTCATATGAATTATTCTGTTCGGGTGCCGTAGGTCTCCATGTATACAATACGTATGTGTATGTGTGTGTTAAATGTTGCGTTGTGACTCAAAAATGGCAGGTTTGTTCTGAGAAAAAAAAAAACAACTAAATTCAAATAATAACATAATTGTATTTAAATGGGATAGCCAATTTTTGACATATGGTTTAAATGCCACTCCCTTATGATTAATTACGTATTCATTATTCATTAACCACCGTATTTTTACTACAAATAATAAATAAACATGGTTACTATTGTTAAACCGTGGTAACCACAAACTAACCATGGTTTTGCTATACTAACCATCGTTTAACTATGGTATTTGTAGTAAAACTATGTTTATACAAATGGTAATCAATACCCCTAAAAAGCATTTTTACTAAAATAAAACCATGGATATTTTTCATAAGGGTTTATCCAGTGAAACTCTTCTGTAGTAGCTAGGCTAATTAGCCAGATGCTAACATGTTTGCAAATATGTCCGCTTGCAATAAGGATGTGTTTTTGTGCGGTGAGAGCTTAAAATTATCAAAATTCATGAGACATTTTAGAAAGCAATAGGAAATCGATGTGAATAATGTTTATTTTTAAACACTTTTTAATTTACTTTTGTACAAATTTAGGGCCCTATGAAATCCATTTTAATAAAAAAAAAAAAAAAAAATTCTGTTTTAATTTTTCTGGATTCCATTTTTATTTTCTGTTTTATACTCTGTTTTAATGGTTAAACAAAAAAAAATTGAATGAAAAAGCATGTCTAATTAGTTGAAATCGTGAAACTTTGAAACATACACAATTTAACAGCAGTTTATTAAATGTTTAACAAAAATTGCATTTGAAATAAAGTTTGGAATATTTAAATACATTTTAAATACCAAATGCATTTTTTTGCAGTTTTATAATAATAATAATAATAATTATTATTATTATTATTATTATTATTATTATTATTATTATATATTTTTTTTTACCAAATTCTGTTTTCTATTGCATTTTATTTACTATTAAATTTTAACTTAAAAAAAGCATCTTTAATTAATCAATTTATACAAAAATATTTGTATTTTTATTTTTATTATTATTTCTGATTTATTTTTCCAGAAATATACTGTGTTCTGTATTTAAAATTATCTGTTAAATAAATTCTGGTAAATAATTTTTCTAGTAAATATTCCTTTAAAAATAATGCTATAATAATAATTAGTAGTAGTAACAGCACTACCCTTACACTGAGTAATATATGTCACAATTTCTTTAAGTTAAACCGAACTAATTTTGACAGGTTGCTGTGAAGACCTTCAAGTTTCTGTGGCATATGACGATAGTCTTTCTCAAAAGAAATGGTAAAATGCTCATAAAGTGACTCTCTCAGAACAGTTCTAGAGATTGTTTATCTGTTCATGCACTCATATTGAGGCGGCAGAGGCTAAAAACACAGCAAACGTCACACCCGTCAGTTTGTGTGTACTGAACGAAACCGCGCTTCTGCGCCATTCATTCACACAGCTTAGTATTCACTAGTCCATATCGCATTTTGATTTAAGTGTACTAACCTACTTTTGATTTATTCATTCTAAATTTGGCAAATTCCATGATATAGCACGTTATACAGTAAATTCTAATTACATGACTGGATCCGTGCTTCTGTTTGCATTTCCGCATTGCAGTTATCACACGGCCCTACAGCACAGAAATACAGCACTTAAAAAAAATAAGTAAAACCTTTCGGGACATTTACCATAGTAATACCATGTTTTTCTTACAAGTAGGCCTACCTTGGAATACTATATAAATGCCAAATGCGTTTTCAAATATAATTATTCAGCATAGGGTTCTACACAATATCACATTTTCCTAATAAAATGAATCGCACTAAAAATATGAGTGTTGGTAGGCAGGGAGAAAATCATTAATACCAGTATATTGTGTCACACCAAATTTAGTATGATATGTACATCAAAATACTGCAGTATTACCATCTGTAACATCAATGTACTTACAGTCCAGTACAGAATCAAAGCAGAACACTGATCCTGTACGTTTAATTAGCTTCCCGTTCCTGCTGTAGCACAAATCCACATTTCCAGCAGGAAAAAGGACAATTGCGCTTTCTTTTGTAAACACATATACACCCGCTCGCATGCAGAGAGAAGGAGGGAGAGGAAGGTTGAGATCAATGAGCCCAGTGGAATTGCATTCCAATCAATGGCATCCCCCTACACGGGCAAGTTAATTAGCGTTATTGTCAAGGCACAACAGCCATCTCTCTCTCTCTGTCTTTCTTTATCTCTCTCATTCTCCTGTTTTCGTCTCATTTGAGCTGAAAAACTTCACTCTCATACTCATGTACTTCAGTGTTAACGCTAAACGGCGCATCAAACCCCTCCGTGACTCTCTTGTCTCGCAGGGGCTCCGCGGTGTGTGAGCTGGGCGGAGGGATGACGTGTCTGGCGGGGCTCATGGTAAGTCAAAAGTGAATGCAGAAATTACATACAGTGCTCACACAGACAGACAGACACAGGCAAATGGGCAATTTGCATCAGCATGGGTAATCTAACATGGGCATATTGTAAGCAACATGAAATCGGCCAGCGCACATTGACATTTCTACCTCAGTGACCATAAACACACGTGGCCCAGTGGGCTAACTTCATCAAAAGCGTTCAAACACACGGGCTTGCATATGCAAACAGTTTCTGTCTTGGTCACACACACATATACACACACATCAGTGGCTTAGGTTCTGGCTGTGTGTAGTGTATAGTAGTTTGTAGTAGCCTCTCCAGATGGACAGGCTTAACATGTTATCGATTTCGCCTTCACAAGACCAGCCTTCCCGTATCTCTCCACTCAATACCCCCGTGTTGTGACATTACGGACCGCCAGTGGATCGCCCTCCTCGTCCCCCCAACTCGATCTCGTCTCTTTTTTTTTTTTTAACTCGCATTCCTCCTTTTCTCAGGTCTGACTTAGTGCTTCTTGATGCCTGTGTTTATTTAAGTCCTTCACGAGGAAAATGGCTCCTCTCTTCTGTCCTGTGCCCTGGAGTGCTGTGGTTTTGGCAGTGCTGTCTATGTTTTTCTTGGGTGACTGGTTGGTTTCCTGCAGGTCTTGATGCCCATATGGCTAGCTGGTGGTGCGGGGCCCTGTGACCTGACTCTTGCCCGCAGGGCAAAAAACACTGCATCGCTCTGTAGAGATGATTCTGCTGTATTGTCTCATTTTGTCAGTCCATGTACCCTTTAATATCGAATTAAAGACATTAAAACTGTCTGCTAAAGAAAACTACTAATCTGTTGCAATTTGTATGTCTTCGACAGGACTTTTACCACGGAAAATTGATCTAAGATGCTAGTTTTCTCTATGTGATGACCTGAAATATTCGCCACATTATATTATCATAGTATTATCAAAATAAATATATTAGAAACATTTTTTTAATGTTCACCAAGTCAAAATTTACTGTCAAACCAAAATTTATTCAGACACCTTTAACATTTCTCACATTATCACAGTTTATTTGCTGTAGTTTCGAAAATGGTAATAAAATACGACAAGAACTCAGAGTTAAACTGTGTCAAAAAATTTATCTTGATAATCACAAATGAATTGCAGTCAAACCTAAATTTATTTAGATATCTTCAGCATTTCGAACATTATCACAGTTTATTCGCTATAGTTTAGAAAATGGTAGAAAAGCACTCAAGAGTTAAACTGTGTCAGAATAAATTAATCTTGATGATGTCAGATACAGTGACTTTGATAGAAAGGTATGTAACACAACTTGGTCAGGTCAAAGTGTCAAATCTAATTTTTGGTCTCAGATTTGTATCAATTCTACTGGTAGTCTACTGTATGAAGATTTTTTGGGTATAATATGTCACAGTCCTCACTTACATAAATGAACTATAGTGTCCTGCACCTACTAGTACCAAAATATCAAAAATTATATCTGGTGTCTGAATAATTTTTGCTTTGACTGTATTTGATAGAATGCATTTCAACAGTAATATTGTAAAATATTTTTATCTAAAATAACTGTTTTGTTTTTATATATTTTAAGATATAGTTCATTCCTGAAAAGCTAAATTTTCATCCCCCATTATTCCAGTCTTCAGTGTCACATGATCCTTCAGAAGTCATTCTAATATGCTGATTTGATGCTTACGAAACATTCCAAAAATAAATTAGAAAGTTCAATATAACCCAAACATTTTTAACATACTATGACTTTTGATTAATTTAATGCATCATTGCTGAATAAAAGTACAAATTTCTTTAAATAATAAAAAAGATTGAACGGAAAATCAAGAGCATACTAATGTTCCTTAAAGGATTGGTTCCTTTTCCAGAATAAAATTTTCCTGATCATTTACTCGCCTCCATGTCATCCAAGATGTTCATGTCTTTCTTTCTTCAGTCAAAAGGAAATCAAGGTTTTTGAGGCAAACATTTCAGGATTTTTCTCCATATAGTGGACTTCAATGGGGATCAGCGGGTTAAAGGTCCAAATTGTAGTTTAAATACAGATTCAAAAGCCTTTAAATGATCCAAGCTGAGTAATAGGGGTCTTATCTAGCGAAACAATCAGTCATTTTCAAAAAAACAAAAAAAAAATTATTTACTTTTTAACCACAAATACATATCTTGCACTAGCTTTGTGATGCGCATGTGTGTCTTTATGCATTATGTAATGACGTTAGAAAGGTCACACGTGGTTATTTCTTTGTCTGTGTACTTTGGTTCAAAAGGGTAGGGTAGGGTAAAAACTAACTTCTCTTTCTCCTCCAACTTCAAAATCGTTCAACATTATTGTTTTACTATATTTTGTAAAGGGCATTTGACTTTCTTTCCACATTCGCACACGTGCATGATTATGTAATACGTGAGATTGAGCTAGTGCAAGACGAGCATTTGTGGTTAAAAAGTATATCAGTTTTAATTTTTTTTAGGAAATGACTGATCGTTTCACTAGATAAGACCCTTATTCCTCGGCTGGGATTGTGTAGAGCCCTTTGAAGCTGCATTGAAACTGCAATGAAGTCCACTATATGGAAAAAAATATTGGTATGATTTCCTCAAAAACCTCAAAAAATAATTTTCAACTGAACATCTTGGATGACATGGGGGTGAGTAAATTATCATGAAATCTGTATTTTGGAAGTGAACTAATTCTTTAAGAATTATCTCATCACTAATCTGTTAAATATTTCCATTTTCATAATTACAATTCTCTGCTAAGAAACACTGAAATAAAACATTAAACAATACATTTTTAAAATTCACTCTGCATAGGGAGGTGTGTCAGTTATGCTTCCTGTGTTTGAAATCGCATTATTCAAAAGCACAAATATAAAACCTTGCAAGCACTTTTACAAACGCGCACGCTCCCTGCCCACTGCGCCTCTCTAAACAACTGTTACACAACGCCTCTGATAAAGACGACTACTTGAATGAAAAGACCGTATAAAAAGAGGACAGAAAGAGCTGACAGTGGAGCAGCACAAAGGCAGAAGCTTCGCAGTACAAAGTTATATGAAGGGCATCAGGCAGGCCTCGCGAGCCGAGTAAGGAGTGACAGCAGAGCGCGATGGCCCCGCCTGATAAACGCCACACTGCAAATGAAAGGCTCGGCGCTCACCATCATCCCCTGTCACAATGCAATTACCCAACAGAGTGATAGCAAGATAGAGGGCTCCCAGCCACCGGGAATGATAAAAGTATTGACTGATTTGATTGAATGATTAAAATAATGCAGACGTAAAATGAAAAAACGGCCGAGACAGACAGCGATGGATGAGAGGGAGCAGGGGAGAAAGAGAGAAGGGTGGTCGTTTTGGAGTAGGGCTTTAAAAATCAGCTCTCTTCAGATATGACTGCTTGCAAACAGGGTGCTAAGGATGTCTTGCTATTGTTTTGTTTATTTATTTGTTTGTTTATTTTTCATCTTGTTTTCTCCTTTCCTGCAGATTGCGGTTTGTGCTGATGTGAAGGAAGTGCTGCTATCTGATGGCAACGAGAAGGCAATTCAAAGTATCCTTGCATTACGAACCAGTATGTGGCTCTGTTCCAAAATCTAGTGAGCTGCCCACTCCCTACATAGGCAGCTGCTTGAACTGAAATGATGATCTGAAACAACTTAGAATAGAATACACAAATTTTGTGTAAAATAGTCATTTTTAACTTTTGCTTTTAACTTTTATGTATTTAAAATACAATATCAACGGTTTGATAATAATCAACTTTGTTAATAAGAAATACTTCCTAAGCACCAATTCAGCTTAATAGAATGATCTTAAAGGGATAGTTCACCCAAAAATGAAAATTCTGTCATGAATTACTTACCCTCATGTTGTTCCACACCTGTAAGAACGTTGTTTATCTTCGGAACACAAATTAAGATATTTTTGATGATATCTGAGAGCTTTTCTGATCCTGCATAGACGGCAACATAACCAAGGCCCAGAAAGTATCAATAAAATTGTAATAGTAAAATAGTAATAATTTGTGAAGCAAAACAGAAAGAACTTTACTGAACAATTCTTCTCTTTCGTCTCAGACTTCGATGCGTGTTTATAAGAGTATCACAACACATGCCTGTAGTGATGCCTGGACTATTTTATCGATGTCCTTACTACCTTTCTAGGCTTTGAATGTGGTATTTGCGTTGTTGCCAGGGTCAAAAAGCTCTCAAATTTCATCAAAAATATCTTAATTTGTGTTCTGAAGGTCTTACAGGTTTGGAACACTGTGAGGGTGAGTAATTAATGACAGAATTTTCATTTTTGGGTGAACTAAACCTTTAATCCAACCTAAGATCATTAATTTTTTTTTAAGATTTGGTTTGTGGACTTTTTTTTTTTTTTTTTGGTTTTTGGACACTTATCAACTTAAACCTAGCAAAGGCCATTTTAAACCAACCAAGGACCGTCAGGTTGCCTATCTTTTGGAACAACCTTCACATCTCACTTGGTTTTAGAACAGAGCTTGTGTGTTCATGTGTTTCCGAACCATTCCAAACATCACTTTGTTCAGTAGAAGAGTGCTGACAGCCATGTGTTTGGTGTTTATATTCTCAGTTTAGACTGTCTTTGAGAGCTTAGCGCAGAAAAGAAAACCTTGCTGTCTATTTAACCCTTCTTTACCTATGTTCCTCTCACTTCTACCTCACACACACGCATTCAGTCAGCCATTCCTAACCTGTGCTCTGTCAAAGAATACACACACACACACACACGCTCACACACCCCCTCGACATATCTGAATGTGAGGCAAATCATCCAGCTGACACCCGAAACCTGCATTTAGCATGTTTAATACATATTCATGTCATTGAAGGCTACCGCTGTGTGTGTTGACTCACCTGCTCCTTGTCTCTCACCCTCTCCCCCCTTTTCCATTCCTCTATTGACTTTTTTTTGCCAGGAGCACGGATGAAGCTTAAACAGGTGACAGGGCACAGCTCGAACCTTCTTTCTTCATTCCCTTTCTTTGCTTTTTCTTATTCCCGCTCTCCATCTCTCGTCTTCCCACCGCAATCACTCAGATTAGCCACGTCGTTTGGCTCACAAAGGCAGGAAAAAACGGAGACGACAGACGTGACAGCAAAACGCCGCAAAATTACCATGCCCACATTCGTTAGTACAACAGCCAGCGCTGCCACTACAATGAGCTTTTATTGAATATCAAGACTCAAAGAACAATGGCCATGGCATGAAATTAACACAATTCCTCATTGAGAAGAGATTTGTTTAAAAGAAAATGGAGGGAAAGGGAGCAGAGCAAGACGTACTCAAAACATTCTCTAAACTGCTTCCTGTAATAGAGTGTGAAAAGACTGGCAGTAGGCTGATAGAGCATTAATTGGCAGTGCTTTGTTTCAGAGATGTTTCTGCCATAATAGAACGCCAAGAGATGATCTGATGATTGGACGAGGCCAGGAAAGGACAAGCTATCTTGGGAGAACTGTACACGATATGGTGTTTTCCTCCTTTGTTTTAGAGGAAAGAAAATGAAGGGATCAGCAGAGTTGAAGCATTAATATTAGCATGCTAGTCATAGGATTGCTCCAAACTGTCAATGTGAACATATCTACAGTTGTGTGTGTATATATATATATATATATATATATATATATATATATATATATATATATATATATATATATATATAGTATATGTAGCTTTATATATACTGTACAGTCTCTGGTAGAATCAGAACAGCTGCCAGGTGTTTGAGAGTTGTTGAAGAAGGGAATCTGCTTCTTACCCTATTCTCCAAAAATTGTCTAGAGTGGTTTGAAAAATGTTTAAGTTAGGGGCTCCAGCTGTCCAGGTTTCATGGTCTTAATGGAGAAGTTTACTTCCAGAATTACTTTTGTAATGTCCCCCCATGTCATGTCTTTCTTTCTTCAGTTGCAGAGAATTTTTTTTTGCAACTTTTTGGAATGTTTTTGAGGGAAACATTCCAGAATTTTTCTCCATATAGTGTTCAGTAGTGACTTCAGTGGTGGCCAACAGTTTGATCGGTCCAAATTGCAGTTTCAATGCAGCTTCAAAGGGCTCTACACAATTCTATCTGAGGAATGAGATCCATGTCTAACAAAACGATCATTTTCTTAAAACTATAAAAAAATTATATACTTTTTAACCACAAATGCTCGTCTTGCACCCGCCCGACCTTGCACATTACATTAATGTTGGAAAGGTCACGTGTGATGTAGGCGACCCAAGCGAGCGTGCAAAGAAAGTCAAATGCCCTTTACAAAAAAAAGGTAAAACAACGATGTTGGATGATTTTGAAGATGGAGAAAATTAGGTAAGTTTTTCACCCTGCCCTACCTTTTTGAACCAGAGTACACAGACGAAGAACTAACTAGCATTTGTGCAAGATGAGCATTCATTTTCAAAAGAAAATGATTGACCCTTACTTCTCATCTGAGATTGTGTAGAGCCCTTTGAAGCTGCATTGAAACCACAATTTTTACCTTTAACCTGTTGGCCACCACAGAAGTCCACTATATGGAGAAAAATCCTGTCACTTTTGCTGCAGTAGTTCTATGTTGTTTGGACGCAATCCTTCTTTGTGTTAATGGTCCCTATCATTTACTTATGTTTTTGTCCGCTATTCTTTATTGCTGATGAAGTCCATGGTTTGTGTATGCAGCCATAATGATAGACAGTTTTTCTTAAAACACCAAACAATTGGATTGCTAAATGGGAAATGATTTGTCATTTTTGGAGTATTTAAAGGGAAACCCCTGGGTATTAAAACTTGTATGACTTGTATATCCACGTTATTTTATACTCTGTGAGCTACTGGCACTAGAGCCCTGCATTTCAGCCAGAGCTCGACGGGCCCTGACTGTTTTTTATGTGCCAGGAGTTGCCAATCCTGACTCACCATCTCCTCATTGGATGTGCCTTTAGAGAGAAATGCATCTTTACAAATTAGATAATGAAAGAGTTTTTGTTTTTTTATTTGCTTTATTTCATTAAATAATCATTTAAAGCTTTCTATAGATATATTTATCTATCTATTTATGTCTGTGGGGTATGTATTCGCTGAGTTTCGGTTCATTTTTGTGCAGTGCCCCTGTTGAGACGACAGAAGGTGCATCATGATTGTTTCGTTTATTTTATAAATTCCGAGAATTCTGATAAGCTGGCGGATAAGGGCAGGGCCAGGGGCCTGAGTATCTCGGACCAGGGCCGGACTAGGGCCTATATTTGAGGCCCATGCAGGGCTCTAACTGGCATTACTTGTTTTTTTAATTGTTAATTTTTTTTTACCACAACACAACTAGAAAAATAAAATACTGATATGATGGCTGCAGCTACTGAAAGAGCTTATAGGTGCCGATTCCAAAACCAAATTCCGTACCATCGATTTTTCCCCACAAGGAGTCTAAACGCCCTTGGTAATCGAGGGAAATCTGTGCTGAGAAACTCCTTGAGCGGTATGAGACTCCTGTTGTATAGTATATGTCTACATACAGTACTCAGATTTGTGCCGTTGTGTGTGAGTACTTGTGTTATTGCTGGACATTTAGATGTTACTCCAAATATGATATGCAAATGTAGTATTAATGCTGATTATACTGAATATGACCAAATTAGACATGTGAACACACACACTCTCTGCGTTCTTCATCAAAAAATCAGGCCCAGTTGGGAATGAATAAAGTGTATCAGAAAGTGCTGAGTAGTTTCATGACTCAGTTCTGATCTCAGTCTGCGTGTTCAAAAGACTGGCTGAGCTCATATTAAAGCTGTGTATGTGTAATCAAGAGACCCTACTGTTAACTGCTAAATTTCACTTCTCACACACCGATTATGTTCTTTATTAGCTGCTGCTCTCTGGAGCTTTACAAACTCCATTAAGCAGCAGTCCTGAAACTTGAAGACAATACATGCACAGGTGTTACACAGGAAGTCCATTTTTGTTAAAAATTGTGTCTCACGGCACTCTTAAAAGAGAATGAGGGACGCCAGTGCTGACCTCTCCCCCAGTGCTCTTTTGCTGATGAGATTACACTGTAAGCTTTCCACTCTCTCTCCTTAGCAGTGGATCTCACCAGTGTAAAGTGCGCACCCAGCCCCCTCCCCTCTTCATCGAGGGATTTGCCCTCCATCCCTGTGCTATAGATTGGATTTGCTACGGTTGTTTTCCATGGAGCGAGAGAGAAAGCGGAGCAGAAAAAGCGAGAAATCGTAATTGAATTAGTTTAAAACTGTCGAAGGGTCTATTCATAGATGCGCTGACATCAATCCCGCGGTATAACCACAATGGGTGGAGGCCCATCTGAAGAGATGGCCGCAGGTTAAAAGCCTCCCTATTGATTACCTATGGTGATGCTTTGCATGAGTTGGTTTTGAGCTCCGTGGTAATCTGAGGATGAGGTGTGGAGAGAGATGGCTCTTACGGAAGCAAACCAACTGGGTTGACGTCATGTGAAAGGGCCTGACATAATAGAGTTCTGTAACATGGTTAAACAGGAAATCAGCTCAGTGTAATAAGCTCTTGATCAGAGGCATCAAGAAAATGATCTTGCTGTTGTTCCACAGTGTCTCACCTTTAACTCTCATATGTTTTTGTGTACTTTCCTGTATTCATGCTGTTCGTTCGTTCGTTCGTTATTTTTCTTTCTTTCTTTCTTTCTTTCTTTCTTTCTTTCTTTCTCTCTCTCTCTCTCTCTCTCTCTCTCACCTCATATTATTTTTATCACACAAGTTTTGTAAGCAAGCGTAAAGATTTTGGGGGTAATGCAGATATTTATAACTATTTACAAATTATATGCAAAAATTCTCACATAAGATGCAAACATTTTTTCTGAAAATTTCCAAAATTTGAAATGATTTATTATTTTATTTTATTTTATTTTATTTTATTTTATCTGAAATTTTCCAAAATTTGAAATGATTGATTTGTTTATTTAAGCTGCTTTTATTTAATATAGTTTTTTTTTGTGAAATTGTGAAGGCAAAGCATCCTGGGATTTTCCAATGCTTTTCCCTTTCTTGAATTTTTAAATTAAATTAAATTAAATTTATTTTACTTTGGATTAGTTCAATCAAATGTGAGAGCAAAGTATAACAGGATTTTCCCCTGTCTTTTCTTCACTTGAATGTTATTTGTATTATTTTCTATTTGATTTTATTTTAGTTTTAGTTGGATCAAATGAAGTGAAGGCAAGGCATCCTGGGAATTTCCTATGCTTTTCCTTCACTTGAATTATTATTATTATTTTTTTTTATTCTATTTGAATTAGTTGGATCAAATTGTGAAGGAAAAGCAGCAACCAAGTGTCTATTTATAAAGCATCCCAGGATGCACCTCAAGTTGGTCAAGATATTGTCCATAGTGGATAGCAATGTTGACCAATCAACAGTCAGGATTGGATCTACCTGCATATAATTTGTTATTTCATAGTTTTGATGCTTTCACTATTATTACAAAATATGGGAAAAGAGTAGGTGTGTTCAAACTTTTGACATGCTAGTGGATGTATCAGCCTTGAAGTTAACGTTTAACTGTCCTGGTTTGTTAATTAAAAAACAGTGTTGCATTTCTTGACAAAGATCATCAGATGTGCGCAGTGTGATTGAGAGGAACAGACGAGAGGGGCTCTTCCTGTCTACCAATGTGTCCAGCAGGTAATCACTCATACACCTCCCAGCGTCTCTGATAATGAAATCCAGAGCACTAATATTGCTTTTACATTACAGCCATATGAAGTCCATCTCTTATGTCAATACAAATTCAAGTGTTATAATTTGCTGAAGCTCTGCGTAGTCGAGCGTGCCGTGAAGTATAGAAAAGTGTGTTTGGGTAAAGTGGCATTTACAGCACTTGTGTTCGGGACATAATAGTGTCAATAAGTAGGCAGAAATGAGGTTGCAAGGCTCCGTGTCACTCCCTGAACCCAGTTGGCCCGGTAACGAGGTATCCGCAGCCCGCGGAGCGAGCGCTACGCTCTCTAACGCGCCGAGATGTATCCAGGCAGAGCGATGATGAGCCACTCTCGGTGATTGAATGCCCTCATCTAGAAAACTCAAACACACACACACACTCTCTCTCTAACACCCCTCTCTCACATTTGCCAAAACACAGCTCATCCACTGTGCACACCATCACGCAAATGCATTATCACCTAAAAAGTAATTTTGGCACTCAGTGATCTAACCACTCTCTCCCCCTCTCGTCTCCTCTCCTCTCTCTTGCTCTGCACACTTCCCCCTCCCTGTGTATTTACACTGGGCTGATGAAGTGAAAGAGTAAACGTATAATTAGCCTGCATTACTTTGATTGTTTTCTTTAGAGATTAGGCTTCCTGTCAGAGCGCGCGGTTTGAGTGGGGTGAAGGTCGCGTGTGATTGGTTGAGGGAGGGGGGGTGGATTCGCTTTCTCAAGTCAGTGAATAAGCAGCGCGGACCCCCGCTGAGAGAGGAGATTGTATTTCCACAAGACGTAATTTTTGTTTACTGACTGTTAATAATGGCTAATTAATAATCAGATTTGCTTGCCTGGAAACCGGCCCTAGCACTTAAAGAAAAGAGAGAAGACGATCGCCGCCAGACAACGGCGCAAATAGAGCGAGTGTCAGGTGTGTGTCAGGTGTGTGTGATGTTTCTGGACGCAGTGTTGTGAGGGATTATGGGGGGGAATGAGAAATTGTGCAACGGGGTTGATGACACTGCAGCTATCATCCTGATTCTGTCCTCTTTCAGGGTGGTGAGATGGGACAATGAGGCCGACGTGTCCGCTCTGGAGGGCCGCTTTGACGTGGTGATGTGCGCTGACTGGTAGGTTGATCCTTTTGTTGAACTGTCAGTTCTTCAGAGATCCACCATCACCCAAAACATGACACCCGTGCAATCCTTACACAATTGTTCGGTGATCTTTCAGGCCAAACCGCATCAGTATACGATTCTGAGCAGGCGAAGGGATTCTCTGTCCGTTCTCACAGCGATTACAAAATAAATATCATATCTTACACTTTACTAGCATCTCCAGCCACAATATGTCTACACCCTCAATAAAAGTGTGCACCTTGTGTCCCGGTGATGTGGCATTAATATTCCTGCGCCCCGTAACGCTTATCAGATGGCAGCCATCAGCTTGCGGATGGCACTGCATTATTTCCCCTCCGCCAGCTCCGCCAGGCATTTCCATTTTTCAGAAATTGCCTCTTTTTCATGCTTGGCGTCCCAGCAAATGGATGTCTTAGGCAAATTGCAAATAATTATGCCTGTGCAAGGAGAGAAAGAGAGCGAGAGAGAGATTGTGGAGCAATACAAACATTTCAATTAGCCAGGTCCTGAACATGTGGAACCATTGTTTTTTCTCTCTCTCTTTTGTGTGTCTGAGTAAATGCGTTGTTGTGTGTGCATTACACTAGTCATTTACAATCGTTCGGATGTAAATTTTACTACTGGTACATTCAGACTTCATTATGTAATGCAAGAAAATGTTATGTTGCTTGAATGTTGGGTAGTTTGGGAAATCCAGCTTAGGGGGACGCATCATGTGATCAAAGATAAACAGTCTTTATTTACATAGATAGTTCACCCAAAAATTCTGTCATCATTCACACATTCAAGTCGCTCCAAACCTGTATGACTGTTTGAGAGCCCACTGACTTTCTATATTTAGTCAGGGGGGAAAAAAAAGTTGGAATGATTGTGAATTACACTAGTCTTTTACAATCGTTCGGATGTAAACGTTACTACTGGTACATACGGACTTCATTATGGAATGCAAAAATTATTTTATGTTGCTTGAATGCTATGCTGGATAGCTTGGGAAATCCAGCTGAGGGAGACATCATGTGATCAAAGATGAACAGTTCTCTTTATTTACATTGATACTTCACTCAAAAATGTAAATACTTACTCACTCAAGTCGCTCCAAACCTGTATGACTTTATTTCTTTTGTATAAAATATGTGATCCTGGACCACAAAACCAGTCTTAAGTAATGTAATGTTGTTTTTATTGGTTCGTTATTCACGTCTGATTCTTTTGTAGCGGTCTCTGCTCTCATTACGTGTTATAATAACCCTAATTAGCTCTTTAATGATATACATTTTCAAATCATACACATTTTCCTTATCAGCTTTTTTCTTAACACTATTATAGTTTATTACATTATTATTACATTGTTATAAGCCGAGCTCTAAACAGGATGTTTGGCATTGTCTCTATCTAGCACAAAGTGGTGCGGCTGATGGAGGTGGGGTATAATGATACCTGTGTGTTCTCTGGCGATGATCACTAAAGCCTGGTACAGCCTACTATTATTTTAATGTCAGACAAATGGCAGCTAATACGCAGGTAAAATGTGCAGCAGAGGGCCAGCATGAGATTGATTTGTGTGTAGTAAGGAGATACTGTGTGTGTGTGTGTGTGTGTCTGCGTGTGAAGAGAGAGAGAGTGGAAGAAGGTACATGAGGATGAATCACGCCGCGTTGGCTGTCCCCCCGTTGCTTGCACTGGCAACTCATCTGTAATTGCCGTCGTCAGGAGAGTGATCGCTCGGCGATTAACGAACATAGCCATGCTGACGATCACCTGCGAAAAGGTCAACAGCCACACTTCTGCTCCGATTAATTATAGTCTTTCAGACAATCGTCAAGAAAGGCAGGACATAATGCGGCGGCGCTCACGCTAGGAGAAGAGAGAAAGAGAAAGAGAGAGAGAGAGAGATAGAGACGCAGTCTCAGCTATGATAGCAAAAGGTTCCTCCAAAAGACAGCCCTCTGTTTCACCTTGTCTTTGTCTTCACAAGACAATGCTATTCTTGTCTGAAAACTATGTTTTGTAGCTATGCTAAGAGTTGACAAAAGCATGAAATTAGCACTCAAGGCCCACAGCTCTTTACTTGACTTGTGCAGCTTTGTTTAAAACGATATTTCCACAGTGCTGAGAAGATAAAAGACTGATATGCTGTTTTAATCAGACTGTTTCCTTCTCATGGGCCTGTTTAACATTGGATATGTAATGTATTGCTGATGCGTGCTCTTGTTTTGTAGTCTTTTAGTTTGTAGTTCTGTCTTGTTCTGGTTTTCTGTTCTTCACCTCATTCTTCCCAGTTTATCTGTATCTGTGTCCGGAAATCACGTACACTTAAAATAAAGGTTCTTTATTGGCATTGATGGTTCAATGAAGAACCTTGAACATCCATGGAAACTTTCAAATGCAGAAAAGTTTCTTTATAGTGTAAAAAGGTTCTTTAGATTTTTAAAATGTTCTTCAAAATGGTTCTTTTAAGAACTGTTCACTGAAAGGTTCTTTGGGGAACCAAAAATGTTTCTTCTATAACGCCCCTTCGCTTCGGACCCTTTATTTTTGAGTGTCTGAGTAGGTACTACATTTAATGAAAACTTTACAATTATTAAAAAAACATTATGCATCCACCTTATTTTTGCCATAAAAGTGGGTGTGACTGTTTGTAAATTTTATGGGCCTTGCTTCCGGTCTTATCCGTGTCCAGCCTTTTTTTAGCGTGATAACTTTATATTGCAAATTGGTGAGTCTTACCATATAATTTTAATGTATTATGTTCATTATAAACATACTGGTTAGTAGTGTAAACCGTTTTACAATTTATTGTACGTTGTTATTCTTCTCGTTATTTCCCTATAGTGGCTAATGAATCGGAAGTCTTGCCCATATGCTTACTTCTGCATTGTAGAATAAGGTGGACAGTCGGTGCGTAGTATGAATGAAAACCAAAACACTACATTCGCCTACATAACGGGATAGTCAAGAGTCCATCAGGTGTGCACTAGAATCCCGTGTGAGCCAATGAGGATTACAGTAATGCCTGTAGAATAACCATGCACTGAAATAAAATTCCCCATCTAGAGAGAAATGCTGTTTTGTTTTTTTCCTGATAATTTATGCATGCATGATGTTCATGTCTTTCTTTCTTCAGTCGAAAAGAAATGAAGGTTTTTGAGGAAAATATTTCAGGATTTTTCTTCTTATAGTGGACTCAATGGGGAACGAGTTGAAGGTCCAAATTGTAGTTTCAATACAGCATTTGTGGTAAAAAAAAGTATATACATAATTTTTTTTTTTTTTTAGAAAATGACAGATTTCGCTAGATAAGACCCTTATTCCTTGGCTGGGATCATGTAGAGCAGGGGAACCCTGTTCCTGGAGATCTTCCTTCCTGCAAGGTAGGTTTACTTCCAACCCTGCTGAACTCTGCAGGAAGGTAGATCTCCAGGAACAGGGTTGGGCACCCCTGGTGTAGAGCCATTTGAAGCTGCATTGAAACTGCAACCTTCAACCCATTGGCCACCATTGAAGTCCACTATATGGAGAAAATCTTGGAATGTTTTCTTCAAACATTCTTTTTTTTCGAATGGAGAAAGAAAGAAAGTAAATTGTCATTAAATTTTTATTCTGGAAGTGAACTAATCCTTTAAAGCATCCTTTATTTTGTCAACACCTGGTTTATAAGCGGTTCTCATTACCTTAAGTTTCACACATTTGAGAAGATAGTTAGCGCTTATTAAATAAATTCACTGAGTAAATATGTGTTAATGTATATCTAAGCAGAAATAATAATAATAATAATAATAAAAATAATAATAATGAAAAGTCTATAATATACTTTGATTAAAAATTCTCAATAGTAGTGTAAAAAACACCCTTTTACCTTGTCAAAATCAGCTCTGCAAAAATCTACTTATTCTATTGCATGTTCCTTTAAATGCAAATGAGCTCTGCTCACCCCGCCCCTCTCTTATCTCTGTGGAGTGACGAACCTTTGTTTACTTTAGCGTTTAGCCGCAAAGCTTGCTAACTAGCACGTTATTAGGCCACTGTAAAGATTAATAAAAAACATATACTCACTTCTGTTGTAAGTAAAGCTGGATCACGAATGATTCGAAAACGCATTTATGTAGATCGGGAGGCGCATACCATTCACAAACAAAACTCATCCACTGCATCTTCAGCGGCTCAGAGTAAATTGTAAGTTGGGAGTAAATGAGGACTACTATGTTTATTATATCCAACAACAGAACACCTCAATCACTTAGGAGCCATTCTTGTCTACATCCCTGTTCCTGCATCGAAACAATGGCGATCGGACTGTTAGAGCTCATTTAGGGTGGGTCTAAGGTAAGATGCCCGTGTCAATCAATCTATCGTGGGAGTGGCCTCTGTCTGTGTTATGTCACACCGACATGAAGCTGAGAATGGTTTGATTTAAAAAGGGGAAAGTATTTTTACAGATAAAAAAAAACCCTGGGTGTATTTTTAGCATTTATAGGGTAGATGTGTGCACACACTGCCAACACACATTTACAACATGCAAAAGTGAACGTTGCATCCGATGACCCCTTTAAGACTTTTATTCAGTGTTTTCATTTGCATTGCATTATATTGAATGCACACGAACTACTGATATTTTAAGTTACATATACATTATATAATGTATGTTAATGACTTGTAATGGAGGTTTAAATTGTAACCCATTTCTCTTCAGCTCCATTTCTATAGTGGCAACGTAAACATGCTCGCAGGGAGTCTGTTTTAAAGTGCTATGGAATGGCACTCTGGAAAAACATGGTGTATCCCATCACTTAGATCCTTAGTTGGAATCGCAGTAACACCAGGCTAGGGTCAAGCACGTGAAGAAGCAGTCAGCCGTGCTCCATGATAAGTGAATCAGTCATCAGTATCCTCCACTTGATCCCTCCAGCAGTTCCCATGGCGATGTGCGCCTGACACTAACAGGTGAATCTCCATACAATATGTGTGTGTGATTCCCTTAGGTGAAAACAATTTTTGTGTAATCATGTCTGTTGAATTTGAGGGGAAACATCCTTTATTGAAACATTGCTGCCTATGAAGCAGTGTTTTGTGACCTCCCACAGCAACTGAACCGAAAGTGAGAGTGCATGTCTTTTAGTGATCCCTGGTTTATACTACTGCTTTACAGTACATAGACATACAGAACAATGAAGCACTTTGCTACACAAACACACAGTGTAATTTAGGCATCTGGTGAGAATTCTTGCAGTGGCCTCGTTGCGATCACTGCTGTAGTGATTGACTGACTGAGAGAGCTTGGTGTCTCGGCTTCCTCTAAGCTTCCTCTGTCTGTGGACTCAAGATAAAAGCTTTTGTGCTTGTTTATTTTTATTTGTTTATTTTAGTTTTTAAAAAGTTACTATGTTATTTAGCTATGCTATTTCTATCACCTTTTCTTGTTTACTTTGCCCCTCTGTTGAGCTTGCTAGTTCCAGTGCTGGCACATTTTGTGGATTTTTTTTACTCCCAAGACATAGTGAGAGAAATATTTATTTACATCTGTGTATTTTTAGAGCACCTTAACCACCTAAGTATGATATTTTGTGTCACCTGCCTAGCTGTATTGTTTAGACCTTTTAACTATAATAATAGCACACAGGAAAAAAAAAATAAAGCAACACATTAAAGTGCTTTAAAAATAGCACGCAAATGGGACTGGTCAATAATTTTTCCAATAGCTCTGAAAAATGGTATGATTTACCAGTTATTTAGATGTCGTTTAGATAAATTGGCCACAGCATTCACAGCATTTCAGTGTTGATTTCTGTACAGTTGTTTGTGATTTCAAGGTTTGAAGCTTCATAAAATTTTAGCTGACTTGGTGAATCGATAATAAACAAACAAACAAACCAGTGAGTGGCTGTGAGAATATGTGATATGTTTGTACATTGCAATTCTGACTTTATATAGTTTATATCTCGCATTTCTGACTTTTTTCTCATAACTGTGTGATATAAACTCAAAATTATGAGTTATAAAGTCAGAATAGTGGGATATAAACTTGCAGTTGTGAAAAATCAAGTTAGAATTGCACGATAAAAACTTTGAAAGAAAAAGACACAGTTGTGTTTCTTTTATAGCACTTTATCTATTTGTGTCAATAGACTTCAATTACAATACATATTTTTAAAACCCATTTTCTCAAATTTAGTTTTTTCTCCTACGCTGAGCCATAAATCACCACTTCAGTAGCACTTACACACACCAAACTTTATATTTTTATTCCTATCTGTATCCTTACAGAGGGATTTGTTTATATATAATTTGCTTGGTTATATACATTTTATTTCCCAAAAAATATATTGTTTTCTGTCTGTTCTAAGTATTTTCTGAATTATGGAGTGACAAAATAAGATACTCAAAATTCCCTCTGTAAAAACATTTGATTAAACAAGAATTTTGAAACTGACTTCACCCAGTATGCAAATTAGCACATATTTTGTTAAATAATGCCATTTCAGAAAACTTCAGTTATTAATGTAATCAGTCAACCAGGTAAGTAACGTGATAACTTTTAGTTTTTTTCTTTTTTTAACCTATTCACCTGCAGTGTCTCGCATTAAGACAAGCCCCATTTGCAGTGTAAGGTTTCACTTAGAATTATGTACTTCTGTAATATGCTACCACGCTTCTATTTCTAGCATTGTAAATACACTATTCACACAGGTCAGGCAAGAGAGTGGGATTTGAATGTCAGTGAACCACTGGTGATGATGATGACATCAACACCAACAAGCAAATCTTGCGGCCCAAGGCTCTGACATACTACTGGGGCTATTGCGGGTGGTCATTAGCTCTTTAATAAACAGAAAATATTTTTAATGAAAGGAGAAGGAATGATTACATCAGTATTACATCACTGACAGGTAAAAATATGGAACTAAAGGAGGAAGTAGCATTGGTAAATTGGGAAGGGTTTTTGTTTGACGTACCCTGTCAAGGCCAATGTGGCCAGTCGAACATTCCTGCACTCTCACCCCTAAACTCACCCTCTATTGTCCAGACTGACCTACTCCACCCAAAACACAGGGTCAAAAGTTGAAGTGTTAATGAAACCAAGAGACTCGTGACTGCTAGACGTGGCCAGTGAGATGACAAAAATAAGGTTTAATCAACATAACTCAGACCTTTGACCCCTAGCAAAAGAGGAAAGTGTTTTTAGCTGGGTAAGAGGTGATTGGACTATTTTTCTAGTTAAAAGTTAAAAAATAAACTCCGTCTGGAATATGGTTTGCTCTTTCAAAAAATAGCTGTAGAATAGTAAAAAAGCATAACCATATAAACAAATGCATTAAACTGATCAAAGGTGACAGTTAAGACATTAACTTTCTATACATCAAAGAACAGTGTGTGTATATAATCCGCCACTGAATAAAAATAAGAAAGGTAATTGCGACTTTTTATCTCCCAATTGTAACTTTTTTCTTGCAATATTTTTTTTGCACAATTATTTTTTCTGTAGATATAAACTTGTAATTCAGAGTCAAAATTCTGAGAAAAAAGTCAGAATTGCAAGATATAAACACACAATTTAATTTTTTTTTCTCAGAATTTGCAAGATTAACTCACAATTGCGAGTTATAAAGTCAGAATTGTGTGACCTTTTCCTCGCAATTCTGAATTTTTGCTCAGAATTCTGAGATATAAACTCACAATTGCAAGTCACAAAGTCAGAACTGCGAGGTATAATCAAGGAACAAGGAAAAAGTCACATAATTCTGACTTTATAACTCGCAAAAGGTCAGCATTGCAAGATATAAACTCGGAAATGCAAGAAAAGAGTTGAAATGAATTGAGTTTTTAATCTCACAATTCTGAGGACAAAAAGTCAGAATTGCAAGATACAAACTCACATTTACAAGAAATAAAGTCAGAATTACACATTTTTCATCTCACAATTCTGACTGTAACTCGCAATTGTGAATTTATATCTTAAATTTCTGAGGAAAAAGTCAGAATTGCGAGATATAAATTTGGAAATGCAAGAAGAAAAGTCAGAATTTAGTTTTTATCTCACAAAGTCAGAATTGTGAGAAGAAAGTCAGAATTGCAATATATAAACTCGCAATTGCCAAAAAATATCAGAATTGTGAGTTTTTATATCTCAATTAAAAAAAAAAGAAGTCAGAATTGCAAGAAAATAAAACTGCAAGATATAAACTTGGAATTGCAAGAAAAAAGTCAGAATTGGGAGTTTATATCTCACAGTTCTGAGAAAAAAAAAGTCATAACGGCAAGAAAACTCGCATTTGTGAAAGTCAGAATTGCAAGTTTTTATATCTCAGTTTTGAAAAAGAATTCAGAATTGCAAGAAAATTTAATAGCAAGATATAAACTCGCAGCTGCAAGAAAAAAGTCAGAATTGTGAGATAAAAAGTCACAGTGACCTTTTTAATTTTTTTATTCAGTGATGGAAATGGGCTTCCATATGTAACTCCTAAAACACTAATATTGTACATTATTATAGTCATTTAAAACATCTTTTTTGTTTGTTTTATAAAAAAAACACATTTATTATTTGAATATATTTTAAAGTTTAAGTTATTCCTGTAATCTTATTTATTTATATGTATGTATGTGTATGTAATTTGTGTATACTCTATGTAATTGTATGTGTCAGTGAAGGGTTTTTCTTTTTCTGTTGCTTTGTATTACTTTGTATTATGTTAACGGCACCTGATACCTTCTTGATCATTCATCTCTGCTAGCGTTTGTGTTTTACCTTTGATTTGAATGTTGTCGCACCGTTGAAACGAGATTTGTTCACATCTTTAGAAAAAAAAGAGCATCTACATCTGCAAGCAGTTTTTTTTGTCGTGCTGGTGGATTTATTCGCAAACAGTGAAAATAAATAGCCTGCTGCTTTATCTGGAACCTTGATCATTGCAATGCATTCTAATCTTTCTAGTTTTTCTGTCTTTCTCTTTTTCTCTTAGTCTGTTTCTTGACCAATACAGAAGCAGTCTGGTTGATGCACTAAGAAGATTACTGCGACCTGATGTAAGTGACTGTGTATGAGTGTGTGTGTGTGTGTGTGTGTGTGTGGACTCTCAGTAATTAGTTGGCATGCAGTGATTGAGCGAGTAATGGAATGGCAGGATTAATATCATGTAATACTTTAATACTTATTATGTGCAACTTAGATTGGGTCATCTCATCTATTTTATGCACTGCACTAATCATAAGACCCACAAGTCCTCTTTCATGCCCTCTTTATATAAGACCCTGAACAGCAAATGAAGAATACTTCAAAGATAACAAGGTTTTTCATGAATTGTCTTTGATATTTGATGTCTTTATGTTAAGGGCTGTGGTGTGCTCTGTGTGTGTGTGTGTGTGTGTGTGTGAGAGAGAGAGAGTGGTCCAAAAAAATAAAAATGGTTATATTTGGGTGTTTTTCAAGTTATTTTGATCAACTAAATTCTTGTTTATTTAATTTGTTTACTATAAAAAATTGGAAAATGTGTTGTTTCCAACTAAAATAATGGTTATAATGATATAAATATAGAATAAAAAGTTGAAAGCAACAGAACAGCATTTATTCAAAAATAAATCTTTTCTAACAATATACACTACCAGTCCAAATTTTTTGAACAGTATGTTTTTTTTTTTTTTTTATGTTTTTTAAAGCCTCTTCTGCTCACCAGGTCTGCATTTATTTGACCCAAAGTACAGCAAAAACAGAAAAATATTTTTGCTATTTAAAATAAATGTTTTCTATTTGAGAATATATTTAAAAATGTAATTTATTCCTTTGATTTCAAAGCTGAATTTTTTGCATCATTACTCCGGTCATATGATCCTTCAGAAATCATTCTAATATTCTGATCTGCTGCTCAAAAAACATGTATTATTATAATTATGCAAGTAGAATTTTTCAGGTTTCTTTGATGAATAAAAAGTTCAGAAGAACAGCATTTATCTGGTTTAAAAATCTTTTGGAACATTAGAAATGTCTTTATCATAACTTTTGATCAATTTAAGAGCATTTTTGGTTTAAAAAAAAAAAAAGTATTAATTTCTGTCATATTCTGCTGACTCCAAGTTTTTGAATGGTATCGTGTATAATGTTACAAAAGCTTTTTATTTCAGATAAATGCTGATTTTTGGATCTTTCTATTCATCAAAGAATCCTGAAAAAAAAGCACTCTACTGTTTTAAATATTGATGATAATAATAATAATGATAATAATAATAATTTTTTATCAAATCAACTTATAAGAATGATTTCTGAAGGATCATTTGACTTGAATTACATTTTAAAATATAATCAAATAAAAACAGTTATTTTAAATAGTAAAAATATTTCAAAATGTTAGTGTTTTTGCTGTGCTATGATCAAATAAATGCAGGCTTGGTGAGCAGAAGAGACTTATTTAAAAAAACATTACAAATCTTACTGTTCAAGAACTTTGGACAGGTAGTGTAAGTTTTTACTATCACCTTTCATCAATTTTATCAAATATTTGTTTTCTTGACATTTCATATTTTATATCAAGAACAGAACAGTTTTTGCTTACACTTTTGTCCCCTCAGTAATTAAGTACATATGCAAAAAAAAAAAACAATACTGTAATATTATTATTTTTTCACTCCTTGTGTAGCTTATCAATTGAAAATGTTTTTTGTATGTACTATATATTTTTATATATATATAATGCAATATTAATTTTATGATTATAATATTTAGGATTTGCATATTTTAGAGTCTGTAAAAGGGTAACACAAAATCCATATACACAAAGCATTTGGCAGCAATAAATTGACAGCATAGTAAAAGTTTGACCTCCACATAACAAAAAGATTGTTAAAACTTTTATTAAAATATTAATTCTCCTAGTCAGGTAATAGTTATGTGTCAAAACAATCACTCATTCATTGGCTTATTGTTGAGTCGAGAAGGGGTAAGACAGATTTATTGTTGTGATTTTCCCCACTGACCAAAATGTTTGAGCCGATTTATTGAAACCAATTAATTTTCCTCCTAATGACTCTAATTTGTTATTGTAAAATGGCAGCAGACAATCCGGCCAGCATACACAGCCATTTAACACATCTGTAGATATGCTGGTTTGTGTATGTGTGTGCTTTCGGTGTGCGTCCCGTGTGGAGCTTATGAGAAAACGAAAACATCTGTTGTATTGAGATGATCCTGTTCTCATATTAGTAGTTGTTTGTTTCATTTGTGTCGTTGCCCATTTAATTAAAGCAATAATATGAACAAAATATGAAATAATATTAAAAACCGAAGGATTTCAAAGAAACTTTGAACCTTTGGGTAATCCTCTTAGCTTGCCTGGTTGGTCTGGGCTTGTTGATCTATAAAGAGAGGGGATGCGCTTCCAGCCATTGATTGGATTAGGTGAGCTTTAATCTTTTTGTTTATTATCTAATATAATACCTGGGAGAAATCAAATAGAATGTAATGATGCAAACCGCCACGTACGGCGAGTGGGCTTTGAGACGCAGCGGATAGGAGCTGGGCTGGATGGAGAACAGAGCTCAACCCCCACACTAACAGCTTACCAGAGTCTACCACAAATTTTCATTTGAGGGATTAAAAGCCGCCTGCTAACTTTTTCTTTATTTGGTAAATTACTAGGCCATTTATAGCCTTTTATTTTTTTGCAGTTTGGTTTAAGAAGTATTTTGAATTCAAACAGGTGTCCCAACTATCATACTGCCTCACCCTACCCTTCTTATTTACAGTTGTCTCTGCACATTCAAGCAGGATAACAGTATATGAATAATAATAATAATACATATGGTAATTGGTTGTTACTTATTAATTGTATTATTAATGTAGTATTATTATTATTATTATTAGCAATATGTGAGAAGATTGAAAATATGTGAGAAAAATTCCTTGATGTTTTAGCAAGGTCAGAGTAATTTTGAGTAAATTATATTAGTATGGTGATGATGATGATGATAATAATAATAATGTTGTTATTATTGTTGTTATAAGAGCAATATGTGAGAAGATTGATTTAGCACAAAAAAAAAAAACAAACATTCTGACCAATTTTCCTTGGTGTTTTTAGCAAGGTCAGTGTAATGTTGAATAAATTATATTAGTATGATGATGATGATATAATAATAATAATAATAATACTGTTATAGCAATATGTAAGGCGATTTAAAATTAACAGATATTTTCCTATTTTTATGGTTTTATCAAGGTCAGAGTAATATAGAGTAAATTATATTAGTATGATAATAATGTTAATAATAATGTTAATAATAATAATTATAATAATATAATAAAGTTTAAATAAATAACTATTATTATTATTATTATCATTATCATCATTATTATTATTATTATTAAGATTATAACAATATAATTATAAGATTATATTATAAGATTATAACATAATAAATATGTTTTATTAGTATTATTATAACAATAATATGTTGCTATTTTTAGTATTATTAGAGCAATATGTGAGGAGATTGATTTAGCAAAAAAAATCTGATCAATTTTCCTTGATGTTTTTAGCAAGGTCAGAGTAATGTTGAGTAAATTATATTAGTATGATGATGATGATGATGATAATAATAATAATAATAATAATAATAATAATATAAAAATTATTATTATTATTATAACAATAATAAATATGTTATTATTATTGTCGTTGTTGTTGTTATTATTATTAGAGCAATATGTGTGAAGATTTATTTAGCAAAAAAGCAAGGTCATGATTATTGATAAGTAAATTATATTAGTATGATGATGATGATAATAATAATAATAAGAATAAGAAGAAGAAGAAGAAGAAGAATTATTATTATTATTGTTATTATAACAACAGTTAAATATGGTATTATTATTATTATTAGAGCAATATGTGAGAAGATTGATTTAGCCAAAAAAAATTTTTATTAGTATTTTTAGCTAGATCTGACTAATGTTGAGTAAATTATATTAGTATGATTTCATTGGCCACGTCTAGCAGTCTGTAAAAATATATATATTTTTTGAAGTTGCAAATAAAACATATGCAAATAAAAGATTATTGGAGTATGTTTAACAAACTATAAAAAATATTTTAAACTATAAAATATTTCAGCCTTTTTACTTAAAAATTTACATTAATTTCTTTGCTAGTAGTTTCTATACTAAAAAATGTGTTACTAGTGAAGTGAAACACAAGTAAAGTGTCTCTGTGTTTTGTCTCTTTAGGGCACGGCTCTAGTATTTGCCCCTACCAGAGGAGAGACACTGGCAGAATTCTGCAGACTGGCAGAAAGCGCAGGCCTAAGAGTGTGCCGCTATGACAACTACGACTCACACTTGTGGGACCTTCACCTAAAGGTGTGTACAGTACGTGCATGTGGCTTTTATTGTATATGTGAGTGTATGTAAATGTTCTAAAGTGTCAGAAAGTTGAGAATCAAAGTTTTATGTGTGACTGCATTTGCCACCGCCTTTGTCTGTGTGCTAAATTTATATTTTGAATGTTTCGCTGAAGTACAGTATGCTATGTCAGCAGGAACAGGAACAGGGAGTCTGTAAGCTTAAGCTCTAAATGGACTCTTAGAACTCAAAAGCTATATTTCTGAGAAACTCTAAATGAATGGGACGGGGTGCAACTCCTTTCCCCCTGCCTGAAAGCACAAATACCGTACCCAGGTCAAAGCAGCAGTGCCATCCAGCTGGTTAACTGGCACCGATAGCACAGCCGCGGCTGCCATTTTTGGTTACCGAAGAAGCTGTGAGGACCCATTATGCCCCACAGGCCTAACAGTGGCGGCCTCGCCCATGCCTGAGGAAAATGGGCCTGTCAGCGGGACTCTAGAGCTGAGTGATTGGAACTTTATTTCTGAAGTGATGGACATGGCTGGGCAGAAAAACGCTGAGGGGTCATTGTGGCTACCGAGGAAAGAGTGTTTGAATGTAGAGCCGTCAGTCGAGAGGAGTGAAAGAGAGAGAGAGAAAGAGAAATGCAGAATTATGGTGTACATAGAAGCCCTAGAGTGGAAAGAGAAGAGTGTTTTTTCTTCTTAATTTCCCCTTAATAAGCATGAACAGACCAGCAACTAAAGTGGGAAGTTTTAAACCCTTTTAAGTCCATAAAAATACAGCCCAATGTACTGTGTTAATATAAAGAAATAGTCCATACTGACTGTTGTTTTGCCCATGTTTTGAATTATGCATTGCATTGTGTTGTGTTTTAGGGTGAAAATACAGTCAACCAAAAATTATTCAGACACCAGATATAATTATTATTATTTTTTTAATAGTGGGTGCAGGACACTATAGTTCACTTAAGTGAAGATAGCAAAATAAAGAAAACTGTCATATTATACCCCAAAATTCTTCCTACAGGTAAAATTCTTGATAAAAATGGATAAAAATGTAAAACCAAAGATTATTCAGACACTTTGACCTGTCCATGTTTTGCATTAAATGTTTTTTATTTAATTGCTAATTAAGCCTTGCTTGGTAAATGGTGAACAAAGTGTTGATAGATGTGTAAATATTATCATAGTTGTCATATTTTATTACCATTTTCTAAACTATAGCGAATAAACTGAAATTGTGAGAAATGTTGAAGGTTTCTGAATAAATTTTGGTTTGACTGTAAATGTTTGGCAAAAAAATGGCCACTATCTTTTTCTTTTTTTTTTTCTTACAACGTAGTTCTCATCTAGCGAAACACTTTTTAGACAACATTGTGATGCTGTAAATGCATAACAACCACCACTTTGCTGCATAAATCTTTGAAAAGAGTAAATTCTTTTAAAACTCCTATTAAAAATTGAATTGAATTTTAATTAAAGTAGCAAACATGAATTTAAGGAAATAATAGTATTATTATTAAAAGATTAGTTCACTTCCAGATGAAACATTTCATGATAATTTACTCACCCTCATGTCATCCAAGATGTTCTTTCTTTCTTCAGCTAAAAAGAAACTAAGGTTTTTTTTGCCACAAATGCTTGTCTTGCACTAGCTTGACTTCACACATTACGTGATCACGTTGGAAAGGTCACGCATGGTTAGTTCTACAAAAAGCTAGAGCAGATCCCTCTCATTTTCTCCTCCAACTTCAAAATCGTCCGACATTGTTGTGTTCCTTTTTTTTTTTTTGTTAAGGGTTCTTTGCACATTCGCTTTGTAAACCCTGGTGTGACCTTTCCAACATGATTACATAATGCATGAAGTCAATCTAGTGCAAGACAAGCATTTGTGTTCAATAAGTATATACATTTTATTTTATTTTTTTAGAAAATCTTTCACTAGATAAGACCCTTATTCCTCAGCTGGGATCGTGTAGAGGCCTTTGGAGTGGCACTGAGACTGCAATTTGGACCTTCAACCCGGTGATCCCAATTAAAGTCCACTAAATGGAGAAAAATCCTGGAATGTTTTCCTCATAAACCTTAATTTCTTTTCGACTGAAGACAGAAAGACATGGGTTGGATGACATGGGACTGAGTAAATTATCAGGACATTCCTTTAAGAACTAAAATTCACAGAAATTCATATGCAGTATACATGTATATGCAATAAATGTAGTTTTTAACTAGAATTTGAATAGACGAGCCAATTTCAGAACACATATTGTTTTGATTTGCCATGTGTCTACTAGCAATGAGGCACATTATTCTGTGTAAGTTTGTTGTGTTTGGAATGGGAAATCCTCTCTGCCTGTGAACCAGTTTGCAGGTTTGCAGAAAGGCCACATGGCTGAAACTACAGGCACCAAATGCATTCAGTGTTGGAAGCAAGCAAAATGTGTGAAATCGCTCACAGCACCTTTAAGTATTGTCCAGATGAGTCAAAACGGTGGCACTCTTGCCCATTTGCACACACACAACTAGCTAATGCGTTCACCTTTTCCTCGTGTGCCCCGATGCACCTGAAGTCTAACGGGATCTTTTTGAGCCCGACCACCTACTGTGTTTCTGTGCGGATAATGACATGAGCAGCAAGGGGCAGAGATAGCTGAGTCAAGAGTCCCGCTGTTCGCGTCCGTGTGCGTGCGTCTTTACTCTCGGTTTGCCGTCGGTTCACGCAGCTGTGTGTGTGATACGAGGGGCGAACTGAAGTGCCCTCATCATATCTCAAAGTGATTAATTCCTCTTTCTTATCTTCTGATGAACACCCTGCCCCCTGCGAGTGTGCGCACGTAAGGAACGAAGTGCACAAAGAAACGCACGGCAGACAATAGATCACAGGCCCCACCTCCTTCAGAAGCCCGAATCACAGTCTTCTATTATAGCGGCGTCGACGGGCCCCTCCCAGACATACACGTACGGTCGTCTCTCGCTCCTCACCTCCAGCCAGCCTCTGATGTCTTGGAGATTGAAGTGTTTCCTTTAAGACCCTAAATCTCCTCCTTCGCTCCCTCCCGCGTGTGCAGGAGGCCCGGCGCAGGCCGGCCGCGGATGGGGCTCTCAGCGGTGTGGGGGACGTGGCGAGGGGGCTGTGTGTTATCCTCTTATCCCCACTGTTCTGGAATAGAGCACCAGCAGCTGGAGGACTGCAAGCCGCCTGATAATGCAGCTATTTTCTACTCGGCCATCTTAATCTTGTTACTCAAATGGTTGTGAAGAGAGTCATGAATTTTAATTCAGACATCCCCCGTTCACACCCACACATATACATACACATATTAACTTAATCTCTCTACATCCTCCCCAACTTCCAGCTGTCTGTCTGGCCGTATCTGCTCTCAGCGCGTTTAACACCCGAATCTATCCATTTCTGGGGCCTGTAGCGCGAGCATCCGGTTGTCCGTTTCATCCGGTGCTTTCTCTCGCTCTCCTCGTCGCAGAAAGCAGGCTGAGGGGGAACGAGGAGAGGGAGGGAAAAGCAGCAATAAAATAAATGACTTGCATCTTGGCAGCCGTGCGATTAAAAAGTAGGAGCCGATTTATCCAGCCACCCATGAAGCTGATTAGCAGGCTGTGATCAGGAGGAACAGCTTTGCTTGTTAAACTTTTCACCTTTGCGAGCTCGCTGCCTTTTTCCCCTTCCTCTCTCTCTTTCTAAGCTTCTTTGCTATATCACTCTCTAACACTTTCTCTCATGCTCTCTCTTTCCTTCCGGCCTCTGTCTGTTCCTCAATCCTAACTTCCATGTGCACACTCTCTAGCTGTGTTCCAATTCATAAGCTTCCTACATAGTGTTCACTTGATGCTAAACATATCTGTACAGTTGAGGTCAAAAGTTTACAAACCCCCCTTTCAGAATCTGCAAAATGTTCATTGTTTTACCAAAATAAGAGGGATCATACAAAATGCATGTTATTTTTCGTTTAGTATTGACCTGAATAAGATATTTCACATTAAAGATGTTTACATATAGTCCACAAAAGAAAATAATAGTTACATTCATGAAAATGACCCTGTTCAAAAGTATACATCGTAATACTGTGTTCTTACCTAAATGATCGACAGCTGTGTTTTTTCTTTTTTTTTTTTTTTGTTTGTTGTTCAATGGTCCCTTGTTTGTCCTGAACTGCCTGCTGTTCTTCAGAAAAATCCTTCAGGTCCCACAAATTCTTTGGTTTTCCAGTATTTTTGTGTATTTGAACCCTTTCCAACAATGACTGTATGATTTTGAGATCCATCTTTTCACACCGAGGACAAGGTTCAAATGCTCACTGATGCTCCAGAAGGAAAAACTATGCGTTAAGAGCCAGGGGTGAAAACTTTTGAACAGAATGGAGATGTGTACATTTTTCTTATTTTGCCTAAATATCATATTTTTTATTTAGTACTGCCCTTCAGAGGCTACTGAGGGTAGTTACATGTTTCCCAGAAGACAAAATAAGTTACATTTACCCTGATCTTCAAATTCAAAAAGTTTTCACTCCCCGGATCTGTGTAATACGTAAACATATTATCTATATGTAAACATCTTTTAGGCGAAATACCACATTCAGGTCAGTACTAAATAAACAATAGCATGCATTTTGTATGATCCCTCTTATTTTGGTAAATGCTTCTCGGTTGCCATAAAAATATTAAATAGTACACCCATTTTCAATAATAATAAAATTTTCAATAAAACATTTACAATAATAAGAAATGTTTTTGAGCAGCAAATCAGCATATCAGAATGGAAAATCTTGACCCCAAACTTTTGAATGGTAGTGGTAATGTAAAATGTATAATTATGTATATTTAAATAGTTTATTAAACCTAAAATCCCCAAATGTTGTGAGAATGAATCACTTTTAATATTTAAATATAGATTTATATAAATATTTAAATGATTATAGTTTATCATTCCCAAATGTAATAATAATACATAAGGAAATAAATTTGATTTGATAATTTTGCAGTATGCATCTTCTATAAACTTTTTTGTGTTGTTTGATCATAATAATGGCGTTATAACAGTCACGTTTCTTTATAACTACAAATGAATTGTATAGACACCCGAGGTAAATTTAAAGGGGACATCTGATGCCCATTTTCCACAGGTTGGCATGATTCTTTAGCATCTTCTTGAAATGTCTGGAAAATACTTTTGTTAAAATTCCTTTTCCATTCCGTTTTACCTCGTCAAAAACAGCTCTTTTCACAGCAACCCATTTTGGTGTATGTCTCTTTAAATGATAATGAGCTACTGCTCACCCCGACCCTCTCTTCTGTTGTTTTGTAAATTTTGTGGCATGTTACCATCAAAACCAAAACTAATTCACTGCGTCCTCAGTGGCTCTGATGGCGGGAGACAGTGAAGACTCTTATATTTACTTTTACATCCAACTACAAAACACCTGCGTGAGTGCAGAGAAAATGGTGGACAGTGTACAACTGGCTGAGGGCAGAAATATGTAGGGCAGTATGATGTCAAATTGCTCAGAAAATCGATACAGCTTTATAATTAAGACTGTTTAGGTTTGTTGGGGATAAAAAAAGGCATGAGTGTTTTTTTTTTTTTTTCATTTATAGCTGCATTTCCATTACCATTCAAATTGTGCAAATTGAAATTGTGATTAAAATATATGCTTAATGGAAACGTGTCAATTGCACAAAAACTCCCATATAAGCTCACATGACATGGTTTTTCAGGCAATTTGAAAAAGGAATATTTTATGAGACTGCAATGGAATTTTTTTTCGCATTTACAGGTCCCATTTGATTAAATATAGGCAAAATCCCACCAAATTCCATTGCCATGACTTATCGCGAGAGGAAAAAAACACGTTTCAGTTACGTAACATTGGTTAATGGAAACAGTCATTACGCACTACTTTTTTAACAACATTTATAAAGTTTTGCGCAAATCTGTAATGGAAATGCGCCTATGCGTCCACACACTGCTAAGACACATTTATATGCAAACACCAAGTAAAAGTGCATTTTGCATCCGATGTCCCCTTTAAGCTCAATATAACACCCTTTCACACTGTGTGTAGTACTAAAATGACTAATAAATCATACATTTCTCTCAATGACTGGTAAACTTCTCTCTTCAAATCCTGTGAAGTGATATACAGTGGGTACGGAAAGTATTCAGACCCCCTTAAAGTTTTCACTCTTTGTTATATTGTAGCCATTTGCTAAAATCATATAAGTTCTTTTTTTTTTTCCTCATTAATGTGCACACAGCACCCCATATTGACAGAAAAACACAGAATTGTTGACATTTTTGCAGATTTATTAAAAAAGAAAAGCTGAAATATCACATAGTCCTGCGTATTCAGACCCTTTGCTATGACACGCATATATTTAACTCAGGTGCTGTCCATTTCTTCTGATCATCCTTGAGATGGTTCTTCACCTTCATTTGATCCAGGTGTGTTTGATTATACTGATTAGACTTGATTAGGAAAGCCACACACCTGTCTATATAAGACCCTACAGCTCACAGTGCATGTCAGAGCAAATGAGAATCATGAGGTCAAAGGAACTGCCTGAAGAGCTCAGAGACAGAATTGTGGCAAGGCACAGATCTGGCCAAGGTTACAAAAAAATTTCTGCTCCACTTAAGGTTCCTAAGAGCACAGTGGCCTCCATAATCCTTAAATGGAAGACGTTTGGGACGACCAGAACCCTTCCTAGAACTGGCCGTCCGGCCAAACTGAGCTATCGGGGGAGAAGAGCCTTGGTGAGAGAGGTAAAGAAGAACCCAAAGATCACTGTGGCTGAGCTCCAGAGATGAAGTCGGGAGATGGGAGAAAGTTGTAGAAAGTCAACCATCACTGCAGCCCTCCACCAGTCAGGGCTTTATGGCAGAGTGGCCCGACGGAAGCCTCTCCTCAGTGCAAGACACACAAAAGCCTGCATGGAGTTTGCTAAAAAAAAACACCTGAAGGACTCCAAGATGGTGAGAAATAAGATTCTCTGGCCTGATGAGACCAAGATAGAACTTTTTAGCCTTAATTTTAAGCGGTATGTGTGGAGAAAACCAGGCACTGCTCCATCACCTGTCCAATACAGTCCCAACAGTGAAGCATGGTGGTGGCAGCATCATGCTGTGGGGGTGTTTTTCAGCTGCAGGGACAGGACGACTGGTTGCAATCGAGGGAAAGATGAATGCGGCCAAGTATAGGGATATCCTGGACGAAAACCTTCTCCAGAGTGCTCAGGACCTCAGACTGGGCCGAAGGTTCACCTTCCAACAAGACAATGACCCTAAGCACACAGCTAAAATAACGAAGGAGTGGCTTCACAACAACTCCGTGACTGTTCTTGAATGGCCCAGCCAGAGCCCTAACTTAAACCCAATTGAGCATCTCTGGAGAAACCTGAAAATGGCTGTCCACCAACGTTTACCATCCAACCTGACAGAACTGGAGAGGATCTGCAAGGAGGAATGGCAGAGGATCCCCAAATCCAGGTGTGAAAAACGTGTTGCATCTTTCCCAAAAAGACTCATGACTGTATTAGATCAAAAGGGTGCTTCTACTAAATATTGAGCAAAGGGTCTGAATACTTAGGACCATGTGATTTTTCAGTTTTTCTTTTTTAATAAATCTGCAAAAATTCTGCAACAATTCTGTGTTCTTCTGTCAATATGGGGTGCTGTGTGTACATTAATGAGGAAAAAAATGAACTTAAATGATTTTAGCAAATGGCTGCAATATAACAAAGAGTGAAAAATGTAAGGGGGTCTGAATACTTTCTGTACCCACTGTATCAGATATATCAGTTTCCTGTGCTGTTTAAAGTGCTCTTCAGACTGAACATAATATATGCTCCCTATGGTTTAAAGTGTACGTTGCAGGGTGCCATCAGGTGATTTGAACTTACCCTCTCTCTTGCACTGCACTCTCACTTGTCTGGGTTGGTGTGAATGTGTCGGTCCACGCATTGGGCTTAGTGTTGGTCGGCTGGCTGCCCCGATTACAGAGAGGTCACGGGTTCAAACATTGGCTGCTGTGTCGAGGGGTGGAGAGAGAGATAACACACATCAAGGGCAAGAGAGCGGCCTTTTATCTGTCTTTATTTTATCTCAAGCCACAGAGATGATGAGGTGAATGTTAGAGTAAAACAGAAGAACAGCCTGTATCCATATGGGAATCTCTTAATGGTGTTCATAGAGATTTAACATTCATTGGTAATGGTTTATTCTCTGTTTATAGCTAATGGAGGATGCTTAGATACATCAGTAATACTGTTTATAACTTCACCCCCAAATGTGTTTGTATAAAATACCCAACAAATTAAAAAAAAAAAAAAAAAAAATGGTGGTACTGAGTGTGCATGTGTGACCTACTCCAGTACATTTTATTCACTCTGAAGTGTCTACATGCATGTCAGCTGTGTTTGCATTGTGTTGTTTGGAGGGGTCTTGTTTTCGTAATTTGAACTGCATGTTTCTCTTTCTAAGTGCTGGCGGAGTTTGTGGGATTTTGGAGGATCTGATTGGTTGGGACAGGGCTGAGCTCTAGGGCAGAAGAGACTGGCAGTGCACTGAGCGTACTGCCACAACTCTAGAGCTCAGACGGTTGCAGAAAAGCAGACCCACAGGGCATATTTTATTGCAAGGCTGTGTGACATTCCCTCTGCAGACACCTTTACTCTAAGCGGGCCATTATGAAGCAGTTAGTGGGATTCTTGCCGCTTGTCCTTGTTTGTCAGAGGATGTTCTTGTACTGCACATCCGAATAGTGAAGGGCATATCGCAGGAACATTTTTAAGTGAAATGTAACAGAAATAGAATGTTCTTGCTCTTATTTGTCAGAACATTTGTGAAAGCAGCAGAATAAGTTTCATTTGAATATTTGGGCCCAAATCTTAATTATTATTTTCAAAATGTATTAAAATATATAAATAAAAGTAATTCGGTAACACTTTACAGTAAGGTATCTTTTGTTAACATTAGTTAATGTATTAACTAACTGGAACAAACTATGAACAATACATTTGTTACAGTTTTTATTAATCTTTGCTAATGTTAATAAATGTCATTCAATGTTTGTTCATGTCAGTTCATTAACTAATATTAACAAACACAACAATTTTAATAATGCATTAGTAGATGCTGTAATTAACAAGATTAATAAATGCTGTAGAAGTATTGTTCATTCTTATTTCATGTTAACTGTAGTTAACTAATGAACCTTACTGTAAAGTGTTACCAGTACAATTTTTACATGTTTTGGATAAAGAAATTATCATATTTTAGCAATGTTGTTATTGAAAGTAAAAGTAAAATAATTAGACATTGTTTTTGGTAATTGAAATAAAGCTGAAATAAAATAAATTTGACTTTTTTCCTATTTTTCCTGCATATTTCTGCATGTTGGCCACACCACATGATTTACAAATATTTTAGAAAGCAGTGCAATTTTGTTAAAATATTTTTATTTCTAATAAATAGTAATAAAATAAAATATGCCAAACTACTTAAGGTTTTCTCTTGAGGAATGTAATTATTTTAATGAGGCTTTTTAAAAATTATGTTATCAGAGCTGTCCTGATATCATATTTGAAAAATGCCTCTAAAATAACTCTGACATACCTTGTAAAAAATTAAAATAAATTTTAATTCAGATATTAAAAACACGTTTGTCACAGAAGAGATGTATACAGGCTTTAATTTATAGGTTGTACATGGTTCAACAAATTTTTTTAGTTGATTATACCTAAAAATTTAAGGCAGCAGCTTATTTTTTTTTACTGTGTGTCTTTGCATTCACCTGGCTATATAGTACTATTAAGTCATATTTATTTGTATAAAACAACGCATACAGTTTAAGTCAAATGTTTACATACAACTTGCAGAATCTGCAAAATGTTAATTATTTTACCAAAATAAGAGGGATCATACAAAATGCATGTTATTTTTTATTTAGTACTGACCTAAATACGATATTACACATAAAAGACATTTACATATAGTCCAAGAGATAAAAATAGTTGAATTTATAAAAATGACCCTGTTCAAAAGTTTACATACAATTGTTTCTTAATACTGTGTTGTTACCTGAATGATCCACAGCTGTTTTTTGTTTAGTTATAGTTGTTCATGAGTCCCTTGTTTGTCCTGAACAGTTAAACTGCCCACTGTTCTTCAGAAATATTATTCAGGACAGGTCCCACGAATTCTTTGGTTTTTCAGCATTATGTGTATTTGAACCCTTTCCAACAATGACTGTATGATTTTGAGATCTTTTCACACTGAGGACAACTGAGGGACTCAAACACTTATTTTGCATAAATATCTTTTTTTTTTTTTTTTTTTTTGTAATGCCCTTCAGAAGCTACAGAAGATACTTACATGTTTTCCAGAAAACAAAATAAGTGAAATTTACCCTGATCTTCAACTTCAAAAAGTTTTCCTCATGAAAAATGAGCAATCATGAAAACTCATTAACAACTATCACTAAACAAACAAAAACAAAAAACAGCTGTTATTCATTCAGGTAGCAACGCAGTATTAAGAATCAAGTGTATGTAAACTTTTGAACGGGTCATTTTTATAAATTCAACTATTAGTTTCTCATGTGGACTGTATGTAACTGTGGACTGTTCTCATCTTTTGTATGAAATAAATATAACATGCATTTTGTATGATCACTCTTATTTTGGTAAAATAATTAGCATTTTGCAGATTCTGCAAGGTCTACTTCAAATATATAATGTGAGTGTGACTTATTGATTCAGTAGTGTAATTTTTCCATTTTTTTGTCCTGCTTCTGAACTATAGTATCTTGTTTTTCAGATGCAGAGAGAGGGAAAGGAGGTGTACGATGAGAACATCCACTATCCTCTTCTCCTCACTCTCACTCACGGATCCAGTCCAGCCCTGATCTGAGCTGGGCAAAGCCATCTCATACCAGGCTGCCTTTCTGTACCGCCCACCCCGGCTTTGCCACTGTGTCCTCAGCTCCTTCTGTGTGTGTGTGCCAGGCCTAAGCAGCCTCTTATCACACTCCTCAACTCGGATAACTTTTTAACTACTGTGTGTGTGTGTGTGTGTGTGTGTGTGTGCAGTTAAAACAGACGAAGTAGGTGAGTTGCCGTGTGTGTGTACTTGACCTGTTTACTGTGCAAAAACAGTGTGAAATGCAGTAAATGGGAATGGAGAACACATCCCTCCCTCTCATCCTGCAAACACTGTGGATGTGACGCTCAGATATGAACTCATTCAATGCCTGTGATATCAGAGATGATGATTCAGGGCAGAACGTTATGAATTTATAAATTCGACTCTGGAGGCTGATACAGCTAATCAGGTTTGCAGGACTATCTTTGCCTCTTTACAAAGACGTAAATGAGTCCGTAGTGTTGTCTCGATCAAGAGATCTTGTTATCATAATGACACCAGCTCTCAGTTAGCTGCTGATTCTGTATCTACATTCAAAGGTTCATTCTGATACCAAAGGTTATGAGGGGTTGAGATGGATGCTGCTGTGCTGAATGTTATTTGCTTCACTGTGAAACGCTCTCACCTGGCATTTTTTTTATCGAAGAACTGACAAGATATTACAGATTAGGCCAGACTAAGACTGAATTGATGTCTTGACAGCGTCACACTACCACTGGTAAGACCTGCGGCACTGTTCTCCCCTGTATGTTTCGAGCACACTCACTGTGCATGCTGGATTAATGGCCTCATAAAGCCTCTTGAAAAGGTGTCATCATTTATTATGTCTTTTGAAACCCATTAGATTTTTTTTTTTACCTTAGAATGTAAAAAGGGTTATTTATTATAGCTGAATGTTCAGATTGCTCATTTTTATATAATAAAAGTGAATGGTGAACATAACTATCAAGCAACATTTGCAGAGAATAACAACTTAAAGGGAACCCCGGCTATTAAAACTTGTATGGCTTAAAATTACATCAATTATGTCTCATACTGAAATATGTAGTAGAAAACCCATGAAAGACTTACATTATTTAAAAAATTCACATCGTTTTATACATATTTTGGACAATTCGGGGCACAATAATTTTTATGACTTCAAATGGTTGCACTTGGTGAGCTACCTGTTACTATTTTTACCGCAACACTTGGAGAATAAAATACAGTTTAAACTTAAACTAAGTTAAGTTTAAGTTAAGTTTAAGTTAAGCTTAAACTACATGCCATACCAGTGGTTTTTACCCACAAGGAGACTTAAATGCCCTTGGATATCGAGTGAAATCCATGCTGAGAAACTCTTTCAGTGGCTGCGGCATCATGACAAGCGTCTGCATGTTTACATCCTGCCAGAATGGCATCTAGCGTTTCTTGTCTCAGCCATTTGTAAGCTCTTTCCGTAGCTGTGGTCTACTAAAAGTCTCAAAGCGATCAGGCTGAAATGGGAAGAACAAAGACACAAGTCTTTAGGAAGTATTATTCATCCACAGACATAGATTCATTCCCATTCTTTTGTCCTCTTCTAATCGCTAGGAAAACAGTAAATGCTTATATCGCTTCTCTTGTTGCCCTTTGACTAAAAATTACAACCAAAAGCCACACAATGTGGCAGTGTATCAGTATTTTATTTTCCAAGTTGTGCAACCATTTGATGTAATCGAAATAATGGTCCTATGTACAAAACAATGAGTTTTCTAGTACACATTTCAGTAAGAGACATTATTTATGTTACATTAAGCCATACAAGTCAAGTTAAAATTTCAGTATTTTCTACACACAAGAACTGCAGACTTTAAATAGTGTGAAAGCTGGGTGGACTACTTTTATGATGTTTTTATGTTGCTTTTTTGGAACTTGATAGTCTCTTGTCATTATCCACTTTCATTGTATGGAAAAGAGCAGCATGGACATTCTGCTAAACTTCTCTTTTTATGTTCCATGGAGGAAAGAAAATAATGTGTGTTTGGAAATGACTTGATGGTGAGTAAATTATGGCAATGTTCAAGTTTAAATTTAACTAATATAAAATTCATAGGAGTTCTGTATAGAGGCCTCTTTCCGCCATGGAATAAAAAAAATACAAATGTAACGATGACTTATCTCACAGTTCTGACTTTTTTCCTCTGAAATCTGAATTTACATTCTGCAATTCTGTTTTTTTCCACCATGGAATAAAAATGAGAAAAGGTAACTGTTTTTATCTCATGATCCTGACTCAAAGTGAACTACTCACATTTCAGACTTTTCTTCTTAAAACTTAGAATTGCAATACATACATTTTAACTTAATATAAAGTCTGAATTATCTGAATATAAAAGTTACAATTAACTTAATGTTTTTGTAATCCCATAATCCTGACAACAATCTTCTATAATTTCTTTTTTTATACCAAGGGTTATACGAAAGATGTTATTTGGTATACACTACCAGTCAAACATGTTTTCTTCTTTTTTTTTTTTAAGATTTTTAATTCCTTTATGGAAGTCTCTTCTTGCTCACCAAGGCTGCATTTATTTGATCCAAAGTACAGCAAAAACAGTAAAATTTAAAATGGTTTTACTATATAAAATAACAGGAATATTAGGAATACCAGTCACATGATCCTGATATTATGTTAAAAACGGCTGAATAGAATTTATCAAAAGTTTTTATCTTTAAGTTTCTTTCATAAATAGAAAGTCCAGAAGAACAGCATTTATCTGAATTTTTTTTGTAACATTGTAGATGTCTTTATCATCACTTTTGAACAATTTAAAGCATCCTTGCTAAATAAAAAAAAATGCTGATCTTTGGATCTTAAGAATCCTAAAAAAAAATATACTCAACGGTTTTAAATATTAATAATATTATTATTCAGAATATTAATAATAATAATAATAAAAGGTTTCTTGAACAGAAATTTAGCATATTACAATGATTTCTGAACGGTCATGTAACTCTGAAAACTGGAGTAATGATGCTGAAAATTACAAATTTTATTAAAATAGAAAGCAGTTATTTTAAATAGTAAAAATATTTCAAACTTCTACTGATTTTGCTGTACTTTAGATCAAATAAATGCAGGCTTGGGGAGCAGAAGTGACTTCTTTAAAAAAACAAAACAAAAAAAAACAATAAACATCTTACTGCTCAAAAACTTTGGACTGGTAGTGTACATTCAGAAGAATATTATTTTATGCCCAAATATTAAACATTAAACTCTTTTATGCATTTTAACAAATAAATCTTATTATTATTATTTTTTTTTTTTTTAACTATAGCCCTTTTTTCTCCACTGTTGGTGAGCTGCTGGTGCCTCATTCAGAGCTCTTTGGTTTGTTGTGAATTGTTCAGGGCTGTGTGTTTCTGCACTGTGATTACATTTGTACAAAACACAGATGAGTCCAAAGTGATTGTTTCTCACTGACACTGCAGGTGCTTGTAACGACTGTGATTAAATCATTGTTTTGAATCCTTCTGTGTCCCGCTAATTTTTTTGTGTCGCATAATGTGTAATTGATTTGTGGTGTGATGGCTCATCGTTATAATGATTAATGCCAAAATTGTTTCATTGTATTTAATGCATCAATTGTACAAATGAATTATTCTTTTTTTTGGTGGGTCAAATGTTGGTACCAAAAATCTGATTTTATTTTTTCAGTTTAAACCTGAAAATAAAGTTTTAGGATTTAAGACAGTTTTAACCAACATATTTAAATAATGAAGTAAAATTGAAAAATAAATATTTAAGCATTTTCCCGAGTTCTCACTTTTGCACCCAACTATATGTCCTGCAGTATCACTTGACTAGCAGGATGGCCTCACATGTGCCTCAATTCACAGTTTGACTGTCACTCTAGGCCTCTTCATTTCCTATGCTCTGATAGCCAACTCGAAGCTCAGCTGTAGAGTCGCTATGCAGCTAATCCTGTCAGTCAGTCAATGGAAAAGAGAGCGAGAGAGAGGGGAGGAGGAGGAGGAGAGGAGGAGGGGTAAAAAGGAACCCAACTCTGTCTTTTGAGATTTGAAAGAGGTCCGTTGTCCCCTCCCTCTGTCCCAGTAGAGGGAGAGAGCTCCCTGTTCACTACAAGGGCTCCATTAACTTGACCACTTGCCCTTTGCACACAAAGCCTGGGCCGGCCCACTGTCCCACCCACCCAATTATGTGCGATTAAGCTCAGTGTGCTGTGTCAAGATGCAGAGGGACAGAGAGAGAGAGTCGAGATACTCTGTAAACGGAGGGAGAGACTAGGGAAAAAAAGGAAGAGGGTAGTTATTAAAAGGCACTGCATGCCTGTTACCTGTAGTTTGGCTGATTGTCTACCAGTACAGATTGTCTAAAATACATTGTTTGCTGTTTTGTAGTGTAGAGATGTAATGCTTTAGGAACCAAACTGGATATTTTAGGTTGTATTCGTATCTGATGTATTAAAATTAAGGTTCAGTTGGTTAATACTAGTTAATATATTAAGTATCATGAACTAACACTTAACATTTTATTCAGTTTATTAATGTAATCGTAAATCATTGTGACATATTGCGCATATTTTTTATTTTATTTATTGTAAAATATAGTTTTTTTTGTGCTTGTGTGAGTGTGTGGCTACAGAAGAGATTTTTTTAATAAGAAGAAAGTGCTTTGGAATAAGATAGAAATGATACAGCACAAATTTGCTTGGATATCTGTATCTAAAACATGTTTTGTAACTATGTACATGCCATGTTGTTATTGAATGCACCTTGCTGATGTGGTTGTGCCCATCTCCCTGAGGCTAGTTGGCATCATCTGGGCAAAAGTAATGATATGTACTGAGCTTTCAGGTGAACATGTTTTCTCATCTTACCAAGAATGGATTATGGCCCGATCTGACTACCACAGGCCTTGTGCTTTGGGGCCCACTCTGGCCTGACACCCAGAAACCACACACTGCAAATAGAACACTGATGTAGAAAAAACAGCTTTTCGTTGTGTTGCATTTAAAGGGATTGTTCACCCAAAAAAAAATAAAAAAAATTTGTGATTATTTACTGAACCCCATGTTTTTCCAAACCCGTAAGACCTTCATCTTCAGAATACAAATGAAGATACTTTTGATGAAATCAAAAGACAGCAATGCAACTACCATGTTTAAGGCCCAGTAAGGTAGTAAGGACATTGTTAAAATAGTCCATGTGACATCAGTGGTGTGACATCAGTGGTTTAACCGTAATGTTAGGAAGAATGTTCTCCATATAGTGGCTTTCTATGGTGCCCACAAGTATGAACTTCTAAAATGCAGTTAAAATGCAGCTTCAAAAGGTTCTAAACTATCCCAGCCAAGGAAGAAGTATCTTATCTAGTAAAACAATCCGTAAGTTTCTAAAAAAAAAATTGCTAGTCTTGTCTAGCTCTGCGTGAACTCTGTATTCTGGTTCATGACAGTTAGGGTATGTCAAAAACTCCCATCTCATTTTCTACATCACTGTTTTACCTATTTTTTGGTGTAAAGGATGTTTGACCCTCCTTGCGCATTCACTTTGTAAACACTGGGTTGGTACTTCTGCATCAATGTAGTGATGAGTTTTTCAACCTACCCTAACTGTCATGAACCGTAATACACAGAGTTCATGTAGAGCTAGACAAGACGAGGGTTTGAGGTTAAAAAGTATATAAATTGTCTTTTTTTTTTAATAACCGAACGTTTCTCTAGATCAGACCCTTCTTCCTCGCCTAGGATCCCTTTAGAGCTTTTTGAAGCTGCATTTAAACTGCATTTTGGAAGTTCAAACTTTCGGGCACCATTGAAGTCCACTATATGGAGAGAAAACCTAAAATGTTTGTCTCAAAAAGATTTCTTGATGACTAAGAATCTTGAATGACGGGGGTGAGTAAATTATCTGTACATTTTTGTTCTGGAACTCCTTTAATGAATCAACAGCCTATCGGCTAATCTTCATCAATCTTAATCTTCATCAATACTTTTGGATTTAACTATTTTTAGAATTAACACACACACACACACACAAATACTGTTTTCTTAAGGGTGGTCACTAGAGCTGAAGATCTTTGTCCGAACCCGACGGGACCCGACAAAACCCGACGGGTTCGGGCTTCATTTATATCATTTTACACGGGCTCGGGCTTGCGCTCCGTCTTGCGCTGTAAATGAACGGTCATGTGATGCGTTTCGATTAGCGAGAGAAAGACGCAAAAATGGATGCTGAGGATGTGAAACGGAGGCTTGCCACTGGCCATTACCTTTGGTTGCACCAGAAACTATGCATCCCTGCCAGTGGCAGCAGTGGTAAAAGGATGTTCAGTGCTGCTGGACGCATCATCAGTGAGCGCAGGACCGCGCTGAAGTTATCTACAGTGGATTAAATAATTTTCCTCCACGAAAACATGCAGCCTTAATGAGAAAGTTTTTTTCAAATTATAACGAAATATTATTTGAGTCTTAAATGCATAATGTAGATAGAGTATATAGGCTAATGTTGGCATTATTCTTTTATTAAATTTCTGCTGCTATTCACCGTCGCGTTGAGGCTGGATTGTGGAGAGAAGTGGCAAAGCAAATCCGGCGAAGCCTTTATCTTAATTTGGTTATTGCCAAATACCCATCTTAATTCAGAGTTTATCTTAATTTAATTTGTTAAGAAAGACTATAGGCCTATTTAGAGTGCTGAGATGTTAAGATGTTACAAAGAATTAATTCTTTTTTTTTTCCAACTTCCAAGTGGCCAATAGCCTATGTTATTCATGAATAAATTATGTTAAACATGTATAAATGACTCATTCTTGACAAAAGCTGTGTGCGTGCAGTGTACACATTTGAATAATGTCTGTTCGGGCTTTTAAAAAGCTGTCAATCAAAATGTACTTGTCGGGCTCGGGCCGGGTCGGGCTTAACTTTTAAGGCCCGATTACAGCTCTGGTCACTGATTTTTTGCGACAGTTAGGATCCAGTTTACAGCACTTCTCATTTATTCCTATGGTAATGAAATAGAAACCGCGACAGACCTTTTCATCCATATTGTGATGTATATCCAGTCAAAAAATAAATAAATATGGATATGAGATGTGGCATTGCACTCAAAAGTTAAGTTTTAAAAGGTTTAATTTGTTTCAATGGCTCTTATGACATTTTGATAAAAAATTATAAGGCTAAAACATTTTTTTAAATAACACGTGCATGGATAAATCCAGTGAGATATAAGATATAGAATTAAGTGTGCATTTAGAAAATAAATAGGGTGAATTTTCATTTCCAGCTGACTTTCATTTGCAATTAAAAGCTGTCGGTATGGGGAGCCTTTGCACGACCATCTGTCCTTGCCTTTTACCAGTATTTTATCAAATCAATTTTTGTGTGTGAAGACTGGGACACATATGTTTTGTTTGTTTCCACCTGAACTCCATTAATGGCAAACTCTAAAATGTGCTGGTTGCACTCTATAGACATTATATTGCTGTTTTCCCATCCAAAAATCTGACCAACGTGCAAACCACATCTTTCGACCTTGAGTTTAAAACCCATAAAAGGTCCCGTCCTAAAATTCCTCTCCTTCAGAAAAGCTTTTTTTTGTTGTTTTTGGTGAGTAGCTTTTATTGAAGAAGTAGATTTTAAAGTCTCTGTCCTTAATTCCGCAGTTGGGTTTTAAAAAGGTTTCCCTCTAACGCGCAGAGTAAATCAAGGAAAGTGAGTGCACAGTTCCTGAAAGCATTTTCTCCACTGAGAGCCATTGAGTGTGTTAGCAGCAGGAGTTGGAATGCTTTCCCTTCCAACACCTGCTACCGGCCCTGTGGGGCCTGGATTACCTTTTCATTTCCACCCTCTCTGCAGAGAGAGAGAGCTGAAATGCTAAGTGAAGTCAAGAGAAACGCGGACCCTTCGGCCTGTTTCTGAGCACCGGCATCTCTGCGGCGTGGTGCCACTTTAGACGTTGTATCTCAGAGAATGTTCTGGGTACATTTCGAGCGGTGCCTGAAATTAGATTTAATTCTACAATTTTAGCATTGTTCACTTAAATAGTTTCCGTGATGAATTTACTGACATGCGGCCTTATATGAATAAAAGAAATCAGTCAGTTATACCTTTTCCACATGCCCTCTGGAGAGGAAATTGCACCATTCAGAAAAACCAAAAGCCTACATACCATGACTATGTGGTTTGAAGGTGGGAATGACTCAGTGCATATCCTACAGCTCTCTAACTGTTGCTAAGAACAAAGCAAAAAAGCATATCTGCCCTTTTCCTGAGTAACCGATTAGCGCTGCCATGATGGATTATAACATACGTTTAGGTGCTCTTCTGTTCCGGTCTCCATAGACATCCATGTTAAAACGGGGTAAAAAAGATAGACTGAATTAATTAAACTGAAACTTCCTTCCGTATAACTAAAAATAAAAATGTCTGCAGGGTTAAGCTGTGCTGTTGTTGGCTCCCATAGTAACAGCAATAAGCTTAAAGAGCAGGTCATGGTATTTTAAAATGTCAAATATTGTATTGGAGTCCCCTACAGCAGGTTTTAATGCATCTAAGACCAGAAAACATTGTAATTTTCTCTGAATATACATTTAATATTAGAATCATTTTGCAATGATTTTAAAACGATTTGTTTGAAGCGGTTCTGAGCTTAAGGACTGTAAACCCCTCCCTTACTCTGCTCTGATTGGTCAGCTGGCCAAGTCTGTTGTGATTGGTCTTTCCATATACAACGCAAATGAATCGTGCCCACAGCCCAAACTTTAGCTGCTAAATTGTAAACGCTAACAAAACAATAATGGTGGATAAGTTAGCCGAGTGCTAACGTAACTGATTAAAAACAATACATTTTGTAAACCAAAATATGTCTACATTGTTTATTATTAAACAGTCATTAGAATAACGTTTGTCTAAATTAATCGACCCAGGCTTAGGAAATAGTGAGTTCACAGCGAATTATCAGAACTATTTTAGTAAGACAATAATATTGTGGTTTACCTGGAAAATTAAAGCTGCACTATACATCACATTTTAGCATAAAAATCTTGAGATTTTAAACACTTAGTTGAAAATGCACACATTGGCTGATGTATTAATCACACTTACAGGTTGTGGTTCAGAGACGTATGTTTGACCAAATAAAGAAGGTACGGACTTATCTTTCATGGACAAGCGTTTAGCATATCTCGCGTTGAACTCGCCAAGATTAGAGAAGCAGTCCTCTATAAAATGACGAGCACACGACAAAAGCCTCAAATTGTATTGCTGTATTGTGGTAAAAAATAATTTAGCCATTGATTCTTCACATTATCACCTTTCAGCAATAAAAACAAAACAAATTTGCTTTCACAGCGACTTCTCGACATGACGTACACACTAACTAGCGGAAATGTTTGTGGGCAGGTCAGAGTGTTCATATTTGGAAGGCAGGCGGGAATTATGCTAAAGTATTTCGTACAGTGACGTACAGTAGTGGAACATTTAAAGTGGATCAAAACCTTTCATAATAGTTGTCCTAATACCAAAACAATACCCATTCTTGTCTTAGGACAACTTTAAGCTTTTTTGATCCATTGGTTCAGAGTAGACTTTTTTGAGAGACAATATCTTTTATTTATTATACACTTTTTTTGATTAACTGTTTACACTAGCTATATTAACTGCAAAAAAAATGTATTTTTGCGAAAACCCATTTGACACTTTAAGGAATTTTTTTTTTTTTTGCTTGTCAGCAAATCTGTCAGTGTCCTGCATAAACAATGACAGAAGAGATCAAGCGGTTAAAGAGCTTAAGTTAAAATACTGTGCGAACTAATAAAATTATGGTATGATTTTGTGGACAAAATCCCGCAAACTTCGCCCCCGTCGGGAGCTGTATATGTGCGCTCATCTGTTTTCAACACAGCTAACCTTGCGTCGCTTATGTCATCTTCCCACTCATTACAGGTGAGTTTCAGTTAAAATACTGTCATTGCGACACTGTACATGATATGAAACCATGGCGTCATATGATTTTTAAAACCATTTTCATAGGTTAAACGTTAGAAAATACGTTCGGAAAATTTTTTGAGTAGAAACACCAGAGACCGGGAATGTAAAGCGTCGTTTCAGGAAAAAGGTGGATATGTCGTGTGTAACAGTTCACATATTGCTGTTTGAACATCATTCTAAACTAAATCTAAACTGGGTCTGAATGAGACCTCTTGGCTCGGTTTATTGAGAAAGGGGCCATTTGAAAGAGCAGTCTCAGAATCAGCCAGCTCTCCATCAAACTGACTTATCCTATCCTCCACCTGGATTTGACATTAAGCCTTTTGGAAAAGATCCAAAACGCTTGAGAGGCAGAGCCTTTGTGAAAGTGAAAGCACTCTGTGGAGTTGATTGGTGGCACATAATGTTGAATTAGTATGCAGTCTACATGAAGAAGAGGGTGGGCAGTTTTGACAGGGCTTCTTGTATGGCAGCGGTTCTGTTGACCGTGTGTGTGTGTGTGTGTGTGTGTGTGTGTGTGTATGTGTGTGTGTGTGTGTCCTAAATGGGCAGTTTGTTTCATTCTGTACAACCTGAACTGGATCTGGAGCCATGAAGTTCTTTGGGCTTCTCTTGGTCGTCAAGGCGACTATGTGAACGCCTCTAAAGCTCTCTCATCTCTTTCAACCACAGCGATTGGTCAACAAGCTTCTTCCTCTCACAAGTGGCCTGCTAAGCACTAAGAGGGTCAGTTTCTTTACTGGAGGTCAATGAAGCAGCAATGTGCACCACTTACCCCCAGACAGACACACATACAGTGCATACACGGAAAATCAACGGACTAAAATCTCTTTTGAAAACATATACTGGTTCACAATTCATAGTATTTCTCAAAAGGAGCTAAATGTAATACAGAGTTTAATTTAGTAATATTTGAGTGGACTTTACTAGGATTAAGCTGTTGCTTAATTCAGCACTGTGAATACGCTTTACTTGGCTCTCTTAGTAGAGTTCTAGTTTGTTATGTGAGCTTTCGCTTGTGGGTTTTGGTTTGATTCACGCTTGACTGTAATTGGTCCCATTGTGAAGACTCAGTTCAGAGGCTACGGAGTATATTTGTCTTCTTTTTGGCATAGTACACTTGCATTAAATTTAAATCTAATTAAATATTTCAGTTTTCAGACAAAAAAGTCCAAGATATATGTCATTTTATTATATTGCTGCTGTTGTTGGCTGTACGTGTCAGAAGGTTGTAATGTTATCCTGAATCCGAGCCCTTTGTCTGGCACATGAATTCCTGCTTGGGTATTTTTCTAAGCAGATTACGCCACACTTCGAAGCTCGGATTACAGAAAATGTATCCAGACTTAACTCATAAAATACAGCCAGGTCTTATTGCAGTTTAACTCACACAGCTCATGCTAATTAGGTGTTTGATGCTGTTAATTGGGTTCCCACCGCTTTTCAAATTGATAACGTCAAACCACTCTCAACAAGAGTAGAGCTGCATTTTTTTGCCTGTCACACTGCGCTATTGCCTCTTCTTAAAAATCTATTGCATAACTTTGCATTCATGAAATTTGCGCCTGTAGATCTACACAAATTTTCGCAGAATTTGAATGTCCAAGTTCTCATTCAAAGTTCTGATCATTATCTTTTATTATATATTTTTTATCTAATCTGATGATGCTTTTAGCTGGCAGTTAGGGCAGTACTCTCAGCTTTCTGCACACATTTAAATCTATTCCACCAAATTCCGCAGATTTTCCCCCACAAAATCAGTTCTAAATAGCATTCTGAATGGCATATACAATTTATAAACAGCTGTATTTCAAAGATGGTAAGAAAGAGTGAATCAGAGACTGAAGAAAAATAAATGAGTCTAGGATTCTCTTACCAGCCTGTGACTAGATATGCGTTTGAATTTACATCACAATAACAGTGATGCATTTAACTGGCAGCAATGATTATATAATTCTCAAAATTGCTGTGATTTACACACACAGTGAAAACTTAGTAGTGAGTTTTTATTCCTTTAGTAGAATAAATCATTATAAATAAAATAAATATGATACATATGAGTAATAATTACTCTTAGCATTAAATTAATTACATTTCTGAATTAATAAATGGAAATGTTCTTGCACAAATTAAATATGGGATAATAAAGAAATAGCCTGAAAAAAACATGGTGTAGAAACAATTTTTACTCAGAAAGTGCTTGTAAATTTCACAATTAATAATAAAAAAAAGAAACAACAATTGATACATTGAATAATACATAAAAGTTTAAGGTACAAAAAATTTGTAGCGAGTTCACTTATGACTGTGAAACCAAATTGTCTTATAGGGTTTTACATAACAAAACTTTTAAAATCTTCATAGTAGTGTATATTTAAAGCTATATTCCAGTAATAAAAAATAAATAAATATACTGTATACTGTTATATACTGTTTGGACAGTGAGATTTTTTTTTATGTTTTTTAAAGAAGTCTCTTTTGCTCACCAAGCCTGCATTTACAGTATTTCATCCAAAGTACAGCAAAAACAGTAAAATTGTGAAATATTTTACTATTTAAAATAATTGTTTTCCAATTAAATTATATTTTAAAATATAATTTATTCCTGTGATTTTCAAAGCTCATTTATTGCTATTATTATTATGTTGAAAACAGCCGAGTGTAATTTCTTCAGGTTCAGGTTCTTTTGTAACATTCTTTATAACTTTTGATCAAATGAACGCATCCTTAAACAATAAACAAACACAAAAAAGTATACTGATTCCAAGCTTTTGAATGGTATAGTGTATAATGTTACAAAAGCGTTTTATTTCAGATAAATGCTGATCTTTGGATCTTTCTATTCATCAAAGAATCCTGAAAAAAAAAAAAAACTATTGATAATGGCAATAAAAAAAAGTCTTGAACAGCAAATCAGAATGATTTCTGAACGATCATGTGACACTGCAGACTGGAGTAATTTACAATTTAGTTTTTATCACAGGAATAAATTACATTTTAAAATATATTTAAATAGAAAGCAAAAAAAGAATTGATATTACGGAAACTATAGCTAAAATATACGTTTCCCCACTGCGTTGAAAGAATAGACGATGACCCGTCTGTCAACTTCAGACTGCCCTCATACATCAAAGATTGCTCATAAGGAAATGTCCAACAACCGGCAAAAACAATCCCATGTCCTTTGATGACAGACTACTGTACACATGCAGAATGTGACTATGGAGCAGTGCCAGATCTCTCTTTTTTTTGATCTCTCAGTGTGTTGCCTCATCAACTTCCTGCCAGAAGGAGCTTGTGTTTCCCGGGCTAGGTGGCAAAGAGTTCAGGGTTTGTATTTAGCTGTGACCTGTCCACAGAAGTCACACATAGACCTTCCATGTCCGGTGCTGTTGTTTGCATTGGGGTTTATGTAGAGTTCCTTTAGTCATAGTGATTGTTTTGGGAGAAAGGAGATCCCAAAACTGCATCTGAGGTCTTGTGGGTGAGTGACATTTGTAGTAAAATTATGTTGTTTGAATTTCAGAATTTTACTTCCTCCTTAAAAATTGTATGCACACACGTTTCTGTTGTTGCAACCAAACAGGTTATTCTCTTGTGCCTTATTCCTTTTAACCCAGCTATCCAACCTCCAGTCACATCTTAACTTCAGAAAAATGACAGTATTCAGCAGGGTGAAGCCTGAAAACGTCGGTTCTTTTGTGGGAATCAAGTGAGAAAAGTGAACTCGGGGGAAAGCAGGCTGTCATGGACCTCAATGGTCGCATTATGTAAATCTCTGACGTCCCTTGATGTAAACCTGAATAGAAACACATTAACGTCTTGTATATACTTAAAAGGAACCCAGACTTTGCTGAGCTGAAACGGCAGATCCAGTAATCATGTTGACAAATTAATGGCAGAGAATTAGTTGTCCATTAAAAGTGTATTATGTGCCACGCTGGCACATAAAATTACTCCCAAATAAGTGTGGAGGGAAGGCGCACGAGGGAGAGCGAGAGGGAGAAGGGAAGCGCGAGTTGCGTGGCGAGGGGGTGTTTGACTGTCACTTTGAGATCCAGAACCATCAAAGCACACTAAGTGTATGCTTTGGGGCTCTAACCTCTGTTGAAAGGTTGTAATGAGGTTATATGAGGGTGAGGTGTCAGGCATTAGGTCTCTCTGTTTCCCTTTGGCATTCAGAGTATGCATGTGCATGTGCGTGTATGAGTGTGTATTAGGGTTTGACTGTCAGCGTAACACACTCATAACCCCTACTCATTTAGAGGATAATTTGGCCCTGCTGTGCTGTGATATAGTGTCACCAAACCTGCCATTTTAGTCAGGGTGGCTCACACTGCCGAGGCACATACACATGTATATGTGCATATATTGAGATATTATCATTTTACTAAATGTTATTGTTAAACAGGAAGAGGAACGCTGACATGTGCAACTTCATTTGGTAATGAATTCGAAAGAAACAACTTTAAATGTGAGAAAACAATGGTATTAAAACTTGAAATTAGTTTTAGTACCACAAGAAATCAACATGTCAAATTTCCAATGGCAAATTTAAAATTTCAAGAAAAAAACAGAGCACAAATTGAGTTTTTAAATAATAATTATTCCTTTAAAATCCTTGCTCCCCCCCACAAATATCTTGACATACAAAACTTTACATCCTCCTTGCAGAATCTGCAAAATGTTAATTATTTGACCAAAATAAGAGGGCTCAATCAAAATGCATTTTATTTAGTACTGACCTGAATAAGATATTTCACATAAGATATTTTTCTTTTTTGGCAGGTTTACTAAAGACAGTGTAATACAGCACCTTTCACATGGTGTTACTGATAACATCTTTCCATATGTGTACCTGAACCATCTCTATACATATGAACGTGCCATTTTTGACACATCATCAGTTGTGTCGCACAAAGATAGTGCCTTATATACTGAGAAATAGGGTAAAATGTCAGTGAAGTTAAATGATATAAATGTCAACTATGGCACTTTTGCGTCCAAACCTGCAATATGTACAGATAGTCTGTCAGTTATCAGTGAGCCAGTGAATGTATACATGCCTATTTGAGCTGTGGCTGTGAGTTGTGAGTGACAAGACAAAGCCAGAGTTAAATAAACATTTGAGACGTGGTTATTTCTCGCTTTCTCCCTCTCCACACGTCTTAAATGTAATTCAGATGTCAGCGCAGATTCTCTCTCTATAATACAGTATGCTCTCTCTCGTTCTCTCTCTCTCCTCTCATTGTTCCTTTTGTTCCCTCTGCTGCTGCTTTATTGAGGAAGACGTTGCAAGGGGAGAAGAAAAGATGACACACATTCACAGTCGATCTCCGTGTTCTCTTTGGAGCGCTTGTCATTTCTGCAGCAGCGTGGTGACAGTGGTTTCTCGAACAGAGCATCTCGCCAGTTCACACTGAAGTAACTCTAATGGAACCGTGACACTGGCCGTCAATCTGTGTGCCGGTCTGTCTCTCACAGTGTGAAATTACAATCATCATATTCCACTGCTGAATAGAATCATGCAGTCATACCAGCCATTTCTAAGATCTACACAATCATTACTGCAACATCTCTAGCACTATGTAACTCGTGACTGTCAAAAAATACAGACATTTTATTTGACTGTGCTATCGCATCATGCTTTTTTTTTGGAAGGTTTTCTATGTGCACAGCTACATCATTCATTCATTTTAATCAGCGTTGGGGAGTAACTAGTTTTATTTAAACGTAATTTAATTACAAAATAAATGTAACTGTAATACGTTATTGAGAGAAAATGTGTAATTAAATTACAGTTACTTATGAAAATTATAAAATAACGATTACAAAGGGGGTTCATCTGTATATTCTCACACACATACAGAACAGATGTAATTGATTTCTTTCCCAAATTGCATTGACTGCTCTGGTATGAGACACCAGTGTTTCAGGAGTGTAAGACAGCATAATAACTCAATTTTTCCCATTTGGATTGATGTATATGCCTTATTTATTTTAAGATTAACTGTTTTTTTTTTCCAAGGCATTGTTAGGTGCCAGTGTTTCCTGTCATAGCTATACACTGTAAAAAACTATTTGTTGAGTCAACTTAAAATAATTTGTTACCTGACTGCCTTAAAATTTTAAGTTCAGTCAACTCGAAAAAAGTTTAGTTAACTTGAAATGTGAAGTTTTACAATATAGATATGTGACAACATAGATATTTGAGTTGATTCAACTTACAATTTTAAGGCAGCTGAGTAACAAACACAGCTGTTAAGTTTAACAAACAAATTTTTAGTTTAGTCAACTTGAATATCTAAGTTGTCAACATAACATTTCAACTTGAATAAACTTATTTGAATTGACTAAACTTAACATTTTAAGGCAGCAGGGTAACATGTTATTTTAAGTTGACTCAACAAATTGTTTTTTTTTTTTTTTACTGTGTACAAGATTTGATTTCAAAATGGTATCACAGATATTGAACTATATCTTATGAATTTAAATCCGTATTTAACCTCAGAATGATCTCAAAGTTAAAAAAAGATGCTAAAATATGAGTTGGTGGCGGCTGTGCTTTAAAATGTCATTTTTATAATCTTAATTCAATTGATGAAGGATTTTGAAAGTCTGACTGTAATCAGTGTTGAGTACTACTGTAAGGTTAACTTTAAATGTTGCTTTAAATGTTTGAAAATGAATAATGAGATATATATAATGAGTAATCAATGTAAATTGGAAATCATAAATACTACTTATTACATTTTTAATAGGGTAACTTGTAATCTGAAACCTATTACATTTGTTTTAAAAGAAAACTCTATTTCAGTCTTTTTTATTTCAAATTTCATGTTTAATTAAATTTTGCCTGTTGTTTCTTTGCAATTAATTGTGATATTTACTACGAATTTCTGAGTGAAAATTGTTTCTACATCAGTTTTTTTCAGCATAGTAGTTTAATTTTTAGGATCATGTAATATCATATCTAACTGCTGTGATTTTTCATGAACAAGATTTGAAAATCTCATTGCTTGCAGCATGTAATAACAGCTGGGCAAATCCAGTGTTATAGATGTGACATTTTGCGTTATGGATGTGACATATAAATGCTTAGACGCTTATATTGGTAACACATACATTCTCTGTTTATATTTTAATAAACCCTTGTTGATCGAGTCTATAAATCAGAAAAAGATTAGTCTATGCACAAGTTTTCTATGTTACAAAAGGGACATAATCATGCGTTATGGATGTGGCAAAGAAGAACACCATTTTTGTGAGACTACATACTTTGTAGAATTTCTGTGAATTAAAATGCACAAACCAGACGCAATAATACCCAACAAATAGAGAAGCTATGGCTTTTAACAGGACAGTAACAATTGTTACTTTAATTTTGATGTGTCTATTTATGAGGAATATGTACAAGAAGCCTGAAAATAGCACTTACCAGACTATGGAAAATCATGCACTAAAAATAAAAAAATGCTTTAAAAACTTTAAGAGAGACCTCACATGGGTATTTGAACCACCAAATGTTGACATCTGTGCTATCAGTATAGTAAAAACCTTTGGTAAAAACTGTTTTTCATGGTAAGGTTGACATTTGCATGGAATTACCCAGCTAAATTCAACCGTGGTCATTTAAAATGACCTATCTTCTCTGTTTTTATCTTCTATACCCAGATACGCAGTTGATTCAATTGTACGTTCAATATTGTACTTTATACTTCACATCCTTATCAGGGCATCAGCCTGAGCACTAATCGTTACTGCCATTTTGTACAAACCTTGTACAAGTTCCTTGTTCCTCAAGTTTTGGCTTTTAGAATCCGAGCTGCCCAATCAGAACTGTTTTAGACGGTATGAAAAAAGCATCCAGAACATAATACAGCCAGGAACCAAAGGCCACCAACCTCCACAATACTGTTCACATTCGTTTGGAGCCAGGCCATCAAGATACAAAAGCACAACGGAAGAAGGGCTAACTTTAAGGAATGCCTAATGTCCTATAGGGCAACAGACTGACTCAGGGCAAGGGGTAGGGGGCTATTGTTTGATAGAGAGAGTGAGAGAGACAGGGGTGGTTAAAGAGGGAGAAAGAAGCAGAAAAGAAACAGCTTCTTTCTTTAGCCTCTGGGACAAAATGTATTTCTCAATCTTTCAGTTTCCTTTCTGTGTTAAATAAAAGGTTTGCAAGTTCTGGACCTTCTGGACAAATTTTAATGCTGATGTTGATAAGCATGTATTTCTAAATACAAAACTGCAATAGTTTGCTAAGGAATTTATGAATTAATGACAGAGGAATCGCAAACAAGTTGTGTTTGACCTGTTTTGATGTGAACTGCACTTATGACAACATTGAGACAGAAAATAGTGTCACTTGACAAACAAAGACAATCATCCAAACACAAGCCGAAGAGACATTCAGCTCTGTTTCTTCACGATCGGCGAGAGAGGCGGTCAACACATCTCAGTCTCGGACAATGCCGAAGTGGTATTGAAGTTGTGCATATGGGATGTGGTACATGAAATCCATAATGGTAAACATTGACAGATGGCGTCAGTTTGTTTCCATTGGGGACTAAGATTGGTACACTTGTCCTAAGTGGCCCATTGCTGCTGAAGACTAAGCACAGTTGAAGAATACCCTTAATAACGTCCTTAAACAAGACCTTTTGTGGCCCCAGCCTTTCTCAGGCCACAGAATTAGGCTTCCTTTTCTGTGGCCTTTCTCTCCCTCTTTTCTCCCCCTGTAAACCACTATGTGAAGTGGTTCATTACGGAGGCTCTCCTCCACTCAGGTAGTGGCCCCAGCCATTCCCAGCTCTTCAGTCCTGTAACTCTCTGAGGAAGGAAAAAGGAAAACATATTGGACAAAGGTCCTGTTAGCACTTCCTATGGAAAATTAGCAGCTTTCGCAAAGGTAGAAATCCCAATTACCTCACATTGTGAGGATGCGCCTAAAGGCTCGCTAGCAACTCGCAACAGTGCCAAAGTGAGCACCCCCCTCCCCGATCCCCAATTAAGAGCGAAGATGCTCTTCTCCCTCCTGAGTGCATCTATTTACCTTGTCCAAAGCTCCCCACTCCTGGAGCCCTCAAAAATCCCCAAAATGCACCTTTGAGACACAGAAGTGCTCTCTTGCTTGAAGCGGGGTGGCGATGGGCCTTTTGCATCCCAACCGTTGTGCCCTTCAGGTCCAGTGGGTCTGCTCGGGATGCATTGTCCGTCCCTGAGAATTCTCTCGGGACAGGAACAACAGTGCAGAGACTAAAGGAAGGATGGGGGTTCATGCTTGTAAGAAAAATAATGACAGAGAAAAAAACAAAACAAAAAAAAATTGTACGTCACCTTCAACGGATCTGTAAGGTTGGCTTCAGATTTCACTCTCTGTGGAATGCACTAGACCTTTAAGGCCGCCAAGAATGCTAGTGTAGTACGCTGTCAAAAGCTCAAGGAGGAACCCAACGCTTTCAGATGACTGGCTGAATTAAACCTCCTCCTCCTCAGCTAAACAAATGCTTGTTTTGGCATACGGCGACAAGAAGAAAATTCTGAACAAGGCGACCGCAATTGGAACAAGGTCTAAATAGACAAAGGAATGTGTTTGTGTTTTGCCAGTAATTCACAATAAAGCACGTAAGAATGATCCAAAGACAAAGAATCATTCACTGTTTTCATAAGTCGCATTCCTAAGTCGCATATCTTAACAATCAAAATGTTCAAAATGAAAAAATCTGGTGTGAATCTCAGGCTGAATGTACATCTCCTGATGTCACCCAACATTATACGCTCAGTCTAAAGAGCAAAAGCCTTTTCCATATATTTTTGAAAACATAATAGCCTGACTCCTGCTGTATTATTTTTTAATACAAATTCGAATAGTTCGAATAGTACCGCAATACATGCGGTAGTTCTTGTATGGTAGAGGTCATGGAGAACAATCTTGAAAGATGCAATGAGCAATTAAAGTTATCTTTTTTATTAAAATATACTAAAAATATATCTTTCAGATTCAAATGTATTTAAACGATTCATGTTTAGAAGAAGTGCACTTTTTACAATTGTATAGGTTATTATAATATTTAAAGTAGCAATTGTTGTTATTGTCATCAAGTCCTTATTGCTGTCAGTTTGAAATTTGAAACTATTTTGTTTTCTCCTTAAATACAGTGCAGCATTTTATAATCCATATACAGTATGTATGCATTTTAACACAAAAATGTTTTCTTTACACAACTACATGAATTGCAGATCTTTTTTGTTTACTACAGACAATATAATAAATGAAGTTTTTCACTGATTGCTATTGGAGCAACAATCACATTTGTGACATATCTATTTTGTCATAAGTGTCCATTCTTTGAAATTAAGATTTATACATCATCTTAAAGCTGGGTAATCTTTCCATTGATGTAACAAGATACAACTATTTTAAAATCATTAACCTGAGGGTGCAAAAAAAAAAAAAAAAACCTTTAATCACCTTTAAAGTAAAGAATTTTTCCATCAGTCCAGGGACTGCAGATGTAAAATAGCCTTCTGGCTAATTCTGGCGCATTGTACATAAAAAAAAATAAATAAATAAAAGTTGTCCAAATGAAGTTCTTAGCAATGCATATTAGAAATCAAAAATTAAGTTTTGATATATTTACGGTGGGAAAATTACAAAATATCTTTAAGGAACATGATCTTTACTTAATATCCTAATGATTTTTGGCATAAAAGAAAAATGTTTAATTTTGACCCATACAATGTATTTTTGGCTATTGCAACAAATATTCCCGTGCTACTTAAGACTTTGGTCTAAGGTTTTGTGGTCCAGGGTCACATTTGTTGAGGGTTATCATATGACACCCATGCAGCACAATTTCTACATAAAATCTTAAGTCAATATAGGATGTGATGGGTGAAGCTTAATGAACACTAACTACAGATTTCTCCCTTTAATTAGCCTGTCAGAGTGGAGATTTGCTAGACGTTGTAGTGCTTAGTAGAATGAAAACTCCCTTGAACACTGAAGCGCTGAGCGAAGTGAAAATCCTAGCGTTATGCTGAAAACATAATGCCGCAATCGGTAGCAGTCAAAATCCCCCAAGCGCAATAACGTTTAGTAGCCTGCTCCTCAGAAGGGAAATTTAAAAAGAAGCCTCTCAACTAATAAATAAATGAATGCATGTTAATGTCAGCGTCTCAATTAGTTTGGGCTAAAATGAGTTTTCTAAGAACCACATAATATGATGTCATTATTACACAGTTGTAAGATGTTTTAAGAATTTTAGCAAATTATGTTATAATATTTTGTTTCATCAAAAAGATGCAGTTTAATCTGACTATGCATTTTTCTTTATGATATTAAGTAAAGATCGGTTCCATGAAGATTTCCTACTGTAAATATATAAAAACGTAATTTTTTAATAGTAACATGCAGTGGTAAGAACTTCATTTGGATGATTTTCTCAGTATTTAGATTTTTTGCACCCTCAGATTCCAGATTTTTAAATAGTGTTCCTATCCTATCAAACCATACAGCTTATTTACTGAGCTTTCGGATGAATCTCAATTTCTAAAACTTGACCCTTACGACTGGTTTTGTGGTCCAGGGTCACATATGCAAAAAATAATATGCCCTTGAACTGCTTCTTGGTCAGTGAGACATTAGAACTTCACTATTAATTAAACAAAGACAACAGTGTGTCCTGTAGCTAATCATTATGGTTGTGATCTTGCTGTCCTATCCATGTCACTCCTTTTGTTTCTCTTTAATTGAACATGTTTAGGATCCAAAACAAGGTTTTTCATTAGTGAATGTGGTCCACTCGTCGTTCTTGCAGTTACAATTCATCATTCAACGGTCGTATCTGCACACAGACACTCGCACCTCTGTATTTGCTCTCTTTAAATTGGCTCTGGCCTGTGGCAAACAGGGGGCTAGCATCTGGAATAGAGAAATAACACCTGGTGACAGTCGCCTAGCACTACGGCAGTAAATTAAGTCCTCAATGCCACGCGCCGCTTAAGTGCACGACGCACGATACCAATCTGCAAGTTTATTATTGCCCGTCCCCGTTTGCCATTATCGGAAAACACAGTCATTAAAAAGCATTTGACCTTTTTTTCAACAAGGATCCAGAAATTACTTTTCCCTTTTTTTCCCTGGCTGCTCTCTCTGTCTGCTGTTCTCGAATCATGCTCCTCAGCAAATTGTAATGCGAACCCTTCACAAAGTGAACTACAGCCAGACAGCCCTGAGGAGATACTGCATTTAGTTAAATGTTATATCTGCCAATTTCATGAAGACAATGAAGAGGAGAAAATAGGATGGAGACAAGAGGGAAAGGGAGAGAGAGCAAGAGCGAGAGCAAGAGAGAGCGAGGAAGAATATGGCATCCTTCTGACAATGTAAAGAAGATAGCTTTGGCTCTTGGACAGCGAAGCGGAAGCTTGCTAACAGAGCGACTGTTGGTGCTTTTAGAACAGGGAGGAGAGGGTGGTCTGTGTGAGGGTGAGCAGAAACTCCCCTAGGCTCTTTGAAATCCCTCCTCATCGCTATCAAGGCCTGTCACATGTACTGGATTCTGCACATTTGTTTTCAGCAGGGTATGAACCTGAGCTTGGCTCCTGGAACTGTTGTCAGAGTCACGTTTCCAAGGGTCTGTGCTGAGCTGGAACAATAAAGATATGGATTCTTTAGTAAAGCCACACTCAGAATAGATATTTCCTGACTTGCGTCAATTCATGTCAGGCCACTGGGTCCACAAACTGTTCTTCGATAATATGTAAGCAAATAAATAAATAAATTTAAAAGTGTTATTATTAATCACAATAATAAATAGGAAAAGTTTAAGTCAAGCTTTAGTAAAGCCACATATAAATAGGTATTTTCTGACTTTTGTAAATTTATGTAAGACTTCTGGGCCTATAAACTTTTTCATTTTTTTTTTTTTTTGTACTTATTTTTGTTTAGCAACATATAAATAGTATATCATGAAGCCTATTCTTCAATAGTGTGTAAGTGAACAAATAAATATAAAAATAAAAGTATTATTATTATTAACAATAATATTAATTATAATGGTCACACTTTACAATGTGTCATTTGTTAACATTAGTGAACATGAACGAACAATACATTTATTACACTATTTATTAATCTTTGTTAATGTTTGTTAATAAAAATACAGTTGCTCATTGTTTGTTCATGTTAGTTCACAGTGCACTACTGTTAACAAACACGACTTGTGATTTTAATAATGCATTTGTAAATGCTCAAATTAACATTAACTAAGATTAATAAATGCTGTAGAACTAGTGTTGTTAACTGATGTTAACTGATGATCCTTATTGTAAGGTGTTAAGCAATACAAGCATTAGACAAGCTTTAGAAAAGCCTAACTCAAATAGATATGTCCTAAAATCTAAATATATCTAAATCTAAAATATATAACTGGTATATTAACAAGGGCCAACAATAATAATAAGAATTATAAGAAACAAATAATGTAAGCTAATAATAATTATTTAAATATATTTACCTTTCAATTTAAATATATATAATGTACTGTATGTGTATTTCAGTGTAATTTTGTACTCTTTACAACCATCATATGTGACCCTGGACTACAAAACCAGTCATAAGGGTCATAAGCTGTATAAGTTTTCCATTAATATATGGTTTGTATGGACTGGACAATATTTGACCGAGATATAAGTCTTTAAAAATCTGGAATTTGAGGGTGCAAAAATAAATAAATAAATAAAAATAATCAAAATATTGAGAAATCCACCTTTAAAGTTGTCCAAATTAAGTTATTAGCAAAGCGTATTACTAAGCAAAAGTTAGGTTTTGAAATATTAACGGAAGGAAATTTACAAAATACCTTCATGGAACGTAATCTTTACTTAATATCCTAATTATTTTTGGCATGAAAGAAATAATAATTACTAGCTATTGCTACAAATATACCCGTGCAACTTGTGACTGTTTTGTGGTCCAGGGTCACATATGTGAGTTATAGTTACTAAATTCTTTTTTTACTCTAAGAATTATTCCTCTGTCTATTTGTAATGTGTGAACTGCTCTGTCCAGCTGTGTCTCCCTGCAGGGGGTGCTATGCACAGCTCTGGATCCAGAAGAGCTCATCCGTTAAAAAAAAAAAAAAAAAAAAAAAAACACATTTATCAAAACTACACACACAAAATAAAACATGATCACCTTCAAAGCTGTCTTAACGGTATCATACCTCACAAGTTTGCTTTGGGTTAGCAGTGAATTGAGTCATCGCTTGCGACTAATTATCAAAAGTGGTGGGTGGTATGAAAAAGGCCTAAAGACTGAGTGAAGACATCCGTTGTGTAAAGAATGTGTCTCCAGGCGATATTAACTCCCAGAACCGCACCGTAGCGGATGAAGAACAGGATAGGAGGTGTAAAAAGGGGCTTATTCAGCAGGGGTGACACAAAATTTCCATACGGGCAGAAAATCGGATTTAACGGCGCATCACCACAACAATAGCTGAGTACACTGTGACATGTTGTTTTGCCAACACAAAAGGCCTAATATCCCAAACAGATTCATCTTTACAGAGTATGAAATTGATCTGACTTTTAAAAGCCACGGTTCCTTTGTTTAGTTAGGGTACGGCCTCATGTATGACATAGCTGGAAGGCTTCTTTGACCATGTTTTGGATTGTTTAGATGTGATGTGATTACTACTGATGGAGATCAGTTTGTAGTTTTAGTTTGTGCTACAAGGTAAGCCACGACGACTAATGTTCTGTAGACATTAGAAAATGATCATTCAGAATCAGAGTTCACTCAAAAATACAAATTCTGTCATCATTTACTCATTCTTCCAACCCTGTATGTCTTTGTTTCTTCTGTGGAACATAAAAAGAGTCGTTTTGATTTTCTTTTCCTTCATACAATTAAAGTCATATAGGTATAGAATTATATTCTCATCCCGTTAAGTCATTACTGTAATACTGTGCAGGTTGGTCCTTTAACTTCTGGTTCATTTTTCATGCAAGTAGAATAAATCATATTAAGTATGCATCTTGTATGCAACAGAATAGCTTCAGATATATTAAGTCAGTCATTTTCAGTGTGTATTTATGAAACCCAAAGTTCAGATGGTTGCTACGAGACTTTTTTTTTTTTGGAGTTGGTTCTTAAGAGAATCTTTCTGAAGAAGGTCAGTGAAATATTTACCCAGACTATTCTAAAGCATTTTGACTTTTGCACTTCTGCCTGCAGAAAAAAATCAGTATAAGCAAATAACACAACATTCCTAGCTCAAATATTAAATATCTCAACACTATTGTGAGCTAGGCAGAACCGAGTATAGATAATGAACTTACAATTTGTCTAGACTGATTTCTACAGAATTTCACTACTTTTTAGTCGGAACTAAAAATGCCCCATGCTTCCCATCTGAACAGCCTTCTGAACAGTTGTCTGTATTGTGAAGTTGCCCCCTGCTTTTGTGACTAAAGGCCAGAGAATATGATACTAATGATAAAATGCAGACATCAGTGTGGATGGAGACACCATTCAGTAATTAGAAAGACAGTAACAACGAAGCATGTGTATGTCAGCTTTTATATCAGCTACAATTCCACCTCAGTGTCTTTGTCTTTGAGGATGCGTTTCTCCAAAGAAGGCGTGATAGTTCTCACCTCCCTGAAGACAGACTTTGGCAGACTTTGGCACATACACAAGGTTTGGAGGCAGTTCTCCTTCCCACCTAATAAATACATAAACAATCAGACAAACATTGAGCCAATTTCCCGTTCACAGCCCCACTAATTCACACACACACACACACACACACACACACACACACACACACAGAGCTCCTCTAATTTTCCTTGGGCCGCCACACTGGCAGGGAGTATGTTGTAGCACAAACAGAGATGTGTTTTGGGTAATTGCTCATGCTGTGTTTGTATGGAAATCTCCGAGTGTGTGACAAGGCTAGATAGCTGTCCAATGTTGTCCTGATCCACGCTTTAGGCGACCGGCCAAAGTATTTTATCTCTTAATGTATTAGAGTGATCTTCCAATTAGCCCACGTTCATAATACCCCAGGATCTTGGGCCACTATATATGTGTGTGTGTGTGTGTGTGTGTGTGTGTGAGGGTGTGTGACGGGGGCGGGGGGGTCTGTGATAGTTCTGCTTGAGAGGTAAACTGAGGTGCTTATTGTGTGGTGCGGGGGGTTGTGCGCTTTCCGGGGCTCCTGTTGTAAAGTTTGCTGATAAGCGAACCCGGCCCTTGAGCATCCATTCTGCCTGGTACATTAACACTCCTTATCGCCGGCCCAGATAACGAGCGCGTGCCATTTGCCTTCCGAGGAATTAGCCCGTCTTCCTTGGCTAACCAGGCAGTGGTGATTAACCTTTACACTGTCCAATATTCTCTGGAGACTCCCTCTCTCAGATTAGACACTATTAGTTATGACTAACTAAATGAACAGCTCTCGCCTCTCTAGACGGAGAGCAAGAAAGAGAGAGGAGGACAGATAGCAGGAAAACGAGAGAGGAACGGTCATGCACAGCTCGTATGTGCATGGCTGCAGGAGTGGCTTAAAGTGGAAACGATTCCGTATTATGTTATAATGCAGATGCATATTTACTAATATAGTTGAGGTCTAAAGTTTACATACACCTTGAAGAATCTGCAAAATGTTAATTGTTTTACCAATGTAAGAGGAATCATACAAAATGCATGTTATTATTTATTTAGTACTGATCTGAATAAGATATTTCACATAAAACATGTTGACATATAGTCTACAAGATAAAATAATATTTGAACTGATAAAAATAACCCCATTCAAAAGTTTACATTTTTCATTTTTAATACTGTGTTGTTACCTGAATGATCCACGGCTGTTTTGTTGTTGTTGCTTGTTTACTGATAGTTTACCCTTGTTTGTCCTTAACAGTTAAACTGCCTGCTGTTCTTCAGAAAAATCTTTCAGGTCCCACAAATTCTTTGTTTTTTTAGCATTTTTGTGTATTTAAACCAAACAGTGACTGTATGATTTTGAGATCCGTCTTTTCACACTGAGGACAACTGAGGGACTCATGCAACTATTACAGAAGGTTCAAACGCTCACTGATGAAACGCAATGCATTAAGATTCATGGGGTGAAAACGTTTTAAATTTGAAGATTAGGGAAAGTGTAACTTATTTTGTCTTCTGGGAAACATGTATCTTCTGTAACTTTTGAAGGGCAGTAATAAATTAAAAAAAAAGAAGAAATTTAGGCAAAATATGAAAAAATCTTCATTCTGTTCAAAAGTTTACAGCCCTGGCTCTTAATGCATCAGTGAGTGTTTGAACCTTCTGTAATAGTTGCATATGAGTCCCTGAAAGATTTTCTGAAGAACAGTGGGCAGTTTAACTGTTCAGGGCAAACAATTGACTAAAAACAAACAAAAACAAAGTGGGTCATTCAGGTAACAACACAGTATTAAGAATACATTTCTGAATGGGGTAATTTGTATAAATTCAACTATTATTTTCTCTTGTGCACTATATGTAAACGTCTTTTATGGTCTTTTTATTTATCTTATTCAAGTCAGTACTAAATAAAAAATAACATTTTTACATACCAATCTCTTATTTTTTTTAGTAAAAATAAGACATTATTATTATTATTATTTTTTGCAGATTCTGCAAGTGTAGGCAAAGAGGTTTTGACCTCAACTGTAAGTGCTTATATTTAGATTCGCGTTTCTATACAATTCTTTGCATTACATAAGTGTAAAATATGAATATGATTGGGATGTGTTACACTCTTTAAGGACTTTACAATTCAACTGTTTCTTGTTAGCCTACAAAGATCTGTGTAAATAAATAAATAAAAAAGAACAATTTCATTTAATTCTAATTTATATAGTACTTAAATAGATTTAGAATAATCATTAAAATATTGCTTAATGCTTACTGGAAAAAAAAAAAACAATTACTGTCTGAGATTACATTTCTAATCATAATTGATTTCAACAATTTCAGAAATATGCATTACTGACTCATTTTCCTCCAATTAATTTTATCTGAGTTTTATGTATTCATTATATATTGAAACAGGAAAAAGATGCCAGTGGCAATGTGAAGAAATAAAACAAACAAGACAGAAAAATTAATCTATTCTTGAATGACTTAATGAATAAAAAGAGATAAAGACACCAGAATATTGTAAACAGAATGATAAATAAAATGCATAAATGTAATAAATATAATAAAATAAGTCATGCCATGTCCATACTATTTTGTAATGATTTAAATTTATGTACAAAGCTAGAAAATAATGTTTTCTGTATATGCATTAAACAGTATATGTACATTTTATTCCACATTTTTGAGTATTGTCTGCCTATTTCTGTAATCAGAGCCTTTGGGTAACTGGGAAAATGTGAGGAAACGCTAGAAACTGCAGTAGATGTGAATGAAAAAGAGGGATGTGAGCGTGTCAGTGTGGCAGTGGATGTAGAAGCTCTATTTGCCTGCAGTCTGAGCTCACTGCTCTTGACAGGGGTCAAAGCAATAATGTGATAGAGACAATATGTTGAGCAGGTCCCAGCCAGAAAAAAGGGCTGTGTGTGTGTGTGTTTGCTTCCAGATGAGATAACCACGCTCTGGCTGGGGGGTAAAGTGCTATACAGCCCACTGCCTCTCTATCTGTACGGTTTCCCTCAGCACACGCACATACACTGTCACCACTGGCAGAGCTAAACATATTAAGCCATCACATCAGAGCCAAACTTAAATCTGACTGCACCCCATGCCTGAGGCTCTCATTCACTCTTTCTCACCTTCTCTTTAGTGACTGATATGATATCAAGACTCAACATATTTGTCTCAAACGCATTGTGTGAAGATTTGCATGAAAGCGTTTTTCGTCATATCGGTAAATCGAAAGAGTAGAGCATGGGATTTCAACCGCTGGACCATTAGTCATGCCACATGCATTCAAAATACTCAATCTTCATACCCACTGCGGCCTAAATACACATGTGAACAGCCATCAATTTGAAAGCTATCACACGCGGTCCGTCAGCGAGCGTTGTGTTTCTGCAAGATAACTTCACAGACGTGACACAGGATGACACTTGTGCACACACTAGTGCATGGAGCTATCCAAGCTAGTCACATTTTCAACCAGATTAAGTCTTCTTGTTGAAAGTGACGGTGGAATTGAATTACCACACTGGAAACAAGCCCCTGGATTTCTTGCAATGAGCAAGTGCCTTTGAAAGAACGCCATACTTCTGAACGCAAACACACACACTGTTTTCTTCACAATGATGCCGCACACACACGTGCAGCCAACATTCCCCCGGCGCCGCAGACACATTTATCTATGGGCACAATTAAAAGCATGAAATTTGAACATGCTGCGTTAACTAAGAAAGCGCTTTTGTTCCTGAGGAAACAAAAGCTTGGGGAAAAAATGAGTTTTTCAACCTTGAGAAAGCAGCGCCAAGGCTCACTGATACCCAGAATAATCACATTCTGCCTCAAATCCCTGTAGCTGGCACAGGTAGAGCTCATTTAAGACCGTCCACTGGATACTCTGAAAAGGAGGTGCGGAAAAGTGTTCTCCACCATCCGCCCTCAGAGCGTGGACTCTTTCAGGCCACAAAAACACCCCCAAAGGCTGCCAGAGTCAAATGGAGCGCCCCCTCGAGTGTCCCTTCCCATGGTGAAAGTGCGCACTCGTGGAAGCAAGAAAGCGGTGGCGCTGTTCTCCATTAAGCCGGTCCACCACCACAGGCGCTCGAAAGGAAGCCTCGTCTCCACCTTAAGAGAATGACTAATCAAGCAGCCTGGGCTCCATTTGCAAGCTGTCAGTCAAGCAGCTTTGCTATCTTCCCACCACGGCTTCCTCCTCTAATACCAATTTAAATCGTTCACGGGCCTTCCGCTGCCATTATTCAAAAAGATCATAATAGTTTTCCTCGCGCCCAAAGCACAAAAAATCAATTATTTCCCCACAAAGACTTGAAAGTACTTAGCGTGGGGCTGCGGCGAGTGGAGCTGTGGGTTATATCAAATTGAAACTGCACTCATTACACGCCACACAATTAGTTACCTCTGGTCTGCGCAGCCTTTCATTCCAAATGGCATATCTGTATTATTACAGAAACAAGCATGCAAATGCCATTGTTGGGGATTTAGAGAAATCAATAGGACAGTGGCGCGAGCGTTTGGTGGCCCGTCACTCAAATCTGCTGCGGGCCAGAGATAAAGGTCTGAATTCAAATTAGTGCCGGCAGCCTGTGACATCACAAGTGACACCCCAAATAAAAGCCTGGCTCCATGATATGTGTAATTATTCCCCACGACTTCTCCTCCTTTCTTCGCCCCTCATTGTGTGGACTTGTGTAACTATGTTTCGTATAAAAGGATTAAGAGTATTTTAATGAAAAATTGTAATTGTTTCTTTGTGTGTGTGTGCGCGCTCTATGGATATGCGCCGTGTCTAAGAGTGTGTGAGAGAGATGTTCTTATCCAACGAGTGAAGAACGTTTTTCTCATTTGTTTCTCTTTCACTCTTTTGATTATGAAACAATTATGGTCAGGAGTAATGTCAGAATTTCTAGTTCACTTGAACAATCACTTCACTACCTACACCAATATAAATGCCAAGGCTGTGTGTCAATTTAGAACTGAATTTAAAATGCCTTGTAGATTTCAGTTGAATTCCTGGTTTGAATTTTAATCAAACTGAATTTGAACTAAATGCAGAGCTCAAATTTAATGTGAGGGAGGAGGATTTAAATTGAACTAAAAAAAATAAATTAAAAAAAAACCACCAACACCATTTTTAACTAGAAACGTTTTAAGATCTGCGTGCCCTACTAACAGAAATGTGTATTTTGTTTATAGATTTTATCGTAATTAATCAATTTTTGTGGGCATATGTGAATTAACACTTTTTTTTCCTTACCCAGAATGCATTACATGTAATACATTTTTAAATATTTAAATCACAGTTTAGCAGATTCTTCTTCCTGACATTCTAATTCACATTCTAAGGCTCTATGATTTCCTCTAAAACATAGAAAGAATCGTGGAATCCAGTTACAAACATGCAATAATGGTTTAATACAGAATATCGCTAAATGAGTAAATGTAAATCACCAATTTTGGCCTTTTGGAAAATAGGGCTGCATACTTAATCAAATCACTATAAAGACTAGTGACTATAAAAATTAAACCGCAAATAGACTGCTATTTAAATATGAAGTCTGCATTTTCCGTGTGTTTCTGTCTGAATGAACAGCACAGTTTTGTCTACTACATATACTCAAACACACATGATGCTCATGCTGTTTTCAGCATCTGCCGTTCCACTGTATGAAGTTGAAATTTATCTCCAGAGCTGCTCTTACTTCACGAGCATATCACCATTTCATTCTATAAAACTATTGTCTGAAACTCAACACAAAGTTTGGTTTAACTTGAAGAAATTATGACAAAAATGTGACCCACAAAACCAGTCTTAAATAGCATGGGTATATTTGTAGCAATAGGCAAAAATACATTGTATGGGTCAAAATTATTTTTCTTTTATGCCAAAAATCATTAGGATATCAAGTAAAGATCATGTTCCATTAAGATATTTAGTAAATTTCCTACCGTAAATATATCTAAACTTAATTTTTGATCAGTAATATTCATTACTAAGAACTTCATTTGGACAACTTTAAAGACAATTTTCTCAATATTTAGATTTTTTTTTTTTTTTTGCACCATCAGATTCCAGATTTTCAAACAGTTGTAACTTTGCCAAATACTGTGCTATCCTAACAAACCATACATCAATAGAAAGCTCATTTGTTCAGGTTTCAGATGCTGAAATTGACACTTACGACTGGTTTTGTGGTCCAGGATCACAATATGTTACTATAGTAAAATGTACAATTGTGTTTTAATTAAAACAGTAACACTCTTTGCGCGGTACTTTGTTTGCCCACAATGAAGGGAATTTAATTTGAATATACTTTGAAAGATTAATTAAACTGTTAAAGTTGTATGTATTCTTTTGATTACCACCATTTTTTTTTTATATTTAATTTGTATTAAATCATAAAACATGAAATGGAGAAAAAACAAAACAGTTTAGGGCACTTTTATAGTTAAAATGGTTATAAAATTGTTAAAGTTGTATGAATTCAATTGATTAGACATACTTTTTGATTATTAAAATTAAATTAAACCATTCAGAATCCAGAACGAATTAAATGAAAAACGGAATGGAATTAAGTGGAAAAAAATCTAATGGATTTCTCAGGACCCTAACATTCCAGTGTAACTTCCTGTGGGGTGTGGTAAATTCAATTCAAATTCACACTCATGAATTGTAAGGGAGCCAATTCTTCAGTTGTGAATTGTGCACGACCCTGATAAGTGCAACGTGTTAATTAGTTTTCATCTCAAATAGCACGTAACAACTTATTGTAGACAACTTGAGTCCTGTAGGTCTGACCTCAGGCTAGCCTTCAATTTGACCCCATGCTGGGACAGGTGAGGTCAAAGGTCGTGATCCGCAAGTCCAGAGGTGGGATGAAGACACAGGGGACAAGGGTTAAGCATGTGCAGCGGAAGTGCCCACAGTGACCTGTCACCCAGGTGATCCTTTAACAGCTCTGAGAGCGTTTGAGTGGCCAAAAGAGGGACAACAATTACCAATTAGCAGCCTCATCTCCACCCCCAAAACAAAAGCCAGCAGGAATGCAACTGCTTAAAAGCTACAAAGAAGAATTACAGGGAGGGGGGGATCGAACATTCCTTCCAGCCACACACCCTCAAGCTACATCCAGCCACTGTTGGAGGCGCGTCTGTTATTTCTGAGCCGGGCAAAGAGCGAGCGGTGTGTCTATCCGTGTTGCGGCGCTCATATTTGCGACGGTGCTGCTCATTTCGAACATAGGAGACATCCCAAACATCTCTCATTCAAAAACAAACAAAGACGTGCCCTTCGTGCGGCGGGGACTAGCGGAGAGAGAGTGCGGGAGGGAGGACATGCCCTTTCTGGCCTCTTTTTCTCTCTCTCTGTGTCCTGCCCCCTTCCCCTTTAACACAGGGGTTCCTCATTCAGCGTCGGTTAAACGTTTTCACAGCCACACAATACCAGAGCAAGATGGCAGGTGCGAGGGAGACGGAGAGAGAGCGCAGGAGAGTGAGAAAAGGAGAAAGACAGAAAAAGCAAGCGAGAGAGAGGAGGTCAGCCCATTTGGCACAGTAATCGCTGTGAGCATATTAACGGAGACCCAGGTGTCTGCGCTTGACCCCCGCGTGACGGTTCCATTAACCCTGCAGGCTGGCAGGGAGTGTCCGGTAAAAGGGCGTTTCATTCAGCAGCAGCGCTGAGCCGGGTAGGGCCTCGTTCGCCTTCGTCGCCACCACCACCAAAAAGAAGCAAACCCTTCCATTCATGTAAACAGCCCCCACTGGACACAAGCATGTTATGAGGGCCACAAGCCACTCTCAAGACCTCCGATATAATACACGCACACTAATACGCACACACATGCTGCTTTTTTTCTGTACCCAACCAAGTGAGATAAAGACTGGCAGCCTAGCTGAGGGGAGGCGGGTGTGAAGGGGAGGGGAGGGGTGGATGGGGGCTTCAGAGTTGTCATTCAGCTGCTGCCAAAGCACACAGTGCACAACGCCACATTGTGCAGGGATTGTTAGCTGTGCTGGGTGCATCTGCTAGACGATTTACATTTTGTACACAAGCATGTTACAACACACGTTTGTTTGTACACATTGGTGCATGTTGTGTTTTCACGTGCACATGCTCATTTTGCATATGCAACACGCTTTAGCATTTTGAGTCGGATGTCACGATGAGTCGTTTGATTATAAAAACAAAGCCTTGATAACAATATGATAAAGGCAATTGTACAGAGAATTGTTTCTAAACACATTTTAAATGTTAGGGCTCCACTTTATATTAGGTGGCCTTAACTACTATGTAATTACATTTAAATTAATAATTTGATACAATGCACTTATTGTGTACTTACAAGTTTTTACATTGCACGTATTTGAACAAAAATACTTATATGTAATTACAGCTGTACTTAATTTCTGTAATTACATTCATTATTACACTGTTGACCCATCCTTTTACACCTTAACCTTTAAACCCGTAAACTTACCCATAGCACCAAACCTTTCCTGTATCCCACCTCAATAGCAGCAAAAGTGTTTTACAATACAATATGAACACAATAAGCACATCAATGTTGGGGGTAACGCATTACAAGTAGAACGAGTTACATAACCAGATTACTTTTTTCAAGCAACTAGTAAAGTGACGCATTACTTTTTCATTTACAAGAAAATATTTCAAATAAACGCCAGTTACTTTGTTTTCAAATGTACTAATTGACAGCTCTCCTGTCCACATGTTGAGAGAAAGTGGAGAGGCGTTGTGTGTGCTGTGTGAACATGTTACTATAGTTTCCAATAATCCCAGAACACATATTCCCAGTAAAATCAAAATGGATTTTTTTTTAGTGTGAATTAGTATTAGCTTTTAGTATGAATATGTTAGACTTAAGGTTACCTGTAAGCTAGTGTGTTCCAAAACAATGACAAAATTTGCATTTATAAGACGTACACAACTTTCGCCAATATGGATCAACAATTTTGATGATATCACCTGCACTTCAGCTTTTCATCAAACTTTCTGTCCAGTTGAATGCTCTTTAGAATCTGAACTTAGTTTTGAAAACAATGTAGAGTCTGTTTATAAAAAGGCGAGACAGTGCTTTGGAAATTGAGTTTTAATGTTAGTACACACTAACTCTAACTATGGTATATAGGTTAATGATTGAGAGCATCCTTACATATAATATTGTCTCATGGTACGATAGTATAACAGTTATCCAGGCAAATAAGATTACTGGCTATAAACAACATTTATTACAGGTTTTATATGATTGTTTTATGGAAAAACAGCAATTGTGATTTTTAAAGATCATACTCATCCCCTTCAGTCTACTTTTGAAATGCTTCCATCAGGCCGTAGGCTTAAAGTTTTTCTGGCTAGAAGAAATGCATATAAAAAAATCATTTGTCCCAATGGCAGTTGTTATTTTAAATCGGATTATTGTTTGAAGGATTTTTTGGATGAATTATGGATTATGATCATGATCTGTAATGTGTAAGGAATTTTCGGGCCTGAGCTTGTCATCTAAACATGTTTTATTTTATGTTGTGTCAGTGTGTGATGTGTTTTTAAGTATTGATGTGGATGTATTTATGTTACCTGTGTCAAAGACAAATTTCCACTCTGTGACAAGCAGAGCGGACAATAAAGTCAAACTAAACTAAACTAAACTAAAAGTGTCCCGCCTTCTACACTATAACTGGACGGTCAAGCTGCAGCTGAATTTGGTCACCTGTTTTCAGAATTACTATTTTCTGTATGGTGAATATAATAATATGCATGAATTGGCACAGACCATAAAACGTATCAGACTAGCGAACTTAACTGCTCTGGCCAAAGCTGTGATACAAACAAAACGCTATTGGCTATTTTAAATGGGGTGGTGCTTGCTTGGTATTTCCCACCCTCCCTGCTGAAAATAAAAAAACAACAGAAACCATCACAGAAATTCTAATGGTTTCCACTAGAAATACCATTACAAACATTACAAACCATCAGCTTTTTACCGTTAAAAAATGGTTTTCAGTAGTGCGTTGTGGGACATATTCCATTAGGATGTAGTGGTTTAACAAGCCACCAATAGAAGTCAACCAATTGCCAGTAGAAACCCACAGCGTTCATTAAAGTCCCAGTAAAACCATTACATTTTTTTTCTCAGCAGGGCTGTTTTCCTGTTGCAGTTGAAATTACGTCAACACATAGAATAACACTGCATGTTTCAAGGCACTTCAGTGGACCTTTAATATTGCTGTACACAGACTTTAAAAATGAATTTTCACAGCTTAATTTGTTCCCTCATTTTAGTTAAATGTAACTAATTATAATGAATTAGTACAATGTGGCCACACTTTTGAATGAGAGAACGAATTAGTAAGTTGTGGGAACACATTTTATGTTATTTATAATAAAAATAAATCTTAACTTTCAAGTTATGTCAATTTCATCAGAAAATTCAAACAATAAATGTTGCTTTGATGCTCTGTGACAGGTGTGACATATCATTGTATTGCTGCCAAAATAGCTGTCAACAACATGTCATGTAACATTACAATTACCTTATGAAAGTCGTAGAACATCCACTGTTTTAATTAGTTTGTAAAAGAAAAACTACTCAGAATAATGGAGCTGGTCACACATGTTAAACGTTGCTATATATAACGCAATTGGATGTTTCAATTATGTTAAACAGACTTTTTATATGTCAAGAGTGAGATTTTGCACTGTTCTACCATGCCTACACAATTGTGCACTCTCAACATCCTGAGACTGTGGTCAGACACACCATGGTTGTATCAATTAGACAACACCAGTCAAATAAAATCTGAACTTGCCTTTGGGCAACTAAGTGATATGTCACTTTCTATTTGCATCTGTAACAATTGTTTATAACCTGGGAACGGAATTGCACCGCTGCCTTAGTAGAGTAGACATTTACTGAACACCGCTTTGCCCACGTTGAACATTATGGTATTTAATTTTTATTTTAAGCTCTTGCTCCTCACTGCAACAGCAGTGACAGACCTATTTGTTTACTACCCAATGAATACAGTCCTCTTAGGGCACTGATGTTCACACTTATTCGTGTTCACCCAAGATAACTTCCTCTTTCATAGGCAAATCCAGACATGACATGACCAGGATTTACTTGTAGATATGCCAGCATGACATTTTTGTGGTTAAACTAAAGGAGAGATCAGTACAGAGAAGCCTGAAGCTGGAACCAGACGCTTTACTGACAGACAGAAGTGATGGAGAGTGTACCTACACTCCATGACAGCAGCACGACGCCTTAGTTTAGCTTAGTCGAATCAGCAGTTAGGTGTCAAAACAGTGTGAATGTCACTCAGTGGTGCACCGCCCAAGCAACAAACACCCAAGCAGCAGATCCTGATCTCAGGTAGATCCAGCCAGGCAGCTTCAGGCAACATCTGCTCATCTAGCACCATTCGTACAAATCAGCATAAATGCAATGCTTATGTAAAACTTCTTTGATGACATCACAATCACCTGTCCTTTGGGACGTAACGGGCCGCATCCCTCTTTACATTTTCCACTAATGCCTGGGTATTAACTCAAAGACAAGCAGCTCAACCGAGCTAAATAAACAAACAGAGGTAATTATATCACACAGGCTGTAGGAAGTTGTGATTTTACACACTGCCCTGTTTGTAAATGCAAAGATTATTTTTTTTTTTAATTAAACACCACGTGACACAGGTGGCCCTAGTAAAAAAGTTATATATTTAAGTATAGTTCAAATCTATTAACATATATACTCGAGACAAAAATTATAATTAAACTTTATTTGGAGTACAGCTTGTGCACAATGCACATTTCTTAATATTAAGCCTAAAATGTGTTTTAATGTCACTATTGATGAGCATTGTGTAATCTTTGAATAATATCGGTCTTTAAATGAAAGATATTTAAAGTGTACTTGAAGTGTACTTGCAATAGTTCCACTTTAGCACAATCAAATATACATCAGTATATCTTTAGTTGGACTTCAGCACTACTTTCGCACAATTGAAGTGCATTAAGTACACAGTTAGTTGTTTCAAGTCTTTAAGTATACCAGGTTATTATACAAAAAGTACAACTGCAGGGTATTTTTATTAAGTACATAAATATGTAAATGAATTTGTAGTATACTTAGCATTAAATAAATGTATTTCAAATACATCTTAGTATATTTATTTTTTACTAGAGGGCGGGCAAAGTGTGTTTGTGTGTGTGTGTGTTTCATCCAATTAAATTGAATAGTGTGTTGAATAGTGTGTATTATTGAATTAAATGTTTAAAACAATATGTAAATGGAAAAACAAATACATTTGCATTTAAAATAATTGAACTAATGTTATTTTTACTAAATCTACCCTGGTAAAAAAAAAAAAAAGTTATATATTTAAAATATACATTTATTTCATACTTAGTTCAAATCTATTAACATACTGTATTTACCGACATATTGCTCAAAACATACTAATATAAAAATGTATTTAAACTTTACTTGGAGTACTACTTGTCCACAATGCACGTTTTAATTTTAGTTTAATTTTAATATTAAGTCTAAAATGTGTTGTACCTAAAGTATACTTGCAATAGTTTCACTTGTAAAATGAAATGTACTTCAGTATATCTGTAGTTGGACTTCAGCACTACTTTTGCACAATTAAAGTGCATTAAGTACAAAATTAGTTGTTCCAATATACCAGTTTAGTATACTAAAAGTATAATTGCAGGGTATTTTTATGATGTACATAAATATGTACATAAATATTTTAAACCGAAAGATTAGATAAACTGGAAATGCCCTTGTGTGTTGTAATTTTTATATACATTACTATTTTAAGAAGTTAATATCAATGCATTTAATTTTTTTTTATCAAATTAAATTGGATGGTGTATTCAAATTTAAATATTCGCTTCTTCTAGAAACATTTTATATTTGCTAAAACTAAATATATTTAGATAAATAAACTTTAAAATGTTTTTAAAGTAATTTCTTAAGTGTATTCATAGTAAATTTGAAATGAAAATAAATCATTAATAAATAATATAAATATATATGTGCCCCTGGATCACAGAACCAGTCTTAAGTAGCATGGGTATATTTATAGCAATAGCCAAAAATACATTGTATGAGTCAAAATGATCAATTTTTCTTTTATGCCAAAAATCATTAGGATATTAAGTAAAAATCATGTTCCATGAATGTATTTTGCCAATTTCCTACTGTATATATTTCAAAACCTAATTTTTGATTAGTAATATGGATTGATAAGAACTTCATTTGGACAACTTTGAAGGTGGACAACTTTTAATATTTAGATTTTTTTGCACCCTCAAATTCCAGATTTTCAAATAATTGTATTTTGGCCAAATATTGTCCTATCCTAACAAACTATGGAAAAGCTTATTAATTCAGCTTTCCTATGATGTATGAATCTCAATTTAAAAAAATACTCTTATGACTTGTTTTGTGGCCCAGGGTCACATTTAAACATTCAAAAATATCAGAAAATAGTAAAAACACACCAAAGACAAGCTAGTAATCAAATAGATAGCCCCGCCCATGAACTCACCTCATTGGTTGGTCCTCCCACAAACTCACCTCATTGGTTGGTCTGCTCAGACAAATCAGATCAATGTGTTGATAGTGTCACAGAACAACTTTTAGAGAGGAATCAATCGACAAATGACGTAGCTGTCTCTGCAAAGGGTAGGAGAAAGTATATGAACAGTGAAAAAAATCACGCTGTATCTTTGTAGTGTGCAGTGGACATACATAACCACATCACCTTTTTCAGCCCTTTTTCCTCTGATCTCCCCCACTCATTCAACATCTCCTCCCAGCCAATCCATTGGCCATTTGATCAGTGTCTCTCAGTACATGAAACTTCCATTAGAGCTAAAGTGAGGAGGGAAACCTGTGGGATTGGTTGGCACATCCATGCCTTCTCCCAGATGGACAAAGCAGAATAAATATTGCAGATAATTTACATACTAAGCAGAATATTGATGTAGTGTGTAATCCAATCTGATAAACAGAACCCAGCCGAGGCCCAGTTACATTTTCATCTGCAAGGTCTTCAGCGAACAGAGAAGCACCAAGGGACCTATAGTCAGGTTCACCTGTGCATTCACTTAATGAACGTCCTATTATTCCATCATTCCTGTAAATGCACTGAGCGGTTGTATCCATTAAGCAGCAGGATTTTGCCTAAGGGAATTCGCTCTGAATATTGGATGACAGCAGCCAGGGCACTTAAATGTTGACATCCTCCATACAAACCTAGAGGCCAATTTTTTAAAGCTCAGATTCAGTGCAAGCTTGTCTCTGTAGACCCGTGATGTAGTACAGCATCAGTAGCCTATCATTAAAAACTCACTCCAGTCCTTTTAAAACATGTCTCTGGCTTGGTGCGGCATTTTCTAATCTTCGTATGATCAGAGGATCTGTGTGTGCGCAGACCCAATGACATCCTGACACCAAGCCGAAAAAACGGTGACTGTTGATCAGAGAAAGCCCTGCTCATATCAGCTAGAAGTGATTCTGTTCAGGGCAGCTGGGTAATTTTGGTTTGGAGTGAGGGGATTAACAAACTAAGCCAAAGCATTCCAGTCTAATTAGCAATGGCTGTCAGATGCATTCGCGCAAATGTATTGCTGCACATCACAGTACAGATGTAGAACGTGGTGTCCTTCTTGGAAGGATACTAAGTTTATGTTGTGAACACAAACACCCACGCCCATCCACCCACACATATACACCTATGCCCACTGTGTCAGATGTTGACGGGAAGATAATGCAAGCCAAAACCTAAGCTTTGCACTTTCAACGAAAAATTCTTAAATTCTTTGACCTATGTGTTTTTACCTTTATTTTTAGGGTTTGTAATTAATTGCTTTTTGCTGTTTACCAATGGGAAACCATGAAGGAAGTTTCTCTCTATAAAGAAAGATGAACAAAGATTTGTCTTTTCTGTTTGATTTCCTCTGTTGGTTTACCTTGAGATTTAAAAATGCTCTTGCACAGGGTCACAGGCTAGAAACCCGTCGGACTACGAGTGCACATAAAGCCTGTGGAAAAACTCTCTCACAACCTTTATTTCTCTTCCTCGCTCTTTATCTCTCTCGAAAACACAAAAACGCATTCGCTTGGTGTCCTCTGTTTTCAGAAAGCGGTACAAGCAGGCACAATAGGCTCCAGTCTTGTGAATGCAGAGTGTGTTCTATTGTCCAAATGAATTAGCATTACTTGCTGTGGTTCAAGGTGACTCGCCTTCTTCAGACATTAAGACACCTGTATAAGTAGATGTATAAATGTATTTTATCCCTCTTGAAAGACACCAGAAGATTTGTGCAGTATGGAATCAACTCTTTTTGTGTGTGCACTAACCTTCAGCTAAGTACGCTAATTTAATTACCTGCTGCCTGAATGAAGTTGTTTGTGTGGCAATGCCATTCATACTACTATGTGGTCAACTGATGGAAGAGAGGTTTTAAAGCAAGCCTTCTAAAAAAGCATCACATTCCATTTAATCTCATACAAATCACACTGCAAATACACACACAAGTGTGGTTTCACCTGCTGAGCAGTTTAGCATGCCCGCATCTGGGATTTGTTAGCATAGCCTGTTAGCACAGCATTAGCATATGAGAAGAGGAGTTAATAGTGTGCTAATTGGTGTATGAATTAACATCTGACTCACTGTAATGCATTGTGGGCTGACCTGTTAGTACAAGATAGATGAATATCTATAGATAAGAACCTGAGAAGGAAGTAGAAAAGAGGCTTTTTTGTTTACCTGGGTTACCAAATATTACACTCTGTCCTCCTTTTCCAATATTTCTTGCAATAAACCATTTTGGGGTTTGGGGTCAGTAAGATTTTTTAAAAGAAACGAATACCTTTATTCATCAAGGACACACTAAATTGTTTAAAAAATCTTTACAAAAGATTTTTTTCCAAAAAAAAAAAGGCTGTTCTGTTGAATTTTCTGTTAATCAAAGAATCCTGGAAGAAATGCATTGCAATTTTCATAAAAATAAAATGATAAGAAGATAAGAAAAGTTTCTTCAGTACCAAATCAACATATTAGAGCGATTTTGGGAAAAATGTGTGAAGACACTGGAGTAATGGCTGCTGAAAATTCAGCTTTGGCATCACTGGAATAAATGACAATTTTTTTAAAAAGAGAGAGTTTTTTAATTTAGAATGAATAAAATATTTCACAGTATTACTGTTTTACGAGTGAGCATGAGAGATTTCTTTAAAAAACATTACAAAAATATTACCAATCCCCAAAATTTAAAATGGTAATGTATATGTATTTTTATTATGACGGTAATATGTAATTGTCTTGTAAACTGTTTTCTATACCTTCATCATATTTACTACTTTTCAAATGCTTTATGTAAAAAATTTCAATGTTTTGTCTCAGACACACTTTTACCTTAAAATATGAAATTGAATCATGTCAAGAGTGACGTAAACATGAACTATTTAATTATCAGTGTTGAGTAATGTAGTTATGTAATTTCATTACATAATAAATGTAAATGTAATCTTTTAAAGTTACAGAGAAAAAATGTGTCATTAATTTACAGTTATTAATGAAAATGTTAACGATTACAAAGGGTTGCATCCGAATATTTTCTCACACACTCCCATATAGATTTAATTGATTTCTTTCCCAAACTGCATTGACTGCTCTTAAATATGAGACACCAATGTTTCAGGAGTTTAGTACACAGAGTAGGACACAAGCTTATTCTTTTTGGGGTTTATGTATATGCTGTATTTTTGTTTTAAGATTAGCTGCTTTTTCCAAAACATTGTTAGATGCCAGTGTTTTCTGTCATAGCTTGGATTCTAGCTAGATTTGATTTCAAAAACAGCTATTAAACGATATCTTGTTATGACTTTAAATCAGTATTTAACCTCAGAATGATCTCAAAGTAAAAAGAAGTGCTAAAGTCTGATTTTGTGGTGGCTTATTTTATTATAATCTTAATTCGAGTGATGAAAGTCTGACAGAAGTCAGTGTTGAGTAATTCAGAATTTTTTTATGTTAGAAAATGTTAGAAAAGCAATCAAAAAAAAAAAAAAATGTAATCAGTTGCATTAATAAAGAAACTGAAATCGTTACACTATTTATTACATTTTAAATATGGTAACTTGTAGTCTGTAACCTATTACATTTCCAAAATAACTTTCCCAACACAGTTTATTGTGCACAAAAGAGTTAACATCAATGTTTACACAAATTATGACACCTTATATACAAAGCTTAACAGTTGGAAGTGCATAGCACAGCAGTGTAATAGCAGAAGAGGAGCTAATTGCTATAGCAATTACCATCTGACCTGCTAACAAAAGGAAGATAAAAAAGCATACATATAAATACTTGGTGGTAAGGAAGTAGAATTAGCCTTTTTTCCTATCTGTTAGAATTACCAAATATTACACTTTACTCTTTCACTTCACATCCACATTTTATTTAATTTTTTTTTTTGCAGTTACCAGAAGTTGCGTATTGCTGTAATGAGTGGTCTACAGTCCATCCAAAAGCACTCACGATAACACACACACAAACACACATACACACACAAAAGCTTGGAGATGTGTAAAATGCCTAATACATGTAATTTAAAAGCACAAATAGGAGTCCTTGGGGGTTGCACATATTGAAAACCACTCCATTTTTCTGCAAAGGTCAGATGACTCTAGTGGGTGCTCACATAAGGCAGGAAGTGTCAAGGTGAGAGTGTTAATAAACTAGACTGTGTACTGTTTCTCTGAGACTAAGAAACAACACCTGTGTCTTATGGCAACAGAGAAATCATCTAAAGATATTTAATCAATTCATGTGTTACAAATACTGTTTCATCAAATGAACCATTCCTCATCAAAGACTTGAGCAAACATGATTTCGTAATTAAGCGCTCTCAGTTTTGGGTGTATATGCATTAAGCTGTGGAATGTCTTAAACGTCTGAAATAAAGTGTCAGACGCTCTCTTTCAAAAACGCCATTGATGGAAACTATTTGTTTATCCAGACTTATTGCTGTGAAATGTAAATTTCTGTAATTAAATTTCTTATCATGTCACGGAAAGGAAAAAGGATAAAAGTCATGATAATGAACAGGATGTGTATTTATGAGTGTTTGTGTGGGGGCCGTCAGAGGCTCCTGCCAGGGCTAATTAGCATGAACAACTTCATATGGTGCCTGTGGCAGGGGCCCCCGATAAGAGGGTCCCGCACACGGCCCCATACAAATCCTCTGCCTTATCTCCATCTTCTCAGAACAACCAGTTTCAGCCCAATTTCATTCTAATCTTCAGCATAAACAATAGCGATATTTCATCAGCACTGAAGACAGAAAAAGAGAGCCGCGGAAAGAAAATAGAGGGAGAGATTGAGGGACGATAAGATTTTCCTTTTACTCTCACCTCTTTTCATATTCACACGTCGCAAAGTCTGTATTATGCATTTAAGTTCTCTCTGTTTGCGTCATACAACGCCTTTCGGATCTGAATAGCTTTGAGATGAATTTAAACTATTGCTTATCAGTTCTGATTAATGCTAGATGTGCTGTGTTGGGGAAATCAAGCTTGAATTTTTAAGTCTCATAGTCCACACTTCAGAAAAAAAAAACCTCTCATGAGTGAATAGTTTAATTTTCACGTACAAATGTCCTGCCCTCATCCTCCATCATGTGTTGTGGTTTTTAGCCACACTGATGGATGAGGATAACCTATAGCTCTCCGCTGAATGAGAAATGAAGTTGATTTAATCAGTGGTGCTAAGCTGAATCACACACACACCTCCTTAACCCTACTCATCCTGTTAACTCTTCCATTGCCCTGGCTCACTCCTCTATTGTCCCCTTTTGAAATCCAGCAAACCCACATTTTATATCATACAGCTTGACTCTGGGAAATGGACTGCAGTATTTTACTGTAATACATTTTTTACAGATATTTATTGTGCATAAAGGAGCTAAGATGTGTCATGAACTTATGGCAACATTGCTTCTGGATTGAATAAGACACAAAATCATTTTGATGAATCTACCTTAAAACAAGATTACAAAGAAAGGATCATGTTTGATTGTCTTACAATAATCATCGTCATGAAACAAATCTCTCCAGCCAGGGATCATTAGCATGGCAGACACAGAAATCAGGCCAATGCATAATCTCATAAATCACACCTTGCAAAATATGTCTGAAACACACCTAGCTTTAATTGTGTTGTATTTCTTAAATGTAAAGAAAGTCAGGTCACATTTAACCCTTTAACTGTCACTCCCATTTTTGAACATAGACGTGGAAAATGCAGTATTCAAAGTTATTTTTTAATAATTCATAGACGAAAACATTTTGTAATATGATTTTGATGTACATTTTCAAAGGATAAATTTTGAGATTTTAGGTTTTCAGCTGATATATAATTTTTTATGATTTCTAAAGCGTGACAGAGAAGAAGGCAACAAAGAAAGTTATTTTGTGAAGGTCAGAACTCCTTTTATGAAATAGATTTTTGAGGTGCACTCTTGTAAAAATTAATCTATTACTTTTCCTACATAATTTGTAACAGAAAAAATGATAAAATATCTATTTAGGAGTCTTAGACCTTTCCAACGATATATAGTTTGTCATGATTAGATAAAGATTTATTTGTAAAATGGTGATGTAAACTTATTACAAATCACTTATTATATACAATTAAGGGGTTAATATAATTAATTTAGAATAATTGATAATAGTTTCCAAACTGATTTCATGGCGATTCGTTCATATTTTACAAGGTGGCTAATTCTTACGAATTTCTTGCGCTCTGAGAAAAAAACACATATTTTACGTAGGTGGCAAATCCGTAGGAATTTATATGATTGAACACCCCTAACCTAAATCTACCCCTCATAGAAAACGTACAAAATCGTACAAGTAGAAATTTGTACAAATTAAAACTAATTTTACTCATAAAGTACGTATTGGTCATCATGAGATAGCGTTCAGTTTATTTCTAACATTCAGTTTGTTTAAAATGTTTGTGTTTTAGTGCACTTCAACACTCTCAGTAATGTATCTTTTTAAATAACTTTAGTGCAATCGTGACAATGTCATACATCATATATTATTTCGATCCCTAAACTGTATGAAAGATCATGCAAGGAAAGTATGTGTATAACTTTAAGTATATGATACAGACAAACCATAATTATTCAGACACCAGATATAATTTTGATATTTTTTTACTAGTGGGTGCAGGACACTATAGTTCATTTAAGTGAGGATTGCAAAATAAAGTAAACTATGACAAATTCTTCCTACAGTGGACTACCAGTAAAATTGCTAAAGAAAAATTGGGACCAAAAATTATATTTGACACTTTGACCTGACCATGTTTTGTTACATACCTTTCTATCAAAGTTATCTGACATTTTCAAGATGAATTTGTTCTGGCACCGTTTAACTCTTGAGTTCTTGTCATATTTTATTACCATTTTCTAAACTATAGGTAATAAACTGTCATAATGTGAGAAATAAATTTTGGTTTGACTGTATGTTTTGTATTTGTTTTACATGAAAATAAATAATACTGAAAATATCTTTTTAGTTAAAAGATTGTATCTCTCTTTTTCTGTTAAAAAAGGACATATTAAAACTGCTTTTAATTTTTGAATGCCTTTATCATTTATTTTTGTCTTTAATGCATAGATTTTGTTTTAATTTTGTCCCAGACCCAGACTTTCAAAATATTTCAAAATATTAAAGATTATGTTTAAAAAGACAAATCTCAGCAAAGAGTGAAGCAAACACAAACCAATTCAATATTTATTGTGTGAAAATTATTGATATAAATTATTACACAAATTATGTTGAGAAAAAAACAAAAATGACATAATAGCCATGTGATAAAATAAGCATAGCGATTTTATTGATTTCTAATATTTGCAGAAATAATTAAGCATAGTTTAGAGACTGAATCTTCCTCTACTGTCTGACAGCTTATGTGTTTTTGTTTGTATGTGCTCATGTTCTCATGAATATTTGTCTCACAAATATAGAGATAAAATGTTATTACCTCAGTACAACAACAGTAGAAGTAGAAAGTCTCCAGTATGATAGAAAAATGAAAAAACGAATGTATGTGTGTTTTTGTTTTGAGGATGACGAAAGGGGGTCAGAAAAGGGTATATTCCCAGGACAGTGAGAGAGACACAGACAGCGAGATGAGCCAGCGACCTGACTTATAGTGAAAGCGAGATGAAACCCTCACCTGTCCCTCTGTATCACATCAGGAAAAAGTTATACATACTCCTACCAGGAAAGGTAGAATATCACGCGCACACACACATGCAAGCACACACAGATACTGGAGCCATGGAGCACACTGCATGAAACACACGGACATTTATCAAAAAATTTACTCAGTGGTTGATTACATTGTTTAACGGAAGTAGCAAAATGAATTGCACATTACTTTAATTTGAATTTTGACAAAGATTTCTATAAAGTGCAACCCACTTTGCAGGTAAATGTCCCTTTTTTATTGGAGAACATTGTTTGTTTAGACAGAGTGGCAGAGTGTTTATCGATTAATTATTCTGTGTATTAGAGGTAGAAGACTGGATTTTAAACAGCTCTGGTTTTATTGCACCTGTAATTAAAATAATGCTGTTTAAATAGTAATATGCAGCTTGGAGAATAAAAGGGAAAGTCATGGTGTGATTCCTCCCCCACACCCTTTCTGCACTTGCTGGAGAAAATTACAACCTGGCTGCACACTTAATATTTCATCCTTAAGCAAGTATGACAAGCTCTCTTTGTGTCACTCTCCCACTTGCACCCTCCCTCCTGCGACCTCACTCCCTCCTCTCTCTCGTCTCACTTGCTTAGCATTAGCAAGCACACCATGCTTTGTCATGTGATGAATATGAGAACTGAACAATCAGGAAAAATAAATCTAACTCAAAAAAAAAAAAAAAAAAAAGAAAAAGAAAAGAAACAAAGAAACAATGACATCATCTCATGAAAAGACTTCAGCAGTCCCTCTGTCCTGAAAACAGGATCACTCATTGGCGGAGAGTGATGTCTGGAAGCGCCACGCTCACTTCAGACAGGGTTGCATCACTGCGTTTGTTTTGGCAAATTCTGGGTCCCTAATATGTCATCTCAGATCACTAAACATACTCCTGTGTATCTAACCACAGGCGAGACACGTAAACACATATCATTTTAGATCAGGGGAAAGTTAACACGGCTCATAACCTTTCTCAAGTTTGTACAAAGCTTAATATTTAAAGTTAAGATAATGATTTTCTTGTTACTGAGTGTGGTAATTAAAATAAAGAATTTGCAATATCTAAGAATAATCTGTGAACAAATTCAGTACTATGTGGCCTATACAGCAAATAGAAGTTAATAAATGAATAAAAATAAGACATATATATGCAGCTGAAGTCAAAAGTTTACATACACCTTGCAGAATGTTCAAAATGTTAATTATTTGACCAAAATATGAGGGATCATACAAAATGCATGTTATGTTTTATTTAGTACCTAGGTCAGGTCAGTTTACTGACCTGAATAAGATATTTCACAAAAAAGATGTTTACATATAGCCCACAAGAGAAAATGTAAATGATCCACAGCTGTGTTTTTGTTGTTGTTGTTGTTTAGTGATAGTTGTTCATGAGTCCCTTGTTTGTCCTGAACAGTTAAACTGGCCACTGTTCTTCAGAAAAATCCTTCAGGTGCCACATATTTTTTGGTTTTTCAGCATTTTTGTTTATTTGAACCCTTTCCAACAATGACTGTATGATTTTGAGATCCATCTTTTCACACTGAGGACAACTAGGCAACTATTACAGAAGGTTCAAACACTGATGCTCCAGAAGGAAACACGATGCATTAAGTAGTGTAAACTTTTGAATAGAATGAAGATATGTACATGTTTCTTAATTTTTGTTTTCATTTAATACTGCCCTTCAGAAGCTACAGAAAACACTTACATGTTTCCCAGAAGACGGCTCTTAATGCATTGCATTTCCTCCTGAAGCATCAGTGAGCATTTGAACCTTTTGTAATAGCTGCATATGAGTCCCTCAGTTGTCCTCAGCGTGAAAAATGCATATCAAAATCATACAGTCATTGTTCGAAAGGGTTCAAATACACAAAATTGCTGAGAAATTTTTTCTGAAGAACGGTGGACAGTTTGACTGTTCAGGACGAACGTGGGACTTGTGAACAACTGTCACCAAATGATGATTTCCTGGTTATGGAATGTAGTAATAGAAATCAAGATGAAATTGTGAACAAATCCAGTAAAACATGGCCTTTACAGTACAAATATAGCCTCTAATATACTTTTAGGCCACAATATGCCTAGGGAGGTCCATTAAGAAATAATGAATACAAGCACTGGCCACATACATGTACAAGTATGCACAAGGACAAAATGTGTACAAAGGTGTATCACTGTCCTGCACACACAGGGCAGTGGCATTGATCATATAATTTACTCTTGTCTATTAGCCAGCAATGATATTGATCAAATAATTCCTTCTGCAGAATCTGGACACTGGCAAATTGCTAAAACGTTTCTGCCACATTTAAGCATATCCTGTAATGGCCTGGCCATCGATTGAAGCTCCCATTCTCTTTTTGCATGTAAACAACTCCCTTTCAGTGGTGCTGAGCACACATGGAGCATAGCATGTCTGTGTGTTCGTCAAATTCTGAAATTAAGTAATTCAAGTGGCCTTCTCATCCCACTACTCAGAATAGAAACAAATTGCTAGCGCTCACTCCTGAGGTAATTTCCCAACGATTTGAAGATTACGGCGGCTGAAAGGCAATTTGACCCCATTTTCCTTCTGCTCTGCTTTTTGATTTCCTGTAAGCCCCTAGCCTGAGGCTGAATGAGAGAACACCTTTACTTAAACTTACATTACTGTACTGAGAATGCGCAATGGACACCACAGCAACAACACTGTACACATACACTCGCACCGTATCTTACACCGTTACTGTTAAAGGGATAGTTCAACCAAAAAAAAAATCCATCATGTTTTACTCACCCTCATGTCATTCCAAAAGAGTTTCTCACTTCTGCAGAGCACAAATTAAGTTATTCTGAGAAATGTGTCTGTCTTTTTGCAATAAAAGTCAAAAGCAATACTCAAGCAAGCAATTTATTCGTAGAGCACCATTGTGCTGTACAAATCATCAAACACACATCAAAACAATCAAGAAATACAGGAATACAATAATGTCGATAATAGGTTAAAGATTTATATATATATATATATAAATAAAATGATATAAGCCATTTAATGTATAAGCCAATTCAGATAAGTAATATTTAAATTAGATTAGACCTTTGAACCTTTGATAGTTTGGCAGGCAATTTCAATGTTTTGAATATTTACTAAATAAATAAATATATAGTGAAAAAAAATATTATTTTGTATTTTGTGTTTCGCAGAAGATAACATAAGGAACAACATAAGAGCGAGTAAATCATAATCATCAGAATTTTATTTCTTGGTCATCCTAGTAATGAAAATTAACACACAAAAAAAAAACAAATAAAAACATGTTTGTTAACTGAAAATGAATGAATGAATGTCTGGAAATAACTGAATTGAATAGCTAAACTAAAGATAGATGTCTCCAAAAACTAACTAAAAATGTCTACAAACTTTAACAAATTTTAGCTTTTAGTTTTAAATACATGGTGTGTTATAAAATATATTATAGAACTGTAAAACTCTAAAATAGTGTGGCAACTAAAGAAAATAAAACTAATCTGATTAATTTAAAATAACAGTAATTAAAAATTAAAACTTACAGGTTTGGAACAACATAAGGGTAAGTAAATCGTAACATAATTTTATTTTTCAGTTATCCTTGTAATGAAAATTAACACACAAAAATCAATGAATGAATGAATCAATCAATCAATGAATAAATGACTAAATAAATAACTGGAAATAACTGAAGCTAAACTAAAAATAAATTTCTGTGTCTCCAAAAACATAAAATGGTCAAAAATTAATTTTAGATTTAGTTTTTGACTGAAAAGTAAAAACTCTAAAAACAATAAAAACTCTCAGTAGCTCAGCCTTACGCTTCATTCTGCTATATATCTAGAATTTTCTAAAAAAAAAAAAAAAAAAGATTGTTGCCATCGCCAGCACTGCAGGTTAAAGAAGTGCATATGATCTGGTCATGGATCAATACATAAAAGAAATGCTTTCTACAAACGAGTGTGTATGCTTATTCTTAGGTCATGTGCTACAGTAACAGTCTCAGTAAAGAATGAGAATTGTTGAAAACATAGGACACTATTGCTATGCACAGCACCTTTACAGCAGAGCCTCACTTCACTGGCAGAGGAATAAATGGAAAAAGCAGTAGTATCTCGATCACACGCTGCACACACACATGTTGTGTGCACAGCTCCAGTCAGGTCTGTGAAACGCGTGCTCAAGACTGCAGCTGGTGGCACAAAAGGCGGCGATGCAGGGAAGTGACACCTCCTGTCACCACGGTGACCCTTCTTGACTCACGGCTGACAAGCCCATCAAGCCGACTTGCTGATAAAGCGCTCTCTGGCTCTCTCTCGTTTTCTCTCGGCCCCCCCTTCACGCCTGCGACCTGATCCTGTGTGAAGGGCTTAAGGAAAGCAAGGCTAGGAACGAACATCGTGAGAGACAGAGATATAGCAGGGGGGTGTGGAACGGAGTGTGATAGGGAGAAAGCAGTTGTAGAGGGAGGAACCGAGGCACGGGACCCACTGGGAAGGAAAGTGGGGGAGCGCTCAGGTTAGATCTGAGTGCGAGTGACATTGCATCAACTCACTATCACATCTCCTCCACGCTGGTGTCCATCAGCTGTCCACCCCGCTAACGTCCTTGACACACAAACACTCCACAGGCCTGTTACATACATACACATATACACGCCGCTGTTTGAAGCTCATCCCTGGCCTGTCATCCACCCAGCAAAAGAGGTGACAAAAAAGGATGTCATCAAAATGTGCAGCGGGTTCTTACGCTGGGTCAATCTGACGGTGCAAAGATAATGTTTTGAGCAGGCCGCCCCCCTCAGCGCCCTCCCCCCGGCACAAACAAACACGCAGGCTGCGCCGTAGCCATCAATATTTATGCAAAACGGGAGAGCACCTCCAAGAGTGCTTTGATTTGCATGTAATAAATAAATGAAAAGAGCCGGTGAGGTTACTCCGCCACAGTCTGCAGACAGAGGCGACGACGGAGGTGAGCTGGGCGAAATCATGTAATAGTCATGGAGGTTAAGAGAACATGAAAATGAGATTGTGTAGCATTGTTTAAGGACGCCAATAAATAATGGAAATATATAAATAAATAGCCCAGACTTCCGTCCCTCCGTGCCGTAATGAATTTCAAATAAGTTATTCACTTCAGGAATAAGTGGCTGGCACGCAGTCCTTACAGCTGGTTTGTTGAGATAATTGATTTTCAAATAGTCTGAAGATGCGCGAGGCGGGCGATGACAGCCGCCGCGGAGACCGCCGGTGACGAGCGCGCCAATTCTGAGAGTTGTATCAGTTTAATTAGAACAGCAACTGGCCTTCGACACGGCCTCTTTCCTACGTAAATTAAAACAGCCCAGTGATTTACCAGGCAGAGGCGATGAATTTTTCATGTCGTAGCGCGTCTCCTCTCTGGTGTACTCGAGGCTGCTGCTGCCTGACGCTTTTTTCCCCATCGTGTCGTTCTGTCACAGATAACTAGAGGGACCGCGAGCTGGTGCAATGAATGGGCGGCATTACCTGCTTAAATTTGAATTGACAATGTAATTTGTACGTTTTCTGTTTCATTTACACAATCGGCCCGCGGGCATCAATGCGCGCTCGCCGACATAACCATCATTAGTGGAGAAAATGATAGCAATGATGTTATGTGCTGGTTACATGCCGATAGAAATGTTTATCATGTTACAGAGGGCTTTAAAGCTTATTCTTTAACCTTCTTGTTGGTCTTAACTAAGGTGTCAGGTTGTCAGATTATCATTCGTATTGCTAATGTCTCCCTGTGATGAAGTTCGATGGCAGTCAGGCTCCAGGCAGGCCCTCGGGCCTTGCTCCAACAGGCTACGGGTTTAGAAGGTAATCGCAGCGGCCAATTTCACGCCTGCTCATTAGTGTCTGTGTAAACTGGAGACAGATGAAACTCAATCCTTAGCTTTTGTGCATTAAGAGATGCTAAAAGCAGAACACCCAATTCCTTTGCCCAGGCACGTCGGCTTCTCATTCAGGGTGCACACGCACACACAAACACAAGGCTTCTCTAATTTCTTCAATTCAGGGCACCTGTGTGTGTCAAAATATCAGTGAAACCCCTCACACGCTTGGCACTCAAATTCGTGCACAGGCTTAGATCGAAACACATGCACACGACCCTGTCTGGACTTGGTTTGTGAGTCAGATTGACAGCTCTCGCAGGAAACTGTGCGGTTAAAATGCCCTGGGAACTTATGTGTGTTTTCATTCTGTGTGTGTGTGTGTGTGTGTGTGCTGTCATTTCTAACACCTCGCATTCCAAGTCAGATTAAGCACAAAGCGTTCTTGTGTGTCATAAAAGGAGATTTTCAAATGCCGTTTATGCTCATAATTCACATGTAATTTGCATACTTAACATTGTAGGGGTCAATGAGCTGTTGTCATGATGGATTCACAAGTTATCTGAGGTGTAACAAAATCGCCAGCAGAATCAGGAAACAATGAAGGTGTTAGTGTTTTTTAAACACCTGCATCTTCATCGTCATTATCTTTTAAGGCAATAATGAAGATCTGTACTGCTGATAAACCTTTGATCTCGGTGTTGTATTACAACTGACAGCAATTATTCTTGTGTCACTGTGTCTACACTATAATTTTTCTGCAGCCTATCAGTTGTGCGTGAGAAAGACAGGATATCCCAGTACGGGACTTTCTAAGGTGGTAGTTTCTGACACTTGCTGTCTATCTGTTTCCCCCATTTTTTTAGTTATTCCAAAAGGTCCAAATGAGATCACCAAGGCTGTGTTTATTTGATCAAAATACAGTAAGATTTAAAAGAACTGCTTTCTATTGTAATATATTTTGAATTGTGCTTGTGATGTGATGGCAATATTTTCAATATTAAGTGTCACATGATCCTTCAGAAATCATGTGCTAAAAGTAACACTGAAAACAGTTTTTGCTGCTTAATGTACACTACTAGTCCAAAGTTTTTGAACAGTATGATTTTTAATGTTTTTTTTTTTTAAAGAAGTCACTTCTGCTCACCAAGCCTGCATTTATTTGACCCAAAGTACAGTAAAAACTTTACTATTTTAAACAACTGTTTTCTATTTGAATATATTTTAAAATTTAATCTATTCCTGTGATCAAAGCTGAATTTTCAGCATCATTACTCTAGTCTTTAGTGTCATCCTTCAGAAATCATTCTAATATGCTGATGTTATTATTTATTGTTATTTTCCATATATAAAACTTTTTTTTTTCAGGATTATTTGATGAATAGAAAGAGCCAAAAGATTTATTTATCTGAAATAAAAAAGCTTTTGTAACAAAAATTATAATAATAATAAATGTTTTTGAGCAGCAAATCAGAATATTAGAATGATTTCTGAAGGATCATGTGACTGGAGTAATGATGCTAAAAAATAATCTTTGAAATCACAGGAATAAATTACATATTCAAATATTTTCAAATAGAAAACACTTATTTTAAATAGTAAAAATATTTTACAAATTTACAGTTTTTGCTGTATTTTGGATCAAATAAATGCAGGCTTGTAGAACAGAAGAAAAAAAATATTTAAAATCTTACTGTTCAAAAAAATTTGACTGGTAGTGTATTTGTGAAAGCCAAAAAGGTAAAGTTATATTTAAAGAAAGAAAGAAAGTACTCCTAAAGTGAAATAGACATGATAATTCCATAATGTTGCTGTTGCAGCATCTGCTTTAAAACAGCAGGATGGCAATATCACAACCCTTTTGCCCTACATCATCAGACCATAGTAGGGGATTTCACATTATCTTGCATGGCTCTAAATGAATTCCACTTTTCCCGCAAAGTTCAAGATGAGGAATTAATTATGTGCTCCTTGAAGTAAAATTAAAGAATAATGATTACTGCATGTCCTCTCGTTTAAAGCAAGGCAGCCTTGATGGCAGTGAAGTGCTACAGTCACTGACACTATTAACGCAAATTATTTCATAGAAATCTTATCTCGCTGCTGTTCTCCACCCTCTTTGCAGGCATGGTGCTTTTGTATGGTATTAAATTAATTAGTTATGATTAAAAAAAAACATTTAAAAGTAGCACAGAGTTAACTGCAATGATAATGCTTAACGATTACACTGTTCTGTAATGTAGATTGTGCTTTGTCTCAGGCACATGGTTTATTCAGAGGTGTGCACTGATAAGGCACTGACTCCATGGCAGTTTATTTTCATGGCATGATATCATAACAGCGAGAGATTTTCAGACACAGTGCTCTGTCAGGAGTAGCTCTGTGTCAAGGGAATTTATTGAAAGGGAAAAAAAACATTCTTATTTTTTTCCAACAAGGAAAAGCACTTTTCAGACAGGCTGCCAGTGGAGATGTGTGGACATCCACTGCTGAGAGTAGCTTGCACGTATCCAAATAGCCTGTCCACTCCCTCTGTGACAGTAGTTGTGTCTTTAGTGTGTGTGTGTGTGTGTGTGTGTGTGTGTGTGTTACACAGCCCTCGTGACACTGACAACAAACCCTTCACGTTTTGATCCCTTTACATGAGTGCCTGTGTGCATCTCTCACATCCAACCACTATAAAAATCTCTCCAGTAATACATTATATGTGTGTCTGCGCTCTCAAGTTCTGTGCATATTTACAGTACTCACACTACAGTATCACCTTTCTCCCCATCAGCACCACCTTGAGGTTGAGAATAAGAGTCACAACTCCAGAACCTGCATCCAGACGGCCTTTAGGAGAAACTTAATCAGCCATCTTGTAGGTGCAGGAAATAGAGTTATTACTGGGGAAAGCTTTCTGACACAAAAGTTCAGCTCCATTCAGGAGCCTCTGTTTCTGCTCTTCAATAAAGAGACTAGCCAAGAAACTTGAAAATTAACAGAAGTGGACAGTTGAAAGTCAAAAGTGACTTCACAGTTGGTTGGAATATGAAGTTAAAGAAAGATTAATATATACACATACATATATATATATAAGTATTATCATACATCAGTGCTGCAAGTTTTTCTCACAAAAAGTTATTAACTCTGCTGAATGGGGGTGATGGTTTGGCGGCTAAGCAATGGCAAACCACTTCTCTCTAGCTCTTTTAACAATGACTTGACGTGTCTGTACAGCGCCTGTCCTGACCTGGCTATTGAGCAGGACAAAGCGTTTTGAAGAGTGGCGGCTGCTCCTGCATTAGCATTTTAATCACCTTCATACAACAGTAGCATATATGCTAATATCATGCTATTAGGCTAGGCTAACTTCGTTTACACTGACTTGGAATAGAGACATTTTAGTGGACTTATGGGGAAGGCAAAAAAAAACTGAATGTGTGCTTTAATTATTAAGCTGAAACATTTTTAAAAAATGACATTAGATTTATATTGTATTTGTTGCATTCAACATGACGTCACACAATCATACCCAAAACACTAACAGCTAAACCATTTTGATTATAGATGGGCAAAAACACAAAATGAAGTAGATGGGGTTTAAATAGTTTAAAATTAGTGATGAATATTCTCATAAAGATCACATCAACAGTAATGATGTAGAACATATTCTTGTTTATTGTTTGTATCCAGTGTTTATACAATCATGAATCACAGAACAGATTAAATTTGACTACACATATTGTATTTTTTAATTGACTTCATATCATTAAATCAGAAATACTTACTCAAGATTTATCTATAATGTGTAACGTGCACAGTGCTGGCAGTAAGTACATATGTTTTTATCTTCAGATTGCAGATTTTCAAATAGCCATATCTTAGCCAAATATTGTTCTATCCTAACAAACCATACATCAATGGAAATCTCATTTTCAAAGAATTGACCCTTATGACTTTTGTGGTCCAGGGTCACAATATGAGTCGCATGTCATTAATTTTAAGAAATACTGTTCTCTTGTCCTGTAACCGTTACGTTGAGTTCCTTCACAGTTATGGCACAAGTCTTTGAAACAAGTGAAGAATACAATAAGCTTCCCTGTAGATAATAAATGTATAACCAAGCAGAGAAAATTTTTCCTCCAGTGTCTTGACTTTTAAAAGCAGTCTATCTGTTTCACGGCGGTGGAGTTACGAACAAAATAACGTGTAATTAATGTTGGGATGTGGCCCTGGGGAGCTTGGAAATGTGGGAAGAGGAGAGAGGAGGGAGAGGAGTCACAGAGATTTCTGATTACCTGACAAGTTGGGGCCGGAAAGGCTACACTTAGCCCATTAAAGATTTTCCAGCGTGACATTTGAGAGCAGCTGCCGCACCGTGCGCCACCTCGCCATTTCCCCATTCGTTGGGCATCAATTTAGAGAGAGAAAGAGAGAGAGAAAGGGAGAGAAAGAAAGAGCAAACGAGAGAAAGAGAGGCCACCAGGCAGACACTGGCACAAATGGATTTCATTCACCAAGGTGAACTGTACTTGGCTGATAAATGCACTTCCTTGAATGTCAGCAAATGTCATTTGTGAAGCCTTTTACTGTTGCTTTAATAGCTTCCCCAAACTTACAAAGAAATGAAAATAGAATGACAGAGAGAGTGAGAGAAAAGAGAGAGAGATAGAGAGGGTTTGGCTGTTGTCACTTCCACATGATTAAGCAATAAGACATTTGAGAAGTCCCAACAAGAAAGTGGTTAAACTTGCTGGATAATGCCTCCGCGATTAAACGTTAGACTGTGAGTTTCTTGCTTTGAACTGAAACTTTGGACAACAGCTTGGTAAAACCCAGTTACTAGATAGATCAGCTTTGGTTTAAAGAATGTCATTCTGTGTCATTTTATTTTTAAAAGGTGGCTGCAAGAACTAAAGGGTTGTCATTTGTATATATTTTTTACTGCTTGATTTGCTTGATTTGTTAGGATAGGACAATATTTGGCTGAGATAATCTGAAAATCTGTAATCTGAGGGTGCAAAACATTCTAAATATTGAGAAAAGTTATCCAAATGAAGTTCTTAGCAAAGCATATTACTAATCAAAAATTAAGTTTTGATATATTTATGGTAGGAAATTGACTAAATATCTTCATGGAACATAATCTTTACTTAATATCCTAATTATGTTTAGCATAAAAGAAAAATCTATCATTATGTTTGGCTATTGCTACAAATATACCTGTGCTACTTAAGACTGGTTTCGTGGTCCAGGGTCACATATATCAACACCACAAATTAGTTACCCCCTTTTTTTCCAAATAAAAAGGTGTGATAGTATCTAGAATTAATTCCTGTATATAAATTAGAATGTATAAATCTGTCTGTGACTCTTTATGATGATTTAGGAATCCGGGTTGTAGCCTGGGCAACCTCACTCTGGCCCAATCCACAAAGGCGGCCCACATGGCTGTGATAATCCCCATTTCCAGTAGTTGCTAAGGTTACAAATTACCTTTGGTACTCTTAACCGGCTCCTCTGTGACACTCCACTAATCCTTTTATGGAATTTCATTTAGGATTTATACTTTAGATACAGGATTACACAGTACTACATTTTGTTATTGTTCACATTTGTCCAGTAGAGTCATGTAGCACATTCCAGCTTCATTTATGTACAGTTTGGGTATTAGAATGTCAGTAATGCAGACTTGAATGTTAATTTTTTATTGTATTTTATTCTGAAAGATGTATTGTATTACAGAAGAGTGTAAAAAGTTTTTTTTTTTTTTTTTTTTTTTTTAAATACTATTATTAATAAAATGCCATTATCATATGTTTTTGTTGTCCTTGGTTAAACAATTATACAATAAACACACAGTCTGGGACATTAACAGGATTTTTAATGGACACTCTGACCTGATAGGTAGTGATGGGTAATTTAAACTGAACCATATATGCACTATCATAAAGGTTTTTGGTCAGTAAGATTTTTAAAGGTTTTTGAAAGACATCTCTCACACCAAGGTTGCATTTATTTGATCAGAAATACTGTCATAAAGTGTACAAATATTTTAAATATCTCTTTTCTGTTTTATTTTTTTCAGGATTCATTGATGAACACAAAGTTTGAAGAACAACATTTATTTGAAATAAAAATATTTTAAGACATTATAAATATCTTTAATGATGCTTTGATCAATTTAATTAGTCCCTGAGGAATAAAAGTATCACTTTCTTAAAAAAAGTAAATACTCCCTGCAGTAGTGTAATAATATTTGTATCCCAAAGTGTCCTTAATAAAAGCAGTTGTCTTGATTTGCATAAGCTGCACAACAGTATGACATAAGTTGCACAACAGTATTAGGATTTTCAGGTTGCGTTGCATGTTGCACCACCTGATAGCAGTACTTAGAGAGATGAGGAGAATGGAAAAGTGGGAAAGAGAGAGAGTGAGAGAGATGTGAGCACTAATGATGTTCAGCTTGTTTGTGATGCTCTGCAGCTAAACAGATCTAATGAGGCTAATGGAGGCAATATCAACACATGCAAACACACACACACACACACACACACACACACACACACACAGAAAACCCCCCGAAAAAGTGTTAAGAGCCTCAAGTCATGTTCTGGAATACAGAGGACATAACAATATTTTTCCATCCCCTTCTGTCTCTTTATCTCATACACTCAGAGCCACTCTCACATACACTCTCACACTCACACACAGCTAGCAGCTCAGTCATCCGAGTAGTGACAGGCTGACAAACAATGTTATTGTTCTGATGGGTCAAATACTGCAAGCTCCTCGGTAATATGAACCATAGCATTCAAAGACGACATGGATAACTAAGTGCAATGTGGATGCAACTGGCATAATTTCAAAGATCATGAAATATACTTAATTATGAAATAATCAACGTATAACAAGAAGAAGAAGAACAACAATAGACAATTTGTTTTAATTTTTGAAGTTTGCATTGTTTTGTTTATTTAGAAGTGCACAACCACCCATAAGATCACAGTATTATTTTAAATAAATATTCCATTATCATACATTATCACAACCCAATCCACGTTTTAAAACACATTTACTTTCATATAAAAGGGTTATTGATTAATAAGGTTAAATACTGCTGGAGAGACCGAGCAAATGTATTTTTCGCACAATAGCAGGTTACTCGGAAACAGGCAGAAGGATTTTCTGGGTTATTGCAGACAAAAATAGCCAAAGACAAAGAATTCACTTTAGTTCGAGGACGGGTGTTTGCTTTCACAAAGACAAGACAAAACCGTGCAGTTCATGACGTCGCAATATTATTTGTGTTCCTGTTTTGGTCAATGTTGTAAACCTATAAAAACAAACAGGGGTGCGAGCCGGTGAGCGCAGCGCTGCTGGGCAGGACACATCCTCTTTTAGGAAGGAAAGGGATTTGCGGAGAGAGCAAACAAAGATATCAACAGTTTCTTTAACCCCGCCGTGAACCACAGACCTGCAGGACAATATGGTAGGACAACCTCCCAATAACTTCCCATTACCTCTGCGCGACATTTTGCCTTTAGATTCACCTTGTCTGCGAGCGCGCGCGCACACATATTTGTCTCGTTCAAAGCAAAAAATCTGAGAACCCTTGACATAAGGCCAAAACTAAACTAGAAACAAACTTATAGATATATTAAAAGAGACTACCCATTAAATCCGTACATAATTTTAGATTATTTGGGGTTGCGTTCTCCCTTTGTTTTTCTCAATTCATACAACTGAATTACAAAATTACAATAGCAAACAGCTACTGAAAGACTGAGGGGAGGCTAGGCTACAGGTTACAGCTGTCATACATTAATTTTTCATTTGGGCACGGGATAATTCGTCGAGCACTGAGCTCAGTCATTCACTCATAAACATTTTTAAGACGTTTTGACATCTGCTTGAGTATCTCCTAATAATTTACTTAAGTGATCTAATAAAAAATGCATGTGCGTTAATTTAAAAGAATTGTGATCAAGTAGCGTAAACAGGCGCTATAAAGAATGTTTCTAAAGCTATAGATTTGCATTTGTTTTTCAATATTTCGCCAGAACAACACGTTGTGCGAGAGTTTTCCTTGTCAACTGTAAAAACCATTAACTCTCAGAGTGTAAGTGGTTGCCATGGACAATTCTTCAAAGAAAGCAATTCATTGTAAAGACACTATCATACAAAGACACTGATAAGGCTAAAGCCTTCTCACAAGCTTGACTTCATAACATTATGAATCATATACATTCACGTAAAATATACAATGAGCCTAATTAATTTTATTTAAAGAAATGTGCAACTTTTATGAAGATATGTAAAGGATCCAGTAATAGGCGAGAAACAGTTTAATGACAAACATAAAATTCTGTAATTTTACAGAAACTCTTTTGATAACGTTAATTGAAACAGAATAGCACTTTTGCAGCATCTGTTGTGACATAAATTTGAAAAGTAAACAACCAGAGCACAAATGGCCTCTTTCTTGTCCTCGTTGATCTGTTTATATCAATAAAATACGTCAAAAGAGTACAAATACGTCCGGCTTTCGTGAGGAACAGACCAAAACGACAGAGAGTTCTTTGTTTGTAACTTCCTGACAGTAATATCCCGTTTAAAAAACATCAGTTCTGTAATATGTGTAATCAAGAAAGTTCACATTTTCCTTGATCAAAGTTATTTTACAATACGTAGAACAATAGTATTAGGTGCTGCATACTCACAATACATGCATATTACAACAACCCCCACCTCACGTAACCCCCGCTTTATCCTCAATCACTTGTTCTTATTTTTTGAATTTGCCTTCAGATTTCCTAGATCTACCTGTTGATGCTTGGCGCGTCTCCTCAAAGTAGCGCCTTGTACCTGTCACAGCGATGTAGCGCATTGCATCTCCTGTAGCAATCCAGACGTCCTCTATTGATCTCTGTGGTCAAACTCTTCTTTAGACAGAAATCCTATTCGACAGATGCTCTTCAACCATGAATAACAAGTTCTAGATGCTACACTTTCAGTCAGTCAAGTTAATGCCAAGTAATCACAAGTAGGCCTAAAAAGATCAGTATTCACATATTTGACTTAAACCTCAAAGTAGTTATTTAAAATGCTAAAATGAAATGAAAAGTGAAACATTTTATCACAAATTTCAAAGTATTGTTCCAAAGCAGGGCAATAAATAATTTGCGTTGGTTCCATTTACGCGTCATCTGTAAGTCTTTTTTTCCAAGTCAGTTAGAATTACTGTAAATTGATATCAGAGATAAGCACTTTTAATACGACATATTTACCAAAGGACTTCCTGGTAACCTTTACAAACTAGAGCTTTTGTAGGTCAGCACAGGTCACGCAGACACGCTAAGCCAACGTTTTTAGATTTATTGTTTAACAGGGCAGTTTTTTATCGATGAAACGATCAAATACATGGAAATATATAACAATGTCAATAGAGAATTTAAAAACCAATCAAATACCAAAACATAAAATAAAATATTCGAATGTGTTACTAGCTCAAATCCAAAAAAACGAAAAAAAAAACACCTGATGTGAGCAAAACTAAATGCAATTATTATTTATCATTCTCGAGCAACAATCACTGTCATTCTCGATAACAAGAACGCGTCAAGCTACAATAGCAGGGCTTGTTCCATTTAAATATGCTGGTTTCACTCGTGTAATTTTTCAGTCACTTGACTCCCTGTCAAATGAAGGACAAGGAAAAGGCTTATGTTAAACAGCAGTTCAGGCAGTGTAAGAAGGACAGGTTGCATTTTGCATTATTAAGCATCGCGTTCACTAAAATTCGCTTAAACGTGAACAAATGAGGCGAACAAACAAACTATGGAAATTATTTTACATTCAAAGAATGTAGTAGCCCAATTAATTTTTGAAAGTTCAGCCTTGAATTTTTTACATTTAAAGTTCAGCATGTCTGCAGTCTATTTTTGGAGTACACAAATTATAAGACAATTGAAATAATATAATTTAAGTTTAATTGAAAATCTTTAAATGTCCCACCTATACACATGAATCTCATTTTCTAACACCCCCAAATTAATCATAATATAGCATGAATGACTAAGGGAGAATGGACTAAGAGACTGAGCAAAATTCATGAATGGGTCTGCCCTTTCAGCAGTAGCTCAACTGAGGCGCTAATAATTTGCCCATGTTGACGATTTGCTCCAGTTTGGGTTGTCTTACTAGGCGAAGATCCGTGTTTCTCTTTCTGCCAATTTAAAACTCTGTTTTAAAAATCTAATAGAAAACTCCTCGTAAATCCAAAGCGACAGATTTCCAGAGTTTATGAATTATTGTCGGGTTGCCCCGGGTCGTTATGACAGCAGCCTCAATGGTTTTATCGTGTCACTTTGCACCTGATTAAGATTGACAAAACAGTCCCACCTGATGTACAAAAATCGAATTTAACCTAGTCAAATTCCTATGGTCTAACTTTTTTTCTCTTTTTTTTTTTTTTTGGAAAACATTAAAACGACGCAGATTACATCTCAGCATGCTTCTCTCATGTTTTAAACATTTTTTGCAGTATTCATTTTCATTTTAATTTGTGTAATTATTGGCACGATATTTCAAATAGCTTGATTGTGGTTTTTTTTTTTTTTTTTTTTTTACTTATTATACACCTAATATCTAATTTGAGTTAAAATGCCTCACATCAGTACCTGAAGAAGGTAGGTATCCTATATAATATGACTATACTGTTTATGTAGACCAACTTCCGCTTTTTTCAGTTCATACAATCATCATACTGTAAACATTCTATATAATAATAACTATTATTTAAATTATTATTTTGAGTAACTGATTATACTCCATTCGGATTTAGACACTCTAAAACATTAACATCAAGATTAAACACTATGTTGCACAGTACAACACTTGGATAAAAATTGTCCTAAAAGTCAAAACAGTGGAAAATGATTGTGGTGGTGAAACTTAAAGAAGTGCGTTATGTGTATTAGTATGTTTGTTGTTGTTCATTTATCGCGAGGAGGGGACTAGAATAATGCGTTTATCAGTTCAAGTAAGGGTATGATGTTGATCCTAAACAATGTCCTAAAATCAACATAATTAACGCGCAACAGAATGGATACATCGTAGCTATCTGTATATGAATATCCCCAATACTCTTACCGACCCCCCAAAATACAGAGCACGTCCTTACCACCCACACCACACACTATGGATTTGGGCCAAGCCAAAGCTCTAAGAGAAACCGGAAGAAAGAGGGCCTGCAGTTCCAGGCGTCCGGCTCCATTCACAAGCGAAACCTCCAATGGCTTCATTAGAAGTAACGAGTTGACACAAGGTAAATCTAACATTGAAGCGCCATTCACTTGGTTCGCAGAGAACCCTCATTAAATGTCGCTAACAAGCCGTGCAAATGCAGTGATTGGACAGCTCCAGTATAACTCCGCAGACCTAGCAGGATGCCCACTTAATGAGACCACACAAAAAAAAGGGAAGGGGGGGGGGGGGGGGGGGTTGCATATCTGTTGAAAATGGTGCTCGCATTTCGCCTCCCGCCTCCTCCCTCAGCCAAAAAAAAAAAAAAAAACCCAAAATAATAATAATAATACAAATCTAACTTATCATTGAGGTTGAAGGGACTAATAACTAATAACTGAAAATAATGTATACTATAGCCAATGCAAATAAATCAAACAGTTAATGGTCAAATCAGTTAAACATATAGAGAATTTCATACAGTGAGTTCGATGAATCAGCATGTAACAAAATTATAAACTGACCCAATTTCCTTTTTCAAATAACACATATCAAACATCTGTCATTCTAAACATGAAAAAAAAAAAAAAAAAAAAAAAAATATATATATATATATATATATATATATATATAATGAGTGGTATCGTGGCTAACTACATAATTAGGTGTTACACCATAAAGGCAGAAGTAATAAAACGCATCCACTGATTCACTGTACTACCTACATTTAATAAACCAAGCGGATTCAAAATACAGCCGAGGTTAAGACCCTGAGCAGAGCGAATAGAAATGGGCATTTGCGCCCCGTTACGACGGCCCCACAACGCTGCAAGCTGCACTTGTCTCGCATGATTCACGAAGTGGAGATCAACGTCCAGGCAGAGGATGACAACTTCACAAGCGATAATCTGGGAATATGCATGGCTCTAAGTGGTATTTAACGATGCTTTTTGTTTATTCTACCACCTTCGCTTTATGATCTGCATCTTGCTGTTTTTTTTTCCGAAGCCCTAAACACTTAAGAACTTGACCAACTCTCTGGTGAGTCTCTCGGAACAATTAGCTATCTTAACAATAAGTAATATGATTCAAACTTACATGATGCAAAGACGTCCACTCTTGTGCAAGCAACACAGACCTCATGGCCGCATTTAAATAGTCAATTTTGGACGGAACGGTTGCGGTATAGCACCAGAAAAGTCTATATCAATCTATATCCTATAATTTATAACTGGATGAAACCAGAGAAAATAGCGCAGAAGACGAAAGAGACGTGACATATTAAGAAAAAAAGAGTGAACAATGAATAAAAATCGATGGAACTACGTCCAGTTTTACAACCTATAAGTTAGTTTAAAAAAAGAGAAAAAGCAAAGATTCAAACCACACCGCTTCCGAGAAGAGGTCTCTTGATAGAACTCTGTGTTTCTGCAGCCGTCACTTGGAGATCGATTTCCTGTTTTGCAATGTGTAATGACCTAAGTGGATGTAAAAAACAGAATAAGTGTTTAAAATGAAATAAAAATCTTTAACGAGAATGCACTGTCCCGTGCCCTTTCCTCCTCAAACACTTGCAAGTCCCCGACTCACCACACAATGCACAAAATTACTCATGCATGTTAACCGCGTAGTTGCCAACATTGGTGAGAGTATGGGAGGACACATTTTCGTGTGATAAGAAGTGAGAGCAAGTTTGAATAGAGAGCCAAGAAATGGTTTGCTTACCTTCTCATACGACCGAGCTCTTCTCAGTGATCTCTGGCATGCTGACGACACTTAGCTTTATTTAAGCTATATGGCTCTCATCAGAGAGACAGTGAACGCCGAAATTACGTGTTAAGTTTCAAACCCCTTACTCAAAAATACTGAAACTGTTCTAGAAACACAGACTTAAATGTCTGCGAAAAATCCACGGTCAATTGCATTGTCTTGTTTCATAGTCTGTGTCAGTAAATAAACAAAGAAGGAGCTAAACGTTTATCGGTATTGAGGACCTTGCTCCCCGCTGATTTTGGCATAGAACAGAGCAATGAAAGCTAGGGGATAAACAGACGATTAAACCAGGTGAATGAACTTATATGGGGATGCTAATGACTTGCTTAACGAAAACAAAGGCTATGTTAAACAAAGTGAATTTACTACAACTTGGCATGGATTTTTTGTGTTCAAGCCATTTCCACTATTACATGCGAATGCTTTTTGCAAATAATCTCTGAACCGTGTCATGCAAACACTAATGTCTCCAAAATGTAATTATTTTAATCATGTTAGAAAACATGGCCTGCATCGTATGACATAATCAAGAGCTTTTTAAGAGTTTTTTAAAGATATATACGGTCAACAATGAAATAACAGGTTATTTCCAGTCCAAAAACCTTTCTACTTCAAGTGCCTCTTGGAATTACTTCACTTAAGTTTCCTGTAACAGAAGAACAAACAGATTTAGTCCTGAGACACAACGTGACCCAATACATCTATTAAGATCTCTTCCCCGCCCCTCATTTTGCTAAGCACACACGAGCTTGCAGTACAGCTTGCATTACCTTTGTTTAAATCTACAAGGGTGGCTATAATAAAGTTACGGGAATAGGACAGTTAATACAATAAATTGTAATATTCCATGTGCATACATATTTGAAAAGATGGAATTAAATATCTGAAAGATGCATACGAGTTCTGAATCCCTAAACATTTCTGGAAAATGCAATTATTTCAGCATTATCTTAGAGAATGTCTGAATTTGCGTCTCATGACGCCTCTTACATGTTCTAACAATATCATCATTATTCTTTATCAAGTGGACGCGTAATTTTTCAACACCAACTAACTACTGTCTAAACATAATGCAGCACAAGCTCTTTGATGCAGAACACGAAACCCATACCAGCATGCCATTGAAAGCCCAATCTCGTGATATAGGCTATAGATTATGTCCTTCAAACGAGCTTTCAAATTTGAACGACCTTGTAGAGCACAGTATTAGTACTAATGACTATAACTGAGTTTAATGAAATAAAAACAAATATGCATCAACCATCACATGCTTTTCTCAACATTCATGGGCAACGAGCCACAGTTTGGTTTCTGAGGATAGTTAAGCATCAGCGGAACAACAGAGATGCGCCGTTCACTAGTAAACAGTTGTCACTGTGCGAGAATAGCATAGTCATATCGTATCGAAATGCGATCGAAGTACAAAAACGATCCGGGAGTTTTCAGCGTTGATATAGAAAGCGAACAAAATGCTTTTATGGCTACTGTATTTATGGGTTAAACGATCCAGCGCAATATCGTATCTTCCGTAGCTTTACACTAAGCGCTAAAGAATGAACTAGCCTATCTGTGTACCCTGTAGTAGATTCCGTTTTAGCGCTTCATTTAAATTCCCGTGTCCGTGACTGTCATCCCGAGACCCCACCCCTGCCTTCTCTCCCTACATATCTTCTTAACTTTAACGAGCCTCGTTAAGATCACAATAATATTCCACCCACTAATTGCTCATTCCATTCAACAAATAGGCGAGACTCTGCTTCGACTTCACACGAGTCAAGGGAGGGAGGGTGCTGTTGAGATTGGAGTTCCTGATAACCCCCCGTGCGTGCAGCCGAAGTGGTGAAAGCCTCTACGTACTGGCTAATGATTGGCACGCTTGACAGTGATTGGCAGGGCTGCCATGACAACCCTACAACGACACCAAGAAGACCAATAGAAAAGCGAAACAAAATATTTCAATGCTACACTCACGGTGGATTTAGGGGGAGATATTATGAGGCTGGTGTCATTAGGCGATAGCTATTGAATCATTCAATCTGAATTCGTCGTTCTTTTTTCCTTCGCAAATTTCATTCTCTCTCAGGTCATTTCCATGGTTTTCAGATCGCCTTTAGAGCTTTATCCCTCTCATTTCTTCCTGCCAAACTTTGCTGATCGCCCTTTGCTCTTGGCGAGCAGTGCGCCCAGCACCAGGTCTCCAGAAGACTTGTCAATGTTTCAGCTACCGACCCTAAACTTCTCTCCGGAGCAAGTGGCGAGCGTCTGCGAGACGCTGGAGGAGACCGGGGACATCGAGCGGCTGGGTCGCTTTCTATGGTCGCTTCCAGTGGCACCGGGTGCTTGCGAGGCGATCAACAAGCATGAATCCATCCTACGTGCCCGGGCTGTGGTTGCCTTTCACACAGGCAATTTTCGCGATCTCTATCACATTCTGGAGAACCACAAGTTTACCAAGGACTCGCACGGTAAACTACAAGCGATGTGGCTCGAGGCTCACTATCAGGAGGCCGAGAAATTACGCGGGCGTCCCCTAGGACCAGTTGATAAGTACAGGGTGCGAAAGAAGTTTCCCCTGCCCAGAACCATCTGGGACGGTGAGCAGAAGACCCATTGTTTCAAAGAGCGGACGCGGAGTCTGTTACGGGAGTGGTACCTTCAGGACCCCTACCCAAACCCCAGCAAGAAAAGAGAACTGGCTCAAGCCACTGGACTCACTCCTACACAGGTCGGAAATTGGTTTAAAAACCGGAGACAACGAGACAGGGCAGCGGCAGCAAAAAACAGGTCAGTCACGTTATGCATGTTTAACTTTACATGGAAATTTTCGCTTTAAGTGTTTAATCGTTAGTAGTAAATATATATATATATAGATATTTCTAAATGAATTGTTGTGAAATATATGAACACAGGGTAGGAAGTATTGCGGTAAAAACAGAATCAAGTAGATTTAAGAGACGAGGGAGAGAGAAGGACGACATTTTAGTTGTGCCATGTGTAAGATGTTTAGAAAGTCTTAAACAGAATATAAAAGCTAGAAGATAAAACACACCTGTTTTGTTTTATTAACGCGTGAAAAAATGATGCAAATTGAAAAGGTCCCCCTGATTCATCTGTAAAATCTGAAATAGCAAAAATAACATGTAATCAAATGTGTATATGCTTCATAGCAAAGCTATTGTGTTCTACTTTATACAAAATGTACATTTTTTTGTCTTTAACACAAAGTATTCAAATCTAAATTGAACAGTTGTTGCAATTTATAGATACTAGCGATAACAATACAAATATGGATAAAGTGTAAGAAACATGTAGGCTACTTATAGCATTTCTCTGTTGCTATTTTTGGAAAAGTAAAATCCACACTGTCTATTCAAATTAATTACAGAGAGTAGTTTATCAAAACATTCTTTGACAGTTTTACAACATGACATGTAAAAAATAGTTGTAAACCTATTATGCGGACACGTGCATTGAGAAATAAATAATTATTAGGCTACAAATTACTGTAAGGTTTATTGTTTGGTATATTTGACATCTTGCAAACTATTAGGCTAATTGTTTCACTTCCCAGTTTACTTCGTAATTATATTACAGATAACACTATGTCTAGGGAATGAGAAAGCAGGAGAAACTATATACTTTGACTGGTCGAACTGATTTATATTATTTAATGGATAATTCTACAAATTGACTGGATGATTACAGATTGTTAAACAAACAAGAACTATGACATTTTGGTCATTCAGCATACTAAAACTGACATCGTTAACTGATGACACCAAATTCGAACATTTAAACATACAAATGAATACAATAACTAATTGTATTATTACTAGATATCATTAGAAGTCAATCAAATCTCGAGGATAGAATATAAACGTGATAATATTTGGCATGTAGACTTAATCCTGTAGCGGCAATGCTTTATGTAATTGTTTTCCAAAAAAAAAAAATAGCTGTAGCATTCATTTTATCATGTAAGCAAATGTTGTTTTTATATATATATTTTAAATATTTATGTTTTAAAGAACTATGTTATATATAGTCAGTATAGCCTAGCATAATTACGTGAAAATGGAGGCGCTTTTTCAGTGAAAATGGCCTAAGACTTTAATATTCTAATAGCATACCATTCTCTCACTTTTCTGCTATAGGCTCCAGCATCAAGCAATAGGGCAGAATGGCATGCGGTCCCTTTCAGAATCCGGCTGCACCCCACGCAGTTCGGCGGAGTCGCCATCAACTGCGGCTAGTCCAACGACCAGTGTCTCGAGTATGACAGAGCGAGTCGACACGGGCACGTCGATTCTTTCAGTAACGTCAAGTGACTCGGAATGCGACGTATGATACGCAAAAGAGAAATATATACAGGAAAAAGGACCTGAATAAACTTTAATAATTATCGGGGAAGATGAAAAAGGACCAATTGATATTACTATTATAAAAAGAAAAACATAAAAGCACGTCTTTTTTCAAGCGCTTTCAATGGACCCCACACCTTTCCCTCACCCCATCACTTGCATGATATATATATATATAAATATATATATTTTTTTCTTTTTTGTATATGGGGAAATGCCCCACGTTTATTATGTCTACCAGGACCACCGTGAAGAGGGAATTACCAGAAACCGGTGTCCATCGCCTTTTTTTCTGTTTTAGTCCGAGTGACGACGGGCAGCCAGGATGCAATCCTCTTTTCCTTTATGTTCATCAGACAATCATTTGAGTCGTAAGCACCTTTTTACTACACTTCTGTCACTGCCTGTGTGGGGTACTGGTCAAATGTGGAACTGAATTGTTATGACTGTATCAGATTTTTATTTTTATTTCGAGATTTTATATTGAATTATGTATCTATCTTAAATAATGCGATCATTCTCCCTATCTGTAATATATGTGTAGAAATAAGTCTGTATATAATATTGCTATACCCCGTCTCTTTTCTATTCCTGTTCACTTTTCTGACTTGGTGTCCCTACATAAACTATTCGTCAAAACGTAACTATTAAGTGCTCTAGGCGTTTTGTTTATCTGTTTTATGCCATGAAAAGAACGCTAGTGTCCATGAATTATCAGTCGAGATTAATGCAAAAGACAAAATATTGGATATCATCATCGACTGACCAAGTCTATTTCATGTTTCCAGTCCAGCGCTTATAATTCAATGTTACTTTCTTGCGTGTTTCTGTTAATGTATACGTTTCTAAACTGAAAATACAGTATTCAATTTTGTTATAAAACTGCATTATGTGTGTCATTTTCACAAAACAGTTTCTAATTACTATTGAACAACATTCAAACAGTTTTCTCTCCACTTTACTGAGAGCATGATCAGAGAGAAATTCTTCAACAAACACAATTTGTAGTACAGAAACGTTTTAAACATAAAATTCTCGGTGACGGTGAACATTGGTCTTCCTTTTTGTTAATAGCCAGTGGCTAAAGTACACAATACAAAAATTAAGTAAAGGCGCCATTAAATTGACTAATCATGGAGGACTCCTCCCCTGGCCCAGTGTCCCATTGTAGTCAACGAAACGGCGTTTCTTTCAAAATTGAGCTATGCAAGAAGAAAGCTCCCTCTGGGCGAGTAACTCTAACTCGCATGCACAAACAGAAAACCGTACAAAGCACTTGATTTAGACGTTTAGTTAGTTTGCTCCAGATTTTTTACAGCGCACTTTAACAAACACAAACAGTTTATTGATGTAAAATACACCATGGGTAGAGGTTATCCTGTGAATGGGGAATAACTACTTAATAATATAATGTTGAAAGTCTATATAACTTGCAGCTGACTCGTACGTGCGTCTCCGATTTTGCTCACTACTAATTTAGTTACCAAAATAGACGAAAAGCTTGACAAATAACTTTTAATTTGTCGATGTAACCAATACTAAGATATTTGTAACAAGAGGAATAATTATTTTTCATCAGTTCAGACTCCCATGTTTTATAAAAGCAACCATAAACTGATTTGTTTATATCGCTATTTAGTTTGCCCCCTTAAAAACTTTTAACTTTCAGCTCTCACAACCGGCAATGCTAAATAAGGCTGCGTTTATTTCACTTACGTTCATAATTATGTAGGGTGCATTGTGTATGTCTTGTACGTCCTCTGAAGTCTAACTCTCCGCGACAATAAGGAAATAGCCATTGATCCTAATGGCACTTGATTATAAATGCGCTAAATAAAGAAACCTTTGATTTGCATTCATTGGTAGTTGATCGCGAGAGACTACTTTTTACATCTTAAGTTCATCTGCAGTGGACAGATATGGACTATTACTGGCTGATGGAGCTCTCCAATCACTTCACACTGATCTTTATCATTCTATCCTCTCAGACTACATTAATTTATTGGCAGACATTCGTCTCAAATGTGTTTAGGACTGATAAATTGGTTATGAGCAGAGCAGTTTTCTTTTAAACTGTAATATCAATACTGCTATTTGAGAATAAGATAAACAGGTGGTAAACAGCCCGTTAATAATGTGGGTGTAATGGGAAAAAATAATTTACGAGAATCGCTTATATTGCATTATATTGGATTTTAGATCATATAAGACATTGCTAAATAATAATAATAATAATAATAATAATTTGACAGTAACATATTTTGAAATTGAAATTGTGTCACCGTATGACAGACTGCTTTTTTGCAGAGCTGCAAAGAGACTTCTCTCTTTAAGTTTTGTTGTACATAAAGATTCATATGACATATAATTTTACACATTTTAATTTTTTATAATTTTTTACACATAGATTTTTTTTCCTCAGGTGTTATAGAATAAAAGTACGTGACAACGGCAACAATGCATAACATTTTCATACACATTCAGTCCCTAAGCTTGTGTTGTACTATTATCACTGGCGAGGGTGTCAAAAAGGCAGAATATATTTTTTTGTCCTGTTCCCATAACCTTAGTCGCACAGAGACAAATGAATGCAATTGGACCGCAGACGGCAATAAGAAAAGATTGTACAGCCCTGTTTTTTCTCTGATTTCATCGGTTAACTGAACACAACTTTTCTATTCGTGTGTATTCATGCAGTTCTCAATGAGCGTCAGTTCCCTCTGACCCGGATTGAAAGCGTGGAGCCTCGGCATTGCCTGTCAGTGCAACCACTCTTGGCAAGACTGGGCCTTTTCCCTCCCGAAACAGTCCCCTTTTCACAAATAGCGCAGAACAAGGTACGTGAAGCTAGAATCCAAACTGTGAATTAGCAGGCTATCGCGACTGTGGCAAGCTGTGCATTAAGCTGTGCATTTGTCAGAAGATATATAAGACTACGACGGTCGAAACCGCTAAATGGCTAATAAACAACTGAATAAACAAACCAACATACATCATTGAAACGACTATTTCAAATGTAATTTATTTTTATTATACACAATTATGGTAATTTTATTTTATAAAGTACTTCCTACAATGGGGCAAATAAATGTATCCACAAAGTAATTAAAAATGAATGAAGGAAATCAGTAGTTTTAAATAACGTAAAATGCGACAAAAAAACGACTGTAGCTGCTTCTGAAAGAAATGTAGCCTATATTTTAAAAGTTCATTATTAGAACTTCTCATCTGCTTCTCATCTGAAATTTTATGTCACATCATTTCATTAGACCTTTTACACTATACCTGACATAGACTATTGTCAATTCTATAATCTACTAGCCTATCATGATCGGCTACTGGTGTTTTTCCTTTTACCGCCATGGTTCAATGGTGTAATAAAGGCAATGCCTTGACCTGTAAATCTACTTGGCTTTGGAAAGACAGGCACATTCTTTTTTGAAAGACATAGCACACGAATTACCAATGAAGTTCAATTTGTAAAGTCGATTAACAATTACAAATTTCATAAAAATATGTGACTGGATTCATTTTTAAAGGAGTACCGCAAGTGTTGTTCTCGACCCAGCAGCCTGTGATGAGGCGTTCTGGCAAGCAGGATTAAAAACTGTAATTCTATTACAGAGTAATTTAGAGGTCACAAGAGGCTATGATACAGGATCAGCAGTAAGATCAGAGTGTAAGAGCCCGTTTGAAGGTTAATTCGGATGAGATCCTATGAACTGTGGAAAAACCAGAAATATCCAGATTTTGTTTCACCACAACACAAAGTTCCAGAAGTCTGAAAACCAAAGTCTCTCCCGAAACCTCCCACATGTGGATGGGAGATGAGACAGGCGTCTCTTACAGATACTGGATACAACATCTACACCTGCGTTCACGTTCCAACAAAAAATTAAAACAACTAACCCGATATCAGTAGCCTACCACACATGACAAAAAATAAAATAAAAATAATAATAACATAAACAAAAAAATCCTTCTGTAATTTCGCGTATTGTCATCACTATTGCAATAAGAACATTAGTTGAACAACATCAATTAGCCAATAATAATAATAATAATAATAATAACCAATGCGGACTTAAACCATAATCTAACAAATTCGATGTGTGATTCGATGAAGAAGGGTAAATTATATAAAAAAAAAGCTATGATGTGCACATAAACAAAAGCGATTGGATATGACAAATACAAATTAGATATCTTAAATAACAAAAAGAAGAAGAATGTGACTCTATGTTGACTAGTTGCCCAGTAGACATCATGAAAGATCTATTTTGGAGAAAAAGAGGAGACAGGAAGAGAGACATTTTGGTCTCATATTTTATATATCTAAACAATGTGCTCAGCTCCAAGAACCGTGCCCTGCCCCAGCTCTTCGCGCTCCCGTGCTCTACTGGCCCGCCTCGACTCTGCCTCCTCAATTAGCGCCGCTCCTACTGGAGCCCCGCTGCGCGCCAGAGCTCGACCTCACAGCCTCCAATAGTCCTAACCGCCTCCTACGGCGATTCCGCTCAACAATCATGAAACCATTTAGCAATTGACTCATTCTGTAAATAATCTTTGACGCACTAACAAAGACGCCATTCGAGAGGAGTGTATTAGCATGAAAGCATTTAAACAGATGTCATGTTAGCTGCTGGTGTCTTGGTTGCACATCATTTAGATGAACTACAACTGGCGTTTTTTTTCACCCACAGTCATACTCCAGAGGATAAAAAACAAATATACTAAAATATTTCTTTTTACTATAGCCTAAAATCTACTGAACTAAATTGTAATATCCACGACTAATTTACAGACACTTGCCTTGCTAAAAAGCCAACTAAATTCATACGTTGAAGAATTCCAGAGAGGAGGGATTTATGTAACAGACCTTTAAAGGTAGGCCTATATCAGTATATCAGAATATTGTTGAACTTATAAATATATTTGTTTAGATTTTATTTTAAAAATTCTTTGAGGAAAATATAAAATATTTGTTAATATAAAGTTAAAAACATACATTTATATAATTGCATACTTTCAAAACGTCCGAGTTTAAAGTGTTGCATAGCCTACTTATCTGAATCATAAAAGCAAAACATGCCTTTCACCTCTGCTTTAAACAGTAGAATGGATTACACATAAAATGTGTGAATGCAGTCACAGACCAGGTACAATCTCAACCGTGTTCAAGTGGACGAAAGCGCTTCTCGTATGAACTCGTTGATCTCGTAGGGGAGTTACGCCATCTTGTGGAGAACGGTTGGAAGCGCTCATGTAGCTCGCGTCTTCAAGCCGTGATGAAAGATATTTAAAAGGTACATTGTGTCCAGTTCACACGAACATAAAATTGCGACTAAAAGATAATGGAAAAATCTACAAAATATATTTAATCTTTAGATCAGTTATTGAAAAAAATACATGTATAAAAACACTTTTTTTGTTTTAATTAAGGTGTTCAACATGTTGAGCTTTGGGTCGTGCCACTTCATGCCCATCAAGGGGCGATGACGCTGAGCAAGCGCACTGCGAACACATCAATAATTAATAATTTGTATGTCAAATGATGTTTAAACACTGAGCTGGATTTCCATTCGTGCTAGATCACAGAGTTAGACAGCTCGGAATGTAATGCAATCCCGGCTCCCTTGTTAATTTTTCACCACTGATACCCAGACATTTTGAGGACTTCATGTAAAAACCTAATAGCCTTCGCTGGAGCGCAGTCTTTCTAAGTTAAACTACAGGATACGTTTTGACGAACCACTCTGATAATGGACAGTAAAACCTACCTATAGGACCTTTCTTGGATTAAAGGTTGTGCTTAAATGATCGCATGACCGCTTACCTCGTTGCCTTTCAATTTTCAGTGACACTATTTAAAAAAAAAATTAACAAGGGACCTTATACACCGTTCACATTATACTTTCAGTTAGTCACTTATGCCACCTATTGGCCAAACGTGCGAATTAAACATTCAAAAAGAAATACACATCCAGCTAAGGGTATTGCTGGGTATCAACTTTTAATTGACTAATTTTAATCAATGCAAATTAAATTTTATATTAGGCTACAGATAATATAATCTGTCTATAATGTCTTTAGCCTACATGTAAAAGCACCACTTATGCCTCTTTGCCCCATTACCCATTATGCATGTGGCTTGTTAAATAAAACATCAGTGACTTAGGCCAACATCACAGATCCTTCTCCTTGTTTTTAATATGTAGGCTATGATTATTCATACACTTGAGTTAGGACTATTACAGTATGCCTATGTTTGGGTTAAAATTAAAAACAAATAAGACCTCGATCATGTTATTATCCACTGGTAGCTAGGCCATCTTAACTTGCTTTGGTACGTGGCTGCAAAAAACTCTGGACCACCATCCTGCAGATTTTAGTTCCATCCCTGCTTTAACACATCTGCCTGTAATTTTCTTGAAAACCTGTAATTGATTGCCATATGTATATGCTTATGACTGACAAAGAGAAGGATCGAGGTTCACAGTGTTGCCAGTACTGTGGACTGAACCAGCGTGCAGTTACACAATGAGGAGTCAGTGAGTGTGTGTGTGTGTGTGTGTGTGTGTGTGTGTGTGTGTGCACCTGGTATTTATCACGATGTGGGGACCATTTCAGGGGTGGACAAAATTAGTCAGAGCTTGAAATGGATATTCATATTTACAGCTAAAGCTTCATATTACGGGTACGGGTAGCAACTTTAAATACTTACACTATTCACCATTATAGGGCTGTCATACCAATTCAAAACAAAATCAGTATAAAATCCATCTTATCATTAAAATGAATTCAAATGGCAACTACAGTCACACAAAAAACAACATAAATGTAGGGTAAAATGAAATTACACTATTATATATTAAACTAAAACCACCAGTAGGTAGCGGCAAGTCTCAATAACTTAAGCCCTATTCGGACGGTAATTCTTTCTGGACGTCTGTAAAAATACTTAACTTACATATCACCTAAGTGATAAAACTCATGGATTCGGATAGCGATTTATTTACAGCGGAGAAGCGAGTTCTGTGATCCTACGAACCGGGGAATGCGCTGCTCACGTGGCCAGTCACATGATTGTCTGCTATAAATAAAATTAATTTTATTTGCATATTTATTCTTATTATTGTGTAAAGTGTATTAAACATACTTATTGTTATGTAAAAGGTACTTCTTGTTATGTATTCTTATTATTGCAAACATATTTTATAACATATAATCCTATTTATTATTTAATTAGGCTATCTTCTGTTTAAAAATAGGAAAATAGATGGGGTATTGATGTATATATTTATATGCTATATAGTCAGTGGTGTAGAGCAGGTCTTCTTGCATTAGCCAAAATCATGACAGTCCACCACAGGAATAGCTAATCCAATCGCACATGAATAAATTAAAATATTCCCTAGAACACCCAGTAAGGACATTGAGGCTTCCTTTGAAATATGAATATGTCCCACACCCCAGTCAGAGAGGATGCCGATAGACAGTGACAGAAATGCCACCTGTTCATGCGCAAGAGCATGTTAGGGGAGGCGCACAGTGGTAAAATAATAATTACTTATTGGTTATTAATTTGGATCAGTACATTATAATGCAAATAATACCTTAAATAAATTAAGAGTATACCCACTTATGCAGGCACCACTACACCACTGGATATACAGGTGCAGCTCAAAAAATTAGAATATCGTGAAAAAGTTCGTTTTTTTATTGTAACATATTTAAAAAAATTAAACATTCATATATTCTAGATTCATTACATGTAAAGTAAAACATTTCAAATGTGTGTGTTTTCTTTTTTAAGAATTAGAGTGTACAGCTCATGACAACCAAAAATCCAGTATCTCAAAATATTAGAATATTTACATTTGAGTTTCATTAAATGACCAGCCCTACAGTATAAATTCCGGGTATCTCTTGTTCTTTGAAACCACACTAATGGGGAAGACTGCTGGCTTGGCAATGGTCCAGGGGACAATCATTGACACCCTCCACAAAGAGAGTAAGTCACAGAAGGTCATTACTGAATGGGGTTGCTGTTTATAGAGTGATGTATCAAAGCATATTAAATGTAAAGTTGACTGGAAGGAAGAAATTGGATAGGCAAAGGTGCACAAGCAACAGGGATGACCGCAAACTTGAGAATACTGTCAAGTAAAGCTGGAGTAAGCGCATCAAGAGTCACCACACTCAGGCATCTTCAGGAAAAGGACTACCAAGCTACTTCTGAAACAGAAACAACATCAGACGCATCTTACCTGGGCTAAGGAGGAAAAGAACAGGACTGTTGCTCAGTGGTCCAAAGTCCCCTTTTCAGATAAAAGTAAATTTTGCATTTTATGTTGAAATCATGGTCCTAGAGTCTGAAGGAAGACTGGAGAGACACAGAATCCAAGCTGCTTGAAGTCCAGTGTGAAGTTTCTAAAGTCAGTAATGATTTGGGGTGCCATGACGTCTGCTGGTGTTGGTCCATTGTGTTTTATCAAGTGCAAAGTCAATGCAGCCATCTACCATGAGGTTTTGGAGCACTTTACGCTTCCATCTGCTGACAAGCTTTATGGAGGTGCTGATTTCCTTTTCCAACAACCACTTGCAAGTGGTTTGCTGACCTTGATATTACTGTGCTTTATTGGCCAGCCAACATGCCTGACTTGAACCCCATTGAGAATCTATGGGACATTTTCAAGAGAAAGATGAGAAACAGTCGTTTCAACAATATACAGACAATCTGAAGGCTCAATAGTGCCTCACCAGTGCCATAGGCTGATCACTTCCATGCCACACTTCACTGATGCTGTAATCTGTGCTAGAAAAAACAGTGGGTAATTCGGCCGTGAGAGAAAAACATTGGCATTCTGGATTCAAACGGCAATTAAATAACTGACTACCCCCTGTAAATGGTGAAAATCACTTACGTCCCCATGAGAAACGATTACCGTCCGAATAGGGCTATAGAATCTTTTATTCAACCAATTCTTTCAAACCCACTGAATCATTCATAAAGGAAGTGGTCTTTATGAATGTGTCACTGAATTATTTACTCATTTGTTTAAAGATCACGCTGTGTTGTTGGTAGACATTTTGTTTGCAACTATGTTTGTTGGCAAATAGAGCAAAAACTGTCAAAAATGTAAACAATGTTGTGTCTTAAACATTTTCAGTTAATATAATAAACTTGTTTACTGAACTGTTAATAAATAATCAAATTTGCAATCGTGCTGAAATTCAGAAGAACAGCAATTTGCTGGTGTGACGGGGCGGGGCTAGGGCTGGGTTAAATGGTTTGAAGCCCCGAATGTTTTTGGCTATGTTCACACTGTCAGTTTTTGGGATTAACAACCGCTTTTACTTACAGGTGGGAATCTCGAAATGTCCCGTTTACACAGCAGCTTAATGCGTCTCGAATACTGTCTGTATAAACATGCAATGGCAGTCAAGCCCTTTATTCCTTGCCAGTAGGCCTAACCATAGCGACAACCAAAGTAATATCAAAGATGACGACGTCCATAAAACTGAAAGTTTTATTACTTTCTGACACGACAAAAGTCCAATCAAGCCACAAGTTCATTTATCAAACCTTCATTAACCGACAGCAGCCTTTTAATTTGGGTGAAGAGAGGAGCATTTGAGTTGCGCACAAACGGACGAAAGCAGCTCTGGTGGAGACTGGATATAAAACTTTCATGTGATACACAGCTCATTTCTCTATCACTGTAAGTTACCGTAACCACACATGAAAGCATGCAACACACGGTAGATGCACGTTTGTGCGGCAGAGCGGCTCCCTCACACTGAATGACGTGACGGACAACTAGAGAATGCGGTTGTGAGTTTGGTTATACGATGCCACACCCGTAATCCGTACTGTGTGTGAACATAACCGTATTAAGGACTCAAATACAGGACTCAGTGGTGTAGTCGTACCTGGAGAAGAGGGTATACACTTCATTCCCCCAACCCCTCACCCCCTGTGACTCACCACGATTTCTGATGAAATCGGTTGGGTTTTCTTTGTATTAGAGCTGTTTTGAACGTACTATTTGAACGCATTTGTTTGGACTGAACAGTTTACAGGAGTTTACCAGTTTAGGACATTTTTTGATTGAAAAAACTACTTCTTTTATTTGTAAGGTATTGATTCGTTATTATGTACTGATTCAAATAGTAATCAAGAATATTTTTTTAACACTCTGCGCACCTCCCCTGACATGCTCTTGCGTATGAACAGGCAGCATTTGGGGTGTGGGGGACGGAGCGGGCGCAATCATCAAACACATTTCAAAGCAAGCCGGCACCACGGTCCTGACCGCAACATCACTGTCTTTACTGGGTGTTTTTAGCGAATATTTGCATTTATTCACATATGACTGGATGTGGTGGACTGTCATGGTTTTGGCTAATGCAGGACACTACTGAATAATATGCATCAGAGGGGATTAGAAGTAGGTATATACAAAGCCGTACACCCTCCACTGCACCACTGACAGGACTGACAACTGTATTCTGCTGCTGTGTAAACGTTGCCATTCACTCCTGACAAGATCCGCCCACTGAGGCTTTTACTTCATAGCGACATGTAAACTGGCCACCTGTCGATAAAATGCTACAGCAGCCTCTTCAGGTATTCATAACACACTAATATTTATCAAATTAGGTTAATTCTTACTGAGCACTGAGAAGATAATCATAGAATTATAAGCAGTCTTGAAGACTCTTATTAAGACTCTTATTAATTTTAGTTTTATATTTAAAAGTATCATTTAATTTTTTTCTATTTTATATTTCAATATTCCAGGTTTTAATTTAAAACAGGGATGGGCAATTGTTATTTATACAATATGTAATTGTTAGTTTTCACGTGACGTCACAAGCTTATAGGAACGCCACCTGGAGGGCAAACGCTTTCCTCAAACTGACCGCCAGTTATTTTTATGCAGTTTGCATGAAGTAGTAATGTAGTAAAACGCAGATGTAAAAAGGAAAAATACAGTAAACACCTTATTGATTATGTATATTTTGTACAGGCAAGCAAATGAACCTGGAATAAAAACGCAATGTGCAAAGTAAACGGCTTCCCATAGAAAACCATTGTAAGAAAAAAAAACTAAACCATTAAGCGGATTGCGTTCATATTCCGACCTTATCTGCTTGCCTGTGTAAACTATGAATCATTAATATAGTAATTAATGAATTTGATCTTTTAATAGTACTGTTTAAGTGCTTTTACAACGTTTTGTCTGTTTAATGATTTAAATATAGCTAGACACTGTTTTTCCCCACACATCATTTTATGCATTTACATGCCTGCTGAAGATGAACCATCGTAAATGGTGTAGGTTTTAGCAAATTCTTGTAAAATGTCTTATGACCAACCGAGGATTAAGTTTAAGGGTGGATTCTTGCTTATTTTGTCTTACAAAAACCGTATTTATACGAAATCGCCGACTTTGTTCTGATTTGTCTGTTTTAAAGAAAGTGTATTATTATTTATATAAAAGTATATAAATTTGCCTAATATCCATGTTTTCTGTCAGTGTTAACAGGTAAGGTTTTAACAACAGCAATTTTTGTGAAACTATATCATAATCAAATCAATTATACAGGCTGTTTGTATATAATTTTACGTTTTAGTGTGGGAGGGACAGTACACATTTAGCTGAACCTCTTTATGTTAACGTAATACTGCTTTATATATACCGCACATTATACTTTATATTGTTTTGTATACAGTGCTTAACACATTCATTAGACCACCTGTCATAATAGAGAGAAAGACGAATATTTTAGTAATCTGTCAAAAACTTAGGCTAAAAATGTATTGTAGCCTAATTTATTAGGTAAATAAAAAAACTGAAACAACTAAATAGTCTTTATCAACACATAATAACCAAAACACATACAGGACCCCTTGCAGTACCGCTGTTGACCCTCTAGATGTCGCGAACACCTCGTTAAAATCACTGCTGTGGTTTTATTTTTCAGGTCTCTTTGAAGAAAACATTAAAGGTGACTAGGGTGATTGATATTAAACTGTGATGAACAATGAAAGTCGAAATCTTTAATAAATTACACTGTGTTTTATAAATTTTATAAAAAAATTTTTTTCCACATTTCAGTAAAGTGAAATCAAAATGTATTTTCAATAAGCTTTGAAGCCAAAGAAAACAAAACAGTAAACACAAAAGGCATATAAAGATATAAGAGGTTGTGAAGGTGCAAAACAGAAGTGTTCCTAAAGCAGCAGATCCTTACGTAACAACATGTCAGTACTGTTACCTCATTAAAGAATCAAGAAGCTCATGATGAAAAGTAGATCAGTGTAAACTTTATAAAAAAAAAACTTTTTGTTGGTTTGTAGATTTAAGTAAATATCTATTTATATTGAATATCTATATCTAATACAACATCTTTCTATCCTTTATTTTGTAATTTATATTTATACTTGAAGATCTTATCTGTACAGTGTGCAGTGCAGGTCACCCATCCTACCCTTTGTGATCAAGCTCCAGTAGGGTAGACTGACTGTACCACTTTTTGTCATGTCATATTTCAATAGCCTGGTATTATATGCTTTCTTATAATGTCAGATTAGTTCAAAGACATTCTGAAGTACGGTGAAGTTTGTTTAGCCTTCTTTTTTTTAAGAACGGACTCAACTTTTTACATTTTCATTGAAGGTTTCAGACTGTTCACATTCTGACAATAGACAATAGGTCTGCTTGGGTTATTTGATGGCCAGTCCCTCTCTCCATGCCCAATAGTTATTCCAGTGAATAAAAAGAAAAAGAAGTCTTATCTTCCCTCTTCCCTCACAGTATTTTTCTTTGTATATAGTAGTTGTAGAATAATACATATTTTATATTTCTTTTATATTCAAACTTTTTGTTTTATATGTGTCATTATGGGATAATCATGGGATAACTCTTAATTGTAAAATACATGAAAAAAAAAATAAATACTCTTTTTGCTGTGATGTAAACCTGAATGAGCTATGTTTCAGATATTCAGTCAACAACCTTTCTGCAACTACTCATTCATACACTAGAGGGCGTCAATGGCCTAGATCGCTGCAATAAAAGTTTAATTCATGCTTTGCTGTGCAACCGTCACTTTTACTTTCAATGTTGTTTGGAGATTGTAGCAAATCAAACCACTCAACACGTTATCTTAGCTAATTATATAGAGACATTCATTGACGTATTATATACGTTGTTTTATATAGCCTACAGTTAGTCTAATTAGCTTCTTTTCTTACATTCAGCTTTAGCTGTATTGTTAGATATAACTTAACAATAACAGAAAACGTTGTGCATTTTAACAAATTTGTTAATTTACTTTTTATATTATATAAATTTTATTTAACGTTTTTTTAAAATGAGAGTGTCCTAAAATGAGGCTTTAGGAAATTTGTCAGATTTAGTTCATTTCTGGTTAAAAATAAATACATATTTGGTTAAGTAGGCATACACACAAACACACGTTGGTATATGTGGTTTACGCGGAACGCTTTTTATACTGTACAAACTGTATTTTCTATCCCCTTACCCATTCCTCCACCTCTTCAAAGAAAACTTCCTGCATGTTTAATTTTCAATAATAATAATAATAATAATAATAATAATAATAATAATAATAAGCCATTTGATTTACGAGGACACAGGGTGTTTCACGTTGTAATAAACGCCTTTGTGTCCTCATAAACTAGCCTATATAAACCTGTAATCTTTTCCATTGTATCGCAAGGCCATTTTGTGTCTGGCCATTTAGCAAACACCTATGATTCATGAACAGCCTGGTTTTGAAACCTCATCAGTTCCTAGGACGCAACACATAAAGTTGTTTAAAACCGTTTAGGCCTACTTAACTAAAGGCATAAATCACGTGCAATTTCTGCTTTAGAAGCTTAGTTCTCCATTTATATGCGTTATGCGGAATGCAATGAATTAAACTAAGTTATGTTTTGTTCTCAAAAGTCAGAAATTTGTGCGCAGCCTCCGAATAAATATTAAAAGTATAGTACTCAACGAGAATTTCCTATGGATTAAATAGAGGATTAAATAGAGCATTAGTAGAGGAAACCAGGAACGCGTCTTTGCGTCACAACACCTAGAAAAGCTTACCTTTGTTACCATTACTGGCGCTCATTCTCCTTGATCCAAATGTTAGTAATGATCATACATCATTTATTGCCTAAATTTCGCCGACTTGACAGTTGCCCTGCATTTCCGACGAATGTATGATAGGATTACGCTGGATACGGAATTTCATAATGTGTTAACTCTTCGTTAGTCTGTCTGTTAAAATCAATTCGCTTTTAATGAAATATAGTAGTCTACTGATCCTACGTCGTTTAACGTCACTAAGCAAAGTTAAGTTAAAAGTAATGATTAACACGAAAATGAATAGCTATTTTTAGAATATAGCCTACACACACACACACACACACACACACAGAGAGAGAGAGAGAAGAAACCTATACATCGGAGCCTGATAATTTTTTTTTTTTTTTTTTTAAGAGACGTCAGATAGATTTAGAGGTTTTTGCATCTCTCTCTATATAAATTATTTTTATTTAAAAACGTTATTATACGAGAGAGCTGTACCCCGTAGAAAGACATGAAAAATAATTTTGTAATATCTACATTTTTGTCATGATAATGCGATTCAATTATTGTATCATTATTGATTCATGAATTTCTATGGCTGTATCATTCATTTATGCAGTACGGGAGTCACGAAGCTATACGTGCTAAAGCGTGAATTATGTAGCATTTGTATCATTGTTGGTTTATTTATGTTTATTCCTATTTATTCATGCATAGACTAAGGGCGTCATGAATCTTTAGCTATCCAGTTCTTGTATTCAGGTTACCAGAGATGAATATTGCTCAGGTTACTGAAGTTCAAAATGTTGTCCGAATAATACAGATCGGAATGTAATCTAAACACATAGCTGTATGTTTAAAGTCGGTGGTGAATATTTTAAGGTTTAGTCTTTCCAAACAATTGTACTTTAATTAATTGTCTTGAGTCAAGTTCAAAACAATTACTTTTTAACTATTAAAAAAAAAAAAAAAAATGTAAATTAAAAAAAAAAGTTTTTAAGCTTTCTAAAATAAAGTTGTTTTAAAGTTAAAAACAACAAAGGAAATCGTTTTCAGTCTTTTACAAATGTAAAGCTTATAACCAATACGCATGATTTTCTGCCTCAACATTATCTGTCTCAATATTATATGTAATAAACTTTTTTGTTTGTTTGTTTGTTTTGTTTTCTCCACAAGACTGGACTATTTTGACAGAACAAAAATGCAGCTCTGTGGAAAAGTCAGTGCAAAAAAACTGTTGCATTTGCAGTTTAAAAAACAAGTAATAGATAGCAGCAATGAGAGAGGTAGTGAAGGAGGCTGGTGATGGAATGCAACTAACGCAAAATTGCAAGACTGTTAAACGTCATCTCCTCATAAACAAGCTTTCCAGCATTAACTCAGCGTATAAGATTGCATTTATAGCATATTAGCCTCACTACTGAGAGAGCTTTTCTTTACATCTTTTGCCCGAAGTTTTTACGACCTGTCCGCCTCTCTTACAACATACATACACCCAGTAACGTACACAGCGTTTGTTAAGTTCCAAAAAGGACACAAACAACATTAATCTATTGTATTTAATTCTCTTGGGATACAAACCTTGTTTTAAATCTAGAACAACAAACTTGGTGTCACGTAGGTTAATAGGCCTTTTTCAAAATAAGTGCTACCATCTTGTTTGAAAGAAGAAATAATTTTGCGTGTGAACACAGGGCTGTTAAAACTAATGTGATCCACCGTATACTAAAGTAAAAGTTAAGTATAGGCTACCAGATCAAATACTATAAACGTGTAGATGTATGAAAGTAAAATACTAACCCTGTGTAAAAGAATGTGCAGCAATATAAGAAAAATAACATCAGCTTCTTTTGGATAAGTGTGAACAGATTTGCCTATAACTGGTTATTTTAGGTATACAGACCTCCGAAGAACAGGTTAGTGTACATACTGAACATACTTAATGTAGAGCAGTTCGAGTCGCAGCATTTTTAGTAAAAGAAAAGAAGTTTCTTGAATCCATTTTTCATAAACATTTTGAAGTAGGCTACGTCCATTCTTTAAACTGTAAAATGGGAGGACTCACACACACACACACACACACACACACACACTCACAAACTGCAACTAGAGGTCCCACTACCTAATCTTTACTAAGAATAAAATAAAAAGAAAAAACTAATTAGTAAAATATTTTTTAAAACAAAAACAATTTAAAAAAATAATCACAATTATTATTCTGTTAGTTATAAATAATAGGCCTAATAACAGTAATGAAATCCGTGTCCTAGCCCGAATAAAATTAACTCATTGCGCTGAGAATGAATTACATCATTCTGGTAGATGTAAGTAGGCCTAATGCTGTGCTCGAGCACTGTATGGCATTTTAATATTTATTTGTGGATAGGCCTACTATGGAGCACAGTGAATATCAGGTCAATTACAAAAAAACGCACGACAGATGCACTGTAAAGTTTCTGAACATTTAAAATAAAATAAAAAACACTGGCATCGCTTGTGTTTGTGGACGAAATGTATATAAATATAAATATATATTTCTGTTTTAAGTGCTAGTACTGTCAGTGCAGTGTCAAATAATTTAAAACATGGACCATATCATGAACTGTTATAAATACTAAAGTTTATAATTTCTAGAAGCTTAATTTTTGATTGAATCAAAGATCATATGTTCACTGCAGTGTAGAACAATTTTTCGGTACCACCACGTGACTGTGCGTGTTATTTTAGTAAACAGAGTCTCCTACGATCAATTCAGGACACCTGCTGAATAAACCATTCCATAGCACAACAAAACCATTCAAACGTTTTCTTTGCTCTGTAAATGCATCTTATTTTATTGTTAAGGGTATATGAAACTATGAGTTTGGAGTTTGTTTATTGATCCCAAAGGTTACATGCAGTCGCTTTCCAAAAGTAAAATACAAATGAAAATGAAGAGATGCCCCATAGTCCTTCAAAAATTCCGTGTTGATATTAAAACATTGCATTAAACGAAATACCATTAAAATCACACGACTTATGGCCTTTTTAAAGAATAAATGTAAACAAACGGAATATGCGACTGAAAAGTCCTGGGTCAATTGCAATCTAAAATAATAACGATATCAAATAATGTTGATATCAACAATTAAGACGTTTATTAGCATGTTTATTAACAATAGATCATGGCATTACATTCTAGAAAAATACCTCTATCAAGGCCCTCCATATCAGCTTTGCGAGTAGGTCAGCCGACAAACATCCACAACTCTCTTTATCCATTCCATGTCTCGTTTGTTTTTGTTTTATACGTGTCTGGAGATGTTTTACTCTAAACGTTCATGTACAAGCGTCCTTTAGAAAGGGTCCACATGTTTAAGAGCCAAGGTCGACCAAGTTTGATGACATAGGGTTCAGTATAGTGTCGTGTAATGAATGATGGTGATGCACGGAATCTGCACTAGGCACTGGGATGGCGCTGGGACCGGGTGGAGGTGCGAGGCCGTGAAGGGACTGAAGCCCGGAGTTTGACGTGAGCAGCAAGGCCGGGCTTGACGAGGTGTGATCTGGGGTACCAGACGGCGTTTTGTCGTCGTCCGAGCTTCCTAAAATAGTCTTATTTCCATTCATGGAAGACGTTAATGGGTTGTGACTGTTTGTGTTCGAGTTCTCATTATTCTCCCTGTGAAAATGATAATTTAGAGTTAGGGTTAGAGCAACATCCGACAACTTTTGTATTCAAAATTATTAGTGGGCTATAATTAAAATGTACTCATCTGCTGTAAAACCATGTCTGACATTACAGGAACAACTAATACACTAAACAACTAAATAAACAAACATACATACTGACATATAAAACACATCTTCTTCTGCCAATAATAATAATAATAATAAATAACAAAACAACAAAACTACTACTATTACTACTAATAACAATGTCATTTGAATATTATTCGTGTTTTTTAAGGGTTGGCTGTAATACATAACGTTAACAATTTAAAATTATTTACAACATTACTTTGATTAGGTTATCATTTGAAGACAAAGGGTTGGTTCTGTAGGTGTTAATGTTTATATTATAAATACTTTGTTAGAACATACTAAAATCGAAAATCGAAATTTAAAAATGAAATTAAATAAAACAATTATGTCTGCACCCATGAATTAGACTAACAGACGTAACATACATACAAGGCATAAATAGCTATCAACGGTGTGTGTACATTTGTGTCTGTCTCAATCATTTGTCCTATTGCACTTCTTAATTCGTGCCAATATTAATAATTTATCTTAAAGAACGTTCAAGTATATTAGTGAGCTCGAACGCAGGAAACATGTTTTATGTGGGCCCTAATTGTGAACATGGTTTGAAAATAAATCGCCTGGGTTAGAAAAAGTGTCAACTCCTGATTCATCTAAATTCTCAATCACAACATGTCAAGTAAAGGTTCTTTCATAAAGTATTAATTAAGTATCGGGAAACGTACGAGCTAGTTTAATGGTTTACACTGTGGTTTCAACTTGACTACCTCGCCCGCGGGTGAAACAAGACACCCGTTTAAGGAGTATGCAACTGCACACATTCTAAACAAGAATATACGTACATATAACTTTTAGAACTCAAAAAACGTTCCTGTTAATTATCACTGGGATATTTCCTCTAAAGTTATATTACATTATATTACACCATAACACGCTTTATGACATTTTTTTAGAAATTATGACATTTCTGGCCATCCAAAGTTATTTTACGTAAGTTTTCTTTTAAGATGGTTATACTGACCGCTGACTTAATGCACACTACACGGCGTGAATGAATGCATTCCATGTAAAGAAAGTGTTCTAATTACTTTTAAACGCGTAATCGAAACAATTTGTAAGCTACAGACTAGTTACTAGACCCGTACCTTTCCTTAGCCTCCGCTGCTCGGTCGCGTTGACGTCTGTTTTTGAACCAGTTACTGACTTGTGTTGTCGTTAGCCCCGTTGCCTCTGCTAGTTCTCTCTTCTCCCGCGGGGAAGGGTATGGGTTATGGGTGTACCATTCCCGCAGCACGCTCCTGCTCTTTTCTTTAAAGCAGTAACTTGTCTCCTCGCCGTCCCAAATGGAGCGGGGTAGCGGAAACTTTCTTCGGACGCGGTACTTCCCAACAGCCCCAAGAGGGCGGCCCCGGAGCTTCTCAGCCTCGATATAATGCGCTTTGAGCCACAGCTGCTGCAACTTCGGATGGTTGTGCGGAGAGAACTGGTGGCTCTCGAGAATCTTATAAAGCTCTCTGAAATTTCCCCGATGAAAAGCGACCACAGCTTTTGCTTTGAGCACACTCTCGTTCTTGTGGAGATGTTCGCAAGCCGGCAGAGACCACAAGAAGCGCCCGAGACGTTCAATGTTTCCACCCTGCTGAAGGACCTCGCAGACGCACGCCACTTGCTCTTGCGTAAAGCCGAATGTTGGAAGCATAGACATGGTTTGTCACGAATAAACGTTCACTTTTCGTACTTGTGTCTGTTTTGACGATGACAGTGACAGTTCTTCAACAGATTTTAACGTAAACCCTTGGGAGACAGAAATTTTGAACGACTTCTTGTAGACGAAATCAAATCCCACTCCAGGCGTAGAGAGGCACAAAACTTTAGATCCGTTCAAGCAAGCATAATACACCGTATATCCATCTAAAGCACACGAGAGAAAGTTGTTCCTCCTGCGCGAGTCTCTCGCCACCTCTTCTATGTCGTTTCAGCATAACGCACTCCCGAAGAAGGACCTCGCTCTCTTGTTTTAATAATATTATTCTAAGCTGGCAAGAAAAGCGATTATGTGAACTGTGATTGGTTGGTTATCTGACCCGGGGATGATGAGGATAAGACAATAGTTTTAGTCAAATTATTTGCCATGGTTACGCTGTCATTCAAGGTAACCCGATATGCTTTGAGGTGGCTCCTTGGGCTGGCCGACTGATTATTCCCTTCATTTAGAGCCCGCCCACCGACATCGAAATATAGCCTCGACTTTCCCTGTATATTAAATTTTTGCCCGGCGTTTGACAGACACTTCTAGCAACCAAAGAGCGCTGATCTTTGAGGTAGTGAGGTAGCAGCAGTTGAGGCGAAAGCGCCAGAGCAAGACTGCGCACCAGACGCTCTCCAAACCAAGGAGTCGGAGTGTGAGTGACCATAAGCAGACAATCCACCCTGCAAACCTTCCACTTTGTAACATGTTGATCACATCAAAACTATTTAGGCGTTTGGGAAACCAGACGCAGAAACCACACACACGGTCTCTCTAATTCTTCTGCAGCACGTTATTATTACTGCTATCAAATGCAATAAAATAAAATCACAATTTGACACAAACATGTTTTTGCATGCACATTCAATCTGTATTTTATTTTCCTGTTCAATTCAGGATTTATTTAAACGGACCAGTTGTGCTGTGTTATGCATTATTTAGCAGTTGTTGAGGATAAACAAGGGGGTATGTTTCTCCAAGTGCACACGCGTGAAAGCCAGGCATTATGGACTGGAGTGGAACAGGGTTGGAGGGCGTTTTTAAGTAGTATAGAGCGGGTTTCAAGGATACACGTTAGAAAGAACAGCAAATTGCTATTATACCACAAAGGGACACGAAACACTGCGTGGGACGTTCGTACCGGTAAGACAACTCAGATTCATTACAAATGCTGTTGACAAAAGTTAATCGAAGTCATAACAGTACATCCTTTTACTAAGTTTTACGTTAACCCGTATGTTAGAGTATATATTCCGAACCAAAGCTACAGAACGTTTCGTTGTTCCTGAAAGTTAACAATGTAAAACACCGCACGTATATACAAGTGAGAGAGCCGCGAGAGGCGCATCTTTTAATTATGCCTATTACGCACACCATTATTGGCATGTCATCAGTCAGTGTCTGTATAGTCTGAACTTTAACTCACCATGTAGTGGCACAGAAAACAAAGTTCTGCTTTAATCAGGAACACTCTCTGATTTCAACTGACTGGTACTGAGGCCACAAGAAAGTTCAGCAAAGCGCATCTTACATGAAATAAAAAAAAAACTGACGGTGTCGAGACATGCCAACCTTGTCATAAAGAAGAGGGAAAATTGCTTAGTTTAAAGTCTAGTGTCTTTGCAGTTTTAGATATCCGTTCTGCACTGCTGCAGTAAAGGCCTGTGATGTGGCTTGTTAGTTAAAGAAGACTTCAGAACCTGCATAGCATATTATTCAAAACACGTCAAAGCATGTAACATTCTCTGAGGTTAATATTATGGAAATATTACAATGCCAAATTTCCTATATGGCCCTTTAACAGATAATTTTGCATAATATAGTCGACTAAAGTGCACTGGGTCGCTTACCTGTGTAAATATACTTATATGTAAGTTCTGACAAATAAATGATAACAATGTATTTTTGAATAGACATTTTTGTGTTCTATTGATGAAATCTAGCATCTATTGAATTACAATCAATATGTCAATATATTAATATTTTACATCAACAATAATTATTATAATTGTTATTGTTATTATTATTACTACACAAACCATAAAATATATAATTAGCCACACAATTAACATAAGCGAAAGAATCCTAAAATTATACTGTACATGCTGAATTTAACGCAGTTTAATGACTTTTGTTTATTTTGTGATAAGTAAGTAAATAAATAATAAGTAAAGTAATAAAAGCTGAGCTATTTATGCCAACCTCTGATACGGCCACTGTCCTTGGAAATGTGGAAATTATATGGCGCCTAAAGTTGCACTTTGCCGCGAGTAAACGTTTCACGTTACTTTGATCTCATTACTTGATAATCATTGTGGATCATCCTTTTGAAACGTAAACTATACAAATATCTAATTCTCAGGACTGGTGATGACAGCGAATGCAAGACTATTGATCTAATTAATGCTGATTTACATAATATGATGTGAGCTTATAGTGAGGTTATTCTTTGATCGTTACATATCGACAAATATTTTCCATTTGTGACACTGATGAAACCTTAACAATGTGAGGCTATGGAAAACACATACTGAAAGGATTTTGGATGCTCTGTGTGTGTGGTGGGGGTATGTCAGTGACAGGCCAAATCAAGGTACTCGTCTCGCCTTGACACTGTTTGTAAACGGCTTGTTTCCACGGATCATTTTGATCAGAGCTTCGCAGGACCTGCGCTGCTCGTCTGCACGGTGATTATTACAATGCTGATGAATGGGGATCGCGTTTCGTCTAATAGCCGCCCCCTGTTTTGACAACCTCCCACAGCTAACCGGAGAGCGCGCAGCCGCGACCTCCACTAATTGGACTGATTATTGCAAGATGTTTTTTCCTCTCTCGAAAGCGCAGGGTGGCGGCAGTGCGCGGCTGCTCCGTGGCTTGCACCACAAGACCTGATGAGTTACATTCTTTCAGACATGTCATGTTTAGCGGGAATAAAAGGAATTAAACCCAGACGTGTGGTGTCAATGTGCGGTTCAGTTGAAGCAAAACAAGACACCCATCGGTAATTAAAAACCGAAATGTATTAACGGTTCGACATACGTGTGCATAATGCTATCAATCACGAAACAGGAAGCGCCGTAACACTTTCCATGTACTTGTAAACACACAAAGATCGAACAAAATAGAAAAATGTACAGGCCTACATTTGACACAGCAGTGAGGGTGACTCAAATTTGTATGGTATTTTTGCTGTTTTGAAAGAAATAAATTCCCATTTGTTTACCTTTTTGAATTAAAATGCTTAAAATAATATTAGTTTTTGTATATGGGACACAAATATTTTGAACTTGAATTTGATGAATACAAACAAACGAGCAAAATTGATGTTACAGCCTGTCCCAGTACCAGCAAACCTTGTACATTCCAATAATTTGTGGTCTAGAAATAATTATTAGGATTCAAAACCAGACAAATATTGGAATTTTATCTAAAACGTTGAGACATAGCCCAAAAACACATCCAAACATAAATGCTATACACACATAAAACAACACTCACCCTCATCTAAACAAATCAAAACGATCACAATGAATGTACATTTGATTCAGTTGGAAACGAAATTTGTTAAATGCTCTGGGTAATTTGCTATTGAAGCCGGATGTGTCCCTTTGTAGAGAACGCTGATGGCGCCCTTTAAGCAACAAGTGCTTTTCTTCAAATGGCGTATAGCGGCTTAATGGTATTATAATTAATGCAACAAATTTCACCAACCTGACTGTACCTGTACATTTAACTAGCTGTAAATATTAGGAATGGTTCTGTTTATTGGTGCACAACTTATTTTGACGTGCACAGACTTCTATGCTCCCAGGAGACTTGGGTCGAGCTTAACGTGAGGAATCTCTGAGCTGCAGAAGTAGTTGTCTCTCACGACAGTACTCTCAACTCAAGAACACAGAAATGCAAATTAAAGATTAAGTTAAAATACTGGCTATATCTAGGTTTATTCGTTGTGACAATAGCAGTAGTAATGATACATGACGGCAATAATAAGCATGGCAGCAGAGAAAATACCAATACTTCAATAAATATTAAAACCATCTGAAGGTAAATTAATATGTCAGAATACGTGTGAAATATATGGCAAGACAGGTAATCTATAGATAAAACAACCGAAAAAGTCAAACCAGGTAAATGCAATGCTTAAATTTCACTCGACATTGTAGTATATTGATATAGGGAAAAAATGGAACAAATCGAAGACAATTTAATAGCCTATTCTGCTTTTCAATATTTCAACAAACAAACAAACAAACAAACAAACAAAAAAAAGTCATTTATAGTTTTACGGAGATTAAATAAATAGGAAAGTATTTGGGGAGATATTTCACTGGTTGGCCGTTAATGTATATAAATGTCAATTGTCTGCATGATTTAACATATTGTGGTATGAAATATGACAGTTAGGTTTTTAGATTTAACACATCATATGTTACCTGATATCAGCAATTATAAGTGTTCAACGTGTGCATCGGTTATTGACCATGTATTTTACATCCATATACTATAAAACATTCAACAGGAAATTGTGCGGATTTACAAAATATCAACATATTCTGTGATTTACTAACGATTGCATGACTGCATTTAATAAATTAAATAAATAATAAAACACCAACAGCTGTATGGAGTAAGGTAACGATTATTTTTCTGTCCTCCAGGACTCTTATGCCTGATAAAGATTTACAATTTTTTTTTCATGGCTTTTTTTTTTTAATGTTGGTTATTTTTCCAAATGTATAATGTACTCAGTTACAATACAGAATGTGCTTAATGAAAGTAACCAGACACAGTGTTTTAAAATCAACCATACTGTAGATCACAATCTGTAACTATAATAAAGGATTTTTTGCCTGTTTAGGACATAAACTGCTGCATTTGCAGAATAAATATGAAGGCAATATGAAACCACATATTGTAAAGATTATGTGGCAATTGTTTGCATTTTGGGTAGAAGTGTGTACAAACGTTTACATATCATTGGCTCTCAGTACATGACTATGATTTAACACATCATCAGGTTGAAGAAACACCTGTAATATGCAAAACCTTTGTTTAGGATCAAGCATTTACAATATGTCTGATGTTATTTATAGTTTACTGCTGCTTCACAACTGCATGGTAGCAAGAATATTCAGCCAATTCACAATTTAAATACAAATTTAGAACATTCTAAAATATGACTTTAGTTATTTTAAGTTATACATAAAAGTGTCTGATTGTTAATGAGAGTTTTATTTTTTCAGTTTGAATAGAACTGATTTTGAAGTCAAAGAACGTACGTATTATTTGCTTTAGATTTTTTCCTTGTTTCTCACTTCTTCAGGTCAGCATTAATTTCTATCAACACCAAGGTGACCGAAAAAGAAAGTTTTAATGGCTAGGGGGTTTCGGACTTGTAGACAAAATATAGCAATAACCCAGGACGTGAAAGCATTTCAGGCATTTTGTGTGTTTATGGCATTACTTTAACCATTACATTTACTTTATATTCTACAAAAATATTTTTATCCCTTACCAATACCTGGTTGTCTACTGGCAGGGAACAGGGAAAGAAGCACAGAATAGTATTGTGTTATTATTAATTTTATAGAAGTAATTTATAAATAAAAAGAAAATTTTAATCTAGGTAACACATAAAGCATATTTGATTTGAAAAGAATATATCAAAAAGTTTTAACTTCCATAAAGTGAGTTTCCATGATGTTAACAAGACACCCAACACTGGTTAGCTTTCTATCAGAAATTAATTTGGAAGAAATACTGTTTATTAAAGCCACCTTGGATTATGAATACAGAACTAAAACTACTGAAACTTTCTCTATTTTTAAAAAAAAGAGTTTGTCAAAATAAGCATATTATCTTGTTTAAACAATTCAATATGCCTGATTACATTGCATGCGTGACTGGTATATGAAAAACAAAACACCCTAACTTTTGATATAAATTACTCAAACTGAAAAAAAAAAATAATATTAATAAAATTTTAAAAAAGTAGCATGAATATTTTCAAAATTATGTCTTTTGGCAACAGGATGAACATGAGTGTGTGTGCTGTGTTGTGCTAGGGAGGGGTCTTCATGGGGACAGTGGAATTACTGTCAAATGAATACAAATTGCAATAATACCATCAGTCCAGGCCACCCACACGCTCATACGCACAGAGCTGATGGATGGCTACATGTGTCCATTCCAAAACAGAAAGTCAATATATAATGTTTCAGTCACTTCTAGTTATCGCCTTCCCCAAACTGGGTCCCAGTGAAAATTTGTCTTTTTAATATATAAAACAATAATTCCTTGTGCAAAAGTTTCTTCAGTTTTTTTTTTCTCCATTTAATTTTTTTTTAATTGTGTTTGATCTGAAAAGGCATATATCACTAAATTGTATCAACATAAGCAAATATGCTCAGACTTTGCTTGCCTTAGTCCCTTTACAATACAATAATCTCCATTATAAATCAAAACTCTTACATGACAGACAGCATAATGTCTCATTGTTGACTGTTTGTATTGTTAATTTGATAAATGTAACCATGGCTTATATGGAAACCATTAACATCATCAGAGTGTAAAAGTAAGACATCTGTTAGTAGCTGGTACTCAGACTGTGTAACTATACTGCCCTCTTTGTTGCTTATTTTGCAAGCACAAGCTAGATAAAAAAAATCAGTGATATCACAGGTGACTTCTATTTTGTTTTCATGCATGATACTGAATTTTACATTTTAGACCAAAGTAGATTACACAACACTGTTCCTTGACAAGAGAAATGTGCTGCAGAAATATGTCAAATGTAGCAAAATGGTGACATATGTGACCCTGGACCACAAAATCAGTCTTAAGTAGCATATGTATATTTGTAGCAATAGCCAAAAATACATTGTATGGGTCAAAATGATCCATTTTTCTGTCATGTCAAAAATCATTAGGATATTAGGTAAATATCATGTTCCATGAAAATAAAAAAAATGTTTTGATTAGTAACTTGCATTGCTAAGAACTTCATTTGGACAACTTTAAAGACGATTTTCTCAATATTTACATTTTTTTTGCACACTCAGATTGCAGATTTTCAAATAGTTGTATCTCGGCCAAATATTGTCCTATCCTAAAAAATCATACATGAATGGAAAGCTTTCAGATGACGTATAAATCTCAATTTCCAGTGTAACAGTGTGTGTGGCAGCTGGAGCAGACTGTTGGACAGTAGAGCAGTCCTCAGCAGTCACGCATTAAAGAGGACTTTACACCCACAGGTCAGGGCAGATAAAAGGGCTGATGGCTGTGAGATGGTGCACAGTAAAAAGAAGTGTCTGTATATGTTACAAACGACCAGGAGGAGTATGAACAACTGGCTTTACACATAAAATATATGCTTTAATTACTCCATCAGAAATTATTTAAAAGGCCATGCTCGACAAAAGAAAAAGGCCAATAAATGTTTAACAATTATATTACATTTAGTCACACCTGTGCAGTTTATCTAAAGTTATATGATTCTTAAGTACATGATGTCAGCATTTTCATTTCTTTGTGAACTTCTTTAAGACAAAGCCTGTGGATAAGTTATTTATGTTCCTGTATGAAGCTATGGTCAAGTATCAAATGCAAACATATAAAAAATGAAAGGAGAGCATTTGGATATTTATTGTTGCCCAGCATGCTTATGGCTTCCTGCAGACCCCTGTCTGAGCCTCACCTGAGGGAGAGAGAAATAAGGGTCACAAATATGGTCTCCCGGCCAGCAGTGGCCCACGCTGATATGGAGACGCTACACCAAAGCCATATTTACATCAACTATAGTAATATTAACAATAAAAGCAGAAAGAAACGCACCTTGCAGTAACTTAGACCAGACAAGTGTCTAAGCAGCTGTTCAGAGGCTTCCTGGCGTCCTGAGAAGGGCCAATGGGGGAGGGTTTGGTCGGAACTGGAGGAGATGTACAGTTCTCCAGCGCAGTCCAAGCTCTAATTAGGTTCAGATATGGTTAAAGGGATAGTTTACTCAAAAAAATAAAAATTCTGTCATTAATTTACTCACCCTCATGTTGTTTCAAAGCTGTATGACGACTTCTTCCGCAGAATATAAAATTTGTCCATACAATGAAAGTCAATGAGGTCCAATGTTAATTTTGACCACTTTTTGACCAGGGTTGCCAGGTTTTTACAACAAAACCTGCCCAACTACTACTCAAAACTAGCCCAATCACGTTTAGAGGGGGGTACCCTGGTAAAAATCGCGTTCGGGGGGGTAAAATACACTTTTTTTGTTTTTTTGGTCCTCTGGTAAAATTAGCATTCTAGGAGTTAAATATTACGTTATTGGGGTCGCTTCAACCCGCGTACATGAAAAACAACCCACGGCAATAGTATGTAAGTAGCCCAATTCCGTGGGAAAACCACGGACTTGGCAACACTGACTTTGATGTTCATTGTAACGGGTCAAATGCTTTTTAAAGGGATAGTTCACTCAAAAATGAAAATTCTGTCATTAATTACACACCCTCATGCAAACTCATAAGACCTTCATTTATCTTCGGAACACAAATTAAGATGAGTTTTATATAGAGCTTTATGACACTCCATTGACAGCAATGCAACTGACACATTCAATGCCCAGAAAGGTAGTAAGGAAATCATTAAAATAGTCCATGTGACATTTCTTCTCTTCCGTGTCAGTCTTCGACGCACGTTCACAAGTGTACCACAGTGCACGTGTGTGGTGCTGGTGCCACAGGAGCTGGCGTTCTGACATGGAACGTCAATCTCTTATAGTTTGTCGTCTGTATATTCTGGTTTAAATAAGTAAGGCTGGGCAAAAATTGCATGTTTACAGAAAACTTGCATGTACAGTGTGTTTTTTTTCTGCTTGTAAACAAGCCACAGCACATCTGGGTTCTACCAGCTCCTGCATCAGCAGCACCACACGCATACGTTGTGGTACTCTTTTTTTGAACGCACATTGAAAACTAAAAGGAAGAGAAAAAAATTGTTAAATAAAGTCATTTTTGTTTTGTTTTTTGTGCACAAAAAGGATTCTCATAGCTTCATAAAATTAAGGTTGAACCACTGATGTCACATGGACTATTTTAATGATGTCCTTTAAAACGATTTCCTTAAAAAATCTTCATTTGTGTTACGAAATTGTTTGGAACGACATGAGGGTGGGTAATTAATGACAGAATTTTCATTTTTGGCTGAACTATCCCTAAAATTTTTTATGAGGGTGAGGGCGAGGGTGAGGGCGATTCTTTTGATTTTTGGCTGAACTGTCGCTTTAACAATATATGGCTTTGAGTTTTCACAGTTGTGTAGATACTAAACGTCAATATTGTCCTCTAGAGACAGTGGTTTTGATTTCAGTGCCTATAGTAAGCAACACCTTGCAGAACTGTCGAGTCGGCAGATTACAATGTACAACCAATACTGGTATTGACATGTCTGTATTTGTTGAGATAACCTCGCAGTCGTGATGAGGTTGACCTCTAATGTGATACGAATGATGAACTGATAAGGCTCTGAGAGGAACTTTAATATTCAAAGAGGGAAGTGACGGGTACTGGGTAAATTTTAGAGCCTCTAATGGCCAATAAACCTGGATGTTCCTCTCCCACCAAGGCAGTAAAACACAAAGGTGGAATTATTGAGAATTAGTACATTCTTGTGTCTTTTAAAGGGTCAAGGGTTCAGAATCAACATGCCTATAGAACACATGCCTTCTCTTGACAAAAATCACTTTTCGGAAAGCAGACAGAGTGCAGGCTTGCACATTAAAACAATATATACACCCAGCAGTGTACGCAGGGCTGTGGCGTTTCCCAGCTGACCTCTCTGTTACAGGCCAGCTGCTTTCCGCATTCGTCCTGCTCTCCAGTTCCATCCTGATATTTCCTCTCCCTGTCTTTGAATAATAATCCTAAAGTGACCAGAAAATTAGCATTCACTTTCCATCAAATGACTTCCACAGTTCCCTTTTTAAAAATGCACACATTGCAAGCGGTCTAACTTTAGCAACACTTCAATGGTATGAGGGTGGAGGAGGAGGCAGTGGGTTCATTAACGTTTCTCTGAGCATGAGGGGTACTGTCCTTCTAATGGTTTCTTTGGATGCCATATGTCCTTCATGTCAGCTAAGATTCTACAGTTACAGTTCAGGTTAGTGTGAAAGACAGACAAGTTGTATAATAAGAGGCCTTGGGGCTTTTTAAGCAGATCTCACCATCTTGCATTACCATCAATAAATTCAACCCTGCAATAGTGCTGACATAAATTAGGGGCCCTGTTCTCCTGTAACTGTACTTCCAAAGGTGTCATTGTTCAGAGGCGCATTAGCAACCCTCTGCGCAGCCTTGCAGTTCCGCAATTAAACGGCCACTTCTTCAACAAATGCCTCCTATTCTTGGGTCACTGATAGCGAAAGGCTCTTAAACTTTATATTCCCTGATGGAGCGGAAAAGCAAGCACAACATTGGAGTTTGATGTTTTGGCAAACTCATTAATGCTCTGTTCTTTGGGGGGCGTTAGAGTGTTTATTGCAGTCGTGGGCATTTGTAGCATCAAGGGTGTTATTTCCTGGCCTGGTGCGGTTTTCGTAAGCCTGTAAATGCCTAGGGTACCAATTTGTGTTTTATATTTATATAAAAAAAAAAAAATCACTTGAGGATGCAGTTTTGGCTTATTTTCCAAGTTCAAATCCTCTCATGCTTTATATTTTCCTTGAAATTTCATTTTCAAGACATCAATTTCATTCATCTACATTTTTTGTGCAATTGCAGCAAGAAAGGAATTTCATGATATTCAAGATAGGAATATAAAAAAAAAAAAAGATCAAAAGGCAAAAATAAGTTACCTTGTTACAACAACAATAATAATAATAACAAAATTAAAAACAATTAAATATATTATTAAATTATAATAATAATAATAATAATAATAATAATAATAATAATAGTTATTATTATTACCCAAATCCATTTTTATATATATAAAGAATTGAGCTGTAAACAGTTCTTTGAAGTGCGTTTTCTGGAAATAGGCACTTAAAACCTCTCCTTTGGATCAGCAGATTTGTCGTTTTTGTCCAGTCTAATCTAGTCACTAATTCAATCATTGAGGACTGCTTGGAACAGGAAAGGAAGACACTGACTTAGTTGAGAAAAGCGTAAATGGAGGGTTATGTAAGTCAATACTAATTTAATGAAGACAGGCCTTCACCTGTTTTTCACCTTTTAAATTCGCCACAGCTTTCAATGCTGCATTTATTAAAGACAGGATCTATTTTGTTTCCTTGATTTGCACGTTTCAAAAAGACAACATTTTGCAAGACTCTCTGCATACAGAAGGGCTTGTTCTGTCAGGGCTTGTTCTGTGAGCTGCGAAAGGCCTCGGTGCAGGTTAGACAGAGTGAGAACTGGCCTTTGAGTGAGGCCTCCAAGAGAAATAAAAAACACCCACTCCTCAAGCTTTCGGTCAAACACAGGTTCAGCCGAGAGGAGCCTGGCAACTTGCCCAGCTGAAGCTCAAGCAACTGGCTCAGTCAGGTTATCAGTGGCGGCCGCCACACCAAACAAGCGGGCACTGGGCACAGGATGTACCAGATGGCGGAGGATGGGAAGGCGAGTTACACAGAACGATTGCACGAAAGGTCAGGAAGAGAACGAAGGAACAGGAAATGACACAGGATCTTCTTTTCGAGAATCTGTTTGGTTTTTTTCAACGGCTGCAACCGAAGCTTCGCTGCCTTTTCCGATGAGTGACAGGCAAGCGGAGGAAAGCTGACATTGTTGAAGTATGAATTTCACCGTTTGCGTTTTTTGCAAAACACTAAGTCGGATCAGTCCCTCTTGATTGGCAAGAAGGGCTTGTCCTGCAATCGACCTGCCGGCAGAACAGGGGGGTTTTATTGGCGAGTCAAGTTCAATTTATAAAAGCTGTTCAACTTAATTCATAGGACTTTATTCCAAAAACATGCATGGGATAAAGTTATTCACTTTATGACACATGTGATATCTTACTATTTCAACAACAACTTTCAAACGTAAAACTGAATAATGCAAATGTATAACAAAATACTTAGTAAGCATCTACAGTTGAAGACAAAAGTTTACATACAACTTGCAGAATCTGCAAAATGTTAAAAACTGGTAATTACTTTACCAATGTAAGAGGGATCATACAAAATGCATGATATTTTTTTTATTTAGTACTGTCCTGAATAAGGTATTTAACATAAAAGACGTTTACATATTGTCCACAAGAGAAAAAAAATAGTTCAATTTATAAAAATGACCCCGTTCAAAAGTTTGCATACACTTGATTCTTAATACTATGTTGTTACCAGAATGATCCACAGCTGTTTTTTTTTTTGTTGTTGTTTTTTAGTGATAGTTGTTCATGAGTCCCTTGTTTGTCCTGAACAGTTTTGAACTGCCCGCTGTTCTTCAGAAAAATCCTTCAGTTTCCACAAATTCTTTGGCTTTTCAGCATTTTTGTGCATTTAAACCCTTTCCAACAATGACTGTTTGATTTTGATTATGCAACTATTACAGAAGGTTCAAATGCTCACTGATGCTTCAGAAGAAAAATGCATTAAGAGCAGAATTAAGATGTCTACATTAATCTTATTTTGCCTAAATATCATATTTTTTCCATTTAGTACTGCCCTTCAGAAGCTACAGAAGAGACATGTTTCCAAGAAGACAAACTAAGTTAAATTTACCATGATCTTTAAATTCAAAAAGTTTACACCCCTGGGGCCAGTTTCACCAGCTGGACGTTCACCCGGTTGTAAGACTAGGCTGGACGTAAAATGCACTTGACGTTGTGTGTAGAATTAATACCCGTTGCACCATCCAGGCGTAGTGCTACGTCTGAGACGAAATCTTGCGCCTAGTCAAAGGTAGGCGTAAAGTGAAAAGTCACGATTTGCTTGGGCATTTTTATTATTATAATTTTTTTAAGGATTAATTATTACTGTAGATGTGAACTGTAATGTTTACGGTATTCGGGCAGGAAAAGCAATGTCAATCGTGAAGCTCTGAGTAGGCTGCTGACAGAAATTGGAAATATTTCACGTCTTTAAGTCCATTCATTATTTGTAGCGCACCTGCCATCATCGCTCTGTGCTTTGTTACTTTTAATCAGAAATAAAGTATCAGTATTTAAATTCTGTGTAACTGTGTAAACTTTAAATGTGGATTTTTTAGCCACAGAAGGACGACAGTAAAAATACATGAGCAATACGTAAAGTCACATTTAGCCTATTCAGGAAAGACGTTCACTGTACACAAACTCGATAGTCAGCTAGAAACAAATAACTCTATAGAGAGAAGCATTGTATTACATTGATTATTTACGGGTCACCTTCATTTTTAATGCATGTTTAAAGAGATCTGTCATGGGAATATGCAGGGAGACGGTTAAAAATGCAGACTTGTAGGAAATGTATATGCATATGTATATGTATATGCAAATGCATATGAGTCCCTCAGTTGTCCTCAGAGTGAAAAGTTCGATCTCAAAATCATACAGTCATTGTTGGAAAGGATTCAAATACACAAAAATGCTGAAAAACAAAAGAATTTGTGGGACCTGAAGGATTTTTCTGAAGATCAGAGGGCAGTTTAACTGTTCAGAATAAACATGGGACTCATGAACAACTATCACTAAATGAAAAAATCATTCAGGTAACAACACAGTATTAGGAATCAAGTGTATGTAATCTTTTGAATGTTTTTTTTTGTAAATTCAACTATTATTGTTTCTTGTGGATTATATGTAAACATCTTTTATGTGAAATATCTTATTCAGGTCAGTACTAAATAAAAAACATGCATTTTGTATGATCCCTCTTATTTTGGCAAAATAATTACAATTTTGCAGATTCTGCAAGGTGTATGCAAACTTTTGACTTTAACTGTAAGTATATAAGAATGGACAAGAAGTACAGAGTAATGCCATTGCATTGTACATTTCACATGAACTGAGTGCAGAGATGTTCTATGTCTGGTCTTGATCCCAGCCTAAAGGAGTTCCTCCTCATGCCCTCTCTGAGCAGGCTAAAGAGCTCAGAGCTGTTGTGACATCTCAGTGATTGATAGGTAAAATGAGACCCATCCTGTAATAAAAGCAAAGTCCATGCAACAAAAGGCAGGATTTTAAAATCCCAAGTCAATACAGAGCATTGATCCCACTAGAGGGACAGCAAAGGAAAAAGAGGATAAACCCTAGAGAGAAAAAACAGAAAGAATCCGTCATGAAAGAAAGAATGAAGTATTACGTGAATAGTCGGTTTATGTGAGTTGGTCATCTGGATAATAGACGGGGCACGGCAGAATCATGCTGACCAGATATTCTATAACCCTCAGACTATAAAACCCAGGTCTGGAATCAATCTGTGATTTTATAGCTGCCCTGTTTCTGCTCTCCGTTGTTTTATCAGTGAAAGGATGATACATTTTTGCGCTCTACCTGCTCACATGCACTTCACCGGAGTGCTGAAATGCTACAGCGGTAATAAATAGTGGTCGTAGCTTTAGGGCCTGTCATCAGTGTTCAGTCTGGTTTCTAGGTTCAAAAACAGTTCTGACCACTCTGAAGACATAAAACACGTTGGATTTTACCTATTCATCCATCCATGATATACCGTACAGACTTCACATGCACAAAAACCTCTAGCCATTATTATCTTCCACATACTTTCTCAGACCGCCTCAAACTATGAATTGTGAATCACGTCTCGTCTCTTTGGTTAGACAAGTGCGACAACACCTACATGTATTCAAAATCTATGTAACAGCAGCATGTGATCACTGAAGCAGACCTACTCCTGGCTGCAGTTTTCAACCACAGAATCGCACACATGCACGCACCCACACAGATGTCTCATTGTTCCTTAGTCGCTTGCTCAGTGTGCTTAATTAAAGCTGAACTGCGGGAATGTCACCACAACGCTGAGGAAAACGCACTCTTCTCCCTTCTCCTTGGCCGGTCTCTGTCTTTTATCAACCTGTTCAGAAAATCAAGCCTCTACTTTGGTACTTAGTCTTCAATGGCATGCAACAAATAAATTGGAGATGAAGACCAGTGCACATGCATGTCAGGTTTATTTCATGTTTCATATTTCCTGATGACTTTTGGCAATACAAACTCGTCTGGGAAGTGACAATTGAATGTGAATTATGACTCACAGTATTCATCCCATCACAATGTTAAAATAATAGACCGTTTAACTGAACTGCTCTCTTTTGCCCATCGCTGCTCTAGTTCATTCAACACCAGGGTCAACCTACAGCTTGTCTGGTGGTAAAGGTTATCTTATCAGCTCATGTTCAGTTTGAGTGACCAACTCAGTGGGTGGACTGAGGTATTTGAAAAGTGATCACAGCAGCAGAGTTCTAGTTCACAGAGATAACAGGCCATCTGCTGCTCATCCAGTGCGCTTCATGAGTCAGCAAACGCTTTGACACCAGACTCATCCACAACAAAGAACAGTTTAACAAGGTATCAAACATGCTTGGCTCAGACAGGTGTGATGACTTCACGTGTAACGCGCATTTGTAAATATTAGCTCGTTTTTCTCAGTTGCTAAGTCACATTTTCTGAAACTATAACATTTCTCAAAATTTTGACCACAAAACCAAAATTGCAATTGTAAATCTATTAAACAAAAGAATCATTTCAATAGGCTTTTATGAGGAAACAAAATACTGGAGTGAACTACTGCCATTGTTTGAATCGGTGTCAAATTAGTCTTGTTGGCCAAAACCTTTTACTACAATAAATCTGCATCAATTACAGTTCTAGGATGCATGTAATAAATACATCAATTGAAAACAATGCTCATTATATCGTTGAGCTTATAATATAGTTCTTGGAGAATAAAGTATCAATTGAGGAAAAGTATTTTTACTAGTGAAAAAAACAGCTTTGGATGCAAAAAAGCACAGCATTGAAGGCATAGTTCACCCACAAATGAAAATTCTGTCATCAATTACTCACCCTCGTGTTGTTTCAAACTCATAAGACCATCGTTCATCTTCGGAACACACAAATAAAAAAAACAGTAGGCCCAGAATGGCAGAAAGAACATTGTTAAAATAGTCCATGTGACAATAAATATCTTAAATTGTGTTCCAAAGATGAATGAAGGTGTTATGGGTTTGGAGCGACATGAGGGTGAATAATCAACGACAGAATCATGAATCATGTTGAATTTGACTAATTTTGAATCTAATTTACATCACAGACAATGTTACTCTACTTTAGATCTGGCAAGACAGCAAAAGTAGCCTTTTCAGGCATGACTCCATGTTAATGTTCTCAGCAGTCACCTCCACTGGCTGGACAAGATCTTCCTGCTTATATGGATTTTTATCGTACAACAAACAGACATGGTCAACTACATCAACACAGATCTCAACAGAGACAAACATTCTCACAAACATCCACTCTTCATGTTATTTGAACATCGTTAGGATGCAAAACCAATTAACTAAAGTACATCCTGAAGTTCAGAATTGTATGTGATCAGTTATGCATACTAGGTGAAAACTGGTGCAAGGACACTGCAATGGTTTTTCAAAGGTAGTGCTTTTTACTTAAACTTTAACGTTTACTTTCTTTAACAAATTTGAAACTTGTATTGTGTAGTGGGTTAAGCAAATAAAGGAAACACTGCTATTAACATTAAATTAAATCGACATGATCTTTTATAAATGCATGTTATTGATCTGGTGAACAAATCATCCATGCATGCATTTCCTTTTTTAGAATTAGTTTTGATCTCGTAGTTTTTAATTAACTTAATCTTCCAGTGCAATGACAGACTTCTCTGTGCTGACACATGCCGGACTCCTCCAATCATTTAACCCCCGCCCCTTTCCAACAATTAACTACAAGCTCATATTCAGATCTTCCCCCGTTCACTCAACAACCAGTGGAACCAAATCCTTGCATTACATGTTTTCTTATCCCATAATTCTTTTCACTGATGTACACCGCAATACAGAAGAAAAGATCTGTCACTACTTTCGTTACAGCGTGACTGTAATCTTACTAATGTGCACTAAGTCCACATAAATCTGAAAAGTCAAATCTTCTCACACAGAGTTCCTAACTCGCAGACATTGTTACATCTCTGGTCTGAACTCTGCCTCTTCATAGCAGCTTGACCTGCTGGCCAGCATCTGTTCAGGCCCTGTGAGTCAGCGCTACCGAAACACTTATTAAAGTGGACATTAACAAGGCGGCGTACCAGCCAAATGCCTTGTAACTTGGACGAGCAAGGTGTCGAGATCATTAATTTTAACGGGAGAGCTGATAATAATCTCATTGGAGCTCTTATTTTACTGACATCGTTCTCCTGGGCCGGTCCATACGACTGGGATACAAGGATAAAACCCTCAACTTATCAAAGCGACACAGCTTGAACTCATTACCTATCAGTATTAGTTTAAGCTCTATTACAGTACGCAGAATGCCAATTCCCGAACTCCTGAAGGTAGCTGTCGTTGGAATTTTAATTGACTAACATGAAGGTGGTTGTAATTTTTCCCCAGCCCATCTATCTTTTCCCTCACCTTTCTTGTATCTACCGCTCTGCTTCTATGGAACGATAAAATCGTCTGGATTTAAGTTATGGCAAGTTTTTGAAGTGCTACAGGCGCCCGTAAATTTGGCGGGCACCTTTGGGAGCCGCTGCAGCGGAGTTGGCCATGCCACTATTTCATAGCCTGGATGATTCATGGCTCTCCGTGTCGTTCCCACAGAGGCCCCGTAAATCTATGCTCATGCTGCCGTCATTAGGGAACAGGGGGCCGGCGAGCAGAGGCCCAAGGGCCACTTCACATGGACTAACGCTTTCGGTCATTTCACTGCTCTTCACATTTCATCTAGGTGATCCCTTCCCAGCCAGACAGGCTTCAGGCTTTGGTGGACTGTGACCCTAGAGATGTCACACTGACTTCTGCCCACGCACACGTCTGGCCTCGGCTCTCCCTGGCCAGCGGCAGCTGTCCTACACGCTCGTAAAAATCATATTCCTATTAAGTTATAAAAAGGTTTTGCAACAAATGCACCATTTCATAGGCTTGAAAGAAAGGGAAATGTCAGTGGGAGAGTAAAACTGAGTTATGGCTTCCAGTTTGAAAGAGAGCAGCAACAAGTAACTGATAGAACATAAGAAAAGGAGGATAAGAAGAAAGAAAATATAGGAGGATAAGAAGTGAGAGCCCAAGAGGGGTGCGCACGGTCTTTGTCCGTTTCTTACACAAGCTCCTGGGCTCCTTGTTGTAGACACCTGTGCACGTCTAATGTTTCAGAGTCTCTAAAAAACAAATGCACAGCTCCGATCTCTTAATCCGCGTGGCTCCGTAGAGCATGGTCACATGATACGGCTGGGCCGATGATGATGGTGGGCCACGGTGGTAGGGGTGCATGGGGGGGAGGCGAGCTTAATCTTTTTTAATTCAAATCAAGGAGGTCCCTGGTGGGACACAGGGATGATACCCTATCCGCTGCAATCAGGCTGACCTCCACTTCGGGCGCGCTCTAAATGATTAATGGAGCTGCCTTCCCACTGGTTTCCACGGCAACCGGTAACCGGATAGCCCACAGGAATTCGGCTGCCCGCCCAAGTGAGCGCCAAGGGAGGAGGCAGAGAGGGAGAGCGAGAGAGAGAAAGAGCAAGAGGAAAAAGAGAAATGAAGCAGTGGTACACAGTCTGTGTATGGGAGAGGGATGGGGGTCGAGAGGGATAGTCCCAGTTCCAGGAGAGAAGGAAAACAGAGACTTCCGTGAAGATGTGGGGTGAAAGCACAACTTTGTGAGATAGAATGATGAATTGCGATCTAACGATAGCTGTTCACTATTTTGATAATCAGGCAAGAGATTAAAAGATCGCCAAATAAAGCTCCATCGACATCTATCATCCACACTTATATGCAGAAGGTTTTTGCATCGCCAAGCTACTCTAAGTCCAAGTACACATGACACAATATTGATAGGATTGTCTTTCAGACAGTCTTACAGAGAAACACAACACTGAGGTCTGAGGTACGGTTTCAGTATAGTACAACTAGAGGTATCGTAATTGTTGTTTAAACTGTATGCATTCTGACATTATCGAGTGTATCACAAAAACACACTCAGAGAGTGCACGCAAACACTAACGCTTTCACTGCGTGATTAAGTCTCTTAAAACTGAAAAAAAGAAAGAAAGAAATAGAAACCAGAATCACATTTGTAATGGTTTTACTGGTTTGGATGGAAACTGTAATGGTGCCTATTGGTCTCTACTGGTAATTGGTCGCCTTCTATTGGTGGCTTGTTAAAACCACTAAATCCTAATGGAATATGTCCCAAAACACACTACGGAAAACCATTTTTTAATGGTTTTAATGGTTAAAAGTTGATGGTTTGTAAAACTCATAGTGGAAACCATTAGAAAAATTGGGATGGCTTATATTGTTTTTGTTTGTTTGTTTGTTTGTTTTTTTAGCAAGGAATGCATTAGGAATTCCCCCAAAATTTAAGATAATATGACTTTTATATGTCTTTAATATTTATATAATCCGATACAGATAATAATCACACGAAGAGTGACATTTTTAAATACTAGCATGATTTCAAATGTGATATTGATTTGATGAACAGCTCAATAAACAAGTTAATATTAAGGACTTAAATTTTAGAGACAACAGTTCTTGTTTTTGCTGTATTTTGATGATAAAAATAGTTCTAAACAAAACCACAGCAGAACTGTTTTCCATCTCTGAGCAACAACGGTGTTTTGTTACTAAATCAATCAGCCGTTTGAATGAATCAGTTGAATGAATGACTCAATGACTCACTCATGCAGTGATTTGCCACAACATACGGCCAATTTTTGGTTTATATTTAAAGTATATTTTAGTGTTCAACATTTTTTAAAACATCAAAACATTATTGTAAATGCATTCTTATCCTGCATTAAACAGTCTATGTAAATGCATCCAATTGCCACTTCAGATGAAGATTCTATGCCATTTCTGCATTGCAAAAACAAATTGTGTTAATACTGATTTCATTTGACAGAAAAGATGATCCATACATTTAATTGGGTACATTTAATAAGGTCAAAATGCCCATAAAAGGTAAAAGTCAATTTAAACGTATTGGAAAGTTAATTTGTTACTCCAGCAAACTAACCACCACACAGAATATTAAGAATATCAAAATCTTGGGAGTTAACTGTCCATGCCAATCCTAAACCTTTTAAAGTACCAGCACAATAACATGCTCAGCAAAATAGTCTAATAATCATTACCAACAAAATTTCAGAAACAAAAAAATATGAAGAGTTCATATGCAAAAGCCTCTAAATCCATCTGACGTCTTTCTTTAAAAAATGCATTTTTATCAGCCTCCGATAGGGTGACCACCTGGCAATAGTTCTGTTGCGGGACATATTTGTGATTTTGCGGGACAATGTGGGACACATAACATCCATTGTTATGCTATATAAATACTGATATACATCCGTTGTCATATGCGCTTATTTATGTTTCTGAGCATGCACATGCAACCAAGAGAAAACACGTCCGTTTTATGTGAAAGTGTAAGAATCCACCTGCGAGAGAATTGTGCCCTGGCATTACAATAATGCGCTCTTGATATTTGTCATTACACATTTGTACATTTGTACATTACATTTGTCTCCACAGAACCGCCTCAAATGAACTATTAAAATAAGAAGAAAGTAACATCTGACAGCTGCATCAATTTTTTTTTATTTGTTAAAATTGACAAAGAATATCGTGTTTTTCCGTCTGCGATCGACTATTTCTGTCGGTGGTGCTAGATCACATGAGGTCTATACATCTTTTGCGTGGAAACTACGCTGCAAAAAAAATGTAAATAAAAAGCTTTCTTAAAAAAGCATGCATACATGTTTTCTTAATATGATAATTTAAAAAAATCAACAGACTCATGAAAATGCGGGACATTTCTTCAGATTGTGACATGCGGTACAAGGGGTGAAAATGCTGTGCGGTACAACGCAAAGCGGTACGGGTGGTCACCCTAGCCTCCGATGTATAGGTTTCTACCCAATTACCAGTACTTCTGATTGGGCTGAGGCTGATATTTTAGCGGGTTTGAAGTAAAAGTATTTGATGGATGTATAATATGTGTTGAGAGCATTCACTCAGTATCATTATCTCATTTTTGACCAAGTTGATTTCTGAACTCTTCATATCGAGATATCATTTTTTTGTCATTATCGCACACCCCTAAGTAAGACTGTTAAATACAATAGCAGATATTTTTGAATATTATTGTATTAACACTACAAACAAAGATACATTGTTAACAGATAATAATTTATGAACAAAATGTACATCACAATTTCAGTTTTATATTTGAACAAAATGAAAATGTATGTATGGAGTATGTAACTGTTCAGTCAGACTTAAATGACACTTTTCTTTTTTGATAGCTTTAGTCTAACTAAAAAAAATGGTTCAAAATGTATGTATATGTGCGCATACTTAGTGTGTACCTAACATTACAACTATCGACATAGCGCCATGCTTAAAATACAGCCACTGTTACCTCTTCGTCTGGCCATCAGACATAACACATGGGCTTTGCAACTTTTAAAATAGCTGCCAAGCCCATTGTCCATCCATCCAGAGGGCGATTGATGAGAGAATCCATGTTAACTTGATGGGACCTCTTGTGCTTAAGTGGCCTTTACAGGGTAAGAGGCTACATGGGGATTGATATCGATAGAAACTCAAGGCCAAAATTGATCTGCCCATCAGGTTCACAGCCAGATAGTGTCCCTGAGTAGACACAAGACAGCTATGATGGAACTTCACCAGTCGAGATATTGAACACGGTGGTAGAGGGCAGATTAGCAGACAATTATGAACTATTTAACCTCATGTCTTAATGTGTAATATGTCATTTAAGGTCCGAAAGAAGGGTCGGTTACACATCTAGACAAACATTCTGATTTATTGGAATAGAGATATCCACTGAGCCTTCTCTCTCGGTCTCATCTTCTCTGTACGTGTGTGTTTGTTTGGGAGTATTTGGTGTCAGGCCTATTGTTGTGGTTGAAGGTAAAATCAGCTGCTAGGCTTTCACAGGAAACCACACAGACAGAAAGCGCTCCATACTGCCCAGTCTGTGTATCGAAATACCATCCCTGAGAGTGTGTTATGGGGGGTGGTGTAAGTGTGTATATTGGAAGACATTCACAGTATCACTGAAGGTATCTGTGTACATGGTGTTGCTTCTCCCGCAACATCCTGTCAGTCATTGATGCAGCCACAGTTTTGGATTGAATTTCTCCAAAGTTTTTGCCTCCAATGATGACACAGTTTTCCAAAACTTATTTAAAACTCACATTATTTGCATCTACATGAGTGTTAATCAGCTCCGGATTCTAAGCGCAGGCTAGCTGGAAAATGTCATTTTACGGCAATCTGCAAATTTGTTACGAAAGGGTATTTTTAAAGTGTGTCCTGTGTGTGTCCCGTGTGTGTGCAATATGCAGTGCTGACGGACTGATGCAGTGGGGGTATCACTGACAGACTGACAGGCCAGTAAACCCAATCTGACCTGTTCCTCCTTGCACTGCTGTGGCCTCCATCTCCCAGTCCCCCTCAGACTCCAGTTTCCTCTATTTCCTGCACAATCTCACAAGCCTTTATAGAGCTGCCGCTAGTCACTCACACAGGCAGCTTTAACCCATAGAGAGTAAGGCAGTATTGACCTCACCCAGGTTCAGCTCTCAAGTATTTGAGAACACAAGATGGATGTACTGGTCACAGTCTCTCATCAGTCCATACTGTGACAAATAATGACAGCCCATTAGATTGATGTGACTATTTCAACATCACGCTACAAATAGGTATTGTATTTAAGTTACTGATAAATGTATGAAAGCTGTTAAAAATATTACAAATGCAAGTGCAATACACAATAAACATACACTAAAAGTTGATGAGTTACCACAAAAAATAAAAAAGGTAATTGCAATTTTTTTATCTCACAATTCTGACTTTTTTTCTCAGAATTGCGATATATACTTGCAGTTGTGAGTTAAAAAGTTAGAACTGCAAAATATAAACTCACAATTCAGACTTTATAACAAGAAATTGCTTGTTTTTTCCCCCTCAGAACTGGACATTATAGCTTGCAATTGCAGATTATATCTCACAATTTGCAATAAACTCGCAATTGCAAGAAAAAAGTCAGAATTGCAAGATACATTTTTTAAAATGTTTTTCTCAGAATTGCATCATAAGAACTCGCAACTGTGAGAAAAAAACTCTGAGTTTATATCTCGCAAATCTGTCTTTATAACACGTAATTGCAAGATTATATTTCACAATTCTGAGAACAAAAAGTTGCCATATAAATTCACAATTGCAAGAAAAAAATCAGAATTGCTTTTTTGACTTTTTTTCTCTGAATTGCATGATAAATGTAAAAAAAATTGAATTGCAAGACATTAACTCGCAATTCTGACTTTTTTCTCAGAAAACTCGCAACTGCGAGAAAAAAACTCAGAATTGTGAGATTTAAACTTGCAATTCTAAGAAAAATTCTGAATTGTGGGATATAATTCTGACTTTTTTCTTGAGTTAAAGGGATAGTTCACTTTGAAATTAAATGTTGATATGTTTTAGCTTACCCCAAGGGCATCCAAGATGTAGGTGTCTTTGTTTCCGCAGTAGTTTCAATTTTGATATTTTTAGGTCCAACCGTTCTTGTCTGTCAGTCATATAATGCATGCCTATGGTCACCTCACAAAAGAAAACGCACAGATTCAAATTAAACAGTCCAAATTAAACAATTCCACATCGTAAGTACACATTGATGACCTAAGACACGAAACGAGCGGTTTGTGTGAGAAAACGAACAGTATTTATGTCGTTTTTTACCTTTTGTAAATAACCACGTCCAAGTTGAAGTGCGCACGCTTCCTGGTGTGTGAGCGCGCCGGCGCTACTCCCGGAAAGCTCCAGAAGTGATCTCTCGCGCGTGAACGTCACTCATTGTTTACACAGAACAGAGATTGTGGGTAAGACGGCTAACAGAAATGGTATTCGTTTGCGCTTATCCGGGATGTTTAAACAAGAAATGGTTAAAAAAGGTATGTTTAGGGATGTTAAAAAAGAAAAGAATTACTTGTGCTCGCGCAATGGATCACGTCCGGCGCTTTCCTCGAGTAGCGCCGGCGCATCAATAAGCCAGAACGCGGTCACACAACAGATAGCGCGCCCCCTTCAACTTGGACGTGATTGTTTACAAGAGGTAAAAACGATATAAATACTGTTCGTTTTCTCACACAAACCACTCGTTTCGTGTCTTAGGTCATTAATGTGCACTTACGGTGGGGAATTGTTTAATTTGGACTGTTTAATTTGAATCTGTGCGTTTTCTTTTGTGAGGTGACCATAGGCATGCATTATATGACTGACAGACAAGAACGGTTGGACCTAAAAATATCAAAATTGAAACTACTGCGGAAACAAAGACACCTACATCTTGGATGCCCTTGGGGTAAGCTAAAACATATCGTCGCTGTCGGGCGGAAACCTCGTATGTCCAAATTTTGTAAATTTCATATTTTTTCACAAATCGATGCTATTGGTCAGTGCCCACGTGGATCTGTAATTTTTTTACAAATTATTAACCAATCTAAAGTGTTGAAAATAGCTTGAGAGCAAATCTCTTAACTCATTTGAACACTTCAACTGTCTGAGAAGAGCTCGTATCTCCACCTTTTCTTCACTCCGCTGGAGCGTCGGGGCATATGTCCCCTTCCGTCTTCTTGTCACAAAGCACCGGCAAAAATAATTAGCATTGAATGTGTCGGTGGAAACAGTAAGGAGATATTTGAATGATCCATTAATAAACTAGTGTATTCTGAGATAATGTCGCAAAGACCCTGACTGGCAATCTCTTCTTTGGACGCAACTTTTGAAGGAAAGCATCTTTCCGGATTACATAATGAAAGCGTTTTTTTCTGATTTGTTTTATTTCGTTAAGTAATAATTTAAAGCTTTCTATTTATTTATTTATTTATTTGTCATGTTTGTGAGGCATGTAGCCTATTCGCTGAAAAATGTGATCGCGCTGACTCCTCATGTCCTGCAAAGCAATTTCAGCTTCTCCTCTTCAAAAACAATATTCACATAATAGCGCACATTTATCTAGGTTTAATGTTTAAACTAAAATTGTTCTATAGCTACTTTAACTGTTTTGGATCTATAGATTTTATTTTATGCAAGTCGTAATGATTTAAAAGGCAAAAGTCTTCCGCTGGCCGCTGTTCGTAAAAAAAAACAAAACAAACAAACTGATATTTAACGAACAAAAAAATGCTCCAAAAGTTTTTCTAAATTAACTTAATAAGAAAACGAAACGAAATATAACCACTTTGGCATTACATACAAAACGTAACTATGTTAATAGCTGAAACAGTAGTATAAGCTGTTCTGGAAGAATTAAGGGGAAAAAAGACGGACTCAGTTTTTTTGTATTGCATCATAGCTCTTAAACCTTTAAAATAGAGTTTAGGAAGATGTATGTAACCACAGTCGTTAGCTTTGGTTAACTATTGAAGCCTTTTCTCTTGTCAAAAGGCTCAATGCGACCGCAGACTTTGTTTGCCTGCAGATTAATTTCCGCCTATTAGACAGTTTATCGCTTTATTTTGGTATTGCATCACTCATAGCTCTAACGTTTAAAATAGAGTTTAGGAAAATGTATGTAACCACAGCTTTGGTTAACTATTGAAGCCTTTTCTCTTGTCAAAAGGCTCAACGCGACCGCAGACTTTGATGAACACTGCTGGCAGCAGCGAAGTCTGTGTCTGTACCATTCTTATCAATGACGGCGTAATCTCGTATCTCCCTGCTCCCAAGTCATAAAACCTCGTATCTCCGATAAAACATGATTTTGGGGAAATGTTGTCTTAATGTTGGTACACAACAGTGTATGATAGCAATATATGGTATAATACCAACTTTAACGATAAAATATTTAATAACTCAAAAAATATGCAGTTTTTTTCATTTCCTGAAAAATGACGGTTTTGGAGATACGAGGATTCCGCCCGACAGCGACGATATCAAAATTTAATTTCAAAGTGAACTATCCCTTTAATCTCTCGCAATTCTGAGATAAAAAAAAGTTGTTATATAAATTCAAAAAAAAAAAAAAATTTGCAAAAAAGAAAAAAGTCAGAATTGCAAGATACAAACTTTTTTTTAGTTCTGATTGCAATTTTTTTTTTTCGCAATTGTGAGTTTACATCATGCAATTCTGAGAAAAAAGTAAGAATTGCGAGATGTAAACTCGCAATTGCAAGAAAAAAAGTGTGAGATAAAATTATACAATTACCTTTTTTAAATTCTTCATTCAGTGTCAGAAACAGGCTTCCATACTAATGGACCTATGTAGTGATGAAAAATTTAAAACTAATTCTTACATTTATTTTGTAAAGAAGCTATTTTTTGCGTTGGTAACAGTTTTGCACACTTCCCCGCAAATACTTTGAAATATACTGTTATATATTGTGGTATTATTACTGTTATTAATTAATTAATTATTAATAATAATCATAAAACATTCTATTTAAAATTAATTTATTTATCATTAAAATGAACTTATTTATAAGTATAATTTTTGTTAAAAATAGTGCAAAACATGAGAAACATTCATTAGGTCACATGTGTCCAAGCTTTTGACGTTTTCTTTTGGTAAAATATTCCAGAATGAACTAAAGTCTGACTTTTGTCAACAGCAACATAATATTTTTCTCTTTTTAACAAATTAGCGGAATACATTTTCGCTGTTCTGAAGACCTGCCCGGTACCATTTTGCTGAAATTATGGATAATGATCGTGACCTGTATCCGTAAAGCACAGTGTTTACTTTCACAAACAAGTTTATAAGATGAATTGAGGAATTCAAACTGTGTATACCAATGGGAGCAGAAATGTTTAGTCACAGCGGAATATCTGACACATGTGACTACCGAAGGATTGAGGGCTGCTGGGTAAAAGAACGGACAAGCTTGTGTGGGTGGTTGGAAATGCACCAATGGCAAACAGCAAACAACTAGAATGCATGAGCTGATGACAAAGTTTGACCTGAAATATAATGAGAAAATCCTCCCTCACGTGTGTCTCACAGCTATGTGCATGTGTCACGGATGTCCGTAGACAAAACTTCATAAAACCTTGACAAACCACTGGAATTTGTGTATGAGGCAAATGGCTTTTAAGACTGTGTACCTTTAAAAGATGCTGAACCCAATTGCTCCGGAAACCCTGTATTAGTCGCAGTGGTGTGCAGAAGCCCTTCATGGATTTCCAGATTTGGGCTAAGGAGGAAATACAAAAATAAATACATTTAAATATATTTTTTAATGTTCAGGTCACAAACATTTTGCTTCTGAAGACATTAAATAATCAACTGTGGTTATACACTGTAAAAATGATTTAGTAAAGATTACAAAAATTATATAATATTTATTTCAGTGTGCTAATTACATTTCCTTATTTACTAACAATTTCTGAGTGAAAACTGTTTTGAAGTTATTGTTTTTTCAGTGTATGAATTAACACATGGTTTTTAAAGCACCAGCTTTGAGGGACCCATTCATTATGTGGACTTTTTCTAAAAATCTCAGTTTGTGAAAGAAACATCTGGGACGGCATAAGGCTGAGTAAATGATGAGAGGATTTTCATTTTCAGGTGGAGTATCCCTTTAACTTTTAGTTACACTGTGAACAACCAGCAGTTACAATCAGTCAACAGGCACATAAGAGTCAATACGAGCAGTGTGAGAAGGGTTCAACAGTAGGTTTGCCCCCTTTTGTCAGAGACCGAGGGGACCAGTCTAACTGCGCTTCATGATTAATGAGAGAGGGAAATGGGGTCATGTTGTATTAAGAAAATGTGTGTTTAAACCCAAAACCGGCACAGAGCTCTAGACTAATGCATCAGTTATCGACTGGACACCTAAGAGCGAGAGGCTGTTACACCGGTCCCTACGGCCTGCAGGCCCATCCATCCACACAGAGCTCCCTTTACCTTTCTGTCTCGGTCACTCTCTCACTTTCTTCCTTTATATAGTCTTTTTTTTAGCTCCTTTTCCCTCTCGCTTTCTTGCAATCCCTCTCTCCATCCAGCATTTCCCTATTGTCCATTCTTTCTCTACTCTATAACACAATAGGCTCTGTGTGAGTGTGATTGCGTGTTTATAGGGAAGCCATGATGGTTAGCACTCAATCTGCTCTCAATCCCCTCAGTGGACAGCAATTTGATCCTGATGACTTGTTGGGGATACAACGGCATGGCCTCAGGTCCCTACAGCCATGATTATACTTGCACTTTCTCTCTGCGTTTACTTTAATCTTTGAGGCTAGTAGCAATAATATGTGCAGATTTTTGAGGTAAAAGCTAGTTTCTCAATTCGTTTTTGTTTATCATCATAACCTGGAGCTTTTACAATTATATGTTTTATGCTTTTAAAAAAAAGAAAGTTTGAAAACCAAAGTCTCATAAATTTGCTTCAGATCTGTTTTTGGTTTGCTCAAGTGAACCATCATTTTGATGCATAGAGTTCACGTTGCAAAGTTTAGTTGTAAACCAAATATGGAAGGGTAGATAGCGACTAAACAAACAACGGCTGATTCAGACGAGCTTCTCATCCTCAGCGGAGGCCCAAACAAATGAAAGCATTATCGTACTGGGCTGAGATACCCAACAGGGAGTGGAAAAACAAATAACAGGGAACCATGACATGAAAGTCTGTGCAATGGGTTGTCCTGAAATGAAAACCTGACATTTACAAAAACAGATTTCATAACTGTCTTTTCATCAATATGACAATTACCATAAATTGGTTATGAAGAGTGAAAATTTCTGGTTTTGATATATAGTTTTCCTCCTTGACGGAAACTTCTGCTGTAAGGAACAATCAGTATATTTATGCCGTAATTAAGTTTGACTAGGACTTCATCAAAGAAGAAGATGAACTTGCAGAGCGAGTTTGAAAATCAGATTGTTTATCTTAACTTGTGCCTTCCACCCTACTATCATTATTTCCTGTTTCTCATAAACAAAATGTTAAAACCGTTGACCATAGGATGACAAGACCTGCTGGACTAGACTACATACAACTTAAAACCGCACTGCAATTATATTTTACGGTCTTGTTTTAATTATTTTTAAACTAAGAGTTTTGAAGAGTCATGTTTATTTACTTTTTTTAACCACATTATGTCAAGATTATAATATAAGTATATCATAATTAAATATATTTATTTTGCTGGATATTCTCTCAGTATTGGGCCAGCACAGGCTGAACGTGCACTGATGTGAGTCGGCGCTGAAGTATACAGTATCATATTGATTTGCTCATAGCTGTCTTGCTCTTAGACAGATGATCCCGTTTTATTGGATCATTTCCTCAAACTCTACATTAGGAGGCAGACAGGATCAAAAGCAAACACCAAGAAAGGTCACTCTAATGATTTTTTATTTTTTTTAAACGGGAACATAAAAAAGAAGGAAAGCACTGTTTAACAATCAGATTAGACAAAATGATAAGTTACCTCATTATTCAAAACCTCAGGTTTGTTGTCATTTTTGAAGTTCTCTGTGCTGTATAACACAAACTACAAAGATTCAGAATACATGTATGAATATATATATATGATATATATATGTATAGATTTCTATCAGAGATCCTAAAAAATCCTAAAAAAAAAAAAAAAAATGTATCACTGTTCCAACAACAAGATTAAGAACGTTTTCTGAAAGGTCATGTGACACTGAAGCAGTGTTCATTTCATTAACGAATACTATGATGAACAGCATTCCTTGACTAGCTTTTTCCCCATAACTAAAAGGAGACGTTAATAAGGTCAATAAACTGTTTATATTTAATATTAAATATAGTTGAGAGTAAAAGGCGAGACTAAAATGTATTTAAAAAAAATAAAACCTTCATCCAAAATCTCTTTTTATTTTCATCAAAAAAGACTACAACATATTTTAGCGGAACACACTTCTACTATTCAAGCTTTCATGTGTGCAGCTGCCAGATATCAAGAGTTCAAATCCCCTAAAACCCCCAGCTTCTCTGTTAAAAGAAAAAAATTCCATGTTTTTGCTTAAATTTTGCAATCTGGCAACCCAAGCTGGAGTTGTGATCTCTATGTGATATGTTCAGCTTAAAAGTGTTATTCAGCCAGTCTGTGTTCTGTCATAAGATCTCGACTATATAGTTTGCGATTGTGGTTGCTGAATAAATGCAATAACTAAACCACTGTTGTTTTAATAGACAAACAGTAATGCAATTGAATTTCACTCTTATAATAGGCCTATTTTTTGTTCACTTTACCAGTTTTAATAATGTAGACAGAGACAGTGCAGTCTTAATTTATATATTAAATAGCCTATAATAAATCAGTACAACATATGAGGTAAAATAAACCGTGTGTATGAGTTCACATTTTATTGATTCATGCTTATTGGTGAAAGTCAAATACCTGAAATGCAAAAATTAATTTCTCAAATGATAATAATCATAATTATAATTTTGGTTAATTTGGCTTCATTCACTAAAACTAGAAAAAAAATGCTCCAGCCCAAGGTTGACTAAACATGACAATAAATAAAAAGTACTGCTGAAAATTCAGCTTTGCATCACAGGAATAAATTACATTTTACAACATATTGTAATAAAATAGTTAAATGATGAAAGCAATATTGTGATAAATAAGAGGTAAACATTTATTTTGGTTAAAGGGCTCTTAAACCCACACACACGTACTTCCCTCAATGCCTATGGGTTAGAGGTCAAGTGATTCATCACAACGCTTTCTGGCAGAGAAAGTCACATAAAGGAGTCCTCTCAGGATTACGCTGGTCTGCTTTGTTTATAACTGTTAAACCACAACAATAGGTTAAACTCTGTTTCCTAGATGTGTGAACTCATTGGCTATTCCACTTGAGTTATTCTGCTTTGGCCACCATGTTTTTTCTGTGTACTGGGTGCACGGGTCCTGCTGGTTACATTAACCGATGTTTGGACATCTGCTGGATCTTGGAGCAAAGAGTGGGCCTGTCAACGTGGGCTTTAGAAAATCGAGAAATTGCACAAACACTGGGCTGTGCGGTAATAAAAACAAGCTCCCGCTTGCTACATTAGCCCAACTGTCCAGCCTCTGTTGATGCATCGATGCTGCTAAGGATATCTTTGGTCAGATACAGTGACATTTTAAATGCCTTCTGGACTGAGCTTGAGCAATGTGACTTTTTCCACTCCAACTTATTTTCTTGTCAAACAGTAAAACTATAGCTTGTGGTCTAATAAAATGAAGTTTGCATATATTTTATGTAAAAGACGCTTAACTTTACAGCTCTTAATAAAGTGAATAAAAGCAAGGAGTGAACTAGAGAAGTAATAAAGAGTGATGGGGCAATCTTAGCTGCACTCTGTAGGGGAGTGCTATGGTAGGGCCACGTTTATTTACTTTAAGGTTCTGCTGAAAAGACACAGACTGATGTTTTGTCACATGTAAAATACGAGCCGCTTAACAATATTGTGAAATAGCATAAACAGTGAAATGACCCTTGGAGTAATAACCATCACTTACGGTTATGATGGCAGGCTGATGTATTCTGATAAGATGTCTTTTTTTCTCCGTTTGAGGTCTTAATTTTGCCCTGCTTCATGCTAGACTTAAAGGAAAAGCTAAATTAGCAAACTAAATGGATAATTGCTTTAGAGAGAGATATGAATAAAGAGGAAGAAATCTGATCCTTTGGGTGGTTTTATTGCTTCCCATGTCTTTCATGCGCTCTCTCAGCCTTTCCTCAACAACAATGGCAACCATTGATGCTTTGGAGTAATCTTTGGTCAACAGTGAAATTATTTTAACCAACTAGGAACAGGTTATTAACAGACTTTTGCAAACAGATCATCTGATGCAATGTTTTGTTTTTTAAGCTAAATCTGAAATTAAGATTGTTTCATTTTTGGTAATAAAACTGACATCACTTGCATGGAATACATTTATCAGACAAAAAAAGTTAATGTACTTTATAGCCTTCTGGAAAAACGTCTCGGTTACGAAGGTAACCCTCGTTCCCCGAAGGAGGGAACGGAGACGTTACGTCAATGACGTAATATTGGGGATCGGCAACGAGACCCTATCACCTCTGAGCTAAAGAGAAAAAGCCAATGAACATTGGCGAGTGGAATTTGCATGCCGCGCCACTCCCCCGGACATACGGGTATATAAGATGGCGGCGTGCATCCACTCATTCAGATTTGCTAAGGAGCCGAGCCGCAACCCGGCTTCAGCGCAGTCCAGGATTGTGGCAAGAGGACGTAACGTCTCCGTTCCCTCCTTCGGGGAACGAGGGTTACCTTCGTAACCGAGACGTTCCCCCTCAGTCGTTCTCTACGACGTTACGTCAATGACGTAATATTGGGGACCTCTGGAAAACGCCACAATCCTGAACTGCGTTACGCAGCCGAGACCCAATGCCGGCAGGCAAGCGTGTCGGAACAAAGGGCTCAATGCGTAACCGTCCCAACGCCCTGTAGACCACGTGGTGGCCCACCAGGGGTGCCAAGTTTTGAAGCAGCCGTTGGGGGGCGGAGCACAATGACGGTTAAGTCATGTGGAAGCTTTAGAAGTAAGTCTAACTAGACTGGGGAAACACGGAAGGTTCCGTGGAGATACTGAGACATGATGCCACAACCGGAGGGGGGTGAAGGAGGCCCCGCTCCGGAGCACAGTATGGACTACTCCGTCTAGTCCAGTACTGCGGGGCAAGGAGGACCCAGAGTTCAGCCATGGGAACAACTGGGAGAATAGCGCACGGATCCGAGAGGAGTGGCGCAGCAAGCCGACACCTGAGCCGTCCTCCCGCAAATTACCTGATGTTACCCAACACACGGGAGGACACTGGCTCAACGCGGAGGTTGTAGAACCGCGCAAAGGTATTGGGTGTCGCCCAGCCCGCAGCTCTACAGATGTCTGCTAGAGAGGCGCCGTGCGCCAGCGCATAGGAGGAGGCCACACTCCGGGTGGAGTGGGCTCTCACTCCCAGGGGGCACGGCTCACCTTGGGCTTCGTACGCCAAGGTGATGGCATCAGCTACCCAGTGGGCCAACCTCTGTTTGGAGACAGCATTCCCCTTCTGCTGTCCCCCGAAGCAGACAAAGAGCTGCTCGGAGCGTCTGAAGCTCCGGGTGCGGTCCAAATAGACGTGCAGGGCACGGACGGGACACAGCAACTCCAAGGCCGGGTCTGCCTCCTCCTGGGGCAGAGCTTGCAGGTTCACCACCTGATCTCGAAAGGGAGTGGTGGGAACCTTGGGCACGTAGCCGGGTCTCAGGATAACGTGAGAGTTACCTGGCCCGAACTCTAAGCACTCTTCGCTGACCGAAAATGCGTGTAGGTCCCCTACCCTCTTGATGGAGGCCAGCGCAGCCAGGAGCGAAGTCTTGAGCGTCAAGAACTTCAGCTCAACTGAACCGAGCGGCTCGAAGGGAGCTCCCCGAAGGCCCTGGAGGACCACGGAGAGATCCCAAGAGGGTACGAGGTGCGATCTAGGAGGGTTAATCCTTCTCGCACCTCTCAGGAACCTGACGATCAGGTGATGCTTCCCTAGGGATGAACCATCCACTGCATCGTGATATGCCGCAATCGCTGCGACATACACTTTCAAAGTGGAGGGGGACAGTCTCCGCTCCAGCTTCTCTTGCAGGAAGGAAAGCACCACTCCGACCGAGCATTTCCGTGGGTCCTCTCGGCGAGAGGAACACCAGTCAACAAACAGACCCCACCTCAGGGCGTAGGCCTGCCTCGTAGAGGGGGCTCTAGCCTGAGTGATAGTGTCTATCACGGCCTGGGGGAGGCCAGTGAGGTCCTCCGTGTCCCGTCCAGAAGCCACACGTGTAGGTTCCATAGATCGGGACGCGGGTGCCAAATCGTGCCGTCCCCCTGAGAAAGAAGGTCCTTCCTCAGGGGAATCTTCCAGGGAGGGACTGTCGCGAGGAGCATGAGGTCGGCAAACCAGGTCCGGGTGGGCCAAAACGGCGCAACCAGCAGGACCTGCTCCTCGTCCTCCCTGATCTTGCACAGGGTCTGTGCAAGGAGGCTCACTGGGGGGAAGGCGTACTTGCGGAGGCCCCGAGGCCAGCTGTGTGCCAGAGCGTCCCTGCCGAGGGGGGCCTGAGTCAGGGAGAAAAAGAGCTGGCAGTGGGAGGACTCTGGGGAAGCAAACAGGTCCACCTGAGCTTCCCCGAATCGACTCCAAATTAGCTGAACCGTCTGGGGGTGGAGTCGCCATTCTCCAGGAAGGGTGAGCTGTCGTGAGAGCACGTCGGCTGCACGATTCAGCTCTCCTGGAACATGAACGGCCCGCAGCGATTTGAGCCGCGTCTGACTCCAGAGGAGGAGATGGCGGGCGAGTTGCGACAGACGACGGGAGCACAGACCACCCTGATGGTTGATGTACGCTACGGTCGCTGTGTTGTCCGTACGGACAAGCACGTGCTTGTGGCGCAGCAGCGGAAGAAACCGCCGGAGCGCCAGAAACACGGCCAGCAACTCGAGGCAATTGATATGCCACTGCAGTCGAGGTCCTGTCCAGGAGCCCGAGGCTGACTGCCCGTTGCACACAGCACCCCAGCCCGTCATGGAGGCATCTGTGTTGACCACAACATGCCTGGACACCTGTCCTAGGGGCACTCCTGCCCGGAGGAAAACAGGGTCCGACCACGGGCTGAACAGGCGGCGACATTCCGGAGTAACGCCCACCCGGAATGTGCCGCGGTGCCATGACCATCTCGGGACTCGGTCGTGTAGCCAGCGCTGAAGCGGTCTCATATGAAGCAGCCCGAGCGGCGTAACTGCGGCTGCGGCTGTCATATGCCCCAGGAGCCTCTGAAAATCTTTGAGAGGGACCGCTGTCTTGGCCTGAAAGCCTTCAGGGAGTTCAGCACTGACTGGACGCGCTCGTTGGTGAGGCGTGCTGTCATGGTGACCGAGTCCAGCTCCATACCGAGAAAAGAGATGCTCTGCACAGGGGAGAGCTTGCTCTTCTCCCAGTTGACCCGAAGCCCCAAGTGGCTGAGGTGCTGCAGCACCAGGTCCCTGTGTTCGCACAACACATCTCGCGAGTGAGCTAGAATCAGCCAGTCGTCGAGATAGTTGAGGATTCTGATGCCCTTCCGCCAAAGGGGGGACAGGGCACCCTCCGCGACTTTGGTAAAGACGCGGGGAGACAGGGACAGGCCAAATGGGAGGACTTTGTACTGATATGCCCGACCCTCGAAAGCAAACCGAAGAAACGGTCTGTGTCGAGGCAGAATCGAGACATGAAAGTACGCGTCCTTCAGGTCGATGGCTGCAAACCAATCCTGGTGTCGTACGCAAGACAGTATGCGTTTCGAGGTAAGCATCTTGAACGGTAGCCTGTGAAGGGACCGGTTCAATACTCGAAGATCCAGGATCGGTCGTAACCCACCCCCTTTCTTGGGCACGATGAAATAGGGACTGTAGAACCCTGATTTCATCTCGGCTGGAGGGACAGGCTCGATTGCGTCCTTCGCCAGGAGAACCGCAATCTCCGCCCGTAGAACAGAGGCATCCATGTCCGAACGAACAGACGTGAAATGGACGCCTCTGAACTTGGGCGGTCGCCTCACGAACTGAATCGCGTAGCCGAGTCGTACCGTCCTGATCAACCACGGGGACGGACTGGGAAGCGCTAACCAGGCTCCCAGTCGACGTGCCAGTGGGATCAACGGAGCAGTAACTGACGTGCCGGGGGTGGGGCAGCCGGGGGGGGGAAGGGGAAGGGGGCCCATCCCAGAAAGCGGGGCGTTCTGGAGAAGAGCTGAGCTGCACGGGGCAGCGCTTACCTTCACTGGATCCCGCGCTGGCGAATTCAGGCTCCGAGTCCGAGTCCGAGGAGGCAGTGCGTCGCTCAGGAACGAAACTCGGGGCACTAGGCCCAGAGGTGAAGAAAATTGCTCTTTTTTTGAAAATTTGGGTACCACTGACCCGGAGGTCAGTGGCAGCAGCGATGTTGTCTGGCCCCGGCCCTCCCCCGGGGCTGGGGGGACTGATGGTGACGTCCCCCGAAGAGCAATCTCCCTCATCTCCGGGCAGCCCGTGTCAGGGCCGCTTCGCAGACTTGCGGGTGGATTTAGCGGGCCGCTGAGTCTCGGGCTGCGCCGCCTTCCTGCGACTGGCTCTACGCCCGGGCTGAGAGGTCTTGGGCTCAGCTGGTGGTGCAGGGGGCGGAGCAGGAGCCGCAGCCGCAGGGGGGCGCCCTCGGCGACGAGCAGCCTGAGGCCTGGCACCCGGCGGCTTGTTGGCACTGCGCCGGGGCAGGATGTGGCTTATGGCCTCAGACTGCTTTTGGACCGCTGAGAACTGCTGGGCGAAGTCCTCAACGGTGTCGCCGAAGAGGCCGGCCTGGGAGACGGGTGCGTCGAGAAAGCGAGCTTTGTCGACGTCAGCCATCTGCGCCAGGTTCAGCCAGAGATGGCGCTCCTGGACTACCATTGTAGACATCACCTGACCGAGGGCCCGCGCCGTTACCTTCGTCGCCCGGAGGGCGAAGTCGGTAGCCGAACGCAGTTCCCGCATCATCCTTCGGTCAGAACTACCCTCGTGCAGCTCTTTTAGTGCTTTGGCCTGATAGACCTGCAGGGTGGCCATCGCATGCAGGGCTGAGGCAGCCTGGCCCGGCGCATTATAAGCCCTCGCAGCAAGCGCTGACGAGAGCTTACAAGCTTTGGACGGGAGACGCGGACGGCCCCGCCAGGTGGCGGCGTTTTGCGGGCACAGGTGCACCGCAACCGCACGCTCCACCTGAGGGACATCCACGTACCCCCTGGCTGCCCCGCCATCGAGGGTAGTGAGAAGGGAGGAGCCCTGACGTGTACGGGCCGAGTAGGGGGCCTTCCACGTCTTAGTGAGCTCCTCATGCACCTCGGGAAAGAAAGGCACTGGGGCGGAGCGAGGTGTGGCGACGTCGCTACTCGCGCCCAGATACCAATCATCAAGCCGCGAGCGTTCGGGAGAAGGCGCCTTAGACACCTCCAACCCGATACTCGCGGACGCCCGACGGAGCATGGCCGCCAGTTCTGCGTCCGACTCTGACTGAGCAGCCGCCGCAGCGGGGGGCTGCCCAGTAGAAGCTTCCGCATCAGCAGGCGTAAGCCCCTCCTCTGACGCAGTGATGGACATTCTATCATCTTCCGGAGCGCCAAAGGTAACACTAGGTCCAGCTGGTGGACGAGTGCTGAGCTTTGGCAACTCCACGGGGCCACGCTTTGAGGGACCGGACTTCCGCGGGGGCTGGCCCGACGGAACGTTCGGTACTGTCACCCTCAGATCACCTTCACCTCTAACCAATGCAGCCGAGGAGCCGGGACGGCCCGCCGAACTGGAAGGGGTAGAGGCTGAAGGGCGCCATCTCGCGAACGAGAGGCGCGATCGTAGCGTGGCCATGGACATGCGCTCACAATGAGTGCACGATCCATCCACAAACGCCGCCTCAGCGTGTTCTCGGCCCAGGCACGAGAGACAGCGTTCATGGCCGTCATTAGACGACAGAAAACCACCACATCCAGCAGCACACGGTCGGACAGACATCCCGGAAGACGCTATCGACGACCGTGTAGAAAATTGCTCTTTTAGATCGGCGTGCCCCAGGGAAGGCAACAGCCAGAGATCGCTGGTTAGGCACAGATGCCGGCAGCGCCGGTAACACGATCGAGCAGCAGGAACTGGAGCAGGAACAGCAGGTTTCTCTGTTCTTCTCCGTCTTATTCTTCTTCTTTCTTCTCTGGAACAGCTCAAAGGCGAGGCTCCGAAGCAGAAATCTGAATGAGTGGATGCACGCCGCCATCTTATATACCCGTATGTCCGGGGGAGTGGCGCGGCATGCAAATTCCACTCGCCAATGTTCATTGGCTTTTTCTCTTTAGCTCAGAGGTGATAGGGTCTCGTTGCCGATCCCCAATATTACGTCATTGACGTAACGTCGTAGAGAACGACTGAGGGGGAACATTGCTTTTTATTATGTTTTAATACATTTTAATATATATCATGTGAAATGCTTTTTGTCCAATAATTCATAGTTTGACCTTAAAATACCAAAAACATACTAACAAAATTGTATCTTACCTCTTTACATAACAGGAAATTCTATATGACACCAATATCAACAACTGTAATGGCAGCTGCGCAATAAAGAGGGTGTTTTGTTAAACATTACATTATTGAACACCAGTTTCTGACTTTATCTTTATCTTTGTGCTAAGCTATGCTTCAAAAATCATGAACATCAGCATGTTACAGTAAAGAAAATGGTATCTAAAATTTAAATTGAATCTATATAATCTAATAAATCTTTTACAGAAAAATATGGGGGGCACTTATTTATTTATGTTCATAAACACTATGTTTTTAGTTAATTTTTAAAGATTCAAGATTCAAGAGCCTGATTCTGTTCACTGCCTCACACACTCTCTGGCTACATAATACGAAAGTTATAGACACAGCAAAAGAAATGTGAAACGTAGGCAACTGCAGTGACAGGTAGAATAGCGCGTTGGTCTGCTGTGGTTCTGGAGAGAAACGTTTACACGCTTAATTTAGTTTCATCAAAATATTGTTTACATGTCTCTGTGGAACTGACAGCGGCAGTGTGCTGTTATTTGAGCCTGATCATTTGTCAGTGCCGTTGTGACAAGGGCACCACAAGACTCCTCCGAAGGACATGGGCTACTGAGACCCAACTTCATATTTCACTGGGTGCGAGACATTTCTGTTGGCTTCAGCATTTGAAGTGCGATTTACTGCAGTGGTGCTTAATAATAGTCTAGGGAAAAAATGAAAATCCAGTCAACAAGAAAAAGAGACAGACCCACACATACATAGCCTTTAGCTCAATCTGACTTCAATCCCAATAGTATCATCACTCTGAAAACCAATGGCAAGCTATGACTTTATTAACCAGGTATGCTATCTAATTTATCAGAAACAACAATTAAGAAACACAATGGCAGGCACTGATTTAAAAGTAGGGCTGTTGACAGACATAACTAGGGATGTAGCGATATCAAAATCTCACAATACGATGATATCTCGGTATGAAGTCCACAATACGATAGTTATTGTGCTTATTGTAAGCCAAATGAAGACTCTGAATTTTAAAAGTTTAAAATTAAGGGCTCCAACCCATTTTCATAACTAAGAAAACTTAAGACAGAAAAAGTCAGTGAACTGTCTCTTTTTGTTTGTGCTATACTGTCTCAGTCTAAATTACATTCACAATGGTGTTTTAGGAAGCCAAACAAATTAGAATATAATAATAATAACAACTATATATATATATATATATATATATATATATATATATATATATTATTGTTATTCATATCACAGTAATAGCCATGTATTGTAAATCAGTTGCACTGAAAAATAAATGAAAATTTTTATTTCATAGGTATATTCTTTTTGCTTTACACATTGGGGAAATTACAATACTTTTTTCTTAATTTCTACACTTGAAAGAGATATTTTGAATTTGGACTGCAGTAACGTTACGCATTGAACCCCTAGCGGTCAGCAATTCATACGGCACTTTTAAGCTTTTACTTTGATGGAAACGTCAGTAGAGCTTTTATTTTGATGGAGAACTCCAGCTTCACTAAAAACAGGCTTACAAAAATGCGTCTCATTACAAATCTAGTGAAATGCTGTAATCATCTGCTACAAAAATAAAGCATAACTGGTGGCCACTGCATTTCCAAACGCGTGCTAAACTCACAGCACATGCAATAAATGAGTTCACTGCATTCACTGTGAACTGAGCCATTCTGAGGCGCAGAAAAACCAGGTCACGAGCTGATCGCCTGAATGAAGATCACGCTACGCTTTGAAACGTGCAGCGAAAACAGACCTGATGATGTGATTAAGCCATATTGTGCTTTCGGGTTTTATTTCGTTTGACAGAACGAAAGCATAATGGCCCAAAACACAACTTTAAACACCTTTTATGTTAGAATAAGTTTAAATATATTTTAAAAACTACAGTTTTTGCCCAGAAGACCTATTGTTTCATATTGTTATGTGAATCATAATATTGAGACTTTTTGCTATGACGATACCACAATATTGATAATATTGTTACATCCCTAGAAAAAAACCTTTGGGTGGCAATGCCTTACCACATACACAGTTAATTTTTTTTTTCATTTTGATTTATCCAGGTGGTTTTGCCTCAAGTACAATGTGATCTGAATGTGACATCTAGCAATAAAGTGTAGGCGCCAAGTCTGTTTTGGATCCACTCAACCGAATTCCCTCTGTAAAAAATCTGCAGAAAATCACCATTGTTTGGCAAATAAATAATTTAAGGATGCTACATACATATTCCCAACATTTTATTATGGAAGCCCTTTGTTACACCTCAAATGAGTACAGAATTTATAGTAATGGTAATATTTCGCCAGTCCCCGAACTCATTCTCTTAAGCATTCGCAGAAGCATAGACTAAACACCCCTGTTGCATACTGAATACACTAATCTTGAAGTTTAAGTTCATTGCAAAGAGATAATCTTGTCCAAACCTTCTGGAATCAGACACTACGTGCATTGACCCAGGGTGGGAATTCCCCAGGTTCCTCGACGAGGCCTCTAAAGCCCAGTGACAGTTTGTTGTTACCATATTGTGTAACCTAAAACCTCAAAGAGAGGTTTGTCACTCGCTCACCTTCTCCAGTTGTAAGCCGATAAGGACAGTAATTGACAGCTACACCGCTGGAGTGAATGACTTGAGCTCTCGAAGGCCAAGCATAGACTTGAACAGCTTCTTGACAGGCGCAGGTTAAAGTTTTCTTTTACACTAAAAGACCAAAAAAATCACATTCAGTCATTGTTTTCTCCACCCCTCCCGCTCCCCTCACATGGGGGAATATAATGTTTTTTACATTTACACTGGACAGCTAAATCATCACAAAAAAGACGCCAACATCTGAATTTTCCATACACTAGTTCCAAACATTACACTTGTCTTTCAGCAGCACAGAAGTATGAATATGCATTGAGATGCCCATGCGTAGCAGGTTTCCACTGCTAAAGAGGCTATACCTTGCAAACCCAGCACCTTTCTGCGCATTGAGCGATCAGATCCAGATGGTGCGGGTTATGACCTCCACGGGGCCAGGCTAGCTGATCTACTGTCACTCAGTGTCTCAGTGTTTGTGTGAGTGTGTATGTATGTGTGTTTAAAAGTGTAAAAGAGAAGACGAGGATGATGTATGTCAGTGTAAAAGGAGTCCACAGACTATAATTGCCACTCTCCCGATATTTGCTTTAATGACAGATCTGTCAGCTAATAATCATCGAGTACATATGATACTGTAATGACTGTGGTTAAGCAACATATATACAAGACGGTTTTGCTGTGTGTGAACACTACAGCGTTTTGTAGTTTGTACAGTTTGGGAGGATGCTAAATACAAGGTAAATATTGTCAATCGCATGATAGTATTTCTGAATGCAAAGCACAGGCAGCTTACACTGACAAGCTGTCGCTGATGAATTAGGTATGTGCAAATGTAAAGTATATACAGTAAAACTGAGATGCACAGAGGGGGATGTATTTTAGGTAAGAAGGGGAAAAAGAAGAGGCTGTGGTGAAGCCTTGTACCATTTCTCTCATTTTCTCCTTCCTCTCTCCTCTGCTTCTTTCTTGTTAGGTGATCGGGTTTCTCCTCTGGCCCATCAGCTGAATAGGTGGGGCTTGATCAATGGCAGGAAACTGAAGGATCAAATGGTAATATATCAGAATAAGCCTGAGCCAAAGTCTGCACACACACACACACACACACACACATACACAGACACAGACACTTAAACCTAGACAGAGGCCAGTGTGACCACAGAAACAGTAACCTGCACACTGACACAGAGAGTACAAGACCTTGGAGACCACAAGTGAAGCATCTTACACATACACCCACTCTTCATTCTCTATACTCGCTCACAAACACCATTTACAAACCATTCCAGCCCACGGCAAATGCAAATTATTATCATGAATTGTGTTAAGATAATATTATAGGGTAAATTTATTATAGACCTACCTAATGTGTGTTTATATATATTCATTCATTTTAATTATTTCTCAAAGTTACCCTGAGGATGTGTGTGGTGCCAGGTGGGAATTTGCACAATATTCACACAAGAATTATTTGTAACTCTGTACCACAGATGTAAAGCAATAAAGCCAGATTATATTGGTCTCAGTATAATCGCAAAGGACTTTGCAGGACTAATTATCTCCTAAATGGCTCTAATTTAGAGGTTTAGTGGTTTGAGGATGATTAATTTAATCAGGATATTGCACACACATAAACACACCTCAACATTAATCATTTTGTAATTTAAGTCTTTACAAAGTAATCTGTTTTTTGATGATTTTACATTTTATTTGACAAAATTCATGAAATTCTGAAATTATTTTGAACTGAGACTCACTATTTATGCTGTTCACTTATGTCATCTACCAATTACATACACATAGGCAGTAAGAATCCTTGACAAAATATTAAAGATTACATTATATCATACGGGACCCTGGACCACAAAACCAGTCTTAACTATGGGTATATTTGTAACAATAGCCAAAAATACATTGTATGGGTCAAAATTATAGATTTTTCTTTTATGTCAAAATCATTAGGATAATAAGATCACGTTTCATGAAGATATGTTGTAAGTTTCCTACCGTAAATATATAAAAATCTTTAATTAGTAATATGCATTGCTAAGAACTTCATTTAGACAGCTTTAAAGGTGATTTTCTCAATATTTTGATTTTTTGCACCCTTAGATTTTAGATTTTCAAATAGTTGTATCTCAGCAAATTTCGTACTATCCTAACAAACCTTACATCAACGGAAAGCTAATTTATTCAGCTTTCAGATGATGCATAAATCTCAATTGCAAAAAAAAAAAAAAGACCCTTTTGCCTGTTTTTGTGGTCCAGGGTCACATATTATTATATTATATTTTATACGTGTCCTCTCTGTGCTTTATGTCTATGTGGTCATTAAAAACATGAAATAACTCAGTGTTCCAGCTAATGCTGCAGTTGTGGAGTCATTAATCATATGATTTGACAACAATCATTAAAGCGGCACTCTGGAAAGCGTCCGACTGAATGAGTGAGTTTAGCATGTTTGAATATTAAGACACTGAAAGGGGATTTCTAATATTTATAACACTGACTTTGCCTAGTTGGTCTTTCAAAAAAACGTGAACAATACGTACAATGTTTAGGCTACAGCGTGGATGCTTATTTAGTCTATGTCGGTCGAGGCGAGCGTGTTAAATTGTAAAATAAGCTATAGCTAAGCACATTACTCGCAGTGATTGTTTTCATCGGGACGGTTAAATGCGGCCTTTTAAAAGATAAAGCGTTTATACAGACAGACTCTACCTGTGAGCGGTGTGAAGTGATACGGCATACACTAAGAGAAGCCCATTTGTGTTCAGAGTCTGCAATATCTATTAGGCAGATGCTACTGCGATGCAACCTAACACCGGCTTTTAGCCCAAGTGGACACATTATGCCCTCAGTTTAGCGTGATGTCGGAGGCGCTTGAATTGGTGATTGAGTGTAAGCGTCGCCCGCAATCCCGCTGCCTGTCCATAAATCAGATTGTGACTAAGATTTAAATCTGATGATAATAATAATAACAATAAATGTATAAACGCCTAATTATAATTATTAGATATAACAATAATGATTATGATAATTATTAAACGATTTTTGAGAGAGAAAGAGAGAGGAGGAGAGCTTATTTAAACAATTTATTTCCAGTGGTAAACATGCTCATTTCACGTGTTCTTTGGATTTACATTTTATTCTTAAATGCTCCTTTAATTACAAAGTTTACTAGTGTCAGGAAAAGCCCGCACCACCGAAAAATCGCAATAAACAATGTTGCTTTGTGTTTTTTATTGCGTCTGACAGGTTTAGTAAATTAGCTATATTAATGCAGAGACTTCACGTGTGCGTGTCAGTCATCCGAAGGTTTAGCTTGAGCTTCCGAGAAGCGGTTACCCGGGACAGATATAATTGTTTGTTTAATTTGTCTCTGATGCATGGAGCCATGTCCGCGTTCGCTAATTACAGTCCAGGTTTTGATTTGTGGCAATCAAGATTGTTTAATCTCTTAAATCCAGGATCAAAATGAAGCGGTTCCGCCTTTTCCATGGGCTGCAGCACCAAGTGTCACTGGACCCGAGTGCTGCAGTCTGCGCAACCAATGCGCTGCGCGTTTCTTAGCGTTGAGGGGCAATTACTCCTCATATTGAATGCAGACTGGATCAGTCTGGTGGGATTACAGAAGTGGACACCCACATGGCCGGAGGGATTGTATCAGTCTTTGCTGAATGCGCACTCACGGTGCGAATAATATTTTAAGGAGGTTTATGTGCGGGAGGCCTGTTTCTCTATACCGGTCTGAAAGTATCACACACACCAAAGCAGATATGCAGTTTAGAAAATACATCGGAATATTGTGGATTTCTTTTCTGACAAGATTAAACTACATAAAACCGTCGATGCTACATGTCTGAAGTAAAGGTTAGCCTATCAACTCAGTGTACATGGGAGGCCGGGGGAGTGTTAAGAGTGATGCTTCGCGTTTGTTTCCGTTTTGTTTTTGTGCTAAATGGGTGCCAAATTCTTATGTAATAGTCCCATATTTGCGTACTACAAATTCAATTAATTGCAAAAATACACTGCCTATTTCGAAACGATGTAAAACACCGTCCAGTAGCTGCAAATGATTCTGTTGTTGAAACATGCGGCGTTACCAGGGTTGGTTGTTAAATATAGGCTAATATTTTTGTGCTTTATATTGTGCTAATCAAATTAGCTTTTTTATTTTTATGTCCTCCCCATGTTGCCCTATCACCATAATTTAAAATGTTATCATTTACTCACCTTAATGTAGTCTCAAATCTGTATTACTTCTTCATTTTGTGGAACATAAAAAACATCCATACAATGTCAAAAGGGAGACTAATGCTGTTTCATTGTATGGGCAAAAACAGCTGAAACATTCTATGTTCCATAAATAAGAAAGCAAGTCCTAGAGGAATGACATGGTGAATAAATAAGGCAAATTTAATTGTTTGGTGAATCAGAAAACAGCAAATGAAGTAAACAAACATGGCAATACATACATACAAATCTTAGGCTACTCCTTATAGGCTAGTCTCTGTGTATGAGCTCTGTCAAATGTAGTTTATATATCATGTATATAAATTTTATAAATATAAATTAAAGCTTGATGTTGTATGTGTATCTTTTAAAAGCTGAATAAATAAGCTTTCTATTGATGTAAGCAGTGTTAGGGGTTACACAAGTAACGCGAGTTACGTAATCAGATTACCTTGTTCAAGTAACTAATAAAGTAACGCATTACTTTTTTTATTTACAAAAAAATATCTGAGTTACTTTTTGTTTTCTTTATGTATTTAATCCCATTTTATTAACCAGTGTCTTTGCTGCTGACCTTTGTTGATCCAATTCAACCACTAATAAGCAAAACTTACTTTAGATGAACTTACATTTGTGCTTCATTTTTTCATTGCTGAAGACTGTTGAACTTCCTTCTCCTACAGTTCTACTGTACAGACGTGAATTTAATTTTTCATCAGCCTTAGGCTTATTTATTTCACTTTTTGGTGTGAAAGGGCTTTACTTTTGTTACAAATCTAACTTTTTTATATTAAAAACAAACAAGCAAGCCCTGCCCAGATTTAAAAAGTAAACGCAAAAAAAAAAAAAAAAAAAAAAAAAGTCATGTAATGCATTACTTTCCAATAAAGGAAACTAAGTAACATAATTAGTTACTTTTTTAGGGAGAATTACAATATTGTAATGCATAACTTTTAAAAGTAACTTTCCCCAACACTGGATGTAAGGTTTGTTAGGACAGGACAGTATCTGGCCGAGATACAACAATTTAAAAAAAAAAAAAAAATTTTAAGTTGTCCAAATGAAGTTCTTAGCAATGCATATTACAAATCAAAAAATACGTTTTGATATGTGTACGGTAGGAAATGTAAAAAATGTCTTCATGGAACATGATCTTTACTTAATATCCTAACCATTTTTGGCATAAAAGCAAAATCAATAATTATCCATAATTTTGACCCATACAATGTATTGTTGGCTATTGCTACAAATATACCTGTGCTACTTATGACTTGTTTTGTGATCCAGGGTCACATATATTAAATTAAACATCAGAATATGCTGATTCCAGTACCAGATGTGCCATTTAACATCCATTAACAGGTCACAAATCAAATTTTAGGGCAGATAAGACATTTTAGTCATAACACTCCCTGTTCTGCCCTAAATCTTTTACTGTACATCTGTAAAAACATAACCGGATAAGAATATTTTCATACCATCTTAAGCTCTAAACCTATATATTAAAATTCTCTCCCAATAAGAAAAGAGAAAATAAAACAAAAACTAACATTGGCTGGTGTAAATTAGTGTGAAGCACCTTGTACAAAGCCCGTTCAGTTAGTTTATGATTATGATGATGATGATGGTAATGATGATGATGATTATGATGATGGTTAATTGCAGTAGACTGTGCCTGTTGAAGGTGGCTGGATTTCTGTAGGGTCCACATATCCCAGGCTGCAGCGAGAGAGAGGGCCGTGGCTGGTGCGGGTATAAGGCGTGTAATATATTTAACTATGGTAAAGTAGTGTTTTGAGAATTGGTAATTGCTCACATCCTTCTCTGGCCACAGGGACACTGTCCAGATCTCACCGTACGCACACGTGTGGGGTTTCTGAGGCACACGCTTTCAGGTCTACCTGGCATGCGGCCAAACGCGTCTCTAGCTTGTTTCCTGACATGAAATGTTGACTGACTGATAAGAAAAACAGTAGCACAGTATAAAAACACAATCAGGAATCTGCTGATAACCTGGTTATGCTTTTAAGCAACCCCAGTGCTTTCATGTTTCGTGTTTGCCTGCTCAAGCCCGAGGCCCGAAGATCGGACTCAACTTCACACTAGCGCTCTTTGCATAAAAGAACGTGTCTGCAGTCATAATATTTACTTTGATAATGTTTTCTCGACATGGCAACTCTGAAGCGGGGATATATGAACTGTCTAAATATGACAGTCCATGTGATTTGGAATGTGCAATGAATAAGGCTCCTTTTACCCTCTCTCTAGAATTTGCTCTGAATAAACAAGAGACTCGGGTCAGGTCCTCCGATGTGTGATCTACTTTGTAGGCCGGTGGTTAAGCGTGACATGCTTGGCCCTTAAAATATACCCTTTTTGTTAGAGGGAAACGGACAGAAAAATATACAGAATTCTCTGTAATTACGTATAAAGGTTTATTTTACTTTGAAGCCACCATAAAGAAATCTCAGGATTGGATGTGCGCGGCCGTATACGGGGCTTCACGTTGTCTGGAGTAATCTAGCCTCGCGACTGGTTTGAATTTGCTGCCCCGCGACAGCAAAATTGTCGTAATCACAAAGTAAACAGATACTTCCTCTCCTATCAGAGCGAGTCGACAAAGTTAGTGAAAGAGGGAACTTTCACTGTTAATTGTTGTTTTCCTTCGTACCCTGATTTAAAAACACTGGCATAATTATTGCAAGTGCTACTTTGATTTTGTAATTCAGTTTGAAAGGGGTTTAAGGTGTTTCAGCAAATTATTCACTTAGGCTTAGTTGTTCTTGCATCTCTTCACGGAAATCAAGACTACTGCAAGATAATATACTTTGGTACTGGTGCAGGGCTGCTATTCTGTTTTTAGATTTTGAACCAGCCACAAAGAAAAATTGATGAATGCTAAAGAATTTAATTTGGTACTATATTTCCACCCAATGCCTGATATTTAACTCTCACACAGATACACGCACAACACTTTCTCACCATTTCTTTTCCCCAATGAATAAACACTGCATAAACATGATTTCTACACTTGGTAAAATGCTTGGTAAAATATGGACAAACCCAGTTGAGTTGTTTTGACCCATTCAGCCTTCTGGGTAGTTTTATTAAACTCAACTATTGTTTAAAAAATTCTATATAGCTGGCTTAAAATGAACCCAAATAAAAAAAATCGGACACATAATTACTAGAGGCCTCAGGTGAACATTTATTATTATTATTTATTCAATGATGAACTGCCTTTAACTGAAAATTGTGTTTACTGTTGATCTTTTGCATTATTGACACACTACTTTCCTATTTAATACTGTTAAGCTGCTTTGACACAATCTGTATTGTAAAATGCACTATATAAATAAAGGTGGCTTGACTTGACTATTAACAAACAATTAAAAAAAAATATTTAATATTTATTTATTCAATTTATTAAGAAATGTCCATTTATTAAACATATTAATAAATGATCATTTCAACCCTATTTTGGGTTAATTTTAAGCAAGAAATAGAGTAGTTTTTAAACAATAGTTGAGTTAAATAAAACTACCCAGAAGTTTGGGTTAAATGCCCAGTTTCTGGGTTTGTCCATATTTCACCCTGCGCTGGGTTGTTTTTAACCCAGCAGTTTAGATTTTAACAGTGTAACTTTTCTACAAAAATTACAGGACATCACATTACCAAACACATATTAAACTGTGAAAAGAATGACAAAGTTGATACTGTTTTTAGAGGCATCTTCACCATAACAGTTAGTCATGCAAAAAAAAATATACACTCTGAAACTCAGTGATTGGATTGTTTTGACCTAGTGGTTGGGTTAAATGTTTAACCCAACCTTCTGGGTAGTTATATTTAGGCCTAACTGAACTACTGTTCAAAATTACTATATGGCTGGCTTAAAATGAACCCAAAATAGGTTGTAAATTACAAATCAGACACATAATTACTAGAGGCATCAGCAATAATCAAAAGGTGATTGCTTATTAATAAGCAATTAAAAAGGTTTACTATTTAATTATTATTATTTATTTTATTTAATAATAAATGTTAATTTATTGAATATATTAATAAATTATAATTTCTTTTAAGCAAGACATTTAGTAATTTTTAAGCAATAGTTCAGTTAAATAAAAACATTTATCCCAAAAAATAACCCTACAAAAATCACAGGAACCGTTGTTCTACCAAGCACACATTAAACTTAAAAGGACAACAAAGTTCATACTGTTTTTAGAGACATCTTCATCATAACAGTCACACTAAATAATATAACAATAACAAACTAACACATTGTCCCTTTCATGCAATTTGCAGTTCTGGAGCAGTCTTTACAATCAGTACAATTCTCAGTACTGTAACGGATTGTGAACTTCTTATTCTAAAAAAAGTCATTTAAATAATTCAGTAACCTATAAAAAAAAAAGTCAACACCAGCTGCAAAAACACTATACTGTCTCAAATTGAAACAATACATTACATATGTTTTTACATGGGAACAATGTCCGCTCCCACCATTTACAGTAGTGTACAGGAATGGCTCACATCATATCCGTCTAGAGTTATTAATTCCACCACATTCCCCATTCCTAAATCCAACTTATTTTTTTCCCACTTAGAAATGGAAATATATGATTGAAACCAATAAGTAACTCAATATACACAGACTGTAATCAGAGGCCTGTCATTATAGTCGCTATTTCACCGTTTGCCCAGTGAACCAGATTCAGTGGTTATGCAGATGAAATAGGCTTTGTTTATACAGCTTTGGGAACTGGTAAATTATTTTGTGAAATGTGTGCGTATAATGAAAAAGTACCATAATCATTTAGCTTAAACTGATTTGTACAAATTAGAAAATAAACATTGCTTATTTCCCTGCATCCCCCACCCCATCTTGTGTATCTTTATATTACTTTTTTAATGCCTCTTTCTTTTCCTCTTTCTCTTTTTCCAGTCATAAAATGGTGCCAGGCTGCGACATGAAGGCAGGGGCCGTGAAACCGTACCCTCATCATCAGACTGTACAGTAGAGAGAAAGAGTCACACTCCCGGTGTAAGCGGGGCATAAAAACACTGCTGCATGATAAGGAGCTGCACTGGGACTTTGAACATTTTATTAGTATCTATAAAAGAGGCACAGGACGAAGGACACAGTGTCTATAAAGCCCTAATGGAGGATCAATTAAGATGGTCAAGCTGCAGAAAGAGACTTTTACAGTGTACGGTTTTAACACTAAACTTGTCCTTTAACGCTAATGTTAAGGAAAATTCAGCCTAATTCTAATTCCGCTGCATCACCAATATTTTCTGATCGCTAGTAAAAAAGTTTGTTTGAGTAAGAATATAACAGTGAGGGTTTTTACTTATTTTAGTACAGAATAAAAATGACATATGCTACTCACAAACACACTATCATGTGAATTTATGATATCTACTTATTACAGAATGGCTTGCATTATGTAAGATTTTTGTTATATTTATATCCTTGACAGACAGGTTTCATTATTTAATGTGTATTCAAGTTTCTCTCAAGACAGATACTGTATCACAACTCATTTAATTTTCCAAATACACACACTTCTGGTCAAAACTAATAAGTCCCTATTAATTCCTGCATTTTCCGAACCTTCCCCCAACCCCCTCTTTCTCTCTGTCAGGACATAGCATGACAAATTGAATTACATTTTGAACACACGACTGGCCATCTATCAAAAACAAGTCAAAAATCTTCCCTGCGCATGTTTATGAAAGACATTTCTAAACTCTTCCTGACCTGAAATGTTTATATCCCGAGTTTACGTTGTGAACATTTTAGATGTCATCAAAACCACCTTGCTCCAGGGGTATAAATTGATTCCATTTGTTGCCTGCCCAAGCGACCGGACTCGGCCGCAGGAGCCATATGGGGGGGGGAAACCGAGAAGCTGGAGAAATCAGTTCTGAGGGGAGACACCGTGGACTTTCAGAGGGCTTCGTGATGAGTGAAAATCAGGGATGGGGTTCAGTGGGAAATCGCATGCCATGCCTCAATCAGCAACATGTCCCAACAACCAGGGAGGCATGTGTCAATCAAACCCATGTGGGTTTGTGGGGAACCAGTGAATCAGGAGTAAGGCTTTTAAGCCATCATTAAAGAAAACCTGAGAGATGCTCTGCTGCACTGATGTTATACATGTTATCATACTGCCAATACCATAAGACCAGAGGCATGGTGCACCTTTTTTTGTTTGTTTATTGGATGGAACACCTACTTAGTATTTCTGTTGTGTAAATTTTGAGTAGTGTGTTCAAATAAAAAAATAAATAGTATGAAAAGGACCAGTTTGAAATTGTTTAAGCAACAAAAGTGTGCATTGATGATGCATAATTTCAAAAGATTTTGGTTGGACTTTCCAAATTAAGATTTTTATTTTGAAAGACAAAAAAACAAGTCTACTCAATACTTCTGTTATGTACATTTTTATTAGAGTTTTCCAATAAGGATAAACAATAATTCAAATTAATTAAAAATTCAAAAAATAAAAGAAAAAAAAAATAGCATGACATTTTTTAAATAATAAATGTGTGGACTGATGATGGCATAATTTAATCAATCTTGATTGGACTTTTCAAATTTTTATCATTTTATTTTGACTTTTTCATTTATTTAAACAATATGCATAAGCTATATTTATAATTATGTCTATAATGATTATTCTTATTAATGTAATTATTTTATTAACTTTTTGCTTTTTGACATGGTGAAAGCCCTCATAATTGAATCTTTTTACTGACTCAGATAATTTTGTATACAGAATTTTGATTTCTCGACTAGGCTGAAACAGTATTACATAGTATTTTATTATGAGCAAACTTGTAATTATTAATATTTTAAGTAAAATTCATTACATTTTTAATTAAATATTAGTTTATATTAGGGCTGTCAAACGATTAATCGCGATTAATCGCATGCAAAATAAAAGTTTATGTTTACATGTTATATGTGTGTGTTTACTTTGTATATTTATTATGTACATATAAATACACACACATACATGTATATATTAAAACAAAATATTTATATGTATATATATTTATACTGTATACAATTTAGATTATAAATAAATATATATATATTATATATAAATCTAAAATATTTTTCCTTAATATATACATGCATGTGTTTGTATTTATGTATACATAATAAATATACACAGTACACAAATATATATTATGTAAACATAAACTTTTATTTTGGATGCGATTAATCGCGATTAATCGTTTGACAGCACTAGTTTATATATTAGTTTATATACAGTATTTTTAGACATTGTAGGAGTTAGTTATGTACATTACTGAATTTACAGAGAATGCAGCAATCCCACCCACTTCAATAACTCATGGCCTTCCAGGATAGTGTTTAAGTTTTATAAACTCTACCCAGGAAGTGACACTAACAAAAGTCAGAGCTCAACATAGCTCATTAGTGAGAGGATATGGCTCTAGCTGACATTATCAGCTCATCTAAAACACTCTCAATCAAAACGGTGCCAAACAACATCAACAGGATGTCACTGAGAGCATCTATACTCTGGATGGATATGTGTCTTTTACAACCTAAATGCTTAAATTGAAGCTTGTGAAAGTCTTAATGTGTGCACAATTTTACAAACATGCATTATATGTGCACATATATTTATAATTTGTGAACCAGAAGGTGTTTTTAAATTCACTTACAATGAAAGTGGTGTGTGTGAGTGTTCTGCAACGTCCATACGTATCCACCCTCCACGCTTAGACAGAAAGCAGATGTCGGGAATGTGTTAAAGGACAGTCTTGTTGATAATCAACCTGCTATTAGTGAGGTATGTGGCAGCGGTGCTGCTGGGCTGTGAAGGATTACATTACTCAATCTCTCCAGACGACAAGTGGCTGCTTTCCTCTTAGTGGAGTGCAGCACACATACAAATGAGTTCATGCTATTTTGGAGCATCTCCCTGTAAACCGTGCCTCTCTGAAGGTCAAGAAATGGCTCTCTGTTTCCTCCCGTGGCTCAGGAGGTTCTGTAAACATGGGCAAAAGTAATGCAACCTTATTCGATTTCCACCATACAATGGGGCGGAAGGTATCTTCATAAATGTTTGACCTGCAGATGAGGTAATTGCTTGGTTCACAAGCTGGGGGTCCCGAAATGCAAAAGCTAACATGACCGAGAAAGTGTTATGTGATAGAGTGGCATAAGGCGTAAAGGAAGAAGGAGAATAATCAAGAGCGGGTGGGAGGGAGTCAATCAGTGCTCTCCCTCCGTTTGACCAGCGGCCAAGCAATGAGACTCAAGAGCTGTGGCCGAGCTCCTCTGAGACAGCTGCAACATTTCAGGGCTCCAACTCAGCAAATTTCCATCAGCTGCTGCTGCCAGAGACCACAAAACGCTTTCAAACAACGGCTCACTTCAAGAATTCTTGTCTCAGGGAGGAGGAAGACGGAGAAAAAAATGGCTGGAGAAAAGTATCACAGTGCAGCTGAGAGAGTTCGGTGCATTAGGTTAGCAGATTAATGCAAACTGTGCCCTGGCAGAGGAGTCTGATTGGCCTTCCACAGCAAAAATTGCTTGCAGGTTTGGAAGACGGTGGAGAAAAGTGTGTAAGAGCGCATAGCGCTCAGAAACGGGGCCGGCGTGTTTTGTGTCAAACCCCTCAGCGTCTTCGCCATACATTAACACTTGTCACAGACGCCCATTAGGTCTAAAGCCAGTGCCGAAAATTTAATTACCGAACCATTTATTTCATTGTTAGGAAAATAAACCAGTGAAACCTCAGAATGCATTAGGCTGGCTGGTGGCCTCTGCTGTTTTCACCTTCTACGTTGATAACACCCAGTACACCCTGCAACTGGGCCGCCGCTGAAATAATGCTCCTCTTATACACCGCAGGCCGGTCGGCTCTATTAAAACCAGCTGGCAGGCATAAGTCATTCTTTATTTAAGTTCAATTAAGAGAACAACTGATTTAATGAAGGAAGCTATTTATACACAAGGGTTACTCATCCGTGCCGCCCATCGGCTGAGCGCCGAGAGGAGACCTGTCTCAATAAACTAGACCATTGACACGGGGTGCTTGTAAAAACAAGTGGGCCCAATCCATTCGTGACCGAACGCGAGGGACTACAGGCTGCCTTTGTCACAGACGGTCTGGTAAAAGAGGGGTTTGGTTTAGAGAGAGGAGGAAAGGGGCCTTATGAGATTGGATTTGCTGTTTGCTGATTAGAGGAAAGTACAAAATCATTTTATAACAAGTATTTTTTTAGTAATAATAACAATAAAAATAATTATTTTATTATTTTTTAAATTATCATGATGATATCATCACTTAAAAAAATCATCATTTAAACAATATAAATTATTTATTATTCTACAAAATGACTTATGATTTTAGAAAGGCAGTATATAAATAGAATTAAATAAAATGTATGATGATGATGATGATTAAAAATAGAGGTGATTATAATTATAGATAAATAATAAATAATAATAAATAATAGATTATAATTATAATCATAATTTTAAAAAGAATATTTATTCTACATAAATAAATAATCTATGATTATAATATTCTGCTACTACTACTACTAATACTACTACTATTAATCATCATCAACAGTAAAAAAAGAGGCGCTATTTAAATAAAATTAAATGAAATTGATGATGATGATGATAATTAATAATAACAACAAAGATAATTATGATCATCATCATTTAAAAAAATAATTTATTTATTCTTAGAAAATCACTATATAGAAAAAATAATTAAAGAAATAATCTATGATTATGATATTTTGCTACAACAACTATTTTTATTATTTATCGTTACCATTAAAAAGGTAAAAATAGAGGTGCTATAAAATGAAATAGATGATGATGAAGAAGATTAATAATAGTAATAATAATAATAATAAACAACAAAGATGTTTTCATACATGTTGCCCCTTGGTAATATTATTAGAAAATATGGGATTAGTTTTCATTGTTATGCTAATGATACCAAAGCTATATATCTCAACAAGTCCAGATAAAACTGACAGTGTTATCTAAGCTAACAGAGTGTGTAAAAATGTAAAAGGTTGGATGACCAATAATTTTCTCCTATTAAATTCAGATAAGACAGAGATGTTACTTATTGGACCAAAAAACAGCACACAGAATCTCTTGGATTACAATTTGCAAGACTATACTGTTACTTCCTCTACAGTCAAAAATCTGGGTGTTATATTAGACTTCAATTCAATTCAATTCAAACTGTCTTTTGAAAATCATATTTCCCAAGTTACAAAAACAGCATTTTCCATCTTAGAAACATTGCCAAGCTACGGAACGTTACCTGTTTCTGATGCATTTATGACCCCTAGACTGGACTACTGCACTGCTAGGTGGTTGTCCTGCATCTTCAATAAACAAGCTACAGGTAGTCCAAAATGCAGCTTATCATGTCAAGAAAATATGATCATATTACCAAACTTTTACAGTTTCTACACTGGCTACCTATTAGGTTCTGTATCAGTTACAAAATATTACTACTTACCTATAAGGCCGTAAATGGTTTAGCTCCCACGTACCCTACTAATCTTCTACCACACTACTAGACACCTTCAACATTTCTCACATTATCACAGTTTATTCGCTATAGTTTAGAAAACGGTAATAAAATATGACAAGAACTCAAGAGTTAAACTGTGTCAGAACAAATTCATCTTGATAATGTCAGATAACTTTGACAGAAAGGTATGGTCAGGTCAAAGTGTCAAATAAAATTTTTGGTCCCAAATTTAAATTAGTTGTACTGGTAGTCCACTGTACGAAGAATTTTTGGGTATAATATGTCACAGTTTATTTTTTGCTATCCTCACTTACATAACTGCACTATAGTGTCCTCCACCCACTAGTAAAAAAAATATCAAAAATTATATCTGGTGTCTGAATATTTTTTGGTTTTACTGGATCATGATGAAGACAAAAGCTGTCACATGGACAGGTCTCAAGTCCAAGGTCCAAGTAAAGCAAGACCACTGGAGTTCAGACACTTCTCCTCTAAACTCCCCTAATGTAGCATTTTAAGTGCTGTGTATGCGCGTTCTCTCATTCCCTGCGCATTATAAAAGTGAAGAGCTATGCTGGAGAGTAGTGTTTGAAGTCTGGGCCCAGGCCCCAGCTCAGCAGTAAAGGGACTCCCCCTGCCTTTCTCTGGCCGTATAAATGACAGCTAGTGAAACCCGAACCGCCGGCCCTTCGTAAAAAACCCCGACTATCTGCGCCGCCCTCTCAGTTAATCAAATCCGCCGTAATTGTCATCTGCGGATTTTTAAAGACACAAAGGGGAAATCGTAACTTGACCCGCGCCTCCTGACTCGGGGTTGTCAGAGTTTGTGTATAGTCATGCTTCGTCGTGTGTTTATGTGTGCGGCCGTATAAAGGCCACGGCTGTCGACTTCATCTACATCTCCCCTCATCTCACGCTGCACTACTCTTCAGATCTTCAAAGCCAGAAGAGGACAACAAATCACGGCGTCTTGTGAGTGTAAGCCTATAATAACAGTGACAAGGCATGACACCGGGGAGTAGGGCAGTCGGAACAATGGGGGGAACATATGGGATGTTTTCGGGGAGGAGATGGAACTATTTAAGTAGTAAAAGAACAGAGGTGAGCGACAGGGGAGCAACTACGAAATATGAAATACGCAGGTCGCTGTAATATATATACCGCCTTACGGAGCGATTATACTCCTGTGTCCACTCAGCACTTAAAGAAAAAACAAAAACAGCTTTCGTATCCCGCAGATGAACTTCAAACTTCACATTAACATGAACTTATCACCTGGCTTCAGCTGTTTTGAGGTAACAGCAATATCAGTGAACTGGTTGAATGCACTTATTTTGCTAATAAAAAGCAAGCATTTGTGATGTGTGGGACTGGTGAGTTAGAAGGAGCCAAAACAGCTGCTGAGATGGTGTGCGTGTACTGTTGTGGCTGGACCGGGACAGTGCTGTGGTGTTGATTGACAGGTGCCGAAGACCTGTGTCTGAATTTGCACAGCCGGACTCTGACAGCGAGCCTTGACTAATACCATGTCAACGGCAGGGCTCACATTTGTGGGTGGGAAAGGAAAATGTTATGATGTTACCAAGAGAGACGGAACAGAAAAATAACACTCCATTAAGATGAGTTAGTCGCACTTTTTAACGGGAGCTTTCACTGGAGGCTGGAGACAGCTTTATTTGTCCACCTCTAAGAAAAATAGTTTTTCTGGATTTCATAGCCTCATCCTCCAGGAGTTAAAGTACTTGCACACTTTACAAAGCACATGTTAAATGGTACATTTTACCACTACAAATGAAGATGTGTTACTGTATAATTGCTAAATATACAGAGCAACACCATCAAATTTTGCCTGAGTGAGGGAAGACTCATTAACAAACTCTGCATTTCCTCTTTTGGGGCTTCAGCTGTGGAGTGGTTAAAAAATTTGAGCACCTACCAAAACACAGAGCAATCCATGTGAACTGATAGCATCCTACTCTTCTTTTAAGCTACTAAGGCACTAGTCTGTTTTTCAGATTTGATTAAGGTCTCAAATAAAATAAAACCCTAATTAAGTTTTGCAACTGAAAAACAGAAACCCTTTACAGTTGATTTGAAATTACGCACACAATTCATGCGCATTTTGAATAACCTTAAAGGTTAATCCCCACGCCTTTAATAAAATATCAAGCCAAGTACTATTTATTGTATGTTACAAAATAAATCATAAACACTCTTTTCATGCAACATGTCTCACTAAATAAATAAATAGTGACTGTTTACCATAAAATGAAAATTCTATCAATTACTCACCCTCATGTTATTTCGAAACCAGTAAGACCTTTGTTCACCCTCAGAACACAAATTAAGATATTTTTGATGAAATCCGGGAGCTTTCTGACCCTGCATAGACCAACACAACAGACATGTTCAAGGCCCAGAAAGGTAGTAAGGACATTGTTAAAATTGTTCATGTGACATCAGTCTATGTGACCCTTTATCTAAACCTCTCTACTCAAAGGAATAGCTCACCCAAAAAATGAAAATTTCGTCATTAATTACTCACCCTCATGTTGTTCCAAACTCACAAGACCGTTGTTCATCATCGGTACACAAATTAAGATATTTTTGAAGAAATCCAAGAGCTCTCTATCCCTTCATAGACAGCAATGGTACACCACTTTCAAGGCCCAGAAAAGTATCAAGAACATTGACAAAATAGTCCATGTGACATGAGTGGTTCAACCTTTCTCGGCCTTGAACGTGGTAGTACCCTTGCTGTCTATGGAGGGTCAGAGAGCTCTTGGATTTCATCAAAAATATCTTAATTTGTGTTGCGAAGATGAACAAAGGTCTTACGGGTTTGGAACAACAATGAGGGTGAGTAATTAATGACAGAATTTTCATTTTTAGGTGGACTAATTCTTTAACCATCAGTCTTCCACATACGCCATATTTGTATATATATATATATTTTTTTTTACCACTTTTTATTCATGTTCATAGCACTGAACTGAACCCTTCACCAAACCGCAATGTGTTGTGGGCAATATTAGGCGTTACAGTGTGCATGGATCAAAAATATACCGGAAAAAGTAGACAATTCTGGGACTTTTGGCATACTCTTTTTAACATACTATGCTTTGGGACACACTTATTCTAATAGAGCATACTATTTCGGATGGATAGCATGCACAATGGCTGCATTCACACTGTCAGTTTTTGGATTGACAACCACGTTTACAGCTGAGTCTTGAAATGTCCCGTTCACACAGCAGCTTACAGTAGCATCGTGAATACTGTCTGTATGAACATGCAACGGGAGTCAAGCCCATATTCCATACCAGTAACACCAAAAAAAGAAAATTAGCACATTGTTTACTCACCCTCAAACCATCATAGATGTATATGCATCCTTCTTTCAGACTAATGCAATCAGAGTTTTATTAAAAATTGTTCTGGCTCTTCCCAGCTTTATAATGACAATGGACGGGTGTTTCTCTTCATCAGTCTAATAGAAGTCCTAGCGCATCCAACCATAATAAAATGTGCCTCACACGGCTCTGGGGGGTGAATAAAGGCCTCCTGTAGTGAATCGATGTGTTTTGGGAAGAAAAATATCCATATTTAAAATGTAATAATCACTTTAATCTAAAAAATGGTTCTTCAGCAGCTATATAGCACCAATACCGTATAAAGAACCAGTTAAGCCCCTGTAGAGAAAAGTGACTGGTAAGTTTTAAATATGAATATTTTTTCCTTATAAAAAAGCATCGATTCGCTACAGTAGGCTTTTATTTACCCCCTAGAGCCGTGTGAGGCACTTTTTATTTTGGATGGATGCGCATTATTGGACTTGTTTTAGACTGATAAAGAGAAATGACTGCCCATTGCTATTAAAAAGCTTGAGAAAACCAGAACAATTTTTAATATATATTGAGCTCAATCGAGCCACAAGTTCATCTATCAAACCTTCATTAACCGACAGCAGCTTTTATATTTGGGTGAAGAGCGGAGCATTTAAATCGCACACAGAACACAAAACTGACTACAGTGGCTTCGACTGGATATAAAACTTTCAGATGACACACAGCTCTTTTCTTCGTCACTCTAATGTATCAAAACCACAAACTAAAGCGCACAGCACAAGATAGAATCACGTTTGTGCGGCAAACTGGACCTTTTACACTGTATGACGCGACAGACAACTAGTTGTCCAGTCCTGTTCCATTCACACAGCACATGTTTTCCAAGAATGCGGTTGTGAGTCCTAAAAACGTACAGGTGTGAGTTTGGTTATAGAATGCGGTTGTCACACCCATTACTAACCATACTGTATGTGAACGTAACCGTATTAAGGACTCAAATACAGTACAGGACTGACAACAATATTCTGCTGCTGTGTGAACGTGGCCACTGGAATGCAGGTATTGTCTTTGACAGACAGCATATTAAAGCAGCTCAGGTCACTATTTTCTCCTTCCATCATTGCTTTAATGATGTAGTCAAAACATTCAGTAGTGTGGGTTTTCCACAAAATGTGTGTACTCGCTGGACCTTCTTGTGCATGTTATTTTTTGACAGACTTTGTTGTTGTGATATTCAAATGATGTAAATGTGAAAACAGATGGATCCTAAGGTAATAATTACTTTCAACCGACAGCCTGCCTAAGTGCAAATAGCTATAGATTCTATTTACACTGTTAAAAGTATTGTAGTACATTATAAAAGAGTATGCTATATTGAGTAACATATTGAGTGTAAATTATAATTTTAATTCAAATTATTAAATGGATGCCACCTTATTGGGACAATAAAGCCCTCCCTACACCTACTCTAACCCTACCCAAAACTTTATTTTCAACTTTTTAATTCATTTCTTAATTTTTATTGCAAATTGATTTTCTGATGTGATGAGATTTGAAAAGGGAGGAAAAAAAAGGCAAAAAGCAGATTCGAACCCCGGTTAATCACATCAAAAATAGTTCAATACTTGCTTTACCATCTACGCCACTGGAGCTGGTGACTGACAATCGTCTTTTGTAATGTTGACTAGCCTAATTACAAATTGGTGGCCAGAGTTAGTGTAAAAAGCTTCTGCCAACAAGACAGGCTATTTGCACTTACTGTAAATAGACACTCCAATTATAAAATGTGCTGGAGATGTTCAAAATGCGTTTCGCTTAGTACTTATTTTATGAAATTAAGTTTACTTCGCGGCTCAAATAAATTACATGTTACTCAAAGACTAACATTTGTCAGTCTTCAGCTATAACAAATTTGTTGACATTTGTTGCTTATAACCAATGAAAATGCAGATTTACTATTGCAAATAATGAATCTGTTGTACTATTATTACCCCTTATTTTGACCAAAGGGTTGAACTAAATGAATATATTATCTCTTTTACCTACACATATTTATCATTGGTGTCCTTTTATTTACTAATTAAAATATATATATATATAAAATAATAATAATTATTATATATAAATTACATAACTAATAATAAATACATACACACATTGTATTCTAGACAAAAGAAAGGAAACCTTTGCCAGTTATGAAAAATCTGATAGGACACATACGTAATATCAGTGTTTCACAAAGCGTGTCCTAGTAAGTGAGTGTGTTTATGTATATGTATGTGCGTTCGACAGACTGAGTGGCACATTTGATATGGTCCACACAGGTGTCCTGGAGGCCCACAGTTGCTTCGAGTCCAAGAGCTTGAATGAGGATTGACGCGTTTAACTCGACAAATATGAAAGCCATCTATGGAATGATATGAGTTCTTGGAGGAGGAGGGAACTTGAAACAGTCAACTCATTAAAGCTTGAAAACTCACTCAAGATTTATGCCTGAAACTATAGGTAATAACATCAATAAATCTTTTGCTTTTGGAAATAGATTGTAGCAATTAGTTTTAAAAGGAGGCGATTGTTCACTGCAGAGATTCATGCTTTCTCAGCTTTAGAAGTAAAAGCCAATTTTTCAGCCCAGCACCAAATAAATCTAGTTTAGAACTAGTGTTTAGGGCTCAAATATTTTGTTCACAGCCTGCGTTAGTTTGTTTTATTATTCCGCTTTAATAGATATTTGTTTGGCCCAGCATGGCTGCAGGTAATAGTTTCCATTTGAGACAGCACGTAGCTGTCTGGAGAAAATAAACACAGGTTTTTCTTTCTCTCATCATATGACCGAGGGAAGACATAAGGGTTTCATCTATCACACATTGGAATGGTGCAATTACACTGCTGTTGTCATTTGAAACCGATACGCAAGGAAAGCACACGGAAAGTAAATGCTCACCCCACAGAGAGCACGTTGATAACCTGCTATTTCTCATGGCTTTTATATTATTCCCGCTCTGCAGGTCAGAGATTTGCATGTGTGACTTGTTAGATGTATGTGTGTGAGAAAGTGTGAAAGAAACTCGACCATATTACTACACTGGGGAAATATGCACTTTATCACCTCAGTCAGACTCAGTACATTTGATTTTGGTTCCACTCAATTTCAATTGACATAAATTGTGCTATAAAGAAGTGGGGAAATGTAACTCTCGATTTCTCATTGAGTGATCTCATCGAGTCAGACAGGCCTCCTGATATGACAAAACCACAAGCGCTAGGAGCATATGTGCTCTCTGTAAACGTGTGTTCACACAGGCCTCGCACATTTAACAAGCAGATTTCTCTCTGATACGGCAGACTCATGTGTTTACTCAAGCCTCTGACCTTTTCGCCATGACACTTTCGCTGCTGATATAAATACCATCGCCATGCTAAATCATCATGCCCCGCTCAGGTAACCCAACACGCTTCACCCCACGTCTTCCTCATTGGCCACGTCGCATCACATGCCTAACGCTCTGGCCAACTGCGTCGGAGAACCATTACTGCCGGGGGATATTTTTATACAAGGCTTGTTTGTTGAGAAGGCATCTGTAAAAAACGGGAGAGGTGGGGAATGTGTTGCGGAATTGGGTTCCGCGTTGAAACCCGATCGCAGCGCCTACGCTAATATGTCCAAAAGGACTGTAATTATGAGGTGATAATGCCTGCTGATCAGGTTGCTTGTTGCCAGTGAGAGGGAAGCCCCCACTATTCCCAGAGCCAGGAGACTGATGGGTCTTCCAGGACTCAGTGATGCAATATCCTCGCTGACGGGTTGCATGGAATGAGCCGGCACTGCAATGTACTGTTGACGTGTTCCCGTCACCTACATGATGGTTCAGCGTGTTACTTATAAGCAAAATGCTTTGCTATTGCCAGTGCCAGTGTTGAGGCAGTTAAAGGCATACAGCATCTAACCTCCAAATCCATCTTCTGAAATCAACGCACACTGATATATGTGACCCTGGATCACAAAACTAGTCTTAAGTAGCATGGGTATATATGTAGCAATAGCCAAAAATACATTGTATGGGTCAAAATTAGCGAAATATCAATAAAATAAATCAGATATAAAGTAAAGATCATGTCCATGAAGATATTTTGTACATTTCATAGCATGAATATATCAAAAGTTAATTTTTATTTAGTATGCATTGCTAAGAATATCTTTAAAAGGCAATTTTCTCAATGTTTTGATTTTTTTGCACTCTCAGATTCCAGATTTTCAAACAGATGTATCTCGGCCAAATATTGTCCTATTCTAAGAAACCATTCATCAATGGAAAGCTTGTATATTCATATTTATTCATAAAATCTCAATCTCAATTAAAAAAAAAAAGACCCTTATGACTGGTGTTGTGGTCCAGTTTCACATATTTAGTAAAAAAGAGATGGATAAAGTGGTGATTAAGATATCTATTCCACATTATGTCTTGTTTTGTTGCAACTTTGACAGCTGGGTCAGTGACAGGGTTATTTCTGTAACTAAAACTAAAACCAAAATCATAAAAAAGATACCTAAAATAAATATTAACTGGAAAAAGAAATTGTAGACATATTTTTTCAGGCACTAAATAAAATAAAACTTACTAAAAACTATAACAGTATATCAATATTACTACAGTGACACTGACACTCAATGACTATACCTTTTTATGGTGAACACATTTTTTTTTTTTATTTCTGTATTAAATTTCATTTTAATATTTTTTGGAGGGCATAAAAGTGAGGTTGGTTTATATATTCTGTATATCATTTTGAAGAAACATTTATTTCGCTAAAGAAACGGTTAAGTAGTCAATGACCGAGTCTGTCAATAAATCTCTTAAAATTGCAGATAATTTGACATTTTTATGACAAGCCTAGTTGGCAATGGTAGTTCAGGGCAGGTTGTAAAATGTCATGTTGTCTGACCACACAAAAACTATTACAGTATTTTAATATTTATATAATTATATTTACCTGTATTGAATGTAATAATATTTAAAAGGATAGTTTAGCCAAAAATGAAAATTTGACTGAAAGACTGACACGGAAAAGAAGAAATAGTTTAATATTAAGTTGTTATTTTTGTTTTCTTTGCACACAAAAAGAATACTCATAGCTTCATAACATTACGGTTGAACCGCTGATGTCACATGAACTATTTTAACAATGTCCTTACCACCTTTCTGGGTCTTAAACCCAGAAATGGTAGTTGCACTGATGTATATGTAGGATCAGAAAGCTCTTTGATTTTTTCAAAAAAATCTTAATTTGTGTTCCGAAGATAAACATCTTACAGGTTTGGAACAATGTGAGGGTGAGTAATTAATGACAGAATTTTTATTTTTGGGTAAACTAACCTTTTAATGGTTACACCACATGACATTTCAGAGTCATTAAGTTCAAAGAAAAATGTTTTTCAAAACCAAATTAAACCTATATGAACTTGTGCCACGTTCCTAAAAATTTTAAACTATACAGTAACCCAGATTATTGAGTATATAAAAATTAATTGGTCAGTTCATTGTAAAACAATGCATTTCTGACCATCAGTATGTTTAAATATTCTACTAAGTACTGCGGTATCTATAACATCAAGCTGTCATAATAGCGATGCTTATCAGGAATATGTGCCAGAAAAAGTCAGAGACCAACAGAAGTCACATGGCTAGATATTGAATAGCTGAGGTAAGAGGTCAGGTGGGGGTCAAGGGTCAGGATCAGGGACACCAGGAGAGGCATGGCTTTATCAGCTCTGTTACAGAAGGGTAGCCAGACGCAGTGGACTGAGAGACGGAGCCTTAATTATTCCTGACACATATGGCCCGGCCCCAGTTGCTCCACACAGCAACGTGGAGCCCTATGGAAATATACCAAGCCTGTTTATTCACCGTCTCACATTCGCACTCATTTCCTTTTCATGTTTTCGGATTATGTTCAGATTTTCCAGGCTGGAATTTCTAATGCAGAGTAAAGAGAGAGGAGAAAAGCAATTGAAACCACATTTTGACTACCGCCTTTAGGATCCTTAATTAGCTCTGCTTTTTAAATGGATAGTTCACCCAAAAATGAAAATTACCCCATGATTTATCCAGCCTAGGTGTATATGACTTTCTTAATTCAGATGAATACAATCTGAGTTAAATTAAAAATTGTCCTGGCTCTTCCAAGCTTTATAATAGCAGTGGATGGGTGACAAGATTATGAAGTTCAGTAAAGTACATCCATCTATCATAAAAAGGCCATCTGAAGTAAATTGATGCATTTGTATAAGAAAAATATTCATATTTAAAACTTTAGAAACCATAATCTCTAGCTTCCACTAACAGTACACTAATGTACACATGTTCACAAGTGGCATTCCAGTGGATGATGTAGGATTAATTTAAAGGTTTAACAGGACAAGGTTATTTTTACTTTTTTCTTTTCTTTTCTTTTCTTTTTTTTAAGTCAAGGTTGCTTAATGGCACGTTTTATTGTAACAACATACCCTACTTTTTTTCTAGACATAAATGGTGGAAATGTTCAATGGCAATGTAGCCATGACTTGTACAGAAATTGACGTACCCTGACAAATATTCTCTGGCATAAAAAGTTTGACAACTAGCCTTGGACTCCAGCATTTCTGATTTACTACTCTATTTTCCAATTGTGAAAAGCTGACCATTGCAACAGCAATGGTTTAAAATCCAACAGTCATCCAAATTAAACCAAAATAACGTAAATTATATTAACAATATTAACAGTGTTAATTCAGTGGTTGAAATGGAGACACTGCCCTGAATGTGATATTGCTTTCCACCTAAATTACTTTGGTTAGGCAAATCAAACAGACAGACATACTGTTAGATTAGAAACAGGTTCCTATTAGTTGATTGAGGACTGATTGATAAAACAACAGAAGACTGCTCGCAATGGCTTTCCAGAGAAAAAGCATCTACTGCTTGCACAGGAGTAGTTCCAGCTAAAAGTAAAAAATAAATGATACTCACTGTTTATTGATAGGTAAAGGCTTCTCAGCAACTTGGTCTATTTGTTTTCACTGTAAGAAAATATGCATGTTGTTTATAGCTGTGGTTTAAAATAGAAACATTACTCATGACTGCATTGGACATGGTGGTTTGTGACCCAACACCCTTCTTCTACTGCACTAAAGAAGAGCCCAGGGGAACGTGTTTAAAAAAAAAAAAAATGTAGACCTTTGTTATTAAAGCATAGATGAAGGAGGAGAAAGCAGGAGACGAGCGATTATGGAGCAAATTACATCAGGTATCTTTCTCACACCCACTTTCCGTTTTACACACACACACACACACACACACAAAATGAAACTAGGGGTGATCAAACAGCCCATATAACACCCCCATGTATGGGGCCGCCTGTGGTCCTGTCAAGGGCCAGCAGCTGGGGGACAGAGGAGAAGGCAGAGGGGGGCGTCTGACCCAGGGTCCAGGTTCTGAGTACTTTTGCAGACAGGTTGGCTCCAGTAGCAATGAGTCATGGCCGTCTGTCTATGTTGCCGGCCAAAAGGGTCTTATATTTTATCATGATGCTAACCACTGCTTCATTCACTTACAGAGTACTGCCATTTAGCCTATCCAAATCTATGGCTCCTTGCACAGCCACTGTGTAGGGAATGGGCTATACTGGATATAAACACAGCAGACTGGAGTCAAATGTGGAGAAATCAATCTCATGTTGACATGTTCCCTTTAAAAGTGCTCAGATTTAAAAGAACTTTCTGGGCCAAACGAACATTCATCAAATGGAGAACATTTCTCAAAGGAAAAAAAAAGCTATGTAAGTGTTGAGATTTGTAATGACAGAAAAATCTAATTCATTTTCAGATGACGAAGACTTTTTTATTTTTATGTAATGCTTAAATCAAATGACAAACGACAGCTGCTTTTTTAGGTAAGCTCTGTATAAAGGTCCTAGATCACAATTTCTACAACTCAAAACTGTTTCACGGAGCCCGTTTTCAACTCAAAACTGTTCTACGGAGCCACTAAAGGGACAAGGTTAGCTGCTTGCTAGCGGTAGGCTACATAAAATTTTACTTACTACATAAACAGAGAAAGGAGAGGTGACTGAAAGGACGATGGCGAATGATTTGAAGATCCCGAGGACCACTAACAAACATCTAATCTTGTCAAATGTGTGGTGAGTGCTGTAGTATAAACAAAGTATATGTGATCGCAAATCTCGAAAGTGAAAGTAAAAATCTAGCACACATTCAAAAGCTATTTTAGTGCCCTGCATATTAATAGTGTTTTCACGACACGTCATCAATCAGCCATATTGGTGGCACTGAACGTAAACAATACCGAACGAAACTTGCATATTCTGTTGATTATTGCTGCTGAAAATGTTTAATTATTGTCATGCTTTGGGCTGTAATAATCGGTCGGAAGAGTTTTTCACCTATTAACTTTAGTTTGTCAAAATATTGCACCTTTTCCTGCTTACTAAGTCCTTCTCTATATGATTTAGCAGCTTCCACACATTTTTTCTGTGGTTCAGACAGCATATATTCAGTAATCGTGCAACTATGCTGTTGTTTACATCCGAGTATCTCCAATGTAATTGACCAAATCGTAACAAAAGTGCAAACCCTCTATAGCGGCTCCATGATGCCCATCAGGTGAACAATCCTCATGTTGTTAAACAACAGTACAATCCATTGAGTACACCATACATCTTTCCCTCACAGCCTTGTTTTCATTCCCGTCAAAAATTAAACATCAATCTCTCCTAAGGTCTATGGCATTGCTGTGAAAACCCTTTTGAAACTTTATTTTTAAGAGTGTGTCAAGTGACAAACATTAATTGTATGAGGGATATTCAATCTAATCTCTATTTACACAGCTACATTGTACTAGTCACTTCGTACAGAACCACGTCAGCATGAAGCTTATCATCAATAAAAATCACTACACAAACAACAAAACCTTTCCACCGAAGAATAATATCCTTAGGCATGGACAACTGAAGAGTTGTGAATGATGCATAACAAAGCACTGAAATTAAACTGAACCGCAACAAAGTCATTACCGAAGAGCACCCCGGGGCTTGGGTGCCAGGTTGGACCAAACACACATTTACTATTACATTTATTTGAAATACTCTGTCAAAATTGGCTAAATTTGTGTCTCCATTCTGCAACCAGATACTGGGCAGATGGACATCCTCCAGAGGAGAGATTTTTACAGATGAGGCTGTGAGCCCTGAACTCTTTCGTTGTCTCATTCCACCGTCTGCACTTGCACAGACCTTCCGCAATTGTTCTGGGGAAAAAAAGCAAAAGCCGGATCAGATCGCCTTACTTTTTCAGGAAAAAAGGTGAAAAAACATGCAACCTTAAACTCTTCGGAACTCAGTGTGAAACAGAAACGGACGAAGACGGTGTGAGAGAGAGAAAGAGCTGATGAGAAAGGATGAACAGAGATGTCATGTTGAGCAGTATAACCTAAGGCAAGGTAACAAATAGAGCTCTCAATTGTGTCTTAATTTGTGTCTCACCACACACTTTCCCTGCTAATGTCTGGTTGCTATTATCATGATCTATAGCAACATCCACCCTAAGCTTAACCTTATAGACATGGAGCTGACATAATGTTGATCATTTTTCATCTATATCTATTAATTTCATTTAAATGTAAACATACAATAACATCTATGATGACCATCTTTATGCCAGAGTACTTTGGCATAATATTGCACCATTACTTAAACTAGCAATTAACAAAACAGCTTCACTGCTTGGTGCAAAGTCATGGTGCAACTAACAAGCAATACAAATAAATAAATACATAAATGGGAAATTACATAAAGCCTCTTAAAACTGAATTTAACATGGGTAGATCAGATTTATTTTAGTTTTATTTTATGACTAAACCAACTTTTTGAAACGTAAAAAAATAGATTATAATAGACTATAGAACTATACAAACAGCCTATTTATAGTACAAACATGAACATGAGAATGGAAATTAAGATACTCCAACTGAATACACAGAAACACAATAGACATTATTTGTTCTCAGGTAATTTAAGCAATGAAACAATGACAGTCTTGATAAACATGCAGACTGACAGCTGACTGTCAGGTTAAACCTGCTACATGTCAAGAAACACTAACAAACTGTCAGAAATCTGAAGAACTATTGTACATAATATTAATTATTTTTAATTAATATGAATTATTAAACATAATATTTAATTGTATTAGTTGTACAATTATTATTAAAGTAGTAATTAACTGGTATTGATAACAATTTTAATTCAATTGATTGAAAAAGTTGTTATTATCCGTAAAAGACTGAAAGTCATATTGTTTCCTTGTGCGATGGTTGATCGTTGGGGAATTTTCTGTAAATTGAGAGCTCACAGACACAAACAGGACCTTATCGGGTTTATCAGGTATGTATGGGAAAACGATACAAAGCGACTCACTTGCCCTCTAGATAAGGAGGTACAAGTTTCCAGTTTGCGCTAGCAGCGTATCCTGTTACTAATACTGCGCTGGTTTTGTTCCTCTGCGGGGATGTCACATCCCTGAGGGAAAGGAACATCAACTTCCACATCTCGCTTCTCTCTCTCTCTCACTCCATACTCACACAAACACTCACACACATGGAAATATCAGCTAATACCTCTCACACACTCACTCTTTACATCCCCTCATCCATCACACAAACACTCACATTATAAATCCTACCTGCTCATTCAAGTCATTTTCACTATTATGCCTCTTGCTGGATTTCCAAACGACAATGCATCCTTTGGGTTGTGCGTTATAGTTTTTAAATACTCTGTAATCTGCAATAATTTCCTTACATTTATGTCATTTTAAAACATTATATAAAGCTTAATGTCAGAATTATAGCAGAATTGCATTACTAATGAAATTCAGTGGTGAGTAGCGCTGGGCAATATACCGGTTCAAACAGTAAACCGGTTTAACTTATGCAAATGGTATATAAAAAAAAAACAGCAAGAAAGCAGATCTCTTTTAACTGCATACACTTCCAAATTTCTAGAACCATTAATAACACGCCTTCATCTTACCTCATATCCACCTTTTTCCTGAGTAGCCGATGAGCGGCACCATGATGGATTCTAACTTTCATTTGGGTAGAAATCCATGTTAAAACAGGGTTTTTCAGCATAACTAAATATAACAATTTGTCAAATGATTAATCACAGTTAATCACATCCAAAATAAAAGTTTATGTATACATATTATATATTTGTGTACTGTGTATATTTATTATGTATATGTAAACACATGCATGTATATATTAAAGAAAAATATTTTAGATTTATATATCAAATATTAATATTTATTTATAATCTAAATTGTATACAGGTATAAATATATATACATATAAATATTTCGTTTTAATATATACATGTATGTGTGTGTATTTATATGTACATAATAAATATACAAAGTAAACACACATATAGTATGTAAACATAAACTTTTATTTTGGATGTGATTAATCGCGATTAATCGTTTGACAGCCCTAGTTTAATTATATTATCGTCTGGGAAAATATGTTAATTTGACTAGAAACACCAGAGACTGGAAATGTAAATCACCATTCCAGTCCGGAGAGATTTCCACATTCAGAAAAAGGTGGATAATGCATATTAATGTAGTATTTAAAAGCACAGCTGCTTTGTTTACAACAGTAACTATAGAAAAGGCTGTATTGCTGCTGTTCCATAAGCGCCACCTGCTGTCAGAGAGTTGATTTGCGTTCTCATTCAACCCGATTGCTGTTTTTGTTTTGTTCAAATATATTTTATGTAGCATAATATCACAAAGCTAAGGTCAGACCATTCTGTTCTTGCTTTACATTTTTAAATTATACAATCTTATTTACATCATGCTATATGTAGCATGTTTCTTTGGATCATGATTAAAATGCTGTGGTTCAGCAACTGTTTCAAGCATTCTGATTAATATAAAGGCACAGTCAAGGAAAAACCATGATAATCCGTCAAACCGTCATGAGACGATTTTCAGGGTGAGATTTTTAGAGAGTGGCAACATTTTGGAGAGAGTATGAATTATTTTGGCCAAAAAATCCGTTCATGACCAAATCTGTCATATGGAATTTGAAGACCTTGAATTAGGGCTGCCCTCGACTAGAGATTTTTCTGGTCGACTAGTAGTCATTCATTTTAAACAACATTTATTAATAAATCATCTAAAATGTATATGGTCTATTAATAAACGTGTGACTAATAGTCGACTAATGTTTAAAATAAACGACTACTAGTTGACCAGAAAAATCTTTAGTTGAGAGCAGCCCTAATTAGGCTTATTACTAGGCTATGTAGGCAATTAATGGCACTTTATTATATAAATCATAATAAAGTCCCTTTAATTGCCTAGACAGCCTAATAAGCTCACACAAAAAAGCTTGCCACAGCGCACCGGCAGATATAATATTTATGAATGTGTCAGGGAAAAACAGCAAGGAGCCTGCATTAACATTTTAATTAATTGAGTGACAAACTAATGCTTTCTTTGTTTTTGGCTTAAGAGATAAAGTCAGCGACATTGACTTGTCATCTAGCAGTAGTGGATGTGCCTGTATGCATGTTTCATAGAGATTACATAATCTGAGAATATTTGTTTTCCATTTGAATTGGTTCATTTGAACGTAGACATTTCACTTTCTATAGATACATTTTTCATGTCCGTAAGGCAAGTATACACAGAGTTTTGAAGTTTCGCGCTCAAGTTCACAGAGACTGAGATGGCAAAAAGTGAATCCTGTTAGCTTTCATTATTAGTGCAACGTTTCGTTGTTATTCTGAGTGCACGCAGAGTCTTTACAAATTCAAAAGATGTATTGCTTTTATCTGTATGACCAAAAATGTATTTTAAGAGTACTTTAAAAGTATTTTAAGAGCAAATGACCGCACCAGCGCCTCCATCTGTCACGCAGTAAGCATGCTACTGTTCAGCTTCCACACACCGCACAGACACTTGAACAGCGCACATTTTTTAAAGCCATATTTGAGATTGATTAATGATTAGATTAAAGTGAGCAGCATGAGCATTCTTTAAAACATTTTAAACTTTATTGAGAATGACATCAAAGCATGAGAACAAGTGATGACAGCATTTCCATTTTTTAACTATACCTTTAAAACACATTTCAATTTGATTTTGTTTTGAAAGCTATTTTTGTTTTAGTATCCATCTGCTGTCTTGACTAGTATTCACATGTTGAAGGGAGGCTTATGTGACTGAGGTTACACGGGTCGTGACACACAGTTGCAGGTGCATCTTAGCCTTTGCGGGCAAAGGTCAAAGGTCAGAGAAACCCAAACCAGTTACACCAATTACTCTGTAAACCCATCAAATATAAGTCTTGCTCTGTTATCTATGTAATTTAAGAATTAGTAGGTAATAGTCCCACTTTGTCTCTTTAAAGTGTCACTAAACACAAAAAGTCCAACAGTATTATCCTAGCAATAAAGCAACCCATTAACACCCCATTAACACAGGATATCCTGTGGCGGTCAGGCACGATTGTCAACAATTACAATTACATTTCACCGATAGCAGATTTGTTTGGATTAGAACCAAAGATTTGAGCGTAATGTCACATTTAACTAACGAATGTATGAATCACCTTAAACTGCATTTCAACAAGTTTTCTGTTTATCAGAATTACGCAGACTAAAATGTTTATAGTAAATCACAGAATGAGGCCGTTATACTTGCGCCAAATTTAAATCACATTAAGTCTTTACATAATAAGTAAAAATATAGGCAAGTTCACGCTAAATTCGAGCACACTGTTTTTTTGTAATATGTTCCTAAATAAGTTGCCAACATAGTCATTGCAACCACCTAAAAATACAAAGTCCTAATGATGTAATGCCACAGTTGAGTAATATTTTTGGCACAACAGCAGAGTTCAAAAGCTTAAGCCTTTCGCTAACGTCCTCCAAGATAAATCTGTCAGCAGCGCAAAGCGAGCATGACTGTGTGCGAAAGGTCTACTGAAAGCCGTTTCCCTTTGAACAATAAGTAACTGTGTAGAGAGTCCCGTCTCTGGTATATCCAGCGGGTCCCTCCTTTCCCATCTATGTCCGTAGACGCGTTTGACAAGCCGCCAGTCTCTCATCACACCCTTTCGTCCTCCCTTTTTTCCAAAAGCTCAGCCCGTCACTTTTACCTCTCTATTCTCACTCGCTGACCTGCCCTGCGGAACACTACGGGATCCATTAAAGTGGATTTTTCGCATTCCTCCGCTGTCATCCTAACCCTGCTGTTTACCTTGTCTTTCAGGGGAAGTTCGGGCCTATCAGCCTCTGCCCATCCTCCCTTGAGAAGCTGTCAGTGACAGAGTCTTCAGACTGGTTTCACAGTGGGTGCTGTTCTCACCTGAACAGGTAGTCATTAACTACTCGCCGTCACTCCAACACACGACAGAGCTTGGGCCTGTCAGCACCCTTAAATCGGGAGCCTAAAAGCTCTCTTTAAACTCTGAGATCCTCAAGCGCTTCTAATCCCGAATGAAAATTTTGTCGGCATATGGCAAGGTAATTTGATAAGCTGTTTTCTCTGCACTCTAAACATTACGTTGCCATTGTGCATGTTCAACGAAAACATTTAATATGCCAATCATTTATGGCAAGATATATTTGAACACTCAGATACAGCACATATTTACAAGCCAGACAAAGACATTATTATTCATCTGGTGTAGACATTGTCACTTGCTATGAAACAGACACCGGGTTGGAATAATTTGACTGGGAAACCTGAGAAGAGCATGTACACGCACATATACAGTACCTTCATTGTACAAATATGCATTTCCAGACGTACATGCGCTCTCTAAATGATTTGGCTTGACAAAAAGGAAACACACTGCCTTGTGTCCTTGTTCCTGAGCAATGACAGTTAGGTCTAACAGGTCTTGCAGGCTTCACTGGGTTTGTCTTATTAACATTTGTTGCTTCTCATTACGTCTTTACTCAAAACTATCAACCTTCACACCTTCGGGCTTTCCTCTCACCTGCGTTCAACCAGTCACCCTGCTTGTGTGTCTGTGTGGGTGAATATGGATGTAGTCATAGTAGACGTTACACTCTGACTAAAGTCAGCAAGAGTTCATCCAAGCCGAAGAGAGAAGCTGCCAGAACAGTCAAGTCTGAACACACTTTTACACAGGAAGCATCACACCTCTCTCATGCCGTCTTTCAGGTGCCCAACAGGACATTGAGTTGCCAAACACATGTTAGCGCTGACCTCCAGCAACCTGTTTTTACAAAGTATTTTCTCAAAGGGCTCTTGTTCGATGAAGAACAAGTGACCTTTAAATGACACCTCTCACTTAAGCACATACAGTGTGTTCAGGGCTATTGTTGAACTCCCCAGAGACTGCCTTCTTTATCTCCCTCTGCTGGTTACAAAGCAAAGCACTGACATATGCATCTTTGGTGACACTTTAGTTTAGGGACCAATTCTCTCTTTTAACTAGTTGCTTATTAGTATGCATTTTACTAGGATACTGGATGTTTATTAGCACTTATAATACACTTATGTGACCCTGGACCACAAAACCAGTCTTAAGTAGCACGGGTATATTTGTAGCAATAGCCAACAATACATTGTATGGATCAAAATGATCAATTTTTCTTTTCTGCCAAAAATCATTAGGATATTAAGTAAATATCATGTTCCATGAAGATATTTTGTAAATTTCCTACCGTAAATATATGAAAACTTTTTTTGATTAGTAATGTGCAATGCTAAGAACTTCATTTGGACAACTTTTAGGATGATTTTCTCAATATATATATATATATATATATATATATATATATATTTTTATTTATTTATTTTTTTTATTTATTTATTTTTTTTTTTGTTGCACCCGCAGATAGTTGTATCTGTCAAATATTGTCATATTCTAACAAACCATACATCAATGGAAGGCTTATTTATTTAGCTTTTCAAAAAATTGACCGTTATGACTTGTTTTGTGGCCCAGGGTCACATATATGACCACATATTAGATCTCTTATCCCACACCTTAATTTAACAACTACCTTACTATTAATAAGCAGGAAATAGATATTTTTTTTTTATTATTTTTTTTTTCTGCTCACCAAGCCTTCATTTATTTGATCCAAAGTACAGCAAAAACAGTAAAAATGTCAAATATTTATCATTTAGTTAGTTAAAATAACTGTTTCTATTTGAATTAATTTTAAAATGTAATTTATTCCTGTGATCAAAGCTAAATCTTCAGCATCATTACTCCAGTCTTTAGTGTCACATGATCCTTCAGAAATTATTCTAATATGCTGATTTGCTGTTCAAGAAACATTTATTGTTATTGTTATTATTATTATCAATATTTAAAGTACATTTTTAAGGATTATTTGATGAACAGAAAGATCCAAAGATCAGCATTTATCTGAAATAAAAAGCTTCTGTAACATTACCATTCAAAAGTCAGTATCTTTTTTTTTTTTTTTTGGTAAAGAAATTATAGAAATAATACTTTTATTTAGCAAGAATGCTTTAAATTAATCAAAAGTGATGATAAAGACATGTATAATGTTACAAAAGATTTATATTTTAGATAAAAGCTGTTTTTCAAATATTTGAATATGTTACTGTTTTCACTAAAATGCAGGCTTGGTGAGCAGAAGAGACTTTTTTTAAAAACATAAAAAACTGGCACACACATACACACACACACACACACACACACACACACATTAATATTGTTAGATATTATTACAATTTAAAATATATTTTAATACATTTTAAAATGTGATTTATTACTGTGATGGCATAGCTGAATTTTCAGTAAAAACTTGCACCAGTTTTCACTGATTAATATTTTTGTGGAAAATTATGTGGACTGTGAAGATTATTTGATTAATAGAAAGATCAAAAGAACACAATTTATTTGATACAGAAATATTTACAACATGATACGTCTTAACTGTAAACTTTGATCAATATAATCCATAATTGCTAAATAAAAGAATTTCCTCAAAAATTTTACTGACTTAATTTAAATTAAATTAAAATTTCAATCCTTTTTATCAAATGTAGAAACATGCAGAAATGTAATAAAAATCCAGATTCCACTAGTTCAGGCCACTTTTCGGAGAAAAATATCAAATGTTATGGACACTTCACGCAGTGAAGAATATGTAAAAAAAGGCTGTGATTCAAGTGTTCGTATTGTCTGTAACTGTGTAATGTAAACTAAGAAGACGATAACTTAAAACACCACTATAACTCCAATAATTGACTTTACATGTTCATTTAAAATAATTCAATGTGACAAAACATCTTGCTGTGTTTTAGTGTCAGCATGTTTGGCAAGAAAAAAAAAACTAGAGCTTGAGAGAAAGGGAAGCCAGAATACTTTTCCAACAGTGCACATGTTTAGCAAATTCTCATCCTCTCCTTTCTTCCTCTCCAACAATGGAAGGCTAACGAGTGGGAGGAATGGAGAAGGAAGAGATTTGCTAGTAAAAATAAACGGGCGAAATAAACTCAAGCTATATTGGTGTTGGGTTGCAGCGCCGAGAAGCGAGAGGCTGCCTCGCAGAGCCTGCGGACGCTAAAGTGATGAGGATAATCACGTTGCTGCTGAAATCAATCCACATAAAGACTGCAAACAGCAGCCAGAAGATGGTCGCAAAGGGTTTAGCATGTGCATAAAGCATTATCATGTGCTTTTTATGCAAATAATATCAATTCAAGAGATACCTGAATATGTGCTAAAGTTTAAAATGGTTTTGTGATCTTAGAATAGGAGATAAAACATATGAAAGCAACTTGATTTCTTTGAAAGAAACCTTGCTCACCACAGTAACAACAGAAATGTGAAATATTATCACAGTTAAAAAAGAACTGTTTTTTTATTTTATTTTAAACATATTTATTAAATATTTATTTAGATTATATATATTAAATTGTAATAGTATTTCACAATATTCCTTGGAATGACAAGGCTGAGTAAACAATGATTTTCATTTTTGGGTGAACTATCCCTTTAAGAGCCTGCCAAATAATATCTTTAACTATAAAACTTACATACGTCTGAGTAGAGCTAATCAGTGCATTGATGTTTTGGCAAGATGGTGTTCATGTGAAATGAGGCATGCTGGGATGTGGGACCAGAGGAAGTATCATGTGTCTGTGTGTGCGCGAAGGTGAGGCAACACACCCCTCCTCGCACCTGAATGAGTCTGAACGCCGCTCCATCCCCAGGTGAGCTCCTCAGCAAGGCGCCTCTGGTTTCACTTGTCTTTCTTTCTCCCTCACTCGCGCCAGATCTCAAGACCCGCTCGCTCACCTGCCTGACTCATTGTGTGCGAATGTGTGTATGACAATAGCAGGCCTGGCTGCATCTCTCCTCAGCCACAAAGATTTACACTCCCTCTTCTGAGCCTGGGAAAGGAAGTACACCTGTAATTCTACCCGGACTCTCAAGGTTACACGTTCAGTTAAACCACTTCATTTCTGCTTAGATCTGTTCCTCTGCCCTAAACCTAAACAAGGATCACTACAAACTGTATTCAAGCTCACAGTAGACAGCACAATGGAAAACAACAGCGTTTTTGACTAAAACTCTAATAAAAGCACACAGCACAATGTTATACTGCAGCTTTTTTTCCACACACTTGTCTGGTTTGACACTGTGTTGTGTACCATGTGTTTATTGCATACATTTTTTTTATTTTAAAACACAAAATACTATGGTTCTTAGTGATACACTAAGTAAATTAATATATTATTATATTATATTTGAGGTACGGCCAATAATCATACTAAAATGTTGTTTATCCATCTCAAGAGGTCAAACTAAATAAGCTATTTTATTTTACATTAGGGTGCATTTAAAATGGCTGTATTATTTAAATTATTTCTCAAAAATAATTAGTAAACTAACATGACAATTAAATAAAACATGTTAATGAATTCTTGGGTAAAATATGATAATATTTAGAAAAAATTGGGAAAATGGGTAACATTTAGCCTACAATAATTTATCAAGCAGGTGCCACTGTTTTGACCCACATGTTAGTTTAGAGTTATTGATATGTCTATGATCATTTTTCTTCTAATAATTCTGATTACAGGGTTGATTGATCAAGCTATATGCAGTCAAGCACTTATTCACAATCTAAATGAAAAAGGAAATAGATTGAGAGTATTTATTTCCTGCCCTGCTGCTAAAACCATCCCAATGAGGTACATAGAAAATGTATGTGTGCATATATGTATATATATATATCCACACACACACACACACACACACACAATAATATTGTCAAATATTTTTTTAATATATATTTTCTATTTTAATACTTTTTTTTTCTTACAGTAGACATTACATCAGTCTTCACTGATTCATTTTTTGTGGAAAACAGATTTTTTTAATAATAGAAGGTTAAAAGAATGCCATTTATTTTAAATACAAATATTTGCAACATTATAAATGTCTCCACTGTCATTTTTCAATCAATTTAATATTGAATAAAATAATTTCTTTAAACAATGTTATGGACTCCAAAATTGTAATTAAATAACAAATTTAATGAAAATTTAATTTAAATTAATTTAATTAAAACTTCAATCCATTTGACCAAATTCTCCACACACAATCCACACACAATTAATTGAATATTGATTAAATTAAGTCATTTTTGTCACGATCGACCCGGGTTTGAATCCGCCATTTGCCAAACTTTTTCTCTCCTATTTCAAATCTCATATCACATTGAAGAGGCATTTATTTTCAAAAAAAAAAAAAGAAAGAAATTAATTTATTAAATTATTCAAGATATAACTGAAAAGTTGAAAATAAAGTATCGGGTATAGGATTAGGGTAGGGTAGAGGGCTTATATTGTCCCAATAAAGTGGCATTAATAATTTGAATTAAAATTATGATTTACTCTCAATACAATAAGTTATTATTGCATACTGTTTTATAATGTACTACAATACTGAGATGCTGATAATTGCCACTATTTGCAATAAGTAGTATAAATAGCAGAAACTCCTGCTATTTTAACATGTGTAAATACAATATGTAGGTATTTGCTCTTGTAGTAGGTAGCATCCAGTGCTATTTGAACTTAGTGTAAATAGCTTCTATTGCTATTTACACATAGTGCAAATAGCGCTGCATTAAATATACCTGTACATAGATAAAATTCAATGCCAATAACAGTATTTTTAGCTATTTTATTTGCAACACATTCATAAGATATAAATATATTTTGCATCTATTTTGAACGGCTTACTATATTCACTCTTTTGGCCACTCACACCCGTATGTGGTTCTCTGTCAACTATACTTTGCTGTGGCACTTTGGTTAAGCATCAGCACAATCCCACAATCTAGCATTTCCTTTTATTTAAAAAGTACACCGATATTAAAAAACATGATGTAAAGGGAAGAGCGTGTGGGAGCAAAGGAAAGTTTTTAGAGGGTGTAAATTGAAACTGCCATTTGGAGGCATTCATTTCCTGGAGTATTTGAGTAAATATTATGAAGATATTTCTTGGTGTTGGACAGTCAATCCATCATGGCTCAAAAAAAAAGTTCACATATTAGCTCACTTGATTCACTTTGTCATACTTAGTCATTTTGACTTTTTAAGGCGGACAGCTCTCCTCTATGCCAGCCAGTTCTGCTGAACAAAAGAAAAAAAACATTAACACCCTCAACTTCTCTCCATCACAGGCGGTTGCATGCCAGAGGCAAAGAGAAATAAATGAACGGCAAGATGAAAACAGCTAACATGACAGACATGGCTAACTTAAGCAGTCAGATCTCCAGCACATATTACACAGGTGCAGAGAATATTAGCATTGGCTACACACTGAACCTGCTGAGAGGCTGTGGAACAAGGCCCGAGGAACAGTAGGGTCCTGACCGAGCTCGGGAATTACTAACATTGGTGGCTCAGTCAAGACATTTTGTAAATGTAGTATTAAGTTCAGAATATTATCTATTAAGTTCGATAAATCGGAAAATGAAAATCACATTCTCATAACACTCTGGTGGAAACGGATCCTTTAACTGTAATTCCAACAGCTAGATGTTCCATTTCTAAGCTCTCTCATGGGAGTCTACAAGAAGCGATTCATTGACCGCACTGTGCATTACTCACTAATCATGCATTGCACAGAAATAATATATGTTTCATCTTTCCCAGTACAGTATGAACAAAAATTCATAAAGGACAACTGTGCAAAGTCTTAAAGGATTTAAGGATGCATTAAAGCAAATAATGGCTAAATTAAAGAGATAGTTCATCTCAAAAATGAAAATTCTGTCATTATTTACTCACCCTCATGTTGTTCCAAACCTGTAGGACCTTCGTTTATCTTTGAAACATAAATTAAGATATTTTTGATGAAATCCGAGAGCTTTCTGGCCCTGCATAGACAGAAACACAAATGACATGTTCAAGACCCAGAAAGGTAGAAAGGACTTTGTTAAAATAGACCATGTGACATCAGTGGTTTATCCTTAATGTTATGAAGCTATGAGAATACTTTTTGTGTGCAAAAATATTGATTTTATTCAACTTCGGCTTTGACGCGCATTTATGAGAGTACTATGACACATGCAAGGAAGTTTTGAATAAAGTCCTTATCTTTGTTTCTTTGTGCACAAAAGTATTCTTGTAGCTTTATAAAATGAATGTTGAACCACATTCACCAAGGTATCACGCTTTAGACTGACAAGGAAGAGAACTTCATGGACTATTTTAACGATGTCCTTACAACCTTTCTGGGCCTTGAACGTGATAGTTGCGTTTCCTGTCTATGCAGGGTCAGAAGGCTATCAGATCACAATAAAAAATATCCTGTTTTATGTTCCCAAGATGATCGAAGGTCTAATGGGTAATTAAGGACAGAATTTTCATTTTTGGGTGAACTATCCTTTAATGGAATTGAGAATGCAGCTGAGAATCAGTTAATGAATTTGAATTTTTGATTATAAGGAAATATAATAAAAATGAACTGAAAATCAAAGAACTGCAATATGTGTCATTTTTAATAAGAAAAAAGGGTAAGACATGGTTAAAAGGCTTGTCTGAAAGTTTAAAAAAGAAGTTTACAAAGTTGAGGCCTGTTTGAAATGTCCCCTATAGAATTTTATTTATGTATTTAAAATTGTATTATATATAAAAAAAAATAGTAATTTAGTAAATTCAACTTCCTGTAGACTTAATTCAACTTCCTGTAGGGAATGGCCAACTTAATTTCAATTTAAACTCACAAAAGATTAATTCAATAAAATTGAAACAATATATGTAAGCAATAAGTTACGAGAAGCCGCAAAGCGGAGTGCCTACAACCCCTTCAGCTGTGACTTATTCACAATACAGAACGCCTTGAGTACCTTATTGCTTTTAAACGGTTACCACACAAAAAAACATATTAAAACCAAAAATGTATGTATTGATATGTTACTTTATTGAACAAGTTCGTTACATGCTGTCCTTCTGCTAAAAAATAGTTCCAACAGTAAATGGCAAGAGAATGTCCCAATGTAACGTGCCTCATCTAAAAAAAGATCCACTGTAATTTATTTTCTTTACACCTTGTATGATATTTTCACACACACATACATCTGCATATTTCTCAGCATGATAAAATATTTATTTTCCATCTTTGTTCAAAACATTGTTTTGATACTATGTTATTCATCGTTTATGTTGTTAATGGTGTTGCGCAGTGATACACAGAACCGTTGGGTAAAGCGGTCATAGCTGTGCTTTGTCCTGAATAAAACACAGCTGCTGGCCAATCAGAAGGGAGGACTGGAACTAACCGTTTTATAAAAATATATACAGCATATGTGTGTCTAACCATATGTGCAAACACTGAACCACTTGTAGGCCGACTTTAGGAACGTTTCAGTAATATACTTCACGGATCTTTTTCTAGCTGTGGGTAATACTACACTATTACTTCTCAGCTACAGCCCAAATCTGTAACAGGTGATAGATGAACTGCAGAATTCTTTTTGTCCTTCACATTTAAGTGCTTGTCAGAGGGGATACGAGGCACAGAGCCCTATCCACAAGAGGAACAGAAATGCCTCAGAGTCCATCTCAGACGAGTTTTTATGGAGCTCTGAGCCCGAGCAGGGCAAGGGAGATAATTGGCCGATGGATATTTCAGACGCTCAGCTCTCAAAGTTCCAGCTTTCCAGGTCTCGGCCGACCGGAAGCGAGGGCTTCTGGGATAGATTTATACGGGTTCTGGCCTAAATTGCACATGTCAGGGTCGACTCTTTCTAATATTAATATTAATTCCTTTTGGAATGGAAGCCGATTCTGGCAAGACTAGCACGTCTGGAGTTCTAAGTAGTTTTCCATGAGTCTAATGCAGAACTGAGGCTTTGGAGATATGATGACAAAAACCGCCCCTCTCTCTTTCCCTTATTCTTTTTTTTTTTTTTTTTGTCTTTTTTCCTTTCTCACTCTCACTTTTTTCTCTCCACCTCGCACGCTTTTTGTAAATGCCACAGTTTCCTCAGTTTCTCCACGAGGGTCCGCAAAACATTAATCTGGACTAATAAAAATAAGACTCAAATCTGCTGCTCTCACTTGTTATTTTAGCAACAATACACCTCTCAGAAAGAAGAAAATGGCCAGCAATGACCAGATCTGGAAAATGACAGTGTATTCTGCTACATATGTACAGAATTACCATATGGAATTTCCCTCATTACACAAATCTTGACATATTCAGACATGCAGCACTTTATATTTTAAGTCTCCAAAATTCCTTAGAGGTTCTCCAATTCTTATCATCACTAGGCTCAACTCTTCAGATAGATCCTTCACTGCTTGGTCCGTTTGGACATTCCTTTCTATATAATTTTAGTAGAAAATATGAGATCAGTTGACTAAATATATAACGTAACTCTAGCTTAAGCTACGGGCCTGCTTCTGATCTGTCCCCAAGCAGCCCGATCGCTCATAAACACAAGCTCTTTGAGTTCATTTACAGTGTACCGGCAGCCAAAGACATCATTATACCTGATCCAATGTGTGCCAAGGAGTGCTATTCGGGCTTAAGGAAGGAGGCCTGTACTATCGCAAGAAATGGGACCGCACACCTACTTACCACACAGTACGCGGATTTCACCAGGTCCCTTATAGGACAATTAACAGCTGCGTATCAGCAAAGCACAGTGGCCGCTGCCAGAATTCAGCCCCTTGTTTGCATTGGAAGCCATAGATGAAATATGCACATGCTCTAGATTATATAGAGAGAGCAAAACAGTGGTCTTCTGATGCATCATGTTTGGTCATTGTTTGTGTCACAAATTTGGACCAGATATAAGGACTTACAGGTCATGCTGATCTCAATTTTGAAATCAATTCCATGCACATACAGTGTATGACAAAATCCAGACATCTACGTTGCTTCCAAACAGGTGATGCAAACAAATTCAGAGCCAACTTTGGGAATCCGTTGCTTTGAAGGAATGCTAACAGCCATGTCTCTTAACAGAAGAGTCAAACCCACTTTACACTCAAATACATCTTCATTAGGCTTCATTAAACTCTCCTCTTTTGAAAAAAACCTTATGCGCGCACATTCTTGTGTTGTCCCTTTTGCTTCCTTCGCAGGCAGGATGTGAGTTCAGCTGGAAGCTGATCCCTTGCAGAAACAATGGCTGAGATGCACGTCAGACTAGGCCAGCTGTGTCTTCAGCGAAGCACCAAGGGAAATGCAGGAAATTATGGGCTCCTGAATAAAGCTCTGACATATAGTACTACTGTGCTCTACACTGAACATAAAGAGCACTGACATAGTCACAAACAACGAATAGATTCTACTCATGTGAAAAACAATCAGAGATCAATATCTCACATTACAGTTTATACTTTCGTCTGGGCATCATCTACTTTGCCAAGAGCAAACATTGAAATAATATCTAATGAAATGATAGCTCTATGGGCTGCTGCTTTGTTTGCTCTTTGTGCTTAGGAAAATGTGCTTAAATAGAGACTTTCATTTCCTTGAACTGTCTTGTACCAATTTTAGTATTTGAACATGATCCTTACTTCTGTCATATACTCCAAGGAAAATAAACTCGGTGGTATTCTTTGCCATTTCACCAGAATCAAGAGGACAAACAAAAACATCTGGAAATAGTTATGAGGTAAACTATTTACCCAACATTAAATATTATATGCAGCGATATGTTATTTGTTTTCATCTCCGATGTCTTGTGCTTGAGAAACCTGTTCTCAGCAAGACCAACAAAGATTACACGTTTTCCATGGGAAAATGAATAAAAATAGCAACCTGATCTCATGATAAATATGTACCTGTGGGAACTTTTTCACAAGACGCGAAATACATAGCGCCACATACGTTTCGTGACATATTCAATGTGAAATGTCCACTGAGTGGCGCTAAAAAAATATTTATTTAAAATTTTAAAAAAATAAATTAAACTGCAATCTAAAAACTGTATGAACTATATTGTATAAACTTATATTTAATTGTTCTTTTTAAACCTCATTACTTGGAACATGAGAAAATCTTAAACCATGGTCCTCATCTGACAGTTAGGCTATTTTAATTAAGGTGCCTAATGTGTTTTTTTTTTTTTTATCAGAGAACGGTACAAAGCAAGGTAGACAGAAGAAGTATCCATCCTTTATCTCAGTCTTCTTCATGATGAAAGACTAGGAAATAATGAGGAAATGAAAGCCAAACAGTCAGTAGGCCTAAGCAGTCCACTGATGGATATATCACTGCATAAACAACGAATCTAGCACCCACCAGAGCTCAAATAGTACAGTATAGCGCTATTCTCATGTAGAAACATTTAGCAATGTGCAAAGTGCATTTGAGAATCATTTTTCGTGAGTTAATAGTCTCTATATTATACGTTGCCAGTCTTGTATTTAAGTGCTGTAATACAGTGATGTTCACGCATAGCTCGGTTATTTACGAAAGTTACAACAGCTAGCATTCTATAACTGAACTCACATTCATATATTGTGTTTTTTCACGGCAGATTTTCATTGAACAGCTGCTGTGTGGACGCATCAGCAGACGTCTACATCTTACACAGTCTCTGCAATGAACACGCGCTTGTTTTGTGTCAGTTGGGTGTTTTTTCTTATGTGTGTTTCGGTAACTTACCCCGAAAATGCGCCGTGGTTCTTGTAGCTCCAATCGCTGTTTCCCATGGAGCGCTGCACTGTCTTGTCCTGTCAACTTTGATTAGACCTTCCAATGTTATGGACGTCATGTAAGATAATTAGTTCAGTCAGTGTCAGTAAAGTTACAGGTTATATTCAAGGCTGGCAACAGGTAAGGATAAAGTAACTCGTTGATAAAGTAAATGAATACTGCATGTACCTGGTGTTCAGACGGGATTAGTTCACTTCCAGAATTAAAAAAAATCCTGACAGTTTACTTACCCCTGTCATCCAAAATGTTCATGTCTTTCTTTGTTCATCTGAAAAGAAATTAAGGTTTTTGAGGAAAACATTCCAGGATTTTTCTCAATGTAGTGGATTTCAATGGTGGTCAATGGGATGAAGGTCCAAAATGCCAGTTGCAGCTTTAAAGGGCTCTACATGATAGAAATAAGTCTTATCTAGTTAGTTGTTCCTCAGACTTTTGCCCTGATTCCTTGCTAGTTGCAACAAGTCAGAACCAGTATGCAGATTTGAGATGACAGATTTTTACAGAAAATCACAGTGTGTGATGACTTTTTTTAGTATTAGACTGTAAATACATCCATTTGGACACACGTATTGTCCTTATTTGTTGCACGTGTTCTAGCAATGGGGCGTGTGTTTCTGTGTTAGTTTGTTGTGTTCTGAATGATTTGAACGTCTGGTAGTGTGCGATTCTCACTTATTCATTGTATGATGCCATGTTATTCTCATTAACCATTTTATGAAATCAATAAGTCTATGACAACTATAGTTTCAAATCGGTTCAGTCATGTAGTGTAGCCTTAAATCTATATTATTTTAATTTTTGAGATACAAGATTGTTCATATATAAATTAATGTCTTTCAATTGCAAGTTGCACCACAATAATATGATTTAGTGATTTGGATTTTAATTGTCAGTACACAGGCTTTGGCCGTGCACAGCTTCTTAATATCTTAATATTGGCCCCTGTGAAAAGGCCCCAATGAGTCAGCCTACGGTTTTAGCTTTTGAAGTTGTCACGCTTTTAAGAAACATTACAGTGTTGTGCTTGGCCCGAGACAAAATCAGCTATACGCGTTTAGCGTAAAACTCTGGCTCACTCAGAGTTCTGTTGACGGCTCGCTGGCCTAGAAACTCCTGGCCTCTGTTTTCTGTCCTGGGGAGCATGGGCATCATACATGGTGAGTGTTAGGTGGAGTTTCTGAAGCTGTCATTACTTGGCCATGTTGATGGAACAAGGCAGAATACAGAAGGACACAGAGGACACAAGCAAATAGAAGAATCTTTGTCACCAAGAAAAATAGAAATAACTTTATTACAGCTCGTAATAGGTTCTGTGTTAAATAAAACAACATTTACCTTGCAATTCAGAACTATCAACACACCAGTGTCATAATGTTTTTAGAATTTAATATTTATCTATTTCTGTTTATATAAAAAATTATTTATCAAGACTAAAGGCTGGAATATGCATCTTTTTAAAGGGCCATGAACTGCCTTTTTAAATTATTTTGTACTGTTCTCTGAGGTCCACTTGTAAGGTTATCAAGATTTTTACTGTATATCAAAAACATAATTTAGAAGTAATAGGATATTTTCTGTCCTGTTTTGACCCCCCTCTGTTTAAATAGGCATGGCGGATTGTACACGCGGAAGTAGTTGAGAAAAGTTAAACATACACAACTGTTAGCTATGATTGGCTAACAGTTGTGTATGTTTGACAGCCTACATCCTTCATAGATGTACACTGTTGTGATTTAGGTTAAAGACACATAAATACTCAGTACAAATCAAACAATTTGTAATAATAAAAAAAGCAATAATGACAGTTGCTCACACTTGTGTGTTGTGAAATTATATAGTCGGCACAGCATTGTCTTTTAGTTTCAACCTTTCTGAAAATCCTGTGTCGAATTGTGCCTTGGCTGTAAATGAATCTGCAGTAAAATCAAGAGAACAAAGGAACAAGTTTTTACTGATGTGGTCTGGAACTTCATTAAAAATAAAGTTCTTCCATTCTTTTCTAACATTTGGATCAGAAGGCTGTTTTTCCACAATTTGTTGCTGCAGTGTCTTGTTGTCTTTCGGAGCCATCTTTATCATCAGGTCTGTCATCGGTGGGTGGGGCTAAACAGACAGTAATGTAGAAGCAGGCGTTGATCTTCTGCTGAGGTGGAGTTCTGCCACACCATTACAACATTAAGTGGCACATTCCACAACCTGTTGTTTTGGCTGATTTACCAGAAAGTTTAGAGTTCTGAACCTTACAGGATGTTTTTATAGTACAATGACCTCATATATGTCAAAAAATGTTTGTTTTCTCAGTTTATCATAAACTTGCCAAACGGTTACATGGGTAAATGTCACAGAAAAAACTAAACTTCATACACTAAACAACTGAGAAATTACACAATACCAGACTTTACCAGAGTTTTTCTGAGCACAACAAACTCACACAGAAACACATGCCTCATCGCTAGGAGATGCATGACAAATTAAGCAACATGTGCTCTAAAATCAGCTCAAAATTATTAGACATGACGGATGTCCTCCAACTGGATGGATGACAGTCAGAAGTCAAAAAAACTTGGTCTATGCCTATCATACACTACACGATTTTCTGCGAAATGGGATCATTCTGACTGATTCTGAGTCTGACATATGATTCTGACTGATTGGTTAATTGCAGACTGATTCTGATTCATCATCCAGACTGCAAATGGGCAAAAATCTGTGCAAATTTTGCAGTATTCCAGCCATAAGTCATATAATTGTCTCATCAACTTTATGTTTTAATAACTACACTGTTGAATACAGTATATGTAAGAGATCATCAATGGTTTGCCATGCATTAAAGGATTTTAAATGCACAACTTGGAGGCTAATAACCACCCGCGAAGCGTCTCTCTCTACAAACAACTAATTAATTCAAAAACAACCACCTTGCTAAGGAATATAATGTAGCGATCTAGTATCTAGGCTATTTTATTAATAAGAATCGCAGGGAACACTAACAAAAAGTTTATGTATGTGTGCAGCGCAATGAGATCTCTCTTTTTCTCTCTCTCGATCAATCATTTTTGGAAATAATATAGAACAGTGATTAAACTGACTTGGAACTACCTGTGCATTAAACGGTTTTACTGCATACCTTCCAGCCAATCAGAATCCAGTATCCAGACATTCAGTGGAATAAAAAAAAACATTTAATGTCACTTCTAAACTGTTTGGCAGTTATTTTTTTTATTTTTTTCAACAAATCTTCTGTAAATACTGCAAAACTTAAAGTCAGGAGACTTCTTAATAAAAAGGACAGCATGGATAACAGCTAGTAGACGTGTACATGAAGCGCGTTTGGACTTGCTGACTATGCGGTTTATTGCCACAGGGGTCAGCATGATTCATTGCACCTTTAAGTGTCAAATACATCCTGAACTCTGATCCCCACAAAAAATGTAATATTATGCCTAAAAGGCCCTTTGGGATAGCAGTTAAAGGAGTAGTTTAGCTAAAAAATTAAGATTTGTTGAAATTTTACTCACTCTCTGACCTTGCAGGATATAAATTGTTTCTTCATCAGAATAGATTTGGAGAAATTTAGCATTACATCACTTGCTCACCAGTGGATTCTCTGCAGTGAATGGGTGCCATCAGAATGAGTCCAAACAGCTGATTAAAAACATCACAATAATCCACATAACTTCAGTTCATCAATTAATGTCTTGTGAAGTGAAGAGCTGTATTTTTGTAATGAGCAAATTTATCGTTAAAGGGATTGTTCACCCCAAAATGAAAATTCTGTCATCAATTTTGCTCCCTCATGTCGTTCCAAACCCGTAAGACCTTTGTTCATCTTCAGAACGCAACTATCAGGTTCAAGACCCAGAAAGGTATAAGGACATTGTTAAAACAGTCCATGTGACATCAGCTGTTCAACCATAACGTTATGAAGAACACTTTTTGTACTCAAAGAACAAAAATAACTTTATTCAACAATTTCTTCTCTTCTGTGTCAGTCTTGGATACGTGTTAACGAGAGTATCATGACACATGTGTGTCTATGCATGGTCAGAAAGCTCAGATTTCCTCAGAAATATCTCAATTGGTGTTCTGAGGTTGAACGAAGGTTCGTAACGACATGAGGGTGAGTAATTAATGATTATTCTATGTTTTTAACTTTAAATTGTTGCTTCCAGCTAAAATATGAATCATCTATCCATAATGCTGTGCTCTTCAGTGATGTAATGCTAAATTTCTCCAAATCTGTCATGATGAAGAAACAAACTCTTTGAGTGCATTTTAAGCAAATTATCATTTCTAGGAGAACCATTCCTTTAGTAAAATTAGATCAAAACGAGACTTAAATCGTGTCACTTCTATGCATATTTTTGTAGCCTTGATGCCACTTGCTTTGAAAGGCAAGAGTCCATTGCCTAAAACAGACATCTTGCATCTATTTGACAAGGCAAAAGCGCCAACACTCGCAGTGAAAAACCACTTCCCTGAGCCAGTTACACAGCTAATTGCCAAATGACTGAAAGCTCTTGATGACAGACTTGTCTCCTCTTGTTCCTGAATTGCCGGCCATTGGGAAAAATAGATTATCATCAGCTGTCTTAAAGGTGTTGGGGCCAAGTAGCACTAGAGGTAATGGACAACCTCCTTCCTTCCTACTTCCCTAAATGAACAGAGAAACTGACACCCACCCACAAACACACCCACACTAAGAATTCAAATAGTATTTTTATTAAAATGTACTTAGCAGCTATAAATCAACAAATTATTCTAAAAGCTTCCCAAAGCATTAAGAAAACAGTATCAGGTTTTTAACGTAACCAAATCAAAATGGATCACATTGGAGTTTATTATTGGTGTCAAAGAGCTTTCATTCAGGTCTCAACCTCAAAATTAAACAGTCAGAAATGCTTAAGACATATTTTTATTTGAGAACAGTGCATTATGAGGTTTTTGTGGATGTGTGACATGGGTGGGAGTGTGCAGCATGATGTAGTGACAGCGTTGGAAACGGCCCATGTGTAGAGTGCAGACGGCTCGTCGCAGGGCAGGTCTGCTTTCGAGCGCCAGTGGTATTGTTTTAACAGTAAATCTGTCATAATGTGACAAGTCAGTCTGACATTGATAAGGTATTATTACTCCTCATTGTTTAGAAGCTGAATATCTTAAATGAAAAGTAATTACTCAGCAGGTCTCATGTCCTGGCAGCCGCCATCAGCATCTCAGAGACACGTCAGGACATGTCCTCCCCTGTCATTACCACTGCTTACAATGAACTTCACTGGCTACAGGGGACTTATTAAACAATGTAATTTGACTAGTGCTCCAAGTAATCTTGCACAATGTTATAGTGGTAACTAATAAATCAACATAAATCAGAGGTCTCAAATGGGTCTTTAAGGAAATTGAAAAGTGTTGAATGACAACGAAAGACAACGAATTGAACGGTCATTTTAGAATGTAATGATGAATATAAATTTGTATGTGATTGTCATTTTGTTTGGAGCAAAGCAGATATGCTCCGAGATTTAATATCAAATAACATACATGATCTTTTTGATCTTGATTATTAATTCATAAATCTAAGACCTCACATAATGGTAAATGATGAAAGCTATTATGTAACAAACACATTATCATTCAAAAGTTTGGGTTTGGTAAGAAGTATCTTCTGCAAAGTAAGTATTGTGAAATATTATAACAATTTAAAATAACTGTTTTGTAATTTATTACTATGAGGAAAAGCTAGATTTTCAGCAATCATTACTCCAGCCTTCTGTATTACATGTTCCTTCAGAAATCATTAATATGCCAATTTGCTGCTCAAGAAACATTTCTTATTATCAATGTTAAAACCAGTTGCACTGCTTAATATTTTGATGAAAACTGTGATACTTTTTTATTTCAGGATTCTAATAGAAAGTTCAAAAGAACATTTATTTGAAATCTTACTGTAACACCTTTACACCTGTAACACCTGTAAAAAATCTCACCTTTTGAACAATGTAAAAATCTTGTCCTGTCATATTTTTCAGATTGTTTATATTAGGGCTGGGTAAAAAAAAAAAAAAAAAAAAATGGATTTCTTTAATCGATTCTCATTTTTACGAAACTATATCTAGTCTTATCCCAAACATCAATTCGTCTTGACCAGTGGTTTTCAAACCCTGGGCGACTTAAAAAATAAATAAATAAATAAAAAATGGGTCGCCAGGATGATCTGAGGAAATTGTGTAGCCTATATGCATGCATGTGTGTGCAAAGTTTAAGATTCGAGGAGGAAGGAAGCGGGAGCATGCAAAATTAACTTTAATAACTAAATAAACAAACAACAAAACGAAAGTAAGCTGCAGCTGCCTCGCTCGGAATCCAACGTGTATTCTGCGCTCTGTTTTGCAGTGTTGAACATTGTAGCCGATCACAGACATATCCGTTGATTAATGGCCAAACAGTTAGTCAGAATCCATTCGCCAAATTTTTGGTCAGTCCTGAGTTCTGGAAACTCGCGGATCCTCACATTATAACCAAGTGTAAACGCAATGTAAATAAGAGATTCATTGTGCTGTGTAACGAGATTCATGGATCATAGCAGAATTTTCTGGGATCGCGATAAACTGAATTGAGTGCCCGCTTTTTAGTGATTAAGCATTGCGGCTTTCCCGTCTATATATAGTCCATTCGGAATTTGAATACAAGATCTTTTTGATGCTGCTCAGAGGTATACTTGCTGCAAGTTTCAGGAGTGACACATATATTCGCATATAAATAGGGGATTTGCTCGAAATCTCTTTTTCTTTCTTTCTTTATATATTATATATATATATATATACAGGTCCTTCTCAAAAAATTAGCATATTGTGATAAAGTTCATTATTTTCTGTAATGTACTGATAAACATTAGACTTTCATATATTTTAGATTCATTACACACAACTGAAGTAGTTCAAGCCTTTTATTGTTTTAATATTGATGATTTTGGCATACAGCTCATGAAAACTCAAAATTCCTATCTCAAAAAATTAGCATATTTCATCCGACCAATAAAAGAAAAGTGTTTTTAATACAAAAAAAGTCAACCTTCAAATAATTATGTTCAGTTATGCACTCAATACTTGGTCGAGAATTCTTTTGCAGAAATGACTGCTTCAATGCGGCGTGGCATGGAGGCAATCAGCCTGTGGCACTGCTGAGGTGTTATGGAGGCCCAGGATGCTTCGATAGCGGCCTTAAGCTCATCCAGAGTGTTGGGTCTTGCGTCTCTCAACTTTCTCTTCACAATATCCCACAGATTCTCTATGGGGTTCAGGTCAGGAGAGTTGGCAGGCCAATTGAGCACAGTAATACCATGGTCAGTAAACCATTTACCAGTGGTTTTGGCACTGTGAGCAGGTGCCAGGTCGTGCTGAAAAATGAAATCTTCATCTCCATAAAGCTTTTCAGCAGATGGAAGCATGAAGTGCTCCAAAATCTCCTGATAGCTAGCTGCATTGACCCTGCCCTTGATAAAACACAGTGGACCAACACCAGCAGCTGACATGGCACCCTAGACCATCACTGACTGTGGGTACTTGACACTGGACTTCAGGCATTTTGGCATTTCCCTCTCCCCAGTCTTCCTCCAGACTCTGGCACCTTGATTTCCGAATGACTTGCAAAATTTGCTTTCATCCGAAAAAAGTACTTTGGACCACTGAGCAACAGTCCAGTGCTGCTTCTCTGTAGCCCAGGTCAGGCGCTTCTGCCACTGTTTCTGGTTCAAAAGTGGCTTGACCTGGGGAATGCGGCACCTGTAGCCCATTTCCTGCACACGCCTGTACACGGTGGCTCTGGATGTTTCTACTCCAGACTCAGTCCACTGCTTCCGCAGGTCCCCCTCTCGTTGTGCAGCGTTTTCTGCCACACTTTTTCCTTCCCACAGACTTCCCACTGAGGTGCCTTGATACAGCACTCTGGGAACAGCCTATTCGTTCAGAAATTTCTTTCTGTGTCTTACCCTCTTGCTTGAGGGTGTCAATGATGGCCTTCTGGACAGCAGTCAGGTCGGCAGTCTTACCCATGATTGCGGTTTTGAGTAATGAACCAGGCTGGGAGTTTTTAAAAGCCTCAGGAATCTTTTGCAGGTGTTTAGAGCTAATTAGTTGATTCAGATGATTAGGTTAATAGCTCGTTTAGAGAACCTTTTCATGATATGCTAATTTTTTGAGATAGGAATTTTGGGTTTTCATGAGCTGTATGCCAAAATCATCAATATTAAAACAATAAAAGGCTTGAACTACTTCAGTTGTGTGTAATGAATCTAAAATATATGAAAGTCTGTTTATCAGTACATTACAGAAAATAATGAACTTTATCACAATATGCTAATTTTTTGAGAAGGACCTGTATATATATATATATAAAGAAAGGTCGTGTCCATTTAAAAAGGAAAACAATAGGGTCGTTCTTAAAGTTTGAAAACCACTGGCCTAGATTGCTTTCAGATCATGAATGGAACATTGTAGCGTACCTCCCTTCCAATAAATCGCAATAAGCTTTGTGCTTTGTTACTTTTAATATGAAACAAAGTCTTTACATTCTGTTCATTTTATTACAATAGTCAAACAATAAATGCCATTCGGTGCTGTTTAATGTGGAGTGACATGATTTAATACCTGTTTCAGCCCGAAATAAACATGAATGAACGTCTGAAGGCATGTTAGAAAGAAAAAGTACAACTTACCGAAAACCATATCCTGTCTCATGTAATCGTTCAGTCAGTGTTTCAACTGCAGAAAGACGTCAATATAACAGCAACATTTCAGGAAAAAAAAAAAAACATTCAGTGACCGTGAACTTGTTAGCTAGAGAGGAGCATTTTACTATGTTTATGCACCATCATTTTTACTGTTCTTCAATATTTAATTTATCTTGAATAAATACATTTAACTAAATAAATTTAGGTTTTTAAGACCACCATTTAAATGTTTATATTTGAGAAAACAAATTGGAGTAGTACAAAATTTGGCATGTATTGTACCTGATATATATCCAAAATAATCAATATCGAATCAAAAGTGGAATCAAATCGCAAGCTTGATTCGCAAATCTAATTAAATTGTGAAATTTGTGTCAATGCCCAGCCCTAGTTCATTTTCACCTAAAAGTGCAGTTCAATTTAATGTAGATTTAAATCATAACTATTAATCTGTTCTGTTGTAAAACAAAGATGTATTAGATCAACGGTAAAATAACAAGTTGGTCTATTACTTTCTTATTTTTCAGATTCAGAGTCACAACTGTGTACTGTGTTTTCAACTTCAGACCACAGTATTGCATGTTTCTCTGGCCATTATAGGGTTTTTCCCCTCTTGTGTACCCCCTTTTCCTTCCGGTGGGTGAATATGATCCGTGGATATGAAATATGCATATGAGACGAAGGCGTTAAAAAGTCAGAAGGTCTACAGAAAGTCTCACTGATAAAGGCTTCTCATATCAGGGGAGCAGTGAGGTGAGAGTGAGTGGAAACACAACTTCCTACTCAGAGCTGTCAATCACAGCAAGCAAGGGGCCCTTACTGATGACCCAAGAAAAGGAAGAGGTCTACTGAGTCCACAGAATTTCTCATGGGTGATTTCTCAGAATTGTGGGACTAGGAGGAAAGAGCCTGTCTGCCAAGAGGTCTGAATCAACCAATCCCTAAACAATGTGTTGGTGGAAAAGTGAAAAAAAAGGTTAAATATGCTTATTAAGTTTAAATTGCATATATTTGTCCCTATTTAGACGTTAAAATGTAAAAGTAATGTATACGTTTTAATGTTTTTTAAAGAAGTCTCTTCTTCTCACCAAACCAGCATTTATTTGATTCAAAGTACAGCAAAAACAGTAAAATTTTGAAATATTTTTACTATTTAAAATGAATGTTTTCTATTTGAATATATTTTAAAATGTAATTTATTCCTGTGATTTCAAAGCTGAATTTTAGCATCATTACTCCAGTCACATGATCCTTTAGAAATCATTCTAATATTCTGCTTTGCTGCTAAAAAAACATTTCTCCTTATTATTATTATGATTTTATTGAAAACAGCTGAGTAGGATTTTTTTCAGGTTTCTTTGATGAATAGAAAGTTCAGAAGAACCACATTAATCTGAAATAGAAATCTTTTGTAACATTATCATCTTTATCATCACTTTTGATCAATTTAAAGCATCCTTGCTAAATGAAAGTATTAATTTCTATAATTCCCCAAAAATATGACTCTGACTCTAAGCTTTTGAATGGTATACTGTATAATGTTACAAAAGTTTATTTATTTATTTTTCCAGATAAATGCAGATCTTTGGATCTTTCTATTCATGAAAGAATCTTAAAAATGTACTCAACTGTTTTAAATATTCATAATAATAAAAAAAATAAAAAAAAGTTTCTTAAATAGATATTAAATCAGCATATTAGAATGATTTCTGAAGGATCATGTGACACTTAAGATTATGCTGAAAATGTAGCTTTGAATAATTTAAATTTTAAAATATATTCAAATAGAAAACAGTTGTTTTAAATAGTAAAAATATTTCAACTTTTGATCACAGAAATCCAGGTTTGTTGAGAAGAAGAGACTTTTTAAAAAAAAAAAAAACATTAAAAATTGTATTGTTAAAAAACTTTTGACTGGTAGTGTGTAATGTTTCTTCTAAATATTTCAACCATTTTGAGAGTCAGCTGAATTTCATTTTTAGTCTGATCTACAGCCTTAAGTCACCACTGTAAGTGAAATGTCTCTCCTCACATTTGTGCCAATCATGTTACTGAGCCCCCTGTTATAACCCTCCCCTTTCTGAGAGCGAAACACCTGGACCGCTGTGAAAATATTTGGCCTGTAAAGGACTCAGTGCTGCAGGGCCCCATCTCAATAGCATCCTTCACTCTCATAATCAGTCTAAAGACATTATCCACTTAGTGGAGATGAGCTGAGGGGCTGCAGGGGATACGCAGGCTGGGTAACACGGTTAGTCTAATGGCCTCCAAAGAGGGAGCAAGATGACTTTCAGTAGGGTTGGAGGGCAGGGGGGGCTCCGGGGAGAGAGGGTCTCCCCTTGGGCCGACTAATCCAATGCTTGCATTGAGGTTTTGATATCACTCTCATTTGGGGACAACAGCTTTTATAAGCTCTGTTGACAAGGTGCAGCCTAATGCAAACAGCCATTCGACTGCCCTCAGGCATTCAGAGAAGAGCCGATGAGGACAAACTGGGTCTGAGAGAATGAAGTTGTTTAAATGGTCTGTGTGACCAAAGCACAGAATGTATTTTGAACTACTTTTTGAGACATGAGGATTACTAAACGCATATAATAATAACAACAACGCAACTGAATATATAATCTAATAAATTTGGATAATTAAAGTTAAATGGAGTGTTTTCATGAAGTGTTATCAATCTGTCATATTGACAGCACTGAATGTAAACAATGCCACTGAACTGAACAAAACTCACATATTTTGCTGATTATTGCTGCTGAAAATAGTCAATTGTCATGTTTAGGGTTGTACTAATCGGTTCGACCAGGATAAACATTTGGAGTACTACAGACTGCCAAAAGTTGTAACAAATCAAGAAGAAGAGTGCAAACAACTGACTGAGGAACAAAAGGCGTTTGTGGTTGGCCAGACTGAAACAGGATTTCCAGGAAAAGAATTTTGACCACATTCATGTTTGTTCTTATCATTTCCAGTCAGGTAGGCGAAATATTAAAGTTAGGCTAATATCTTAATTAATACTGCTCGTATATATCTATACCACCTATTAACTTTAGTTTGTCAACATACTGCACCCTTTCCAGCTTACTAAGTCCTTCTCTATATGATTTAGCAGCTTCCACGTTTTTCCGTGGTTTAGACAGCATAAATTAGCAGAACAACGTATTCAGTAGTAATAATGAGAAAGAAAGCGCATGTGTGAATTACCTGAGTCTGTATGTGCGTCGCTCAACAGAGTTCATTACCAGCGGCTATACTAATAGTGAAACTTCTTCAAGTACAGTGTTGTTATTAGTGACAAAGAACATGTAGCCTTTTAAGTTCCTAAACGATTTTACTTTGTGTTTGTAAGGGAGAGAAACAGAGAATGCTTTCCATACATAATAAAACGTAATTTAGTGGCAAATACATTAATATAATTTGGCCTATTATTGTATTATTTACTATACTTATTTGCTTGGTTAGTGTCATTGTGGGTTTTGGTTCTTTTGCTGTTGTAGGCTGTAACGACCTTTGAAATAACTGAAATGAATGAAATGAACACTACAGGCAGTAAAACAGCGAGCACTTGTAATTGTTTTCATACACAGTTATGATTACAGCTCCATACATTTTGCTTTTCAGATGTAACAAGCTCAGTAGCTCAGCTGGCACAGAATTGGACTTCGGATGCTGAATTGATGAGAGATTGGAGAAAAAAAAAAAAAGCTAAAATGGTATGCCTGCAATTGCGTTTTTACATCACATTCACTTTTGTTCATAGAATCGAGTAGGTTTAGGTGTAGTGCAGATGGTGCATTATTTTAAGACGTTGCAGAGCATTAGGAGTTATAGCGCCACTCAACAGACATTTCAACATCACATAAAACGTACCATATGTACATCCATCTGTTATGGGGAAAAAAGAAACACTTTAACACCACTCAGTGGACATATCGCATCGAAGATGTCACAAAACATACATGGCGGTACATATTTTGCGTCTTGTGGAAAGTTCCCACAGGCTCGTTTTCGTCATGAGATCAGGTTGGCTAAAACCTATTACCCTTCAAAAGGCACCACATCCAGTGTTACGGTCATTCACTCTCATTTACCAAACTAGATAAATACAAACCATCTCTTTCCCAATGGAGTGATCCAAACTCACAAAGATGCAAAAACTAACAGTGGGAACACAGCAAACTCTCTAAAGGGACATATAAACTCAATCCTCCTAGGCATCACAAAGTACTTTTGCAGTAAAATTCCAGTTCCACTCACAGTGTTTTTCTTCTGTAGGATGGCAAGCTAATTAGATTTTACTGCAACTATACCGCAATATTGGCTTCATGGGAAATCCACACAACTAATATGAAGCTTTTACAAGCGTACAGAACAGGCTTTCAATGATTCAATCATGAAGTTCAGTGTCCAGGCACATTAGTGGTATGTTCATTTGCTTGTGTTTGATGACGGCAGCAGTGGGTGCAGTTGGAACGCTCTTCAAGTGTGGAAGTTGTGTGTGGTTGTGGAAGTTGTGGGACGTGTGTTTGATTTACTGTAAAGGAGAGAAGTGTTCTGCTCTTGGCTGGAGGAGCTGTTATATGCCGTTAAACAGTGCGAGTCTCTTTGACACGTCCATTTAAATGCCTCATTTTCTTAAAACTCTAAAACACTGAAGCGACGGCAGTCTAGAATCCCTCAATTCAAAGTTTAGTAAATTCAGTGTTCAATCTCATTTAGAGATTAATGTCAATGGTGGCTAACATTTATTTCCTCAAAAGCGGAGACACCAAAAAGAAAAGCAAGTTTACAGATGGTAAATTGGTATGGTGATCAATATGCCAATCACTGCAGTTTCAGGAGTGACTCCTGAATTCTATTCACACTCGAAATGGTTATTTAGAGCAGTGGTTCTCAACCTTATCAACTGCAAAGCAGTCTAGTGTCCATAACAATATTCAAAGGCTCCGTGACTTTTCCAATTGTTCATGATTTATGGATAAAGATTAAGGATAAGGAATTCTGTTCAAAGAATCCTGGTTCTTCAATGAAGAACAGTCAAAAATAAATATTATCTTGATTTGTAATTGTTTTAGCTTATTATAATGGTTGTTCTGTCTCATTTAATGCCATCTTGAGGTCCACTTGAACATTTACTGAGGCCCTCTAATCGGCCCTGGCTCCCTGGTTGAGAACCACTGATTTGGGGGATTCACTCCTGCATTTAAACACAATTGTCACTCCCAAAAATTTTCCAGAGTGTATGTGGGTTTGGTACGGTGGTACTCTGTTCTGCGTTTCTGCATTCATCACATCATCAACTGCCAGTTTCGTAACCCATTCTCCACATATAATCATCGCCAAAGACATTGCGTGGTTGGACCAGATGTTTAAATTACATCTAAGCCCTGTGCTTTTCTTAATTCAGCTAATGAAAAAACATGTAATGGGGAAAGATTGAAAAATGTTTTCACAAATAAAATGCAGCACGTGCACATAAATCCACACACGCGCTCTTTATCTGACTTTAGGACATGCAGCTCTGATAAAATCACAGAAAATGGTCTGGTGAACTCTGTAAATAAGATAAGAGTTGTACACATATGCCTACAGAGTCAATAGTAAAGCAGTTTTACACTCAGTCACAACAGCAGAGCAATGTATATCTGTGTCCAGACAGTAGATTCATGACATTATGGTTGAACCGGACTAATTTAACAATGTCTTTACTACTTTTCTGGGCCTTGAACGTGTCAGTTGCGTTGCTGTCTATGCAGGGTCAGAAAGCTCTTGGATTTCATAACAAATATATTTGTGTTCTGAAGATGAACGAAGATCATGCAGGTTTGGAACAACATGAGGGTGAGTAATTAATGACAGAGTTTTTGGGTGAACTATCCTTTTAACAAAGGAAATATGGCTTATTGTGGCAGAATTATTAAATAAAAACATTGTAAAGTCCACCACACCTGATCATACAGTGAGGCTTCAATCCTTCCACTGCAGCTGAGTTCTGATGAAACTTCTCTGTAATACAAAGCAACGTCGCCAATGCAAATATCGCACACTCATTTGGAATTCGGTCCCTGTGGTTTGTTTTAAGTGCTCAGGGCACCTCAGGTTTCTTATTTATCCATTTTTTTAATTTGTGTCATATAAACACAAACAGATTAGATAATAGAGACGAGGGAGCGTGGGATTAATTTTGAAGTGGCTCATTAGCACGTGGCTAGTCTGGGATAATTAGGTTTCGTTTTTTCCCCACGGCCTCTAGTCATATTGCAGTGTGGCAGCTGCTTTTACAAGCCCCCCATTCTCTGCCTGATAAGTGGCTGTCAATCAAACAGGCCTGAGTTTTGTAGCATAACATCTGTGACTACGGCTGCATCCTGAGCGGTCCACAGCAACAACATCCAGTGTCTGGATTGCAGGGCTCTGAAACGCCCTCTTCAGGCAGCATTATTATGCTGTACTGGAATAAAACTGCAGTAACAGTGGGTCACAGAAACAACTAAACAAAACAACAATACTTATGTAAAAGTATGTTTGGTTCATCCAAAAATGAAATTTCTGTCATTAACCTCAAACCGTAAGACCTTTGTTCATCTTCAGAACACAAATTAAAATATTTATGATGAAATCTAAGAGCTTTCTGACCCTCCATAGACAGCAACACAACTACCATGGTCAAGGCACAGACTGATTTTAACTACCCTAAATTTATTATCAGGAAATATTTCTGTGTCCCTTTCTCTCGTAGCTACAAGGCGCGAGTAGATAGGTTCCATCATTTTGAGGTAAATTGTTTTCAAAAGTCTGAAAATCTGTTTGTAATTTTAAGGAACATCACCACCGAACACCATTAAGCACACTTTTTTTTTTTTTTTTAGGAATTATTCCATAAAATGTAGTTTTTATACGTGTAGAGATCTGTGTTCAGATCTATGCTAGCTAACCATATTCTGATTAGCTTTTTCTGAGGTAGGCTAAAAAGTATCTAAAACTGTCAGTCAAGACCAAGACATGTCATCACTGTTCCAGTAGTGACAAAACACATCATTCATAAAACTACATTATGCTATAGTTATGCTATTTTTTTGTATTTTAGTATGTTTTAGTAGTGTTTCAGTATGTTAAATGTATGTACCAGGAGGTTACTATGTTAAAATTCTGTAATGTGATGTGGTCCCTACCAAAAACATTCCTGTCACTACCGAAAATGTGCTGTCACTACCAAAACATGGGATGCTTTGTGAAAAATAAAGTATACTGAATTATCAACTAAGATGTTATGATAGTGTTTGGTTCAGTGTATACTAAATCTAATGAATCCTTAAAGGCTTACTCCACCCCAAAATAATCAAAAAAAAAAAAAAAATCACTTACCCCTTATGTCATTCCAAACCCGTAAAAGCTTAGTTCTTCTCGGAAAACACTATTTAAGATATTTTGGATGAAAACCAGGAGCTTTTTGACTGTCACATTGACTGCCAAGTAAATAACACTGTCAAGGCCCAAAAAAATATGAAAAACGTCATCAAAATAGTCCATCTGCCATCAGTGGTTCAACCATAATTTTACGAAGCTACGAGAATACTTTTTGTACGCTAACAGTGTACACATTTCTGTGTCCGTTGCAACACACGGACACGTTTTCTACATTTATTTATGCTTTGATTCAAGCGGAAATAGCATATGCGCGTGACGCAGCTGACAGAGAATAGCGTACACTGTTTGCATCCAGGCGATACTCTCCAAAATGGTGCTAAGGTGACACGGAGGAGACGAATTGTTGAATAAAGTTATTTTTGTTTTCTTTGCATACAAAACACTTACACTTGAAATGTTGTTAAAATTTTTATTATTATTGACTTACCTCTGAAAACTTTTTTAATAAAATAGAAAAATATATATTTACAAGGGAGATAAAAGCAATAGGTAAGGATTAATCAAAGAACTTTGCTGTCGTACCATGGGTGCAGCAGGCACAATGATATTACGCAGCGCCTGAATATAGTCCCCAGCTATTTTACTATTACCTTAGTAGCTTAGTGCTGGTCACATTGGAAGTTACCTAGCTTTTCAGGCATTGCGTAATATCATTGCGCCTGCTGCACCCATGGTATGGCAGCAAAGTTCCCTGATTATTATGCCGGAATGAGAGTATAGTTCCTATCCATATCAGCTTGGAAAATCGCAACTTTTCATTTTTTGTCGGTCTTAGTACACAATGTAACTACAGAAGAGTCAAGTTTTAAATAGGAAAAATATCAAAAATATTTGGTCCTTTTTGAACGAGATGCTAATGGTCTAATCAGATTCAATGATTTATCCTAAGCTATGCTAAAAGTGACCCGGAGATCGGCTGAATGGATTCAAAAACGGTAAAAGTCATCCGTTTAATTCTAGGGGAGTTGGAAAATGAGCCTTTTTTTTAAAAAAAGTATAGAGTGTTCATTTAAATTATATATTACTGTCAGTAGTGACAAATTTGCAGAGAGGACAAATATTCCAAAACTTCCGGAAAATACAGTATGTGGACCTTGGATATTATACAATTTGCATACATACAAAATTTGTGGAAAAAGACTAAGACGTTTCCAACTCTGACTTTGAAACAATTCTGTAGAATGTCCCATATAACTGACAATATTTTAGGAAGGGCTTCAGCTGCAATAATCATCATATTTAAAAAGATGAAGACATTCATTTTTAATTATAATCCTGTCATGTTTCAAGGAACATATCTATTTTATTGAAGGTTTTGAAAACTACAGTAACAGCAGGTCAAGTTAAAACAGAACGCAAAATGCAATTTTGAATTGACATGGAAAAAAAAAAACATAAAATACAAATCTAATATTACATTTGCAGACTGACTAGTAAGACACTTACTAAAGTGCAACTTTTTTTTCTCTGTCATTTCAGCACATTTCAAACAGTCAGGTATATATAACGAGTACACTATTCCACATTTGTGACGTGAAAGCAGAGTTCAATAACTAGACTTGACTACAGTAAACCTTCAATTAATAGTTCCTATCTGAGAAGCCTAATGAGGTCCAGAGTGATCCGATTCCTCTGAAGATCCACATTTATGACCCGTACCTCTACCCGCTCACCTGGACCGAGAGCGAGGCTTCTTCGCCGCTGGTCAGCAGGAAGTTTTTCCGGAGTGATGAATCGGTTTGGGATAAGGCCAGAGCGTCCGACTCCAATGTCTACAAAGGCTCCAAATAAAGCAGTGTTTGTCACACGGCCTGTCAGCACCATCCCATCGTGCAGGTCATTCATGGACACAATTTCCCGCTTGAAATCTGCCTGCTCGAAATCTGTTTAGAACAATAGAAATATAAAATAATTAGGGTAAAGCTACAGGCACATTACTTTTTATATTGTCATTTATGATGAATACATGTGACAAACTTCAACATTCTCGCCCTCACGCAAAACATAAAAACGATTGTATTCGAAATTATGAAAACGGTAAATGTGACTGCATCATTAGAAACTGATGGAAAGAAGGAAAGGCAGAATGTTTAAACAGATTTAGTCTTTTTCCAGTGACTAAGATTGACATTAACCTCCTTCCCTTCAAGCCTTGAGCACCCGCCTCCAAAATGATCCAAGAACTCCTAAACTAGACATTAGAAACAAGCTTCAGTTAATGGTTTAAAACAAATAGAATTACCAGGCCTCTCAAACCTCTTCTTTCCGAGTCCATTTTGTCTGTTTTTTGGGTGATTTTCTTTGGGAGGTGCTTTTTACATAAACATGGCCTCTCAGCAGGCTCTGCAGTCCAGGAAACATTCATCTCTGATTATTCTTATCCGGGACACCTTACCTAGAGCACCGCTCACATGGCAGTTATTTATACAGCTGGCTACAGAGCAGAGCCCATCAGGCTTCCAACCAGGGGAAGTGAGCTTGCAGCCTACTGATGAGAAAACTAGTGTCCTATCTAGCGCACATCATTTCATCCTCTGGAGTACATCTCTGCAAATGGTCTTGATCAATGATGTTTAAAAACAAAGATTTTTGTGGCATTTGCAGATTAACTCGTTTCTAAAAGACCTACAAAGTTTTTCCCTCCACAACAGTCTTAATTCAGCTTCAAAGGACATTGACATAATCTTTACAAGTATGGAAATAAAACACCCTCCTGTTCCCAAAGAAAACCTTTCTCTGTGTATAATGAACTCTGCTCCCCAACCCTGAAAACACGTTGCGACATTCATCTCAATTATAATCCTGTCACTTTTAATGAAACATAACATTTACTATCAACACCCGCAGAACGAAAACAATGTCTTCTCAGATGTCTGAACTTAACATTAAAACCAGAAGAGGCGTTTGTTGTTTGGTCGTTTTTATTCACTTGGAGAGTCACTGGGGGATTTTAGCGCTGGGATCAAGACTACTCTGCTTTCCTCTTTACGCAGCTTTCTCTCTCATTAATGATATATCTGTCGGCAGGTCTGCTTTAATAATGCGGGTCTTCCCCCAAATTACGCGGCAAGACTTCAAAAGCCTGGAGCGCCGCCCAGTCATCTCACAGACAAGAGACGGACTCAGGGGAGACGGGAGGAGAATCGTTAGATGGGAGGGAGGAAAAGAGTAGGAGATGCCAGCATTGTCTATGATGTGCGCAGCGGCCATGTTGAGAAAGTACTTTGATACTCTGGTTTGTGCTGTGCTAAACTGATTTCAAAACCTGAAACCTGAGGTACAGTAAACGTCTGTTATGAGATGTTGCCACAGGCTATGGTCCGAACCACATTATAGAAAATTTAAAACATTCAAACGCTTAGTTTGCATTAGTTTGCTGTCTATATGTGTAAAGTCATCCTACATGTGCATTTCATAAAGCAACAAAATGAAAATTCATAATTTAGTTAGACCTTCTTTGCTAGAATACAAAAATGGAGATATTTAGAGGAGAATGTACAAATAGCACTTTTCCATATAATAATTTCCAAAACAGTCAAGATTATCTGTGCATAATGATTTGAACCTCAGTCTGTTCCCCACACAAAAGCTTTTGCATTGACTTTAAATATAGTGTATGAGTTGGACTTTTATAATGCATTTAAGGTGCCTTTTCATCCTTTTTACAGATGTGGTCACATCCACATCCCCGTTGTATGGAAAACGCAACCTCATGACAAAACTATTTTTGAGTTTGTATAAATTCATACAACACTGTAATAATTAAAAAAAAAAAAAAATTAACCCTCGTACAAAAACATAGTCATACAAATTAATACAATAAAAATTTGCAACAAATTCACCCAATTAAAAAAAATTATGGGTTGCCATGAAATTATGTTGGAAATTCAACTAAACTTCTGCTATGTTCCACATAAAGTAAGTCACAATGAGTCTGTAATCGCATGAGGGTGAGTAAATAATAAACTTTTTTAAAAAATTTTTGGGTGAACAACAAGTTTTTTCTTTTCTGCTGAGATGATTTTTCACTAGACCCAACACACAATACATTTTACTTTTTTTTTTTTTTTTTTATACTTGCTAGAAATACAGTTGAAGACAAAAGCAAACCTTGCAGAAAATGCAAAATGTTAATTATTTTACCAAAATGCAAGTTATTTTTTATTTAGTACTGACCTGAATAAGATGTTCCACATAAATGACGTTTACATTTAGTCCGCAAGAGAAAATAATAGTTGAATTTATAAATTACCCTGCTCAAAAGTTTACATACCCTTGATTCTTAATACTGTGTTGATACCTGAATGATCCACAGCTGTGTTTTTTTGCTCAGTGATAGTTGTTTACGAGTCCCTTGTTTGTCCTGAACAATTAAACTGCTGTTCTTCAGAAAAATCCTTCAGGTCCCACATATTCTGTGTTTTTTCAGTGTTTTTGTGCATTTAAACCCCTTTCTAACAATGACTGTATGATTTTGAGATTCATCTTTTCACACTGAGGACAACTGAGGGACTCATATACAACTATTACAGAAAGTTCAAATGCTCAATGATGCTTCAGAAAGAAGAACTAAGCATTAAGAGGTGTAAACTTTTGAACGGGATGTATACATTTTTATTTAGCCTAAATATATATATATATATATTTTCCATTTAGTACTGCCCTTCAGAAGCTACAGTAGATACTTATGTGATCCTCAAAAGACAAACTAGGTTAAATTTACTTCAAATTCATCAGTGAGCATTTGAACCTTCTGTAACAGAGTCCCTCCGTTGTCCTCAATGTAAAAAGATGGATCTCAAAATCATACAGCCACTGTTGTAAACGGTTCAAATACACAAAAATACTGAAAAAACAAAGAATTTGAGGAACCTGAATGATTTTTCTGAAGAACAGGACTCATAAACAACTATCACGAAACAAAAACAACACAGCTGTGGATCATTCAGGTAACAACACAGTATTAAGAATAAACTTTGAACAGGGTCGTTTTTATAAATTCAACTATTATTTTCTCTTGTGGATTATATGTAAATGTCTTTTATGTGAAATATCTTATATTATCAGGTCAGTACTAAATAAAAAACATGCATTTTGTATGCTCCCTCTTATTTTGTAAAATTAACATTTTGCAGATTCTGCAGATAAACTGTATCTATATTGTTCTTTATTTAACTAAAATTTTTTTTCCTTTTGCAATCTGCAACAAGCTGGAAATTTCACAGCTATAATGTAACTCCATAAATCCATAAACACTTCTGCTGAACAATGACATAAAAAGCAAAACAAAACTGAACGGTCTCTTTTTTAAGCAATCTTACTAAAGACTATTACAAACCACTATTGCAATTTCAACAAAACCTCATCTCATCTGTTAGGCTGGCCACACACTTGAAGATTTTAAGTCTGATTTTGAGGCCCTCAATTTTGTTACAACCAAATTTTTGTCCAAAAGTGCGGTGTTGTAAAGGTTATTTTATTGCTCCAAATCGCATTAGAGCCTCCATGATCTCAAATTGTACATATCTTATTAATCTACCTTTGACGTGATATGCACAATAGCCAATGAGAGCGAGGAAGCATCACCTACTGGATGTTGTGTGCTTCTAAAGCTGAAACTTGGCAGCCACAGTGCAAGTGGAATATTGAGAAAGAATATCACCCATATTCTTTTATTCTTCATTGTTTCTCACTGTAAAACAGAATGCGCACCAGGAGAGCCAGCTGACCACATCGACTGTCCTCCATTTGTTTTTCTTCTGAAGTCACATTTGATCATGCGAGTCTCTGTAAGATCTCGTGCTATTGTGAAATCGTTATTACAATCGACAAGTGTGTCTCACGTTCCAGCCAGATTCTCTAGTGTCTGCGATCAGAGGCTAAAAAAAGCAATTGAAACTATCATTATGTATGTGGTCTTCCACAGTTTTGAAATTGGCTAAGATTTGAAAATCGCATACATTTATATTTGAAAATAGTGTGTCCCAGGCCTTCGTTAGATAACATTATATTTATGACACATCAGCAGTTTTCAAGAAAATTAATGTACAAAATTAACAAATGTGATTGTGGCAACACAGCACTAGCCCAAAAAGGAAGTTAAGTTAACTGTCCCAGGCAAGTGGGTAATCTTTATTGAGGAGTCCTGCAATTATCTTCACATACAACATTTATACTGCTGTCTATGTCGAGGAAAAAAAGAGGGCACATCACAGATGGATCCTTACCCTGACGAATGTCAAAGCCAGGTGGCTGAGTGAGTCCATCCACAATGAGCTGAAGAGTCTCAGGTGTGGTGTCCAGAGATTTGGCCAAGACATCCAGACCTCTGCTTTTAACACTGCTCTCAATACTCTGCCTAAGTGCAACGCTGCCCGTCTGATTCAAACTGCCCCCTATTTGGGACAAGAACCTGAAAGCAAGAACAGAAAATTACTCTTGATAAGTGAAGAAATAAATGCATTTTATTAGTTTTCATATAACACCTTCTGTAAACTTTATATCTTATTCAGAAACACTCCACATACAAACACACACTTGATTTAGATGCTGTGTTAAAGCAGTAAGGTCTGTTGAGGTCCATGGGAGGTGGTGTCTTAATGAATGGCTTTTTAATAGCCCTTCTCAGAGCCCAGTGCACGTGGAGGAACTCCCCCGACACACAGAGTGGAGGAGAGCAAAGACTGGGAGAGGAGGTAGATGGGGAGGCGAGGTGAGACTAATTATGCCCTAAATCTTGATTTCTAGAGTCCCAGAGATGAAGACTCTGTCTCCCTCTATAAATCTAACCGCCTTGTGAGCGCCGTACATAAAAGGAAAAGGTTAGCGCTGAGGCTTGAGCAGTGAAGCAGGAACACAAACCAAACACAGCCAGCAAAAAAAGATCCAGACATGGCCTATTACTTGGCACAGCCCATAAGCTCTGGCTCAGGATGAGCCTATATATTCATGATGTGATCATGAACTATAAGACTGAGACAGTGGTTAACCTTCAGCTTCATACTGTGGTACATAATTGGTCTGTTAGGCGCATATACTGCAAAACGGAAACTGCATGTAAATACACAGCATATGTAAGGATGGGAATCTTTAAGATCTTTAGGATTTATCTTTATGGATTCTTTGGTTTTGGAACTCTTATATGGCATTTCTTTTCATTTTTAATTCCACATTTCCCAGAGTTTACATTTACTGTAGTACTGGCAATACTGAAAGCTGATTTTGAAACTGATTTTATCTGTGGATCAAAAGGAACCCATGAATATTTATTCACTACAGACCATAATCATCTGTGGAAGCCAGTTTCTGACACTGAATAAAAATAAAAAAGGTAATTGTGACTTTCGATCTCACAATTATGATTTTTTTCTCAGAATTACGAGTTCACATCTTGCAATTCTTCCTTTTTTCCAAAATTGCGTGAAACAAACTTTCAATTCTGACTTTATTTCTCAGATTTTTAAAATGTACGCTATAATTTGCAATAGTGAGTTTACATTGTGCAATTATGAGGAAAAAAAAGTCAGAATTGCGAGTTTATATCACAATTCTGAGAATTAAAACCCACAATCGCAAGAAAAATGTCAGAATTGCGAGTTTGTATCTTACAATTCTGACTATTTCTCGCAATTGTACGTTTTTATCAAGTAATTCTGACATTATAAACTTGCAATTGATATCACAGTCAGAAAAAAAGTAAGAATTGCGAGTTTGTATCTCGCATTTTTGAGAAAAAAGTTGCAATTAGGCTTCCATAAGTATCCCTCCATAATAACTTTCGTTACCAATTAGTATTACTTTATTTACCAGATTAACAGATCAAACCACAGTTCTAGTCATAACCATCAATAAAATGCCTGCTTGTAAATAGAAAATTGAATTTAAAAAAAATAAACAAAAATATTTGTTTTTATTTATTATTTCATATTGCAATTTTCAAAACAGTGATTTGAAATTTATTGTGCCAAATATTTTCAGAGAGCATGACTTTTGTCTGTATATTTTGTCTTTTATTATTACTTAAAATTCTATTTTTTTAATGAAAACAGATAATGACCATAGCATGTAAATAATAAAATAGATTAAAATTTTACATTTTTATACATTGATGTGGAATCATTTGAGAAAATCCACAACCCTAATGTTCCCACATGAAAAATTCTGCCTGATACCAATAAACCAATTATTTTTGTATTATGAACGATAACAAATAAATGGTTGCAAGTCTATATAATTTTTCTAAAAAAAAAAAAAAAAAAAAAAAAATTCAACAGTATAATGAAATTTAAAAATAAATCACAACATGTAAATGTACACATAACACATACTGATAAAAGGTCAGTCCATAATTTCTCAATTTGCCTTATAAAATCATAGAGTTAGTGCCTAAATACTTTTCTCTCATCAGAGCACAGTGCAAATGAGTGATATAACCTCTACTGGGACACACACATGTCCTGGAGTGTGCAGCAAGCCTGTATCAGGGGGTCAAGTTGTCCAGAGGTGGCTGTGGAATGCTGGGGTCCTGGGCATTACTGGAATGTGAGTTTTGGCAAGAGGAGGGGGCAGACCTGCTGAGCCAGCTTGCTGATGGATGGCCGTCGCCGTGACAGCCTGACGCCAGCGCAGCTGTCCTCTGTGTGACTGACAGGGCAGGTGGGTTCAAGCCCCACCCATTTCCTGCTGCAGACAGAGAGCTTGACAGCAACAGTGACAGGCAAATCTACCCACACTCGCTCTATTGTATGTACCCAGACAATTTCACACTGTCCGAGCAAACAGATACACTGCACTAATACACATACATACTGATCATTACTCCTTCTCGACTCACCCTCCTGAAAATGTGTACGCTTGACAGGAGGGATGCTGGTAGTGTGTAATTTCAAACTGTGTGTGTCCAAACATTGACAAGACACAAATTCTTTATTAATATGATTCCTGTAGATTTACATATGGGGTCTAGGTATTAACAAATAATGTTATGGGAAATGCAGTTTAACAAGGGGTTGGAAACCAGAATTTCTATAGTGTATGACTCTCAGAGGTGGGTAGTAATGAAGTACATTTACTCTGTTACATTTACTTGAGTAAGTTTTTGGAAAATTTGTACTTTTAAGAGCAGATTTTTTTCTTTTACTTTAACTCAAGTACATTTCTAATAAAAAAAAAAACTACTTTTACTTTGCTACACTGGGCGGCATTCCCCTTGTTACTTAATTTTTATGCAATACATGTTAAAGGGCCCTCCAAAAATGAAAAATAGCCCATTATTTACTCACCCTCAAGGCATCCTAGGTGAATATGACTTCCTTCTTTCAGACAAATGCAAACAGAGTTATATTAAAAACTGTTCAGGCTCCCTCAAGCTTTATAATGCAGTGGGCAGGGGTTACTCTTCATCAGTTTAAAACAAGATTAATTAATAAAGTGCATCCATCCATAATAAAAAGCGCCGACGTCATACATCATCCATAACTGTTGGAGCAAGCATAAAGTGATTATTATGTTTTAAATATGGATACTTTTCTTACAAAAACACACTGGTTCGCTACAGGAGGCCTTTATTCACCCCCCGGAGGCATGCACTTTATTGGACTTGTTTTGGACTGATGAAGAGAAACACTAGTCCAAGCAGAAGTATCAACCCAGTGTTTACAAAGCAAACGTGCAAAGAAAGTCAAACGTTCTTTACAAGAAAAGGTAAAACAAAGATGTTGGACTATTTTGAAGTTGGAGTAGAAAAGAGGAGCAGGTTAGTGGAACAGTAGAGATCTTAGTCCCAAGTGATTTAGGTGTTTATAGGGGGCAAGACACTGTCTGACTCCATATGCGTGCTGGGAGTATAAAACTTGTTGTGTTGCTGGAGATGCTTCGGGGATGAGTCGCTTGAGACAAGACCCCAAGTAAACTTAAGTCAGGTGTGTAGGGGAATTTCTACCACAGTATCAAGAAACGAAAGCCAATGATAGGGTGATCTAGGTAGTTGCTAGGGTGTTGCAATGCAGTTGGAAGAGTGTTTTTGGTGGCTGCTTTTTTGCCCTCCCCCCCAAAAAAACAATCCAAACCAACCAAAAATATGATCTAAATAGGCATCCCACAATGTTTTATAGTCCACCAGGTGAAAATCATACGTTTAACCTGCTTAGAAAAGTAACAATACCTCTCCTCAACAAGCTGCTAGATTTGAATTATTGTGCCTTAGCACAAATAGTGCTAAACAAATTTACTAAAAACAAACCCATACATTTTCAGTACTGAGCTATAGACAGCCTTTCATGCACATTTTAAAACATCTAACGGTTAAAGAGCAGAACTAGATTTAGTGAAACAAAAAATAATCATAGACTCTGTTGGGCCTTTGAGTTATGAGGTGATGAAAATGCAAAGAGTAACAGACATGCATGCACACACATGCACACACGGATGAATTCTAGCTTGTCTCTCAAGTAAAGATTCGATGAAAGAACTACAGAACCGAGTCGTTCAAGTGACATTGCATGTTCTGCAGCCTCCACAGCAACAACAGAACAAATCGTTAAATGGTAAGAAATTTCAAATGCTTTTAAAGAAGTCTCTTATGCTCACCAATGCTGCATTTATTGGTCCCACTGTATATTAGCTGATAAATTAGTGTAAATTATCAAATTAGTAATAATTTGATACAATGCACTTATTGTATACATACAGTACATGTTTTTACAATACACTTATATTAAAAATTACCTGCATTTAATTACATATTTAATTAATTTTTGTAATTACATTTATAATTGGTGTTGACCCATCCTGTACACATTAACCCACCTTTAAACCTACCCACACCACCAAACCTGTCCCTAACTTTACCCGTATCCCACCTCAATAGCAGCAAAAGTCTTTTGCAAGACAATATGTACACATTTTTATTGATGCAAGTAATAGTTAATAGTAATAGTAATAGTAATAGTAAAAGTAGTTAATACCACTTAATACAAAGTAGGACCCATTTATTTGACCCAAAATACATTAAAAACAGCAATAATAGAATAATAAATGCTGTAAAGTTAAATTAACAATGTATATTATGACAAAACACTAAGACTAAATCTACTGCAAACAAATCACCAAAAGTCCTTTTCCACATTAGTTTAGCATATTGTGAATGTTAATAATTATATATACACACAAAAAATCAGAACCAAATTTCCAGCGGAAAATTAATTGAAAAGTCAGACACAAGCTTAGTGTCCTGACAACACCTGCTTGTAAATGACTTTCACACATATACCTGTGCCCTGTACTTCTACCAATTTCAACAAATTACTCAAGCACTCTTATTGCCCAGTGGCAACTACCCATCAACCTCCACAAGTCCTGCACAAATTTCCGTGATGATGGTAAGGGACGCTGTGCTTCCCTCCAGCTGTCCCTCTGGAGCGCCGGAGTTGGCACAAGGACAGAATAGAGATGGAGAGAGAGAGAGGAGGTTGCAGAGCTGAACTCTGAGTGATTTATGAACAGTTACAGTATGAGTGTGGCAGTGGCGGGCGATTGGCCCAAGGGCTCAGGTTTCTGGAGGGGGTCTCAGCTGGGCTTATGTTTCCCTCTGGTGTGTTAGTGTTTAGGGGGTACCAGTGCTCCTGCTCTTTTGGATTCAAGAACAGCGGAGTCGGCCATATCCTCCGGGCATAATGAAAAGCAGCTCCGCCAAGGAGCGTTGCGGAGGAGGCCTCTGTTCCACGCACCGTAAGCTACTGGGTGGGCCTAAAGACAGAGGCTATCCAGACACAATGAGGCACAATTTACTGTGTGGTCCCCCTTAGCAGTAACCCTGAAGTTAATTCGTTATCATCAGGGAATGTTAGATATTTGATATCAACCCTCCGATGATTCGCTGACTGAGAAAAACGAGTTACTAATGCTACATTGAAGATGATGAAGAGCTATTCACTTCCTCAGTCTCACTTGGCAACGCTCGTAATGCCAGAATGGTTTGTTGAAGACAGAACAGTACTCCAAGGAATAGTTCACTCGAAGAACAAAAATGGTAATAATTTAACTTAAACCTGATGCGACAATAGCACAATTGATTCAAAAGCAACAGAGACCATTTTCAGTGGTCTGTTCCTCACACAAAGCTATCATATGACTTCAGACACTTTTATGGTGCTTTTTTTGTCATTCTGGAGCTTGACAGCATCTTTCCCCATTTGCTTTCATTATATGAAAAAAGTGGCCAGGATATTCTTTAAAATATCTTATTTTGTGTTATACAAATGAAAGTCAAAGGGCTATGAAATGACATTAGGATGAGTCAATAATCAGAGAATTTTTAGATTTGGGTTAAATATTTCTATAACATCACTACTGGTGAAAAACACCCACACTAACTAATTTTTCGGAATGTCGTTAGCTAGTTATTGTTGTAAGTTCCATCATAATCAACAAAGTTCAACAATGTTTCCTGAAACCATAGAAAAAATGAACCATCATAAACAGATTTATTTGGTACTCTTGACCTGTTTAAATCTATAGATTTTTGCATGTTAACATGTTTTTGAAGAGTACCCATGTGCATAAATGCATAAAGAAATGGCGGAGTATGATGTAAGAAGGAACCTGTGATGAATTACACATCATGTACACCAAAACAATGGGCCAAAAAAATAGTGAAGTAATCATCTGGTTGTTTGTTATAGCACCGTCTCTGAGATCCCTAATCAATTATTACCCCATGATTTACACACCCTCAAGCCATTCTAGGTGTTTATGACTTTAATCTTTCAAACGAATACATTTGGAGTTATATTAAAAAAAGTCCTGTTATTTCCAAGCTTTATAATGGCATTGAATGGGGTTTAAAGGGGACGTTGAAAACCCGTTTTACACAAGTTGGTATGATTCATTGCTTTGTGAGAGTGGTGTTACAGCAGATGATGTATGACGGATAGGCGTAGCGTAAGCTCCAGTGAGAAGTGATGAACGCGGAAGCACAGAGGAGAGAGCCGCTTGAAAGTTTGTGAACCATTTACAAGTTTCTATATTTCTGCATAAATATGACTTAAATCATCCTCAGATTTTCATGTAAGTCCTGAAAGTAGACAAAGATAACCCAATCTAACAAAGTGAGCAAAAAATATTTTCTGTCATTTATTTATTGAGAAAAATGATCCAATGTTACATGTCTGCGTTGAAAAAGTATTTGAATATCTTGGATTAGCAATTTAAAGGTTAAATTAGAGTCCAGAGTGCAGATGTGTCTTCAGTCAGCAAAAGTCAAAAGTCAGTACGTGATCTGTTTTATTCAAAGAACAAGGTTCTATCAAAGTCTGGTCATGTTTGTGGAAGTGAATCATGTCACAAACAAAGGAGATTACTGAGGACCTCAGAAAAAGGGCTGATGTTGCTCACTAGGCTAGAAAAGGTTACAAAACCATCTCTAAAGAGTTTGGACTCCACAAATCCACGGTCAAACAGAAATTCAAGACCACCGTTACCTTCCTGAGAAGTGGTCAACCAAAAAAAGATAGCTCCAAAGCAGAATGTGTAATAGTCTGAGAGGTTGCAAAAGTATCCAGGGTAACTTCTAAGCAACTAATGACCTTTCTCACATTGGCTAATGTTAATGTTCATGAGTTCACCATCAAGAGAACACTGAGCAACCATGGTGCGCATGGCAGATTTGCAAGAAGAAAGCCACTCTTCTCCAAAAAGAAAACTGCTTGCTAAAAATCCTGTGGACAAGTAAGATGACTTTTGGAGAAAGGTTTAACGGATGGATGAAACCAAAAATTGAACTTAAATAAGAAGCTATTATTTTCAGAGAAAAGAACACACTGTATTCCATCTTAAGAATCCTATCCCATCTGTGAAACATGGTGGTGGTAGTACCATGGCTTGGGCCTGTTTGGCTGCATCTTGGCCAGGACAGCCTGCCATCATTGATGGAATAATCAATTCTGAATTATACCAGCAAATTCTAAAGGAAAGATCAGGACATCTGTTTAAGAGTCTCAAGAGAAAGTGGGTCATGCAGCAAGACAACAACCCCAAGCACACAAGTCATTCTACCAAAGAACGTTTAAAGAAGTACAAAGTTGATGTTTTAGAATGGTTGAGTCGAAGTCCAGACCTTAGTCCAAATCAAATGTTGTGGAAGAACCTAAGCAAGCAGTTAATAGGATGAAACCCACCAACATCACAGAGTTTAAGTGGTTCTGTACTAAGGAATGGGCTAAAACTCCTACATGTTATTGTGCAGGACTGATCAGCATTTACAAAAAAAATTACCTTCAGTTACTGCAGCAAAAGGGGGTCACACCAGATACTGAGAGCAAAGATTCACATACTTTTGCACCACACAGATATGTAACACTGGATAATTTTTCTCAATAAATAAATGACAAAGCAAATATTTTTCTCTCACTTGTTTAACTGGGTTCTCTTTGTCTACTTTCAGAGCTTATATGAAAAATCAGATGATGTTTTGGGTCATATTTATGCAGAAATATAGAAAATTGTAAAGGGTTCACAAACATTCAAGCGGCACTGTATGTGCACTATCCTTTTTACAGACAGTCCTATATTGTTGACATCATAGGAATATATACATAGATCTCTTAGCAGCTGTTTCTATGGGCCACTATACGTAAACCGTCCACCATATTGGAACAGTCAAAGCTGGCCCACGAGAACTCAAGAGCAAATTGACTGTGTCTGCAACCATAGATATACGCATATATGAATGTCTATATCTGCAATAGACTACAGCTGATGGTTTTGCTAAACTAACACAATACAAAAAGACAAAGTCATTAGCAAACACAATATTTAAAAAAGTTTAATATTGTAATATTGCGTTAATGCTTACACATTTTTTCTTAGAACAATTGGAGACTGCGCAATCTTGGAAAACTCATTGATTTTTACTGTGAATGAAGACACGTTGGCCATTCCAACATGGTGAACACGTTGGCACGTGTGTGGACCAGTTACATGCGCCATCTATGTATACCTAGATGAAACTTATACCTATCTTCGAAACAATGTGGTATAAAGAACAATGTTACTATGGTTTTGGGAAACAGGAAAAGTCAAGTTGGTTTATTTCCCCAACATACTACGTTATAGACTGACGTGGAAGAGAAGAAATTGTTGAATAAAGTTGTTATTTTTTATTTCTTTGGGCGCAAAAGTATTTTCGTAGCTTTGTAAAATCAATGTTGAACACTGATGTCACATGAACTATTTTAACGATGTCCTTACTAACTTATAGGGATGGGCGATATGGGCTTCAAAATATTTTAACGATAAAGTGAGAGAGTGAGATAACAATATCAATGACAATAATTCAGGGAATCTTACAGCTGACGACGCTCCAGGAAATCCCTGATATGGACAAATGTATCCAGTTATCACTTTAGCTGAATAAAATAAAGATAGAGAAATTGTAACTGAGGAAACCTAAAGACAATAAACATACGATTGCAACAATATATGGTTTATCTGTGTTCTTCAAGCAATCTTGGGTATTTTTATAAGTATAAAGTATATTTATAATGCAATGCTAATCACTGTAGCCTTTATTACTGTATACAATACTATAAAACAGTATGCTTTCTGTCTCATCCTGTGATATGAAACCACATCTGATCACAAAAAGTTATTACAAATACTCAAGTTAAATGATATCTTTTGTTGGACAACAGGTTTGTAAACAGGCTCATACACATGCAAAACTGTATTGCACACGTACATTTATTCAAGCCTCAGACCGATTTTTGGTCGCACTTGTAAAAGCCTTGACATATACTCCTCCTCAATTTCACGTCCGCCTACCACCATGTCATTCCACATGGTGGCACACAGAAATATGTCAACAACAAGATTTTTATCGTTATCGCGGGAAGACTAATTCTTATCAGGGGAGAATTTTACTGGTATATTGCAAGTGATAAGATTTAAACATTTTTATTTGTGTTCCAAAGATGAATAAAGGTCTTAGAGGTTTGTAAAAACAAGATGGTGAGTAATTAATGACAGAATTTAAATTTTGAGGTGAACAAAATCTCTCTTTAACACAATATCAGTCTTTAATGTTTGAAATATCATGCTTTAAAAGGTTCTTCAAGCAATGCCATAGAAGAACCATTTTTGGTTCCACAAAGTACCATTCAGTCAAAGGTCCTTTAAAGAAATAATCTATAATAATCTACTTTTTTATAATCTGAAGAACCTTCTTTCGCCACAAAGAACCTTTTGTAAAACAGAAAGGTTGTCCAGATGTTTAGGGTTCTTTATGGAACCATTTAGACAAAAAAGGTTCTTCTATGGCATCATGAAGCACCTTTATTTTTAAGAGTGTAAGTGCCTGGTCAAGTGAAAGTGAGTTTATTTTAGTAGGAGGTTTAGCTAACATCAACCTCTGTTTCACAGCTAATACTTAAATACCAGAGATGGTCCATCTGGGGGTCAGTGCTACATAATGTGTATGCGTATTTGTGTGTGTATGAGTGGGAAGTGGTGGGGCTAAGGGTATCAGATTCATCACATTAGAGCAACATGATCCGCCATTACCGTCCGCTGGCCCACGCTTCGCAAAGCGCCCGACGTGCAACGAAATCACTCACGAAATGGAGGAAGACAAGCTGCGTGTTTTCACAAGCACAATGTGTGACTGATTTAAGCCACCTCCTGTCCGGACTTCACACATATTAAGCTCAAACCAGTCACGGATTCAGAGAGGGCCGTATTTTCATTTCATTTCTATTCTCATTAAACGCTGCATTTGTATGAATGAGAATGAGAGAGGAAGTGAAAAGGGAAAGAGAATGAGCTGGCGAAACAGAGGACAAGAGTGATGAACCAAGTGCATAAATGGGTTACAGATTGTTGGGAATATGTCAAGCTTGTCATCATCATTATAAAGACATCGCTCAGACGGTTCTGCTCGCATCATTAGGTTTATGAATCCAGCCCTGGCTGAAGCTTGCAACATATTTGATACATTTTATTAGCAATACCCAGAATTCCTCCCAAGCCCCCTAGAAACCCTTGTTTAAAGTCCGCTACATTAGCTGGGCGCTACATTACCAACTCAGCACTGCTGGTGGCCATGTTTAATCGAATCCTGTTACTCCAAGAAAAATATGCCTGGGCTCATGATGACAATTGGAGCGGAGTAACGTCCATTAGCACAGCATTTGGTAACGATAGAGAATGGTGATAATACAGAGGACTGCAAGGGAGGCTTTTCTGCCTGGTTTAGTCGGAAATGAAGCCTAACGGAGAGAAATGAAAACAAACAGAAGGAGAGGAGAGGAGGGAGGATATGACAGGGTGATTATTCCCCCACTCCATGCCCCTAAGTGGCTTTATTAGACCTCTGACCCTAAAAAGCGCCTCTGACGACAGATCAGGCAGAGAAGGAGTGGATGGACATGCATACATTTCACACATGCATATACAAACGGGTGCACAAGTCTCAGACCACCAGTGAAAACGTGTGTAATTTCAATTCTATTCTATTCCATTAATACCACTTTTATAAATACTATACTATGCAATATAATTAGTAAATGTGTAAGTTGCAAACATAAAACAGAATATCAGTATTAGAAATAAAACTGTAGTGTGTGCATATATACAGTAGTGCTCATAAATTTACATAACCCTTGCAGAATATGCTAAATGTTAATAATTTTCAACAAATTAAGGGATCATGTAAACTGTATGTTATTTTTTTACTTAGTACTGTCCTGAATAAACTATTTCATATATACTCCACAAGTTTATATATACTCCACAAGACAAAATAATAACTGAATTTATATTAAAAAAATGACCCCGTTCAAAAGTTTGCATACCCTTGAATCTTAATTCTGCGTGTCATTTCCTGGATGATCCACAACAGTTTTTATCTTTTGTGATATTCATCTTTTCCATGAGTCCTTTGTTTGTCCTGAGCAGCTCTTCTGCCTGCTGTTTTTCAGAAAAATCCTCTAGCTCCTGCACATTATTTGGTTTTACCAGCATCTTCTGCACATTTGAACACATTCCAAAAGTGACTATATGATTTTGAGATCCATCTTTTCACACTGAGAACAATTGAGGAACTCATACATAACTATTACAAAATCTGTAATTGTACAGATTCTTTTTTTTTTTCATTTAGAATTGCATTTCAGAAGCTACATAAATATTTACATGTCTCCCAGAAGACAATACAAGTACAATTTACCCTAATCATCCAATTCAAAAAGTTTACACTCCCCTTACTGCATTGTGTCGCTTTCTTGAGCATCAGTGAATGTTTTCATCTTTTGTAATAGTCATGTATGACACCCTCAATTATCCTAAGTGTGAAAAGATGGATCTCAAAATCATACATTCACTTTTGGAAAGAATTGAAATTTGCAGATGCTGCTGGAAAACCAATGAATGTGCAGGATCTGGAGGATTTTTCTGAAGAACAGCAGGTAGCTGAACTGCTTAGGGTCCACAAGGAACTCACAAACAACGATCACAAAACATGAAAACAATCGTGGACCATTCAGGAAACAACACACAGTATTATGATTCAAGGGTATGTAAAGTTTTGAACGGTGTCATTTTTAAAAAATCAGTTATTATTTTGTCTTGTGGAGTATATATAAACATCCATTATGTAAAAACAGCTTATTCAGGACAGTACTAAATGAAAAATAACATGCAATTTTCATGATACCTCTTATTTTGTTAAAATTATTAACATTTTGCATATTCTGCAAGTTGTGTTCATGTAAACTTATAAGCAAAACTGTACATACAGTGTATATATATATATAGACACACACATACGTATAATTATATTTGCATATGCCCTAAATCACTTTAATTCTACTTATAATAAAATAATATTTATTATTCATATAATATAGAATATATTGTGTAATGAAATTGTGTATTAAATTACAAACAAAATCAAATCTGTAACAGGATTCAAATATTATATATAATGCTAATGAAATTTAAATTCTATTTTATTATATATATGTTATATACACAATCATACTCACATTTGCTTTAGAATATATTATTATGCTATATAATTAGTAAATCTGTCAATTACAAACATAAAACGGAATAGATAATAAAAAACGGATATCAGTAATATCATTAAAACTGTAGTGTGTGTGTGTGTGTGTGTGTGTGTGTGTATATACATATACACACACATATATACACACACACACACAAACACACACACACAATTAGATTATATTTATCATTCATATAATACAGAATATATTGTGTAATGAAAATGTGTATTAAATTACAAACAAATCAGATTATGTAATAGAATAAAATATTATATATAATGCTACTTAAATTTAAATTTGATTTTGTTTCCAATTTTATACACATTCACATTTGATTCATAATTTGCTTTTATATGTCATAAATAGCCTTCAAATAATGCAGAATCTTCAATTCTTCATTTTAAGTCAAAAATTTCTTTAACTTTTTTTTTATTACAAGCCTTTGTTTATGTATAGGTTTAAATGAAAACATTTTCAATATGGTCTCAGATGTCTGTACACAACTCCACACATACAAAGTCACAAAATGAAGTGTAATTGCATGAGTACACACACCGTGCTACAACTGAAGCCAAAGTACGACATCAGCTATGGAGGAAATGAAGAAAGTGAGTAATATGCAGTGAATGAATGTCTTGTTCGTAAATTATAGTTGCCATTCACTAATAAATCCTCCAAATTCCACAGCGTTCGGATGCCATGCCCACGGTTCATATTCAATTTTCAAAAACCTCTTTCACATGCACACACTGATTTTGATTTAACTTGCAGCTGTCATGCACGCAAGCACATCCAAACCACAGGGCATCCGTGCGCACATCTTCTGGAAGCAACAGGCACAAGTGTCAGATTGGAGTAGTCTAAACAGACTTGAGCAGCACAGCTGCGGGGAGAGCGTCATTCACTGCCAGAGAGCGCTGAGCACACGCTGAATGTGCTTTTCATATGAGCGCCAACAGCTCGCACAACTCTCACACTGAACAACACAGGACCAGATGCTCCCACTTGAGGTAAACACTTGTTACCACTTGGGTCAATCCTTAAGCAGATCCAATGATCATCTGCAGTAGTGCAGTAATGTGATAGCTCAGTGCCACGCTCTGTTCTCACCTCAAGGCGATGCTGTAGGATTCAGGGTGGATGCAGGTTTGGTCCAGTGGGTTGAACTGGTTAGAGGTGCTCCCAGAGCCCTTGACTTTTTTCTTCTCAGCTGTTTGTTTCAGAGGAACCTCGAGGCCTTCCTTTCCTCCAGAGCCAACATTGCTTGAAGCACAATTACAAAAACATTGAGAGTAAGATGTCTGATTTATAAATTTGCTTTCACATATGATTACAATTTCTTAATTTTCTAGAGATTGGGGTATGCTGTGCCCAGTGTTGGGGATTAACAAAATAAATGTAACTGTAATCTGTTACTGAGAAAAAATATGTAATTAAAGTAGTTATTTATGAAATGGTTAACAATTATAAAGGTTACATCTGAATATTTACACATACGGATTTTTGATCTTTCCCAAACTCTTTTATTTCTTATTTGGGTTTATGTAAATGCTTTATTTTTAAGATTAACTGTTTTTTTTCCCCGAAGCATTGTTAGATGCCAGTGTTTCCTTTTATAACTATGCATATCATAGCTATTAAACTATATCTTGATATGATTTTAAATCTGTATTTAACCTCAGAATGATCTAAAAGTAAAAGAAGTGCTGTGTCTGGCTGTGCTTTAAAATTAAGGAAATCAGTGTTGAGTACTAGTGTAAGGTTATCCCTGCCTGCTTTAAATGTTTCAAAATGATTAACAGTTTAGACAAAAATGTACACATTTAAAAGAATAGTAATCAAATGTAATCAGATACATTACTTTTAATAAAGTAACTGAAATAGTTACACTACTTATTACATTTTAAATAATGTAATTTCCAAAGTAACCTTCCCAAAAGAGTGCTTATTTTTAGTTGCCTTCTACAAGAAATGAGATATATCTTATGATATTGTGATGCATTATAATACATAGGGATACATTTAGATTATGAGATTATCAACATTTTAAAGTGTCTGTAACACATAACCATAAAATTAAGAGAAGTAAAAAAAGATTAATAAAAAAATATTAAAATAATAAATAAGAAAATATGTAAAAAGAGTAAAATAATTCACTAAACAATTCCTTTCTAAAATCTTGTTTGCACAATAAATTACAATATTATCAGTCAAGGAAAGTAATATTTAAAAAAATGTAAATGCAGTCAAAAGGATTTCAACATTATTTAATGAACACCAGTGATATTAATTGTATTAATAATTATTATTAATATTAATTAGATGTATTTGTGACCCTGAACCACAAAATGTTATGACTGGTTCTGTGCTCCAGGGTCACATTTATTAATTAATATGAATTAACCATTGTAATTGTATTTTTTCCATTTGAAGGCAAAACTCACCATCACTAATCGATTAATCCACTTCTTAACAATTTTTTTTAAAAATACATATATTTTATAATTCACGGCTAATGTTTAGACATAATTTACATCATAAATAAATAAATTACACACTGGCCTTTTTTAAAAAAAAAATGATAATGTGACCAAAAAATGCATATTTTTATTAGATTAAGAGGGCAACAATAACTGATCCTATTCCACTCACCCCTGCATAAATTAAAGGCAGCTTGGTGCAAAAACATGTAACTGTAGAAGTGGAATGAACGGGCCGTGTACCTGCGTACTGTCTCAGGGTTGATCCTGATGAAACCGGCACACTGCTGAAAGCTCTTAGGACCGAGGCCTTTGACCAGTTTCAGCTGCTCTCTGTTGAGAAAAGGCCCGTTCTTTTCTTTCCACTCCATAATATTGCGTGCTCGCCCTGCGTTTAGACCTGCTATGTGCCTGATAAAACAAAAAACATTGTTTAAAAAAAGGAAAATCTTACTTGAACATCCAAAACAAACATGTTTTTTTAGAAATGTCATGCTTAAACACACCTTTTATGCTTTACGCAATGAAACTTCTTTGTCGCAATGAGATTTAAGTGATTTAAATATAACAGGTACTCAGTCCAAAAAACCTAAACTTAACCTCTCTCGTCTTCCTGCTTGACCGGCCAGTTCAGTTCCTGTTTGTTTTTGGAATTATTCATTGCTTTATATGTCAATCCCCGGCATTAACCACACATCCTGGATGAAGAACTTTAGAAGTCCACCCAAGGCCTTGGAAATTCCTTTTCATACTTATGTAATCCGTACACATTCACAAACAAGAAGTCAGATATTAGTAAAATATTGAGAACATTTTCCAGCACAACTACCAAATGGCTGCCTAAGATCTCATAATCTTTTCGACCTTTCCATACAAAACAGAAAAGGCATTGAGACGCATTTTTTTTTTTTTTTTGAGACAGTATGGGCAATTCGAAGTGGCAGCTCCCCTAAAAGCAGCTATGTAAACATTGTATGTCATCACTTATAAATAAGGGGCGAATAATGCTGGAGCCACGAACAGGTCGTCTGGAGCTCTGGTACTGTGAGCTCATTTAAAGTCAGGTAAACAGATGACCTGATCCCAGCCTCACAAGCATTTAACCCTGCCTCTTAATGGGATCACACAGCTTTCCAGCTCTGAATAGTGATGTATGCGTGTCTAAGTACACTGTAAGTCAAAGGCATAATCCTAAAGAGTTAAAAATAGAAATCTGATTTTTATAAAACGCACAGATTTTAGACTAATGCTCACACAGATCTGAAAGAATGCATTGATGAAATATGAAAGTATACCTGCTTCAATCAAAATATTTAATGAATTAGCTTATACTAGCTTCTAGAAGCATTTTTTAAAGAATAAGCTGTGCTCTAAATGAAAGCTAACATTTCGAAGGCACATCTAGGGGCATGTAGAAACAATCCTGATTGTATTCCGGAAATATATTATTCCAAGTCACTGTTTCGCGTAGTGCAAACAATTTGCAATTACTCACGAAATCCTACAAGGTATTAGGCAGAGCGGGTGGATGTAATGAATGTGTACATTTTGGAGTTTCTGTACGTTTATGTGACTAATATTCAAGGCTATATATCTCAATTTGTGTATACGTTAGCGAGCAGCAATGTTTGTGTATGTAGATCACAATGTTTGTGTGTAGTGGGGATGTGAAGAGATGTTACGGTGCGTGTGTCTCTGAGTGAGTGTGTGCGTGTGCGGGACGTGTAGGGTGTCAGACTAAACAGAGTGCTAAGCAATAACGGGGAGGCGAGTGAGAAGTTGCCATGTTGTGACTCCTGCTGGAAAGTATTTGGCCTCTACCTCATCAGCGTCTCTGAACAGATGTTGATGTCCACTCCCACGAAGCTCACGCACTCCTGCACCACCCCATCCAGCGCTGCCCTCAGCAAACTCTGTGACACGTCGTGCTGGAAAGAGTGACCACAGTCTTAGAACGTGTGTTTGTGTTAGAAAGGAGAAGGAAGGGCTCTGTTCTTGACCTGGGCTCTGAAAATGAAATCAAACACCTTGAAGATGTTTTTTCTAGTCTGTTGACTTGATTTAATCACAGTTTTGACATATATTAAAAGTTCACGAAATTGCTATGGTTACTTTGAAAATAATTAAAACGTTCTACTCCGTGTCTTTCGAAATGTCAAGAAAGTCTCCATCTATTAGATATCTCGGGAACAAATCGTGCTGTCTCAGTCACTTTCCAAAAACAAGCCGCTTCGCAAGGCCAATGTTGTGTCATTGGCAATCAAACGGTAACCCTAAATACTTTGCGGTGTTCATGCTGGTCTGAGGGGGAAAAAAGAGACGGCAGAATAAAAAGGCAGCCAGTGGATCGCTTTGCCTCGAGAGACACGGAGAGAAGGTCTGAGGCTGTTTTCATTGGAAAGCATCTGTGACACTTCAAAGTCCTCTCACAGGGGTTTTCCATTAAGTGTAGGGAATTGATAAAGTTAATCCAGCCGAACTTTTCACACTTTGGAGGCGGTTTTCTAAAATGGAGATGGAATTCAAAGCAAAGAAAACCGCAAGGCCAAATCCAAAACTGACCAAAATTAGGAGCAAGCAGGGAATTCTGACAAGCCTTTGTCTGTCTTGCATTGGGACCAGCATCCATATGGAATCAGTTATACCAGTGCTCAAGACCTGCTAAGAAGAATGTGCAATTCTTCATTTAGGAGAACTCATTACGATGAGCACCACCTCCACTTACAAGGTTTTCATTTTCATGTACTTGTTACAGTTCACCATGGTGGCTTGTGAGAACTTTTTTTTTTTTTTTACTTTTTACTCAATTCCTGATTAATGTATCATGACATATATCACAGTGAAATTGAGTATCAAAAAATAAAATAAAATGTAGGGCGGTTGTTGACTGAATGACTTTTTTTTTTTTATGAAACATGAATGATATGAATCATTTCACAATAACATGCTTTAAAAAAATAGCTGAACTTCTATTTCATGCTGACTTTAAGAGGGCTAATCTGATTAGTAAATCCATATGAAAAAAGATCAAATACTGTTTACATACACCTTGCAGAATCTGCAAAATGTTAATTATTTTACCAAAATAAGAGGGATTATACAAAATGCACATTATTTTTTTAGTACTGACCTGAATAAGATATTTCACATAAAAGACGGTCCACAAGAGAAAATATTAGTTAGAATTTATAAAAATTACCTTGTGCAAAAGTTTACATACAGTTGATTCTTAACACTGTGTCGTTACCTGAATAATCCACAGCAAGTTTTTTTTTTTTTTTTTTAGTGATAGTCGTTCACGAGTCCCTTGTTTGTCCTAAACAGTTAAACTGCCCGCTGTTCCACAAATTCTTTGTTTTTTCAGTACTTTTGTGTATTTGAAACCATTCCAACAAATGACTATATGATTTTGAGATCTATCTTTTCACACCGAGCACAGCTGAGGGACTCATATGCAACTATTACAGAAGGTTCAAACGCTCACTGATGCTTCAGAAGGAAACACGATGCATTAAGAGCCAGGGGTGAAAACTTCAAAACGTTCAATTTGGAGATCTGGGTAAATTTAACCTATTTTGTCTTCTGGGAAAGATGCAAGTATCTTCTGTAGCTTCTGAATGGCAGTACTAAATGAAAAGGTAAATGTACACACCTTCATTCTGTTCAAAAGTTTACACCCCTGGCTCTTAATGCATACTAGAAATAATTGCCATTACAACAAATGTTAATGTAACAAAAACAAATATAATTAACATTCTGCAAGGTGCATGTAAACTTATGACTTCAACTATATGTAAAAAAAAAAAAAAGGACCCACTTTACTTTGTGTACATACATTTGAATACAGTGTATTTATTGTGTACATACTGTACATGCTTTTACATTGTACTTTTATTTTAAAATACCTTTCTTTAATCACATCTGTAATTAATTTCTGTAGTTAGATCTGCAATTACACGATCGACCCTATCCTTACACCTTAACCCACCCTAAACCTACCAGACCCCCAAAATATTTCCCTAACTTTAACTGTATCTCACCTCAATAGCAGCGTTTCGCAATTCAAAATTAAAGGGTTAGTTCACCCAAAAAATGAAAATTTACAAGCCTGTAAGACCTTTGTTCATCTTTGTAACACAGATTAAGATATTTTTGATGGAATCCGAGAGCTTTCAGTCCTTGCATAGACAGCAACACAACTAAAACGTTCAGTGCCCAGAAAGGTAGTAAGGAAATCATTAAAATAGTCCATGTGACATCCGTGGTTCAACCATAATGTTATGAAGCTACAATGCTACTTTTTGTGTGCAAAGAAAAAAAAAAAAAACTTTATTCAACATTTTCCAAAAAAAGTCATTGATGAAATCTTCAGACATCTTTACAAAGACGTGCGTCTTCCTCTGCTTGTAAACAAGAGGTCAAAAGACTGTGTTCTCTAATTTTCTTTTTAATTAGGGGAAAACCCAACATTTAAAAGAGCACCAAAGACAGTTTATGGTGGTTTGGGAGTGTACAGCATGTATTGCCTCTTCTGTGTACTTTTCTGTGTGTAAATTTACAGTGCCAGTAAGATCTAATGCTCTCAAGTTGTCTTTGCGTGCACTAGTGTGTCATTGTGTTTGTGTGAATACAAATTCAGTATATTAAACAGACAGAGAAGCCCACAGGCCTGTTATAACTAACTCAATATACACATTCAACCTCCCTTGTGCACACACGAATACACACAGTCACACACTAACACAAGAACAGGCAGAAATAATAAACAAAGACATAGACGATATATTTCCCTCATATTTGGACACAGTGGTTTACTTTCAGAGTGTGTTAGTGTTTGAAATTACACAACCAATGGGAAAAAAAGTAAAAAGTGGGTCTAAGATGGTGTGGATTGGAATACTTTATCCTAATATCTTTGCTTCATCATGAGGCCAGTGTAGCTGATACTGAAAAACAAAAAACATATGAAAGTGTAGGGACTGTTTTTTTTTTTTTTTATATAACTAAACACATTTGAAGAATACATGTATGTTGGATATTCAGTCATTGAAGACTGGTACTATCCTTCCATACCAATCATGTTTCACATTAAACACAGAGCGACGCAATGTGCTAGCTAAAGAAAGTTTTCCAGTGTAATAAAATGCAGTACATTTAGACTGAAAATGCAGCCAACAAAACAAGGGGAATGTCAAAGTGGTCTGAGAAGCAGATGTTCCCTAAAAAAAAAAAAAAAAAAATTCACCCTGAAAACAAATGTTGTTGCCTAGAGAAATCTGATCTTGTAAACTCATTAGCAGATCTTCCTGTTTGTCCACAAAACACATGTCCTTCAAGAGCAGGCACCAAAGCAATTCAAGAAAATGCGTGATAAGAGATGTTATGGGATAAGCAGACTTTACTCTCCTTTGAAGGCTAAAATAATGGTAGGTAAGTAAGTAAGGGTAAATATATAGGTAAAAAGGTTAATAAATATAAACCATATAAATTAAAATGAGACACAATTCTGTCATTATTTACTCACCCTTATGTCGTTACAAACGTTTAAGGCCTTTGTTAATCTTCGGAACACAAATTATGATATTTTTGATAAAATCCGAGAGCTTTTTGACCCTGCATAGACAGCAACGCAACTACTGTACCACGTACATGACCCAGAAAAGTAGTAAGGACAAGATTAAAATAGTCATCATTGGTTCAACTGTAATTTTATGAAGCTACAATAATACGCAAAGAAACCAAAAATACTGAATTTATTCAACAAATTCTTTAAATGAAGGTCTTACGGGTTTGGAACGACTTGAAGGTGACTAATTAATGACACAATTTTCATTTTTGGGTGAATTATCCCTTTAAGTAAATATACTAAAAGAATGTCTTCAAAGAACCATGTTCTCAGTCTAATGCTCAGTTCTTCGTTGACAAACAGAGTGACAGAATAGTATCCTCTTAGATACGACTGAATGAAGATAAACAGAAATGGACTAGGCCAGCACAATGGAAACATCTCATTGGGTTAAGGATGACTGAGATATTGAGTGACTGCTAGGCAGTGGAGAGGCTGAGCTGTGCAGGTTGTAGCAAATAGCAGAACGCCTGTTTTGACCTGACAGGATCTGGATGACTGCCACTGGAACAAGGACATCTGTGTGATAACAAATACTGTTTGGCCGTATACAATGAAGTAATCTTATCCTAGCAAAGACAGAAAATCATTCATCACAGACTGGAAGACAATCACACTTTGCAAATATCATTATTGCTATAACACTCCACCAGGTTGTGCAACTTTCAGTTAACATAAATGTGACCCTGGACCACAAAACCAGTCGTAAGGGTCACTTTTTTTTAATTAAGATGTATACATTATCTGAAAACAGAATAAATATGCTTTTCATTGATGTACGATTTGTTAGGATCTGACAATATTTGGCCGAGATACAACTATTGAAATATCTGGAATCTGAGGGTAACAAAAATTTAAATATTGAGAAAAATCGCCTTTAAAGATGTCCAAATGAAGTTCTTAGACGTGCACATTACTAATCAAAAATAAAGTTTTATATATAATTACGGTAGGAAATTTACAAAATGTCTTCATGGAACATGATCTTTACTTGGCATAAAAGAAGAATCTATAATTTTGACCGATGCAATGTATTTGTGGCTATTGTTACAAATATACCCGTGCTACTTAAGACTGGTTTTGTGGTCCAGGGTCACAATTAGTAGTAGTACTAAAAAAACAGTAGCAGCACTGAGATCTCAACACTGAGATCTCAGCACTAGACATCCCCTGGGAGTGTGTGTGTGTCAAAAATGAAAGATCTGTCTTGAGGCTTTCAGAAATCCTGCACTCTTTTGTAATATTGCCTCTAGTGGTTACTGCGGTTCATTGCAACCGGCCAAAAAGGACTGAATATTATTTTAGTATCATCTCCTAAATCTAGCCAGTGATACACAAATGCTGGAAAAACAAGTGTAACATTAGACAGCCAAAAATATTTATTGCACAAAAACAGCATTCATGTGGGAGAACACCACTGGCTGTACTATTCTGTCAAAATCTCTCACACGCTTCCTTTGTAACCTTAGAGAGGTGAGAAATATGTATACTACTGGAAAGAATGTGTTGAAATGAAACGTGAAATCTAAACAATAAACATTCAAGCCTGAAGGCAGAAGCTGAGATATTCAACGGCAGCCCAATCATTCCTAATGATCCTCATTTACTCCGAATACTCAGACGTACAACAGTTTTCCCATGTGCATATGGTGATTTCAAAACAATCTCTCATCAGGCTTATCATCGCATCGCCGTTGTACACAAACAGACTATAATGCTACAACCTCTGACAGCTTGCTGATAATCAATAAATCAGTGCATGCTCGAGGTACTTCTGACAACAAACAACTCCTTATTTTTAACGTACAAAAACCTGCTGCCGCATAATAGCCGGATGCAACCTGAGAAGTGTGTGGACAGGTTCCCATGTAGCTGCTCCCAAACCCTAAGGTTAGCTTTTGAGTACTTGGCAGTCGGTCGACTGTATAAATCGCCTTGAGCGCGGATGGAGCGAAAATTCTCACAGTCCTTGAGAAGGCTGATAGAAGAAGACACCCAAAAAGTGTCGCCTGCGGGCAGTTTGGAGCTCTGCTGATGGAATGCACACTCATTAGAAAGCCATCAATCATTACGACCCCCCCAGATCTATTTTTAAAGGCTGTTCTAGGAAGCTATGTGCTAGGGTACACTAATTTACAAGGCGGGACGCCACCACTGTGATATTAGTACTCACATACTGGGAGAAAAAGTCAAATGAATGGTATTTGACAGGAGAACGGTCAAATGATCCGTATCAACTGTCAGGCGGCCTGGCAATGCAGGGTCAGTAGAGAGTGAATTAAAATGATAGCTCATCCAAAAATGAAACTTCTATTTATCAACCCTCATGTCATTCCAAACCAGTATGAATTTCTACTGTGGAACATAGTGTTGGATGACATACTGATTCAAACGATAAACTGGTTTAAATTACACACATGGTGCACATTTAAAAAAAAAACAAAAAAAAAAAACGCATAAGCAATGTAGACAATGTCGTCGATTCAGAGGGGAAACCTGTTAACTGCATACACTTCCGACTAATGGTTGGCAAACTTCTAGAACAATTAATAACCCATAGTTACCCATCTGTAAACGGCCATTAACAGAAGCCAAAGATGCTGAAGACGAACCGCAAAAATGGTGAAAATACCGCAGGAGGCCGATCAAACTTGTGCACTAGGGGTAGGGGTTTATATGAATGCATCTCTTTACAAAAGTTTAGATGGTATTTTCTTTAATATTACCTCCAAATAATGCATATTAATGTAGTATTTAAATGTCCACTAAAGTGTTTTGAAACACACAGCGTTATTCTATGTGATGACATAATATATCAAATATATCAAGCAGTCCTGCCCTCTTTTTTAATTAGCCAATATTGTTTTGTGTACATCACAGCTTGGGCCAGAGCCGTTGAGTTCAGTAAAGCCGCATTTGACAGCGTACGACACAATCTCATCCTTTACACATTATTAGGGGTGTAACGGTTCACAAAATTCACGGTTCGATACGACACAGTGGTGTCACGGTTCGGCACGTTTTCAATACAGCAAAAAGAAAGAAATGTCACAGAAATTTACTTGATTTTTACACATTTTTTATTTATTAAAACTAACATCATATGCATCTCAGATCAGTGGCAGGAGTCGGATTTCATTTATCACAAGAGGAAAGTGAGTCGAGCTGACCAGGCGAAATATTTCATTTCAAAACGAAATACAAAGCTCCTGCTTCAAAATTATTTTGAATTTTGCTGTTTATCTAAGATGATTTTGGAAGCTTCCACCGTTTGCTGATCTCCAGTGTTTTATATTTAAACTCTGTGCAAGTTATTTGTTATTATATGGCCTAGCCTATATTTGTATTCGTTTTGTTAATACATTAATCATTCTATGTTTAATATAAGTGAGTTTGCCGTACTGTTGCTGTCAATTCAAACAATTGACATCGAATTGGCGCTAATTCCAAGTGAAAGGAAAATGCGCACAGGCATTTACATGCTATTTAAAAACGAGAAAAAGGAGGACAATTCTACCGTCACAACCTCCTGGAGTATTGTGTTTTTCTTTGGGAGTGAGAGAGGCAGACAGCAATTTGTCTGTTACGTCGTTTGGGCTGCCTTGTTGAGTACAGTGGCACTGAGAACATTAGATTTCACATTATGTAAGCTCTTTTATTTTCCAAATATAATAGGATTAGTCCAACGAATCATTCCGTTTTGAATGCGTACTGAACCGAAAGCTTCGTACTGTATGGTTCAATATGAATACGTGTATCGTTACACTCCTACACAATATGTATATATAAAAATAGAATTCTGTGTAGAATTCAAATGTGTTGATATGTGCCAACTTGTGCATATGATTCGCCACTAATTCTGTGAACAAGTGATCGATTTTAGCTGCAGCTTCAGCGTATATTTTGTCACTCAACGCAAATTTTGTCATGTTACATTTTTTATAGATAACCCTAAGGCTAACATATTTCAGACGGTGTTTTAGTGCCACTATAAAAAAAAAAATCACAAATTACGAGATTAATGTTGAAATATTTTGAGAATAAAGTTGAAATATTTTGAGAATAAAAATTAAATAGTAGCAGTTAAAGTTATGATATTTTGAGAGTATTCCAAATTTGGAATAATATTTCACGTCACTTACACACTGCAGAAAAGACAACATCTTCTAACTTTAGAACGTTTTATTGTTGTTTTTGATTAAATACATGTGAGGAATGAAAGATTGGATGCCACGGACATTTTTACAGAGTAGGTGGTGGAATTTTTTTACAAAGAAAACAGTATAATTTAATGAAGCCAATGTCTCATTGTAATTGAAAAGACAACTGATTCACATGAATATAGCTATCTGTCCCGCTACAATAAAGAGCTTAAAAAACACATTATTGCATGACACATTGTTTGTATTTCACTATTGAACTGGCAGATTTTGAAAGCTGAAACTATGCTTTATTATTAAAAGTACCAAGAGCACAAAGCTTATTGCTATTACTGAGTGGCTGGCGCACTACAAATAGGCCTAATGAATGTAATCGAAGATGTGAAAATTTATTTCCAATCATACCATCATTGCGAGTATAACACATGGTATGATTTCGACTAATAATCCCACATATATTCAAATAAATTCCGGTGGCCTGGCAACTTCTCCCAGTGTTCCCAATCCAGAGCATTTGCATGCGTAGGCTATACTCTTTAAAAATGTTATCGCTATGACTTAATTCTCTAAACACTTTATATCTGAAGACTTTGTTCTTGCAATTTCAAATTAATTCTTGAAATTTTACTTTAAATTTGTAATCAGATTTTTTTTATGTGCCACTAAAATGCCGTTGTGCATATTCATACCAAAAGCTAAAAAAAAAGTTTTATTTGATTTCATGGAGATTAAAAGTGTAGCGCTTTTTGCTTACTGTGGTAACCAAGGAAACGCTGTATCGCTGCTGTTCAATAAGTGCCACCTGCTGTCAGAGAGTGAATTTGCATTTTCATTCAGCCTATCTGCTGTTTCTGTTTTGTGCGGTTATATTTATGTATTAGAATTTCACAAAGCTAAGGACAAGCCATTCGGTTTTTGTTTTAAATTTTGAAACTGTACATTCTAATTTACATCAAAAACTGCTCATGCTATATGTAACATGTTTGTTTGGATCTTGATAACATGCAGGGGTTCTGCCACCGTCTATACAATGAAAATAATCAAAGCAGTTTGGTTACCAATATTCTTCAAAACATTCTTGTGTTCTGCAGAAGAAAGTAAGTCACTCAAGTTTGGAATGACATAAGGGTCAGCAAATAATAAAATAATTTTCATTTTTGCATGAACTGTCCCTTTAAGGCTTCAAAAACACATCAATCACTGCAAACAAAGCTGAACATGAAAGTAAACACGGGCTGAAACTGTTGTGGTCATATTTGAAATATCAACCTAGACACGTCCAATGTTTCCAGTAGTAGCTGTTGAAAAAGGCTTCGGCTTTCACCCACATCATCTTTCCAATCTCCTGTCAATCCTACTGGATATATATAAGACTGCATAACCATTTCGATTAGTAAGTGTAAAACTGAGCTGCATACGTTAGGAATCAAACCAACATCTCCAGCAGGGCCTGAGAAAGACCATGCTCGCCTAAAGCCGACATTAAGCTTTCCATCTGTCTTCAAACGCACACAAGCCGCACTCTCTGCTCCTCGTTCACAGTAGGAAGAGCGTCTGACAGCTGAGCTCTGACATGGCTTAGTGGTGTGGTAACCCTGAAGACAAAACAACCAAAACTCAATTAAAGCATTGGGGAATAGGTGAAGAAATGTGGTGGGAGTTCACATAGTTTTTAAACCTGCCATCTGTTTGAACAGACACATATCCCGGACTCCGACATGCCAGGTACAGAGCAAGGGACGGGTCGGTGGTAACACAAATATGCAATTACATTGCCTCACCAAGCCCAGCAGAGCCACGGCGAGGTCTCCGACCCAAGTCATGCACACACGTACGCACAAAAACACACAGGCTCACACAAACCACGGGATTAAATTCAGGTGCGAGGTCCTGTTTGGCTTGGATAGGCCCCAGCGCCAGAACAAAGTGTGTCTGTCCACACTCAGCCCAGTTAACAGGTTTTTTTTATGAAAAGCTGCCACTCTGAGATGTCAATCAGTTCTTCTCTCCTTTCCCCGCCCTCATGACCCAACGTAGATCTAACCAGCTGCAGGCTCTGAAAACACACTTCCCAGAGAGAGCTGAACACACAAAGATGTTTGACTGGGGAGATCCCTTTACATACCTCCCAAACCTCTGCCTCCTGCGTAACCAGAAACCTACGTTTTCAGCAAAACACAAAAGCTCCAAACAAGGCATCTGAAAACAGCTAAAAGATGTCCTGACAGTGGTGTAAGAAATGACAAGGCCTGACAGCTATATTAAATCATCCTTAAAAACAGACTTCAATTTCTACCTCTACCTGACATTTGATTTTTAAATGTGCAGTCTTGTCTTACCTGCAAGGTCATGTAGATCCTAAAATCTTGCAAAGTAATAAAGACTTCTCTATAGGGCACTCACACTGTTTAAGCAATGAAATTCCATATTCCCAGTCATTTGAGATAACTTTATTTTCCTAATTCAGTGTGAGACCATTTGACATATTTATTTCTACGCTAACAGAAAACTGTATATTCACCATAATATTTTCCAGGACGATTCCATGATCTTTAAAGTCATTTGTGAATATGGAATAAGAATTTTGTCATTCAATTTAATTCACTAGCAAGTAGGGTTGTAAAGTGGTGGGACATTTTCAGTAAATTTCAGAAAAATCCTGGAATGATATGCTATGCTAATCCCTGGAATATTGATCTGAAATGTACTAGAAACTTTCCACCTTTTTGCAACCCTACTAGCAAGTAATTCAGATCAATCTGTCAACACATTTGGCAGATTGATCTGAATTATGCACATTAAAGTTAAAATGTTTGGGGTCAGTAAGATTTTTTAAAATCTTTTATGCTAACAAAGCCTCTTTTTATTTAAAGAAAAATACAGCAAAAAATGTAATATTGAGAAACATTATTACAATTATATATTATTCATTTTCTTTTTTAAAATTTAATTTCTTTTTTTTACATTTGTCAGGATTTGTTAATGAATAGAAAGTAAAAAAAACATTGAAATTTATAACTTTTTAAATTATAAAATGTCTTTACCGTCACTTTTGATAAATATAATTGCATCTTTGCTCAATAAAAGTATTAATTTCTTCAAAAAATATAAAAATTAATATAGCTGCAAGAAGCAATTACTGGGGTTCAAGCGCTCTTACTACAGAAATATGTTTACCAAAAAAAAAAAAATTGTATGGTGCCAGCTGTGGTCCGATCTCCTTAAAACCTGTTGCATGTGCTCACCAGGTTTTGTGAAGTTTTGAGTTTTACTTTAGGCTTTATAGAATTTGGGGTAAATTTGGACAGGTCCCTTTTCTAAGCAACATTGTTATGGCTTCCCAAAGGGTAAATTAAAAAAAATGTTTTAATTATTGACCTAGAGAGTCCAGAGAATTGTACTGCAGTGTCTTTTTCCTGACTAGTTCACAAAAGTATTTTTTTTTTTTTTTACCTCTTCAATCATTTAACAAATGATTTGATTGACAGCAGTGGTTCTAGAGGCAAAGCTGTCCGGAATGAAGATTTCTTTCATATGAAATGAATATCGCGTGTATGTGCGAAAAAACAAAACAATGTACAATCATTTACACCCTTGAAAAAAATCTATATCGAATGATAGGACAAATAGTTGCATAGTTATAGCCATTTTAGTTTTTTCCCTCTTATAGCGCCAAGTGGCTAAGCTCCTCGTTTTTTTTTCCTGTGACCTCAGATTGAGCATAAGTGTTCAGAGTTTGGCGAAGATATCTCATTCTGTTCAGGAGTTATAGGCATTTTACTAAAAGTGTCCCTGCCCCTTTAAACGTTTTGCCGTCCCTTCGCAATTCTGAAGAGAATCTTTCTGCAGTGCTTTGGTTCCTAGGTACCTAGGACTAGGTTTTTCAAAAAAATAAAAAAATTCAGATTGTATTTCGCCAGGATCACAATCAATTCTGAGGCATGCATTGTGTCTGGCATGGGCCAAGGATTCCAACGACATAAGACACTTAAGCCTGCGACTGGTGGTTTAGGAGTTGATCGCTGTAACACCCCCGTCATGCCAACTGGGGGCGAGCCTTGGTGACGTTGTAGGCAGTGTGACTGTGAGTACTACCATCCCTCCAAGTTTCAAGTCTCTAAAACTTAGGGTTTGGTCTGCACGATTCATTTCATGTGGAGATTGCTAAATCTTGGCCATTCTAACAATTACAATAGGGTTTCAGTGCTCTGTGCGCTTGAACCCCTAAAAATACTGACCTACACTTTCGAACACTAGTGTATATTCATCATTTATTTTTACAAAACTTGTCCAAGACCTATTTAGTCATTTGTGATTATTGAATAAGAATTTTCATTATGATTCAGACTGGTTTGCTAATGAATGAATCAATCAGATCGGTTTATGAACCAATTTGATAGATTAAAGAATTGACTGCAAAAAAAGTAAATGAAAACAAATCTCTATACAAGCTCAAAATTTAGTCAATTAAATATTTTAGAACAGAGCATTAATAGAAAAAAATATATATAGTCACTACAGGAATTTCCATGACATTTCCAGGCATTAAAAACACTATTTTACAATTCTCTGAGGTACCCAGGTTGCCACAACCTTAAAAACTTGGGATATATAAGAATTATCCAAAGCATGTTTTGCTCCACTAAAAATATTGTGCATGAATTCAAAAAAGCATTCTGGCAGCAAATCAGATGATGCAGTTTCCTGGCAGCTGGCTGACATTTTAACGACTAATTCTGACACTTTTCTCACCTACAGTCTGCTCCATCTTTCCTTTACCTCAGGTGAAGCCTGGAGACTAGGTCTGGAGTCAGTAAACACCTGTCAACAGAACATGAGAGCTGCACCCACGCACATTACACTCATGTTAGTCTTCTTTCAGAGTTTAGCTACAAATGTGAACAACCATAAGAAAACAAAGATAAAGACAACTGTTACAGACTTTATCGAGGAGAGGAAATTAAATCAAAACCATATATGTAAACGATTTATCATGCAAAAACACCAATAAATCAGACATGATCAGAATGAGTTAAGGTGTTCAGCAGAGCGCATTACTTTTTCTTTTTCCCACGCGAAAATGGACTCAGCTATCAATCATCGTCAATCAGCTTCCTGTCAGTCAATACTCACACCACCATTCGCTCTCTTCCGTTTTACCCTGAGGGAACAGTCTCAGCAGGCCCATTAAAAAGAGAAAACTTCAGGAGTGACATCACAAGTGCTTCTTCATTACACAACCTTCTAACCTTCATCGGAAACTTTTTTTTTTTTTTTTTTTTACAAATAGATTCTGAACACACAATGAACAGTGAGAAAACAAGACTGTTTACTAAAGCTTCTTCTATGTGATCATAGAAAGAGTGGTCCTTGTGTGAACAAACATTCAAAATGTAATTTGTAATTCAAAATTAAAGTGCAACCTAATATATGCATATTTCCACAGGCGTTCAGAAAAACATTTTAGAAACACTGATTAACATAATATAATAAAGAATGATTAAATAAATAAAGGGTTTAATGCTAGTTTAAATGTTTGGACTTGAAAAACACACAGGAAAGTGCATCAAGTAGAGTGACAGTTTTCTTAATATCCAGGGGTGTGTACGGTCTTTTCTCTCACAGCTGGGTAAAATGGTAAAATGTGCCCTCTGGGATCTTTAAGCAGTTGGGAAACCTGAACACTCTCCACCTATGTCTCAGTGATTGACAGTTAACTACATAAACCTAAACTCAAGAGGTCCCACCCACATTTACTAAATGGAATGTCAGGGACAATACAAATAACAATAGAGGGCGAACTGGAATCAAAAGTCTTACGAAGGTGATCTTTATGAGAGCAGTTCAACTTGAGTTGAACAGCAAAGATTTCCACCCACTTCATTATATTTTTTATTTTATCTATTGGCCTCTGTTGGATTTATATATTGCGAAGCAATAACTATTTAATTGTGCAAGCTCATTCCAATATTGCCTGTTCGTCAATTACATTTCACTTAAACTTAATCTTTAAAAACACCAATAGTACTAATGAATCTAAAAACAAAAAATAATAATCTTTTTAAAGCAGTTGAATACACTAAACTAAAAATGAAAATAAATAAAATAAAAAAGTAATTGTATTAGGCTGTTTTGATTACTTCCATTACAGTCGCATATAGTTAGTGCTATCATAAAAATACACTTACTTATAGGTTTAATTTTCTACGTATGGCACATATTTGGCCAACAAACATTTTTTGAACAAACTGTATATTTTAGGTAAGGGATAATGTCCATCCAGCCAGTTGTTATCGCAGAATAAAGGCCAAAACAAGGGCTGTTGTATAAGACTAAAGGGCATTATACCACTTATTGCACGGCTGCTTGCCACAAAACTAAATAATTAGACACAAAACACTGATTTGAGCTTATGTGAAGAAAGCAGTTGCTAGCAAATGGCAAGTTCAAACTAGATGCCATTGATTTAAGATGAAAGTGTTTTAAAATCTTACCAGTTTGTTAGTTATCCTACAATCCATTCCAATCGTCGCAAAATGACAGCAGCTGTGTTTGTATGAAACAAGAGAGAGCGGGTCTGCCATACCAGGATGACATAATTAAATAACTGTACACAGAATATTGATCTGAGTTTTAATATTTTATTAGCCAACCAAACACAAAGCTTCCAAAAAAGAAGAAATGTTCTTAGCATGCGAATAGCACCAACTGCAGTTACCTGGATGAGTTTGTGTTATTAGTTTTTACCAGTGTTAGGGAAAACTTCTTTTATAAGTAATGCATTACAATATTGCGCTACTCCCTCAAAAAAGTAACTAATTACGTTAAATTACGTTTTATGGAAAGTAATGCGTTACATTTCTTTTGTGTTACCTTCATGATAACTTTTTAAATCTGGTCAGGGCTTGCTTGTTTGTTTTAAAGACAAAAAGTTATATTTTTAGCAAATGTAAAAGCCCTTTCACACCAAAAAGTGAAATAAATAAGCCTCAGTCTGAAAAGTAAATTCACGTCTGTATAGTAAAACGCAGAAGAAGAAGGTTCAACACTTCAGGAATAAAAAAACAAAACAATGAAGCACAAATGCTAGTTATTTTAAAATCATGTTTGCTTGCTTATTAGTATGGTTGAACTGGATTATCAAAGGTCAGCAGCAAAGACATTGATTAAAAAAAATGGGATTAAATACATACAAAAAGGATGTTTGCGTTATTTAACATTTAATTATTGCAGGTTTACGTCATATTCTGAGTTTTAACTCATTTTGATAAATAATGAATCTGTTTTTTTAAATTAATGCATGTTCACATTTAGTCTAGAATTATAGTAACATGTTTACACAGAACACACAACGCCTCTGTACTCCCTATTTTTCTCAACATGAGGACAGCTGTCAATCAATAAAAATCTGAAAGCAAAGTAACTGGCGTAACTCATATATTTTCTTGTAAATAAAAAAGTTATGTGTTACTTTACTATTTACTTAGAAAAAGTAATCATACATAAATCAAGTTACTTGTAATGCGTTACCCCCAACTGGTTTTACCAGGTGTTATCAGGGAATAACATACCTCGGAATGTGGTGACTGACCAATCAGAATTGAGTATTCTGTTTAATAATCAGAATTACTGCGCTTCTATTCTCTTGTGCTCTGTCTGTTTGGCGTCTGTGAAGTTAAGTGGAGAATTGCACACAGAAGGCACCTGACAGGAAATGGAAATCATTCCATGACTTTAACTTTTACAGATGGAGAATATACCAATGAAATGTAAGTTATGCACTGAGGGAAAACAGCACATTTAAAAACAGCACAAGTAGCATCTCTGTCAGCAGCAAGTGTTTGTCAGAGCATCTGCCAGGGGTAACCACTTTAAACTACACGTGCTAACTATATCTTATTTAAAGCTCTTAACATAAAGCATGTCTATGTCTTCTGCTATATTTCTATACAAACAGTACTGTCTCATACCATATCACTTACAGAGAATATATTGGTCTATTGTACAAACTCTAAACAAAGTAATACAAAAAAATTGTCAACTTTACAGGTAAAACAACCTTTTCCCATCACTCAAAACATGTAATTATATATGCTGTAACCTCATTTTAATGATTAAGGGAAGTGGGTATATAATAACACCCCCTCCTACAGCCATACTTGAAATACTAAAGTTAAGAAATAAGATACATGGTCCAGTCTATTTGCCTATTAAACACAAACACTTATATATCAGGGGCGTTTCCTCCAAGGAGGCATGTCTCCTTAAAATATTGGATGAGAAAAAAAAATGATAACGCCAGTATTACAAAATATAACATTAAAATGTGTATAAATCACACGTTTTTCCAAAGACAGCAACACCAGCAAGTAAATTTACATCTTTCTTGCCTCCCCTGAGCCCATTGAGTTTTAACAGACCCTCTAAAGCGTGCGGTGAGTTTGGTGAGGGGTAACTGAGAATGAATGGGGGAAAGAGACAATGCCTCCATCATGATATGACTAGATATGACTGGTTATGTTCGGCTGTAATTGGTGCATGAAATAAATGGCGGTAATAGGAAGACTAATTTTAAAAATTAAGTGAACAACTCACACACTTGCTTTCACACTAGCACTTTTGGTGCGCACGTTGCGACTGACGTCAGAGTTCGGTAAGTTTGGATGAAAAGAACGCTGTCTTCTGAATTTGGGTGCGCAGCCGCGAACTGTGCTTGAGTCAGCTTAAAAAGGGTGGTCTGGTGTACAGTTCATGTGAACTCCGGTACGGTTCGCTGCGGATATGAACACAATTATACTAAATCGCGGAAGTGAACTGCTACTAATGACGTATTATTTGATACAAATTTGTGTTTGTGTGTGTTTTTCACTTACTTTTCTGACGAACGTGAGTGAGGCGCTGCAAGCAAAGAGCTGCATATGTAATTTCTGTTCGTCTTCAGTGGTCTTTAGAGCATTTGCTGTATATTTGTAAGATAGACATCTGGTCCCGTTATGTACTAAAGCTTTAAAAACAAAACCTACGTTTCAAAAACTAAATGTGCAATGTTACGCATTTTGACGGCTTCTCCTGCGCCATCGTTACTAAGCAACCGGGTAAACAGCTGCTGGTTGATGATGCAAACGAACCATGGTTCGGACCCAAATAAAATATTATGAACACAGTCCAGCGGGGGCAGGGGGAGGGGGAAGCACCCTTAGATGTAACCACTTTGTTACGTCAAAATAAGACTTGAAATGGACTAAAAACATTATCTGTGGTAGTTTTTAGTCAGTAATCAGCTTGGTGAAATTCTAATTAAATCTCTGTCTTTGGTAAACCACGGTTTGGAAAAGTCACCGTTTCAAAACCACAAAAAATTTTCGGCATACCGTTCCTGTGGTATGCACAGTTTTTTATGCGTCAAAGGCGGAAAGTTGCTGAACCCCCTATTTGTGTGCAGCGAAGAGCGTAACGAGTCACACGACCCCTTTCCTTTGGTTGGTGCAAGCAGTCATGAGAGTCACCTGTGTGTTAGATGGCCGAAAAAGGTGAATCACTGGCACTTTTTCTCCCCTCGAAAATTAAGCCTGCTATATTGGAATTTTTATGGCAATGTAGACTAACCATATTCCGCACACAATGTTTCATACAGATGAAATAAATACTTCCAGGTCGTACATAAAATATAAATGTGTCGTCTTCATTTCTCCCTCTTTCAACCCTGATCAAGACAGAGACCCACCGCCATTTGTTTCAGTGTTGAAATAAAAACTATTTGGCTTGCTACCGAGGCATAATTAACTAGCTAAAGTCAACTTTCTCCTTCACGTAGTGCTACGTTTCTGCACATCCTCGTATCTCAACCTCTAAACTTAATCCAGGAAAGGTGAACATTCCTGCATCAAAATTTCGACTGAAATATGAATGTGTAGAAAGTGAGCATGTCTATAAAAACCTTGTTGAGCTGCAGGTTTAACGACTGAATTTTTTATTTATTTATTCCCAGAAATTATGTTTTATGTTTTTGATTATTGAGCTGCAGGTTTAGGCTCACTTCAGTGTCTGCACTTAATTTAATTAGGACGAATTAAATTATTCATTTTAATTATTTAGCCTGACATGTTTACTGCTCTAAAATGTTCTATACGTTTCTTAAAAATAAAATATATTGTGTTTAGTGGAGAAAAGTTGTTGTTTTTTTACCCAGACATTTAAAAATAACATATTTTAGGAGTTGTAATCTAAATACAGTGACACTGTGAATCCATGCTATTTTTATCTAAGGTTATCATACTGTCAGAATCTCATACCAGCCCATGCCTAAAGTTGACTATTTAAAAGAATAGCTGAACATGAGTTCTCAAATAAAATAGAATTTTTAAATGCGTTAAAACACTAACTTGAGATTCATACTTGGCAAAAAAAACTTTGAGTAATTTGTCTCTTCATTTCAGAACACCACTGAGGTATATATAGAAAATATATATATATATATATATATCAAACTCACACACAAACACTTATCACTCAGCATGTCAGTGCGAAGGAGAGGCATCATGTGTTGCTCAGATTACGTGGCAGGGTAAATAAACGCTAAGTGCTGACAGACGTGCAGGGGGGTCGCTGTGATGCACACTAGACAACACTCACACTGTGCAGGGGCAAGGCGAGGTGACCCTGATACTCTGCTAACCTAAACCTGTGTGCATCAGCACATGTGCATATGTTTTTTGGGTCAAAAAGTTGGCTGTGAGAAGTATGTGATATGTGATATTGATCTTTTTGCAAAGACACAAGATGTTCTTTCCCTTCCTTATTTGGGAAATGGCTCCAAGGTTGCAGGGGACTTAGTTTACAATTACCTTTAACCATCTAAATTGCCCAATTACAGTTTAACAACACGCAAAATTACATTTAAGCATAGAGCATTTGCTATGTCCTATGATACACTAACTTTCATTTCACTAGCATTCTAAAGTTTTGGGAGCAGTAGTTTTTAATGTGTTATTACGTACATCAATACTCCATTTATTGAATCAAAAATAAAGTAAAAATAGTAATATTGTGAAATATTAATCCAATTTAAAATATCTGCTTTCTGTTTTCATTTAATAAAAAATGTAATTTATTTTACATTTTCAGCAGCCATTACTTCAGTGTCATAGAATCCTTCAGAAATCGTTCTAATATGCTGTTGTGGCGCTCAAAAGCTCTTCCTATCATTATCACTGTTGAAAAGGGTTGCACTGCTTATTATTTTTGTAGAAACCAACTGGCACTGTGTGTATAATGAATTTAAAGTTAAAGGTCTTGGTGTTTACAAAAAGAGCAGCAGAGGGCAGGAGAGAGAAATCAAGCATGAGCAGCTAGAGAAAAATAGAAAGATGAAAAGTAAGAGCGAGAAGGGGAAAAAATACAAATCAGGCCCAGTCTTGAGTCAACATATGATGCTATTGGGAATCATAGTAGAATTAATTTCACGAGAAAAATGGATTACTCATAATATGAGACTGCAAAAGCAAACAGTCAGAGACAGGATTAGCTCTCTAGTCCAGCTGACTTCTGTTTGAAACAGCTATTACTCAAAACTAAAAATCAGAGCCTGGCTTAGAAAGTTGGGAATGCGCCTACAATTACTTTGAACATTTCACTGGATCAAAAGCACAGCCAGACACAACATCATGTACACAGTATTATGCGAGAGGACACTCAACTGTTGAGAGTGTGCTTAATAAAGCCTTTAACCAACTAATAATCCATAATACGCATGCCTTTGAAGAGGAGATGCGCAAAACTAGTTTCTAAGTTTGTGACTCATGCGACTCACCTGATAAGTGCCAATACCAATGTGTTTAGGGTCGATCTTAATGAGCTCTGCTAAAGGATCCTGAACACGCCGCCCAATGGACACTAAGGACAAAGAAAAAAATACAAGAGGAAATTGCATTACCATTATGTGTAGTTAACGCTCAAATATAATAATGAATGTCTCAAGAGAAGAACAATATTTACACTTTAATAAACCCACAGACTTTTAATTAAGAATAAATTAGGCTCACTTACGCATTGATCTATGCAAATGAGAGACTATTTAAATCATGCAAAAGCTTGTGTGGAATGTACTGCACTAATCACAGTTTAACAGATTATATTAATAAACAAGATTTGCATTTGATGAAATATCAGTATTTGAAACTATGTAAGGCTATTTCCATCACAGAATAAAATAAAAAGGTAATTGTGATCACAATTCAGACCCTTTTTTACAATAGAGCACATTAAATTATTATGATAAAAAAAAAGTCAGTTGTTGGATAAAAATGTACAATTATTTTTAATTATATTATTATATTTAATTATTAAAATTCAAATTTAATTTTATTTCTGATTTGATTTAATTACATTTTTTTATTTTATTTTATTTTCAATTAATTTTAAGATTTGTTGGATAAAAACAAACTAAAAACATCACAATTACATTTATTTAAATTCAGATTTAATTTCATTAATTTTATTTTAAATTAAATTTCATTAAAATTGATTTAATTTCAAATGTAATTTTATTTCATTTTAATTTCAATACATTAAGAGTTGTTGAATAAAAATTCACAATTACATTTATTTATTTAAATTTAAATTGTATTTAATTTAAATTCAAATTTTATTTCAACTAAATGTTTTTATTTAATTTAATTTTTATCTAATTTAAATTTCACTTCATTTTAAGAGTTGTTGGATTAAAAAAAACTATTATATTTATTTAAATTCAATTTGAATTTTAAATAATTTTATTTAATTTCACATTTAATTTAATTTAGTTTTTAATTTAATTTTATTTAGTTTTTATCCCATATTAATTTCCATTTATTTTAAGAGTTGCTGGATAAATTCACAACTACATTTATTTATTTAAATTTAAATTTAATTTCATTTAATTTCATTTCATTAATTTTATTAAAAAAAACATTGACATTCATTTAATTTTAATTGAACTTAAACTAACAAATAAGATTTGCATCAAATTAAATATAAGCATCTGCAACACGCAAAAAGCCTATTTCCATCACAGAATAAAACAAAAAGGTAATTATGACTTTTTATAATCACAATTATGACTTACATTTAATCAAATTTATTTTAACTTTATTTTTCATTCATTTAATTTAATTTAAACATTATTTTATTGTTTTATTTTATCCTGAGGTGGAAACTGGCCCAATAATAGACACGCTCACTTATGAATCCCATTTTCCTAGTAAATTGTCAAAGATATGGGCCAACTAAGAGAGGTCTGGTCAAATAAAAACTCAATTAAAGACAAATAAAAACCCAATTCAGAAAAACTTGAAACTAACTTATCCCGGGAAATCTGACCAGCCAAACACAATATTATAAAATGAAATGAACATAAGCAGTTCGGCGCACTTGTTCCATTAGCTTTATCTAGTCTTGTTGAAGGTCAGCAAATGAAAGTCAGATTTTCATCTTAACTCGACCATGTGTGCACGAGTCAGAGAGTGAGAGTGAGAAAGAGAGCGACTCAGACAGAAAACACAGGACAGAATGTGAAACATTGCGTGGTTTTCTGTCCAAGCACAACCTCCACATTACAGAGAGTGGAGAGAAGTGCTTTTGTGTGCGCTGTACAAGGCCTGAGCTGAAACTCCATCCCTTTCCAAATATTATTACAGGCAGCAATTTCCCACAGAGTTCAATGTGGAGACGCAGCGAGTGAGGCTTGGCGATCACGCTCCAGCAAGCCACCTCAAAACCTCCTTCCACAGTCACCCACTTCAGCCAGCACATCCACCTTGATCTTTACAGAGAGCCGAACACTGACACAAAAAAATGTCCTTTCTCTACTGCAGGTATGCTAGCGTGGGTTTTGCAGGACATATCATAATTTTTAAACAACAAAAAAAAAAATCCTCTCCAGTCCAAGCTGCAAAAACATCTAATTCTGAAATCCTTAGAAATCAATCTAATAAAAACAACTGACATTATTTAGTTATTTATATGTTAGTAATGTAGCAGCTTTTAATGCATGAAACACAAAACACTACACACGTTTACACACATCCCACATAGGATAGTCCAATTTCTTACGCTTTTCATAAAAGCGATAAATATAGCTCCCTAGTTTGCTCTTGCACTTGACCAGAGGAAAATTTATGATTAATCCCATACTGATTTACTGCTTTTATAGAGGAAGTCTGGTATAATTCTCAGATCCTGTTTTCGAGAACGTCTGAGCCATTTCCAAACTTTTCGCCTTGCTTTTTTTTTTTTATTTTGGAGGAGTGGAGAGGGTGCTTGTGTGGTCTAAACACAGGCAAACCTTTTTACAGAAAGTTCTGTTTCACAGAAACATATCTAATGGGTATGACAGATACAAAGAGAAGTGAAACGAGATGGTTTGATAGACTGTGAAAGACCGTTTCCAAAGGTACTGTCACTGCCCCATTGACAACTGGAGATATAAATGTGGCCTAAAGGAAACAGGGAGTCTGTTTCGAACTAAGAAGACAGGGTTGAATGAAATGGCAAGTAAAGGTCTGGTTGAATGGGAGCTGAGTCGGACTGACAGGTAAGGCCAGTGTGACTGGAGACTTGGATTCTTGGCACTGGAAAATATAAAAGCTTTGACATTCATGTGCACAAGGCTGTATGCTTGCACTAAAGTCTTTCATTTATAGAAAAGCGTCTTTACCATTACTTTTTCAATAACTGTTAACAAAATACTGAGATTTCTAGAGATTTTGTTTATTTTTAAATACATATTGAATATATTTTGTTGTTCTGCAACTGACATTTGTAAAATGTAATTATGACTGGTAGTGTATCTTTAATTTCTTAATAATCTAATAATCTTAAAGATTTATTTCTTGACGTTTTCCGCCTTTATTATTATAGGATAGTGTAGAGCAGACAGGAAGTGATTTGGGCACACCTGCCCACAAGGCAATCGGCACCAGTGTAATATTTTACTTTTTAATAATCTTTCAAATAAAAAAAAAAAAAACATATTGCATTCAAAAAGAGTTAACAATGCTCCTCTAGATTTTACCATTTTTCCCCCTTTCCCACAACCCACCTGACAAAACACACAAACAAAAATCCACAAAGAATAATCACAATAAATAAAAACACACTGCGAAATGCAAAACATAATCTAGAAGTTTTGATTTTACAAACAATGATAGACATTATTGTTAGCCCATTGTGTCTGATTTCATTATCTGTTCTAAATGCAGGCCTTTCAATTTTACTATTATTTTTAGTTTTTCTTTTTTTTTAAGGCCTATATTACTGGCAGTCTTTGCGATTAATGCCAAAAAATGTTCAAATCTGCCGACAGCCTAATCAACAGTTGATGTGTTAATAGTGAATTTTGAGTAAATGCTCTACACAAGTAAGTGTTTCTTAGATTTCAGACTCTGTGTGTCTTATTCATCATCATTAAGTTGCATTACGCATATCTGCCGTTCTCTCAATTTAGGCATCTGATCTTTAGGCATTAAAAAAAAAAAAAACATAATGGTTGACCGCTACTGTAGTTCTGAAAACATGAAGAGAAGGCATATGTAAATTACCTGCACTCCTTAAGTTGGGATCCATGTCAGGCATCTCTTTAACAGCCTCAGGACTCACACTGTAGATGGACGCTCCTGCTTCATCTGTTATACTGAAACAACAGAGACACACTGAAGCACATTTCCAAGGAAATCAGAGAGGTAACCTCATGAAGACCCCAGTGCACTTATGAAGCTCCCTCAGCACGTCTACGAGGCGACAGGCCAAAGAATCGATTTAAATACATTTCCATGAAAAACGTAAAGGCTGAAGTTTAGAGTAAACACCAATGCATAGAAGATAAACTCTATTACAGCCATATTTTCAATGGAAAATAAATACTAATTTCTGTAATATTTGCACATACATGTATAGCTTTTTTTTATTTTTATATTAAACTAATGACCAAAAAAAAAAATCCAAGAACTGTTTCGCTGGGTTCAGGAGGTTATTAGTTACAATATTTAGGAGTTTAATACTGGTTTCTATGCTTGGAGATATGTGATGTCTGGCATATATGGTCAAACAAAAAAAATTTCAGACACCAGATATAATTTTTGATATTTTGTTAATAGTGGGTGCAGGACACTATAGTTTATTTATGTGTGTTAAGTGAGGTTACCAAAATAAAGTAAACTGTGACATATTATACCCAAAAATCCTTCATATAGTGGACTACCAGTAAAACTGAAAAAATCTGGGACCAAAAATTATTTTTAGTCAAAGACACTTTGACCTGACCATGTTTTGTTTTTTTTTTTCTTTAATTGCTAATGCAACCTTTGTACACCACAAATTGAACAAAATTAAGCATTGCTTGGAAACTGGTCAACAAAGTATTGATGGTTGTGTAAATATTGTCATTCTAACAGTTATGCATACTAGCAGCAATCCATTACATACCTTTCCATCAAAGTTATCTGACATTATCAAGATTAATTTGTTCTGACACCGTTTAACTCAGAGTTCTTGTCATATTTTATTACAATTTTCTAAACTATAGTGAATAAACTGTGATATTGTGAGAAATGTTGAAGGCGTCTGAAAAAAAATTGGTTTGACTGTACGTTCTGTTACAAGTGCCATACAAATGTACAGTATGCACAAATATTTTCAGTAAAAGTAATTTTCAGTACTGTAAAAATTTAATTAATCACTATTAGTTATTTAAAATCTACTGACCAAATATTTAAGTTTTTTTTTTTTGACTTAGTAAAACATTGACATGTTTTTAAGTACTCCCTGGGGTGCATCTACTTGTGAATCACTAGATTAGTGATTCTTAACTAGGTGTCAACTAGATTCAGTCTTTCTCAACACATTTGAGAAGTAGCATGTGTATTGTGCTGCTTGTCACTCAAAGTGATTTACTGGGTTACAGACTGTAAAGTCAGTTCCATTTGAGGGAGTTGGGGTGCCGTCCATATAGGCTCAAATGTGACACATTTATTTACGGCAGTAAGGTTATCTCTACCTGAACATGAACCTACTATAAGCCCACATCTCCTGACCTGTTAGGCTACAAACACATCACTAAGCATAATTACTAATATTTTTTTTAACCATCTTACCATTTAATAATAATAGCACAGATTCACACTGTATTATTATTATTATTATTATTATTATTTTAATAAACAGTTTATTTGAGTAGTACAATGTTCTGGTAATCAAACAGGCCAAGCAAACACTGAAATCATGAGCAAATACTGCCATCTAGAGGACGTAATGGTAAACGTGCTTGTCGCTATTGCATTTTTGACAAACTCAAAATAGGTTTCACAGACCAGGGCCAGGGGTGTAAATTTTTAAACAGAATGAAGATTTTTCTTATTTTGCTTAAATATCTTTTTTTTTTTCATTAAGTACTGCCCTACAGAAGCTACAGAAGATCCTTTCATGTTTTCCAGAAGACAAAATAAGTTAAATTTACCCTGATCTTCAAAAAGTTTTCACCCCTGGCTCATATGCATCATGTTTCCTTCTGAAGCATTAGTAAGCATTTGAATCTACTGCAATAGTTGTAATAGTTGACAAATGAGTCCCTCATTTGTGTGAAAACATGGATCTCAATATCATGTTGGAAATGGTTAAAATATTAAAAAAAAACAAAACAAAAAAAAAAACAATGGTTGGACGAGATGGATTTTTCTGAAGAACAGCTGGCAGTTTAACATTTCAGGACAAACAAGCGACTCATGACCAACCATCACTAAACAAACAAAACAGCTGTGGATCATTCAGGTAACAACATAGTATTAAGAATCAAGTGTATCTAAACTTTTGAACAGGATAATTTTTATAAATTCAACTATTATTATTTTCTCTTGTGGACTATATGTAAACGTCTTTTATGTGGAATATCTTATTCAGGTCAGTACTAAATAAAAAAAAAAAAACATGCATTTTGTATAAATCGCTCTGATTTTGGTGAAATAATTAACATTTTGCAGATTCTGCAATGTGTATGTAAACTTTTGACTTCAACTGTACATAAATTTCAGGATGTGGTGCACCCTTCGTAATAATCACTTTGGATCAAGAATAAACTGCTTCAAACAGCATAAAATATGGCCAAAAAAGGGGGTAAACTGAACCTAGAAGAGGGTAAGTTGAGCCAAATGAAGTGAAACTGTGCCATTGATTATACTGAAGTAAAACAAAACATTTTTACTTGATTCTACTTCAAAGTAAGAGAAGTTCAATATTTAATATTATTAATAGTATTCAACATCTTACCTATTAAAGTTTCAGGAAAATACAATTTCATAAAAACTTTGAGGGCTAATTTCCATAAACAAGGCCTTTTTTAAATATTCCAGAACAAACAAAATAAAAAATGTTTGGTCTAAAATTAAAATTAATATCATGATGTATTACAGTAAAATAATACTCTATAGTCATAAGACGGGGTGAGGCACTCGTTCAACTTACCCCAGTACTTTTGGCTCAAATTACCCCACTCCTACCATTTTAACAAACTTCTATCCTCCAGCAATTTAGAGCTAACTCCATGCTAACAGTAAAGCCTCATATTATAACTTACTAAAGCACAAACACGTATGTGTGCATGAGTCCTTAAACATAAAAAAAAATGTTTTTGAACTTAAATGTAGCTGCTAATTATTCCACTTGCCTCCCTCCACCATGGGGTTAGTAAAATGGATAACTCTTCAAATTTGTGTGGTCATATCACCTATCGATTTTGTTTAAAGTTGCCTAGAAAACTTCCCCACGACTCAAATCACCCCCCTCTCCCCTAAACATGTTTTACTTTCGGTAACCATGTACACATTAATTCCTTCCCAACTGCCGGGTTGTTAATTAAACTGACCTCTCTTTGAAAACATCAACGGGGATAGATGTCCTCCGCACTTGATTATCACCAGTGTTACAGAATGACCCTACAAATTAGGGCAGATCACCACTGCAGCCTCAATTACATTTGCTGCCTCTCTATTGGTGCCTAAGGGCTCCTTGGGTAACTTTGCCAATTAGTGTCATCATACTCATGACAGGATGCAGAGGCTTTGTGACACAGACCTCCAGTTTGACTGGTGTCCTCATTTTCCTAGACCCTTTCCCCTCCTCCCACTTCCTCCCATAGCTGACACATTGCAATGATGACAGTACTAACCAGCCCTGACATATGACCTAGGGGTCAAGGTGGAGCAGGTTATTAGTAAGATTATTAACAAATTAAGAAGGAAACACATGCCAACCCTGATACTTACAATAAATTAACCATTAAAAATAAAACTAATTATTATTCATGAAATTAAATGATGGAAAGCAAATTAAATGTCTTTTCAGACCAGTAATCATGTACACATAGACAATGCATCGCCAAGAGGTGTAAACATTCACTAGAAAAGCAGCAGAAAACAACAAAATAAAATGAGAAAGAATGAAACCTATCATGTTTGAATAAATCTGAAGGGCTGCAAGGGTTAATGGGTTTCTGCCAGAGATACACATCCACTTCTCTTCATTAAGGGCACGGCTAAACTTGCAAAAGGGCAGGCAGCAGAAGGCCCAGTTCGAGTGGACACCAAGACATAAGAACAAAGACAAAACCTGCCTGCAAGTGCTGCAGATGACTTGACGACCCTTGAGCTCTGACAGTCACTCAGTTACTCACACCCAAATACACTCACACTTTGGGGACTATCATGTCTCTACGAGAGTCTCTGGGCAAAGTCACGGCCAGGACCCCTCTAACTGTAAGTAACTGGTATTCTCAGTGTTTGTCATCATCCTCCTGGCTGGTCCATCTCCCCCTCCCAATGTCCATGACCAACGGGTGTCACCAAGAGATGGATACATGCTTTGATACTTGCCCCCTAAACACATGTTCTAATTAAACACATTCATCAGATCGCTATATAGGGTGAAAATATATTGTCCCAGCAGTGGATAGAACTCCACTTTTCTTAATAATACAGGGTAAGGGCCAGATTTACTAACAGCTTGCATCAGTGTAAACCGTCGTTTGGCATTAAAATAGTTCTGTCAGGATTTACTAAAGACGTGCAGTAAAGAATTAGCGCTGAAATAGCATGGGCTGTTATTTTTGAGAATATGTATATTATATTCGCAATATTACTGAATATGCATTTGTAGGAGTTTCCTTTTCAGATGCAAAATTTATAGGAGGAGAATATTAAAATGAATCACGCAATGCAATTTACTAACATTTTGTCAAAATTACTGGTATTTGTGCCATTATTTAAAACCCAAAAAAGCATCTTAAAGCAGGTGGTAATTTGCACTGCTCTTGGTAGATTGCACTGATCATTATGGAAATGATCTGGCTGCGTCTGTGTTCTTTAATATGCGCATTGTCAGTAAATCACACACAGATTTTTCCCCTTCCATCGGCACTTTTATGGAATTGCACTCTAATGCTAATTTGTCCTGTTTAGTAAATCTGGCCCTAAATTTGGAAATGTTAATCACACATGCTGTTTTTATCCATGAAAGTCAGGGAAATTCAACATTGCACACAATGAAAGTGTTTTTCTGCAAATTATTGGGTGAATCATCCAAAAAAAAAAAAAACTATGCACTGTTGTTCATATCTACATTACTTACAAAAATACAGTTTACTGTGAAGTTGTCAAAAAATTGACAAAATGTGAAAAAAAATAAATAAATTACAATGTATATACAAATATATGTATGTGTGTGTGTATAAAGACTAATAATTATGCATCTATCATATGCATGATTACTTACTCAAAAGTCTGATTCAGTACTTTTAAGGCAAGTCTCCTTTGCTCACCAAGGCTGCATTTACTTTATCAAAGTGCACTAAATATGTACAATTGTGAAACATTACAATTTAAATTAACTTAATTTGTATACATTTTAACTTTTATACATTTAACATTTTAGATTGTATACATTTTATATAAAGTGTAATTTATTCCTCTGTTGGCAAAGCTGAATTTTCAGCAGTCATTATTCTAGTCTTAAGTGATTCTTGATTCTTGACATGATTCTTCAGAAATCATTCTAATATGTTGATTTGGTGCACAAGAAAGATTTTTAACATTATCTATGTTGAAAACAGTTGTCCCGTGTAATAGTTTTGTGGAAACTGTGATGTGTTTTTTATTAAAGATTCTTTGATGAGTTAAAAAGTTCTAAAGAACAGCATTCAGTCTAAACAGAAATCTTTTGTATTGTCATAAATGTTTTATGGTCACTTTTGATGAATTTAAAGGGTTAGTTTACCCTAAAATGAAAATTTTGTCTTTAATTACTCACCCTCATTTTGTTCCAAACCCGTAAGAACTTTCATCTGCGGAACACAAATTAAGATTTTTTGGATGAAAAGCTGCGTTGCGGTCTATGCGGGGTCAGAAAGCTCTTGGACTTCGTAAAAAAAATCTTCATTTGTGTTTTGAAGATTTTTTTCAGTTTTTGGGTGAACTATCCTTTTAATGCATTATTGATGAACAAAAGCATTAAAAAAAATATCTTACTGATCCAAAACTTAGGGATGGTAGTGTATATTTATTTAATAGGCAAAAACAAAAAAGGCCATTCTTCTCATTTAAAAAAAAATATTAAAAAAATACTCAGAGCCAACTGACCCAACACTCTAAAAAAAGATGGTTCTTTGAAGGTTCTTTACATGTAGTAACAGTTCTATTTAGAACCATAGCATCCTGAAGAACCCTTTTAATGCTGAAATGGTTCTTAGAGTTAGAGTTAGGGTTCTTTATTCCCGCCCTTTTGATTTTCAAATCTGTAACTGTCAAAGCACCTTATTAGTGAGTTTCTGGAGCTCAGAGATCCAACTACAGACTGTCAACACACTCTCAACAGGTAAATGATTTCATTCTTACTTTTAAATACAAAATTAAATTTAAAATTGTATTGGTTTCCAAACAAATATGTTCTTTTCTCTTCTTTTTAAATCACATGTAGCCTAAGTGTGAGCAGCTCTGACAATCCTCTTCACTACGTAAGTAACAGATCCATATTGTATCCATATTGGTTTTTTTTTTAATTACTTATGTTTTACTAACAGAAAAAAAGTTATCCAACAGACTGCCAACACACTCTTATCAGGTAAATATTTGTTTCTTATAATGTCTATAATTTTTTACTTTTTAAATCGTTCCTGTTTTCCAATCATGTCTTTTTCTCTTTTCAGTGTAAGAGAACATGTAAGTGACCAGCCCTGTTCAGTTAAGGATGCTTTTTAAGGATACCTCTTCACCACTTAATAAGTAACAATAATGTTTAATTTATGGTTCTTTTATTGTTTTTACAAAAACAAATGGAAGGAGACACACTGTAAATCTAAACTCAATTGTGTATTTCAGATGTTGTCACATCCTACAACCTCGACATCTGCAGAGAGAAACTGCCACTCAGTCACATCTAAACACATAATGATGAACTTACAGGCATCATAGAAGATTATGAAAATACAGTATTTCACTATTTTGGTTCTATTTTTACTTCTTTAAGCATTTATGTTCAATGTGAAAGGCATCTATTAATGTTTTCTTTTTGTTATATTGCTGTCATTTTTTGCTACCAATTCATGTCATTAAAAAATAAAAAGTACCTAACTGACACATGTTGTTGTTGTATATACACTACAAGATACTGAAATACCAGACAGAAGAGTAAAAAGCAATAAAACAGTTAATTAATACATAGTATATTCAAATAATATTAATAATTACATAAATATACTAATATTAATGAATAGCATTGAAAAGGTTATTTATAATAAAGTTTATATTTATAAAGTTCTATATAGCATTTTCAAAGCATGGTTCCTTATGGAACCCTATAAAAATTGTTACAAGCCAAAGAACCCTTTTCTGGTACTATATAGAACCATTTTTCTTAAGAGTGAAGGGATTCCCAAAACAGAAAAAAAAACAATCACCAGATATCAGGCCAATGCCAAGTCTAAAAAATATGACATTTTTTTTTGCCTAGAAAAGGGCCAGAATGGCAGGTGTCAAAGGCCGTCAGTCTCAGGCTCTGTGCTGGGGGCAGGAAGCGCGTGGAGGCACAGTTAACAGCACATTCAAGTTGCTGCCACCACCACACAAGTCTGAAAAGAGCAAAACCTCACAGTCACTCACATCAAACTGGTGGCAGATGTTCGTCACCCCCTCAACTCCCCTTCCTGCCTTAAACACCCAAAGAACTGCAGCAGAGAGTGTCAGCAGGCCACGTTACGGGATGTTTTCCTGTGTAGCGAGCAGGACCAGTAGAGGGGGTTTTGAAAATACATTGGTGCCCAAGCCTTAAACTCAAGAACCTCAACCAAGAATATTGTGGAGATTTGATGGTTTACACTGTGGACTGGACCTAACAATTCAAAACATGCAAGTGTAGCCCATAAAAAGGATATCCCAGAGGTTTCCATATCCAAATTTTCAGTTTCATTGGAAGCCTAGTTCATATATGCAGATGTGGAATTGAGGTTTCCATGTTTTGATGTTGCTTGCATTTTCTTTTTCTGTACTCCAAGGGCTATAAACTACGACCTAAAACGGCCAAACACAAGTAAATGAGGCATGAAATGTGCAGCATGTTAAAAACTTCACTGGTGGGGATTGCTTCCAGTTGTTCTGACATCACAAGAGACCATTAGATTAGAAATTGACAAATGGGGATTTGGCATGTGGGTTTAAGGCAATGAAAACTTTCAGGCGGACCGCATGCTTGATCTCATGCTTGGCTGCCACAGATCAATCAGCACTAGGCGGATTGGGAGTGACACTGTAGCATGTCCGCTCTTCTGGAAACTTTGTTAAATGCAAGTATTCATAGTAGACTAGCATGTCTGATAAACTCATAACAAAGATGCCAAAATCTCTAATAATAAATAGTGTTTTATAACATATGCAATTTAATATAGTTATTTTATGATTGAATGTTCCGCGTTATTGTAACATACATTCTTTTAGAAATTAATAGTTTCAGCCTGCAAGGATGCATTTAATTCATCAAAAGTGACAATAAAGACATTTGTTACAAAACGACTTTTGGAATGGATGCACAAACAATCCCAACTGCTTTACTCTTTGATGTTAAGATAAATCTAATAGCAAATATAAGATAGCACACTGACATCCAAGCGCAGACATTAACATAAATTTCAATATATTAACAGCAGTCAATCAAAATTAAGGGGCTCAAGACAGTTGCTCATGGAGCCACTGGTTCTGGCTGTCCTCTGCGATGCGGACATCTATCCCTCAGTGAGCCATTAGCCATGGGCCTGTGACTGGCAAATATTCCTCTTCGTTCCTCACTGTCCTAATCACCCTACCCAGAATCCTCCTCAAAGGACAAAACTTCCCTGATGCGATACTGTAGTCATCCAAGACCTTACAGCAAAAAGTGATTTCACTTTACCAGCAGCACTCTGGTTGTAAAGGGCAAGTATTATATTATATATATGGGCCATTCTACAGAATTGGTTCAAAGTCACAGTTGGAAACATTTTGTATGTATGCAAATTGTGTACGACCCAAGGTACACATTTCAAGTAATTCTGCAGTTAATTCTCATATTGTACTTTCAGAAAGTTTTGAAATATTTGTCCTCTACCAAATTTGTCACAACTGAAACATAGTATTACACCGACCTATCTACCTTGTAAATATATATATTTTCTATTTTATTAAAACGTTTTCAATTAGAAATGTTAACAATATTTCAAGTGTGATTTATTAGATTTGTTGTATTTTGAATCCAGTTTTTCTTTGTAAAAGGCATAAAGTTGATCATACTGATTTCAAAGTTAGATACTTGTCGATACTTTTAAACCTAGCTCAAATATGCTAATCAGCACATGGTTAGCTAGCACAGGTCTGAAATTATACACATAAAAATTAATGTTATGGGATAACACAAAATAAAAGTGTGCTTAATTGCAGAAAAAAAAGGTGCTTGATAGTGACGTTCCTTAAAGTTACACACAGATCTTCAGACTTTTGAACACATTTACCTCAAAATGATGGGACCTTTCTACTCACCATATAGATATGAGAGAAACAGACACATGAATATTTCCTGATCATAAACAGTCTCAGCCAATGAATTAAAACACTGTTTTAAAAATTGCAGGACACATTAAAGAATTTTTATCTAAAAATTCAAAATGAATAATATATATATATATATATATATATAAAAATAAATGTTTAACTTTACTTTTCTATATATGTCATAAGCCCATATTTATAATCCAATACACCCCCTTTAAAGCCAGTTTGCTTCAGATAAAGTAAAATAATAATAATCATCATCATCAGTAAATCTGCAGCTTATATACTACTAATAATAAATATTAATAAAGCTTGCATTATTAGTATTAGCTTTATTTATATATCTAATGTATTTATCTATATATTTATTTCTTACATATGCCCATATTTCTAATACAATGCATACCCTTCACAGCCAAAGTGAATAAAATGAAGAACTTCCAAAAGATTTTTAATTTTAAACAGCATGCGTTTAATTTTGACTTTTTCATCCATGCCGACATTGCATCAGCCAGTGTTAAGGACACTGTAAAGATGAGTCTTCTATTTATAATGTACAAAAAGACTGTTAAGACTAAAGCGGCCAGGCTTAATAACTGATCCAAGCAACAGTGTGTACTGAAGAAAAAATAAAAAGAGAAAGAGGATATAAGAGAGAGCTCCTGTAATTCTGTGTTCCCCTGCAAAGTGAGTCTAATGACCAGAGACTAGCCGGCTGGTGGCAGAGAGGCAGCCTGAGGGGAGAAGGGTGGTCACTGCCACTGTCTTCAACCTTAAGAACTGACAGAGCTGTCCAATCAGTCTGTAGCCATAGCTCAGTATCAGGATCACTGTCCTGACAGTCAAGAACACTACAGGCTCCCTCGTTAAGCAAGATACATGTCATTTTGTCCTTCAGGGGCGAGAGGCAAAGTCAGGGCCAAACAGCAGCAGCAATGACTAGAGTCAGAGCAGCACCTTCTAAACAGTTCCTTAGAAGTGAGACTATTTAAAGAACAGACAGAATAGACAAATCAAACTCACTAGATAAGAGTGCAGTGGCTCTAAATAAATATTTATTGCGTACGCACAGAAAATGTAATGAACCCCTAACCTAACCCACATAACTATGACAAATCCATGACCAAAGCGCCAATGGTTGCTTCCTGCAGCGTAAAGACACCGTGCCAGCCAAGGTCAACTTTTATTGGGTCATCTTGGATTTGATTCATGATAGAAGCCTTTGAGCATGTATTAGTCATGAGGAGTGCACACAAACTAATACTGATAAAACAGACATACAGCCAGAGACTGTATTCCAGGAATCTCCCAAGTTCAAAGCTGATTATCCATACCTTTACTCATAATTCAAATCAAGTTTAAATCATCGTAGTGGTCTAGAAGGATAAAAGCACCTGGCGGTAAAGAGAGCTGGGCCAGAGGAGGGCGCCACAGAGGGGTTCCAGAGGAGAGGTTCAAAGAACAGTGTAAATCTAGCAGCTAATATATTGGAGCAGACTCAACTAGGGCACACAACTACAAAGTTCAAAGACAGGGCATACACAGAGGGGGTTACACAGCTGACAAAAATGAGGCAGATACACTAATGTATTACGTATGAAATCAACTACATTTTTTCCCTTGTAATTTTTTTTGTCATTTTTCTAGACTCTTTCATTATCTTTTACTTTTATCTCACTTTTATTGGTAAAATAATCATTTGTTTTAATCAAAAAGCATGTCTAATTAATTGAAATCATGAAACTTACTGTATTTACCAGCAAAGTATTAAAAGTTTAACAAAAATTGAATTATGGCCCTATGAAATATGTTTGTTTTTTTCCTAAAATTCAGTTTTATTTTTACCAAATTCTGTTTTACATTAATTTTCTGGATTCCATTTGAATGGTTGAATTAAATTTTACTAATCAAAAGCATCTCTATTATTAATTGCTTTTATAAATAAAATAATAATAATATATATTTTTTTAAATAACTTTCTTTTTTTTCCAGAAACATTGTGTTGTGTATTTACATTTTCTGTTAAATAAATTCTGGTAAATATTTTTTTCTGCTAAATATTCCTTTAAAAATAATGTTTTAATAACAATTTTATTATTAGTAGTACTATCATTACAATAAATAATATACTTCTGTCACAGTAGGGCTGCACGACTGTCATGCGCATTTTTGTCTGTAAAGCCTGTTGTGTAATCAGAGCAGTTGTTCACGGAAAAGCTTCGCTTAATCACGTTCATTATCGCAGACGATTAAATCACACGATTATGAAATCAAAAGAAACCGTCCGCGATAATGACAGTTGTTTGCATAGCTTCTCAGTAAACTACGACTCTGTGTAGACATGCTGCTATATATCTGAAAGCATGTGAAAATACCACATTTAATAACATGTTTTACTACAAAATCCCTTCATTACGTCAGTCGAGTGTTTGAAATAAATCCTTCTGTGAGATGGTGTGGCTTTTTACACAGAATAAGGCACGCATAGTATTCTAAGCAGTAATAAAGGCATTGCATTATTATATACTGTATTATAAGGAAAATTATAATAAGAAGAACTCATATAAACCATATTTTGTCAAAGTCGTGTGTTTATTACTCACACTGAATCAATGAAAGCAGTTAAATCAAAGGGTTTCTTCTTCGGCAGTATTTGGGGTTTCCGCACAAGAATGAGAGCTCCCTCTGGCCTTCGGATAAAGATTTACTGCTGTTCACAGAACTGATCTTCACTGAAAGATACGCATGCATGACAATCGCAGCTTTTGATGATTGCGATTTCACTTCAATTGATTGTGCAGCCCTATGTCACAGTTTCTTCAAGTTAAACCAAACTTTTTGAAAAGTTGCTGTGAAGACCTTTAAGTGTCTGTTTGTATATGATATGACCATAGTTTTTCTGTTTATGTGTTCATGTACTCTTCTTGAGGCGGCAGAGATGAAAAAACAACGACTGTCACGCGCGCTTCAGTATATTTGTAGTAAACGAAACCGCACATCTATGCCATTCATTCACACAGAGACACGCAGAACAGGGATAACTCATATTTAAAGAGTATTTTTGCAGCTTAATATTCATGGACACTAGTCCATTTCGCATTTTGGTTTAGGTGTACTGACCTCCGTGGCCATTTGTAAATGTTATGGGTCTGGCTTTGGGTCTCATCTGCGTCCAGCTATTTTAAGCTGTACCAAAGGGCTTGTTCTGCTGCTTGATATTGCAAATTGGTGTGTCTTACTATATTATTTTAACTCTTTCCCTGCCAAACACAGAATTTTCTGTTCATGAGACAACGCTTCCTGGTCAAACATGGAATTTTTCCGGGTTTCCACATTCTCGCTATTATTATCTCGGGGGCGCTATTAGGCATCTTCTGAATGAGTCTAGAATGTGTATAAAAAAAAAAAACAGAAATGAACAATCTCATGTGCAAGCTTATACATATGAAAATTAATATGATTATCAACAATAAACAGCATATAAATGAAAACTGCACAATGTTATAGAGTGAAATGGCGATCCAGGAAGTGGTAAAGGACTGTAAAGCTTTGGGAGTGCTAATTTAAGCCATCTACTGCATCTTTGCTTTGATAATAGTACTGAATATGATTCAGATGTAGTATTGGATAAAAATGCGATTTTCTCAGCTTTTTGCTCAAAATGTACCCAAAAACATTTAAGTATTTATTAAAAAAAAATTTAAATGCTTGAAGCTAGAATAAAACTTTTTTTTTTTTTTTTTAATTTTTGTTTTGGTTTAAAAATAGAGGGCCTGTTCTTTATTTTTGATGTATTGCATGGTCATACAAGAAAATATTCTTGGGACCATGACGTTTTAGAGAAAATCCACAAAACTGTTGGCGGTGACTGGCAACTTTTGAAAAAAATGCTGGTGGGGAAAGAGTTAATGTATTATCTTAATTATGAACACATTGGATTGCAGTGCAAACAGTTTTACAGTTTACTGCATGTTATTATTCTTCTTGTTATTTCCATATAGCGGCTAATGAACTGGACGTTTCGCCCATAAGCTTACTTCTGTATACATTTTTATGACTGGATTTCATGATTCTATCGACATTTTCTGCATCGTGGAAATCATAGGGTCCTATTTACAGTAACTTAACTCTATTGCACACAAGTACATTTCTGTGTGAAGATTTTTTTTTTTTCTATTTCTTTAAAAGAGCATCTAAGGCCTTAGCCAAAAAAAGGCCTTATTATACAAAGAACCAAAAGAAAATGTCAAGAGGTCAGTGTTTATCCCAGTATTCCTCAAGAAACTACCCCACCAACTCAACAGGCAAGAGCCCTTCATTTAAACGAGGAGCACCAGGTCGCCGAGAGCCATGCGGCTCATCCCACAGGCTCATTACCACATACAGTCTGCCAGCATGGCCTGTCATTCCTTTGGAGCAGTCAGGCGAAAGAAAGGAAAGGAGACTGCTAGCGGGGACGTCAGGACAGAAGGAAGGGAGCAAGTGATGGTAGATGGTGGCAACGGATGATGTTTTATGTCTGAACAAGCAGAAGAGTGCAGAGACAGATAGCAGACGGTGCAAATGAAGCTGCTGGTTTAACTGACTACTGATGTACAAAGTGATGAATTTTCAAAAGGGAATGATGTGTTAGAAAAAACAAACACTAGATAGACATTTCCAAACAAACATAAACAAAACATATCTACATTACTACTCAATTATTTTTATTTTTTTTAAAGAATAAAAAGTTCCAACAAAAAACTTAAGTAGCACGACTGTCAACATTGATGCTAATAAAAATGTTTCTTGAGCAGCAAGTCAGCAAATTAGAATGTTTTCTTAAGGATCATGTGACACTGAAGACTGGAGTAATGAAGCTTTGCCATCACATACTTTGAACCTGCGTTGAATACTGCAAAATTTGAAATGCGTTGAATTTTTAACAAAAAAAATTATTCATTAACCAAGTCATAAGGGTCCATTTTTTGAAATTGAGATTTATACATCATCTGAAAGTTGAAAAAAATTGCTTTCCATTGATATGCAGTTTGTTATGATAGGATTGGCCGAGATACAATTACTTGAAAATCTGGAATCTGAGGGTGCAAAAAAAAAAACAAAAAAAAAAAACATTCACCTTTAAAGTTGTCCAAATTAAGTTCTAGAAATGGATATTACTTATCAAAAATTAAGTTTTGATACATTTACAGTAGGAAAGTTACAAAATATCTTCATGGAAAATGATCTTTACTTAATATCCTAATGATATTTGGCATAAAAAAAAAGAAATTAAAAAAAAAAAAAATCAATAATGGTGTAACCCCAACTCATAAAAAAAAAATGAATGCAATGAAATGTAAATTTTATCAAATATAGTTTAAACAAAATTGATACATTTATGAAGCGATTATTTTATGGTTGTTGAACTCAAGCTAAAACATTTAACTGGAAAATAAATCATTATGCAGAAATGCTTCTACCCTCTAAAAATGATACATTGGATTTACTTAACTTTTAAGGCTTTACCCAAACTTGTTACATCCATGGCATGCCTAAAGTAGTTGTTTATTTTATTATTAAAACAACTTAACTCGTGTTATCAGGTCCTCAACCCAAGCACATGCTCTACACTTCACCACAATGGTAACCACCCCAAAACACTAACATACCAGAAACTGCTTTAAATATAGAACATTAACAAATATCCCCACTGAATCATCTTGATAAAATATTAAAAAATTAAATTTTATTTCAACACAGTGGTGTTAAATAAAAATGCTTCTTTTAATAAACTGAACAGCGCTGCACAATCATTTTTTGAGTGTGACAGAAGAGAAGAAATTGTTAAATAAAGTCTGTATTTTGTTTTCTTTACGCACAAAAAGTATTCTCATATCTTCATAACATTAAAGTTGAACCACTGATGTCACATGGACTATTTTAACAAAGTCCTTGCTACTTTTCTAGGCCTTGAACACAGTAATGCATACACAGAATTGCGCAAATTCTGTTTTGTGCTTTTAAAAACACGACATCAAATAAACATTAATAAATCAAGCACGTCCCATTTTATGCAAGTCATGTTTCATGATTTTACTGATTTGCATGTGAAATTAGGCTTTTATGGAGGAGCAAAAGCACACCAAAGGAGGCAGAATCAGGAGAAATAATCATTTTATCGCGATTATTGTATTTTCAGAAGCTGAAATCGAAATTAAATTTTGACTAATTGCACAGCCCTACAGAAAGCTCTTGGATTTCATAAAAAAATATATCAATTTGTGTTGTCTTAAAGGTTCGGAACGACATGAGTGAGAGTAATTAATGACAGAATTTTTTTTTTTTTTTTTGTGAACTACCACTTTAAGTGACAGAAAAACAATGAAAAACTGGCATAAAATTATTTGAAATTATTTGAATATTTGGTTGAATATTTAAGGTAAAATATTAATAAAATTAAAATAACAAAAAAAGCATTACATGGCCCTTTTAACTTACTACTTTTTTAAGTGTACTTGGGTATAATTTTTTGAAATAATGCTTTCATACAAATGCAGCCACTTGATGTTTTCTTGTGGAGTGTCTGGACATTTCACACAAGTGACGTTACTAGATCAATTTCTTCACTTAAAGGAACATTTAAGTATGCCATTTTATAGCGTAATTTATTTCAACTAGCACCCTGCTTCTACAAACACTTGGCTGTGACAACCATGACGGGAAACAAGGTTAAAACTGTCTGGCATGCCCTGGCGTGGCAGTTGATGTTGCACTGCCAATGTGGAGATCTCAAATCTTCCACTTTCATTTTAGAATGGAGGTTGAAATGGATCCACTTGTGGAGCGCCCTGGATGTCAATTTTGACACATCACGCTTTGCTGAGAACTACTGAGGCAGACCTGGCAACCCATCTGAGCTGCGCTGAGGGATGCGGAGAGCTGTAATGAAACCGCCATCAGTATACGCCATAAACGGCCACTTCAGAGCGGTTCTGGGCAGCTCTCCAGTCAGAACCAAAAGTCAACAAACACGAGTCTAGCTAGATGGAGAAGAGAGACAATCCCAGATCTAGTCTTTATTTGGGTTGGATGAGAACACATTGGACTGGTTTGGTTTGAAGGACGGTGAGAAATATTTGTTTTTAATTAGAGACAGTCAAACAAGGTCCAGATACCATTTAAAACCCGCAAGAGTAACACATTCCAGACCGGCACCATTTCCTTTGCTCCTTTTCTGCGTACCTTGCTTGACAGTTGCTATTTTCGCTCTTAGTGGAGTTTATTGATAAAACACTTTCAAATTTCAAGCTGCAATTGCACTAAGGCTGTACAGGAGCCTGATGTGACCGCAAACAAATGCAGGATTCATCTCTGCACACTTTCTTACTTAGATTTTTTGTATTGTTTCCAGCCAAAATATATAAAAAATATTAACTCTAGAAGGATTTTCTAGACAAGTACAAATTATTGTCTTGTTTTCAGAAAAAATAAGTTAAATATTAAAATAAAGTGAATTTTTGCTTGAAACTAGCAAAATAATCTGCAAATGGGATGAGCAAAGTAATTAATAAGCAAGAACTCACTTAATTTTGACTTGTTCTTACTGAAAACAAGACAATTTTTACTTGTCTGCCAAATTTAGAATTTTTAGATATTTTGGCTGGAAACAAGACTAAAAATCTAAATAAGAAAAGCATTTTTGCAGTGCACCAACTGCTGAGCAACTCTCACAAGAACAACATTTGCTGTACTGCTCAGTGCTCTGCTCTGTATTTAAAAAAGGGAAATGTCCTACCAGTAGGACACATCGAGGGGCTTGAAGAAGTGCTGTTTAATTAGGTCTGTAAAGAAGGCCTCAGTCTCCCTGCATGCTTTGCCATTTCCTATGACAATGGTTTGACAGCTGTGGGGGAGAAAAAAAATTAAGTTACTTAAATATTTAGTAATATTATTACAAAGTAAAATAAATGTTTTCCACTTTAAATATATTTGAAAATGTAATTTATTCCTGTGATGGCAATGGTGAATTATCAGTAGCCATTACTTCAGTCTTCAGTGGTGCATTTGTTCAGTATTCTTTAAGGAATAGAAATTTCAAAACAACAGCATTTATTTAAAATAGAAATCTTTTGTAACATTATACATGTCAATTTAGTGTATCCTTGCTAAATAAAAGTATTATTATTTTTACAATCTTACACCATATTTTTGAATGGTAGTGTATCTCCAAAATATTAAGCAGCAAAAAAGCATTGATAGCTAAAACAATAGCTAAAAAATTCAGTTTTTCCATCACAAGAATAAATTACATTTTTACATACACTACCAGTCAAAAGTTTTTGGACAGTAAGATTTTTAATGTTTTTTAAAGAAGTATCTTCTGCTCACCAAGCCTACATTTATTTGATCCAAAGTACAGCAAGGACAGTAAAATTGTGAAATATTTTTACTATTTAAAATAACTGTTTTCTATTTGAATATATTGTAAAATGTAATTTATTCCTATGATTTCAAAGCTGAATTTTTAGCATCATTACTCCAGTCACATGATCCTTTAGAAATAATTCTAATATTCTGATTTGCTGCTCAATAAACATTTATTAGTATTGTTGTTGAAAACAGTAGAATTTTTTTCAGATTTCTTTGCTGAATAGAAAGTTCAGAAGGACAGCACTTATCTGAAATATAAACTTCTGTAACATTATAAATGTCTTTATCATTACTTTTAAATTATACTGACTCCAAGCTTTTGAATGCTTTTTGAATTTTCTTTCAGATAAATGCTGATTTCTGTTCACCAAAGAATCCTGAACAAAATGTATTCAACTGTTAATAATAAAAAAAAAATCCTGAACAGCAAATCAGTATATTATGATTTCAGAAGCATCATGTGACAATTGAAGACTGGAGTAATGATGCTGAAAATGTAGCTTTTAATCACAGGAATAAATTAAATGAAAAAAAAAAAAAAATCAAATAGAAATTTAAATTTTTAATTTTCTTTACTTATTTTAAATAGTAAAACGATTTCACAATATTACTGCTTTTGCTGTATTTTTCAAATTTTACAGTCCAAAAATTTTTGACTGGTAGTGTATATTTAAACTGAAAATATTACTGCACTTCTGTATCTTGATCAAATAAATGCAGCCTTATTGAGCATTAAAAACTGGCATCATTATGATTGCAATACCTGTGTTTGAACATTAGATGGCGCAGTTTTTCTGCTTCTTTGTGTTTAGCATGACCATGGAGGTACACCACATCTGTCTGCAGAATCTGACCTTGAGGGAAGAAAAAAAAGGAAGATATGTCAGGACAGCAGAGGACGTAGGCGACTAGATTTTATGTGGACATCAACTCAACATTACATTATCATCATGAAGGTACAGCGAACCCCCATTTTTTTCCTCTACAAATTTTTCTGCACTCATCAGCTCTACCTTGTTCCCTCTCCTCTTAGACAATGCAGTTGCCGTTTTCTGTCAGACTGAGAGAGGCAGTCTAATTTCAATAGACACTTCAAGAGCCCAGCAGGTCATGTGACTCCAAACCCACAGACCTGTCACAGTCAAGCTGGGTCTGCATGTGGTGCTGCTGCGGGGCAGAAGGCAAAACATGGCAATGCCACCTGACACACACCCGCCAGGCCGATCAGTCGCCTGGACACAGGGCACAGCGTGCCACTCCTCCCACCGAGAGGGCACAACGGCTATTCTCATCACACCTGCCAATCAGACACTCTCCTTTATCAACTTTAAAAGTATGCTGCACTAATTTAAAAATCATTTAAATATATCCATTCCTTCCACCTATTTATCTATTGCAGGTATTCTGTCAGTTGGTTCTAAAGGCTTTGGGATAAAAAAAAAAGGTTTGTCCTAATATAATTAAATATAACATGTTTTGTTACAATACTGTATAATTATTTAATAATTAAATATTTTTCGAGTTTTTCTTTTGGCTGTCAACTAAAAAAAGTGTCATATGGATAGTTATGGTAAATTTGAACTTTATTATTAAGGGAAGACACTGCAGGCAAAAATGCTGTTTTTTCATGTACCTGGCAAGTTTGAGATTTTGGGCTTTTTTTTCAGACTAGTGGAAAGAAAACATCCAAAATACACTGTTAAGTGTTTATTTTATAGCACTTTATCTATTTGTCTCAATAGATTTCAATTCCAGTACATATTTTTAAAAGCTGTTTTTTCAAATTTATTTTTTTCTCCTACAGTGAACCATAATTCTCCACTTCGGTAGCACTTAAACACACACCAGACTTTACATTTTGATTCCTATCTGTATCCTGAATGTTTCTACAGAGGGATTTGTTCATATATAATTTGCTTGATTATATACATATTTTATTCCCCCCAAAATTGCAAAAATATATTGTCTTCTGTCTAAGTATTTTCTGAATTATGAAGCGACAAAATGAGATACCAAAAATTCCCTCTGTAAAAACATTTGACTCTAATATGTCAAAACAAGAATTCAACAAGAATTTTGAAACTGACTTCAACTAGTGTTTAGATTTTTGTACTAGAAATGTATGCAAATTAGCACATATTTCATTAAATAATGCATCATTTGCATATTTAAACCTAACATTTCAATCAATGTAATCAATCAACTGGGTAAGGCAACAACTGGGTAAGGCAATAACTATTAGTTATTTTTTTTACCCCATTCACTTGCAGTGTCTCGTCTTAACCAAAGATTCTGTTATATCTGTTATTTTACTATTATAGTTTTTGTTCATATTCTAAATTATATTTTTAAAATTTTTTATTTAATTAAACTTTTATTAAAGTTTTGTGTTGTCTTTTTGAATTTTTTATTAGTTTAATGTCTATAGTTTTAATTTATTTTGTTTTAATAATTTTAATACTTTAACTAAAACTAAATGTTGCCTTGGAGCAAGCTGAATACAAAAATAAGGCATGTAAGGCATTTTTTTAAAATATTATTTCATTTCAGTTAATGTTCATTTTATTTCAGGTAATGAAAATGTTTTGTGAAAATGCCGTTAATAGCCCTGATATAGATATAGTTTTAGATATGGATATAGAATTATATTTAGCATTCATTCAAAGTTCATTTTACATTTATTCTGGTTCTCTTACTGGTGGGTGACAGGACTGCTATTTTGCAGCCGTGGTGAAATCCTGGGTCCACTCCCATGATGACTCTTCCACGCACAGGACACATCAGAAGACGCTGACGCAGATTACGAACGAACATGGCGATGGACTCTTTTTCTGCACTAGAGGTCAACTTACTCCTGGGACAGAAAGAATAAAAAGAGTTGTAAATGTAAACAACAGAATGTTACAGAAAGAAGATATAGAAAAAGAAGCTTAACTATACGGCAAGAACAAACCTGTAGCCTCGACTGAGAAAGGGTAGAATGAATCTCTTGTAGGAATCTTCAGTAGCATTCTTCAAAACCGTCATCAGTTCTGGCCGTGTGAACCCCTGTGGCCTCCACCTGTAAGTTTTACGGTAGATAAGAGTCCATCAGTTTGCACGCTCATACAGCCTACCAAAAAAAGAGATTGTGAGATTTGAATTGTATTATAACTAAATGGAAACAATTAGCTCTTTGGTGAAATGCTTAAGTAATGAAGGGGACAACTGATTATCTTTTTGAAAACAAGGTGCTTTCATTTCAGATGAAATATTCTTTTAATAAAAACTCAACTGTGTCACAATAACTCGGAAGTTCAAAAGACTGTAACAACTGATCATGGATAACAGATTTTTTTTTTTTATGTTTTTGAAAGATGCATAAGGACATGCTCACCAAGGCTGCATTTATTTAGTAAAAAAAAAAGTTGGTAAAAATGGTAATTTCTGTAATATCATTACAACTGTAAATCTAATTTATTTCTGTGATGGCAAAGCTGAATTTTCACCAGCAATTACTTCTTTTAGATATCAATATTGTTTATTAATTTTGTATTAATAATTTATTATTAAAAAAAAAAAAGAAAAAAGAAACATGCAGCCTTGCTGGGCAATAGACACCTATTTCAAAAACATTAGAAAACAATAACTTTTGACTAGTAGTATAAAAATGTAAAATTAATAAATGATTAAAATATATTAAAATACAAAATAAGTCAAATTAATTTCCTCCCAAATTAAATTAATTATAAATATTTACAGTAGGAAATTTACAAAATATCTTCATGGAAAAAGATCTTGATCAAGATCGATAATTTTGACCCACACAACGTATTTTTAGCTATTGCTACAAATATATCCGTGCTACTTAAGATAGGTATTGTGGTTCAGGGTCACATATGATATATATTTTTATTATATTTCAGATATCAATATTTTCTATTTAAATAAAAAAAGAAAAAGAAGCTATGATGAGCATTAAAAACAAACAAAAATATTTGCGAAAAACAAAAACTTAGTGTAGTGTAAAAATGTCAAATAAATAAATAATTAAAATATATTAAATACTAAATAAGTAACATTAATGTCCTCTCTCATTAAATTGATAATAATTATTTATTATAATTAAACAAAAAAATGCTATATATTTTTATTTTATTTATTTTATTTCAGACATCAATATTTTTATTAAAACAAAAAAGAAAGAAAGAAAAAAGAAAGAAACATGCAGCCTTGGTGAGCATTAGACACTTATTTCAAAAACATAAAAAAAAAACATTTGACCAGCAGTGTAAAAATGTAAAATAAAGTAAAAGTAAAGTAAAATAAAGTTAAATATATTAAAACCACTAAACAAGTAAAATGAATTTCCTCTCAAATTAAAATTATTATAATTGTTTATGAGAAATACGTTGCATTCAAATTTAAAAACCAAGTACGATTTTATAATGTGCATGTAGTGTTTAAATTTATTACACTTAAATGTAACTTGCAAATAGAGCTTAGTTTTGACTTGACTATACAATATGAAAATGTATATATGGAGGTAATAACATTTAAACCTTAATTATTTTAAAATGTAAAAAAAAAAAAAAAAAATGTATACATTATCAAAAACATAACATTTTTAAGAAATAGGGTCTGAGCCATGGTGGAAAGAGCTACATCAATATCAAAACCTGTGGTTTATAAACAGCTGTCAGTGTAAAAGTCAGTCGCCAACCCATTGCTCATTAAATCGGAAGAGAGGAAGAAGAGAGGTGTGGTGCATGTGTGGGCATTGTGGGTGTGTGCTGACCTGACGCTGACGCACCACCTACAGAAGTCATTCTTCACCCAGTCGGGGATGTTGACCTTCACTGTCAGAATCTTCAGATTCTCCCCACGGTTAATGGCTAACGTCTGAAACAAGAGAGTAACCTGTAGAGACAGCCGACACAAGGCGAGGCACGGTAGCGCACCGTCGGTACCACCCCCTCCCGTCCTCTCCTAAAACTATTCGGCGCGCACTCGTGTCGCACCGAAAAAGCTCCGTGCCTCTCTCACTTTTCCCTTACTGGCCCTCTAAGGGTAAGTGACATGCTGTGAAGCAAATAGTTTTAAGTATCTGACCTTTTCTGAGGAAAATCTTTTGAAAGGAAACAAGAGGGAAAAGATGACCCATCAATCTGGACTCCAAGCGGAAGAACCGAGCTGACAAATGCCACCAACCCCCTACACAAAACACACACCCCACCACAGAGCAGGCAACCGCCCCCTCTGCACTGCTCAACAGCTAATGGCCCGATCGAGACGTGAATTAATGCGGCAAGAAATATGATGAAAATTATATTTCCATATTTTGGCATTTCAACACCCTAAGGCAGCTGTTTACTTGAGTTTTCTCATGCGATGTTTATCGCATTTGAAGTTTTGTATGAGATGAGGGAAATGTCAAAACAAATATCAAACTTTTCTCCATACCCCGTGTCATTTCCAACTTGGCCTTGTGTAGTTAATGCATATCTATTAATGCATGCATTATGAGTAAAATTTCCATTGAAAAGAATTATAAACATCCTAAAAATACATGCGAGCACAGCGTTGTAGATAAATGAAGGGCAAAATTTCTACCAATAAACAGCTGTCTGAAACAGGCCACAAATTCACTTCTGCTTGCCATCACACAGCCAGTATTACTATTATGTCTGTCACATAGTACATAATAGGCTGATAAAAGAGAAAGTGGTTGAAAAATAAAGATTCAATTTAGCACCCAAAAATAAGAAAATCAGCAATTTTTCACAGATTTGGGTTTAGTGTCATATTTCAGACTTAACAGTCCAGGACATGACATTTTAAAAACAGAGGAGGGGAAAAAGTTTAGTCTAAATATTCAACATATCGTGTTCCTCAATAACAATGAAATCATAATTGGAAAAATATGAGGAATGTAAGCGACAGAAATGAATATTATTTTAAGGACTGAGCTATTCCGATTCAATATTTCTTCTCCAAATAAAGGCAACGGCATTGCCATTGAACAAAGAAATGGATGGCCTCTATAAAAACAAAGAATGGATGAACTTTTCGCTTCCTATTTTTGCATGTACAAAAAAACAAACATACACAACATGGGGCTCAGAGTATACCAACGATCGTTCTCCATACAAAATAAATATGAGCTCTTTCTTTAGCTAGAGCTAAACATTTGATGTTTATCACTGATTATATTGTAGTCAATCTTTCATAAGCTCAAACAAACAGCAAGACCTCATTTTATTTGTTACTAATTGGCAATTTGTAGAATTTTCAGCTCCACTTTTTTACTGAGCATGCTAGAGGAAAAAACAATCAGTTCAAACTTTTGAAAAACAAAAACTTTGTTTGGTGAATTCTGACTAGAAATGTATGTTTACAGCATGGCTATGACACAGATGAAATAAATAGAAAAATGACAACACTTATTTTCATAACTGTCACCCGTCCCCTCAGTGGGATGCCTAAGTTTACTTCACCATTTTACAAATAAATCCTAATTTAATCATGATAAACTATATATCATTGGAAAGGTCTAAGACTCCTAAATAGATATTTTACGATTTTTTGTGTTACAAATTATGTAGGAAAAGTAATAGATTAATTTACGTCAAGAGTGCACCTCAAAAATCTACTTCATAACTGGAGTTCTGACCTTTGTCACAAAAAGACTTTCTTTGTTGCCTTTTTCCCTATCACGCTTTAGAAATCATAAGAACCATTTTAAAATCAGACATTGGATTACCATGGAAAATGTATGTCAAAATCATATTACAAAAAAAATTTTGTTCATGAATTATAAAAAATTAAGTTTCAATACTGCATTTTCATGTCTATGTTCAAAAATGGTTGTGACAGTTAATAATTAATTTTTTTAAAAGTTATGTTTTACAAAATGCCAGATATCAACCAGAAACAACCTCTGAAAGCTTACAAAAGTAGGCTTCTTATTTTTAAATGTTTGAAAATAAAGTCAAGTGGCCACATAAGTAAAAGATAAAAAGTCAAATTAAAAGCCACTATAGTTATTCATGTTTTGATGAATAATAAAAACATGTCCAATTAAGTTAAGTAAAATAAATAAATAAAAGTAAAATAAAAACAAAGTACTTCAATGCACAAGCCCGTGATTTACATTAATGATAAAATGTGTAAAATGTCTCAATTTCTCTTAATTCTCCAATTAAAAAAATAAAGAAAGAAATAATAAGAAAGAAACAAAAAAAATGCATACCATTTTGCTGTGTTAACATGAACTAAGAATCAACAATACTTCTACAGCATTTATTAATCTTAGTTAATGTTAATTTCAGCATTTACTACTGCATTTTTAAAAATCACAAGCGGAGTTTGTCAACATTAGTTAATGCACTCTAAACTAACATGAACAAACAATGAACAACTTTTTTTTTAAATTAACATTAACAAAGATTTATAAATACTGTGATTAATATATTATTCATTGTTTGTTTATGTTGGTTAAAACATTAATATTAACAAATGAAACCTTATTGTAAAGTGTTACAACAAATACTTGAAGCATATATTATTTTCAACCAAAATTAAGCAAAATATAAATATACAATGTATTTAAACTCATTAAGTTATATAGTTATTCTGAATACTTCTGTCTTTAGTTTTCTAATGTTTCCCCTAGCAAAAAAAAAAAAATTATAGATTTAAAATGCATTTATTTCATTTACGGATATAAAAATTATAATTAAACTTTATTTGTAGTACTACAAGTGCACAATACACATTTCTTAATATTATGCCTAAAATATGTTTTAATGTCACTATTGATGAGCATTGTATACTCTTTAAATTATATCAGTCTTTAAATGCAAAATATTTAGTGTACCTAAAGTATACTTGCAATAGGTCTACTTTAGCACAATCAAATATTCTTAAGTATATATCTGGTTGGACTTCAGCACTACTTCTGCACAATTAAAGTGCATTAAGTACAAAATTAGTTGTTCCAATTTAGCAGACCTTTAGTATATTAAAAGTACAATCGCAGGGTACTTTTTTGTTCACTAGGGTCATCTACCAAAATGTCATGCAAAATAATATTTTATAACAGTCAGTTAAACCACTAGTGTAAGCTGTTTGATCATTAACTTGGGAAAAAAAAATGAAAGGAAAACAAAGTAAATTCTGCCTAATTTACACAAAGCATCAATGTAACTTCTGTTAATGATGGAGTTACCAAGACCAAAACAACCTTTCACCAAGGGGTTCACCCTTACGATACGAACACATGGAACCTACACACACACATCTGGCCTTAATACACTCTCACAAGTAATGTGTTAAATTAAACAAGCAAGTATGTGTGTATACACATGCCTCCTGTCAAAATACATTCCACGCTCTTCTCTAGCAAAACCACGAAAAGGTTCATTTTAGCCGGAGTGTGACAGCTTACAGGTCACGGCAAACTCAAATTAACACTCACTGACAATCCACGTCAGCAGATTAACAACGGCTAAACTGTATGCTTCACAGGAGATCTCGCCGCCACTCATTCACTCACTCATTCAGCCCGTCTTTCGCTCTTTGTCTCTCTCTCTCTCACCCTCGCGCCCCTATCCCCCTCCTTTTTCACAGAGCCCATGAGCGGCTGTCATCGTGAAGCAGCGGCTGTCAATCGTAGCCTTTAATCCACAGGCACGTGGACGGGGACGTGTCACATATGTTAAGAGGGGGAGATCGGGAATGACTGGGGGACAGGGAATGGGGTGAGAGAGATGAATAGAGGGAGAAAAGGATGACAGAGTCACTGTGACATGTGGCCCACAACCAACTCTGAGTAAGCGGCTACACGTGAAGTGAGAGAGGGGGAAGGGGACACCATTGACACAAACACGTACAGCTGAACAGCACTGACAGAAGAGCTTTGAAGAGTGGTACAAGGACCTGTGTATACAGCACAACACTGTCAGCGGATTGTGTCCGAGTGTGGACATATACACTCGCTGTCAAAGGTTTGGACACACCTACTCATTGTTTATTATGACTTTAAAAATGTTTTCCAATATTACAAATAAATCTATTTAATAAATCTAAAATTATATTACAATTCTGTTTCTTCATGAGGTGCATCCTGAGATGCTTTTTACAGATTATTAAAGATGTTCAAATGCATGCTGGACACTTGTTAGCTCCTTAATATGTATTTTGAATAGGGGTCGACTGACGTGTATTTTTCAGGGCAGATATCGATTATTACAGATCAAGCAGACTGGAAACTGATCATTTTAAACCAATATATATGTCTGGTGTAAAAATGAAAATGATAATAATAACATCAAGGTATCTGACAAAAGCTTTCTTTAAATGCTTTTAATCTGCAAACCAGGTTTGAAAATGACAGATACCGATAGCCATAAAACTGCTTAATATCAGTACCGGATGATAACCAATCGACCCCTAATTTTGACTTTTATTTTTCAAAGAAATTCATATGCAGGCACAATTTATATTGGTCTACAAAACTCACACAAGCTTCAGACTTTTTGCTTTTAGTTTAAAGGTTTTAAGGATTTTCACCAAGCCTTCATTTATTTGATTCAATATACAGCAAAAGCAGTAATATTTTGAAATAGTTTTACTTGCTAAAATAACTGCTTTTTATTGGAATATATTTTAAAATGTAATTTATTCCTGTGATCAAAGCTAAATTTTCTGCATAATTACTCCAGTCTTCAGTCTCATGTGATCCTTCAGCCATTCTAGTATGCTGATTTGCTGTTCAAGACACATTTTTTCATTATTATTATCAATATTTAAAATAGTTGAGTAAATTTTTTTTATGATTCTTTGATGAATAGAAAGATCCAAAGATCAGCATATATTTATTTATTGTACCATTCAAAAGCTTGGAGTCTGTATAATTTTTTTGGGAAAGATTTAGAAAATTAATACTTTTATTTAGAAAGGATCCTTTAAATTGATCAAAAATGATGATAAAGGCACTTACAATGTTACAAAAGATTTCTATTTCAGATAAATGCTGTTCTTCTGAACTTTCTATTTATCAAGAAACCTGAAAAAATTAGCCTCAGCTGTTTCAAACATAATATTAATAATAATAATAATAAATGTTTTGGAGCAGCAAATCAGAATATTAGAATGATTTCTGAAGGATCATGTGAATGATGCTAAAATTCAGCTTTGAAATCACAGGAATAAATTATATTTTTAAATATATTTAAACAGAAGAGAGTTATTTTTAATAACGTAAAAATATTTCAAAATGTTACAGTTTTTGCTGTACTTGAATCAAATAAATGCAAGCTTGGTAAGCAGAAGAGACTTCTTCAAAAAACATTACAAATCTTTTGACTGGTAGTGTAACTGTAGACAAGGTTGTCCAAAATATTTGACTAGTAGTTAATGCATAATAAGCCGTCATGGCATTTAATTTCCTGTACACCAATATTTTAATAATTCAGATAAGACTAATCACTGATCATCATTTCTTATTAGTGCTAAAGCACACCATAAGTATATATTAGCCAGTTTTGTTTTTCTTAACTAAAAGTATTAATATATTTTATATATATATATGTTTTTTTTTTTTTTAATAAAGCTGGAATAAAATAAATGTTACAAGTAAAATTTAAACTTAACCCTTTAACTGTCACTCCCATTTTTGAACACAGACATGAAAACTTAATTTCAAACTTAATTTTTTTGTCATTCATGAACGAAAACATTTTGTAATATGATTTTGGTGTACATTTTCCATGGTAATTCAATGTCTGATTTTGTAAGGCGTGATAGGGCAAAAGGCAACAAAGAAAGTCTTTTTGTGACAAAGGTCAGAACTCCTGTTATAAAGTAAATTTTTGAGGTGTACTCATCATAAATCTATCTATTACTTTTCCTACATAATTTGTAACACACAAAATGGTAAAATATCTGTTTAGGAGTCTTAGACCTTTCCAACGATGTATGGTTTGTCATGATTAAATTAGGATTTATTTGTAAAATGGTGAAGTAAACTTAGACGTCCCACAGAGGGGACAGGTGACAATTAAGAGGTTAAAGTGTTGCCTTGTTCTATTGAAGAAAAAAAAAAAAAAAAAAAAAAAAACAGATACAGAATATAAAAAAAAAATAAAACAAAAATCATAATACAAAATAATGAATAATGAAATAGCAGTTTTAACATCCCATTGTTGAAAAGGTTTTTGTGAAACCTGCTAAGACAATATTACTGTATGTAACACCCCAATCTTCTAATAAAAAAAAAAAACTAAAAGCAGAGTGAATCAGGTAAGACACAAGACAAATATTTGACCATACCTGATGGTGATGGATGCGCTTGACATCGCAGGTGAAGTCAGTATACAGGCTAAACTTGGCAATGTCTTTTGGTTTGCTCTTCTGATTGCCCTCCTGTGGCTGCTGTTCTTTCAGGGCTGTTTTAGACACTGACGAGTGAATGGTCACCGCACTCCTTTCACACCTGAGAACGAACATACATGTGGAGTCAAACACACACTTACTGTGTAATTGGAACTGACAGGCTAGAAAATGTAAGGGGAGATTCACATAATGACAACAGAGCAAGACAAACAGATTAATAGATAATGGAAAGATGCTAATAAGTAGGAACGGAACAGTAAAAAAAAACAAAAAAAAATAGTGAGTTTGCTCAAATGATCAGTGTCTCACAGTGACTGGACATAGGTGAGAGTCTCTTTGTCCTTTGCAATCATATCTGCCAGGATCTCCTGCACTCCTGTGGCCACCTCATCCAGGGTCGACAACCCTACAGACAGATGAAATACCACATAACATTTACAGTCATTAGTGGTCCTGCATAGACCAATATAAGGATTGTATTTTTTTGGTGGAAAGTGTAAAAACAGTTCTAAAAAGTTATGTCAACTGTCCATAAGCAAAAGCAGAAAAGAACACAAACCCAAAGTACTTTGCTGCCCTCTATTGACCCAATGTCTTTTTTTCTTTTATTTAGCAATTATGGTGTGAAAAGTAAAAATGTAAAATACATAAAACAACACATGGAAGTGTTTCAAAACACCTCAGAGAACACTGAGCTGTGGAAGCTGGTCTACAAGAACTATTACAACAGGCTGGCTGCTGTAAGTATGCAGAGGGCTGATACCTTTAGTGTTGGGCTGGATCGAAGAGTGCAGATCCAGTGTCTGGGGTGTCTGAAGCAGAGCCTGTGCAACAGGTTCCAGTCCTAGCTCCTTAGCTCGCCGGGCCTTGGACAACTTACTGCCCTTTTTATAGGGAGAATACTAAAGAAAGAAAAAAGAAAAAAGTATAAAACATTATTGTCAAAAATTTACCAAATGGTCAAAGTTTCACATTAATAGGCAAGCTGAGAAGCTTGTTCTGCTATGTTCTCACCACATGATCTATTTCATCAGCCGTTGTGCAGTTCTTTAGAGCCGCTTCCAGCTCTGAAGTAAGAACCCCATCCTTCTTTAATGTCTGAGCAACAGATTTGGTCTTCTTTGCCACTGACCTAAGACACATGAATAAAATTAAGTCTTGCTTATGTGTACTTATGTTATTACAGTGTCGATCCTGTTTGCTTTTCAACTTTTTTTATGTTAGGAAAAGTCCCAGGGGCCAGTTGCATAAACGTAGCCTCTAAGTTCTAGTTTAACCAACTATCAGTTAACCAAAGGATAAAGGATTTTTTGGATTTAAATTAGACTAATCTACATTTTTCTGTAACTGAATTAAAACAAATTATGCTTAGCTGACTAACATTTTAAGACCAGTCTAAACCTTTTATGCAACCGGCCCCTGATGTCTTTTTAATTGTAAAGATACACTACTGTCCAAAGAAATTTTTGAAAACTAAAGTCTCTAATGGTCACCAGTGCTGCATTTGTTTGATCGAAAATACAGTAATAACGTTTTATATTAATTAAATTTTAAAATACTAGGTTTTACCCATTTGTCAGCAAAAAGGTATTAATTATTTAAAATCTAATAAAATTGGATGCAATCACTTTTTATTTTAGTTATTTTAAAAAGTACAGGTCAGAATAAGTTTGTTGTTCATTTTTTACATAAATATATTGGTTTCGCTAAATGACAAAAGACCCATATTTTAACATTTCATTTTCACAAAAGTTATTTAAAACAGTTAAGTGGACATTTAATTGCAATTAATATGCTTTCTACGTATATAAAATCACTTTTTTCACAAGATACACTACTGTTCAAAAATCAGTAACAACAAAATACATTAAAAACAGCAATAATGTTATATATTAATTAGTGCTGGGCAACGATTAATCGCAATTAATCGCATCCAAATTTAGTTTTTGTGTATTTAATATATGTGTGTGTACTGTGTATATTTATTATATATAAATACACACACATGCACGTATATATTTACGAAAAATATGTTATGTTTATATATTAAATATAATTATATATAACATAAATTACATTAATTTAAATATACACATTTAAATACATGTATATATTTTCAAAATATATACTGTATGTGTGTGAATTTATATATACACATAATAAATATACACAGTACACATACATAATGTACACAAAAACGTTTATTTTGGATGCGATTAATCATTGCCCAGCACTAATATTAATACATTTTAAAATTACTGTTATCTGTTTTCAAATATTTTAAGAAATGTAATGAATTCCTGTGATGGCAAAGTTGAATTTTCAGCAACAATCACTTCAGTCTTAATTTTCACACGATTCTTTACAAATTCACATTCCTTTATTATTATTAATACTAAAAACAGTAACGTTGCATAACATCTTTTTGGAAACGGTGATACATTTTTTAAATATTTTTGTTTAAGAAATTTCAAAATAAAAAATAAAATAAAAACAAAAATCTGATCACAAACTTGTCTATGGTAGTGTACATAAAGAAAATGTTATTTAGCCAAATTAATCAAAAGATACAATTATTTTACTTTCATTTAATCCTGGCAAATTCCTTACAGAACAACCAGGCAATTACATGGAGAACATTCCAAGACTTGATCTCTGCTGCCATCTACAGGTCATATTTGGTTTCAACAGGCTAATCAAGGTACATTCATCTACTAAAAGCATTTTGAATTAACTGCAAGATACCAGTCAGAATATACAAATAAAATTCAAGCTGTTTTTAATAAAATTATTGAATAAAAGCTTTATCCAACAACCACAAAACAAAACGCTTATATTGTTTACTTAAATACAAAAACAGATGAGTTAAATATTAAACTATTTCAACTAAAGCATGTTAGATAAATTAAAAAGTGCTAAATAGTAGATCAGTTTGAAATTAAATAAAAAATAATTCCTTTGTTGTCTCTTTTTTTTGTTTGTTTTGCCCGTCCCATTTCTTACCGTAACTCTTCAAGAGTCAGCTGCACATCGCGAACAGCATCAGCATCCATATGGTTGATCAACTCCTTTCTATAGCGCACCATAAAGGGAATAGTGTTCTCCTCCTGGAAAAGCTGTACAATGTTTGCACACACCCACTGCTCCACACCCGTCTTCACAGCAAGAACCTACATGGGATATTAGAATATGTTCTATTTTTGAGCAAAAAATAATGACTATCATACATTTTTACCATGAATTTACAGAACACCCAATAAATGTCATTCAGTGTAACAATAGTTCATACACCAAAAATATTGTCTAATTAATTTAAATCTCTCTTGGCCACTATCATTCAAACAACTAGGATTTACCCATGTGTCAACAAAAAGGTATTAAACATTTAAAATCTAATAAAAATTTGGTACAATCACTTTTACTTTTATGTATTTTTAAAAGTACAGGTCAGAATTAACACATTGTTTATTTTTTACATAAATATGGTTTTGCTAAATGACAATGGAATATTATTTTACCCATATTTTAACATTTTATTTTCACAAAAGTTATCTGAAACCGTTAAGCATTTAATTGTATTTTATTTCTGAAAAGCCCTAAAATAATTTACAATATAGCAAATAATAATACCTTTAACAATGCAACAGATTGAATAAAACAACATCAACAATTTCAAAAACACTAAGAAAGTCTCAGAAAGTGATAACCCACCTGAATCGGATCCCAGTTCATCTGCAAGTCCTCCACACAGGAACTGCCCGATTTGAGTTTTATCGGTCTTCCCTGGGCCGCATTTGTGGTCTTCTGCTTCTTCTGAGCAGGTTCCTCAAAGGTGAAGCTGTCATCTGGCTCCTCTTTTTTCACCTTGGGGAAATCCTGACTGGATGATGGACACTCATCGGGCATGTCCCCTGGGACAGCTGCATTATTACTGCTCAAGTTCATGGACAACCTCTAAAATTAAGCAAAAGGTTTAAATTAAATACATAATTTAAGCACATGATGTTTGTGCTAGATTAATATAATATATTAGACGTCAGGGTGGATTTCGTTTTTAATTTGGAGAAGCAAATTCTTCTATGCAAAGCAAATTACATTATACTTATTACAGGGCAATTACTACTGCTGATTTCAATTACTTGTCAAATACTATATACAGTTGAGGTCAAAAGTTTACATACACCTTGCAAAATGTTAATTATTTCACCAAAATAAGAGGGATCATACAAAATGCATGTTATTTTTTTTATTTAGTGCTGACCTGAATAAGAAATTTCCCATAAAAGATGTTTACATATAGTCCACATGAGAAAATAATAGTTGAATTCATAAAAATTACCCCATTCAAATGTTTACATACGCTTGATTCATAATCCACTGCCGTTTTTTGTTTGTTTGTTTGTTTTTTAGTGATAGTTGTTCATGAGTTCCTTGTTTGCCTTGAACAGTTAAACTGCCCGCTGTTCTTTAGAAAAAGTTTTTTTAGCATTTTCGTGTATTTGAACTAGAGGTGTCAAAATTAGCGTGTTAACGCAGGCGATTATTTTTTTCATTTTAACATAGAGGCTACAGAAGATACTTATATGTTTCCCAGAAGACAAAATAAGTAAAATTTACCCTGATCTTCAAATTCTAAAAGTTTTCACCCCCAGCTCTTAATGCATCGTGTTTCCTGAAGGATTTTTCTGAAGAACAGCAGTCAGTTTAACTGTTCAGGACAAACAAGGGATTCATAACAACTATCACTAAACAACACAGCTGTGGATCATTCAGGTAACAACACAGTATTAAGAATCAAGCGGATGTAAACTTTTGAACAGGGTTCAACTATTCAACTATTATTTTCTCTTGTGGACTATATATGTAAACGTCTTTTATGTGAAATATCTTATTCAGGACAGTACAAAATTAAAAAAAATATATATATGCATTTTGTATGAACCCTCTTACTTTGGTAAAAAAAAAAAAATGAATAAAAAAAAAAATTCAGATTCTGCAAGGTGTATGTAAACTTTTGACCTTAACTGTAGATGTAGAATTGTGAGCAAGAAGGAAAAACTGTATACTACAATGAAAATCAAAGCACAAGCATTAATGACTTGCCTCTTCTTTGATTTTCACATGCTGCTGTGACTCCAGCTTCGGTGGAACCGCATCCTCAATTTGTTGCTCTGTACTAGTCTTCTCCTTCTTTGCTTTAGGAACCCGTGCAGCTCTTGGCTTTCTCTCTGCTTTAGCTTTTGGTTCTTTTGGTTTTGGCTCTTTAGGTTTGGCCACCCTCTTGGTCACTTTTTTCTTTTCAGCCGTTTCATCTGTCCCCCTCTGACGTCTTCCTTTAGGTTTGCCTTCATTTGAATTTGGTAACCATTCCTCTAACTCCTCACTGTCATCTTTTTGATTGCTTGTCCTGTAACAAGTAACCAGTTTTATTTCATTCCGCATGCAGGATGAATAAGAAATAGAAGCTACTACTGTGGACATTTAAAAAAATAAATAAATAAATAAATAAACATTTTACATTGTATTACAACTGCTTAAAAGTGTTCTGTGGTTAAAGAGCAATAGATTGACTCAGCAGTTATAATTCATGAGTAATGTTCTATTGGCAGATATTGACTAGTGTCTGTTTTGCCTTGGAAGCTAATCTGGGGAAAAAAAAACTATGTTGGCCTTTGCAAACAAAGCAAAGCAACTCACATGTCATCAGATTCATCATCTGTCGCTGGCTCTGTATACACCTTTGCTGTTCTTGTTCTTCGAAGCATCTTTGTGTGGAAAAACAACGAATGAAAACAAACTAAATGACAATAAAAAACAAGGATGCATGGGATAGTTAAAACTTGGACACAAATATCTTTTTAAATCAAGCAATATATGTACATAGGCCATTCTACAGAATTGGTGCAAACTCCAGTCCCACAACCAAAAAACACATTTAAAAAGCATTTAAGTATTCAAATCTTAGATGTTTACTAAGATCCTTCTTTTGTCTATTAAAAGCCACAACATTTAAAATATTAGCAAGCTTAATATATTTATAAATCATAATTTATTGGGGACTTCCAATAGGGAGGTGGCTGTCCCTAACCCCTAAAATGCAACTTATAAAAAAAGATACTGAAATAATTTTTGTATTTTTTTTCCACTGTTGTTTTTAAAAGTATCTTTTCGAAACAGTCACGTCCGAAACGTCATTGTTTTGGTGACAAAAGGGATCACATAATCCTCATATTTGGGGGACAATAAACAATTTTAGTACAGTTATGCAATTTTTTTGTATTTTAGTACGTTTTAGTGGTGTTTTAGTTTGCAAGTTAAAATTCTGTAATGTGATGTGGTCGCTACCAAAACATTACTGTCACTACCGAAAATGTGCAGTCACTAACGAAACATGGGATGTTTTGTCAAAAACAAAGTATACTGAATTATCATCTAAGATGTTATGATAGTGTTTGGTTCAATGTATATTCAAACTAATGAATCCTTAATGCATACTTTGAAATCAGTATAGTCAACTTTTTGCCTTTTACAAAGAAAGCCCTTCTTACTAAATTATATATGACTGTGTTTCGGTAGTGACAAATTTGGGGAGAGGAGTAATATTCCAAAACTTTCTGAAAATACAATAATACAATATGAGAATTAACAGCACAATTACTATAAAGGTGTACTTTGGATATTACAAAATTTGCATATCCGTCATTCTTGAGAAGTGGGACAAAACAGGGTGCAAAATTGAAAAAATAAAACCATGTACTCAGACAAATGAAACCACATTTATGTATCTGATACATAAGATACTGAACTATGCTTTGATACAACCTTCCAACCTTTCTGTTTTTTTTAACAAAATGTGCTTTTTAACTTGGACTGTGTAATATAATTTTATCTTTATCTTTAACAGCATTCTAGATGTATTTAACATTTCAAAACACATTCTCAAGTTAGCAGACAGATTACACTAACACATGTGACCAACGATTCAACAACAAATATAAAATATCATTATGAAATATTGTCAAAATATTAATTTGACGGAGGTGACAAATCTGACAGAGTTGACACATCTGACGGTGGTGACCAAACCCTTAATTTGCAGTCATTTTAACTATAAAATGCATTGAATCAATCAATTACTGTATTAAAACAAACACAACAAACAGCAAGTATGTTATTGTTTTTGAAGCTTCTATTCAGGAGTCACATTTAAGTATTTTGATATATCATTGAAACACAAAATCTTATGGTGGTGACATCTGACGGTGTTGACAAATTTGCATTTCTTTCACAAAACAAATGGAGTTCATGTAGTAGCCATTTTGTTTTTTTCTGTTGATCCCAGAGGCTAATGGAACCTGCTTCTGGAAAATGAAATGATCTAAATATTTCAAATAATTTCCTCAGAAATTGGAAGATGGTGTTGACATATTACGGTTGCGACACAGGAAATATTAACATTAGAATTTAAAATATTCTAAAACTATAAAACTTAGCACAGTCTGTCTGACACACTCTGCAGAGGAGCCCTGTGGCAAGGGGGTACTTTAGAGTGACAGTTGCCCATCATATTTCCTGATTTTATTACATTTTAATTAATATCTGCTGGTGTTGACAAAAAGTTAGGACACAATTTCCAAACCTTATTAAACATGCATGTGTCATTGAAAAATAACCTTGCTTTGATATGATATATTATTAAGTGTTGTTTTTGATAAAACAAACTCTCTTTCATCATTAAAAAACATTTTTATCCATTTTATAGCATATGAATGAATGAACCCTTCTCTGTGGACACACTGTTTTAGATGTAGTGAGAGACAAGAAGTGTCATGGATTTCACATAATAATGATAAAATTAAACTGAAGGGGATAATTGTGTTAAATATATTGTATTATTAATCCCCATAACATTTATAATTTTAAAATATGTTTATTTTTAAAACTAATAGCAGTTATAATTGGTGGACATATTTTGTCCCAATTCTCAAGAATGACTGACATATAAATTTTTTTGGAAAAAGACACATTTTTTCAAGAAGTTTCCAACTCTTTAGAATGGCCCATATAAAAGACGCTCTTACATGAGTATAAACAGAATGAGCTTCTCATAACGACTTTCACACATAATGAAATGAAAACCTGTCCGTCAGCTGTCAAATATTACTGTTGGCAATGCAAAAGCATGTTTAATTCTGTTGTGGTCAATGTTAAATGTGAGCAATCAAAACTGTTTCTGTACAACCAGAAAGTCATTTTGAATTTAGCGCGCTAGCACGAACGTGTAAATTAATGTGGTAATTTGTCTAGAATGTTGCTTCTCCAAATGACCTGAGATTAAACCAAACATGTTCACTTACAGAAATTGCTTACAAACTCTTAAAACTTACGGTGTTCCTCTGACAAGCATCAAACCATAACCCATTTCACGACTGAACGATGGTTTGTTTCCTCAGCAACGTCAGCAACGGGAAGTGATGTAGTTAAGGTTCTCAAACTCTTAAAATATAATAAAAGTTCTTCTTCTTGATGTATTTTTTCAAACGCTTCATCAATATGCATTAATGCGAGCTGTCAATACCCAGTCCATGTTCTTTGCACTTTAAACCCAGCCACTTCCGTGACTTACACGGCTTGTTTTTCATTTAATGCCAACGCTGTAAAGAGTTAAAGAGTGTTCCGTGCTCTTTAAAATGAAGCGAAAAATATCTCAGTCTGAAAGAAAAAAACTGTCTGCAGGAAGATTGCAAAAATCCAGTCAGAAACCTAAAGATTTGAAGGTGCATGCAAGGCAAGTTACATTTGTTGTTTTGATTTTTTTTACGGCAACAATGTCAGGCAATGCCAGGGCTCAAATGTAGTTTGTTGTAAAAGAGAAGAACTTTTACAATGTGACACTGAAGATTAAACTTTAAATTTGCACTGTTAATAAAAGGGTTGCACTTTATTTGAAGGTGTCCTTGTTACACACGTTCTTACTATTATAATAAATAGTGCATAATTACATGCAAGGAAACCTAAGCTAAACCCTAATCATATAGTAAGTATATGTAGTTAATTAATATTACTTAGTACTTAAATGTATGATTACATTGTAACAAGGACACTTTAAAATAGTTATAGTGTTACCAAAAATAATATAGGCAATACAAGCCATGACTAAAACTAAGCTAAAACTATGAAGGTTCATTTGTGTAATTTGACATAACATTTAATCTTCCAGCAACAACAGTCCAGTTGTAAGCAAAGGCAAAAGCACCAACCATACCACAAAGATTGCAATGTCTTGAATATAGCCACATCTTGAATGTAGCCCACTGGGTCAAAAATCTCATGTTTTTACACCTGTGTCCTTCTTTCTCCCAGATCACAGGGCCAGTGGACTTGGACCAAAACAGGATTTTTTTGTTTCTGCATTCTTTCTGTGTCAATACCAATTCTTCTGCATCTGTTCTCTGGTAAGCATCTTTTTTTTCCCCAATACTGACGTGTTGTCATCAGTATAGTTTATGCATTTCTCCTAAACTCATTTGTGTATTTCTCCAGGCTCTATTGACCTCAGCCAACCTTCAGATATCGGTCTCAATCACACTATAAATATCTACCTCAAACCTGAGGAGGGGGTGAAAGTAGGCGTGTGGTTAGTTTTAAGATGTCTACAGTACACAGCACACATATACACACAAAAATCTAAAACAAGATGATTACAAATAATCAGGGATTCAGTATATTATTTTATTAATGTTTTCTAGGCACACTGTACCTGAACATAGATGGAAGGAGGCGCAGGGGAAGGATCTAGACTGGTATGAGAAAGCTCTGGGGGACGGATCGCCCATTTTCATCTACCTCCATGGCAATGGGGGTAACAGGCAGGGAACATTTTAATTACTTTAAAACTTTATCTTAGGACTTCTGTTCTTTGTTCACTAAAGATTATATTTGTATGCTTTTGATCTGCCAACCTATAGACCTTAGACAGGTTAGCACCATATTTAAATAGTGAGATTGCAAAAGAACTGAATGTGGCCTTTAAGTGATATGCTGCAGTTGCTTATCCCAGTTTTTACTAAGGTAAAGTGCATAGCAGTGTTAAGTTCATTGCACAAGTCAGATCATTATGCAGATATTGCATAGCGTCTATAGAACTTAGTCAAGTTAGAAACAATATTAAATTTAAATGATGAAAATGAGGCTGTGAGGAATAGATAGTCTTACAGATGTTACAATGGCACACACTGTATAATGGTCCTACATCACATTTTCACATCTCAGAACTTTTTTGGAGTTACTGTTTACTTTTTTTCCTGGAAAGAATGCACTGTACTTCATTACAGACTCATTTGTTTACTGTGACTGTGATTTTTTTTTTATTATTATTGTAATATACTGTTTAATTTAATGCATTTATTTTTGCATTGATTATGGGCTTGATGTTCGCATGACTACTACTTTTTCAATAAACAGATCTGCGCCTCATCGTATTGGAATTGCAAATGTGAGCAAACTCACATACTCACAAATTATGAAGAAAGACTCAGAACTTGAATAGTAGTAGTGACTGAAGTGTCTTGGTCATATAGGTCTTGAGTGCTCTTGGATATCACGTCTTGGCGTTGGATTACAGAGGTGGGTTAAAGTCACTGGAACTCAAACTTGATCTTCAAGATATGATTTCTCTGTAGCTTACTCAAATATTTTAAAACGTGTCAGGTTTTGGGGACTCCACTGGTGAACCTACAGAGGCCGGTCTGACTACTGATTCTGTGTATTTGTACCACTGGGTTAAGGAACGCAGTGGAAACAGCCTGGTGTGTGTGTGGGGTCACTCAATTGGTAGCGGGTGTGTAAAATCACCATTTTTATTGACTTTTGCTACATTTACTACAAATCTGTAAAAAAGTATATATGAAGAGTTCAGATGCAAAAGCCTTTAAATCCATCTGACATCTTTCTTTTTAAAAAATGCATTTTTATCAGGCTCCGATATATAGTCTCTATGTAAGTACTGGTACTTCTGATTGGGCTGAGGCTGGGATTTTAGCGAGTTTGAAGTAAAAGTATTTGATGGATGTATAATAGGTGTCCAGAGCATTCACTCAGTATCATTATCTCATTTTTGACCGAGATGGCTTTTAGCTGGTTTTGCATCTGAACTCTTCATATATATATATATATATATATATATATATATATATATATAGTAGTGGTTAGCATCATATATATATATATATATATATATATATATTCTACAGTATGTACAGTATGTTTATTTTTCAATAGTGTTACGACTAACACTGCAGTGAAACTACTAGAGCAAGGTAAGAACTTGTCTGTTTTTAAAAACAAGCATGCTTTAATGTTTTAAAATGAATTTCTTCACTGTAACGGGGAAATACTTTGCTTTTCTTTATTCTGTATTTTTCTTGTTAAAAAACTGCACATTTCTTGACAGGGAAACAGTTTGATGGAATAATACTTGAGGGTGCATTCATAAGCGGACGAGGGGCACGCAATCACCCTATTGAACACCCTTTTACTTGGGTAAGTAATGTTCAGGATCTTTAAAATTGTGATACACTGGGTGCTGATATTTTTTATTCGGTTTTATTGATTTTTTTTTTTGATTTTTTTTAAGATATTTTTTAAAAAACTACTTTTCAGACAGCTTTGTAATTGGGATTTTCCTACAACGTAAAATGTACTTAAAATATGACAATTTCATTTAATTCAGTAATTTATACTTTACATACTGTAACACACAACAAAATATGGGTCATTATTCTTGTTTGTCTTATTTGTACCTTTTTTTCCTTTTCTCCAGTTTTATTGGAAGTTCCCATACATTCAGTTCTTCCTTTTCAATCCACTTAAAAACAACAAGTACACCTTTCCAACTGATGAGAAGTATGTGATATTGTTTCACTAAATTAATTAATATATTCAACAATGTGTGAATAGAAATGTAATATATATGTTATATGAAATTGTAATAGTATGCCAGTGCTGCAGTATGTTAAATATGAAAATATTAATACTTTTCATCTTGCATTTTCTCCCCCATAGTTTGCAGAAACTTAGAACTCCCCTCATGATTCTTCATGCTGAAGATGACCATATAGTGCCCTTTGCCTCAGCTCAAGAGGTTTGTGTGTATGAAATGCAATTTACCTTATAAAAAATAATTTGGAAATACATTTTTAACTTAAATTACAATTTTTCTGGCCAAGATCTACAGAATTGCAAAAAAGGCCCAAAACTCAGATGAGCATGTGAAGCTGGTACGATTTGATGGATCACTTGGATACCTTCATAATGGGCTGTATAAAGACCCTGATTTGCCAGATATCATAAGGTGATGTCAATCTCTAAAAATATTTTATTACATTGAATATTACTTATTTTAGGATTTCAAATAATTTGTTGTAAAACGGCTTTAGAGGGAAAAAACTTGTTGCTAATGTTGAATGGCAGCAAAATAAACGCATATTTTCTTAATTACAGGGAGTTTGTACAGTCACTGATGACATGAGAGACACACACAGGAGAAATTACATCAACTAATAGCCAACTAAACAGCTGTTTATAATAATTGTTTGGTGTTGTAACTGTAAATTTACAGTTTTAAATAGTATGCACTTCTAGTATAAAAACGCTGTAATGTTTGAATATTTTTTCCAGAATTCCACCAGCTAGGATGAATTTTATTGTCTTGTTAATATTTTAAAATAATTTATTTTAAGACTTCAATGATAAAAAGGACATTTTACATATTTTTATATAGTAAAAAAAAATGCGATATTGTATTACAGTGTCCACTGCCTAGAAATGTTGTGATTGACACACCAGTTATAATTCATGTCCATGTTTTCAACACTTAATCTATTGGATTACAAACCAAAGCAACTCAAGTCTTCAGAGTCATCATCTGTCGCTGGCTCTGTATAGCTACACCTTTGCTATTCTTGTTCTTCAAAGCATCTTTGTGTGAAAAACAACAAATGACAACTAAAACTACTAAATGACAAGGAAAATAAGGATGCCTGGGATAGTAAAAAAAAAAAGAACTCTTTAACACTTTTGTTTCAATTTTGTCATCAAATGTTTCTTTAGAGACGACGTATAAACAAAATAAGGTTCTCATAACTGACAAAGAAGACCATTAGTTGTCACGTCAAATATGTGCAAAGTATCTATGACACTCTGTTGTGATTGAATGTTAAATGTCTGCAAACAAAACTGTAACGCTAGAATCAGAAAGTTTATCATTTAGCGAGCAAGCACATAGACTACAGCTGTATCTGAAATCGCCCCCTATACACTCAAATATGGCAGTATTTGAGGGGACAGACATTTTTAGTGGCGGTCGAAACCATAGTGGACGTTCTCGAGTGCACTCATTCAATCCCACAATGCACCGAAAAAAACGAGTGTGGAGAGTCTGAGAGTCACACGCCGAAATGCCGAATGAATTCTCGCGTCACGCCAAAAGATGGCGCCAGCAGCTGAATAATCCATCCATTCATTTTACAACGCGCTCGTCCACGGCGTCATACAGCCAGAGATGGGCATAAATACATAGAAATGTATTTAAAATAAAAATACAAAATACTGAGTGGAAAAATGTATTTAAATACAAATACAAAATACTGTGTAAAAAAATGTATTTAAATACAAATACAGTATTTTGTATTTTTAAAATACACAAAATACATGTGAAATTGGCCATCAAGTGCAGGCATCCCTATTAAGCTGAAATATATCTGGACATATTCTGAATGCAAAACAAAAACATTTAGATGTATACAACTGATTAGAAATGATCTTCCCTTCCCCTGCCCTGTAGGAAAAACAAAACTAAATTTTTAACTATCAAAACTGATTGGCTAACAGCTAACGCTATTTTTCTCCTACACGTGTTCGGTGCTTTTTTATTCTTTCATGTTTACTGAAGGCAAATCTGAATGATGCACCATTTTAACTTTAATCAACAAGGAATTGATCATGATGACACCCTTACCTTAATGCAGAAAACTGAGAAAAGTCACTGATCCAATGCTGACTCTGCTGCATGAGTGTTAAAGGGATAGTTCACTTTGAAATTAAATTTTGATATGTTTTAGCTTACCCCAAGGGCATCCAAGATGTAGGTGTCTTTGTTTCCGCAGTAGTTTCAATTTTTATATTTTTAGGTCCAACCGTTCTTGTCTGTCAGTCATATAATGCATGCCTATGGTCACCTCACAAAAGAAAACGCACATATTCAAATTAAACAGTCCAAATTAAACAATTCCCCATCGTAAGTACACATTGATGACCTAAGACACAAAACGAGCAGTTTGTGTGAAAAAACAAACAGTATTTATATAGTTTTTTACCTCTTGAAAAACATCATGTCCAAGTTGGAGGGAGCGAGCTTCCTGGTGTGTGAGCGCGTTCTGGCTTATTGATGCGCCGGCCCTACTCCTGGAAAGCACCGGAAGTGATCTCTCTTGCGTGTGAACGTCACTCATTGTTTACTCAGAACAGAGATTGTAGGTAAGACGGCTAACAGAAATGGTACTAGTTTGCGCTTATCCAGGATGTTTTAAACAAGAAATGTTTAAATATATATATATATATATATATGTATATGTATATGTTTAGGGATGTTTAAAAAGAAAAGAATTGCGTATGCTCGTGCGAGAGGATGTTTTTCAAGAGGTAAAAAACGATATAAATACTGTTCGTTTTCTCACACAAACCACTCGTTTCGTGTCTTAGGTCATCAATGTGTACCTTTGATGGGGAATTGTTTAATTTGGACTGTTTAATTTGAATCTGTGCATTTTCTTTGATGAGGTGACCATAGGCATGCATTATATGACTGACAGACAAGAACGGTTGGACCTAAAAATATAAAAATTGAAACTACTGCAGAAACAAAGACACCTACATCTTGGATGCCCTTGGGGTAAGCTAAAACATATAAAAATGTAATTTCAAAGTGAACTATCCCTTTAAGGTTGGGGGAGGGGTGTGTCTGAACTAAATCAGCACCCTGATAAAGAGACTGATTGGCACAAAGTATTTTATGTATTTTGAAAATACTAAATACTCATCTTAAATGTATTTAAATACAAATTACATTAGATTTTTCCCAAAGGCTTTAAAATACAAAATAGTATTTTGTATTTCAAATACGTATTTTAAATACATTTATCTAAAATACTGTCCATCCCTGCATACAGCGTAATACAACACAGGTACAAATTATTAAATCGTTTAACTAGGGTTTATACATAAGATAGATCGATAATTTAATTCAAGATAGATAATTTAATCTTACTACTGGAATTGTCCATTTCATATGATGATTAAACAGCAAGCACTCAGTACTCAGTGTCCAAATTCACTCAGTAGTTTTCATTCACTTCTTCAAGTGAACTGTATGAGTGGACTAGTGTAGAGAATAGTGAATGAGTGTATAGGGGGCAACTTCGGATACAGCCTACGTGTAATTTGTTCGAGTTTTTGCTTCTGTGAAAGATGTTCAGAAGTTGCTTAGTTACAAAATTGTTAAAATTTACAGTGTTCCTCTGACAGGCATCAAACCACAATCCATCTCAGGACTGAATGATGACAGTTTGTTTCCTCAGAGACGTCAGCAGCAGGAAGTGATTAAGATAGAAACTCTTAAAATATACAATAAAGGTTTATCTCCATGTTTTTCTTTTAACTAAATGTATACTTTTTGAACTTATTTTTATTTATTTATTTTTTTAATAATCAATGTACTACAGGTATTTGTATTTTAATTGCATATTAATGGTAGGTAGTATTTGACACTTCTCCAAAAGCAATTTTTATTTCAAACATAGAAGTTCATTGGAGGTGTGAATAGGCGAAAAAGATGCCAACAAGAGGCTTGCAGAAACTCCAAAAAAGGAAGAAAGAAATCTGCAGTTCTCCTAGATCAATGGAGACAGTGTACAAATAAGTAATAGATTGCAAACTTCATAAATCTGGCTATGACAGCCAAGAACTAAACCTTTGTCTTCATTATAAATAATGACATTGTAATTCTTTGTTTTTCCTCAGAATTTTGAGCTACTTTCATAACTGATCATATAGATCATATAAGTGTATATTCATAAATCATGCAAAATGTTTGCACATAAGCCCAGTCCATGCTCTTTGCTCTTTACCCCCTTTCACTTCCGTGAGTCGCACGGTTTGTTTGTCATTTATTGCCAAAGCTGTGTGTAAAGTAAATAGACCGAGTGTCCCCTGCTCTTCAAAATGAAGAAAAGAATCAATAAATCTGAAAGAAAATTTCAGTCTGCGGGAAGACTGCAACAATCGGGTCAGAAACCTAAGCATTTAAACGTGCGTGCAAGGTAAGTTACATTATGTATTGATTTCTTTGAAAGTAATTCAATGTAGTCCTATTTTTGCCAGACAGCTGCATAACAACTGCATAAACAGCAACAATGTCAGGCAATGTAACAATGATGTTTTATTAAGCTTAAATGTATTTGGTTGTAAAAATAGGTTGTTTAAAATGTGACACTAGGAAGATTGCTTTTAGTTTGCAGTGTTTAAAAAAAACTATGAATGCTCATTTATGCAATTCATGATGAGTTCATACCATTGTAAGAAATTATATTTCATCTTCCAAAAACAACAAAGTCCAATTGCAAGCAAAGGCAAAAGCATCAACTGTAACACATACATTGCAATGTTTCATAAATATACCCACTAGGTCAAAATCTGTAGTTTTTACAGCTAGTTTCTGTGTGCATGTCTTCATTCTCCTAAGATCCCAGTGGCAATGGACTTGGAGTAAAATGGGACTATCTCTCTCCATCCTCTCTGCAACAATACTATTTCTTCTGCATCTCTTTTCTGGTATGCAACTTTTTTGTAAAACATTGTCATCTATATAGTTTATTGATTCCTCCTAAACTCATTTGTGTATTTCTCCAGACTCTATTGACCTCAGCCGACCTTCAGATGTAGGTCTCAATCACACTATAAATTACTACCTCAAACCTGAGGAGGGGGTGAAAGTAGGCGTGTGGTTAGTTTTAATACACTTATAGTACACATCACACACACAATTACATCTAATAAGGGTTTCAATATATTCTTTTAATAATGTTTTCAAGGCACACTGTACCTGAACATAGATGGAAGGAGGCGCAGGGGAAGGATCTAGACTGGTATGAGAAAGCGCTGGGGGACGGATCGCCCATTTTTATCTACCTCCATGGCAACAGGGGTAACAGGCAGGAAACATTTTAATTACCATAAGAGGTTTTTTTTTTTTATTCTAAGACTTTTATTCTTTTTTAAGTAAAAATTTTATTTGTTTGCCTTTGATCTGCTAATCTATAGGCACTATGCAATATCTGCATAATCTCTCTGACTTGTGCACTGAACTTCACACTGCTTTACACTTTACCTTAGTAAAAAACTGGGATGGGTAACTGCAGCTAATACAACTGTCAGTTCCTTTCTAAAAGTTATATACATTTTGCGTTATATTGAAAATAAATGCTTTGTTTTTGTCTTGATGTTTGCATGACTACTACTTTTTGTACCTTTATAAACAGATCTGCACCCCATCGTATTGGAGTTGTAAATGTGAGCAAACTCACTTATTTCATTATATGAAGAACAGCTATAACTTGAATAGTGGTAATGCCTAAAGTGTCTTGGTAATATAGATCTTGAGTGCTGCTGGATATCATGTCTTGGCATTGGACTACAGAGGTGGGTTAAAATATTGTGACTTCACTGTAGCCCATAATAATTGGAGCCCATTTCAGAACTTCAATTTATGATTTCTCTGTAGCTTACTCAAATATTTTAAAACCTGTCAGGTTTTGGGGACTCCACTGGTGAACCTACAGAGGATGGCCTGTGTACTGATGTCTTATATTTGTACCACTGGATTAAAGCACGTAGTGGGAACAGCCTGGTGTGTGTGTGGGGTCACTCGCTTGGTAGTGGGTGTGTAGAATCTTTTTTTTTTTTTTTTTTTATTCGACTTTTGCTAAATTTATTTCATATTAGAAACAATGAACACAATCAACTTAACCTGTAAACAGTGCTGGGGAAAGTTACTTTTAAAAGTAATGCATTACAATATTGCTTTACTCCCTAAAAAGGGTAACTAATTACGTTACTTAGTTATTTTTTCTGGAAATGAATGTGTTTCATTACTTTTGCGTTACTTTTTAAATCTGGGCAGGGCTTGCTTGTTTGTTTTTAATATAAAAACGTTTGATTCTTAGCAAATGTAAAAGCCCTTTCACTCCAAAATGAGGCTAAAGGAAAATTTAATTCACGCCTTTACAGTAGAACTGCAGGAAAAGAAATTTCAACACTCTTCAGCAATGAGAAAAAAAAAGCAAAAAATGTTAGTTAATATAAAGTAAGTTTTGCTTATTAGTACACTGCAAAAAATGCTTTTCTTGCTTAGATTTTTTTGTCTTGTTTCCAGCCAAAATATCTAAAAATTCGTAAATCAAGATTCCGATAACAAGTCAAAATTAAGTGTGTTTTTGCTTGAAACAAGCAAAATAATCTCCCAATGGGGTAAGCAAAATAATCTTGTTTTCTGTTTGAAATAAGATTTTTTTGCTTACCCCATTGGTAGATTATTTTGCTTGTTCTAAGCAAAAACTCACTTCATTTTGACTTGTTTTTTTTTCTGAAAACAAGAAAATAATTATTTACTTGTCTAGAAAATCCTTCTTGATTTAAGGATTTTTTGATATTTTGCCTGGAAACAAGATTCAAGAAAAGTATTTTTGCAGTGCACGGTTGAATTGGATCAACAAAGGTCAGCAGCAAAGTCACTGGTTAATAAAATGGGATTAAATACATAAAGGAAACAAAAAGTAACTGGCGTTACTTTTTTGAAAAAGTACCTCAGATATTTTCTTGGAAATGAAAAAGTAATGCGTTACTTTACTAGTTACTTGAAAAAAGTAATATTATTACGTAACTCGCGTTACTTGTAATGTGTTTTCCCCAACACTGCCTGTAAATAAAATGTATTTTCTACAGTATGCACTATATAAATGCAGTATGTTTCTTTTTCAATAGTGTTGCGTCTACCACTGCAGTGAAATTACTGGAGCAAGGTAAGAATTAGACTGATTCAAAACTTGTATCACTCTTTACTGTTAATTTTACAAGCTGTCATATAGTAAGCTTCACATATTTAAATATTTCTTTAAATCAGTTTCTTGACTGTATGGGGAAAATGCTGTGTTTTTATTCCTTCCGTATTTTCTCTTGATCAAAAAACTTCTTGACAGGAAAACAGTTTGATGGAATAATACTTGAAGGTGCATTCCTAAATGCAAGAATGGAAACTAATAATCTTACTGAACACCCTTTTACCTGGGTAAGTAATGTTCAGGATCTTTGAAATCATGTCAAAACAACTGGTCCTGACAAATGAGTTTTAGAGAAAGTTGAGGTCAAAAGTTTACATACACCTTGCAGAATCTGCTAAATGTTAATTATTATTTTCCCAAAATAAGAGGGATAATTCAAATTGCATGTTATTTTTTTATTTAGTACTGACCTGAGTAAGATATGTCACATAAAAGACGTTTACATACCGTTCACAAGAGAATAGTAGAAGAGAATAATAGTTGAATTTATAAAACATTATCCCATTAAAAAGTTTACAAACACTGATAAAAATGATTTTGTGGTGAAATAACACAGAAAAACAAATGTATTTTTTACATTATATAATTTAGTTCAGGCAAGAATAATAAAAGAAGAGTAAATTCAATATTAGTACTCAATTTAAGCTTGTAGAATTTAAAATATGAACTTATAAGTATATTTTACTTGGATTCGATTCTTATTTTTACAAAGATTGTTTAAGTAAATATCAAAGTCATGATCCCATTGTTCCCATCATGAACTTGGGCACAAATAATTAATAATTTATATTATTATTTCTCTTTTTTTTGCTGTTTTTGAGATGTATTTACTCTGTTTAATGGTTGTCTTTGTTGTTAGGTTAAATAACTTGCTGTTTTGTAACATCCAGAGTTCATTTACTACTCAAAATGACCCATTCATACTCAAAAACAATTTACTGAGTGTTACCGTCATTGTCTATCGTGTGCCAAGTATTCAGGTCTCTGTGTTAATTTGGTTTGTAACTAAGTTGTGTCAACATATAACCTTAGAAACAATAAGGAGATGTCTACTTGCTTACGTACATGTTTGTAAGTGAACCTTTTAAAAATGCTTTTAATGGCATTTTTCTTCAGTGCTATAATTTTTGAGTAAAGTTTCCAAACCATGGCTGAGTGAATTGTACTTGAGGACTGCAGGGTAAACTTAAAATAATTAAATAGAAATTCTAACTCTAACATGTTAAATTTATTTATTTCCTTTGCTAATTTTACTTAACTTTTACTTAATTCCATACTTAAATTTTACTTTTAAAATGTGTGTGGAAAAACTTGCAAAATAAAAATTAAGTTGTTACCTGAATTGTTTTTTTGTTTGTTTGTTTGTTTGTTTGTTTTTTGTTCAGTGATAGTTGTTCATGAGTCCCTTGGACTTTGAAGTTGAAAACATTTTGAATTTGAAGATCAGGGTAAATTTAATTTATTTTGTCTTCTGATAAACATGTATCTTCTGTAGCTTCTAAATGGCAGTACTGAATGAAAAAAAAAAAAAAAGATATTTAGGCAAAATAAGAAAAATGTACTTCAAATCTTAAATCTTCATTCTGTTCAAAAGTTTACACCCCCGACATAATTTTTCCTTCAGTGAGCATTTGAACCTTCTGTAATAGTTGCATATTAAAGTCCCTCAGTTGTCCTCACTGTGAAAGATGGATCTCAAAATCATACAGTCATTGTTGCAAAGGGTTTAAATACACAAACATGCTGACAAACCAATGAATTTGTGGGACCTGAAGAATTTTTCAGAAGAACAGCAGGCAGTTTAACTGTTCAGGACAAACAAGGGACTCATGAACAACTATAACTAAAAAAAACACAGCTGTGGATCATTCAGGTAACAACACAGTATTAAGAATCAAGCGGATGTACACTTTTGAACGGGGTCATTTTTATAAATTCAACTATTATTTTCTCTTGTGGACTGTATGTAAATGTCTATAATGTGAAATATCTTATTCAAGTCAGTACTAATAATAATAATAATAAAAAAAACATTTTGTATGATCCCTCTTATTTAAACTTTTGACCTCAACTATATTTTTGTTTTAGATTTTTATTAAGTGTAGATCATTAAATTCCTTTCAAACATCAAAACGTTATAATTGGGAGTTTACATTGAAATTGACTTTAGGTCTGTACAATTTAATTCTGTACAATTTGAAATTAAATTACATGGACAAGCCACAAGATCAATAATATGGGTCATTAATCATAGTTTGGTACATGTAAGTCTTATTTATATCTCTTTTTCCTTTTCTCCAGTTTTATTGGAAGTTTCCTTACATTCAGTACTTTCTGTTCAATCCACTAAAAAACAAAGATTTGAACCTTCCAACTAATGAGAAGTATTTGACATTGTTTTTAGTATATTCAAACATAAGGTTAATATAAAATATAAAGTAATTTATACCCCCCCCCCCCTTTTTTTTTTGACAGTTTACAGAAAATTCAAACTCCCCTCATGCTTCTCCATGCTGAGGATGACCATTTAGTGCCCTTTGCCTCAGCTCAAGAGGTTTGTGTTTACAAAACTTAATTTACCTTATGAAAAAAAATAGAAATACTTGTTTTTTTATATATAATTTTTTTTTCTGGCTCAGAACTACAGAATTGCAAAAAAGGCCCAAAACTCAGATGAGCGTGTCAAGCTGGTACGATTTGATGGATCAGTTGGGTATCTTCATAATGGGCTCTATAAAGACCCTGGTTTGCCAAATATCATAAGGTGATGTCACTTTCTAATAATGTTTTATTCATCTGAATATTACTTATTTTAAGATTTAATATCATTTTTTCATAAGAGACAGAAACGGAGACAGAAAAAATACTTTTCATAAAAGTAACAGCAAAAAATTTTTAACTTTTAAAGAGTAACTTGTTGCTAATGTTGGACATGCATTGCTAAATGACAGAAAAACATTAGATAATGGCAGCAAAATAAATGCCTATTTTCTTCATTACAGGGAGTTTGTGCAGTCACTGATGGCATGAGAGACACACACAGAAGAAGGAGGACTAACACTACAGCTGGTGCTATAACTGTAAATTTAGTTGTTTTAAACAGTATGCACTTCTTGGATATAAATGTCTTAAGTAAGTTGTACATATCCCCCATTAGGGTGAATTTATTGTCTTGTTAAATACATGTCTGTCAAGACTGCAGTGAAACCTTTTTCACAATGCATAATAAAATCAGTTGTATAGTTTGACCCAGTGTCTAGGTTTTTCATTGTGTGGGCAACTAGTGACAGTCATTTATAATTTGGCATTCTCTACAAGGTTGCTTTACACACATTTGGCCTGCAAAGCAGTCCTAATCCTGTATAATAACAGTACTTAGTTACATTCCACTTTATATGTGTATTTACTCAAGATTGTACTTCTGCATACAAAGATAGACAGTAAATGAGGGAGAATAATGTTGAAAGCAACTAAATAAGTGCTATTTGGAGCATGCAGTCAACAAGAGTACACTGGTATATAGTTGACTTTAAGGCTACAAGCAAAACAACATATTTTACAGTCACTGTTATGCAGATTGATCATAATCACAGCTAAAAAGCTTTCGATCACTGTGGCCATCTTTCACAAAACTAATATCTACCACAGTTTTATCACAGGTAGAATGCAAAATGTTTCAATCATTTCAGCCAAATGGAATGTATGCAATATTTCAAACTTTTAACCCACGGAAGAAAATCAGCCTGCCGCAACCGTTTTAAATCAGCCCAATTCCGTGGAAAAAATTGGATTTGGCAACCCTACATCCAACACGAGCTGCATCCAAAGCAATTTAAATACTCTGCATATTGATAGCAACTCCGTGATGCGCGAAAATGATATTCAATATTAAGAAAAAAGTACCGCACAAGGTTTTAAATATAAAAAAGCACACAATGAATGATGACTGTAGAAAGCAAAAGCCGAATCCTGGACATTTTGGGCGATTTAGGAGTCCTGGCCGGACACATTTTTTTTAGGTCTAAAAAGAGGACATATCCGTTGAAAAGAGGATGTATGGTCACTCTAAACAGTGTTTATTTAATCAAGCTCCAAAAATGGCTCGTTTGGATCTGAGGTGTAAGATGACGTCACCTGGGCACAAACATTTGCATAAACACTGCCTCCAGAGCAAAACATGACAAATAGTCATCTTTTCACCTTAAGCCCACTTTTATTTTTTGGGTGAACTATCCTTTTAAATAACAGCAGAGAGACATAATAAAATAAATGCATTAAATGTTGCAGAAAAATATAATAAATAAACTAATAAATAAAAATATTATCAAGACAAAAATACAAATTGAGAGTGATCATAAGGTAGCCTACAGTAAAATTTATTTCCATATATATTTTTTAATAATAGAGATTGGTTGTAAGTTTTGTTTTCAAACTTTTAAGTGTTGCTAATACAAAACATTGTCTACTTTAATTTATTTATTTACTTAACTGGTCTTTAAAATGCCTTTTTAAGTCTTAAATTTACCTGTAAAACCATGATGCTCTCAACTCAAACTAGTTCACGTCTTAAGGTGTCTCAACTACTTTGCAAGACAAATGCTTTGGTAATTAGGTATTGGCCAAAATGCTACACTACGTCTCCCAAACAAAAAAATCACAAACAGTAGGTGACAAACCCCATGGGGTTTCATGAAGAAACAGCAGGAGGTTATAAAAAGTAAAAAAAAAAAAAAAGTTGGTAAATAGTATTTAATCATAAATGCAAATTATAAAATAGAATAAATAAATAATAATAATAAAAAAACACTAAAATATTTCAAATATATCTATCTATCTATATATATATATATGACCCTGGACCACAAAATATTTTTAGCAATAGACAAAAATACATTGTATTGGTCAAAATTATGGATTTTTCTTTTATGCCAAAAATCATTAGGATATTAAGTAGAGATCATGTTCCATGAAGATATTTTGTAAATTTCCTACTGTAAATATATCGAAACTTAATTTTTGTTTAGTAATATACATTGCTAAGAACTTCATTTGGACTTCAATAATATGGCAACTCTCCGAGGTTTTACAGCTTGTATTCATGTTAAGTTATTTTGGAAGTTTGTATTGACGTTTAATTAATTAACGCTTTTGACAAGTTTGCTAATTGGGCGTAACCTTTTACTTCATTTGACGTTCCTATCAATGAACACTCAAGCAGTGTGGTTTTACATCCTGCTAAGCAGCCGGCCTTTCCACCGCTTCTGTTTGCGCTCAGATGACGTGGCCATGGGTGGCAAAGTGGAGGGGTTCCTTCCTCAACGTTGCCTCATCGAGCTCTCCAACGATAGGTCCACGTTACCCACGTGACCTCTTCCCACCTATCAGCGGAAAATGCGCTGATCACTCGCTGAGCAGTTTTACGACAAACTCGTATGTGTGCATCTTAAGACAACCACTGTCATAGAACCAGGAAGAAGGAAGGTGGGATAGCCCCCAAAAAACATACCATCTCAAATCAGTCGCAGAATTTTCCCTAGAAAATCATGGGGCTCTGCAGGTGGACGATTAAAGTGGTTGTCCTGACGACTGTTTTTAGTTCATTGCTGCCAGTTCGAGCAGATGAACACGACCACAAGGTAAGATAAACTGCGGGCCGAGAAGCCATCTGTGTTCGGTGTGTATAGTCTCGAGAGACGTTAGATATTAGGCTGGTCGTTCTGACAAAAGTGTCTAACAGCAAAGAACAGCAATAAATCAAAAACAGTGGACTCGCTGACTGATTCATTGTCCCGTGTCTGTGTTACAAATGCTAAGCACATCAGAAGCTACGTGGCTAGTTTAGCATCAGCTATCCCATTACATTATGTTGTGCAAATAGCAAGGCAGTGCTCGCAACACTCGGTTTCGTCTCCTCCTATGATTTATGACAAGCATAATGCTTTTCTAGTCATAACCAATAATGTGATTCGTGTACTGTGGGTTTCTTTTGTGTATATGTGGGGATACTCTAAAGGGTCGGCTAACCGTCGTTAGCTAAAATATGTCCGTCTGTACACATATCCGGTTCGTCCAAGCGTTTATATGACTGACACACGGTTGCATTTATAGTAAAAAGCAGCTTTGGTTGCTAGAATGTTACTGTAGAAATACAGAGTGACTGTATGGCAGTCTTAACTTGATGACGTTTTAATGACTGTATATTTTACAGTTCCTAGCTATATGGCATTTAATCATAATATGTCAATATACTAACCTGTCTAAGCTAATAAAATGCATTTGTTGCTGTGAAATCACACTGACACAGCATTGGGTAACACGTATTACATTAAACATAGTCCAATAATTATTTAATAAAATCAAAATATTTCCCTAAATATTTTTAGAGAGCAGTAACATGGGTTGTCTTTTAAAAATTTTTTTTGTTGTGTAAAGCAGCAATTAACAAGTTTGTATTGTAACCTTTTGTAGTTGTACACTCTTTTTATATGTAATATATATTTTAAAGTGCATTCTTAGTCATACTAATAACAATGTTTGCTTTGGATTTGTGACAACTTTAAAGTCGGTGTGAATTGAAAATTCAAATGAATCTAAATGCATATTTAGATCTTATGTTAGATTTTATTGTGAACAGTTAATCTGAGCATGTTTTATTTATTTTTTATTTTTTAAATATCTGACCTTGAAATATTTAATCAAATTGTCATAACTGGAGCACGCCCACAACTCAAAATCCAATCAAAAAATGTATACAGAAAACAAAGACTCCACCCTACACTTATCAGTGTTTCTTTTTTTTTTTTTTATAATCTTGGATGTAATACAATAAAGAAAATATCTGCTGATACTTTTGTTTCATCATGACGTTAAGTGCTGTCCAAATGTCATTTGTGTCAGGAACTACTTAGACAGCATTTTGAGAGTGCATTTGAATGTTTTTCTCCTGTCCTGAAGTTCCTTACAAAATTCATCAGCGTTTCAGATGCTGGCAAGTTTATTCACACATTCTCACTATTGAACAGAATATGAAAAACTGATATGATGCATAATCAGTTTTGACAAGTTGATTATAGGTATTTACTAGGATTAAATCTTCCATTTAATTCCAGCTCATTTCACTGCTTTCCAAAATATTACTGGAAGTATTCAGCACATAATAACACATAATCTGTGATGCTGAATTATTATAGTACATAAACATTCTTGTGTATATATGCTGTCTCAAGAGGTCTGGGGATTTCTGATGGCTAATGGGCCTTATTGTTAAAACCAGTGCCAAGGAGAAAACCTCTGAGCATGGGAGACCATGTTTAAGGTTTCATGGATACAAATATGCAGTCGTCTTCTCTTCCTCTTATTTCATGTTCATTTTATTTAGACTAGTGCATCCAGTGTCACAGGTGCTGTTGTAGAGGCCTTTAAATTCAGATAGGATGTTGTAACACTACCTGATTTTCAGGTTCACACCCTGTCTTTGCTGTGTTTCTTTAGACTTTTAATTCAAAGAATTAAAGAGAGAGTTCACGCAACAACAACAACAAAAAAAGAGATCTCCATTCTGCATCAAGATTGTTTACTTTCCTGGATCAATTACATTTAATGTCTAGTTGGTAACCTAATGTGTCTAATGTCTTGTTATATGCCTACATAAAGGATCTTTTATTATGTATAAGAAACTTTGTTAAACATGCAATAGGATACTAATAACCACAGAAATGCAACAAAAGCTTTGTTTCCAAATGTCTCCGTTATAGGTTCTGTGTACTTTATTCTGCAAATTCTAAAACTGGTTTGGCAGCAGCTTATGAATATGTATATCAGTGAGTAGGCTATATTACTTCCCTTGTCAGTAATGATGACTTAACGCAGTTCAACATTTTAGGCACACTTTTTTTTGGGACTATTGATGTAGTACATCATATTGGTTACTAGATAAATTGTGTGCAGTATATTTAGATTTTTATATAGATTTTATTGAAAGTCTTTAGATATAAGATTTAAAGGGATAGTTCACCCAAAAATGAAAATTCTGTTAATTACTCACCCTCATGTCGTTCCAAACCCGTAAGACCTTTGTTCATCTTCAGAATCTAACAGCTTTCTGACCCTGCATAGACAGCAAGGGTCAAGCACAGTCAAGGTTCAGAAACGTGAATACATTGGATTTAATCAAAAATATCATAATTTGTGTTACGAAGATGAACAGTTTTTTGGGTTAATTTTTAGTAATAACAGAATTTTCATTTTTGAGTGAACTATCCCTTTAAGTGAAATGTAATGTTTAACAAGAGAACTTTTTTGAAACAAGTTTTTTCTTCAGGCATGGACTCGTGATTATATTATTTTGCTGTTGCTTGAGGGATTGGCAGCGTCTCATAATTTTGTCTGTCTCAATTCTAAAATCTCTTTTCTGCCAGCTGACTTCATCTTGAATCAGTGATGTAATTTTTATGGGTGTGCTTGAGCCCTGGACAGGGACTCTGTGTGTGTGGATTCAGAAATCATGTTAGTTTGCTCTATTTGAAGAATAGTTTAAGAACAAATTGCAGGCTAGTTTCTGTATATTTTAAAACTTCGTCTTTCAACTGGTGACATCCTGGAGTTGAATTAACATCACAAAGAAGTAGATGCTGATATCTGAAACAGGTAGCTGATGACTGCTCTCTTTCTTCTGCAGTACACAGATAAAGAGGAGGTGGTTCTATGGATGAATACAGTGGGCCCTTATCACAACCGACAGGAGACCTATAAGTACTTCTCCCTACCGTTCTGCGTGGGCACCAAGAAAACTATTAGTCACTATCATGAGACGTTAGGAGAGGCGCTGCAGGGAGTTGAATTGGAGTTCAGCGGTCTGGACATCAAGTTCAAAGGTATGGTCATACGTTAATATCTCTAACATGTTAACCTATTCAAATAAAGCTTATCAAAGGCATGAGTATTTAACTATCATATTATGTAAATTAAATTTGTAGTTCATTCACATTTTTGTTGGATAGTAAGTGTTATTGCTCTTGTGGTGATTGAAAGAATGCAATGTGGTTTTGTCTTTTACAGATGAGGTTATGCAGACGACATACTGTGACATTGAACTTGACAAACCTAAAAGAGATGCGTTTGTCTATGCCATCAAGAACCACTACTGGTACCAAATGTACATAGATGACCTTCCCATCTGGGGTGAGTAACCAGGAAGCAAGTTGGCAAGTTCGAAGTGTACAAAACCCTGGCACTGATTTTCTCTATTTTGTACAGTTGAGGTTAGAAGTTTACATACACCTTGCATAATCTGCAAAATGTTAATTATTTTAACAAAAGAAGAGGATCATACAAAATGCATGTTATTTTTTTAATTAGTACTGACCTGAATAAGATATTTCACATAAAAGACATTTACATATTGTCTACAAAAGAAAATTTATAGTTGAATTTATAAAAATGACTAATACTGTTCAATAGTCAACTGATGGACTCACATGCAACTATTACTGAAGGCTCACTGATGCTTCAGAGGGAAACACAGTGCATTAAGAGCTGGGGATCAGGGTAAATTTAACTTATTTTGACTTCTGGGAAACATGTAAGTATCTTCTGTAGCTTCTAATGGGCAGTATTAAATGGAAAAAAAGTATATATATTTAGTTTTCAGTCCTAGCTTTTAATGGATCGTTTTTTCTCCTGGAGCATCAGTGAGCGTTTGAATCTTCTGTGATAGTTGCATATGAGTCCATCAGCTGTCCTCAGTGTGAAAAGATGGGTCTCAAAAACCATATAGTCATTGTTGGAAAGGGTTCAAATACATAAACATGCTGAAAAACCAAAGAATTTGTGGGACCTGAAGAATTTTTCTGAAGAACAGCGTGCAAAAAAAAAACAGCTGTTGATCTTTCAGGTAACAACACAGTATTAAGAATCAAGTGTGTGTAAATTTTTTGAACAAGGTCATTTTTATAAATTCAACTATTATTTTCTTTTGTGGACTATATGTAAATGTCTTTTATGTGAAATTTCTTATTCAGGTCAGTACTAAATAAAAAAAAATAACATGCATTTTGTATGATCCCTCTTATTTTGCTAAAATAATTAACATTTTGCAGATTCTGCAAGGTGTATGTAAACTTCTGACCTCAGCTGTATGTGGTGTTAGTGAGTAAAAGTGCAGTCACATTAACTGTTGCTCTACAAATTAATCATTTGCCATTTTAATAAGAATCCACACGTTCAGGAGTTTCGCTTGAGGGCAAAAAGGTTCCCTACGTGGATTTCACTCATGTTAAAGTTGGTCATACAAATATACCATGCGGACAACAGGAAGCTTCTGTGAAACTTCTGTGTAAGCATCGCTGTGCTGTTTACATTAGCTTTAAATTTTATATTTTCACTATTAATTTTATTTTGAGTAATTTTGTTATGTGCTTTTTGTCTTTTTTTTTTTTTTTTTTTTTATGTTTATGGATAGCTTTAATTTAATATAAATTAATTAATTTCAGTTGTAATAGTTTTTGTACTTGGACTTGAACTTATTTCAGTTATGTGCTAGGGCAACATTTTTTAGGTAAACTTTGATTTCAATTTCTGATTTTGAGTTTTAATTCTGATTTCAATGACAGAAAATTATTTTTTATAATTTTAACTACAAATAGCAAAACTGTTAAGCTGAGAAAGTTTGTAACTAAAACGGCAAATGTGAAGGATAAAAAAAGATGTATTTGAGACAAATCTGTTAGCACAAACAACAAAAATGATGAACAGCTTTATGATGATCATTTTAGTTATCGAAAAGACTAGATGAGGGTTTTTGTTCATGGGTGACCTTCACCAAAATGTGATTGAAATCCTGGTGCGTATGACATTCTTTGTATTTGGGCCCATCTTTTCTGTGCGGATGTGCAGCTGCAACTGCTCTCCGAGGTACGTTTAACTTTGTACACCTCACTGATGATGAGAATACATTAGACACTAATATTTGAGGTGTTCTTGGGATTCATCTTCTCAGAGAAGATCTCTATGTATCTGGGCCTGTATTATGGGTCTCTTGGGACATCCTGTCCGTGGTGGTTTTTGACGAGAATGCATTTAAAGAGTATCGATTTGTCTATTTTGCAACATTTGAGACTGGCAAGAAGGTCATCAAAATGCTGGATATTGTGTCCTATGATGAGCATCAGGCTAAATGAAAGTGGAAGTTTGAAAATCCTGAGAAAATATCCAACATTTGGTGCCTGGATGTGAGCTGCTGTTCCACAAATTAACAGCTTTATTAGCATCTGCCCTGCATCCCAGCTTGCACTGCTATAATTAAACAGTTACTCCACCCCAAAATGAAAATTTTGTCATTAATCACTTACCCCTATGTCATTCCAAACCTGTGAAAGAGTTGTTTGTCTGCAGAACACATTTTAAGATATTTTGGATGGAAACCGGGAGCTTTGTGGCTGTCCCATTGACTGGCAAGTAAATAAAACTGTCAAGGCCCAGGAAAGTCTGAAAGACGTTGTCAAAATAATCCATCTGCCATCAGTGGTTCAACCATAATTTTACAAAGCTATGAGAATACTTCTTATACACAAAGAAAACACAAGTAACGACTTTATTAAACAATTCGTCTCCTCCGCGTCAAGGTAGTGCTATTTTGGAGAGCATCCACTGGATGCAAACAGCGTACGCTGTTCTAGGGCTGGGCGATATATTTATATCTATATTATGTGCATCTCATCAGTAAAGCCGGTTCTTTGATTAGCAGTAAATCTCCATCACCTGTTTTCAAATGGAGCGCCAGTTAATACACAGAGCCGTAGATCACTGACAAGCTACGCAATATCGGGTTCAGTTTCGCGGGTGATTCATTGGGGTAGCTTTTCAGTGATCTACGGCTCTGTGTATTAACTGGCGCTACGTTTGAAAACAGGTGATGGAGATTTACCGCTAATCAAAAAAACGGCTTTACTGACGAGATGCGCATGAGTTTATCGATCGATATATTTCACCCAGCCCTACGCTGTTCTCTGTTAGCTGCATCATGTGGATACGCTGTTTTCGTTCGAATCAAAGTGTAAATAAATGTATAAAACGTGTCTGTGTTGCGGCTGACAGAGAACACCGTACGCTGTTTGTGTCTAGTGGATCAGATCACAGTGTACCTTTTCATGGTGTTGATCATGGAGAACTCAACCCATCCTCCATCAGGCTGCTGAGCATCTCCCGGTTAATCGGGAAATAGTTATGTCAGCAGCATGTGTGCAAAGTATGTCCACTCCCAAAAGAAACTTCAGCGGACCTTCAGGGAGATAAAGCCACCATGCTTCAGAACCTGTCCTAATGGCATCTTGGTCCCTACACATCATTCTTCACATCAAACAGCTTGTGTGAGGGCAGCAGGTGGGGGACTCAAGTTAACATGTATCATTGTGGGGACACTGGAACAGAAATGCTTAAGAAAGTTCTTTGAGATCCATTGTGAGCTGACAAAAAGGCTTTGTATTTTTCTGGCAGCTTTTCATCCACTGACCATCTTCTCATCTATTGAAATGATCTTTTACCTCAGATAATTTTGCTAAGCTGGTGCCTAATTCTCAAAGAGAGGAAAAAAAAAAACAGACCTTGTAGTGCCTGAAAGGGAAATCAGTTTATTGAAGTATTTTAAACATGCTGTGACGTTTTAACAAATCATTATGACTCAATAGCACTAATGAAATGCAACTTTCTTGGTGGGATCATTGTAAAAACCATTTGTTCTGAAAGTTAAGTGTTCTAATAGTTACTCATGAAGTAAGAAAATTTAATTATGAGAGGAAAAGAAACTGCCACCTGAGTGGGCTATACGTTTTTGAGTTGTTTTTCATTGTTTGTTTCTTTTATGGGTTTTGAAGCAGATATAACTATAGATATAACAATCTATTTGACCTGATATGCCTAATAGTAACTTTGTCAAAAGATTGAAAATGTTTTTTTTATTGTTTCTTTACTTAAAATGGCATTTGCAGTGTTTGATGTCTGTAATGTAAGCATTTCAGATAAAACACAATATTTAAGAGGCAATAACATTCAGCAGGCTTGGTTTATAAAATGTAAGGCTGTGGTATTAGTGGTTATTCCAGTCATTTCAGAGGCAGAGAAAGTTATTACATTTTGATGAAAGAATAACATGCACTACTAAATCATTCAGTCAAATATTGAGTAAACAGTGTCAATTTTGATTTCATTTCATTTGGATTTAATTTACTTGTTTATGTAAACTGATGATATAATGTGGATATTATGTGAAGTTTTTGCCGTCACTCTGAAATGAAAATTGTTTTGTGGGATTACTTAAGGAATTGTTGGTGAAGCTGATGAGAATGGTGAGGACTATTATCTCTGGACATACAAAAAACTGGAGATTGGACACAATGGGAATAGAATTGTGGATGTTAACCTGACCAGCGAGGGAAAGGTCAAGCTTGTGCCAAACACAAGAATTCCCATGTCATACTCAGTAAGTAAAGCTCAGAAACCTGCTAATATTTACTAATGCTTGATAAATTGCCAATTGAAATGCAGCTTTGTGTGGTTTGTTTTTATTTTTTTGGTTTTCCTGTACTTTTAACATGCTGTTTTGCCTATACAAAATGTATACTAATGCTTTCTTAGGTATCTTTCATACATATGTATAATATTATAATCCTCACAGGTGAAGTGGAAGAAATCTGATGTGAAATTTGAGGATAGGTTTGACAAGTACCTTGATCCATCCTTTTTTCAACACAGAGTAAGTGCCATGATTTGTTTGATAACATCTTCCCCAATGAATATAAAATGTGGACCACAAAACCTGTCATTTGTAGCAATAGCCAAAAAACATTGTATGAGTCAAACTGATAGATTTTTCTTTTATGCCAAAAATCATTAGAATATTAAGTAAGAATAATGTTCCATGAAGATATTTTGTAAATTTCCTACTGTAAATATATAAAAACTTAAATAGTAATATTCAATGCTAAGATCTTCATTTGGACAACTTTAAATACATTTGTCAGTATTTCGATTTTTTTTTTTTTTTTTTTTTTTTTTGCGCCCTAAGATTTCAGATATTTAAATAGTTGTATCTCGGCCACATATTGTCCTATTCTAACAAAACAAAAAGGCGTATTCATTTCAGCTTTCAGATGATGTATAAATCTCAAAGTCAGAATATTATATGACTGGTTTTGTGGTTCAGGGTTGCAAATATACTGTATGATACAATAAATATATTGGAATTTTTGTGTGTGTGCACCTGACAGATTCACTGGTTCTCAATATTCAACTCCTTCATGATGGTGATTTTCCTGGTTGGCCTTGTATCAATGATCCTGATGAGGACATTAAGGAAAGACTACGCCAGATACAGCAAAGAAGAGGAAATGGATGACATGGTGATCACTTTTGAAATACTTTATTAAATGAGGCTTACAAACCCCATCACATTTTAATTTATGCATGTCTGTGATTAATTAGTTCATTCACAACCTTACAATGACTGATGTGTTTTAGTTCTCTCTGCATTTTGTCAAACTCAACACACATTGTTTTTCTTTATCTCGCTATCAGGATCGTGATCTTGGTGATGAATATGGATGGAAGCAGGTTCATGGTGACGTGTTCAGGCCGTCCAGCCATCCGCTGATCTTCTCCTCCCTCATTGGCTCTGGTTGTCAGATCTTCTCTGTTTCCCTCATAGTCATCGTTTTAGCCATGATTGAGGACTTGTATACAGAGTGAGTTTAAACTTTGTGTTATTTAATTATTGTGTGCAGAGCATAATTTGGACATTTAATAAGTCTTAAGATCCTAGATAACTTTAAGTATACAAATTTCCCTAAATGCTTATTGAAGGAATTTTATGTTTGCCTTCGTAGGAGAGGGTCCATGCTGAGTACAGCCATATTTGTTTATGCTGCCACGTCCCCAGTCAACGGCTACTTTGGTGGAAGTCTATATGCAAAACAAGGAGGTATGCAAATTATATCAGTAACATTTGCAATGAGGAAAACAACAAATATAATTTTACGGTGTTAGCTATACGTAAATAGAAATGTAAGCATTTAGGGATCTGATGTAGTCACACATTCTAGAAAACTATTTTTCATTTTTCATGGAAAAATTGAAATACCTCTGAGCCTGAGCATCATTATACTGTTAGCAAACATAGCGACACCATCCACATTGCTGGGAGTGATGTTTGATGAGTATGCAAATATGTGCTGCTCACTTTCCTATCAATAATAAAATAAACACAACAAAAAAGACAACAGTAAGAAAATGAAAAGTTTGATTTGACAAGCTGTTTTGGACTCTCGAAACAAACTTTATTCTGACCTGATTTTGTTAGAAATGCTATCACACTAGCTGACTCTTTGATTTTGCTAGAAGTATAGCAGGGCCTTTTAATGTAGCCTATCGAAGGTGTCATAGGAATAGAATAGGGTGAACGTATGTACATGCTTTTTTGTTTCTCGTTGTTACTTATGTAAATTATTTTACATAATATTTACAGGGAGGAGATGGATAAAGCAGATGTTCATAGGAGCCTTTCTGATTCCTGCTATGGTGTGTGGCACCGCATTCTTTATCAACTTCATCGCTATCTACTACCATGCCTCCAGAGCCATCCCATTCGGTACCATGGTGAGTCTTTCATGTGCCTTAAACTGTGTATAGTCCTACATAATTACTTTTCCAATATCTGTATTTATTTTGTTTTCTTTTGAATCCTGCAACCACCATTTTGTGATATTGATATTACGCAGATGTAATTCTTAAATTCAGATCAAACTGTTCTGACATTGTATGTTATAATTGTAAACTTAAATTGTAAAGCAGGGTCTAAAAAATATATAGCCTATTGTCTGTTTATAAAATTGTAAATTTTATACATTTAATAACTAAAGAATCTTGCAGGCACTTTATTTTCCCCCTTACTTGTACTGCACAAAAAGTGGTTCAATAACAGAGAATTTTACAGGGACTGTTTTTTTGTTTTTTGTTTTTTCGGCCTAGGTTTGCATATGGTGGTGTGTTCTTAATTACAGCTTTTCTAAAATTATGTCCTGTTCATAAAATAAGAAATATCCCAATATATCGGCTTGCTTACAGTATCACAACATATTGTATTGCAACCCCTGTATCGTAATATGTATTGTATCGCCAGATTCTTGGCAATACACAGCCCTAATATTTTTACTAAATAACTGTTTTCCTTTTTAAAATATTTTTAAATGTAATTTATTCCTGTGACTTCAAAGCAAAAAGCAAAATTTTTAGCAACATTACTCCAGTCACATAATCCTTCAGAAAAAGGAGTAGAATTTGTTTCAGGTTCCTTTGATGAATAGAAGGTTCAGAAGAACAGCATTTATGTGAAATAGAAATCTTTTGTAACATTATAAATGTCTTTATCATAATTTTTGGTCACAATTTAAAGTATCCTTGCAAAATAAATGTATTTATTATAAATGCATTTCTATAATTGCTTTTCATCCCCAGCATTTGGATCTTTGGATATTTCTATTTATCAAAAAATCCTGAAAAAATGTACTCAACTGTTTTAAATACTGATGATAGTAACAAGTAGTAATAGTAATGTATATGATAATGTATATGATAGTAATGATGCTGAAAATGTAGTTTTATTCACAACAATAAATTACATTTTAAAATGTATTCAAATAGAAAGCAGTTATTTTAAATGGTAAAAATATTTCACAATATTACTGTTTTGCTGTATTTTGGATCAAATAAATGCAGGCTTAACGAGCAGAAAAATACCTTTTAAAAACATTAAACAAAAACTTTTGACTGGTAGTGTACAAATCAGTCACAGGCTGTTTTTACAACTGAGATCAACTGCTAAGTAAGAAAAAGACTGAATTTGGTTGTAAACACTAGAGTCATTATTTAGTTTCTAATGCTGTTGACATTACACATATTTCCTAGCAGTCTTACAGCATTCATTTCTTGGTAAAATACTTGTTGCATCTGTTAAATTGCCTTGTTTCTCGTTTGTTTGATCAGGTTGCAGTGTGTTGCATCTGTTTCTTTGTAATTCTACCTCTGAACCTGGTTGGGACAATTCTGGGCAGGAACCTCTCCGGCCAGCCCAATTTTCCTTGTAGGGTCAATGCTGTACCCAGACCCATCCCTGAGAAGAAATGGTAACCTCTTCCATAATTCACGCATTATAAATTGTCGCAAACATGCTTAGTTTTCTTGATATCGTGACATATTCACCATTGTGCCGCAGTTTTATTTTTGTTTTCTGTAATTACATAATGTATGTAAATATCATCTAAGTCATTTATATGTAAATATTCCAAATGTTTTCTATGTAAAATGCAATTATCTTGTTACTAAATGTTTTTTCTGATTGGCAGGTTTATGGAGCCAGCTGTTATTGTGTGTCTAGGTGGCATCCTACCATTCGGGTCAATATTCATTGAGATGTAAGTTTGTACATTGGTTCTGGATTCATATTTATATCTATAACTGCTATGAATATCTATAAGATTAAAAACCGCCTCACATCTTCCTTCAGGTACTTCATCTTCACATCTTTCTGGGCCTACAAGATTTACTATGTGTATGGATTTATGATGCTGGTTCTGGTGATCCTGTGCATTGTTACAGTCTGTGTGACTATCGTCTGTACCTACTTCCTTCTCAATGCAGAAGACTACAGATGGTAAGGAGCATTTACTTGCCATTTTGTATTTATAATGCTGTTTTGCTCTTGCAGTTTAATTTGTTTCCACATCCATTCTTCCAAGGGGATCATACCATGTCATGAGACTGAATGACAGTAATTGTTTTAAAATTAATGTTATTTTGAACTTCTGTTTTTCAGGCAGTGGACAAGCTTTCTCTCTGCAGCATCAACAGCAGTTTATGTTTACATGTATTCCTTCTACTACTATTTCTTCAAAACAAAGTGAGTTTTAATTCCTATTCCTCAAATCATTATATGAATGCTCTAAATTTAAATGACTGATTTACTCAAAATGTATAATTTCCTTTTATTATGGACCATAAAAAGATTTAGCAGAATTTATCTCTAAAATGATTTCTCTTAAATGAAAGAAGTAAAAAAAGTAAAGCTCTGTAAAACAATCAAATTTGCCATTTAAAATTAGGGAATTTAACAATTCGATTCTGATTCACAAGCTTGGGATTCAATTCTGTTTCCAATTCAATATTGATTTTTTTTTTTTTTTTTTTTTGGATGTAAGTTACAGTACATGCCAAATTTTCTTAAGAAAAAAATTGTCAATTGGTACTACATTACTATAATACTGAAATTTAAAATTAACTGATTTGTATACAAAGATAACACTCATGAAGTTTTTCTAATAATAAAGTTACAATTACATTGTACAATTATATTTCTACTCCAATTAGTTTTTTTTAAATATTAAATTTTAAATGGTGGCTATCATAAAAACTTGACAGATTTATTCAAACATAAATGAAACATTGAAGACCAGTAAAAAATGTGTGTGTATGTGGGTGTATATGTGTATGTATGTGTGTGTATATGTGTGAGTTTTTCTAGCTGACTTATGAGTTTATGGTCACTGAATATGTTTTTTTTTTCTGAGGCAAATGTGACATTACATGACACATTGTTTACAAGCTGCTATATTCATATCTTTGCGTGGTTTAAACACTGGGTGAGTGATTACATAAAAAAAAGTATACAGATTTCTGTTAAGTACTCTTTCAGCATACCCTCAGATGTTCATTCATATTTATTTCATGCTGAAACTGGTATTAAAGCGGAGAAGACTATCACTTCACATGTGCTTCGTGCTGCTGCTTCGCTTGAACTGAGGCGCTAAAACTGTGTGTCACTCCACAATAAACAGCGCCAAAACTGCATGTGTGTCACTACACAATAAACGGTACCAAAACTGCATTTATTGTTTAAATATGGTAATAAAATTGACGGAATTTGACATCTGAGACTTTTCACATTAAAGTAACAAAGCACAAAGCTTATTGTGATTTATAGGACGGGAAGTGTGCTACAGTATTCCATTCATTAACTGAAAACAGGCTTCAGAAACGTTTTCGTGTTTCGGAAAAATGATAATCGATTTAAAATAGAGAAATCAATATTTTTTTACCCAGCCCCAGTAAAAAAATTTTAGAAACTACATTTTATGCGAGTAACATTTGAATTTAGGTATCACTTTTTACACATTTTAGTTGTTTCTGATTTTCATTTAATTTATTAATTGTCTATGTGTAGATGTGGGATCTGATACCAATAATTAGCATGTACTAATTTTTTCTTTCAGGATGTATGGCTTATTTCAGACGTCATTCTATTTTGGCTACATGGCTGTGTTCAGTACTGCTCTGGGAATCATGTGTGGTGAGTACAAGAAAACAAAATCACTTCTAAGTATTGTTTCTCCTCTCAAAGGGGTCATGAACAGCTTTTTTATTATTTTGTACTGTTCTCTGAGGTCCACTTGTAATGTTATCAAGATTTTTACATAAAAAACAATTTAGAAGTAATAGGCTATTTTATGTTTTGTTTTGACCCTGTTTAATCAGAACGCACTGTTTGCATAGAAGTGGCGGATCTGAGACTCAGAAGCAAATGCCCACTGCTATGATTGGCTAACACTTGTTTGTTTGACAGCCTACATTGTTCACAGATGGATGCATAAATACTCAGTACATATCAAATGATCTGTAATAACAGACAAAGCGGTGGTGACCACGTAATAAAAACAGTCACTCACACTTGTGTGTTGCGAAGTTACTGTCAGATCCAATGTAGTCTGCACAGCATAACCTTTTAGTTTCAGTCTTTCTGAAAATCCAGTGTCAAATTGTGCCTTGTTTGTAAATGAATCCACTGTACAATGAAGTGAACAAAGGAACAAGTTCTCACTGACACACATATAGTTCATCCACTCTTACCTAACGTTGGGAACAGAAGGAAGGCAGTGCAAAGACTGTTTTTTCCACAACTTGGCACTGTTTTTATAGTACAATGACCTCTTAAATGTCAAAAGGAAAGGAAATTTTGGTTTCTCAGTTCATGACCCCTTTAGATTCATAAATGTTGTTATATGGGAATGGAATTGACACATTTTGACTATCATCTCTTTATCTCTTTGTTTTTAGGTGCGGTGGGTTACATGGGAACAAGTGCCTTTGTGAGGAAGATCTACACAAATGTGAAAATCGACTAGAAGCTCTGCAGCGATGCTGCGGATCAGCCGACACTTCCTCCCGATCGAAGCGGGCACAAAGTCTCCATTTATTTTGCAAGAAGAGATTGTGGTATCTTGTACAAAATCTAGTTTTCCATTTTCTCAATGAATTAAAAGTTGCGGCATGATGCGTACACAAGGGTAAAATAAGGTGAAATAAACAGGATTTTTTATTATTATTATTATTTTTTTTTTAGTTTTATCTGCTTTTCGTTTTTTTTCCCTCCAGAGGAAATGCAGGCGGTAAATGCAGATAAAAGGGGAAAGAAAGTACACCACAGCGTTGCTCCTATTTCTTATAACTCTATCCCACCTAAAAACATTGAACAGATCTTTATTGATGGAATAGTCTAGCTCTCTTCAGTGAAGAGGCCAAAGTGTATTGAGAGCCTTTGTTCTATTATATGAGAATATCAGAGAGTGGGGTTTACGTCCATCCTCTTGCTTGTCTGTTTTGTATTACAGAGTCGTACAATGCCATTGTTGTAGTATTGTTTTACATGCTTATGAATCACACCAAAAGCATAATGTGGTTTGAAATTCCAAAATACAATTTTTTTCGCTCATAAATAAATAGATAAACCAATACGATGTGAAGCAGCCAGGTTTTAGCTCTACCTTTCGAGGGCGTCTGTTCTCCTTTAGCTCAGATTCACAGACGAGAGCGGGACAGAGCTCAGCACGTCAGATAGAGATCGCTATCCGCAGCAGATTCTAGTGAGACTGGTGATCTGAAATGATGGTTTGGTGGCAGATTGTTTTTAATGGGTTGTGTGATGTGATATTTCTTTTTCCAGTTCAGTCTTATGTTGTTGTTTGGGTTTGAATGAAGTCTGCTCGTAAAGATAATATATGGAGGGGGGTGGCCATGTATATAACCTTAATAATGTAACTGTAGATGTAGATCCCAAATGTATTTTGGTTGTACAGATTTATTAAAGGGTGTCTTTTCTTTCTTTTTTTGAACAGTAAGTTTAAGGTTTCTCGTTTTTTTTTTTTTTTAGGTTGGGGTGGGCTTGGTGGCACAGTTACATCTTGCCTGATATTGCATGAATTTTCACCAAATCATATGATCAGATTCTATTTGTTTGTTTTTTAAGCATCATTACACTTTAGGTGACCCCCATCACAACCCTTGTTCATTTGCATCTTGTAGAGAACAGTCTCAAAAATAAGTGCTTCATTGACTTTGTGCTGCTCATAGAGGAGTTAGTCATCAGCTTTTTCTTTTTTTTTTATTTTAATTTAAAGAGTTGAAAGGCTATTCATTGTCTTGGACAGCTGTCTCTCTCGTGCTTATTTTTGTATCCATGATCTGAACCAAAATTGTGAATGTCACACAATTTAGGCACACATGCTAAATCTCTGCAGACATACTGTACAAAGTGAAGTTATTGTACACTTTACTAGATGTTTTCATGGTTGCTAAGTGCAGACACACTTAGACCAAGCTGTTGTTCTTATTTTTCTTATGTTCCATTGTGTAAATACAGTATGTAACTAAAAAAAAACATTTGAGAAGTTGGCAAAGCCTTTTTCTAAACCTCATTCCTCCCAGTTAAAAAAAAATTGATTTCTGGTTCTTCATGTCATGTTCCATGTGAAGTCTAAAGAGACATTTTAAACACAATATTAACTTGCTGTAAAAAGGAGAAAAAAACAAATAAACATTGTTTTTGAGGTTATGTAGGCATGGTTTATATATGAAGGAAAAGTTGTCAATTAAAATTTCTGCCCAAGGACAGCTGAGTACTTGATGGGAACTACAAGAATTACACACAAATCAAGTATGTAATTGATTGCACTTTTCAGTAGAATAAACAAATGGTGTGATGGCAGCTTCATCTGTCTTTAACATACTGCGTGTGTTTGTCAAAATAACTTGTAATACGATGACAATCTTGGTTGAAAAGTTACCTATAAATTTTCATTCCAGAATGAAAATTTCCTGATAATTTACTCAGTCCCATGACATTTTCATGTCTTTCTTTCTTCAGTCGAAGAGAAATTAAGGTTGAGGAAAACGTTCCAAGATTTTTCTACTTATAGTGGACTTCAATGGGAATCAATGGGTTGAAGGTGCAAATTGCATTTGTGGTTAAAAAGTATTTACGTCATTAAAAATGACATCAGTGTGCTAGGTAAGACGCTTATTCCTTCACTGGGATGGTGTAGAGCTCTTTGAAGTTGCATTAAACCTGCAATTTGGACCTTCAACCCATTGGCTCCCATTGAAGTTTACAACATGGAGAAAAAATCCTAGAATGTTTTCCTCAAAAATCTTAATTTCTTTTTGACTGAAGAAAGAAACACATGAACATCTTGGATGACATAGGGGTAAATTACAAGAAAATTTTCACTCTGAAAGTGAACAACTTTCAGAATCAGTTTGAAACTACACTATTGTACCTTTTAGCAGGGAACTTACCTGTAGGTTAGTGAACAGCGCTTAAATTTACTTCAAAGGCACATTTTTAATGAGTTTACCTCGCAATCTTTAATCAAAATGTTAAAAATTCTTTGCTTGTGTCAGAAAGAAAAGGCAAAGAGACAAATATATGACACTGCAGTTTTTATTTGGACAGCATAACAAATACATAAATCAAAACTGATTCCACTCCCTGCCAACATACTGATACATGAAGTCTATAAATAATTATATTTCTTTCGAATATGGATTATGCGCTTAAGTGCTAAGATCTTCGTGATCTGTCAGTACCAGAAGTTTTGAGTTTTCAGTTGACCTTCTCAAAGTATTCCTTTGAGCCATCTGGAGTTGGCTTAATCTAAAACAAACAAAAAAGGCAATTACATGAATGCAAAGTCAAAACATCAACAACAAATGATTACATTTAAAATCTATGGCCATGACAGGTTTACTAAGTTAATTCCTGTCCAAATACTACCAATTTATAACAACTGAATGCTAAAGCTGCATGATTCACACTTATGCTTTCTCTTTCCCATAATCAAATACATATGAATGGAAGTTTTATCCCTTAAAGGATTAGTTCACTCCTGAATTAAGATTTTCTGATCATTTACTCACCCCCATGTCATCCATGTTCATTTCTTTCTTTTTTCAGTCAAAAAGGAAATTAAGGTTTTTGGGGATAACATTCCAGAATTTTTCTCCATATAGCATACTTCAATGGGAATCAGGGTTGCTAGGTTTTCACAACAAAACTCGCCCAATTGTTACTCAAAACTAGTCCAATCGTATTTCGAGGGGGGGCCCCCTTTAAAAAAAATGAATAATACAAAAAAAAAAAAAAAAAAATTATATATATATATATATATATATTCGCATTCCGGGGAGTAAAATACATGTTTTTAGATGGGGTTCCCCGTGGTAAAATGTACATTCCAGCGGATAAATATCATATTATTGTGGTCTCTTCAACAAGCGGACATAAAAAACAACTCACGGAAACAGTATTAAAGTAGCCCAATTCTGCAGAAAAAACACAGACTTAACAACCAAGTTGAAGGTCAGTGGGCTAAAGGTCCAAATTGCAGTTTTAGTGAAAGTCTAGTGAAACGATCAGTCATTTTGTATATATAAAAAAAAAAAAAAGACAAGCATTTGTGGTTAAAAAGTACATAATAAAAAAAAAAAAAAAAAGTTGTTTTTTTTAGAAATGGCCAATTGTTTCACTAGATAAGACCCTTATTGCTCGGCTTGGGATCGTGTAGAGCCCTTGGAAGCTGCACTGAAACTGCAATTTGGACCTTCAACCCCCGATCCCCATTGAAGTTCACTATATGGAGGAAAATCCTGGAATGTTTTACTCAAAAACCTTAATTTCTTTTTAACTGAAGAAAGAAAGACGTAAAACATCTTGGATGACATAGGGGTGAGTAAATTATCAGGAAATTTCATTCTGGAATTTAGTCTTCCATGCACTAACCTGACATTATTTGGATTAACACACAAAGACCTACTAGTAAAAGAAGTAAAAACTCACTGTGGGTGACTTTGGAGTCCAGCTTGCAGGACAGACTTCACCATGGGTTTCCACAAACTGGAAGGCCTTGACCAGACGGAGGGTTTCCTCAACAGAGCGCCCAACCGGCAGGTCATTTACACTCATGTGTCGGATCACTCCATTAGGATCAATAATGAAAAGACCCCTATATAATATGAAACATCAACTGGTTATGGATACATTCCTCCTAAAAAGCTAATTATGCAGCCTAACAACGCATGAAAACACACTTATAGAAACTAGAAAGAAAAATTTTAATGACTACTGACTTCTTTGTAAAAGTACATTAACTTCATGTTACCTTAAAGCAATACCAGGACCTTCCAACAGGACCCCATAGTCCTTGGACACTTGCTTTGTGAGGTCAGCCAACAGGGGAATGTGGATTTTCCCTAATCCTCCACTCTACAGATGAACAGAGTTTAGTCAGTGAGCTTCAGATCTGCTATGAATTGGGCATTTCTGTTGCTAGTTTCCCAATAACTTGATCCTATTTAGAGAACTGAGAATGTGTTGAATGCAAAGTAAAGTATAAACCTTTCTTGGGGTGTTGGTCCAGGCCAGATGGGTAAAGTGAGAGTCCACAGACACACCAACTACATTACAGTTGATGTCACGAAACTCATTGGCCTTGTCACTGAAGGCAATGATCTCTGTGGGGCAAACAAATGTGCTGCCAAGTGGACAGAAATGATGAAGCATTAAAAACAAGTAACTTTAATCACAGTAAATAATTATATAATCATTTATTTAAAAATTAAGTGATATTTAATGTAAAGTGTACACTACCAGTCAAAAGTGTTTGAACAGTAAGATTTTTAATGTTTTTTAAAGGTCTCTTTTGCTTACCAAGCCTGCATTTATTTGATTCAAAGTACAGCAAAAACTATTAACTAAACTACTAAAAATATTTTTAATATTTAAAAGAACTGTTTTCTATCTGAATATATTTTAAAATGTAATTTATTCCCATGATTTCAAAGCTGAATTTTTAGCATCATTACTCCAGTCACATGATCCTTCAAAAATCATTCTAATATTCAGTTTATGTTGAAAACAGCTCAGTAGAATTTTTTCAGATTTCTTTGATAAATAGAAAGTTCTGAAAGAATCCTGAAAAAAAAAAATACTACTAATAATAAATATTTCTTGAACAGCAAATTGGCATATAAGAATTATTTCTGAAGGATCATGTTACACTGAAGATGGAGTAATGATGCTGAAAATGTAGCTTTGATCACAGGAATAAATTACATTTTAAAATATATTCAAACAGAAACAGTTATTTTAAATAGTAAAACTATTTCAAAGTTTTACTGTTTTTGCTGTACTTTGGATCAAATAAATGTAGGTTTGGTGAGCAGAAGAGACATTAAAAATATTGCTGTTTTATTTAAATAAACAATAAAAATAATAACAGTGGAAGTTCTGTTCTATTGAACATTATCGCTACAATGAGACAATCTTAGGCAATGAGTGCATGCTGCATTTCCATAATATTTATTTCAACAAAGACTTACAAATCTAGTGGATAAAAGAAAAGGACCAGGTATTTGCCCTTGAAATCTTCTAGGCTCATCTCCTTGAATTCTCCATTGAGAACAGCAGTGCCTTTGAAGTGAGGGGCTGGTTGAGTGACTGCTGGGGCCCATCTAGCAGTGCCTGATATAAAAAAACATACATGAAGAATTAGTAAAGATATTAGATTTAATTAAAGGCAAAAATGTAATACGTTTTTAAGACTTACTGATTGAGAAGCAAGCTTTTTGTGCAGCAATGCACGCAAGGGGTTTTGGAGCCCTGATCAATGATGCTCCATTGTGAGGGACCAAAGCTTTCAGTCCATTAACTGCAACTCCTCTTGCCTGTTGTGAAAAGAAGGGAGGACATGAATGAAAGAGACGTTACACAAGTTATTATCAGTGTCCAACAGACAGCACCATGCCCATGCACCATGTGTACTTTGGACAAATATCTAAAATAATAAATATCTAAATAAAAATATCTAAAAGGCTCACTGAATAAGCGACACATTTTATGAACGCTGCACACTTTTTAAAGCGATGCACAATTGTTTTGATTATACATGTCTCATATATAATTTATTTAACATAAACTTGATACCTTTCATGTTAGATTAAAATACATCAAACAGTTACTCATTTAAGTATTAGCATTTATTAATTAAAAAAAGTTTGCACAACACATGCGTAAACATTTTTTTATGCACTGGTAACCGCGTCTGACAGGTTATTTGACTAACGTTAGACGTTATATAAGCAGTTTAAAGGTTAAACGCCGTGAAACGCATCTGCTAACTAAACGACGACTAACAGAAACAAACTAAAGCACATCTGCACTGACATGAAAATGAACACTTATTCTTTGCAATAATCGTTCGCAGCATAAGTGTTACTTATCGCTGATGCTAAATGAAACTTACAGAAGTCCCGAGAAATCTCCCGATGGTGGCTGCCATCTTGCCAGTGTGCTCAATGCAATACGCAAAAAACACCTTGAGCATCAAAGCTGCGCACTAATTTTGCATTAGTTGCGCAGCACACGCTCACCCCTACATGCAATTTTGCATTTGCCTTTTATGTTTTTATTAATTATATTTGATATAACAGGGTTTGTAGCTCGTGTGAAATAGTGACATATATGGAGCTCACTCGAGAAGGAAAAACACGTTTATTCACAGCAAAAAATATGCAATTTGGTACAGCTGCTATTATTTATATGGTCAAAACATTAGATGAAGCAAAGGACACGTGTACCACGACCTTTTTAGACTGAAAAGGTAACTGTCAGTCACTCCTGGCTCTTAATGCATTGTGTTTCCTTCTGGAGAACCAGTGAGCTTTTGAACCTTCTGTAATAGTTGAGTCCCTCAGTTGTCCTCAGTGTGAAATTGAATTTGAATTTGTGGGACCTGAAGGATTTTTCTGAAGAACAGCAAGCAGTTTGACTGTTAAGAACAAACAAAAAACTCATGAACAACTATCACTAAAAAAAAAAACAAAAAAAAAACAAAAACACAAATGTGGATTATTCAGGTAACAACACAGTATTAAGAATCAAGTGTATGTAAATTATTATACATTTTCTTTTGTGGAACGTCTTTTATGTAAATTAAATTATTCAGGTCAGTACTAAATAAAAAAAAATAAAATGCATTTTGTATGATCCCTCCTATTTTGGTAAAATAATTAACATTTTGCAGATTCTGCAAGGCGAATGTAAACTTTTGACTTACCTTTTCTTTTTACACGTAAAAAATATGTTATGGATTATTTTAAAGATCAATTTGGTTCTAATATCAAACGGTCTTTTTTTCGTTTTCTTTAATTTTATCGCGCTTTTACGTCGGTGAAAAAAAAAATGTTTTGTTGGACCCTAATCACGCTGCAATGTTATTGGATAACGTCTGAACACGTCACATGCGGAAGCGTTGCAAGCAACTCAGGCATGTCTCAACGGCGTGACCTACACAAGTTAATCTTTTTGTAAGTCAAAGGAAATGAATTGGTAATAATTGTAGAGCCTTCGTTGAAAAGTTAAAATGGACCCCAACTTACAGTACTGGCAAAGCAATGGGCAGGTACTTTCTTGTGTGTAGTTGCGTACTCAGTAAAGTCATTTTGATTTATATCTGTATTAATAAAAGTGATTATATCAGCGACAAATAAATTAATAAATTCATATTTTGCAGTCTTTTCTAAGCAGACTGCGTCTTTGGTTCAGAATCCTAGACCCCAGTTCTGTGTTGTCATCACAGGTGAGTTGCTGCATCTTGAATCGCAGCATCAGCACATGTAACGTTATATTAATCTAGCATGAATTACTACAGTAAACTCTTTTAATACAAGTGATATATAAACAGTATTACGTGCACTATACAGGATAAAACGAACGCTGTGATATTTGTTCCTTGCTTATAATATTGTTTACATTAATAAATGACAACAAAAGACCTGGTATGAATTTTCCTCAGGCTGAAATTGAGCAGGCCCGGAAACTTATTCAGAATGAGGGACATACACAAAGAAATGAAAAAGTAGGCTGCTTAATATATTTAGTATTTGTTTGTCTATTCATTAAACTGCTTACATTAGTACCAGTTTGAAAACTTGACGGTGTTCCTTTATTTCTCTCTCTAGGTTGCTAATGCCTGGTTACTGTCTCTTGTAAGTTCCTATGAATTTACATTTTACTAGTGAGCATGAAAATGTAGATATAGACATCACTGATTCTTTGGACATGGGGCAAAATACAGAATTAAAAGAATAAATGATTTTGGAGTACTCTCTTCGCTGTATTCAGAGGTGTTCATCTATGTTTTAGTGGAATCTCCTGCTTCGATCCAGTGTCTTACAAATATAATTGTTTAATTATAATTATCTGAATATAAACAGATTGAAATTGAATATTTGTTTAAAGAATGATTTCCACTTCAACATGTAATAGCAGGTCTGTCCCATCTCAGTGACATGTTGGTTACAGTTGTGAGCTGGCTGTTTAAATGTGGTTTGAAGACACAGATTTTGCCCAAACTAAACTAAATTAACATTGTTACACTTTTTCTTTTTTTCATCTTTTTTTTAGTCATCTGTCCATCCTGATACTGGAGGTGTAATCTCACCAGTGTTTCGTTCTCAAGGTACAGTAACAAACTTGAAAGGCTTGTCATTTATGCAGTTGAGATATTGCTTTATTTATGTGAAGCAATTTGCATTCATCTGAACTGAAAATGTTTTATTTTGGTCCTCTTTTTTTTGTTTTCAGTCTTTCTACCAATATCTGCTCCCTTGGTGAGTTCTGAAACAAAACAGTTGAGATAAGCAATAAGCAAATGAAAATGTACATTTGGAAGACTAAAATCTGAAATGATAGATCCCATCAGTTTTTTTATTTCTACAGGTTGTTGCGAGTTTAATACCCCACAAAGGAATTAAACCTGCATTGTTCTGGCAAGTAAGTACATTCTACATTTATGTCTTCATTTATGTCTTTTCTTGTCAACTAACAATTTTCGTAAAATTTTTTGGTGTAGTTTTTGCTTCAGACATACTGTGCAGGATTCAACCATTCTAATAGAAATGCAACAGCGACTAAGGTAAACAATTTTGTCTTTAACTAAATTCAAATGATATAAATTAACAGTCTTTGTGTGACTTTTCAGTTATTTGAATTTTTTTGCTTAGGATAACAAAACATCAATGAAGCAGTCGATTCTTATTGTCGGAACAGTTGCCTACTCAACATTTGCAGGGGTAAGAGAGATTATTGTCACAGTCCTGGCTTCTCAGTCAGTAAACCATTTTCATCTGAAGACTTTATGTTTGGTGACTTGTTGACATACTGTTCAGCAGGTGTGAGAATCTCATGAAACCTGTCAAGGTTCAAAGCTTTGTGTCTGGGTCATGTTACACCCTCGGTGTAAAAAAGAAAGAAACAAGTGATTATGTTAATCTTAAAAAAAATAAATCTTAATTTAGAACTATTCAGATGTGTATTAAAAATAATAATCCAAAAAAAGCTTTAAAAGGTTCTTCACAGCGATGCAATAGAAGACCCATTTTTGGTTCCACAAAGAACCATTAATTGAAAGGTTCTTTAAAGAACCATCTCTTTCTTACCTTTTTATAATCTAAAGAACCTTTTGTGAAACAGAAAGGTTCTTCAGATGTTAAAGGTTCTTTATGGTACCATTTAGACAAAAAAGGTTTTTCTATGGCATTGTGAAGCACCTTTATTTTTAAGAGTGTAATGCAAAAAAACAAAAAAAACAAAAACGTAATTCTAATGAATGTTTTGATGTGATAATACTAAGATTAATTAAATAAAATAAAAAATTCAATTTTGTTTAGAGTTTGGGTTGAAGTGTATAGAATCCTTTTTCTCTTTTTTCCCCCCGAACTTGAGAGTTTATATCACAAACTCGCAATGCAGACTTTTTTTCTCAGAATTACGTGACACAAACTTGCAATTCTGACTTTTTTCTTAGAATTGTGAGATATAAACTCGTAATTGCGTGTTATAAAGTCACAATTGTGAGACACACTCGCAATTCTGGGAGAAAAGTTGCAATTCTGAGAAATAAAGTCAGAATTATGAAATATAAACTCAATTCAGACTTTTTTTCTCAGAATTGCGAGTTTGTTTAGCAACTGTGACGTCTTTTTTTGTATCTCAAAATTCGGATAGTTCGCAGTTGTGCGTTATAAAGTCATAATTGTAAGATATAAACTCAGTTTCCCCCTCTCCCCCTCAAAACTGGACTTTATAATATATATCTTACAATTCTGAGAAAGAAAAGTCAGTTTTGTGAGTTTTTATCTTGCAATTCTGACTTTATATTTCATTGTGAGTTTATCACGCAATTATAAGAAAAAAGTCTGAATTGTGACTTTATAACTGGCAACTGAGAGTTTATATCTCACAATTCTGACTTTATAACTGGCAACTGAGAGTTTATATCTCACAATTCTGACTTTATTTTTGATAATTGTATGGTTATATCTCACAATTCTGACTTTATTATACTCAATTGCAAGTTTATATCTCACAATTCTGACTTCATTTCTGAGAATTGTGAGTTTATATCTCACAATTCTGACTTTATAACACTCAGTTGCAAGTTTATATCTCACAATTCTGAGAAAAAAAGTCAGAATTGCCGGTTTAAACCACTCAATTTTGAGAAAAAAGTCAAAATTGTGAGATGTACACTCCCAATTGCATGAAAAAAGTCAGAATTGTGAGATAAAAAGTAGCAATTACCTTTTGTTCAGTGGCAGAAATGGGCTTCCATAGAAGTGTGACCTGAATATCTCTCTTTTCAGGCTCTTCCTCAGATTATACTTAAGCGTTTTAGACTCATCGGTGCTGTGGCTGAGACATTCTCTAGATCGTTGTTACCTATTCCTCTTTCAGGTAAGAACAGCAGAAAACAAAGGCACACAATACACCTACAGTAGAGTGTGTTCACATTGTTATGCCATTTTATACATATTCCTGTCTATACTGTGCCATCTTGGGTTATAATACCATTTAAACGTTTTGAGCCAAACATGTGGTTTCCTAGCCTGTCTAGCTGCATTCAGTGTAATGGTGATAAGAAGTGAAGAAGCCGATAATGGAATACGAGTGTTTGATTCTAACGGCAATGCAGTTGGCGTCTCGAAGGCAGCTGGTTCCAAGGTGAGACTGCAATAAAACCTTATGCCACCAAAGCTCCTTATCTTTAAACTGTTTAAATATGTATTCTGTGTGTTGGTCACAGGCCATAAAGGAAACAGCCCTCTCAAGAGCGGCTCTCTTTGGCACCACTGCAGCTGTTCCCACTTTACTGCTGGCTCTCCTTAAAAGGTACAAGTTAGAATGGTTTCCATTTTAAAAGTTGACTCTGTTTTGATAGTGTGAAAATGTGAACTCTGCCGTCAATGTTTCAGGGCAGAGTTTGTCAAGAGGAACCCAATGATAATTGCTCCTGTTCGGCACATCAGTACCGCCATTATTTTTGGTCTGATGATTCCTGTGTCCTTCAGTCTTTTTCCACATTTTGGCAAGGTAACACACATTAGATAGCTAATGTTAGTTTTGATTCATTATAAAAGTGGTTGTCATACTTCATTTTACTTTCATAAATACACTACCAGTCAAAAGTTTTTCAACACTAAGATTTTTAATGTTTTTAAAGAAAACACCTGCTCACCAAGCCTGCATTTATTTGAAAGTACAGCAAAACCAGTACAATCTTGAAATATTTATACTATTTGAATATATTTTAATATGCAGTTTATTCCTTTGATTTCAAAGCTGAATTTTTAGCATCATTACTCAAGTCACGATCCTTTAGAAATCAATATTCTGATTTGCTGCTCAAAAAACTCACTGTTATTGTGTTGAAAACAGCTGAGTAGAATGTTGTCAGTTTCTTTAATGAATAAAAAGTTCAGAAGAACAGCATTTATCTGAAATGGAAATCTTTTAAAACATTACAAATGCCTTAATCATCATTTTTGATCAATTTAAAGCATCCTTGCTGAATAAGAGAATTTGAATTGTATAATGTTTTTTTAATTTTGATTTCAGATGAATGCTGAACTTCGGATCTTTCTATTCATCAGAGAATCCAATCATTATAATATTGATGATAATAATTAATAATAATAATAATTATAATAATAAATGTTTCCAGAATGATTTCTGTAGAGTCATGTGACACTGAAGACTGGAGTAATGATGTCGAAAAAATTTAGCTTTGATCACAGGAATAAATTAATTTAAAAAAAATATATTCAAATAGAAAACTGTTATTTTAAATAGTAAAAATATTTCAAAATTGAAAAAAGTACTGTTTTGCTGTACTTTGGATCAAATAAATGCAGGCTTGGTGAACAAAAGAGACTTCTTTAAAAAACATTACAAATCTTACTGTTCAAAAACTTTTGACTGGTAGTGTACATTCATCAATTCTCTGAATGTTCTCATTACCAATTAATAAGCATGATTCAAATCCATCCATTTTTTATTTGCAGGTAAAGAGGGAGAATTTAGAAGAGGAGTTTAAGTCAATTGACAGTAATGGTGAACTTTTTTACCACAGAGGACTGTAATGTTGCCATTGCCGACTTACCTATTTGACTGTGAATTTTATTGACGGATTTCGCTGACATTAAATAACAATAAAAAAATGTATTTTAAAAGTCCACAGCATTTCAAAAAGGTGGCTACCTTAAGTTTTAAAAGCATGCACTATTTTCTCAAAAGGGTTTATGAATTACTAATCAATGCTGTACTAATACTGACCATTACCAAATGAAGAAGTACAACTGTATGGTTTTGAATTCATATTCATTTAATAGCTGCATTTCAGGCTGAAAGTGTTTTAAACACTGCATTGAAGTGAAATTTACCAAACCATGCTAATAACACTGTTTGTTAGTCTCAATAAAATCCCAATATACATTTTGTTTTTATATTTAATGGTCACATATATATTTAACAAAGTATCTGAGAAAACAGCATTATATGACTCTATAAAGGATAAGGACAGTGTTTAAGAAATCAGAGAAGAAGAGTTTGGCCATCCTCTTCTTTTAGGATATATTGCACACATATAATCAGAATATCTTTTATGATTTTTTTTAGGCACATAGGACAGTACTTGATAACAAGGTGCTGTCAAATTAAGGAGATTTAACAAAAATATATTATGACAAAATCTATTTTATGTGCAATCACTGGGAATGAAAAATGTGGGAATAAAGTTCCATTTAACATGGGGAATGTGTTTTGTCATTTGAACATATAAGAAGATGATTTCTTACATGAATAGACATACAGGTTGTTAATTAACATCCTAACTTTAAGATGAGGTTTTGGCACACAATAGTTAAAGGGATAGTTCACCCAAAAATAAAAATTCTGTCATTAATCACTCACCCTCGTGTCGTTCCAAACCTGTAAGATCTTCGGAACACAAATTTAAAAAAAATCTTACATAGTAAGAACATTGCTGAAAGGTTGATGCCCTTACTACGTTTCTGTGCCTTGATCGTGGTAGGACCCTTGCGGTCTATGGAGGGTCAGAGAGCTGTCAGATTTCATTTAAAATATCTTAATTTGTGTTCCAAAGATGGACAAAGGTCGTACAGGTTTGGAACAACATTAGGGTGAGTAATTAATGACAGAATTGTAATTTTTGGGCGAACTATCACTGTAAGTAAAACTGGTTTTCAGTGTTTTACGTCTTTACATTCTGAATATATATAGGGACCCTCATTAGAGCAACTATAGTTTAGTTTTAACTAAACAATTAACATAACAGTATTACTATTATTTTACAGCATAACAAGTGTCTTTTAGTTAGGGATGAACTAGGCAACCGTGAGCCCTTTATCTTATAATCTTATAGAAATTAAAAGAGCATGCCAAATTAAGGTTATGAACAACTTAATAATTAGATACCTAATTGGAATGCTTGCAGAGACAGCACATAAATCCAAGTGTTACCAAAAGGTTAAATTATGAATGACTCAATTATGAATTTCAAACCTGTTATCGAAATGTTACATTCAACATAAATACATTTATGAAGTGTAGCTATCATGTTTATAGCTATATTTTAAACATCTTCATTTGAAATATATATTTATGCTCTTTTTTCTCTGTTCACAACCCTCTAAATTAGACAGATTCTTCCAAATAATTAATAATTCATTGTGTGATTCACAATGGGTGGTACAGTTGAAGTCAAAAGATTACATACACCTTAGAGAATCTGCAAAATGTTAATTATTTTATCAAAATTAGAGGGATCATACAAAATGCTTGTTATTTTTTATTTAGTACTGACCTGAATAATATATTTCACATAAAAGATGTTTACATATAGTCCAGAAGAGAAAATAACAGTTGAATTTCTTAATACCATGTTGTTACCTGAATGATCCATAGCTGTGTTTTTATTGTTCAGTACTAAATAAAAAATAACATGCATTTTGTATGATCCCTCTTATTTTGGTCAAATAATTAACACTGCAGATTCTGCAATGTGTATGTAAACTTTTGACTTCAACTGTAAGTTCCTCTCTGATTGGTTGCTGTGAGACATTGCAGTTGGACTTGATGCACTGATTGGTCAGATCTTCAGAAGTTGCTCAGCTGCCGCTAAGTGGAAAAGGAAGTTTTCAGTCGCTGGAGGGTAGTGCCGCTGCTTCAGAGTCTCCAAAGTCAATTTAGAGTTCTCTGCTTCGTCAGCAAGAGACATCAGGTTACTGAGGATCTCTTTAGTTTTTACTGAAATATCCTGGAGACAGATGCAAAAAGAGGCCCATGCAGGATTTTCAAGTCTTGGTAAATTGAAATTGTTGTCATTGCTGATACTTTCGACCTTGTTCTTACACATACCTTAATAACCTGCGCATCTGTACGATCAGTGTCCTCTGCAGCCTGGACGATGAAGTTGCCAATCTCTTTATGGAGTTTTCCCATAGCCATTGCCTCTGAAAATATAAAGTATGGTGATTTAAACATCCACATAATCATTCCTATCTAATCGAAGTCAGTATGCAAAACTGAATCTCACCTTTGGCATTTTGTGACACAGTGATTTCACTGTCTGGAAGATTAACATACACATCAAACAGATCTGATCTGTCTCCGACTTCAGAATCGACAAACCCTGCAACATATCCTACAGAGACCAAGAACATAGAAATTCATGAATGTAGCAAGTGTTAGTTTGTGGAGGAGAAAAAAATTGTCCATACCTGTACACAGCTTGAGGTTTTCCAGCTCTTTATCTTCCAGGTGAACAAAAGGGTGAAGGATGGACCAGTCTTTTCTATGCCATACCAGTCCAGGAAGAGCTCTGGTTTTAAAAAGAGTAACACTGTTAAGGCATAAAGCATTTTAGTGCATGACCATTATCATGATACTGTTCAAAAGCATGGGTTGAGTAAGACTAGTTACTAAAATATATAATTTAATTGAAATAAATACTGTTCTTTTAAAGTTTCTATTCATCGAAGATGTCAAAATCAAGGTTTCCATACAAAAATTTAGCAGCACATTTTTTTTTTTTTTTTTTTTAACACTGATGATAATACAATTTGGTTGAGCACCAAAACAACATATTACAGTGATTTTTGAAGCATCATGTGACACTAAAGACTAGAGTAAAGGCTGCTGAAAATTTAGCTTTGCCATCACAGGACTCCATAACATTTTCAAAATATACTTTTTTTAAGCAAACAAGTACAGCCTTTGTAAGCACAAGAAACCCAAACTTTGGAACAGTAGTCTAACAACCACAAGCACTTTGTAAAAGAAACACAGGACATACTTAAACCAATGTGAAATGCTGTTTGCAATCCATTTTACTTCCTATTAATCTGGCATATGGCTGGGTGATACTGGCAAAAATATCACAATTTTTCATATCAGTCCATATCAGTAATTATCACGCTAAATGTCAAATATTTATTTCTTTAAAGTTTAAGGTCGGACTTTTGCTCCAAAGTGAAAGTTGTAGAAACCAGACCATTAATTTTCTTTAACAAAATAAATATCTAAATAGAAAAAAAATATTTTCTTGGTTTCTGCATGTTGTAATGGGTTTTGTTTCAAATCAAGAAACAGGTTTGGGTTGCCTGATAATAATATATCACTTTTTTGTCTCTTAGAAATGCACATTTGATAGTATCTTAAGTTAGGATGCAGGTACATTTTGTTCATTATCAAAATCCCACATTTTTGCCACAACACTATGGTGCAGTCAGTTTTACTACAGTAAATCAATGGTAAATGATGGCGATATGGTAGATTAAAAGCCTTCTGACTGTCTCGTTGCAAATTGCTTTAAACTAGTTTCAATCACAGAGTCATGTGTGTTCATCACTGAAGTCAAGCGTTTCGCACAATCTCACAGCGTTGTTTAGTGCTTACATGACAGAATAAATGCATATGCTCCAAGCTCGCGCCGCGCGGCAGTTTGAATTTTGGCTGTCCGTGCGGCGCGATTCAAATGAGTCGCGCTGTTTCGTTCCGGTTTTGGCGCAAAAACATTATATCTACCATTTATCGAACTCATCCTTTTATCGAGGAAAATTACATTGCTCTAAGTATCGTCATCGAATTATCACCCAGCCCTAATCTGGGCATATTTCTGGTTTGGATAATGAATAATTCTGAATCGTGCAAAATGAGATCATAAATGTAAATTAAAAAAGCAAATACAGTCAATTTTGATTTAATGTCAACTTAATGATCATTTGCGTGGTTACCTTGTGAACTCCAGCAGTGCCTCAATCCGTGGGTGATAGACCACTACTCTTTTTTTCAACATTAGTGCTGTGTAAAGGATGATGGTTTCCATACCAAATTGTGACACAACATCTAAAATAAAAAATGAAATCTCATGAAGTCTTAAATGTAGCAAACTTCCATATCTCTCTCACACACACACACACACACACACACACACACATATATATACATTGTACACATATATATTTTAATAGAATTAAGACACTTTCTTGAACGACTTCTAAAATAAAGTTCATAAAGCCGATTGGAGCAAATGGCCATGGTACCAAAGTTATGTGATTAGATGATTTTAGCTGCTCAGTTCTTCCTGTTCAGTACTTGTTCGTTTTAAGGGTTCCTCCTAACCTTTTAAGGATCCAGCCAGGTAGGCTTTCCTGACGTCATAATCCTTAGTAAGGAAGGAACCGTTCTCATCACTCTGGCATATGCCTTTGGTCAGAACAGCAATGTAGCATTCCATCATCTTCACAGGGCTTCCATGTTTGATATATGTCCTGAATAAAACAATGTTACAAATGCAACATCACAAACTCAAAAACTTAGTGTATATTCTTGGAAATAGTGTGTAACAAACAAAAGATGCCTTCTGAAAGAAATAGTGATCAATTTTTGAAAGAAAAAAATAAATAAAAAATCCACCAAGCACTAAGTGGTCGCACTAAATGGTTTGTACTTAAATTAAACATACCTGCATAGAACTCTACTGAATGCAGCATATTTTTCAGGGTTGAAGTCCTTAGCTGTGATAACTATTGAGAAATGTGTCACCTTTGAATAAAATAGAACAGTCATATTAGCAAGCTGGCATGATTTTTTTAATCATACATTTACATTAAAAAACAAAAAAAACAAAAAACAGTACCATCTACCTACAAAGCACAAAACACAAAGTAAAAAGCACATGATGAGATATAGTAAACTAACAGATTTCTCACAAAAGAAGTTATGACTTGAATAGGTCATAGCAGTGGTTTTTAACCTTTCTGACTGCAAAGCTCTCTGTTGTCCACATGCCGTTTCTAGCTTTAGTTTTGTTTTTAAAACTTGCGTAATTCTATGGTTAAAAAAAAAAAAAAAAAAATTTCATTTATTATACAGTGCAGTTGTGTTACAATATATGGCTATTACGGTCATTGCTGTTGTTGTTATTGTTATATTCTAAGTTGTTTGGCTTCCAAAACCATTATTGTATCATGAGATTTTGATTTCGTAACATCCCTAATAAATTGTAAAATCTGTATTTATTATTTAAAAAAAAAAAAAAATGAATTTACATGACTTTTCCAACATAAAATCAGGCTACCTCATTTATTTTTCCAAGATTGTGGGACCAGTTTTAGAGGAAACAAACAGTTGTTGAGGGTGTCTATAAAAAAAAAAAAGAAAAGAAAAGAAAAACAAAAAGAAATATCTTATTGCTTGTTTTTTCTTATTTTAAGTCATCTTGGGGCACCACTGCATTATATGCAACATTCATGTTTGTTTTAATAATTTCTGGTCAGGTGGGTGAAATATTAGGCTAATATCTTAATTAATACTGCTTGTACGTATATTTACCACCTATTAACTTTAGTTTGTCAAAATATTGCATCTTTTCCTGCTTATTAGGTCCATCTCTATATGATTTAGCAGCTACCACACATTTTCTTCTGTGGTTTAGACAGCATAAATTAGCAGAACAACGTATTCAGTAGTATATTGTTGATAACATTCTGTCATTGATGTGCCAAATTAAGAACAGTTATCAGTGAATAAGTTTTTATTTTATGTTGAACTATACCTGTAGCATTATTCAAGCACAGGTTTGTACGCTTTTTTAGGATGGTACTGGAGACCTAAACATTAAGTTTTGTACCTTTTTAAGCACAGTTGGCTCCTGAACTTCAACTGTGGTGATGTAGTACCAGGTTCGGCAGTACTGTCCAAACACAAATGTGTGCAGCACCTGATTGTTCAATGGCAGGCAACATTTTCTCAACAGAACCTCTCGCAGATCAGCACTGATGGAAGGATAACACCAAACCCAAAGCGTGTCTGCATTTACATCTTTCTCTGCACAAGGGGACAAATTAAATTACTGACAAAATAATTATTCTATAATTAAAGAGATCACACAAAAATGCATATTTTGTCATATAGCCTTTTTCTTCTGCAGACCACAAAATGAATGAATGCTAGTATGGACAGACAATCTAAGTCACTATTCACTCTCACTGCATCTTTTTTCCACACAGTGAAAGTAAATGGTGGCTGACAAATGGTGCTATCACTAATTAGGAGAACTAACTTCCCCTTGTGTATTAAAGTCATACAGGTTTGGAAAAATGTGAGGAGCAAATGGTTACAAAATTTAAATTTGGGGGGTTAACTATCGCTTGAATACATAAAATGTACTTAAAATAAAAGACCTTTTCGCTGTATTTTAATCTTACCAATTAGTCCAAGACTCAACATCATCTCAGATGTAGCCATATTCCATTCCTTGTCCACGTTAATCTGGTTCTGAATCTTCAATGATTTGTAAACCATTTATGTTTACAGTTTGGAAAACACATGGAATTGTCAGCGCGAAGAGACACGACCCATTGTCAAATATGCCAGGCCAGTTTATCCAGAAAATAATTACAACGTCAAAAAATGCAGTTCTTGCAAAATAGATGTTTAACCGTTGAATCCAGATACAGTTTTCTCATTAAAGCCAAACGTTACCAATTATCAAATATTTGTAGCATATCAGTGTATGTGAGGCAGTTCTTGAGTTGCAGTAATTCCCGCAAACATGTGTATCAAAGAAAAAAAAAACATAGAGGAAAACGATAAAAACACAAAACGAAAACTTATAAACAGTAGGAATCCACTACTGGTCAGGTGATCAACACGCTTCTTCCGGGTTTTTTTCTCGAAGTTCAACTAAAATATCCAAAGACACACTGCCATCTACTGTTTTGGTGCGATTAAAGTTTTTTTTTTTTTTTGTATTTTTTTTATACATTTATTAAACCTATTTTAATAAAAAAACAGCAGCAACAACAACAAGAATAAGAAGAAGAAACAAAAATATAAAATATACACTACCAGTCAACAGTTTTTGACAAGTAAATTTTTTTTAAAAAGCTATTTGAATAAATTTTAAAATGTCATTTATTCCAAAGCTGAATTTTTAAATACTCCAGTCACATGATCCTTTAGAAATCATTCTAATATTCCGATTTGCTGCTAAAAAATGTATTACTATTATGTTGAAAACTTGAAAACAGCTGAGTAGAATTTTTGTCAGGTTTCTTTGATGAATAAAAAATTCAGAAGAACAGCACTGATCTGAAATGGAAATCTTTTGTAACATTATAAATGTCTTTTTTCATCAATTTAAAGCATCCTTGCTTTAAATATTGATAATAATAATAATAATAATAATAATAATAATAATAATAATAAATGTTTCTTGAACAGCAAATCAGCATATTCACATGATTCCTGAAGGAGCATGTGGTACTGGGGTAATGATGCTGTAAATTAAGCTTTGATCACAGGAATAAATTACATTTTAAAATATATTCAGATAGAAAACAGTTATTTTAAATAGTAAAAATATTTCACAATATGTATAATATGCTGTATTTTCAAATAAATGCAGGCTTGTAAAGTAGAAGAGACTTCTTTAAAAAAACAAAACTTTTCAAAAAATTGTACCGTTCAAAAACCTTTGACTAGAATGTATATTAAAAAAATAAAAACTTACAAATGATAAAACCCAAAATAAAAGCACTCTAATATGAATAAAATATATTAATTTAATCAATAGCACTTTAGTAATAAGTAACACATATTTAACACCAAGTTTTAAGCCATTTTTTTTTCTTCAGCTACTATTAAAAAATATCTAATTATTTTCTACATTTGTGTAAATAAAACTATAATCAAAACATTATTTCACAAAAATTTAACCTCTAAGTTTTGCCTAAAGCACCAATATCACCAATGTTTTATTGTCCCCAGTGTACTTAACAAAGATACTTAGAAAAATGTATCGGTGTTTGTATCATGAAGTCAGGAAAAAGGACCAATATGAGGGACAATATTTTTCCATTCATAATGTGACAAATAACAATGCATTCATTTTCTGTAATTGATTTCCGTTTTAATAGATGATACTGATGCAAAGTAATCACGTCTTTCGTCAGATTCGTCTTGGGTAACATTTCAGTGATGGTTTTATTGCGGACTACATTTAATTACAATGTATTTGTACGTCTGTCATCAGAATAGTAGAGAGCGAAGAGTACGCGTGTACGCGCACATACGGGAACTCTCGTCTTCGTCGCCGGCGCCGTTCACGTGTGCTAGCTCTTTCTTGCTTGCGCGGCGAGAAGTCACGGCGCGGATGGACAGGCAGAGTCAATAAAACAGCCTCGACTATCTGTAAACTGCCTGCTAGCAAGCCATAACAATGCCAGCCTATTTCCAGAGACCGGAGAACGCTCTTAAGCGAGCAAACGGTGAGTGAATGTTGTAGATGGAGGCCCCCTTGGACTGTAGTCGTGGGTCTAGCTGTTAGCTCGATATGGCGCGTGTTGGAGTAGCCATGTTCAGCGCAGGCCGGATGTCACAATTGTTGGGCCATGTCATGTATGATGCAGTGTTTTAAATCTCCTTTATTACTGTATCATATATTCATCTCCATAGCGTACTAAAAAAGGACATGTTCGGAAATAAAGTGCAAATATTTTGCATACTCAGTAAAAGAAGAAAGGTAGAGACCGTTTTTGTTAATGCTACCATGTGTGTTAGCAAGCTTTTCTACCCCGTTAGCTTAGCAATAACAACTTCTGGTGACGGAGATTAAAGATTTATTAACGGTATTCACTGGAAAAATCCTTAAGACTGTAACAGTATAACTTATTCGTGAATGAAAAGCAAATGCATTGTCATTTGTAGAAAACAGTACACAAAATGTGTGGAATCGCAGCACTGCGCACCTGCCACAGGTTTAACGTAACAGTTACACGATTTCTCACTCAATATTGTAGTCAGCTGTAAATGACATATGTGTGTTGAAAGTGGTATTTAATGGGTGTATGATGAGTAAATACTACTGCAAGATCATGAAACATTTTTCATTGATTCAGTCCCACCTGGATGCTGTGTATGTCATAGATAAACATATTCCCAAAAGTGTGCTGGTCATGACAGTCTTTCTGTTTCTTTTCTCAGAGTTTCTCGAAGTTGGTAAAAAGCAGCCTGCTTTGGATGTGCTCTACGATGTCATCAAGAGCAAAAAACATCGAACATGGCAGAAGATACACGAGCCGATCATGCTCAAGTACCTGGAGCTCTGTGTGGACCTGCGCAAGAGCCACTTGGCAAAGGAGGGACTGTATCAGTACAAAAACATCTGTCAACAGGTTTGAGACTATAATTATTATATACTTAAGCAGAGTAGAGCTTTTAGACCTGCTTTCACAGACAGGGCTTAGTCTAAAACAGGATTAGGCCATAGTTCAATTAGGACATTTAAGTAGTTTTTTATAAATGTGCCTTAGAAAAAAACATTACTTGTGTGAATCTTGAGACAAAGATTAGTGAGTGCAAGTTTCTTTCAGCTGAAACTACTCAGACTTACATTTTAGTCTGGGACTAGGCTTAAGCCTTGTCTGAGAAACCAGAGGTTAGAGTCGGCATTTCTAGATCTTAAAGTTTAGTATTGTGTCATAGTGCTTTTAGGTTATTTTTATACAATATTTGTGATCATGATTTTCCAGTGAACTTTTTTTTGTAGTATTTCCTGTACATAATTTTATGTACAGATGAAAACTAACAAGTCAATTGTAAGCTCTGTCCTACTAATGAAATTACTGACTGCTATTTCTCTCGTGCTTCAGGTGAATATCAAATCTCTGGAGGATGTGGTCCGTGCTTACCTGAAACTTGCAGAAGAGAAGACTGAGACGGCAAAAGAGGAGTCTCAGCAGATGGTGTTGGATATTGAGGATCTGGACAACATTCAGACCCCAGAAAGGTACAGGATCCTAAAGGCCCAAACATTTCTGATGTCACTATATATAATGTTTTGTTGTTATTTGTGTAATTAATTTTTTTTTAAATTTTACTACATTTCACTTCATGCATACAGCACGTGTTCATTTTCTGTAGTTTTTAGTGTTTATTAGAAACATGCAAACATCCAGCCTCAAGCTAATTATGAAGGGAATGGTTCTAGATGTTTGTGTTCCAAGATTATCTGAAGCACTGACTGTTGACTTTTTTTTTTTCTTATGTTTTTCAGTGTTCTGTTGAGTGCTGTTAGTGGTGAAGACACTCAAGACCGCACTGACAGACTTCTGCTCACGCCTTGGGTCAAGTTCTTGTGGGAGTCGTACCGCCAGTGCCTGGACCTGCTAAGGAATAACTCCAAAGTGGAGCGCCTTTACCATGACATTGCTCAGCAAGGTAAGTGTCAAGCTCATACAACACAAAAAACATTTGTTTGTGGCTAGTGCTGGGGGATATGGTGGTAAAAAAAAAAAAAGAACAGGATTTTTCTTTCATTTTATCAGTCGGTATTGATAATTATCATGATAAATGTCACATTTTTATTTCTTTCAAGTTTAAAGGCAGATTTTTGCTCCAAAGTAAAAGTTGTGGTTTCGGAATTCATTTCTGAAAGGTTTTTGAATTCTTTACACTTTTACAGTATCATTTTTCCTTAACAAAATAAGTATCTTAATAGAAAAAAAAAAATTGTAGTTTCTGCATGTTCTGAGTAATATCGTTTCAAATCAAGAAACAGGTTTGTGTTGCCTGAAACATTTATTGTCTCTTGGCTCATTTGATTGTAGCTTCAGTTAGGATGCAGATGTAAATTTATCAAAATCAATAACATCTGTAAAAATTGTAGAAACCTCATTTTTATATGGTGAAATTTAAATGTTCTTTTTTTTTTTTTTTTGTTAATCATTGGTCTTCCATAGTAGCATACATTTAGATCATGATAACCACAGTTAAAACCACACATAAAGCACCTCAATACCATGATAAAATATAACTATGGTTTCTAAGGTATTTGTATGAAAAACAGTAGTCTAAATGCATTTAGTATAAATGCGCAAACGCTATAGCCTAATCACAAAAATACTGTAATTGTATTTCATTACTCCTTTAATACATTTAATACATGTCTACATTAATAATACAATAAAATTCTATACTAATAATGTCATCCACATTCCTGACACATTACTATGGTGCAGTTAGTGTGACTACAATAAATCCATGGTAAGTAATGGTGATTTTTTTTTTTTTTTTTTTTTTTTTTTTTTTGATTGAAAAGCCTTCTGACTGTATCGTTGCATACAATGTTTCTCCTGTTTGTCCTGTATTTCAGAGCTTTTATCTGCCTTTGAACTAGTTTAAAGCTACAATCTGTATCTATTGTTAAGATACTTTTAAGCACTGGCTGGTTATGTTTATTTTGAATAATTTATTTTGGATAATTTTTGAGCAAGTACATAACCAGCCAGTGCTTAAAACTTCTTACTTAGTCTTCTTACTTGAGCCCGATTTACAATGATAATGCAGCTGGAATAATTAAATGTATCATTTTGATGGCGGATTGTAATCCAGAAAGGATTGTTCATGAAATGCATGTGACTGAAATTAAATTATATTTCAGTTTTAAATGTGCATCTAATTACAGATGTTTGGTTACGTATTTTTTTTACATACAAGTTTTGTATTTTAAAGAGAACCAGTTCTAAGGAAGAATAATTTGTTTTTTGAGTTAAAAATAATTTCTTTATATGAAATTCCAATGGTATGGCAATTGGAGAACATACAGAAAATGAAATTACACGCTAATACACACTACATACACATTCACGCAATGCTGATGTTGTTAACATTAACAATTTGAGAATATAGTATAATAATAATAATAATAATAATAATAATGATAATTTGCACGGTTTGATGTGATATGAGCTAACTTTTTGTTAGATTTAATCACCATTGGTAGTGCAATTTATTGTAATGCTTTTTTCTTCAGTTGGTCAGTACAAAAGTGGCAGACCTGTTGCTTGCTTGTTCAGAAGACAATATTTGGTGAAAATTCTAATTTGGGTGCTGCAACCGTGCCGATGCACAACCCACACAATAAAGATAATTCCGCAAATAACTGAGATGGTGACAAAGAGGCAAAACTATGGACTACAGCTTTAAATCAAAGAATCATTTGTATTATTCGCTGAATTCAATTGCTTCACGCTGAATCTCACAGCGTTGTTTAGTGGTTGCATGACTGAGCAAGTAAACGCACCTGCTCTAGTAAGCTTGCGCTGCCATTTAAGATTTGAGCTGAACAAATAAATGGTCCATGTGGCGGGGCTCAAATGAATATTTTTATTTCTCTTTTGGTGCATGTGCATCATATCAAACTCTTGTTATTGCTTTATCGCCCAGTTCTACTTGTGTGAGTTTTCAGCGTACAATGCATAAAAGTCATTATCTGTAGGATTAGAAAAGAGTATATAGTAGTCATGTTATATGATACATAAAATAATTATTTTGGGTTGTGCTCAAATTTATGGCAAAAATGTTCGTTTTCTCTCACAGCATTTAAGTTTTGCCTGCAGTACACTCGTAAAGCTGAGTTCCGTAAGCTGTGTGACAACTTGCGAATGCACCTGGGACAGATCCAGCGACATCACAACCAGAGCACTGCCATCAACCTGAACAATCCTGAGAGCCAGTCCATGCACCTGGAGACACGTCTGGTCCAGTTGGACAGCGCTATTAGCATGGAGCTGTGGCAGGTCTCTGTGCTTTATACTAGCCATCAGTGTACTAAAGATATAATATAATATAATATAATATAATATTTTATATATATATATAATATATAATATTTATTTATTAGGGGTGTAACGGTTCTTCGAACCTTACCAACAAAATACAGTGTCAAACTCAGCCTATCAATAAACCATAACTTTTATTAACAAAACAAATACAAATACACCATGCTATAGGCTATGTCTAAAATAAAATAATAAATAACTTAAACTAAGTGTAAATGGGTATGCAAAACTGAAAATAAGTAAACACTGTGGAACCATATAAATAAGAAACAAATGTTTAAAAAAGACCAACATCACCTTAGATAAATGACACAAGTCAGCGGGCTTTTTATAATCCAAAATATTGCCAAACAAGAACTTTTGCATTTTGCTATGATCTTGTCTTTCTTACCACTACTCTTGTCAGTCAACTCACCTCACTTTCCTCACGTGATAAATGTGATAACCTGAAAAGCACTGTTTATTTTATTTGTCTTTACTCTATTGTATTTATTTGTGCTGTTGCTTGTTAGTTTATTTAGGTTAAACCGAACCGTGAGTTAGTTGAACCGTTGCATCCCTAGTATTTATAATGTAATATAAATTCACTACCAGATTATAGAAATTAATACTCTTATTTAGCAAGGATGCTTTAACCCTTTACTGTCACTCCCTATTTTGAACATAGATGTGAAAATGCCCTATCCAAAGTTACATTTTTATAATTCATGAACGAAAACATTTTGTAATATGATTTTCATGTACAGTTTCCATGGCAATGCAATGTCTGATTTTAAAAAGGTTTTCAAAGGATGAATTTTGAGATTAAGTTTGATTTGTCTTTCAAGTTTTTTTAAAAAAAAAAAAAAAAAGGTCTAAACCTCTGTTATGATGTAGATTTTGAGGTGCACTCTTGTTATAAATTGATCTATGACTTTTTCTACATAATATGTAGCACAAAAAAGTGGTAAAATATCTATTTAGGAGTCTTAGACCTTCCCAACAATATATAGTTTGTCATGATTAGATTAGGATTTATTTGTAATATGGTAAAGTAAACATAGGTGACCGTTAAAGTGTTAAATTGATCAAAAGTGATGGTAAAGACATTTATAATGTTTTTATTTCGGAAGCATTTTCAGAAAAATGCTGTTCTTCTGCACTTTCTGTTCATCAAAGAAACCTGGAAAAAAAATCTACTTGGCTGTTTTCAAAATAATAATACTTTAATAATAATTTTTGAGCAGCAAATCAGAACAGTTCAAAGGAGATTGCTTTACATTTTTTTTCTATCTTTTTGCACTTTAAATGTTTGGCTTGTTATAAGTTGCACAAACTTTAATGATTTGCTCATTATATCGGTTGTTTGTTCTTTTTAATCCACACAGGAAGCTTTTAAAGCAGTTGAAGACATTCACGGATTGTTTGCCCTCTCAAAGAAGCCCCCTAAACCCCAGCTTATGGCCAACTACTACAATAAGGTGTCCACTGTATTCTGGAAGTCTGGCAATGCCTTATTCCATGCCTGTACCCTACATAGACTCTATCACCTCTCCAGGGAAATGCGCAAGAACCTCACCCAAGAAGAGATGCAGAGGTGAGCATTAAAAAAGATAGATCATCAGCTTGAACGGAAGTTTTGTGGAGTAATTTTGCTGTCATTTTACAGTAGGTAGTCATTTCTTGAAATCAGAAAACCTTTCTTCATTATTTATTAGTTGATTGAGACTTGCTTCAAAGTATTTAATTGCCTAATTGCTTTGTGCTTTGTTTAATTCAGAATGTCCACTCGAGTGCTATTGGCTACTTTGTCTATTCCCATCACCCCTGAGCGCACTGATATTGCTCGTCTGTTGGACATGGATGGTATCATTGTAGAGAAACACCGCAGACTGGCTACTTTACTTGGCCTTCAGTCTCCACCCACCCGCCAAAGTCTCATCAATGACATGGTAATAGCCATTCTGTCCATTGGTCATTTTGTAATCACTTAAATTTATGATTAATTGTAAAGATTGAGAATGTTGCAGTGACACTTTCTTTGGTATTGTTTGTGCCATAGGTGAGGTTCAACCTGCTTCAGTATGTTGTTCCTGAAGTCAAAGAGCTCTACAACTGGTTGGAGATGGACTTCCACCCTCTTAAACTTTGTGGAAGAGTGACTAAGGTGAGTGGCACTTGATTTATTAGCTACATTTTATTTCTGAGCTTCTAAGACTCATGTACAGTGGAGGTCAAAAGTTTACATACACTTTGCAGAATCTGTAAAATAGTCCACAAGAAAATAATAGTTGAATTTATAAAAATGACACAGTTCAAAAGTTACATTCTGAACGGCAGTACTACAAAAAAAAAGATATTTAGACAAAATATATATATATATTTTTTTTTTTACATGTTCATTCTGTTCCAAAGTTTACACCCCTGGCTCTTAATGCATTGTGTTTCCTTCAGGAGCATCAGTGAGCGTTTGAACTTTCTGTAATAGTTGCATAGGAGTACCTCAGTTGTCCTCAGTGTGAAAAGATGGATCTCAAAATCATACAGCCATTGTTGTAAAGGGTTTAAATACACAAAAATGCTGAAAAACCAAAGAATTTGTGGGAAAGAACAGAGCAGTTTAACTCTTCAGGACAAACAAGGGACTCATGAACAACTATCAATAAACAAAACAAAAAAAACACAGTATTTAGATTCAGGTGTATGTCATTTTTTATAAGTTTAACTATTATTTTCTCTTGTGGACTATATATAATTTGTGAAATATCTTATTCAGGTCAGTACTAAATAAAAATAACAGGTATTTTGTATGCTCCCTGTTATTTTGGTCAAATAATTACATTTTGTGGATTCTGCAAGGTGTATGTAAACTTTTGACCTCAACTGTACATATCCATAGTAATACAAAACCGTAAAATAAAAGTAACATTCACCCAGGCTGTATACATTAACCATTACAACTTATTATGCAACTGACTTTCATAACTTAAAGACCATTTTGACAAAGCACTCTTAATGTTACAGTGTTCTTGACGTCAACACACACTAAAGACGTCACACTCATGCAGTGTATGTGTTCTTGCTGCTGCTTTAGGTGCTGAACTGGGTGAGGGACCAAGCTGAGAAAGAATCAGACCTGCAGCAGTATGTTCCTCACTTGCAGAGCAACACTATCCTGAGGCTGCTACAACAGGTTGGTTTGGTCATCTACCCCCAGATTTGTAATAATTACTTTGGGAATCTGTGCATGCTCCATTCTGCTGAAAATCTTCAAATCTTGTCTTCTGGGTTTTAATATTCCAGGTGGCTCAGATCTACCAGAGCATTGAGTTCAACAGGTTAGCATCTCTGGTACCATTTGTTGATGCTTTCCAGCTGGAGCGCTCAATTGTAGATGCAGCACGGCACTGTGACCTACAGGTATGAGAAAAAAAATCAAGTTTTAGTCATTAAATGTTGGTGTATATCTTCCACACAGTCTCTAAATCAAGTACCTTAGTAATTAATTGCATTGTCCAAAATGTTGTAGTGACTAGAGTTTGTGTATTTACCCGAAGGTGCGTATTGATCATACCTCTCGTACACTGAGTTTTGGCTCCGATCTGAACTATTCTACTAAAGAGGATTCTCCAGTAGGTCCGTTCCTACAAAACATGCCCTCTGAACAGATCCGCAATCAGCTCACTGCTATGTCATCCTCCTTGGCTAAAGCCATACAAGTGATCAAACCTCCCTCCATGCTGGTAAGATCACAGCTAAGCTAAATACATACCTCCCTGCTGGTCAGTGTTATATTTCAGCTTCATCAACTCTAACTTTGCCCACAGCAAGAACATGAGGAGCAGAGTCAGCAGGCCATTACAGCCTACCTGAAGAATGCCCGCAAAGAGCATCAGCGCATCCTCGCTCGCCGTCAAACCATTGAGGAACGCAAAGAGCGTCTGGAGAGCCTCAACATCCAGAGGGAGAAAGAGGAGCTGGAGCAACGTGAGGCAGAGCTTCAGAAGGTACGCAAAGCTGAAGAGGACCGTCTTAAACAGGAGGCCAAAGAGCGAGAAAAGGAGCGCATCATGCAAGAACACGAGCAAATCAAAAAGAAGACTGTGCGTGAGCGACTGGAGCAGATCAAGAAGACTGAGCTGGGAGCCAAAGCCTTCAAAGACATTGATATTGAGGTACGAAGTTTGTTAGGAAAGTGGCCGTTTGGAACACAACGGCTTGTTTTCTTGGCAAAGTTACCTAGAAAATTATCAGTTGAGAAGGTGTATTTTTATTTAATTATTGATTTTATGTTGTAGGATCTGGAGGAGCTCGACCCTGACTTCATCATGGCCAAACAGGTAGAACAACTAGAAAAAGAGAAGAAAGAACTTCAGGAACGTCTGAAAAACCAAGAAAAGAAGGTAAACATGCGTTATGCTTTCGTGAAGTATTTTGTTATTGTAAATAAGTGTGGTAACTCTTATAAATGTTAAAGGATTCAGAGTATATTACGCTGGAGTAATACTATTATGCATATTCTAGATCGACTACTTTGAAAGGGCCAAGCGCCTTGAGGAGATTCCTCTGGTCAAGAAAGCATATGAGGAGCAGCGCATCAAAGACATGGAGTTATGGGAGCTGCAGGAGGAAGAGAGGGTAATAATCGCATACTGCTTTTTGCACTTGTCAGAATTACACGTGATTTGCTTTCCCCTCTGGTCCATGTTGTTTTTTTGCTAAAGTCTGAAATTCCCCATGTTCTTGAACATACTTTCACTTTACCTCTAGTTTTAAATATTTCTTGAGGCCCTACTTGGTCATTGTCTGGTTTTAGTTTGATTCCGCAGTTTATTAGTATCACCTAAATGATAAGGACATGTTGAATAATATAATCCTGCCATGTTGTTGATTTGTAGTTGATTGAAATTGAAGCTAAAGGTTGTTTTCCTCATCTGTCACTCAGATCAGCAATATGAAGATGGAGCGTGAGAAGGCGCTAGAACACAAACAGAGAATGTCAAGGATGATGGAGGACAAGGAGAACTTCTTGTCCAAAATTAAAGCAGCTCGAAGCTTCATTTATGAGGTAAACAAAACTTCAATTTCAAATGCCATTTATTCAGCTGCTGTTTTACAGATTATTTGCTTTCAGCAGCTAGTATGGGAAATGTATAAGACAAAGTTTTAGTAAATAAAAAGTAAGAAAGTAAGAAATCTTTAAAGTTGTGTTTTGGGCCATTATGCTTTGGCACAGTATCTGTCAAATGAATTAAAACCAAAGCACAATATGACTTTGTTCATGTGATCCTCGCTCCTCAGAATGGCTCACTTCACAGTGAACTTGTTTAAATAAGCACTTAAATAAAAGCTTAAGTGCAATGTAAATTGCTGACAACTATTGGTTTAAATGGGTAACGTTAATGCCGTCCAAATTCAATATACCCTTCAAGTGTATAAATTAGGAAAGAAGTATTGTAACTTCCCTACTGTAGTGTAAAGCAAAAATATACCTATGAAATATTAATTTACATTTATTTTAGTCCAATTGTTTTACCAAATATGGCTATTACTGTCATAAGAATTAACTATAATATAGAATTATTGTTATCATTATTCATTATATTCTAATTTGTTTGGCTTCCTAAAACACCAGTGTGAATGTAATTTAGACTGAGGCAGTATACCACAAATAAAGGGGGTTGAGTCCCCTTTAAAGTTCAGGTACAAGTCAATTCACTGACTTTTCAGTTAAGAACATTGGTTGAAGCTCTTAATTTTGAACTCTCAAAATGCATTTAGATAGAATAATTTAACTTTAAAATGTACACTTTTATTTTTTTCCCCCATGTCTTCATTTTTTTTGATAATATCATGTTGTAGACTTCATATCGTGATGTTACCATATCTTGAGATTTTGATCATTCTTAGTACCATAAAGTCCTCAACGTTATTATGTTGATGCTCCAAGTAGCTAAACTTTGAACAATTCTCATGTACCCAGGAAAAGCTCAAGCAGTTCCAAGAACGTTTGGTTGAGGAGAGGAAGAAGCGTCTTGAGGAGCGAAAGAAGCAGCGTAAGGAGGACAGACGAAAGGCCTTTTATCGCCAGAAAGAAGAGGAAGCTCAGAGAATCCATGAGGAACAGCTCAAAAAAGGTTCTTATTTGCTGTTCATCTACCCTTAGTTAACAGTGATGCGCTGCAATGTTGTTTTTTTTTTTTTTTTAATAATGTGCATATCTTATTTGAGATTAATTTTTGTTCACTTCTTTTTGAATTGGTCTTCGTTTTTTTTTTGTTTGTTTTTTTTAGAACGGGAAGAGCGTGAACGCTTGGAACAGGAGCAAAGAGAGGAGGAAGAGCGTGAATACCAGGAGCGCCTGCGTAAGCTGGAGGAACAGGAGAAAAAGCAGCGTGCCCGACAACAGGAAATTGAGGAGCGTGAACGCCGCAAGGAGGAGGAGAGGAGGGCACCAGAAGAAAAACCTGCCAAGGTAAGTCATAAGGATCCTGTGTCAAATGTGCTTTCACACCATACACTAAAATAATGTTTATGATAAAGGTCTCTTGTGCTAACAAACCCTGGATTTATTTGATAAAAATTACAGTAAAAATTGTAATTTTATAATATATTTTAAAACTCAAGAGTTTTCAGTGTCTTGTTACTCCAGTCTTCAGTGTCATTAGAAATCATTCTAATGTGTTAATTTGGGTTGCTTAGTATTTTTAATAAATAGTTAAATAAACTGCATTTGTTTGAAATAAACTTTTGTAACAATTTATATTTTTCTTTAAAAAAAATTAAAAACAGTCAAACCAAAATTAATTCAGACCCCTTCAACATTTCTCACATTATCAGAGTTTATTTGCTATAGTTTAGATAATCGGTAATACAATATGACAAGAACTCAGGAGTTAAACTGTGTCAGAACAATTTCATCTTGACAATGTCAACTTTGATAGAAAATTGAATGTAAAACGGGTCAAAAAAAGTTTGCTCCCAATTTATATTAGTTTTACTGGTAGTCCACTGTATAAAGAATTTTTGGGTATAATGTCAGAGTTTATTTTATTTTGCTATTTTCACTTGCATAAAGGAACTATAGTGTCCTGCACCCACTAGTAAAAAAAAAAATTTGGTCTGAATAATTTTTGACACTACTTCCATTTTGACCAGATGATCTCGTACTGATATTCAGATATAAAATAGATGTGGTTTCTTTCCAGGACTGGAGTGAACGGGAAGAAGGCGTCTGGAGGAAGCGTGGTGAGGGCGAATCAGATTGGCGGCGTCCTGTTGCTGACGGGTATGCATCTTCACATTAATTGATAACCTGATGCATAAAAACAAGGATTAAAAACAGATGCAGAGAATTGTGATTTATTGTAACTTTTTTTTTTCCTCCCAGGGACTGGCGTCAGGAGGGGCGTGAAGGTCGTGAAGACAATGATCGTGAAGACCGTGACCATGAAACGCCCTTCCGGCGAGGAGGAGACAGTTCTCGTCGTGGTGGTTCAGATGACAGAGGTCTTCGCCGTGGCTTTGATGACGAACGGGGTCCGCGCCGAGGAGGTGACGACGACCGTGGACCCAGACGGGGCTTTGATGACGACCGTGGGCCCAGGAGGGGCTTTGATGATGACCGAGGTCACCGTAGAGCCGATGACGACCGTGGACCAAGGCGTGGAATGGACGATGACCGTGGCCCCAGACGAGGCGATGACGAACGTGGCCCAAGAAGAGCCTTTGATGACGACCGTGGGCCCCGTAGAGGCATGGATGAACCCAGGGGGCCTCGACGTGGCGCAGATGATGACTGGGGCCCCAGAAGAGGAGGGGATGATGAGAGGGGAGGCCGCAGGGGTATGGATGACTCTGGCCCACGTCGTGGAGATGACTCTAAACCCTGGAAACCTCTTGGGAGACCAGGTGCAAGCTTGTTTGGTATTTCCATATCTCTTCTTGCTGAGGGCTTGTTGCCAAATATGTGTTAAAGGGGTCGTGTCACAATGAATCTAATTTTCCTGTCATGATGCAGTGTGATACAATCATATGTTATCGAAGCATGGGACAGTTTAAACTCAGTTATGTTGTGCAGCAAAGTGTCGTTTCATTGGAGAAAAATAATTTGGTCTTAAAGGTACAGCATCAAAATAAAACCCGTTTTATTCTAGGGGTCAGAGAAAGAATGAGTGGAAAATAGTTGTTGCTAATCATTAATGTAGGTGGACCTCAGAGGGAAAAAATATGACCACTTTATATTGTCATTGATCTGTGAAAAGTTAATTTTTGTTAACTATAGTCAACTCATGCCTGTACTACTCCATGGAACCTTTTGTAGGTGGATGGAGAGAGCGAGAGAAGGCTCGGGAAGAAAGCTGGGGACCTCCTCGTGAAGCTGGCCTTGATGATGGTGAGCGTGAGGGAGATGAACGTCACGAAGGAGACCGATTTAGAGATCGCCGCCCTCCCAGGTAAAAAAAAATTAAAATACACAACTTTTGCATTCAGATCTACTGATGAAGGGTCTCGGGAACTCTGTTTTTTTTTTTTTTTTATTATACATTTAAATTTATGTGAAAGTCTTTTATCATCAGGAACTGCCAAAAGCCATAATGTGATTATTAATCTTCAAAAGGATATGATGTAAATGTGAGGACTTCATGTTTTGAAGTAATTGTGGCACTGTTGCATATTCTACTGGCTCATGTTTTTAGAGCGGACCAGTCAAAAAATGCTGCCCATCTATGCCATGCAGTTGCTCATGATGTACTTCTGATGAATTAAAACAATATTTACATTAGATTGTTTAGATTGTTGTAGAAGTGCTGCTTTTTGAATGAGCAAAAAATAGACATTTAGTATTTTGGTTACACACTAATTATAATAAGCCTGTGTTAAATAAAAAAAAAAAAAAAAAAAAGTTAATATTTGCTGAAAAGCTAGGCTCAGCTAGTTGTCAGTAACTTTATTGTGAGAGTGTGTGTCCATGTGCAGGGAAGAAGGGGGTGGCTGGAGAAGAGGTGGTGGTGAGGAGCAGAGCAGTTGGCGCGACTCTCGTCGTGAAGACTTTGACCGTGATGATCGTCGTGAACGCCCCATGAGGGACCGCAGAGATGACCGAGACCGTGACCGTGACCGTGATCACAGAGGCCCCAACAGAGACCATGATGAAGGTTAGTCTTATGATCTCCCTTACACATGTGACCCTAGACCACAAAACCAGTCATAAGTAGCATGGGTATATTTGTAGCAATAGCCAACTATACATTGTATGGGTCAAAATTACTGATTTTTCTTTTATGCCAGAACTCATCATGATATTAAGTAAAGATTATGTTCCATGAACAAATTCAGTAAATTTCCTACTGTAAATGCACCAAAACTTAATTTTTGATTAGTAATATGCATTGTTATAAACTTCATTTAGACTACTTTAAAGGTGGTTTTCTCAATATTTTGAATTTTTTTTGTACCCTCAGATTCCAGATTGTCAAATAGTTGCCTCGGCCAAATGTTGTCCTATCTTAACAAACCATACATCAATGAAACGCTTATTTATGTAGCTTTCAGGTGTATGTATAAACCTCAATTTTAAAAAATTTGACCCTTATGACTGGTTTTGTGGTCCAGGGTCACATATTTAAAGGTGCAGTCAAGTTTTGACAGCTTTGATTAAAAACGTACACTTGCTTGAGATAAAGATACTGTATCAGTGGCTCAGAAAAAGCTCTTTTAGTGTGGGGTCATGAGTGACTTGGAGTTACTGATAGAAATTATAATGGCAAATTTACTTTTTTTTAAGCGCTTATACATAACCTAATTACAGAAGTACATCTAAAAGAACAAGCTTCCTCAAGTGGCAACTACAAATGCATACCACAGCATTGTGAAATGCCTCCAAAACATAGCCATGATGCTGCGGTTAAATCCAGAAGGGCTGTCACTAACGATAATTTTGGTAATCGAATAATTGGTCAATTATTCTGATGATTAATCGAGTAATCGGATAATTGTAATTACATTTTTTTTAAATCATAAAAATAGACCCAAGAGAACAAAAGTCTTTAAAATTACTTAAAGGAGTACTTCCAGGAGAAAAATTTACAGATAATGTACTCACCCCGTTGTCATCCAAGATGTTCACGTCTTTCTTTCTTCAGTCGTAAATAAATTGATTTTTGAGGAAAACATTTCAGGAATTAACTCCATATAGTGGACTTCTATGGTGCCTGCGAGTTTGAACTTCCAAAATGAGTTTTAGTGCAGCTTCAAATGGCTCTAAACAATCCCAGCTGAGAAATAAAGGGTCTTATAGTGAAACCATTGGTCATTTTCTAAAAAAAATAATAATAATGTACTTTTTAACCTCAAATGCTCGTCTTGTCTAGCTCTGCCATGCGCATACGTACTCTGTGCAGTGCCGTTCAAGACATGGTATGTCCCATCTCATTTTCTCCTCCTACAGTCCTACATTGCGGTTTAATTTTTTTTTTTTTTTGTAAAGGGAGTTTGACCTTCTTTGCACGTTCACTTTGTAAACACTGGGTCGGTACTTCTGCAGCAATGTAGGATCATTTTGAAGTTGAAGGAGAAAATGAGATGGGAATTTTTGACAATCCCTAACTGAATTTAACCAGAATACACAGTACACGCAGAACTAGACAGGACGAGCATTTGAGGTTAAAAAGTGTATATTTATATTTTTCTTAAATTACCAATTGTTTTGCTAGATAAGACCCTTATTCCTTGGCTGGGATTGTTTAGAACCCTTTGAAGCCACATTGAAACTGCATTCTGAACGTTTATAAATGATTTACCTGCCAAATCTGATGAAATGACGCACATTGCGTTCCCAGATGAATGTTATGATAAACCTAAACTCAGAGCAATATGCAGAGAGTTTAAGACGCTCCACACGTTAATTTACTATAGGTTTGTGTGGAGCAGCATTCACTGTGAACGGAGCTGCTCTGACACGCACCTATGTACTGTACATGCATGTAATTAATTAAAGCTCATATAGTAAACCATCACATCTATTTAATTGAATCGGAGCGTTAGTGAATTCACAATAGCATTATGCTTTCCTATGATTTTTTTAAATGGGTTTAAATATATCATGCAGCCTGGAAAACGGTCTATTAATGCATTTCATGGATTCTTGTCCATGAAATGCGCCACTTCCGGTATTTCGCCGGTTACTTGAGCATAAGCAAAATGCAATCAAGGAGTTTTTTCAATAGAGTACTCGAGGAATCATGACCATTCTAGAATCCAATAATGTCCATGTTATTGATATTTTTGTTTCAAACTAAACAAGATGAGCAGTATAAAGTCCTGTTTTGTTTTGTTTTTTTACACCTTGTTTCTCAACTCAAAGGTGGTTCATGGCGTCGTGGTGGTGATGACCGACGGGAAGAACGCAAGGAGGAAAGAGAGGCTCCTCCCAGACCACGTGACCGGGACCGCGAAGGTGGTGAGAAGAGCACCTGGCGCTCTGACAAAGATAAGGAAAACCCTCGCCGGACCAAGAACGAGACGGATGATGATGGCTGGACCACTGTCCGCCGCTAAATGCTAAAGCATCAAAAAAAATTTGCTTGATGTTGTTCTAAGCCTTGATGTGTTCTCTAATCAGCACAGATCACTGCTTACATTAACAGGAAATACATAAAGCTTTGCCATAGAATTAAAACACTTACAATGGGTTTTCAAACATGGCAATTTATATTTCATCCCTTTTTAACAACTTGCATTTGAAAAGTAGCTCTCATTCCTTTTTGTTATGCATGCTTAGAGGATTAAATTGGTCTCACACAAATTTAGTAGATGTTTTTTTTTTCTTTGAGGTGCGGATGTTGTAGAACATGAACGTTTTTGCAGGTGTGGTGGTGAGGTTTTGAAATGAAATCATCAGGTTATCTTTACAGCTATGTCCATGCTGTAGTTGCTGCTTATGCTGTGGTTGTATGCCCTCTAGAAATATGAAGAAAAGAAATCTTTATTAATAAAGTCGTTTGCTCATTAAATGACCATAATTTCACTTCTTACACAGCAGAAGACAATATCATGCTTTCTGTGTCAAATGAAACTGTCTCGGTAGTTGATTATTTTGGCCACTAGGGGTCACCTAAATCTCAGCAAGGTTTTCTGAAGCTTCAGACGGCTCTGCTCTCTTCATAAATGAACCAAGAACAATTGATTGGATCCCTATAATCTATTCATTTATGCTGTTGTTAGTAGAAAACAATAGCGTTTCATACGCTGCTGTTGGTCCTCCTGATTGATGCATTAAAAAGGTTTAGTAAATAAACTTTGCAGTCTTTTGTGATATATTTTTTTCCTTCCTCTGGTGGCAAATGTTACAATAAAAATGCATACAATTCTAACAACAATACCGCTATAGAAGTATACTGAGATTTCATCTCCACAAGAAAACGATAACAATGGCATAATCCAGTCTCAAACTCGATTAGGATGGTCTTTTTCTTTCGGGGAAGTTTTAGGTGGTACACCGCCTTTTTAAAAAAAAAAAAGAAAAAAAAAGACTTACTGGCTCTTGGTTAAACTAAGTGGGGTAGGAGGACCACACGCACACGTTGATAAGAGGTAATCCTCGGTAAACCTCATCAATGCGAGTTCTTAGTTTCGTGCAACGGCTTCTTTGGATCGTGATTCTTCCCGCTGCGAGGGTGATAAACTTTTGCTCGCATTATATCATTATGCAGAAGAGACTAGAAGAAAGAAACAATTATGTCAGCGGTCTTTGTTGCATTCTAGTGGAAAATCCACAATTAAGGCCAATAATCCCACAATTGGAGCCTCAAATTCCCACGCAAGAGGTTATGAACTCCCAAACTAGATTAGACCCCTATGTTTGCTAAGACCTACTTTGTGAAGTTTGACCACGGGTCACCGTGAGTAAACTCCTCCGACCTCGAGCTGGAGGGATGCTGCTTCTTGAATGTGGGATATATGCCTTTACACGGCACGTATGGCTTAATCTGTGCATCTGCCACCCAGTGCCATTTGTCGTATAGCCTTTTTTAAGTCTAGTTCCAGTCATTTAACTAGAACTTGTAAACTCTGATTTCGAAATAATGTTTATACCTAGTTTGTAAACATTTTATAATGTCAGATCTAAGTCTAGTTGTTAATATGTATTTTCGAACATGCATTAGGAGTTTATATAAAAAATTATAGCAGCAAACTAAATAAAAATTACGGCTGCTACGTCGTGCAAAACTGGGATGTTAGATATTAGATAAAGACAAAATGTGACCTTGGACCACAAAACCAGTCATAATGGTCTCTTTTTTTTTTTTTTTAATTGAGATGTAGCCTATACATCATGTTAAAAGCTGAATAAATAAGCTTTCCATTGATGTATGTCAGGATAGGACAATATTTGGCTGAGATGCAACTATTTAAAAAATCTGGAATCTGAGGGTATTAAGAAAATTGCCTTTAGAGTTGTCCAAATTAAGTTCTACGCAAATGCATATTACTATTTAAAAATAAAGTTTTTATATATTTACGATAGAGAATAGGCCTATACAAAATATTTTCATGGAACGTGATCTTTAATATCCTAATGATTTTTGGCATAACCGAAAAAATAAATAATCTTGACCCATACAATGTATTTTTGGCTATTGCTGTACACATATACCTGAGCTACTTAAGTCCAGGGTCACAAATGCTAAATAGTGTGATAGGCTTCTTGTAAAGTCTTCAGTTGGCAATACATTATTTTATATGGCTTGTAGCCTATGTGTGTATTTTACTCGTGGCCTGTGTAAGAAAGAAATACTAAACCAGATAAAAACCTGTCAAAACGTCGTCGACTTTGACGTTCTTGTGAAAACGACTAAAACATGTAGCCTATGGCTGGGCTAACATGCTTAACATTTCTAGGATCCCTTGAAGTTTAACCAAGAGAACTTCATGGCGGGGTTCGAATGTTTTCGTCATTCAGACAAACCTATGTTTATATAGCTATATTTAATAGAATTACTGAATTAAATGGTAATTTATAGCAACAAGTTCAGTTTCTGAACTTGGCTGTCTCACTAGTTATGATCTTTATTGCGCTTTAAGTGGGAACCCTATTACTGAATTCAAACGCAAAATACAAATAATTCGAAAAACAAAAACTCAGTAAAGATTTCCATACTAGTGGAAAACCTTTTAGAAATACCAGAATAATTTCTTTCGATAGGTCGCAAAGCCTTTGTGCTTACAAGTTATGCATGGAGTGAAAAGAACGGCTCTGAAAGGTAATTTCGTGTATTGAAATTGATAGGCCTTGCACACTGAATACATGATTGTGAAGCCTGCAGTTCGACGATATAACATAATTCAGTTGACGTGTCTATTGCAATGCTCTTCGAAAAGCTGTTCATGGGCGTCAGTTACATTTCATAACATCTTTTCAAAAGCCATCCACATAATTATTGCGTATCCGACACATTTTTGAAGGATGGATCAAATAAGTAGTCGAATAAAGCTCAATGCGCTTTTGTCTTCTGAATCCATAGGTCTATCGACGTATTCTTCACCGGCAACTTTTGAATTTTTTGTCTTTTCAATTTTACACCGAAGAAAAATCACTTTGAGACTAAATTGATATGCTGTTATTGATAGCTTGTACAAATGAACGATATACTTCACTGAGAACAAATCATTTTGAAAACTTAATTGTTAATTTTAAAAGTGTTACAGATAAATTGAATATAGCCTAACCTACGTAAACATGAAAGGTGTAAACGGTGAGGCCTGTAAAGTTAACGAACTGATCTATTGTTGTTGTTGTTAATGTTTGTTATTTCTTGGGCTTGTAATATTTAGTAGGCTATTTATTTACGTGTTTAGGTTTTAGGCCCGCAAAGTGATGCAAACGTTTACACTATGGGTTCATTTTGATCCTGTAAAATTAATGGCGGGATTTTGTCGTCATGCAGACAAAGCTTGTCATGAGCTTGTCATTCTTTGTCCACGGGAGACTACAGATATATAAATAACCGCAGGTGCTGTCATGGACCATGAATGATTAGGCTTTCGATGCTGTAAGAATTACATCGCAAAATGTAGCAAGCAAGCGCTAGCAGTAAATGTCAATTTAAGTCATTTTACGGAGAAAACAGATAATTAGCAATGTAGACAAGCGAGACGGCAACCATGCTTTTAATTTGTGTGTACCTCCAGGAATCAGTGCAAAGTGCATTTTGTAAAAGTACCAGTTGGTGTCGCACTATCCTTACACTTCAATGCGCAGATCGAAGAGCAGCAGATCCTCAATGTGCTCTAGCCTATTTTGTTCTTTAGATCAAAAATCATAATGTAAAATATAAAAAATAATGTCAGTTGCCCCAACAGCAAACACAAAAGTCAGACAAGTGTAAAAATGACTGATACAATTTTTTTGTCCGTTTTCTCAAAAAATGTGCTTTATTTAGGCTATTTTCACCAAACGATTAGCTACTTCATACAAAATCTAAACGTAGTGGCTTGTTTATTTGTGAATGAATAAGAAATGCAAGTTAAAAGAAAAGTGCGAGGTACACAGGGGCTACTTAGAGTCCAAAAGTGTACCAAACGCTGGATAACAAATATTTGAAATGTAGCACGTAATGTACTTCGAAGCATTTACCGCACGGAAGAGTAGACGATCAAAAACTGAGAGACCTTAACTCCAGTGGCAAATAATAGCATGGTAAGAAAAAAATATTGAATTGATAATTGTTAATGTATGTCTGTCATAAGCATGTGAAGATCCAGGATTATTCCTGGAATTAAGAAATCACTTGAATCTTTGAGCAAAGGTTGTGGCAGGATTACAGAAACAAAACAAGTATATTTGAATCCGATAGACCACTGTAGTCCACTACAGTATATGTGCTAATAATTAAGCGCAAGCAAAATAGAACGACATAATAAGAATATATGGCTTAGGCATATTATTATTAATAATAAATTAATAATAACAATAATAACAAACATAATAATAGAAATTATTAAAGACTCCGTAACTCACTTTGCGTAAAAACAAGAAAAAGTTTAATAATAATAGCCTATTTAAAACGAATTCCTCCGTTTTATGTAATGCAGTACTGAGTAGTGTGCACCACTTATATTATCATGCTGCGCTCGTACGTTAAACCAATAGCTGATAAACTGTTAATTTATTTTAACAAATATGGGGTGTTGAGAGCTATAGGCAAAATTATTCACGTTAACAATAAATGTGCACCTATTATTTATATATATATATATTTTTTAATTTCCCTTCACATTGCACATATGCGTTCACTGTAAGTGCCTGTAAAACACACTGGAATTTTAAAATTACATCAAAAGCGAGTTTATCTCATGACATATTTAGAATAATAGTTTTTATGTATTGATTTATTTATTTTTACTATTATGTTCATCGGTAGAAATGTAACTAATATTTCTGCAGTTTCCCCTTTTTATGGCCGACAAAATTGCCTTCATTTTTCAACCAGTAGGCTAATTACGTCGTGCATGTTAAGCAATTGTAGTGCTGTATGAGATTTATCCGAAAGCAAGTAAAAGTAAAAAAAAAAAAAAATATATATATATATATATATAACGTTATAAACGTTATAAAACCTCACACCCCGCAAACAGAGTCTAAAACCCAAGAGATCGCGTTGACAACTGTGCATACCTGAACTTTTGAGATGCAGTATGCACATTAGTAACCCATAATGGGATTGAACTCAGCTAATTTAATGAGTAGTTAGAGGGTAATAGACTCTTGTAGTCATACGACAAACAAACAGAGCTGAAAATATTGTCTGTGTCTAATAAGCCTCATCCTTGTCTCCTGGCCAATAGAGGAAGAGAGTCTCTCATCCCTAAACTAATCACAAACCCATCGGAGAAAATGAAAACGCGGAGAGACAATACTGAGGTGGGCGTTAGACAGGCCCACCGAACTACCAGAAAGCTTCACAAGTTTAATATAGCCTGCACAAAGATTGTCACTTGAGCTGATTATTTCCTGACATAATTTCATTAATTACAGTCATTTGTTTAAACGGCACTCTGAATTTATACTCTTGTAGTCGAGTACAAATCAGCGTGTGTAGTTATACATCAAAAGGTGCACCGATTAGGCACTGAGGTGCTGTAGTAACAGCGTGTAAAAGCGTCGTTATGCCCTGTGTGCAACACAAATACATGCTGAAGTACCTTGAGTCTCTCAATGGGATCAGCTGCGTATGTAAATTGCTCCACAGCTCTGTTTCTGGGCGAATCCGTTCCGTTTTGCTTGAATCCGCCTCTCCGTGCTCGTTCGTATTGACGCACTTAAAGACTCTTCCCTCAACCTTAAGGCGAGCGGCAGCGACCAATCACCAAGCCATTACAGGCTTCAGAGGAAACTGTTTATGTGACTCCAGAGCTAATTAGGCTCATGAACTAACAAATCGCTAGCACAACTGGTGAGGAACCGATCACATTCATGGATTGTCTGGAGAAGTCGGCCAGCTCTCTCACGATGTGTTGAGCTGTGTGCTTTTGACAGATTTTTTACCCTTTCTTTAGCTGCCACTAACTTGCTGACAAAACTTTGGTCTTGGGTGTGGAGTATTTTTTAGTGCTAACGCGTGTGCCGTTTTCACTTAAACTGGGGAATCTTGACTGGTGAACCATGTTTCAACCCACACCGAAGAGGTGTTTTACCATAGAGTCTCTGGTAGCGAAGGATAATCCTTTGCCAGCGTCGAGATCCGAGGAGCCCATACGACCAGCGGCTCTCAGCTATGCAAACTCAAGCCAGATGAACCCATTTTTAAACGGCTTTCATTCCAGCGGCAGGGGCGTCTACTCAAACCCGGACTTGGTGTTCGCTGAGGCTGTTTCACATCCTCCCAACTCCGCCGTCCCAGTCCATTCAGTACCTCCTCCTCATGCTTTGGCTGCTCACCCACTGTCGTCCTCGCACAGTCCGCACCCTCTTTTCGCAAGCCAGCAAAGGGACCCTTCAACTTTTTACCCGTGGTTGATACATAGATATAGATACTTGGGACACAGATTTCAAGGTAAGTTCCAGCAAAATATTTTATTTGCCAGTTATTTTGACCAGTCGTCCAGAGAAAAAAAGGCCAAACGGCCCAAGGACACGGCAGTTTTTCCATTGATAATTAGCTAAATGTCACTTTTGCGCTAGATATTAAAATCCTCGAATTAATGCTATCGAAAAAAGTTTAGAACCATTTTATTGAATCGAAAAAAAGTCGAATGTTGTGAAGTATTGACATTATAGAACGGTTATCAGTAATGGAAGAAAGGAACCTGGCGTTATTCTATATACACTAAGGTGTTATAAAACGCATAAGTAAAGTATTTAGAACCTTTGTATTTCATGTTTTATTATTTTAAATTAATTATTTTAATAAGTTTTAATATTTATTTAGCGTAAACGGCTTACATCGCCTTTTAAAATAATTAATATAATAAAACCCATCGATTGTAGTGTAGTTAAATATATATGAAAAAGTTATATTACAAATGTCACATTACCAGGAAAAAAACTTAAAAGCAACTAAATCATTTGTTTTTCAAAGTTTTTTTTTCCTCGTACATTTCTCGAATTTCACCTTTATCTGAAAGTGCATTTGCATGGGTCCTTAATGGTGTAAAACTGACCTTCATTTAATTTAAAAACGATAGCTAATATTTATAAACGTTAATAAGAGTGTTACTATCGTATTATTACATACATCATACTATTAGCTAAATTATGCAAATGTTATAGCAAAATCTAACTTTTTTACTTTTATAACATCCAGTATGATTTTTTTTTCATTTCATTTCATTTGTCATCGCAGTTAACCAAAACACTCATAATGACAATTAATATGGTTCAAAGACATTTCAGTTGTGAAATAAAAAGAGCCGTGCTGTATCTCCGTGTTTTATTTACAAATGTAGGAAAATAGCCTAATATTGTAGGCATCACATTTTGAATGATTACCTGCAAATTAACATTATTTTGTCTCACATTTTAACTTGCAACAAAAGTTTAATTAGCTGCCTTAAACATTGTCGCTATATAACTTCTGCCAGACCACATAAAAAATATAACAGAAAAAATAATTTGTACACAGGCCTTTTTCTATTTGAGAAGACCGGTTAATTGTGATATTATTGTAGACTATATTTTAGTAAGATGTTGCATGCTATATAATGTTTTGAAAGTTTAGGCCCAATTAATTCGTGAGAACAAATTGAACGAAGTCTGAAAATTATACAGAGAAAGGATAGGCTACTAATATTATGAAAGACGATGGGTTTTAATTATCACCATTTTCATTACAGGAAACGAAACGAGTCCCGAAAGCTTCCTATTGCACAATGCACTGGCAAGAAAGCCCAAAAGGATTCGTACAGCTTTTTCACCATCACAGCTACTACGGCTTGAACATGCTTTCGAAAAAAATCATTACGTCGTCGGTGCGGAACGAAAACAGCTCGCTCACAGCCTTAGCCTCACAGAAACTCAGGTAAGAAGATGTTTACCTGTCTTCATTATTGTGTACAGCCGTACGTGAATGTGCTCATGGTTCTATGGATATAATACGGCCTAAATAACTATTGAAATCAGTAGGCTATGCTCGTCCTTGAAACGGCTATTAGGATTAGACTGTACCTTATATATAAACATGAAACTCAGTTCTGAATTATTTAATAAATAAAAGCTTTTAAAATATTGATTCTTTATGTAAATATTTTCTAACGTTCAATAGTTTTCTTTGATAGCATGTTTTCTTTGATAGCATGTTGCATATATGTAGCCGCAATGAGTTTTGGCGTCTAGTAATAATTGGCCTTACGTATGTACTATATATATTTATTATTTGCACAAATGTGGCGACTTTTTGATTCAGACTGAAAATGTTGTTTTGTTTAGAGTTTGGTTTTGTTGGAAATTTCATGCGCAAAAGGCTAAGCATTGTTATAAAAGCGCAATGGTTTAAAGTGAGTTTAATCCACCATTTCCAATTCGCCCCGGTTTTTGGTGAGGTTGAACGATTCCGATTTAGGCAGAGAGCTCTTGTGGAAAATGTTTGGCAATTAACCAGTTAACCGTTTTAAATGGACACTTAAAAGAATGAAGCGGATTCTATGAATTTCCCTAACCATATTTAAGATCGTATTTGCGCGTATCGTTCAGTGGCCCGGTCGGAGTCTATTGTCCCGGTGACAGCACCGGCCCTTTTCTAAACGCCGCCTTTCAGAAGAGCAAGAGAGAGAAATGGACTACGAGCCACTTCAATGCTTCAATTAGCTCTCTGAAAGCACATTAAATGTGCCTCACTTGCCAAGTTGTCAGCTGTGAGCTTTACGGATGATATGAATGATAAAGGTGATGAATTAAGCTAAAGACTGAACTTTACCAATGTGTGCTAATAGAAAAGGTTTTATACGGGGATGTAATAATGAGGGGGTGAATTGTAAATAGGCCAGCTAACATACTGATCCGTGATAATAACCGACAATGTCGGTGAAGTTACACTGCTATCACACTATTATACGCTCACAGGCTGCTTCTATTGTACCAAGTCCATTTCCGCTCAACAGTTAAGTTGGAGTTTGAAGTAGCAGCAGGGCATGATAGTGATGATGCAACCTGTCGTTCGTAAACAGGTCAGGTGCACTTTAAAAGGAAAGCCACGCCAGCCAGACTTCCCCTTCCCCAATCTCATCCTCGCTAATCAGTAATATGCATTTAATACCTCATTTAAATTCTTTATGTTGTTTTAATTTATGCAGACCGAGGACACTAAATGAAAGTCGACCAATGCTCTTGCGACTCGATTGACCGTGAGATACCTGGCGGCTCTTTGTCCGTCTAGCCCTAGTTATTCTTAAGGCGCGTTAGTGATACCTCCTGTTAGGCCAACTCTCTTTGTTGAATTGTTTTATTCAGAGGCCAACGAAAAGCCTTTGTGCGTTCTACGCTGATTATTTTCATTTTTCCTCGCCACAGGTAAAAGTTTGGTTTCAGAACCGAAGGACGAAGTTCAAGCGTCAGAAACTGGAGGAGGAAGGTTCGGATTCACAACAGAAAAAGAAAGGAACTCATCACATAAACCGATGGAGAATGGCCACAAAACAAGGAAGCCCTGAGGAAATTGACGTCACCTCAGACGATTAAAAGACTTAAACTGTTTGAACCCGGGACAGCGGCGTGGCTTGAAGGATGTCACGGATAAGGATGCTGTGTACTGACAGAGGGAGAGGGTAAAGCCAATATCACATTTTGATTCTTCGAGATCGGCAGCTTGAGGGTGAGAGATCCTGTTGGTGGCACTGCTGTCACTACAAGGGAACTGTCAATAATTTTCACGTTGCCAAGGCAAGGTGATTGACAGGTATTACACGCAGCCCCCCGCCCCCGCCCCGCATCACCACACTACCCGCACCACCTCATCACCACTATCACAAAACATAGCTCAAATGCGCATAGGACATTTGCACTTCTGAGGGTTTTTTCCTCTCGTTTTATTTTTTCAAGACGTGAACCTTCCACATCAAGATACCAAAATATACAACTGTTTTTGTAAAACTTGAATTGCATGGTAGAGCAATGAATTTTTTGGTAGGTTAATTAATTAATTTGACCTTCTTTTTTCAAAGTAAATTTGTTTTGATTCTATTTTTAATCTGAGAAATGTTGTGTGCTTCTTCCTTTTTTTACAACAGTGTGCAGTCTTTGAATTTATGATTCTCGTGTTAAAGTGATTGTGAAAACAATATGAAGTAGCAGTGCTGCGTTATAGTGTTTTTAAGAAGTAAAACAAATTTAAAACCAGATGATAAAAAAACCTTATTCAAGTTGACCACGTACAATAGTAATTCTAATGAAAATTTCTCCATGACATTCCTTTAAAATTAAGCTTTACCATGACTCCGTAATCTTGGTGCGAATATATGATCGGGACTCGCCCCTCCTCTAAAGAGTTGCCTCGAAGGATTAATGCAAGAATTGACGGCCGCCTAGGCAGCAAAACTTCAAGCACTGAGCGTATTCCATGTATAGAGATACTAAAAGCTAATGTTTATGTTAAATCGTCTTTTACAAGAATGTAAATAATTTTGTGTTTGTGTTAAGTTTGCTACAATTTTAACACAAAGTATACTTCCAAGAAGTATGTAATTGTCAATATTTTGTCAATAAAGTTTTATCAATATGTTGCTCAGAATAAAATTACAGCCTTTTTGTTTTACAAATAGAGGCCAAAATGAAACTTTTGTCCGCTATAGTAAATGGTTTAGGATGTATGCTGTTATTATTGGACAGTATTGTATGGGTTGCACTGGTAGTTGTCTTCTTTCGATTCGGTCCCTTGGGTGTTATTGTCCTTCAGGACGAACAGGCGAGGGATCGTAATTAGCCTATCACAATTTTATCAATGGAATATTCCACCAGCTATGTAATTAATCTGAGCGTATAACGTATGTAACGGGGAAACGGACTGGTTAAAATGTAACACCAACAGAACGCTTACAACGGTCTTGAGCTCGATTTTTTCCACAGCGAAGTACTTGTTTTTTTCTTGCCTCATTTGCCGCTCAGTCTGATAGACTGGCATTAACCAGTTTTATTTCCATTGGTAGAAGAGCAGCGTCTGGTCTGTTCAAGCTACAAAGAGTCCTGCGAGCTTTTGTGAAAGTGCAAATCAGTTTAGGCAATTATCATACGAGTAATATGTGGGGGAAAGGGGATGCATTGCCCAGTGGTCCACTTTAATCTGTTAATCCGTGGATCCAAGGGGGCCTGGTTGGACATAATTTAGTACAATCTGACTACCTCTCACAACGCGATAAGAGAAGGTTTGCAATGTGCCGCAAAATAGGAGCTTTGTTTAAAATCTTGTCGGCAGCAACGGCTGGAATGTATCTAGCCTTCGTTCTCAGTTCTTGTTTTTTTATTATGTGAATAGTAGACTGTGGAATGCAAATATGAATTGTATATTTGTCTGTGAAACAGATGTCAATTCATCTATTAATTGTATTTTGCATCCATTTAAAAAACGAGTCGTTTTATAAATAAAATTGCATGAAATAAAAACTATTACGTGACAAAATTTTCCGGTATACCAAGCAAGACCATTGCTGAGCGCTTTCATGTTTTACCCAAAACTTTTAATCGTAGTTTGATAAAGGTTCAATTTTTCATTGGGCTATACATACACATACTATATAAGGGGATTTTTGAACAGTCTGTGGACTATAACGGTAATAAAAAAAAAATCTGCGGAGAATACTATTAGCTTTGAAAAACCCCTAAAAGCTTTATTACAAACCCAGCTTTGAAATAGAGGGATTAGAAGGCTGAAAGGGTCCCACAATAGTTAGAAGAAAAGGTTTCATGCTAATGAGGTTAATGCCCTTTGTATCTCCGGACTCCACAACTTCATTACTCCTATCTCGGGCAACACCGAGCGGCTCAGAGCCCACAATCCACTCGAGCTGTTCCCTACCCTGCCTAAAGAAGGATTTGATAGCAGCCCTGTTCAAACTAGATAATTATATCTTTTCAAGTTGGAATTAAGATAAAGAAAGTGCAGTGAAGGCGGTGAGCCTTGATCCGCTGCAAACAAATTTGGCGCACTTTCTCCCTCCGTTGTGCCTCAAAAGACAGGACACCCCCTCGTTACCGCTCGCTCCCCTTTATTAATTTTGCATTGCCGATTTAAATGCGCCTGGTGTTTTGCATTTAATGCTGGACAATTAGCTGAATTTAAAGGGAAATTATATTTCGCCAAACAGAACAGGCTTAGAAACTTTTTATTATTTGTTACCATTATTTGAGTTGAGAAGATTAAATTAATTTTAAAGCCCCACTTTAGCGTGCCAAATAAAAATAAAAAATGCACGGGCACTAGAGAACCAAAATACTAGGCTACTTATATTCTATTTCACCCTATACATTACCCTGATATTATTTAAAGCATATGAGTTTAGTTTAATTATTTGACGAATTAATTATTAACATTAGGCTATAATAAACTCATGTGCTTAAATTATTCAAATATTTTCGAGAGATAAAATCTTTACCCACAAAATGACATTATTCGCAAACAGTGAGCGGTGGACCATGACTTCGACCTTGTATAGGCTAGGCCTATTAATCGATTTGCTTTTCTAAACAAGCATACGGGCCATGGGACTCGCTGTATTGAGAACCTTCTGACCCGCTTAGGTTACCCCGTGCTGCGATAACTTGTTTCAGAAGCAACATTAACTTAAACGTTCAACAACGCCACGCTTATGCAGAGGGAAAACGATCAATCACAGAGGGCCATTGCCATGATTCATCATACACTGAGAAAAAAAAGTTGGTGTAGCTTCCAAATGCTTGCAGTGGTTTCTGAAATTGAGGTCTGGCTTTTAAACCCAGGTGAAAAACCTGCGCCATACGAGTGATGTTAAATAATTACCCGTCATTTAAAACAGCCTCCTATCAAATAACCCCAATGACCCAAAACCTCTAATCTGCAATTACTAGCTTTAATTACGTCCGCTGATCCTACTAAAAGGCAGTTTTACAGTACGCTGGACCGTCTGGACTCGTGTGCAAAATAAAGTTATGCCTTGATTAAAAATACACTGCCTGCATTATAGCAACGCATTGCACCATAATGATGTAAGATTACCCTTACATTTTTTTAAAAAGGGTGATGGAGATTGCAGAACGTTCTAATTCCACTTTAATTTATTGACAGTTGGCAAAGATGTCTTTTGATTGAAGGTCCTTGCACAGTCCCAAATTATTTGCAGGCTTCTGCTTTGTATTTCCAGTTGCAACTGTCCGCCGAAGCAGGTTTGAGGCGATATTTATAGCATGGGCTGAAATGTGACGTCACGACAAACACAATCTATCCAGTTTCACAAATTGCTTTTGAAACTGATCCTTGTAATGGGAGAATGAACCCCCCTCACAATTCCCGCGGCCTTGCCATAAGGTACAGCGATAAATATACAAGACTAATGAGCAATTACAAAATAATCACCCTTCAAATAATTTACGTTACAAATTAAATATCATCATCTTAGATTCTCCTTTTATTATTAACGAAGGAAAGCCCTGAGAGTTTCCATTCTTAAACTGATGGAAGTCTGGAGAAATACACTTGAGTAAATTTAGTCACAACATCTTAGCCTTGGTCAAGTGCATTGTGTTGCACAGATGACAAATCCTGTAACTCGACTTGAAGACCTCCAAACCCACCCCAGCTCCTTTACTAAACACAAAAATATCAATGGATCAGAGGTAAAACACGGGTGACAACATCGGTGACACGGCTGAGACTTTATCGATCCCGTAGCGAGAGAGTCTTACCTTAGCCTTGTTATGGCTTTCACTTGCATGGCTCAAAGGGCCACTTCATTGCCAAGATTTAACACCATTACATTCGGCTTTTTCATTTGCATCATTTATCTGCCTACAAAATACAGAGATCCTAAAACGTGTCAAAATATATTGCTAGGCCTTTAATGCGTCACCTTAACTATAATATGATGTATACTTTTTAGTACCGTTATTACTGACTTCAGGCAAATGCATTAGTCTCACAAAAATGCATTTATGTGTAGTTATCAGATTTTTGCGTAGTTATTTAATTAATGGTAACGTTGGAAACGCAAATTATCTATAGGAAACCATAGGACGAAAACCTTCAAATCACTCAACACTGTCAGACAAGCTATAAAAAAAAAAAAAAAAAATCGACGGATTAAGGTATGAAATATCCCATGTTTCCTGAACTAGATCGTTCATATTAAGTAGAAAATGAACTTATTTATCGCGTCTACAGCTGTCAGATAGCTACAAAGGTGCTGAACTATGACCGCAACTTTCCCCAGTATGCCCAAAATGTATCCTTGACCCCGATAATAAATAGCGTGAAAATACTGCCAAATATTATACGTAATCAAAGTAGACATTTCTGAATATAATAAACAAACAATTTGAGCTTTCGTTATATATATAACAAAATATAACGGGATATAATTTAAGTCATTTTAAGTGACCAATTATTTATTATGCTGTTTTGGTTGAAAACTTAACATCTCACGCATTTATAATTGCAATCATAAACGTGCAATATGTGGCTGCCATGATTCAGACTATAAGGGCAGATTAGTAAGGAAGAAGAGAATGAGAAGGAAAAAAACAAGTGTGAAATCTTTATCAAATGTATTTTGCTAACTTGGAAAAATCAAATTGAGGGGTGATTTCTTATGAAATCATTATTCTTATCAAGGTAGACCTATAAAGTTAAGCATGTCATGTATTTAGACCTTTCTAGTGGAAGTATCGTTTTAAAAGGGACTCTTGCCAGCACGTTATAACTTCTAAATTCATACAAGCCTATTAAAAGTGATTTTAATATACAGTGGCCGTGCATGAAATAATTTATTACTGTAAAAGTTCACGCAACAGACTTAAGTGATTTTCTATTTTTTTTATGAAAGTTCCAGGTACTGTTTATTAGACGTTATAAGCATTAAGTATTTGCAACTAGCGTTCTACTTTTAGACTAATAGAATAATATTAGAGACAACTAAAAAGAGACAACACCGCAACCCCAGGATGATATGGTAAAAGATCAGAAATCACTAACTCTAACCAAAACCTAGGCCTATAATTTTAGGCTTAAAAAAAATAACAATCTCTTTATCTCCGCAACCGCCTATATTGATAAATCTAACACACAATCCACTTCTACATATTTTCGGTGTCTGAATACTCACGCACACAGAGCGAGAGAGAGAGAGAGAGAGAGAGAGAGAGAGAGGAGCTCAAGCTGTACACCCGCGCGCGCACGCACGCACGCACGCAGGCACATACAGGCCACAAATATTGTAGGCCTAGAAACAGACATGTAGCACTAACGCATACATGGCCTAAATAACGGAATTTTAACAATACTGGTCAGCTTGCTGCCGTATCTTTGATCTCCTGCATGAGCCTGGTTAACTTGGTGGACTGACCATGCCACACAGTGGATTAAAACTAAATTCACTCTGGAATTCCCAGGTGCACTGCCCAAATAATTTTTATATTTGAAAGCAATGCATTGGTGCTGTGGTCATTACAACTTTTGTAATGTAGCCTGTTCCATAAACGATATTTGAGCCTTTTAACTAGCCTAACACGGAGGAGTCGTAAGCCGACTGTGTCAAGTGCAAAGCGTCTTCCGCATAGTTTAAGTTTCTCTCTGGTTAGAATTTGTAATAATAATAATAATAATAATAATAATAATAATAATCTTATTATTATTTTCAAAAATATTCCCAAATGGCATTCCCTTTAAAGTACTAATGTATTCCACATGGCAAGACTGTACACCTGATAAAATATCTCTGGGGCCTCGCTGTTTGGAAAATCCTCGATTCGTTCCCTAAATAAAATAAACAATGGCTTCACTAAATATATCACATGTGTTGCCGTATTGATTCGCCTCGTCTACTGCCCTCGTGGTCACTCCTCTCATATGTTGCCTAAGTTGATGGTATGCTTTCTAACACTAGTTCATTGAGCGTGTGTTTTGAAAGACATCATTACCGCAGCCAGCCTTGATTTAGACAACACACTTTGTAGCGTACTGAAATAATTTGTCCGCCATTAAGTGAAAAGTCTTGCAATTGCAATTTCGTTTACAGATTTTTTTTTTCTTGACATGTAAAATAGAATAGAATATATTTGTATGACAATGAATTAATGGTCGATGTTAAACATGACCCTTCAGGCTAAAACTATTAACCACAAGGACAAAAATCGTGCTTGCTTGAGATTCAGATATACAGATTCTTCAGACATACAGATCGTAATTTACACATTCAGGTTATGCCATTCATTCTGTAAAGTCTTGACATTTACATACTTGATATGTAACATCTGAAATGTTTGATATCTTCTCGCTTTATGCACACTACTGGAACTGCTTGCAAATTAAAATCTTGATATATCAACACACACACACACACACACACACACACACACACACACACACACACACACACACACACACACACACTGTGGTCTTGAGTGCTTACAGACTCATTTCATTTTCAGTTTGGGACTTATGTCAATCCTTTGACATTTCTCATGCAGACAGAAAACACTAAACCACTTGACATAACTGACTGCCAGTGTCAGCCTCTGAAAGTCAAAGACTCTATTCCTGATTCAAATTGGTGAACCGATCCCTAAATAAACTACTGGTGTGTTGCCTAGACCAAACATTGTCCAACAGTTGCAGCACCCGTTCAACAAAAAGAAAAATGTTCTTAAAGGGAAAAAATTCTAATGATCCATGTTTAGCAAATGGAATTCAGTGGGAAAGTGTGGAGCAGAGAGGAGGAGGGTGGTGTTTATAATGAGACAGAAAAGTTTGGTTGGAGCACTTTCTTATTTAAGAATTCCTTCAGTTTGGGTGAGTATGTTATAAATATGTTTTTTACTGGAATAATTAATACAACTAATAACTGTACCTGGACAGTTTTGCAAATGCAGTGCAAAACAAATAAATAAAGCAAAAGCAGGACTAAAGTTTCAACATTATGTGTTTTGATTTCCCACACAGTTTTTTCCATCAACATAACACTGTGAGAAGAGCACAAACTGGAAAAATAAAGTATTTGGGGTAATTATAAAGGATTAAGATAATGTAGTCTACTTTTCTATGTATTATGTATTGCCATGTTTTTATTGAAAATTCACTTTCAAATACTATTATCATATAAATCGATATATATAAATCGATTCACATATGAATCGTGATATAACGATTGAATCCATATTAGAAAAGGCAGGGAAAATGAATAATGCGGTCAAAGCCACTAAGGGACATGATTAGCTGCTTGTTAGCGGTAGCCTGTTAAGTAAGTAAAATGTATGGTAAGTACTGCTGTTCCATATAGTAAACACAGAGTAACTGTGATGATGAATCTCGAAAGTGAAAGTAAAATGCAAAGGTGCATTCAAAGGCAATTTCAAAACCCGCCATATTAATAACAGCTCCAGGGTGCCCTATATTTATATACAGTATAGCCTAATTGCCCAGCATATAATTGCGAGAGAAAGTAGTACACATCATTTCCTTTCCAAACACGGTATTAAGATTCAGGCACATCCCAAATGGAAAGTATAAAATATTTTAGATTTGTGAGGAAGTTAATAGTTAATAGGAAGCACTGATGTTTTTTGAGTCAGTGTTGTTGTGCTTTTGTATAAAAAAAATCATTAAAAATGGAAAAATTGTGAATTTATTTTGAATCAAACCTTGCCCCAAGAATCCATATGAATGTAATCGAGGTACAGAAAGAGAATTTTTGATTACATTGCATTTTCAAGATGATAATACTATTTAATATTGAATAAAACAAACCAAAAAGCCCCATTAATATATTTATAACTAAGTGCATTGGAGCTTTTTATAGTCCTACATTTGTGTTCACCGGAGGTTTCTTTTTAATCTAAGTGAGAGAAAAGAGTAAAGCAGGCCACTTCACACGTGAAAGGTAATGTGTACATGTGTGTGCGTGTGAGAAGCTCTCTCTTTCTCCTGCCCAGTCACTTGCTGTCCTTTTAGGGACTCCAGAGGCTAGTTAAAAGGTGTCTGATTCTCACCATGAATCTAATTAGATCCTTGACTGAGGTCTTAACATTTCCTTGAAGAGAGGAAAGAGAGAGTGAGAGAGAGAGAGAGAGAGAGAGAGAGAGAGAGAGAGAGAGAATTGTTCAGAAAGGGGAGAAAAGGTGCTAAAACAGCAACTCGTTTCTCTCTTCTACGAGCCTCCACCCCCATCATACCGGCCCCCACTGTAGAAAAACAAAGACCAGCAAGCTAATGAAGTTGGTAATTAAGAGGCTTCTGTCAGGCACAATGGGTAATTAGGAACTTGCTTCCCTTGGGTGTTAGTGGTCCAGTCTCATCAGTGGTAGGGCCTGTGGTCTGACCAGGGACACTGGGCTTTCAGACCCTTCAGAAAAATGGAGAGAAACGCTAATTTTCACCTCAGTCTGACCCGAATCTGTTATATCTCCCCCACTTGCTATTCAGCAGTTTTTCCCACATTTTGAATCTCAGTTAGCTGAGATGTAAACTTGTTAGCAGGCAAATAAAGGAAGCTGTGTAAAAGAGAAGGTGCGGTTCAGTCAGACCTGTTCATTGTGTCTGTATTTACAAGTGAGATGTTTTTTGTTGGTGAAAAATCTCCATAATTCCTCATTATACTTAAGTAAGCGATCTGCAGTAACACTACAGATTGTTTTCTTACCCAGATGGTGAAGATTTTAAACTATTACTTCTACCAAGTAACAGAAACTGCATATTACAATGCTGTGCAATGCATTTGTATGTGAGCCTCCCCATATTAACGTCTTAGCCATAGTGAAGCATCTTTCAAGCAGCCCAGCCCACTCAGCATTCTGCGGGAACAGAGCTTTGCTCTAATTAGCACGTTTACTTTAGATTGCTTGACTGTGGTGCGGATAGAGAAAGTTCACTTGGCCTCAATTAAGCATATTTATCTCCGATTATCTGTCGGTAAGATTTCTGCCTGGGCAAAGAGATTATTTTAAAGAGGTGGCGATATGCGGGAAGGATGAAATATTCTGAAGGCGTGATGTCTTTCAGAGTAGAAAAAGGAAATGAAAGATTTAGAAATTGAATCAGCTAAAAGAAGAGTTTAAAGTGAAGCTAATTTGTGGGTTCCAGACTCTGATGTGTGCACTTACACAAGGTGCCTTGCATTTTAATAGCTATTAATTCAAATAGAGCCTACATTTTAGAGAACACCAGAAATGCATTAGCCGGAATTCATATAAAATTAAAGAAAGAATAGATGAAGAGTTCAGATGCAAAATCCTCTAAATCCATCGGACATCTTTCTTTAAAAAATGCATTTTTATGGGGCTCCAATGTATAGGTTATATATATATATATATATATATATATCTTATATGTGTATGTATATATATATATATATATATATATAAGATGGCTTGCACTTTAACAGATATCAATACAAATACAGCGTAAATATTAGAGAACACCAGGAAATTATTGACCGTAATTAATATATAAATGAAGAATACATATTTTGTTCATAAGTTGCTCAATGGCCCATTGAGTGTATTTGTATGCTATTGTGTTATTATGGTTCCCATATTTCAACAGCTAGATATGCCACACCTGCTCCACTGATGTGTTATTTGCCACTAAAGGGTGTGAGGCAGTCGTATGGCAGAGCTTTTACCACCTGAGGCACAAAGTACTGGTGAAAAACACACTGATTATGTGACATGGGTTGCAGCATAATGCTAAAATCTCCTGATTAATCTAGGCTCTAAATAGGTGAGAACAACAAACAAAGTCACTAATGCAGTTTTAACTAATTAGCTACAACCTAGATGTGAGCAGGCTGAGTGACAATGTCAATTTGAGTTAAAAGTTCTTATCTTGAGTGTAAAATATTTATCTGTATCTTTTTTGTTGTGCAAGATAAGTTCTGGGCTGCATTTCCTAAAGCTTTTGAAAATGCATTCCCAATGATTCTTCAGGGAAAATGCATTCTGTGTTGTTGTTTTCACCCCAAACTTTAGATTATCTCATTACATTGAGACAAGCCAGCTAATAACACAGTTTACATCTTTGTCACAGCGCTCCGCTTAAACCAGGATGGCTTAACCAAAGGCTCTCCAAAAGGTACAGTGTAAACGGGATCCTGATCGGCTGGCTCCTTTGATCCAGTCATGCACTTTCGCATTCCTCAAAACCGTTTACACTGTTTAGACGGGAAGTGTCCTGCTGCAGGGCACAACACCTGTGGTTTGAACCTGTGACCTCTCATCTAAGTGTGGCTGCCGAAGTTCCCTCTGCCTCCCGGTCAGCGCAGGGATCAGCATGGACAGACAGCTGCATATCTCCTCATATCCTGTTAGGCTCCCCGTCATCTTGAACTGTGTATCCAGCCCTGAAGATATGTCACCTGTGTTCAGTGTGACAGTGAAAAATAGCAAAATGTTTATGTACATTTACAATATATGTAAATAGGCCACTAAAAGACATGAGTACGTAAACACATCTGTGCACACAGCTTTATTCACCAGTTTTCTGATTCACAAATGCGGCTGTTTATTTATTCTTTGAGTATAATAAAAGTAAACATATTGGATTAATGTCCAATCGAGTAAGTAAGAGTAAGTGGATAAATGGATAGAAATAGAAACGGTGGAATTAGAGAGCCATAAGCAAATGGAAACGGCTGTTTTCACTGATATTGTTAATGTTCACAAATTCTACTTCTGCCAATTTTTTGAATAAGAAATCATTAAATTTCACAGCAGTTTCTTTTGGACCAGTTGGTGACAGCTGCAGAAAAAAGCAGAGAACACTTTCGGCCGTGAACGAGAAAAAACATACTCGTGTGAACGTCATTTACCGTAGCTTTTCCATGCGCTTGTTAGACGCTTTGCGTACACACATACACACGTTTCTCATTCAATGTCTTGTGCGCACGTTTTTTGCGAGTGTTATTTTCGGGGCTCCACGCGTTCACATTGCCGCAAAATGTTTGAGTGATAAAGATAAACAGATTTGATATGCTCTCCGCGATTGAAGTACTCGACTCAAGCTCCAATCCCTATTCCTGGACGTAAAGAGTTGGTGAGGTCGTGCAGTCGAGGGATATCGGAAGAATTGTTACACAAGTGAGGTAAGCGGTGGTTTATTTGTGACTGACCGCTAAACACTTCCTTCTAGATCTTTGTGACACATATTGTAGGTTAATAAGTCTCAAATCACTGAAACGATAACGCATGCTAAAATGAAAACACAACATAAAATAGACCAATAGACCGCGTTTGCAAACTTTTGCAAATTTTTGTGGGCGGAGCCTACCTGGTGTCAGAAAACAAGTTTTTAAGTAGCAGTCTATGAAAGCCATAGAATTAAAACATAAAAAAGGTAAATGTGAGTTTGTATATTAAAATTATGCCTTTGTTCTCCCAATTGTCATTCTTTCCCCCTGGGCTCAGAATCATGAGTTTATATCCCACACTTCTGGCTTTTTTCCATCAGAATTGACAAACTTGCTCAAGCTATTAAGTTCAACTGAGTTGAAAAGTCTGAACTAGGAGATATAAACTTGCATTTTAATACAATATGTCCCGTATGAACTGCATATGTAAATATTATGTAAACCTATTGTTTAAATCAAATGTATGCTTTAAAAGTAGGGTAATCAAAGCAGGTTTCATCCATAAGTCTGTCCCTTTAAATGTCTGCGTTTTGCTTCAAATGGTGTTTTTGATGACTTGTTACTAGTGTTTTACTAGTGTAACTGTGACGTCTACTCCAAACTGTTCTATAACTAATAAATAGTTGTACAAACACTATTACGTTTTTATGAAACATCACATGACCAGATATACTTGCTGTAAAGGAGAGAATGTGTGGAACAGTCAACCCATGTTAACATTCTAATATTATATTCATTAACATTCTAATATTATTAACATTCTATTAATATCCAAATAATTTGTGGCCCATGTGAACGCAGGCAAAAAAGATCATGACTTGCTGGACTTGACTTGTATATGACAGATTAAAAAGTGAGCCTATGTTGGGAATTCTGTCTGTTTCACAGCAGGTGCCTGACAGATCTCTGAGCTGGGCTTTAACAGATGCCTCAAGCACCCTCTAACTTCCTCCTCTCGCATCACTCTGTGTCCGAAATTGCTTTGAGTGAGCGAGGGAGAGCATCGGTTTCGTGGGGGTTCATCCCTCATCGTCCGGCCTCGACCCTGCACCTCTCAGCGCCACAGGCAGGGGGGAAGATAAAGAGTCCCGGCCTGCCTGGCTGTAGGAATCCTAAATATTAGTGGCTGTAAATCAGGCCTCTATGGCCCTATGGGTAGCTATTATCTTTTTCTCACTAATAAATCCCTCTCCATCACTGATAAGCTGGTTTCCCTCCCTAACCTTGCAGAAGAAGAAAAAAGAGGTGTTTTTAACGAGGAGGGAGAAAGAGAAGAGACACAGGAGGGCTGGGTGGTGTTGACGTAGTGGGTAAGGATTGGGGTTGGTTTAATATTTGAGCCCCATTAGTTTAGAATCAGTGCAATATCAGTATTTTCATAGCTAAATCACGTTTGGTATGGAAGGGTCAATGACATGATCTATTTTGTAATGTCTATGAATTCATTCAAAAGTACTTTAAAATGCATTATACATAAAAATTGCACTTACAGTTGAAGTCAAAAATGTACATACACCTTGCAAAATGGTAATTATTTTACCAAAATAAGAGGGATCATATAAAATGTATGTTATTTTTATGTAGTACTGAACCGAGTGAGATATTTCACATAAAAGAAGTTTACATATAGTCCACGAGAGAAAATAATAGCTGAATTTATTAAAATGACCCTGTTCAAAAGTTTACATATTTGATTCTTAATACTGTTCATGAGTCCCTTGTTTGTCTTGAACGGTTAAACTGTCCACTGTTCTTTCAGCAGGCAGAAAAAATTAGAAAAATCCTTCAGGTCTCACAAATTCTTTGGTTTTTCATCATTTTTGTGTATTTGAACCCTTTCCAACAATGACTGTATGATTTTGAGATCCATCTTTTAACTCTAAGGACAACTGAGGGACTCGTATGGAACTATTATAGAAGGTTAAAACGCTCACTGATTCTTCAGAAGGAAACACAATGCATTAAGCCGGAGCCAGAGGGTAAAAACCTTTTGAATTTGAAGATCAGGGTAAATTTAACTTATGTTGACTTCTGGGAAACATGTAAGTATCGTCAGTGGCTACGAAGGGCACTGCTAAATGAAAAAATATGATATTTAGACAAAGTAAGAAAAATTTACTCATCTTCCTTCTGTTCTGTTCAATCTGTACGTTTCCCAGAAGTCAAAATAAGTTACATTTACTCTGATCTTAAAATTTCAAAAGTTTTCACCCTCTCATGCTCTTAATGTATGGTTTCTCCCTCTGAAGCACCAGTGAGCATTGGAACATTCTGTAATAGTTGCATATGACTCCCTCAGTTGTCAGTGTGAAAAAATGGATCTCAAAATCATACAGTCATTGTTGGAAAGGGTTCAAATACACAAAAATGCTGAAAAACTAAATAATTTGTGGGACCTGAAGGATTTTTTTTTTTTGTAAAACAGCAGGCAGTGTAACTGTTTAACAGACAAACAAGGGACTCATTAACAACTATCACTAAAAAAACAAAAAACACAGCTGTTGATTAGTCAGGTAACGACACAGTATAAAAATGATGGTTAATTTTAATAAATATAACTATTATTTTCTCTTGTGGACTATATGTAAATGTCTTTTATGTGAAATACCAATTATGGTCAGTACTAAAAAAAAATAACATGCTTTTGTATGATTCCTCTTGTTTTAATAAAATAATTAACATTTTGCAGATTCTGCAAGGTGTATGTAAACTTTTGACTTCAACTGTATACCATAATAAAAAAAGAATAAAAAATATAAAAAATACCTTGAAATATCTAAAATAAATAATGATAATAATGATCAAGATGTCACTCACATATATTGAAATTTAAAGGAAAATGTCACATTTTACTTGGTTGCACCACATGACATTTATAGTTATTAAATTATTATCCAATCATTTATTGCATGTGAAGACCATATCCTTGAGGACAAGAATCCAAAAATGGTATTTTACGATTTTCAGTGATTTTCAGGAGACTGATATTTAAGCCCAAGCAAGCTGTGAGACCTCTGATAATACAGATACCAACAAACATCGATGCAGTGATTGATCTGGTAGTAACCTTTAGCTGAGTGGTGATTCAACAGTGTGCGGCAAGTCTTCAACAGTCTTGAGGCAAGGTTAGAGAGGTTGTGCGATGACAGGGGCCCATCTATTTGATAAGACTGTTCTCTGATTGTATCTCCTGGAGGTCAGAGTGTTTAAATGGCTTTAGCTCAGTTGTGGAGCAGGATCAGGCTGTTTAAACCACAGATCTTTACATGCACTTTACACAGTGATAAGCTACTGTGATAGAAGATATGGGGCAACTCCCGAGTGCAATACACACATAAAAAGCTGCTGTATTCAGAGTGTTGCATTTTTATACATTGCATTTATATTCACAGAACTAAGTGGTGAGGTCTAATTACAAAAGTGATTACAAACACGTGCATATATCAATAAGGGCAGTATTATTGGCAAGCCTATTTGCCACCTTATTAAGTGTAATAATAGTGTGCGACTAACAAACAGCAATTACAGAAAAAGGCAGCACACCACTGAGAACTGCACTTTTTTTTTTTACATCCTGGCAAGACTGGACCCCATTCAGTGCAAAGACTTAAGTTTAACCTCATTAAGAGAGAACACACTAGATACATAATTATTCCTCTGAGAATAGGCCTCACTAATACAAATTAGAGTGATAATGAAGCCACTGAGACTGGTCATTGCTGCTCCCTGAGCATCATGTGCAGTGAACTATTATCTAGAATTAGAGCGTTTGTTTACACTCACAGCTAAAAGCCTTTTTGCCAATGTCCACTCATTTATGAACACAGGCTGCAGTGTGCACTTTACAAGGTATGAGTTTCAAGATATAGTCTGAATTAAGGAGCTAATGTTCAGAACGTTTATTCAAATCATGGGAAATTCCAAACACAGGTGTTTGGCGAAAACAAAAACGCAGTCTCGAATCAAAACACTTGTTTGAGGAAAAACGTACGAGCACAGTGATTTCCTTCCCTGGAAAGGCCTTAAAAGCGATCATAAAAGTTGCGCTATTCAAAACGCATCTGGTCTTCACCTAACAAGTCGATTTAGTCTGCTACTTCAAAAGATGTCTAAACGTCTCCTTGAGGGAAGGAAATTGTTCTCTTTTTGACGTCTACAGTGTGGACCATACATCTGTGTTATTTCTGCATTCCTCCTCAGATCAAGTGACATCAAGAGTGCTGAAAGGCTTCTCAATCATGTCATACCTGAAACACTTAAGCTTTCACTGAGCAACGCTCGTACAGAAACCTGAGCCAGTGTAGAACACTAGAATCTAAACCTCAGTTTTGATACAGTAACAAAGATTTTTTTTTTATTGTTTTGGAAAGACATCTCTTATGCTCATCCAGGCTGCACTATGAAAACATTAAAACAGTAATAGAGTGAAATATTATTATAATTTAAAGTAACTATTAGTTTCTAAAACTAAAGTTTCTATTTAAAAATATTTAAACCACAGTAACATTCCTTGTTTTTATCAATGTTGAAAATAGTGGACCTTTTTCACATTGCTGGGTTTCTCAGCAGCAGAAGTCGTCATAGTTGGGACTTGAAAAGCAGTGAATGGGAGAGTACCACAAATACATTTTTTGCATTCCCATTTGCTCAAATAGCAAAAGAAAAACTCCACGAAAGTGTTTTCATGACTTTTAATAAAAGGAATAAAATTGAAAAAGGCTGATAACGGCAGTCAGAAGAGAGAACAATGTCAAATTTACTGTCCCTCCCATAGACGCGGTATTAGAAACACCCTCGTATTAGTGTTCACTCGTTTTTTGTATTTTGATTAAAAGGTAATACAATACAAATTATAGTGTTGTAAATGTCTCTTTAAATGCAAATGAGCTGCTGCTCCCCGCCCCTTTTCCAAAATAGGGCTGTGCCTTTACAGCTCCTACCTCAGATGCTCTGCTAAAACAAGTCTGTTTGGTTTTGAATATCATGTCACACAGCATGAGTTCTCTTTCATGTCTTAATTGTGCTTAAACGGTCACATAAACACAAATTTAAGAGGCTGTAATATTATAGTAAGATCCCCTTTTACATCATGGGTGGAACGAAATCTGAGCGACTGCGTACTGGGTTGTTCTTACAGATTTTCATGATGTCACTCTTAATATTTTGTGGAAATCGTGATGTATGTTTTTTTTTTTTTAGGATTCTTTGATGAATAGAAGAACAGTATTTATTTAAAATAGAATTTTTGGTAAAAATGTAAAAATTGTAACTGTACATACAATAATATAATTATATAATAATATAATATAATAATAATACGGTGACTACATATGGTGGCCATAAATTCCCATACATGTTTATTCATGGCTACGATTTACTTATTTGTTCCATCATTTTATTTAAATTTACTAATTTGTTCCCTTGTAATAGTTAAATGAAAACAAGGAAATGCATTAGTACACATTGCCATGATTTAGTAAAACGACGGAAGGAATTAGTAAATTGTAGCTATGATTTAAATAAAGCAAGGGAACAAGTTATTAACAAATTGTGAGAACGAGGTCTTAATTCATGGCCATAACATATAATTTTTTTCCCCATGCTCATCACAGATTAGGTGCATTTAAGTCATTAAGTCAAGTTTATGTATAGATTTGTAATGTATTTATAAATAACATTGTGTGTGTGTGTGTATATATATACATATGTATGGTCACACTTTATTTTAAGGTCCAATTCTCGCTATTAACAAACTACTAACTCCTAATTAACTCCTAATTTGCTGCTTATTAATAGTTAGTAAGCTAGTTGTTAAATTTAGGTATTGGTCAGGATTAAGGTCACTGTACACTGAGTCTGAAATGTTCATATGCGTTTTTTAGTTTTTTTTTTTTTTTCATATTTGTCATCCTTTCCTATGAAAATGCTTGCTACAGATGTGAAAATGCAGAAAATCGAACCTGATCCTAACTTTTTTATGACAGAGACAGTGTGTAAATGTGATTGACACAACATGGGGTCGTATTTATTTTTTAATGTGCAAAAATTTCGAACCTTTAGGGACGTAGAAGATGGTCATGCAGAATATGTACTTTATAAGTACTAATAAACAGCCAATATGTTAATAATAGGCACGCTAATAATAAGAGTTACCATATATATATATATATATATATATATATATATATTTTTTTTTTTTTTTTTTTTTTTTTTTTAAATAAAGGCTACTTTAGTGCACGACTTTAGAGGCAAAGCTCTAGTCATAGCTCAGTCATTAAGCATGTAGACCATATAACCTGTTCACAATCACATCCCATAAATCGCAGCCTCTATTGCATTCCTGCAGCCTGGGCTGACGTCTTTCCCTCTGTATGTAAAGGCTTGGCTGGGTGCCAAAACTGCCTTCCGCGGTTTCACACATAACAACATTGCATCACTCAAAAATAAAGAATTATTTTAAAAGGGGTTCTTCTCTTGGCTGCATCTCAGGCAAAACAAATCTCTCTGTTTTGATAGCCATGTTGAGCTGACTGCACCTGGCTGTTCTGTGCGAAGCATATTTAGAGCGCTCTCAGGGGCCAGACTCTTAGGTCACGGCCCCTTATAAAACAGTACATCAGGAGAATTAGGAACCTGACATGAGAGACAACCCACAAAGGTTTTAATCCTTTGAAGGAGCTTGACATTTTTACCCAAAGGTTGATCAACCCCAAAGGGTGCTAATAAACTACAGTGACGAGTGACAAAGGAAAATTGGTTTTTAGATCCACAATTCTGCTGTGAAACACAACAGATTAGAAGGATAAAGGCCATTAACACTTGAAAAAGTTTTCGTCACGTTTAAAAATAACAGGGTATCTTTGCTTACTCAAGAAGAAACAGATAATCCCTTGCTTGTGTGAGAGATGTTGGCCGAAAAAGTTAAAACAACATAAACCAAATTGAATCCTTCACCATTATACAAACAGAGCAATTAAATGCATCATCTGACCAATTGTATGTTTCTCTGGAAGCCACAAACCCTTGATTCCTGAGCAGGGAAACTCCCACATCTGATACTATCTCTCAGCTCCTCAGAGAAGGTGAGTGCTACATTAAGTGGGTTATATATTTTCTCTGGACAGCTCTTTCCAAGTGAAGAGGAGTAAAGAAGCTGATTTTGGCCAAAGGCAAAGATAAGCACTAGGCGGGTGTGCAGGTTTACAACGTGTGTGTGGACGACAAGTCAGGCCCAGCAATCAGTGTGCAATCTCGGGTGGTGTTTAGTGGCCTCTAAGATCTATTAAACTGACCCTAATTTCCCCTGTTGGAGGGGATGTGTGAGCAAGGTAGAAAACGGCTAGAGGGAAGGGATGTGTGGCTGTTTATCTGAGGATAGCTGTAGGTGTACCCCAGACAGCACCCTCTACTGCAGGGGAAGAATACATAGAAGGGAAAAGAGAAGAAAATAGACATGATGGAGATCAGTTGAGGCCCTGCTGAGAGGAACAACTTGTTTGATGTCCATATGGTTAGTAAAGAAGAAAAAAATTTAATCAGTTCAGATAACACTATTTAAAACTGTAAAATGCTCTGAATGTGCTGTGTAATTAATACTTTTTTCAGCAGACACATGAAAATTGATAAAATGTGACAGGAAAGACAATAATATTACAAAACCTGAACTTTGCATTCATCCAAAAATCCTGAAAAATATGTTTCCACAAAAATATTAAGCTGAATGCAACATGTATAGTAATAATAAAAAATATTTATTGAGCGGCAAATCATATAAGAATGATTTCTGTAGGATCATGTGACACTGACGACCTGAGTAATGATGCTGAAAATTCAGCTTTGCCATCATAGAATTATGATAACGATAGAATTAAGTCTGTTATACATAAATATTGCCATAGCTTCCTAAAAGTTGTTTTGGTGTCTCTTTAGCGCAATTTTATGCATGCAGTAAATATTAAATATTGTTTTACAATTGTTTTAAAAATAGTTTTACATTAACTATAAAAAGTCATTATTTGGTTGCAGTGATGACAATGCAGAGTAGTAAGACAGACACAGTTAAGGTAAAAACTTTAGTTACACCTTGCAGAATCTACAAAATGTTAATTATTTTATCAAAATAGGAGGAATCATACAAAATGCATGTTATTTTTTATTAAGTACTGACCTGAATAAGATATTTCACATAAAAGACGTTTACATATAGTCCACAAGAGAAAAGAATTGTTGAATTTATAAAAATGACCCTGTTCAAAAGTTCAGATACGCTTGATTCTTAATACTGTGTTGTTACCTGAATGATCCATAGCTGTTTTTTTTCTGCAAGGTGTATGAAAACTTTTTACCCTTAGCTGTATGATATGCCATAGTTCATCACAGTAAAACATGTAGCTCTTTTTTAATTCATAAATATCTACAATCAAAATTTCAATAATACTGGCTGAGTTTTATTAATACTACTGTCCACTGAACTATAAAGGTCCTTGGTTTTCATTTCAGAAACCCAGTTACCTTACATCTGCACACAGGTGAAAGGCAGAATAGAAATAATACGGGACAGTTTGGCAGAGTGTGAGAAAGAGGTTGAGGAAAATGGACTTGTAGCACATTTGGTCTTGTCTCTCTGGACTTAAGTAGCAATGAAGAGCTCCCAGGGTGAGCTGCCAATAAAGACATCAGGGAGAAAAAAAAATCTCTCTTACTCTGTATATACATCTGTCTTCATACCTTTCTCTTCTCCTTTACTTTGCCCCTTGCTTCATTACTCTGTCTCCATTTGTTCTCTTTCATCTGTCTGTCTCTTCATGCCAGGGCAGCTCTCTTGCCTCCGCTGGCAGACAGACTGGGCTGAAAGCAAAGGACATCTGGATCTAGGTCTGTGTGAGAGAAAGAGGGAGGATAAGCATGTGAAATGAAACAAGCACTTAAACATTGTATGTGGCTTTGTTTGTTCTGATATATGTAAATGTTTGCATGTGGTTGTAACAAAGGAGTTTGGGCAAGACTGTAGTTGTGGTTGTTCATAGTTATAATTGTATAGTTACAGTTTATAGTTGTAACTAAAATTACTTCCTTAAAGGGATAGTTTACCCAAAAATGAAAAAACGGTCATTAATTACCCACCCTCATCATCTTCAGAACACAACCAAGATATTTTTGATGAAATCCAAGAGCTTTCTGACCCTGCATAGACAGCAAAGGAACTGAAGCGTTCCCAGAAAGATAGTAAGGACATCATTAAAATCTACCATTTGACATCGGTGGTTCAACCATAATGTTATAAACAGAGTTCGCACAGATACTGTAAAATAAAATTCCAGGACTTTCATGGACTTTTTAAAGCACTACTTTTTTGACTTTCAAGAGATCTCACTTTGATGTTTTCTACAGAAAAAAGGATTTGTGAAACCGCTCCAAAGTCATAATTTTCAGATCAGGACATCAAGCGTGAATTGCGAATCATTCAATCTGCAGAATTATTTAAGAACCTGCTCTGAAGTTCCGATCTAAATCAAATGATTCACGATACGGATTCCGAAGTCCTGATCTGAATCAAATGATTTGTGATCCTAGGTTCCAATCTAAAGCAAAAGATTCACAAACCCACTCTAAAGTTTAGATTGAAATCAAATGATTTGCGATATGTGTTCTGAAATCCCAATCTGAGTATTAATTTGCGAACCATCATTTCAGATCAGAACTAGAGCGCGGTCTTGAATGATTCAAGAACCCGCTGGGAATTTCCGATCAAAATCACATGATTTGTGATACACCATCCAAAGTCCCGATCTGAATTAAATGATTTGCGATCCGCACTCCTAGGTTTAAAGCAAAAGATTTGCGAACCCACTTTGAAGCTCTGATCTGAATCCAATGATTTGCAATATGCGTGCCGAAAACCTGATCTGAATCAAAGGATTTGTGATCCGCACTCCAAGGTTTTGATCAAAGGCAAAAAATTTGCAAACCCATTTAGAAGTACCAATCTAAATCAAATGATGCGCAATCCACGCTCTTAAGACCCAATCTGAATAATGATTCGCAAACAATCATTTCAGATCAGGAATCTGAGCGCGGATTGCAAATCATTCAATTCGCAGAATGATTCAAGAACCCACTCTGAAGTTCTGATCTAAATCAAATAATACTCGACCTGAGGTTACAATCAAAATTACTTGATTTGCGAACCTGCTCTGAAGACGTGATCTAAATCAAATTATTCGCGATATGTGATTTGAAGGCCAGATCTGAATCAAATGATTTGCAACCTGAGGTTCCGATTTAAATTGCTCGATTCATGAAACGCAAAGTTCCGGTCTTAATCAAATTTAAGCAATTTAAATTTTTGGGTGAACTATCCCTTTAATACTACATCACAGAGATTAATGTTTCAAATACTTTTACTGTACATTCTGAACCATTAAGTCAAAAAGTTCTTTAAAGAACCATCTCTTTCTTACCTTTTTATAAGCTGAAGAACCTTCTTTTGCCACAAAGAACCTTTTGTGAAACAGAAAGGCTCTTCAGATGTTAAAGGTTATTTATGGAACCATTTAAACAAAAAGTTTATTCTATGGCATTAAGAAGCACCTTTATTTTTAAGAGTGTGAAATTTAAAGGCAATGTGACATTTACATTTTAAAATGACAAAACCAGATTTACTCATTTCATTTCTTGTTTTATTAAACACACGATGTACAGTTTTGAAATCCAACATTCTCTGTCATTAACATAGAACTGAAGGAGCTGAACCCTGTCTACTATTATGAGGTGTTCTGATCTGCAGGTTTCTGTAGTTTGTAATTTACCCAATGCTATGCTGGAAACGTTCCAGGCTTTATGACAACAGGGGCTCCACTAAAACTCTGCTAAATATAGGTTTAGGGGCCTATGCATGAAAATGTTGTCCTAAACCCAGAGAATTCTGGATACACTTTCAAACATCCATTAATTCAGCTGTGCCAGATCTGATGTGGCAGTGACTCAGGAGTGCAGACCACTGAAGTCCAGCCTGGAATGTGATGTGGAATGCAGTTGGTTTCACATTACTTTCACTTTTAAATCTGCATATCCATTTCCATATGGACAGCATGTCTGAAGTTGAGTTTACAATGGAGGACAATGTAAATGGAGAAGATGATGACCAGACGCTCCATCATTACTGTAGTCTTCAGGAAAACTAGACTTTGTATTTTGTATTTAGGTTCCCTTCAGATAATATTTGGCCACTTTTTATTACTTGATATTATTTTTTAATGTGGCACTTAAATGATTTAATATGAGCACTCCTTTCTCATCTTTTCACAGGCTTGATCACCAGTGAATCCTCTGCAGTGAATGGGTGCTGTCAAAATGAGAGTCCTCATATAAAGGACTCATATTTTAGCCAGAAGCAATGGTTTAAAATAAAAAAACATCCTTGATGGATTTGTTTATTCGAAACACAATCTAACAGATTTAGATTCATAACTCTGTCTGAATCCATCTAGCTCCACATTTAAGAGCAGGCTGTATATTGCAACCTAGAGGCAGCCCAGGCTGAGGGTAGGTGTTGCTGGGATATTTCACCATACAAGGATGAAAACCAATTGTTTCGCCGGCATAGTCGCCTTAGGGATTAGCAATGTCATTAAGCATCCATGAATTGCAGAAGCCGTCCATTGCTTATTGACTCACACTTTGCTCATTAAAAAAGAGTCAGCCTTTAGCTCTGCCCTCCCTCTCTCCATTCCACTTTCTTCCTCTCATTAAATAGCATTCGGCTAATGGGCCAAAGTCCCACTATCCCCACCATTGCTGGCCACCGCTGTGCCGGGGGAGAAGAGTGAACTAGTGCACTCACACCCATATCCAACTGTCAAGCGCTTCTCCCGTCTTCTCCCTCCCAAAGGAGGCACCTCTGTGACCGGAGAACACCTGAAGTCCTTTAAAATGGTCATTTAATGATGCTCTGCAACTGCAACTGTTTTTTTTTTAAGGAGTTTGAGTTTGTGCTGGAATAAGTGAATTCTCAAGAGATGCTCTGGTGAATAGAGGGACAATTACTGGTGTTTTGGAGTGTGTTAGAGAAAGCAACACAAGTCGTGCAATAACAAAGCTTGTTCAGTTAAGACCTGTGGGACCATCTTCAACATGCAGAAAGGTCTTCTTTCTGATCAGGGAATTAAAATTGATAGCCAAGACTCAGCCAAAAAAAAAAAAAAAAAAAAAAAACTGCCCTTCAAACACCATATAATAAAAGCTAAGTATCGATTGCTATTTGTACTGTTATACTCAACGTGATGTGATGCAGTGTTTGTGAGGGGAAAAAAAGAGGAAAAAAGTGTTTTTTCCCTGTTCTCTGGCATTTCTCCATGACTAAGTGTGTGTAAGGAGGCAGATGGTAATTACTGCAGGGATCAGTCATTCTACGTTGCAGTTCATTAAGACATTGAGTGTTTACATGTACAACAAAAGCTGATAACTATCAACAATCAGTTCATCACAAAAACCCAACAACACAAGAAAAATGTGTTTTCATGAGAATTTAAAATTTTCTTAGTCTTGACGTCAAAATGCAGAAGAAAATGCACACAAAACGAATCAGCTGACAGAATGCAATACAAACGTTTACATAGCAAGTGAAATCAGCATGATTGCTTTGCATACACTTTTTAATCTTTCCCTGACAAAACTAAACAAAAAAAATATAGCTGCAAGCAGCGATTACCGGGGGTTCAAGCACTTTAAGACATTTAAGCGCATATGAAAAAAGACATTACCTATTATTTACCAAAATCCTGTTCATTTACCGTAAAAATATGAAGTTTTTAATGTTTATAACTGTTATAGTGCCAACTGTGGTCCGATCTCCCTAAAACTTTACATGCTTGTTTAGAATCGTACATGCTCACCAGGTTTCATGAAGTTTTGAGTTTTGTTTAGGTTTTATAGGCTTTTGGTTATATTTGGAAAGGCCCCTTTTCATAAGGACCCCATTATAGCTTCGATAATTACTGACCCAGAGAGTCCAGATAATTGCACTCCAGTGTTTTTTCCAGATTGGGCAAAAAACCTATAGAACTAGTTTGCAAAAGTAGTTTTTTTTTTTTTTTTTTCAATCATTTAACAAGCGGTTTAATTGACAGCAGTGGTTCTAGAGGCAAAGATGTTCGAAATGAGGAGGTCTATCGTATATCGTATGTGTGAAAAACCGTGCAATATACAATCGTTTATGCACAAGAAAAATGCAATATCACCCTCCCAGTGGCCAATTTTTTTTTTTTCAAATTTCTCACAGACCTTTAGGGCTATGAGCCAAACAGGCCCACCAAGTTTCATTCTGATCGACCTCTGTTAAGCTTGTCTAATAGGTTTTTACATCCGAGTATTGACCAATATGGCCGTGCATCCGGCTAACTGACCAAATCGTGATGTAAGTGCAAACCCTCTATAACTACTTTAAATATGTGTGAAAATATCCGACAGAGGACTTTACGAAACATAATATGGAGCATCATTTTACTCAACTGTAGAATTTAGTATTTGGATTTTTTAAAATAATCTAGTATTATGAATTTTACTTAAAAACAATGCATATTTTGTAAATTTCACGAAGTGGTAATTCAGCTCTCTGTATTTGAAAAGTGCCAGGGACAGCAAAGGCTTTGTTATATCCTTTAGAGGGAGTGTTTTTTTTTTTTAAGTCTTTTATTTTTGTGCTGTGTTTGCTTTTTAAATGTAATATGCATATTACTCCATTTGCTGTAGCAATCCTTGGAAGGAACAATGTGCTCATATTCATCACGTTAACATTAATTTGTGTGATGAAATTATTTTACTGATTTATTCATAAATCATTTTAATAAAAACTATTTGTTCACACGCAGCCCTAACACATTTTGTGCTCAAATAGGTAATTGCAAAACTAGATGTACATAAAAAAATTTACTCAGGATAACACCATGTGTGCATTTGTCAAGTCCCAAGGTCTGTCCCCTGCTTTAATGTTTTCATTGCTTTTATCTGAACCATTGTGTTAGGACAGAGGGGCGTTCCTGAACATTCATCGTACAGCTGCTGGTTGGTTGGGGGCAGGTTCAGACACGCCCCCAGGGAAAGAGGAAATGAGGGGTTGGTCTGAACACACTGACATACTCACTCACTCACCCCTGAAATCACCTAATCGTCCTTATTAGTTCAGTGAATGTTCTGCCAAAGGCTCTGTGTAGCAATTCCATCTCACATACTAATATATCTGCGTCCTGCTCTGATGTGTTTATTTCTTTACACTAAAATCAAGGAATGAGTAACATTAAAAACACCTGGCAGACTTTCAGTGACCCAGAATAGCATTGATAATCATCAGCATGTGTCAAAAGTGCAGAGCAGGACGACAGAAAGGAAGAAGTCAGTGTAAGAAGTACAGCAGACGGATGTAAAAAAGAAAGCCTGTAGATCTTACACATGTCAGTGTGAGTATTTACATGAGCGTGTTAAATATCCTGTCTAATGCATGATTTGTGCGCTTTTGTTTTACACCTTCAGGCAACGGAAGGCAAAATGAGAAGCAACTGATTTGCACAACAGGCCCGGCAGGTAAAAGCCTTTCTGAATGTGTGAAAATGTGATGTAAATGATTTAATTTAACACCTATAATGGTGTAATCTCTTTATAAAATGCAATAAGATTGAATGATCTGGTCAGCGGTTTGTGCATTACATCTCATAAATGCAGTCGGATGAATTGTGAGGTACTGGTTTGAGGAAGCAACACTTCACTCTGATCAATTATGATCATGAAATTAAATGATTCCTCTTCCTCATAAATCGGTAACAAATCCATTTCATTTTCATCATCGATAAGACAATAAATGCATGACAGTATAGCCAGTGATACCAGCATCTGTTTCTCATTTCAAGGTAATTAAGGTCATTTCAGCCCTATTTATATTTGATTTTCCAATTCGCACCTCATGCTGTCTTTGTAATGCTTTGTGTGGTAATTTCATTATCCTATGGATGTTATGAATGTGATTCATTTGATCTAGAGAAACATTTTATGTATTTATTTATCCATTATAGCAGTAAGTGATCCTAACATAGAGAGAAAACAACATTTTAGTGGAAAAATGACAAATCATTCACTTTTTATGGACACGGAATAGATGAAGTTAGGCTGGTACATTCATTGTAAGTGGTTGCGCATATTTAAGGTGTTTTTACAAATGGTCAGATCTGTATCTCACCATGTATATTGGTTGAGCACAAAAGAACAGAGAAGGTCTATAGAATTGCTGCATTAACTGTTGCAGGGCCAAATTTGTCACTGAGAAAGTAGCCCTGAGCAACACAATAGCTGGAACAATAGAGATGGCTATCCAAGGTGGACATATCTGATCAAAGGGGTTTAAAGATCAAATGCTCACCAAGTGATTGGCATTCCTCGTCCAGCTCCTTTTGAAGTCTTTAACCGTCCGCCTTCAAAGCAATTGTTTTTGTATTGCCATAAAATGTAAATATTACTACTGATAAACAACATGAATTTATTTAGATGCCGCTCCTCAGCTGTCATGTCTGGAATGGACAGCATTCTTTAGTTCATTTGGAAATGACAGATGGTAATAATAAGTATGGGATCATAGGCTGTTTATGGCTTTGTGGGTAATAGAGGTGAAAAGGTCACTGATTATTGTTTTTTTTCCGTGAATAAAACTGACGGCCATGGTTGTTTTAATGGCTGCTGCAGATCTGCAGACGTCTATGAATAAAGAAGTGATTTCACTCCAGTTATCTATCCATGACACCAAAGGTTCAATTCAGGCATCCAATGTCTCAGTTCTTTCAATTTTTAAAATATTCTTCACACTGAGAAAAAAAAATGGTTCTTTTAAAAGGATAGTTCACCCCAAAATGCATGTCATCTCATGTCATTCCAAACCTGCAATACCTTTGTTCATCTTCGTAACACAAATTAAGATTCTTTTTTTCAGCATTTTTGTGTAATTGAACTCTTTCCAAAAATGACTGTATGATTTTGAGATGCATCTTTTCACACTGAGGACAACTGAAGGAGCCTATTACAGAAGGTTCAAATGCTCACTGATGATTCAGAAGGAAAAACTATGCATTAAGAGCCAGGGGGTGAAAACTTTTTTTTTTATAAGATTATGGTAAATGTAACTAATTTTGTCTTCTGGAAAACAGGTACATATCTTCTGTAGCTTCTGAAGGGCAGTACTAAGTAAAAAATTTGATATTTAGCAAAATAAGACAAATGTACATTCTTTTCAAAAGGCTCTTAATGCATCGTTTTTCCTTCTGGAGCATCAGTGAGCATTTTAACCTTCTGTAATAGTTGCATATGAATCCCTCAGATGTCCTCAGTGTAAAAAAAAATAGATCTCAAAATCATACAGTCAAGAAACTGAAATGGAAAGCGGGCAGTTTAACTGTTCAGGACACTCAAGGGACCCATGAACAACTATCACTACAAAAACTGCTGTGGATCATTCAGGTAACAACACAGTATTAGGAATCAAGTGTATGTAAACTTTTGAACAGGGTCATTTTTCTTTCAACTATTATTTTCTCTTGTGGACTACGTATAATCATTTTAATGTGAAATATCTTATTCAGGTCAGTACTAAATAAAAAATAACTTGCATTTTGTATGAATAATGACCATTTTGCAGATTTTGCTAGGTGTATGTAAACTTTTGACTTCAGCTGTATTTTAGGAAACAAAAATGGTTCTTCTATGGCATTGCTTTATTTTTAAGAGTGTTTTTCCTTTGATAGTTTCCAAATATTAATGGCCTCTTCTAATCATATTCAGCAGGTTTGGTTAGATAAAGTACTTTCTGAAAAATATTTAGACTTTGCTTGCACTATAGCTCACTGCTGTGAATTTATTATAACTCAACGAGCTAACATAACTAATGACCGCAATGATAAACCCAGTCTATGCTGAATCACAACACACAAGCAATGATGACTGTGATTATCAAGCTGAGTTAAATCACTTTTCCTTTTACTGAATGTTTGTCATGGGTGGTCAGCTGTAATCAGTTTACCTCATGATTTTCCACGCATTAAGACAGCTAGCATGTATTTGCACAAACAGTTTAACTCGTTCTGTTTAATCTGCTTGTAAAACTGTTCTCATGGCTTCCATACAGAAGGAAACAAAACATTCAGTTTTAATCCATGAGGCCTCAGCTCCCTCCTCATGCGACTTACCCACAATTCTACGCACACATACACACTTTGTATAAGATTTATGAACCCAAATCTCTTCCAATACTTGAAAATACCAGATAAACTTTTCTCATTTGGCCCTAATTTGGCCGTGCGAGATAACACTGACATTCGAAAGCTTTTAAAAATGCGTTCCTGAAAGCAGCTGGCATGTGTGTTTCAGCACCCTGTCCAATAATTATTTCCCATCTGAAGATGTTTCTATTGCACTGATCAATTTGGTATTCTTGAGTAGCTAGGATGCAATAAACTCCTTCAATATTTTAAAAAATGTTTCTTCCTCCCTCCTTTCTGAGGGTCCTGCCAAACACTGGAAAGAGAGAGAGAGAAGAAAAATGAAAGAGAGACAGAAAGAGTTATGAGAAGTCCGTGCCTCTCCAGGACTGGCACAGGCCCGGTACTGGCACGGACCCCTCTCATTTGCTTTTATGCCAGTAATTTGCATCTTCAGTGTGCCAGCAGCTGGGTCTGACATCCTTCAAAGCTGGGGAACCTTCCCTCAAGCACAAATAAGAATTAGAAGGGTGAATACACATATAGACATATCACTGATAATTACAGGCTGCACAATAGCAGTAAGACAATACATTTGATTGCATTGCTCCATAAATATGCTTATTAGTTTACTAACACTCTGCTGAAGTATCTGTCGTAGTGTACTCACTGAAGTATAATGCCTAGAATACAGTCTGATCACTTTACCGCATTACAAACACCACATTGACTTTTTATTATATTTTACTTTAAAACACTACTCATAAAAAAATCTAGTAACAATATAAATATACTTCCAATTACATAAACTGCTTTCAAACAACAGCTCATAAATAAGGTGTAAATATTTTGTGTGATCATTTCTGTCTGCTAAAATCATATATTTCATAATAGCTGCTGAACATTAATACCAAGTTCAACTATAATAAGGCTGATTTGTTCTCAGGATGAGAACGTAAATGTCAGGTCGAGGAAGGTTGTTACATGTGTTTTATTTTAATTTATTAATTACATTATCTTGTATTTTGTATGTTACCTTGTATCTTCTCAGTTTTAAGAACTGATTTGTGCTTCATAATTGTTTTGCTGTTTACAATTTAGTATCAGTATAATAGCATGATCTTATAGTGTGACAATATCAGGGATATTAAACTAAAACAACAAACAAATATAATAATATAACTTATTTATTTATATAATAATAATAATAATAATAATAATAATAATATATAAATATTTCATTTATTTTAATTAAAATAATTACAACTAAAAACAAAGTAAAATAATTAAAAAATATATAAATATACACTGCCGTTCAAAAGTTTGAGATCAGTAAAATTTGTTTGTATTTTTAAATAAGTCTTTTCTGCTCATCAAGGCTGCATTTATTCGATTAAAAATACAGAACAAAAATGTAATATTCTAAAATATTATTGAAATTTAAAATAGTGGTTTTCTATTTTGATATACTTTATACTTGTCTGTTTGATTACGTCCTTAACTGATTTTTCCATACATCTCTGCCATATGTACATTAACTTGACATAGTGACTACTAGTAAGCTACTGCTAAATATATTGTAGAATTTTCTGTAAAGCTGCTTTGCAAACAATTTGTATAATGAAAAGCGCTATACAAATAAACTCAAATTGAATTGAACTTCAAAATAAAATTTATTCCTGTGATGCAAAGCTGAATTTTCAGCATCATTACTTCAGTCTTTAGTGTCACATGATCCTTAAGAAATCATTCTAATATGCTGATTTATTATCAGTGTTGGAAACGGTTGTGCTGCTTAATGAACCTATGATTCTTTTCAGGATTCTTTGATGAATAAAATGTTAAAAAGAACAGCATTTATTTAAAATAGAAATATTTTCTAACAATATAAACTACCATTCAGAGTTTGGGGTCAGTACATTTTTTCCTTTCTTTCTTTCTTTGAAAGAAATTAATACATTTATTTAGGAAGGATATGTTAAATTGATTAGAATGATTTCTAAAATATCATGTGACACTGGAGTAATGATGCTGAAAATTCAGCTTTGCACCACAGAAATAAATAACATTTTAAAATCTATTTCAATAGAAAAGTGTTATTTTAAATTGCAATAATGTTTCATAATATTATTATTTTTTTCTATATTTTTGATCACATGGAACTTTAAAAAACATTAAAAATCATACTGATACCAAACCTTTGAACGGCAGTGTATATAAACAATAACTAATGAAACAATGGAACAAAAACACAATGCTATTATTAAAAATATATTTAAAAAGGATAAAAATGACAACCATTTCAAAATAATAAAAATGTAGTATCTGTACTGTAGTATCTCAGTTATGGAATGAAAAGGAATGAAAAGTGTGACAACTAGCCCCAGTCTCCTCTACATAAGTATTAAATTTCCACATTTAAGTATTTTGTAGTATTTCTTTCTGTTATATTAAAAATATAAATATATATATATATATATATATATAAAAATGTGTTCATGTAAATCAGCTGCATAGCACTTCCATACTAAACAGATCTGGTGATTTGACATGTGGGCAGTATAAGATTTGGGTCAAATTTTAATTAATGCTTTTAAATTAGGATGAAATCTCTATCACAGCCTGAATAATAATAATAAAAAAACTTTTTAACTACACAAAAAATGTAGTAGCTATTTTAATAACTCGCAGGTAAAGGCCAATTATAAGCCAATTGAGTCCTCGTTAGGGCAATTGTTTTTCATCTGCACAAGCTTCTGCAGTCACAGCGACTGTGCAGAATAATTAATTTTGGTGCTTAGAAATAACAATATCTTCATTTTAATGTAGGTTATGCAGTTAAATGAGAAAACGGTTAAGGGTCCAAATAGTTTTGCAAAGAACTACATCTCCTTACTTATGCCCTCAGAGTCTTTGACCTTTGTGGATTTATGGAATAATTATAACAAATGTCAGACAGTAATGCTGTTAAATGGTCCCTTACTGATCTGTAAAGGAAATAAGGTGAAAACAGTCCAAAACTGTTATAGGAAGAACTTAACACTAAGTAACAGTAGAATATAGAAATAACGATGTAGAACAATTTAAAGGCATACACTGGGAAAAGTGTACTTAGAACTTTATTTAGAACTTCTAAATCATTTTTATAGATTATTTTACCCCAAAATGAAAATTCTATCCTTATTTACTCACCCTCATGTTGTTTCAAACCTGTATGAATATTTTGTGATCTGCAGAAGAACAGGTTTGAATTGACAAGATGAGTAAGTGTTGACAGAATTTTCACTTTACCCGTGGGCCTATTCGCCTTACATTTTTGTCATGCCAACATCATGTTTAGATGAAAATTGTACAAAATATTGGAAGCACAGAGTATACCCTCCTCATCCGTCACATTGTAGTTTATTCCGCTGTGCTCCACATGCTTCATAGTGCGAAAAGTGAAAGAAAGATGCAGAACGAGTGGTTAAATAAGACAAGAGAAACAGAGAAGCCCATAATGCCTTCTAAGAGGCTGCCAGCTCCTTCCCCTGTGATAAGCTCAGTTTGAAATCACAATAGTGTCTCCAGACCGTTGCGTTAACCCCTCTACAGGCATCTACGTATGTCCGCACTCTTATCAAGGCTGGCTGGCTATATCACACTCCAGCTCATTATCGACACACTCTCGAAAATGTGTTTATATATCCGACGCTCAGGAACCTCCTGCTGGTGTTTATAACAGCCTCATATGTAGATGAGAAAGCGTCTGAGTGTGCCAGAGAATGCAATTTGCACTGGATGCTGAGCGATAGGCTCTTTCCCGAATCATGAAATCGATCTGGTCAATGTCCAGAAACAGCAAAATGTGCGTTTCATGTAATCTGTAGAGTTTTAACTGTATTCTGTGGTTCGCAAATGATTTTCAAGCATACACGAATAATAAAGTGTCAGTTCACCGTGTATCTGTGCTTATGTAACGAACAAACTAACTTTGTGTACACCTAATACCAAGATAAACGGGATGCTCAAAGACACCTGGTCGGAATATTATAATTCCAGGATATTAACGGTATGAGGGTTTTTTAGGATGTCAGAAATCTGCCCATTACCGATAAGAGGAAGTGTTGTTTATTCTGAGTGAGTTTTAGCACTGCAGAGACAAAGTGAAGCTTCATTTATGTGCTAATGTGGGGAGAGAGAGATAAAAGTGTGGAGAGTGATCACTCTGTATGCCAGCCACAGCCTTTTGAACATCCTTCATCTGAAAGAGCAGGAGTTCAACTACAGCACCTGCCACACAGCCACAGGTTTACCACAAACTTCAACTGTAAACATCCTGGATTTCAGCAAGTGCTGAGAGTTAAAGAAAATAATGACTTTGCCAGTGTGTGATTGTTTGACAGCCCCGCAAACTCTACTGAAATACCGTCCTTGATCCACTCACTGGCGCAAACTCATAATGGACTAGAATATAAAAATAAAAAACTAGAGCCATGTCCATTAAAACTGACACATACCCCTTAAATGCATAATTAAATGGAGTTAAAAAAAAAGAGATCATTTACTCACTTTCCTGACATAAAACTTTTTATTTTTTTTGAAAATATAAAATTACACTACCATATAAAATTGTACAAATGTACAATACTTTTATTCAGCAAGTATTATGGTTTCAACTAGGGTTGGGGTTTGACAAAAATTTCACCATTCAATTCGATTATGCTTCGATTATTTTGGAAACATATCAGGTATAATAAACAAAGACTTCAAGGAACAATATGTAAGATTTTTTTGATTAAAATATCCAAAAACTACTAGAACAGTGTTATATATTTTGCTGACTTGTGTACTTACATTATCCCAAATGTTTTGAAGAATGTTTAAATCCAGAGAAATAAGCCATTTTAACTAGTCTAACCAATGACGTCATACACCCTCGATTTTTCTATTTTATTTTGTACAAACCAAAGACACTTTAATATATTATGCATTTAATTAGAGTACAGAGTACACACAGAGTAGCATTATAACAGACCTTTCAACACACTCAAATGTATCTGGTACACTTAAAAATAAAGGTGCTTTAAAAGGTTCTTCACAGCGATGATAGAATAACCATTTTTGGTTGCACAAAGAACCGTTCAGTCAAAGGTTCCTTAAAAAACATCTCTTTCTTATATTTTTATAATCTGAAGAACCTTCTTTTGCCACAAAGAGTGTTTTGTGAAACAGAAATGTTCTTCAGATGTTAAAGGTTCTTTATGGAACCATTTAGACAAAAAAGGTTCTAAGGTTCTAAGAGTGCATGATAAAACAGCACTGCTTTTCCTACGCATGAACAGAAGAAGCAGAAGTGCTTGAATGTGGCATAATAAAAGCTCCGCTGTTTTTGTCCTTCATTAGCAATCGCTCCAGCAGCCTTGTATCGCTTCCACAACTTTTACCCCCACCCTGCTTCATACTACAGTGATGTTAATAAAACTTTAGAATATTAGCTTATCCATGGACATAACTTCTGCCCGAGTCCAGATGGATTGCATCGGCTGTGGGGATGAAAACAACAACTCCCATGATTCCACACTCAATCAAACTATGTTTGTTTTGAATATGCACCCTCTAGTGGCAAAAATGTGCATATTGCCTTTAAATGGCAGCTGTCATAAAAAAAGATGGATTTATTTAAACTTAAATTAAATATTGAAGAACAGTAAAAATTACAATGAATATGTTATATAATGAATATATTTAGCAAAATGCTCCACTCTAGAGTTCTTTCTAGCTGACTAACAAGTTTATTTTCACCAAATATGTTTTTTCTGAGGTAAATGTGATGTTATTTGACACATTGTTCACAAGCTGACATACTGATGTCTTTCTGTGGTTATAACACTGATTGAGCAATTACATGAGGCAGGATATGAATTTCGGCAAGTTTTACTCTTTCTTATAACATACTTTTAGATGTTCATTCATGTTTATTTCAAGACGTAACTGTTAAAGCAGAGGAGGCGTTTAGTTCCTGTGCGCTTTGCGTTGCTGCTTCTCTTGAACATACTGCGATCTGTCACTCCACATTAAAAAGCACCAAAGCGGTAATATCAAAATTTGAAATATCAAATATCTTTGTTTCATATCAAAAGTAACAAATCACAAAGCTTATTGCGATTTATTGGATGGAACAACCCGATCTCATGGCAATTCGTACATATTTTACGAGTTGGCTACTTTCACAACCTCACTTGTTTGCTAAATCGTATGTATTTTACGAGTTCCCCAAATCGTATGAATCTGTACGAATGACCTACCCCTAAACCATCACTGGGGTGCAGACAAATTGTACAAAAACGTACAAGTGAGGTCATACAACTTCGTACAAATTAGTCACCTTGTAAAATACGTACAAATTGGTCAATAGATAACGTTGCATGGGAGGTGCGGTATAATGTTCCGTTTATTAACTTAAAACAGGCTAGACTATGCGATTTTTGGGATTTAAGAATCGCTATCTTTTTGTAAAAATAGGAATCTATTAAAATCAAGAAATCTTTTTTTTTTTACCCAGGTCTAGTTTCCACATATTAAGCAGCACAACTGTTTTCAGTTATAAGAAATGATTCTTGAGCACCAAATCAGCATATCAGAATGATTTGTGACGGATCGTGTGATACTGAAGACTGGAGTAATGGCTGCTGAAAATTCAGCTTTGCCATCACAGAAATAAATAATTTTTTTCAAAAATATATTATAATAGAAAACAGTTATTTTAAATAATAATAATAATAATAATTTTTAATAATATTTCACAATATTACTGACTGTATTTTGGTATATTTTGGTACATGCAGCCTTGATAAGCTTGATAAGCTGTAAGAGACAAACTTTTGAACGGTGGTGTATTATTATTTTCAGATGAACTGCCCCTTTATGTTGCATAATTATTGTAGGTTAGAAAGTGTTTGTCTGCAATGTCTAGATTTAATCTGTCCAATCAATTCACATTTGATTTGCTTTTAAAACAACAACAACAAGAAATTGTCATCACTCTTGTCACTTGAAACTCTTTTCTCCAGTGCAACACAAAATGGGTTATTCTCAAAATTTTTGCCTCTTTTCCATACTGTGAAAATGCATGCGGATCACTGGCTGTCAGTTCAGCTGCAATTTTTAAACAAAATTATACCACAAGGTTGTTTCAACTTTCACTTGAATATAGAATAAATAAGTTAATGTTTTTTTTTTCTTTAGTCATATCTCAACTCACCTAGAGACTTTAAGAAAGCCACTGCTTCAAAAATAGGTTAATGTTGCCCCTAAAACAGCTTTGAATTTACGATTTAGTATGTTATACCATCTATTTAATCTTTGTGACTTCAGTAGACTTCACAAACCTGAATTCTGTATACGCATGAGTAAAGTGATGTCATATTTATTGCTAATCGCTAACCGTAATATGGCAGGGGCCCCTTCAGCCAATCAGTATAGTGGTTCCACAGGGAATTCAGCTCAAGCTAGTGTGTGTAATACAGTCATACCTCATTACCTGTGTTGGTCATCAGAGCATTCCCTGCACCGAATGTGCCATAAACACACGTGCAGGTCTTTGCTTCGGATGTTTAGCAAAATCAGCCTTTAGCTCGGGCCAACTTTTCCAGCTAACTAAGCAAATCGCGACAAACCCTTCTGATGTAAGAGTCTATATTAGCAGGGAAGTACAAACGCTTTCTGAACAACTTCCATATGCTGTCGAAACATTAAAACAATCCACCTATAAGTTTCCTCTCCTTGCAAATTCAATAAGCTCCATGTAGCTCCGTTTTCCTTTGCCATGTACAGTTTGACTCAAAATGACAGCTTTGACAAATAGATGTTTTCACAACTTTTATATACCAGTATTAATCGTAAACCGCCGCACTTTGCACTATGACAGTAATTGACTAGGTATTAGGTTCAGAGGGTTTTCCTGAGTGATCAGTTTTCTGCGCAGTATAATTCCCTCAGATTAGGGAATTAGAGGTGGATGATTCATTTAAATGTTTCGTTTGAAGCCATAGCAACCATCATTGCTCTCCGACTCTGAAATTAGCCTAAAAATTGTCAAGTTTTGCTGAGACTGTAGGGTTTATCACAGTCCTTTGACGAAACTTTGAGACTGAAATTGATATGTACAAAAAACACAGCAGAAAGAGACCAGATGGAAAACAACCAATCTTTGCTATGACTCTTGCTATAATAGTTCCCATATTAGTGTTGTTGGAAGAAAAAAAAAAATAGATTAAAAAAAAAAATAAAAAGAACCTGTTTGGTGGCTGAAGTTCAGAGAAGGGGCAGTCCAAGTCATAGAGCAACGGCTAAGAGTAGTGCATCGGCATTGCAAGAATTTTTTAATTTCCTGTTACTCAATAATTCAGTTCTCGTTAGGGCCAGGGGACAGCATCCTGTGCGGTATGCTTTTGTGATCAGCTCAATCCATCCGACAGACACTGCCCCAAACCAGCTTTCATTCACAGCCATGAGTCCATTCGCCCCTCGGCTCTCCATGACCTCTCTACCACACTGGGAAAGAATGCGTATGCTTGTGTGTGTCTGGGTTTCCCAGCTGACGTCCCTCTCACTAAATTGTCATTAGTACATCCTCCTGGACATTTATGAGCTCATGGTGATAAGCTGGATTGAGTCGCCTGCATGTTCCTTTATCTACTGAGAAATAAAGAAAACAATGACAGCAGAATCAGCTTTAAAGCACAAGCGTCGTCAGGACTTCCGATGGCTCTGCTAATGTTCCCTCTTTCTTTTCCTGTGCTTGTGGCTGTTTAAGGTCAGATGAATTACTCTCCATCCCAGGTGTTTAACTGATGGTTATTGCTTTTAACCTCAGGCTAAACTGAGAAAAATGTAGGTTAAAACAGTTGTCCTGTGTCTTAAGAAATGGGTGAATCCATTCTATACTATATAAGTACACAATTTGACTATAAAGGTCAGAAATTGTGATTGCCTAGTACTTATACAAACTGTATTTTATTGCAACTGTCCTCATAGGTTTAATCATTGTACTAGTCATCAGATCTTAATGGACTTGGGTAGAGTTGGAATCACTTAAATGAATCTTTTAAAGAAGATGAGAGACGGTTTTACAGCTAAATCGACTGTATTTTAGCGCTGTTTCACTGTTTGTGTTGACATGCTTGCAATAATATTTACAGCCGTACCATCTGCCATGCAAGAAAGCTGGGTGCGTCATTTGGCACATTTGTAACATAATGACCAAACAAAGCTAGACTCAGTCAACAAGACACTTTCCAGCTCTCTAATCTCCATCTACATGTCATTGTCACACAAAAGTTTTGATGCCGCTTTGCCCGTGCGGTGATTGACGGCTAGAACAGATCTTTATTTATGTAATTAGATCATCCTATGTTCGAAAGAGCCTCAGCTGTCTAAAGCAAGGCGGCAATAAAGTTGAACGAGTGCAAGCCGAGGCATGGCAGCTTCACACACTCCAACAATCAGAGTCAACTCAATCTGAAAGCAAGTCAACCTTAAAATTTTTTAAATTACAATAATGACTGTCTAAACATTTATCCTTACTGCGTTCTTGTGTACATACACTTTGTCTAGACGCCGGGTTCCACCAGAGCAGAAAAAATAGCATTAGCTGGCAAGTGCGGTGCATAATATCAGTATCAAATGCCGTCATCTTCCCATACAATGTAAAGCTGATTTTGAGGGCGATCAATTAGGGTTTGCGCTGGAGCAGAAAATAACTTATGACAGTGCTAAGCTTGAGGAATGTAAGAGGGAAAATAAAAACGACACAGTCACACTCTCTACAAGGCGTTGGGTGTGTAATGTGGTTAAACCTGTAATGTGAAAAATCTTAAGTAAATTTTGTTCATGTGAGAATAAAACAATTGAAATGATTCTGGGTAAAGCCTTTATGACAAGCAAAAGATTCATAAGTGAATGTCAAATTCAGATATTTTCCACAAATCCTGCCTTATATTGCAATTCCAACTTTTTTTCTTGAAAGACTATATTTTTTTTTACTGCAACCTCATAGTGTGACTTTATTTTTTTATTGTGAACTTCATCTTCAGTTATTTTAGTATCAGTGATATACTATTACAGTTTTTAATATTTTTAATCATATATTGTTGTGTTTTTGTTATTTTTCACTTGTTTTTTTAAATAAATATTACTGCATTTTACAATTACTTTACGTACGTATGTATGTATGTATATATATATATATATATATATATACACACACACACACACACACACACACAATATTGGCAAAAGTATTTGAACACCCCCTTCTAATAAACATGTTTGACTACTTTAGTAATTTTCATGAGTACTAATCTTAATGTTTAAGCATATAATGATATTCTAGTGAATTGTGTCCTTCTAATTTTATAGCAAACGTTTGGACAGGACCCTTTTTATTCTACCATGACAATGCCTCTGTGTATAAGGCAAGGTGCACAGAGAAATGTTTGATTCAGTCAGTGTGGAAGAACTTGACTGGTCTGCATAAAGCCAAGTCCTAATCCCAGCTGAACACCTCTGGTGTGACTAAATGTAGACCCTGAACCAAAAATGCATATGGGTAAAAATAATTTTAGACACTTCCAAAACTGAAGCAACAGAGATGGAAATACAATTTTTAAATACACAAATTACGCTTCCATCTTTGTTGCTACAGTTTTGGAAGTGCCTTTTTCTGTTCTAAAGCAAGGGGTTTCCCCAATACTTTTGTACAAGTCATTGGTGATGAGTTTTTGGCTCAAGGTCTACATTTAAAGTCACACCAGAGGTGGGCTGGAATTAGAACTTGGCTTTATGCAGACCAGTCAAGTTCTTCCACACTGACTGAATCAAATATTTCTTTATGAACCCTGCCTTATAAACAGATGCACTTTCATGTTAGAATAAAAAAGGGTCCTGTCCAAACTTTAGCTATAAAATTAGTACACAATTCTTTAGAATTGTATGCTTAAACATTAAGATTTGTACTCATGGAAAACTCATTAGAAGGGATGGCCCAATACTTTTGGCAATATAGTGTATATTTATAAATCTCTATATATATATTACTCTGAAACAGAAATAAATCGGCAAATATATAGGCCTAATTAATCTGAATAGTGTATAGTATGGTAGGACACAAAAATGTATTTTTCATTATGTTTAACAGTTCAAGAAATGTCAAAACATCACTTAAGAAGTGCAAGTGCATTTTCTGAGATTTTGAGAAAACAGCTGAATATACACTAATATTCCCAGAATGTAAGTACACTCATTCATTCATTCATCCAAAACGAGCCTATTCCCTGTGTCCCCCACCCATCTACTATGACTTTTAGACAAAGATACTCGGACTTCATGCCATTTCCTGTATAAGAGCTCTATAGCTTGTACCAAAAGTATAAAACAACATGGCCGTCAGACACATGAAAGGAGTTCTACAAATCTCAGCCTAATTTCCTACCAGCTTCATATCCTATGAGCACACTGCAGGGGGAGGAAGCAGTAATGACATGCTTCTATCCTTACACACAGCCAATGCCACTGGCTACGAACCACCATGTCTTTGGTCATTAGTGGACATGTCTCAACCTGAGAAGGGAAACATCAATAAAGGCAAAGTCCTGCACTTTTGATCCTGGTTTTATGTTGTTTTAAATGCTTTATAGCCTCTCATTGTCACTGCAATGAACTGATAACGTACAAACTGCACATTTTTGCAAGTAAACACTTGCATTTACACTTTAACACAAACACAGTTGCACACACAGAGTCAGACAGACACAAGGCACATGTCATCTTAAGTATACATGCTTGTGTAACGAAGAATCACCTTGAGTGCAGACTGAAAGCCCTGACATGTTTGTTGTTGGACAGGTGTAGAGGCCTACAGGGTTGATGGGCAGGTTTAATCAGGTTTTGAGTTGAGATGTCAACCACAGGTGCTGCCCCGGGCCAGAACGTCCCTCTGGGCCGGAAGAATATTACTCATAATGTGGCTCTTTGTTTGGGGTGTAGTGGAGAAATGAGAAATATGTTCAAGCTTGATGTTTCTATGTAATCCGAATATAACAAGAGTCAGATCTGAGAAAATGCTTTTGAAATTCACTCACTCTCCTTTTCGTTGTGTACGCCAGCTGTTGTGTCACTCTTAAAAGGTTAGGACAGGATCCAGATGGACCTTTTTTCCTCATTTCATACACCGATTACAGGGGGAGGCTGCAGAATTGTATTAAGTACAGTACAATGTGTTACTACATAATTAGGCCAAATTAATGAGCCAACAAAAATGTTACACAACTTCTTTTAAGGCTCTGCAGATCAGTGTCAAGGATTTAGACAAACTACTTAAACTGGTGTTTTGGATCACTTAAAACATTTATTCATATCAAAATATTGTTATAAATACTTTTTTTTACATACACCACTAGTCTAGTTTTTGAACAGTAAGATTTTAATGTTTTTTTTTTTTTTTTTTTTTTTTTTAAAGAAGTCTCTTCTGCTCACCAAGCCTGCATTTATTTGATTCAAAGTACAGCAAAAACAGTCACAGTTTTTTTAATTCTAATATTCCAAATTGCTGCTCAAAAACATTTATTATTATTTTTATGATGTTGAAAACAGCTAAGTAGAATTTTTTAAGGTCTCTTTGATGAACAGAAATTCAGAAGAACAGTATTTATCTAAAATTAAAATCTTTTATAAAAATATAAATGTTTTTGCCATCACTTCTTTAACCTCAAAATAAATAAATAAAATACTGGCTTCAAGCTTTTGAATGGTATAGTGTATAATGTTACAAAAAGCTTTTTATTTCAGATAAATGCTTACATTTGGATCTTTCTATTCATCAAAGAATCCTAAATAAAAGGTACTCAACTGTTTTAAACATTGATAATTATAATAAATGTTCTTTGAACAGCAAATCAGCATATTAGAATGATTTCTGGATCATGTGACATTAAAGACTGGAGTAATGATGCTAAAAATGTAGTTTTGATCATAGGAATAAATTACATTTTAAATATATTCAAATAGAAAGCAGTTAGTTTAAATAGTAAACCTATTTCACAATATTACTGCTTTTTCTGTATGTTCTTTTTGAACTTCATATTCATCAAAGAATCCTGAAAAAATGCATCAGAATTCCCACAATTTTTTGTAAAAAATCTTAGTCAATATTATTAACTTTTCATCAATTATAATAAAAAATGATAGTTAAACACCAAATCAACATATAATTTCTGAAGGATCACGTGAGACTTAAGACTGGAGTAACGGATGTTCAAAATTCAGCTTTGCATCACAGGAATAAATTACATTTTAAAGTATATTAAAATGCTAAATTGTATTTTACAATATTACTGTTTTACTGTATTTTCATGAACCATCTTTCTCTCACTGTGAGAGCAAATGCATTTATGTCTGAGCATGAAGTGTTTTCCTCTACAAATGCTGGTGATATTTACCAAAACCACAGAAAACAAATCCAAATTTACAGAAGAATTAACTCTGTGATAACCAAAAAAGAGAGCACTTTCTTAAACAAATGATGAACAAACAAACCACAGAACCTCTAATGGCTTTGTCAATCCAGTGTTTATAGAACGTGCTTTGAAGCAAACAGAAGCACATTTATTCTTCTTTAAAGTTCTTTATTTCACTGAACGCTGCTTAGGCATGCATAGGTCACTACTGATGGTCAGGTTCAGGCCATTGTGTCAAGTTCATCTGAGATGTGAGGCTCAGGCCTGTGAACACAATGTATTTGTTTAACGCATGGTCAACAGATATCAGTGCTGGCCTCAGAGCCTGACCAACCCCAGTAATGGAGACCATAGTGACTAGCCTTTGAATTTTGATTATGTTTTATGACTCTTAATTGGACCGGGGTGACCTGTCTCCGTTTCATTGGTTCAGAGGAGGGGTAGAGGGGTGTCCTCTCTCTCTGATTGCAGCTGATTGGACGATTCTCCTGACCTGCACCTCTGAAGGACGGTGAAGACACGTCTCAAGTTCATCCTGAACCTGGGTGGCACAGGATCGGTTTACCTACACCTGTCCAGTGGACTAAGGCTGCCTCTTCACCCTGCTCACCCCGCAGCTTTTAGTCCGTACCGCACAGACTACTTAACATATCCGCATATCGCAAACACAGGTCCTCTTACCACTCTTAAATAAAGTTGCAAAGTTGTCTCGACAAAATCGCAGTATATGCTTTTTAAATGCTAAAACAAAACTGTAAGAAATCCTGTTTATACCAATTAGTTACAAGTTATTGATCCCGATTGAGAGGATCTCATTGAAAACGTTTATTCTAATTGTTCTCTCAACATTTAAATGTCCAGTTTTTTAAATGCTTTAAAGGGATAGTTCACACAAAAATTAAAATTATTTTTCAGACGAATACAATCAGAGTTATATTCATAAATGTCCTGGCTTTTCCATGGTTTATAATGGCCATGAGTGGATGTTGAGATTCAATGGTTCAATAGAAGTCCAATAAAGTTGGACTTCCATCATAAAAAGTGCTCCACACAGCTCTGGGGTGTTAATAAAGGCCTCCTGAGGTGAATCAATGAATTTGTTTAAGAAGAAATATCCATATTTATATTCATATTGGTTCATAAACCAATAAAACCAATAAATAAATAATCTCTAGCTTCTGCTAACTATTGGACTTCTATTGGATCATTTAATCTCAACAACCATTTACTGCAATTATAAAGCTTAGAAGAGCCAGTACACTCCATTTCTGAAAACGTTTCAGAAAAAAAAGTTCTATAAATTATATATAATGTTTTGAGAACATTATTAAAAACCAGGTAACTTTGAATAAAAGTTCTATTAATGTTACTGGAAAAATGTTTGTCATAACTGCCAATTTGGCCACATTAAGTTGAATACACCACGGAGTGATGTCATTGACTGTTTTCTCATTGGGTCCAGTCACTGATACTCTTTTAAGGTTGGTAGTAGCACTTTAATGTTATTCTAGCCTTTTATTACACTGTAGATTCCATGTAGTTTATGTAAGCTTACAAAACTATATACCACATCTTTGATTTTAGGTCCCACATGTGCTGTGCAAAAGAAACTGACCATCTTGCGTCTACTCGCCTTCTTTGAAGATGCAATGAAAACGAATGTCTGTAACTCAGTAACTTCTCACTACGACTACATCACTGGAAATTTTGGAGTACCGCAGGTGAGTGTGAGAACATGTCTGTCAGCACTTTCACCACCACAGCAATGATGGTGACTTAACGCTGTAGATGAAAGCACAACCATGTGCAAGCCAGGTAATGGTCATCAACCATTTCCAGACTGCTACAGACAGCAACAGTGCAAGGCTACTTTCCAATTTTTTTTCCAGTTTCTTGTTTTTATAATAGGGATTTCAAAGTAAAGATAGAAATGAGCCAAACTAACAAGCTTGGAGATAATTCACAAAATTAAAAACTTAAAAATGTAAAAAGTATTGCTTTGGACACAAGGGCAAATATTTTGTTGTGAATTAATCAATGAAAAATTATGGAAAAGAAGTAAAAGCTGTTCATCATAAATACAGGAACTATATATCTTAAACAGACAGTTCATACAAAAATGAAAATTACCCAATGATTTACTGACCCTCAAGTCACCCTAGGTGTATTTGACTTTTCGTCTTTTAGACAAATACAATTGGAGTTAAATTACAAAATGTCCTGGCTCTTCCAAGCTTTATAATTTTAGTGAATGGCTGTTGAGATTTTGTGAGATGAAGTGCATCCATCCATCATAAAAAGTTTTTCACATGGCTCTAGAGGGTTAATAAATGCCTTCTGAAGTGAATCGATGCATTTTTGAAAGAAAAATATCCATATTTAAAACTTTATAAACTGTAATCTTTAGCTTCTGCTAACGGTCTTATGCGAATATGCTAGTCCACCAAGAACCAAGTTTTGTTTACAGCAAAGGAAAACCAGTCTCCTCTTGCTTAAATCTAAATCCTCTGACATTTTTATTTACAAATCCTAGTTGTGTAGGACTGGACTTCAAAATTTCAACACCCATTTGCTGCCATTAAAAAGCTTGGAATAGCCAGACATTTTCAATATAACTCTGTTTGTATTTGTCTGAAAAAATAAAGTCATATACCCTTGGATGGCTTCAGCAGAAGTGCACATCATCGATTAACAACATCGTTCATCGTTGGTCATTAAAACTTTATTTAGAAATTCTCTAGGGTTGCCCTCAACTAAAGATTTTTCTGGTCAACTAGCAGTTGTTCATTTTCAAGCATTAGTCGACTATTAGTCGGATGTTTATCAATAAACCATATAAATTATAATAATGAGCCTTTAGTTGCCTACAAAGCCTGATAAGTGCTCAAGTGAATGTAGCAAAAAACAAAAACAAAAAAAAACAGCGCACTGGCAGATATCATAATTATAATAATGGTTCATTTAAAAGTAGACATTTCACTCTCTCTATATATTTTTTCATATCTGTAAGGCAAGTATACCACTTTCTGTGGATTTTTTTTTTTCTGTGACTAAGCGACTAATAAAATTTTGGTACACCAAGCTGCTTCTTGTTGACTAGCGGTTAGTCGACTATTAGGGAGCAGCCCTAAAATGGAAACCTCAGACTCTATAGGTGCATTCTGTTGCTGGAAAGATCCTTTCATACCCTTTACTTTACCTGTCTGTAGATATGAAAGGTAATAGCAGGAATTTATCCCCACTTTAATGTTGCGAATGCAATGCTAACGTGTTGTAGCATTACCTGTTGTTCTCACATGCAGAGCAGCATCTCTCTGTGTCTGTATAATAACCCTCCCTTAGGAGAGTGAAGGTTTAATGCGGCCTTATCACGTTGGGTTGTCTGGCTTGCAGTCAAGTTGAGGTCCACAAGGTGAAATGAGTTTGGCAACCTCGGCGGGCGGCCCGAGCTGTGAACACACATCCTGGTGCAGTAAGAGGGATAAAGAATAGGAAAATTGACTGCATAAGCAGGACAGATAGAGTTTCACCTCACCTCTCTCTTGCTCTTTCTCTCTATCGAATGCTGTTCCGTAGCAGATTTCAAACACTTAATCGCCAATCACTTCTCAATGAAACCCAAAGGAGAAGGTTTTTAATGACGCCCATTTCGTCCCCCCATAATCCCTCGCTGTTATGCACCACAAGAGAGGGAGCAGTTTAAGTGGGACTGGTGTGAACACATGAGGTACCCCATTCTGCGTCTTGACCGGTCTCTTTCTCTTCCTCCAGTCTGTCCTGGATAATCTATATTAATTAGGAGATCATTTTTCTTTTCAGGGAAGTTCAAAATAATGTGGAGCTTTGATCTTAATTGGACATATTGACTGTGATTGATACCTGATATCATAAGCGAGCCTCTCTTTTGCCTCATTAGACGCTCTGAAGTAGACTGAAAGCACATACGCACACACAACACGGAGCGATTCGTGACTAATAACCACCCTGAGATGGTCAGACATGTCTCGGAGCCTCTTCACCTCTCTTTTTTCCCTGCTTTCGCATTCTCATTTTCTCAAACATGCACTCCCACTTTTCTAACTGGCCTCATTAATGAGAGATGATGAGCATCACTCTTGCCTCAATTAAAGAGTCAATCTCCTGCATTAGCCCCACAGAGCCGCGACCACACACGAGGGGTTCGCTCTGCACGGCCTCCCCCCTGCCAACTCCTCTCTGTGAGGCACTCAGGTGAGGAGAGGAGGGATGGACCCAGTATCACTGTTGGGTTTGAGTAAATGAGTGCTTCTCTCCTTCCCCTGTCCACCTGGTGAAACTTAAACCTGGGCCTTGATAATGATTTCAGGATCAGAGAAGTGGGGGAGGCTGAGCATAATTATGTCCTTAACTTGAGTTAAGAGAGTGGTTTATTGAATACTAAGTGTAAATGAGTGCAGAGTGATCGCTGAATGACTGACTTCGGCAAGATGGAAGATTGCTAATGCAAGATATCTTAGAAAATGAATAAATAAAGTGCACTGGAAAACATAATTGCAGGGTTATTGGAGCTAACAAAAACTAAAAGAAAGGAACAAATGTTACTCGAAATTACAATAAAATAAAATAAAATAAAATATATATGCATATTTAAAAACTTGTTTTAGCTAGTTTCCAAGAAAACTCTTCTCATTTTTATTGTTTATTTTTATTTTTTAACTCGATTTACTAAAAAAACAACTAAAACCAATAAAAATGGATAAACTAAAAAAAATTCTAAAAACTATATTGACTATATTAATAAAAAAAGAAAAGAAATAAAAATGTCAAAAACACCCAACGAAATATAAAAACACTTTTAACTAATATTTAAAAAAAAAAAAAAAAAAATGATGACGTCACATATATATATATATGTGACGTCATATATATATGATAAAAAAAATATATCATATATATACGTCATATATATATAAAAAAAAAAAAAAAAAAAATGATGACGTCACACATATATATATATATATATATATATATATATACATATATATTTAAAGCATCTTTTTCTTGAATTTGCAAGAATTAAAGCATCCTTGCTAAATAAAAGTATTAATTTCTAGAATTTCCTTGCCCTACATATATATATATATATATATATGAAGAGTTCAGATGCAAAAGCCTCTAAATCCATCTGAAAACTTTCTTCAAAAAATTCATTTTTTATCAGTCTCCGATGTATAGGTTTCTATGGAAGTAGTGGGACTTCTCATTGGGTTAAGGGTGGGATTTTAGTGAGTTTGAAGTAAAAGTATTTGATGGACGTATAATATGTGTCCAGAGCATTCACTCAGTATCATTATCTCATAAATAATTTATATAATTTATATATATAATTTTAATGATATAGTGTATAATGTTACAAAAGCTTTTTCTTTCAGATAAGTGCTGATCTTTCTATTCAAAGAATCCTGGAAAAATGTACTCAACCGTTTTAAATATTAATAATAATGATGATAAATGTTTCTTGAACAGCAAATCAGCATATTAGCATACTAAATAAAACTATTAATTTCTAGAATTTCCTTGCCCTATATATATATATATATATATATATATATATATATATATTTCAGATAAATGCTGATCTTTGGATCTTTCTATTCAAAGAATCCTGGAAAAATGTACTTAACTGTTTTAAATATTGATAATAATGATGATAACAGGGTTCCCACTCTAAGTCAAATGTCAAATTCCCTGACTTTCCCCTGACTTTCACTGACTAAAAAGCTGAATTTCCATGACCTATAATGAATGGATCCATCCATTTGAAAGCTTTATTTACTTGTTCACAAACGTTTTTAGTGCAAAACACACGTATACACTTTTTTTTTTTTTTTTTAGCTTTTACTTCTTAAATGCACTCTCATATTTTCTGTACTATTTCTACAGAATTAATTTATGTTTTTTTTTATGGTTTCATAACCATAACAATATGCAAAATGTGTGAAACAACACGATAAAACTAAATATGGTATAGAAAAAATTTAATTTTGATAAATCGGAACAAAAAATTGAAAGCAAAAAAACAAAAATCCCTGATATTCCATGACTTAGAAAAAAAATGATAAAATTCCCTGACTTTCAATGTCTGGAATAGACCATTTAAAATTCCATGATATTCCCTGTGATAAACCCTGTGATAAATGTTTCTTGAACAGCAAATCAGCATATTAGCATACTACATAAAACTATTAATTTCTAGAATTTCCTTGCCCTATATATATATATATATATATATATATATATATATATATATATATATTTCAGATAAATGCTGATCTTTGGATCTTTCTATTCAAAGAATCCTGGAAAAATTTACTTAACTGTTTTAAATATTGATCATAATAATAATAGTAATGATGCTGAAAATTTAGCTTTGATCACAGGAATAAATTACATTTTAATATATATTCAAACAGAAAGCAGTTATTTTAAATAGTAAAAATATTTAACTTATTACTGCTTTTGCTGTATTTTGATCAAATAAATGCTGGCTTGGTGAGAAGAAGAGACTTACTTAAAAACATTCAAAATCAACTTCTGACTGGTAGTGTACGTGTTTATGTAGTTACTTTTACCCTATTTGTGAAAAATTCAATTATTATATACATATTGTAAAGCCACTAAACCTCTACATATATTTAGTATTTTGTTATATGTATACACACACACACACACACACACACACACACACCCATGTGCTTGTATTCCATCTGCCACTGATTTTCAATTGTTGGTTTATACACACATGCACGCAATGCATCTCGCTGTTTTTCAGCATCCCACGCCATGAGATTCACCTATTTAAAAGGGTTCACAAATCAGTTAAATTGGCAGCCATATCATTTCTACAGTGCAGGAAACGTTATTGCACAGATTCAACCTGATTTTATTTACACAATCTTTTTCTCAAGAACATTTAAAGTATACGGACATGTTTGTAGTGCCGATTAGCTTTAGGCGCAGTCCTCAGCCTAATCACGTAAGATTTTCCTCATGCTTTCTGGCCAACACATCACACATAAAAGCACACTTTAGAGCCTCTCTTTCCACGCTTTGAATGGTAAACATCATTAGGTGTGCTAAGTGCAACATTTATCGACTTAGATTGGCGCAGCTATCAAAAGAAACCGAACGCTAGCTGGGGTTGGCTGGGTCTCTGCTCGTTGGCGGCGGCGTTTTCAAAGAAAGGACAGAGACGTCATTAGAAAAACAGGATGCTTCAGAAAATAAATAAAAAATACGATAAACACTGCGCAAACATGAAAGCAGGCGCATTTAAAGAAGCATTCAAGAGTTGTCACAGCAGGATAAACTGCTTCCTTAGGGGCCGATGGCACACCGCGTTTTCGCCGTTTGGGCAAAAGCGAAGTGTGTGTGCGACTGTGCAGCCAGAGAGGAAGATGGAGGATGGGAAGCGAACCGAAATGAATGACATATTGTGAAATCTTTACCTACAAAGCAGAGTCTTCCTCCATGCAAATGAGTCTTCTGCTCCCTCTTGATAAGGATCTGTTTGATGGGACACATGCGGAATATGAGGCGACTAATTCCCTTATTAGTATTCAACGCAGCTGATTGGCAAAAACCAGGGAGAGCCAGGCACAGAGCTCTTGCTGCAAAACCCAATATTGATTTGTTTAATGGTGTCAGCGAGTCAAAAATCACAAATCTCCAGTCAATTGTTTATGAGGCTGTTAGCGGGGCAATGAATGCCCCTGGTTTAATTAATAACTCATTACAGAGATGTGATTATATGCTTGAGCTCCTAATGGACCCTGTCTGTTTCACAGATCCCGGGAAAGGTGTTTTGACAGAGCCAAGGGAAGAGAACCAGGCATCTGATGCACTCAAATCTCTGTTTGTCTTCCGTGACGTCTTTGTTTGTTTTGCCTCATGACTGGTCTAGCGTCACATGCATCTCTAAATTTCACGCTTTAACAAACTCTTCAGCATGGGGCTTTGAGCTCTGCTGAAGTACCCACAACAGAATGAGAATAGTTAGAAAAAAATATAAATAAATAAAATGCTGTTAAAGGGGTAGTTCACCCAAAATGGTATTTTGTAATTAACCCTAAAAAGTTTACTGTATCTCATTTGATATGCACATTTCTAAGGCCTCTAAATTGTCAACATGATTAACTTACAAGTACACACCATACTACATGCCTTCTGTTGTCTGACTGATAGTTTATATTTTTTGTTTTAGCAAGTAAAAGGCCTTTAAATATAATTTTAAGTATAAATGCTCTGAAATACTTACTGAATAGAAGAATACTTACTGAACTTTTAGTTTACGTGAGCCCCGTTCAGACTGTCAGCCCAAATATATGCATATCCGGATGGAATCTGATTTGAATAACAGACTATCCACACTGTGCATCACAATTGTTCATATCCGATTTGTGTCCATAAGCGCTCTTTCCTTCAACGGAATGTGTGTTGGTTTCAATGGCAATGCCATTGTGCTGTTATGCCAATGCTAAAAACAGCAATACAGTTTGCAATATAGAGGCAATTGCGCTGCCATCGCGCTTGGTTAATATCTCGTTGCCATTGCGTTGGATTATATTTCATCTTCTGAGGCAGTAGCATAAATGCAGGAAGCAGAATGTGCGACTCTGTGCTGCTGTCTCTGCTGGTTTCAGAACTCAAAAGGTGCATATACTAGCCGTATTGTCTTTTCCCGGTTGACTTACAGTTTGCAACAACACAAGCATGTTTCTGCAAACATATATTACATTTTACGTGGTGTGAAAATGTGAAAAAGCTACGCTAAATCTGATCTGACCGGTCAGACTGAAACGCATTTCCAGAAATCTGATTTGAATAGGATTCCAAACCACATACGAATGTTACTTGAATCGTATTTAATGTAGTTCGTTGCAGTTCAGACTATCTAAATATGATCGGATTTCAATCGGATTTGCATAAAAATCGGATTTGGGCTGACAGTCTGAACGGGGCTTTGGTTATCCATATATGATTTTTTTTTAGAAATTTGATACATCAGGTTTTTGTACATTCCTCAACCATCATTGTATTGCATTGCATTATAAGTTTTGCCCCCGCAATACAGATTACTGAACTTTAATTATAAAACTAAGCATTTAAATATCATGTTACTAAGGCAAATTATTGTGAGGTATAGAGTGACAGCTGATATTTATATGCATTTAATGTAAGTACTTTATACTGCTTATACTGTTATACAGATCTCATTTATTACATTGCAAGCTATTAAAATGTAATATTTTTTGGCCATAAAAATACCGGCAGCTTCACCAAATTGCACATTTTTGCTCAGTTTGGGCCTCTGAATAAACTCAGGGTATTTTTTCTTATATATTTGTTCTTATATATTCTATATTAATCTCAGATTCTATATTAATCTCAGTTAATGTGAATTTCTCCATTTACTAATACATTAGTAAAATCACAAGTTGTGTTTGTTAACATTAGTTAATGGACTGTGAACTAACATCAACAAACAATGAGTGACTGTATTATTATTAACTAACATTAACAAAGATTAATAAATAGTGTAATAAATGTATTGTTTATTGTTTGTTTATGTCAGTTAATAAAATACAGACACCTTATTGTAAACTGTTACTGTTATGGCTTCATAAGGTGAAAAACCCCATCAAAATTGTCTATATAATTGTATAATTGTTTCAACTGTTTTTGTCTCTACAATGACAGTCAGTAATGGACAACAACATACATTTGTCAACATTTCGTCTTTCATGCTCCACAGAAGAAAAAAAGTCTCACAGCTTTGGAACGACAAAGATGAGTAAATGACCAATTGTCATTTTTTGCGTAAACTATCCCTTTACCTAAGTTCAGCAAGAGTGCATCGCTCAAACAGAACTGCAGAACTAAGAACTTCTCAAAGTACCACGTCTTATCAAAATGACTTCTATGATAGAGATGTTCCGTTACCCCATTTGCTTTCTGCTTTTTTTAAGGTAAACACACACTAAAATTTCAGATTTGTACTCACGTCTCTTCGAGAGAATATTACACAGAGTTTCAGACATGCTTTACAGAGCCTGACAGAGGAGGTCTCCATTTAGAGGCAGAATAAGAGCAGTCATTACAGGCATATTTCAGTCCACTGTGAGCTGCTGGCCTGCCCCTGCTGTTATTGTTATTTTCTCTATTCCTTGATGGCCACTAAAGCGGAAAAATGGATCCGCACTTGGGCAGAAATATGAGGCTTCATGGAGTTAAACATTCAAATCCATGCTGCAGCTTACACACACACACAAACACCACCCATCCAACACACACACACACACACACACACACACACACACACACACACATCCTCCTTCCATTTTATTCTCTCTGACAGGATTAGCTGGTCTGCGGTGTTAGAAATACATTAAGTGGACCTTTGCAGGCCACTTATTATGCTTGATTATGCAGCTGGAATGGGGAAGGTAGGCGTTGTTTGTAGTTAAATAACTTCTGAGATGCTTTTTTCCTCTTTTCTTTTTTCCCTTCCCTCCCTTTCTTTTTTTTAAAGTGACCGTCTTCAAAGCATAAACGGGTCAGCAGCTCTGCCACAAGGCTAAGATTGATTTCCACCCTCCCACTCCTTTGTTCCCGCAGTTTTAAAGCAGACAGGATCTGGTAAATTAGTTTGTCCATTAATGAAACAGCCAATGAAACTCCCATAAAACTGCAATATAGCAAAACAATGGCAAAGCACCACGTAGGTGAAGACACAGGCCAAAAAGCGTCCTGCAGTGTTCTCGGGCTAATGAAATGGTTAACTCGTGTTGGAGAACAGATAGGATTATGTTCCATCTGGGCTGTGGGCCAGCCTATAGGTATGATGTAAATTAACTTGAATTACAATAAATAGTCTCACCAGCTGTCCATCTCCCCACTGTGTGCTGGCTGATTAGAGTGTGCTACGCTGTAATGCATTCTGGGATGTGTTGGGGTCAGGCAGAAATATAACACATCGTCATCAGAATGAGCCGCCCTCTCTTCAACCCCCTAAACTACCATCATCATCTCAGCCTCTTGTGTTTGGACAGCTGGCACCAAACAAACCGAGAGTGTTTCGATTTAAAACAAGTGAACAATTCAACTGCTTTTCCCAAACTTTGCATAAAATCAAGCGTTTGAGGGCTGTGTGTGAGAATCAGAGCGACAGGCGGAGAAAGAGACAGAAAAACAAACAGATAAACAGACCGTCTGACAAATTACAATTATGAGATAATTTATTAGTCTGCATAGCTCGTATCACTAAAAGGGAAACTGTTTAATTTGTCTCAAGCTATTTAGAGGGATTTAACTTTGAGGGCCTCTAAGTCAACAACATTAAAAAGAGGCCATTAAGATATTACAGAGACATGATTTGATTTTGATTCCAGTTTGGTATTCAGTATTTTTTAAAAAAAGAAAAAAAAGAAGATTCTGGTTTAATTGCCGAATACATTCAGGAATTGGGATAGGCTCCAGCTCCCACGACCCTACAGAGGATATAGCAGTTTGGAAAATGGATGGATGGATGTTCTGTTTTAAACAATGAAGGCAAAAAGTATTTGGAGACTTTGCGGTTGTCAAACATTAGAGGAACATGTTCATAGTTAATGTGATGAACTACACCTGCTCGGACATTTACATCTGCAAGAACACCTGTGTGAACTTGAGGGGAACTGACTTCATATATCTAACAAATTCACATTCAGACCACCAAGTTAGCTTTGACAAAGGGTCTTGTATCCTTTGTTGGCAAATGACACCAGCTTTGATATTCTGTTATCTAACGCAAAACATTCAGACTTTAATCTCCAAATACTCTTGGGCTTCTGTGTATTAAGAAGTTGTAACAAATTTAAAAGTACACTCTAAAAATGCTGGTTTATTTTTTTTTAACCCAAATGCTGGGTTTAGCTTCTTGGGTCATTTTATTGGCCATTTTTTTAAACATATTTTCCCAGGTGCTAGGTAGTTTTTCTGCAATCTAAAAAATGTTAGGTTATTATTTTTTTTAACCCGAATGCTGAATTTAGCTAGTTGGGTCATTTTAATGGGGTATTTTTAATATTATTTACTCAGGCGCTGTGTAGCTTTTCTGTAACTCAGCTGCTGGGTCATTTTTACTGTCAGTACAAATGATAAACCCTCTCTCAGTGTAACCAAATGTCAGGTAGTCTGTGCCAAACCGGTTAAAACTGTATACATTTGTAATCGGTCATTTTGTGTTCTGTCCTGAGAGAAAACCTAACTGATGGGAAACTTCCTGAATTAAATTAAGATTTGTATTATATTGTATTAATTTTAAACTGTCTGTATAAATACAAAATTGTCCGTAGTCTCACATTTTTCCTTTTTTGGTTTAAATGAAGTGAATGTCTGCTTTGAATACTGGCCTTTTACAAATGCAGCATTCACCGGATCTAGTCAAAGCGAACAGCTCCCCGGTACCACCATGACTTTATATGTTATACGTAACAAAGTTTCCTTGCGCTCCACTGACTAAATTGGAGTGTTTTTGATCTAGTGCACCATTGTTGCAGCTGTGGTTGTGCTATGTATTTATCGGGTTGAAACTTAAATATCTGACACTATGTTTTTGATGTAACATTTTAAACATGAATATAAAAAAAAGTCATGAATAGAAGTAATTTAATGAACTGGAACAGACTACAGATATCAGTTTTCTTCCCTTAGAAAAAAAAACTATAACATTTACTGAATGTTTTTGAGCAAATGGGTTAATGAATAAAACTCAACTAGGTTAAAATACCACAGCATGTGTTCTGTCCAACATTTACCCAGTGCTGGGTTGCCAAATAACCCTGAAATGGTTGTTTTTAATCCAGCATTTTTAGAGTGTATTGATATCAAAACAGAAAATATGACTGACCACTTTACAAACACTGTGTGTGATTATGACAAATTGTTACATTTCACAGTAGCATTTAGTATTATTTATATATGTGATGCAATCTGGGAAAACCCTTCGGATGTCACGCTGCGACGTTTTAGGAAATTTGAAAAATAGGTTGAGCGTCAATTTTTTGTCAAAATTAGGTTTTCGTTAAATTATTATTCTATATCTTGTCTATCATCTCTGAAAATATCTTGGCAAAATTCACTTGTTTAGTGCAGTAAAATTGCATTTCCCACCACTTCTGTGTAAACTGCAGCACGCAAAGTTGTATTTATTTATTGATATTGTGAAACGGCGGAGCGCAAGAGATCAACGCAGTCGGAAGAGACTGCTCATTCAAATGATCTAAGTCACCTCAATCTGCTCAATCCTGGTGATGTCAGTGCCCTAAACGATGTTATAATGGGCTATTTCACATCCAGAAATGAAGGATCGGATGATGAAGTTACTAAAGAGGAGGAGTCACATGACAGTCTGTTTTATAAACAGTGCGCAAACAGTTGTGCTGCACTCACGTTTGTATAAGTAAACTACAACTACAAGGTACATTATTCATGATATTTAAATATACAAGGGGTGATCAAAAGTTCAGAGACTATATCTATGATAAACAATGGAAAACGTTAGTCTGTTTGTGTAATGATGCTGTGTAGCGCTCCTGACAATTCTCCTTAAACCCATAAAGTAAAAGTAAAACACTCATTCTAAACCCGTTTTTCTCAAAATTCCATTCCTGAAAATCATAGCTATCAGCCAACTTCAGATAGCCATAACTTTTGTTACATTCAAGCTATGGACAAAACAAACACAGTTTTGGAAACCCAGCTTTCATATGGTATCAAAACCTAAAAAGCTAAAATTTCACCAAATGTTGGGTTTTCCCAGATTGCATCACATATTTATATTTATATTAGTTTTTATTAATATTTTTATATATTATATATATTATATACTTTATATACTTTCATTATATATATATATATATATATATATATAAAATATTAATATATTTATATTATTAGTTTTAATTTTAGTTTAATTTCTAATTTTTTACATTTTGTTATATACTTTCGTAATTTGGAATTGTTTAGCTTTTGTTTTTAAAGAATATTTCTAAATAGTTTTCATTTCATTTTTATTTGCATTCAACTATAATACTTTAACTTATTTAAATTATTTACTAATGCAAAGTCTTTCATTTTTGTTTTTTATCTAATATTTATATTTTATTTTAAATAAAAATATTTAACAGTTTTAGCTCAGTTAACAGTTAACCATTTCACAGTAACTCTGACTCTGATTTTCAGACCTAGATGTGAACTAATAAATTAAAATTAATAAATTACCTAATGGGAAAATAAATAATTATGTCAATCGCTGTTTCAGTAATATCATGACCTCACATTCGGCAGTAGCACACATAAAGTGTCTAAAGGGACCAGGGTAAGCAACAAAAGCAGGAGCTCATGTACAGAAGAGTATTTATTTGAACAGTAGTAAAGCTCTTCAAAAGCTGCAGTGATCTGTAGAGTCCAGGCCTTCAGGTCAAAGGTGTAAAGCCTGCAGACTCTAAACAATTTCACTCTTAGATTGACACCTCATCTCTGCTCTGATCCCAAAGACCAGGAACCCCTTTCCATCCCGATTAAAAAAAATGCACCAGCGGTTACCATTTAACACCTGTTCGGCCTAATTTCCATTCTAGGGTACGCAATGGATTTCAAATCATTTATCACTTCCTAAAGTGCTTCCACATGTGAGCTCCCTCCTCCCTCTTTCTGGAAAGCCCTTTCCCACCTCCGGCCAACCTTTTCCAAATGTATTAAAATTCATTTGGGCCCAAAGAAGTTCAGACACTGATGTTTCATTGTGGTGATGTCTGGTAATTATTAGACCAAATTACGGGTCCTGCTTGTGACTTGACAAGGTAGACTTCATGTTAAAAAAGGGTGGGGGTGAGGGGGATAAGGTTTAAGTTTGGAGGGGTGGTCTGTGGGGCTTTGTGGACTTAAAATGGGCTCTCCTGTACTGGGGTGTCAGTCATTGGCCCAACAAATCGCCACTGTGGAAACACGTTGGCAGTTTGGGACTGCCGGAGTCCCACAGGGGGCTGTACTGGGACCATTTGAGAAGTCAATGTCAGGTGTGAAGCAAAAAGAATCAATGACTCTCAAGAAGCCAGGTCAATCTGATGTAGTTTTCATTGCAAATATATACAGTATTTGATTACAAATTCCACCACGCAATCATGGTAATAATACAAATTTTGTCGGTTTATTTATATTCTCAAAGAACGGCTGCATTTCTAAAAATCACACATCATCTGCGCATATGTGGAAAGTCTGAAACAAATTCACCCACCACATAATTTTCCTGTCATCAGTACAATGCAAATTTGCACAGAGAATAGTAAAAAAGTCAGAAATGACGAAAAAAAATCATAGCGTTTAAGCCATTTAGAGAGTTGGTGTGATTTAGTAGTCTGTTCAAAAAAGTTTAAATTAAGTTTCGGTGTGACTAAATATCAAAAGAAGCAAACACTTCTACTAATTTCTGGAGAACTGCTGCCACACTATAATGGAACGAGAGCGTGTGGAGGGAAATTACACTTTAACTTAATTAAAACTCTGAACTGCTACATTTATTGTTTACCAAATAGGTTTTTAACATATTTGCTCCATCTTTGAAACACGAATTGTTAGAAACCATACAGTAAGTGTTCTTAATTAGAGCTGTGCTGTAAAAATGTGCACTAATCAGATATGCTTAATAACAAAGTCCATGAAATTACTAATTAGAATTTCATTAAAAGGTACTGCTTTATCGTCAAAGGAAATCGTAACCTTTAAAATGCTTTCAGGAAGGCACACGCCTCTTCAAATGAGGAAAAAAGGAGGAAATTGATGGCTTTTGATGTAATATCTCATTTAGGATTCAAGCTAAATTGGGCTATTTAAACATGTCATTGTTTTGAGCGTAATTTATCAGACTAATTAACACGCGTTATTGCTTGGGTTGGGCAGCTGACAGCATATTGTGCTTCGCCAGCTTCCTAAATTGTCAAGCGTCTCAAAAACACAAAACGTTTATTGTGATTATTTCATTACGAGTGTCAAAAAAACTCAGGAAACAGGAACAGACCTCAGCTGTTAGTGAGTAAAAATGTGGCAACGTAAATTAAAACATACAGTCAAACCAAAATGTCTCACATTATCAGTTTATTAGTTTAGAAAATGACGATAAAATATGATGACAAGAACTAACAAGAGTTAAACTGTGTCAGAATTGATAATGTGTATTTTGATAATGTCAGATAACTTTGATAGAAAAGTATGTAAAAAAAACATGGTCAGGTCAAAGTGTCAAATCAAATTCTTTATCCCAAATTTTTATCAATTTTACTGGTAGTCCACTGTATAAAGAATTTTTGGGTATAATATGTCACAGTTTACTTAATTTTCTATTCTCACTCAATAAATAAACTACATGGTTCTGCACCCACTAGTAAAAAAAATCTGTCTGCATATTACTTATTTTTCCTGCTTTTAAAATTGGTATTAAAATGTTTCAAATGTAAAAAGCACGCTATTTGCTAGTGATGTTTTTATACCACATTTGGTGGTGTGCTCCACATTTCTGACCTCTTTCAAGATGATGAGGTGATTGCAGCCAAGATTTCAGAGACTAGACCAGTTACTGAAAACTAAGGATTTAGAATGCTCTTTTATTGGCTGGAATTGTTAATCTGCAAAATGAGAAGCATTTCAGAGTAAAGCGATGCTATATCACACCTCTGCTCTTTATCTGACAACATGCCATGCAACATTAGCATGAGATGCAGTTATTTGCTAATAACAACAAATGTACATATGCCCATCAGTGCGATTTTCAAAATGCACATGAGTGTGATGAACAAAGATTTGATCACACATGACCAGAGTGCCACAGTCATGCCATTTCAAAAATATGCTTTCCCACTGCTGTCAGACAACCTGCTATGAGATTCATTAGCATTTGTCTTTAACAAGACAGCAAGTGGTTGTTTAGGCCAGTGGGGGAGCATCAACACATGCCATGAATCAGCCGTCCACTATAATTAAAGGCCCCTATTAAGTTAATTACCAGTATCTCACACAGCAGTGCATGCTGGGAAGGCAGCCATTTGATTTGCCCTGTGGGCATCTTATGCAGTATTTTTTTCACATGATGTTCTGCCATGCCCACATCTCATCAGTAGCACACCAAAATTATTGCAAAAATATGAACTGTCAGAGAGCATTATATTAAAGCATATATACTGAAATATCAACATAATTAAATAGGTGCGATAGGTTTATATTCTCGTCTGATTTATATGGCTCTGCACCTATAATTAAGACAGATGGCCAAATTTACTTGTCAGACCTGCAATCATAAGATGTCGATGCTTTGTAATTCTCTTCCTGTTTTAAAAATAAAGGTCAGACATACCTCTGTTACTCAGGATTTATTCCCCTAACAGGTCATTACAGTGGTGTTGCTAACACCAGGATCCATGACCCTCCTCACTACGGCTGTGGGCACAATTAAGGAGAACAGTAAATGCAGCTGGGGGAATAACAATGAGCAGGACTTTACTTACAATTGTGTCATCAGGTGGCTTGAGAGAGAAAGAGGGTATCGGGAATTGACAAATGGTTGTGTGCTCACTGAGCACTGATCCCCTAACAAGGCTACAGTTCTTTAGAGTTTGATTAGCCTATGAACGCCCAGTTAGAGGCTCATAAATGGACCTCCAAAAATGTGTTACTTCGAGAACAACCTTCATATCAGAAAAAGACTAATGAGGCGTTTTAATGAACTAGTTGTCTTGCTGCTGTCTTTCTGAGGAGGGTAAAGGGTAGGGGGTCAAGACCATTACCAGCCTTTATGCAGACGCAAAGCTGTTGGGTAATCTATTGACAGCCACTAAGCAGTTCAAGTGCACTGAGACTTAATTAGAATTACATGTCTGAGATTGACTTAGAGATCTGTTGATAAGTTTCTGCAGTACAACTCGTTTTAATGAAGCATTGTGAGTTTGTCCCTGACACTAGTACAGTGGATGAAATTACACAGCTTCTCTACAATCACCTCAAATAGGCCCTCCACAGGAAAACTGCACAGAACTTTGGTCTTATTGTTTTAAAGTGTGCCATTTTTTCAAATTTTAAAACACGGAGCTCAATATGAAACTATAAGTAGGACTGTTATAGGATGATTTGCATGAAAAGAGCTATCATAATATTGCTATGGTTGTCTGAGCATCAAAGCCAGCTTGACAACAGCATCATTACTTTCATTAAACTTAATGAGTTTGAGGTGGGATGAAAAGTTTGTCCAAACAATGGAGGACCACTGAAAAATTCAGAACTTTAAAAAACAAAACAAACAAACAAACAAAAAATGGCAGCTAAAAATGCATTGCAAAGGCAATGACAATGTTTCAGACGGCATACTGGTGCCTGTATATTTAACTCATATTTCATTAAGTAACAATGTTAATATACCAAGCTACTTCAACAAACAAAATCTGCTTTGTACCTTAAATGTACTGATAACCACCATAATAATATGTAACCCTGGACCAAAAAAACAGTCATAAGGGTTTATAGGGGTTTGAGATTTATATATCATCTGAAAGCTAAATAATACGCTTTCCAATGATGTATGGTTTGTTATGATTGGACAATATTTGGCCGAGATACAACTATTTTAAAATCTGGAAGCTGAGGGTGCAAAAAAATCTAAATATTGAGAAAATCTTCTTAAAGTTGTCCAAATTAACTTTTTAGCAATGCATATTACTAATTAGCTTTGATATATTTATGGTAGGAAATTTACAAAATATCTTTACTTAATATCCTAATGATTTTTGGCATGAAAGAAACACATCATTTTGACAATTTATTGTTGGCTATTGCTACAAATATACCCATGCTACTTAAAACTGATTTTGTGGTTCAGGGTCACATATAAGCAATATATAATATTAACTAATATAAATTCACTTTTTTTATTAATATTAATAATTTTTATTAATATTATTACATAAACACTTCAATGTGACTGATATTATAGAAATTATAATCATATCTGAAGTGAACAACTGGTCTTTTTACAGCTTTATACCATGAAGGATATGGTAAATAATTGTTTTTACCTGCAAAAACAAATAAATTTGACAATTACAAATAATGTAATATTAAACCATTTACAATTTTTCACTGTATATATTAACTAATAATTTTTTGAAGTATTTTGCAGGCTTTTCTGTAAAAATTTCAAACTTTGTACGATGAGGGAAACCTGTTTGAAATTTTTGGTAACACTTTACAATAAGTTAGCCACAATTAGTTAACCACTTTAGTTAACACAAACTAAGAATGAACAATACTTCTACAGCATTTATTCATCTTAATGTTAATTTCAGCATTTACTAATGCATTTTTAAAATCACAAGTTGTGTTTGTTAACATTAGTTAATGCACTGTGAACTAACATGAACAAACAATGAACGACTGTATTTTTATTAACCAACATTAACAAAGATTAATAAATAGTATAATAAGTGTATTGTTCATTGTTTGTTCATGTTAGTTAATACATTAATGTTAACAAATGACACCTTATTGTAAAGTGTTACTGAAAATGCAATATTTTTGCTATTTCAGTTAACACAAGTTGCGTAAACACTACTTCCACGCTTTAATTTTTAAATAATGATCTTTAAAAATACATAACTAACTTACATTAACATGCAAACTCCATAATTTCATCAATTTAGCTTCAACAATAGGCATTAGCAGAGAGTTCCTTCTCAGTAGAAAATTGTGGGCCACTTGTAGTTTTACAGGTACATTCACGAGCTGAATAAACATGGTAAAGTGCCAGCAATGCTGTTGTTGGCCAGCTAATAATGCACTGTAAATGAGCCTCCAACATCTAACTAAAGACGGGAGGGAGGGGTTGTGGAGTGTGAGAGAGGGAGAGATACAGACAGAGACATGGTAAGAGGAAAGAAAAGCGGGAGACAGAGGAACTAAGAGCGAAAAAACATTAATTATTAGCCCCAGTGGGATCTTTTATATTCTGTCGAGCTTGGACAACACCAATTAATACAGCAATTATTATCCTGGCCTATAGCGAAGGGTTGACTAAGCTGCCTTGCCATCTGACGATCGCGTGAAGAGGGGAGCGCGCCGGGAGAGGCATGCTGGAACCAGATTACTCATCTCACCAGAAGCCTCTTATTATGCATGGAAGATGGAGAGAGAGACACAAACAGAGGGTAATTATTTAGTCTGTGAATTTCAACCCAACAATCACTAATACACAGCCTTTCATGAGATAATAAGCAGTTTGCTTTCACCTTCTGGGGCTTGGAACGGGGCTAATGAGATGAATTAAGACTAAAGATGGTGGAAATATACTGTTCTTCTAACTTGGTAAAGAGCACTTTAGTGCGCCTCTCTGTGTGCTCGGACCTATTCCATATTCTCTTTCCTTTCATCACGTCAAGCTGCTCTCACTCTTCTTCTAGTCTCTTCTTACGGCTCTCCTCTCAAATTATTCTGCTTGAGACACTCATATATCCAGTTTATCTACAGATACTTGCTCTACTCTGCTTACAGTGGTCTAGAGCCAGTACATACCCCAATATGGCTTTTAATTTCAGTATCTACCTTTTTGGGACTGTTACAGTGCTAGTGACTTTAGTCTTGTGTTGTAGTAAACTGAGTAGAGTAGTAGAACTCGTAGTGGAGCTGGAGCGAACTGATTATAGAATGATTTAATCCGATAGTCCATTTCAGTCTTTTGTAAACTGTTTTCATTGATGGAGGACAAAAACAATACAAACTGGTCCATTTTTGTTCAAAATATTATTTAAAATTCTTGATTATAAAAATGTTTTTAGAATTTCACACTCACAGTAATTACTGCGAACAGTGCTGATGTTTATTACAACAGCCTTCTTACTTTAATATCTTACACTATGAAAAATAAAGTTTTTATTAGCATTGATGGTTCTATGAAGAACTTTTAACATCCACTGAATCTTTCCATTGCAAAAAAATGGTTCTTTATAGTGGAAGCAGGTTCTTTTAAGAACTGTTCACTGAAAGGTTCTTTAGGGACTCCAAGTTGGTTCTTATGGTATTGCTGCTAAAACCCTTTTTTGGAATCTTTATTTTTAAGAGCGTCAGGTTTATAAAAGTACCATATTCATAGAGCAGGTTTCTCAGTCTAATGCCTCCTCTGTCTCTTTCTCTGTTGCTCTCACTTTCTTTCCCTCCTTGTCTCGGTCTTTCTCACCCCCATCTATTTCTTTCTTTCTCTTTCTAGGTGCTATTTTAAGTCCCCTGTCCCTGCTTGGGAAACATATTCGCCGGTTTCCTCAAGGCCACTGTAAAATCTCATCTGACAGGCAATGAATGCCCACTAGATGCTTACATGTTATCTTGACATGGCCATGTTAAGCTGGCTTCACTGATGCTAAATGGATGTCATAAACCTTTTAGGAGACATGCCGCCTAATGTGTACTTGTGTAAAAGTGTTCGGCGGTGTAATACATTTATGTTTTTATTTAGACCGTGGGGGAACTTAGGGTACAACAATGGTTTTAGAGTCCGCACTCGTTAAACTGATCACGCAGGCTACGCTGCAATTTATTAAAACCTCTTGTGGCTTACAAAACACAAATAGCGCAGGATGCAAACTGCGTAAATGTAATGCGAATGACGTGATTCACACATTTGTCAGAATTTACAACATGATGTGTAACATTTCCTCAATATTAATGTCTATGACTGAGCCAACATAACCCAACATTTTCTCTCTGTTCTTCTAGGCTATTGTTGCAAAGGCAGCAATGTGACATACTCTACCAGTCAAAAGATGTTAATGGTTTTTAAAAGAAGGCTCTTCTGCTCACCAAGCCTGCATTTATTTGATTTAAAGTACAGCGAAAACAGTAAAAAATTGAAATGTTTCTCCTATTTAAAATAACACTCTTCTATTTTTCCTTTCACTTGCTCTGTTCATCATCACTTTACCAAACACATACCAGTCAAAAGTTTTTGAACAGTAAGATTTTTAATGTTTTTTAAAGAAGTCTCTTCAAGCCTGCATTTGTTTGACCCAAAGTACAGAAAAAACAGTAATATTTTGTATTTAAAATAACTGTTTTCTATTTGAATATATTTTAAAATGTAATTTATTCCTGTGATTTCAAAGCTGAATTTTTAGCATCATTACTCCAGTCACATAATCCTTCAGAAATCATTCTAACATGCTGATTTGCTGCTCAAGAAACATTTTTTATTTGTTATTATCAATATTTAAAACACTTGACTACATTTTTTCAAGATTCTTTGATGAATAGAAAGATCCAAAGATTAGCATTTATCTGAACTAAAATGCTTTTGTAACATTATACACTACACTATGATCAAACATGATGATAAAAACAAATGTATAACGTTACAAAAGATTTCTATTCCAGATAAATGCTGTTTTTCTGAGCGTTCTATTCATCAAAGAAACCTGAAAAAAATTCTACTTATAGAACTCATAGCTGTTTTCAACATAATAATAATAATAATAATAATAATAATAAATGTTTTTTGAGCAGCAAATAAGAATATTTGAATGATTTCTGAAGGATCATGTGACTGGAGTATTGATGCTAAAAATTCAGCTTTGAAATTACAGAAATAAATTACATTTTAAAATATATTTAAATAGAAAAGAGTTATTAAAAAAAATATTACTGTTTTCTGTACTTTGAATCAAACAAATGCAGGCTTGAAGAGACTTCTTTAAAAAACATTAAAAATCCTTTTGACTGGTATGTCTTTGGTACAGTGATGATTAACAGAGCAAGTGAAAGGAGTCAATGTTTCATTGAGTTTGGACATGAAAATTGCCAAATAAAGTTTTATGGAGAATGATGATTCTTGCACGTGTTTTTTTTTTTTGTCTTTGAGAATAGTTTGTTTAGCTAACAGTATAGGAACAAAAGTAAATTTGACCAATTAGGACCAATTAAAAAAGCACATATGCAGTTTATTTGTTAATAGGTGAAATTATGACCTGCCTTCTCTACTTGTCTAGTCAAGTTCTTTTCTCTGTGTTTTGTTCCTTGGCTGGCCCTTCCTTCTGGAGAAGCTTCATTTATTTAAAACGGTGTTGTGTTGCACCCCGCGCCCCGTTACACAAAAGCAAAGACGAGCAAGGGACAGAGGTGCTGTCATTGTCACCGGCAGGTGTAGAATAACATCTCTTGAGCAGCTTGTAATTAGAGTGGCTGCTATGTAATGAGGGTGCAAGATTCCTCCCTCTGTTGTTTGTGCCAAACTGGACCTGGCTGTAGGTGCCCATCATAGAGGAGACTGCAATGGCCAAAAGCAAGAGAAATCATCAAATGAATGGGCATTTTGTTCAATTTTAATCATTTGCCTTTTTTAACAGTCGGAATGATTTATCTTTGGGTAAATTGTGAAGTAGAAAGATCTATGGAATGATATACGATAAGTATTAAAATTCATCCATACTTCTTGACATTTGTTCTAATAAATTTCGGAGCACAAAACTGTATATTTTCACTTACAACGATGGAACAAAAAGTACTAAGCATTCATAAATATTCTAAGTCACTTCTCAGCTGGGAGATCAATTTAAATAGCAAAAATCTCATTCAGTCATCCTTAAAAACTCTTGACTCCCAATGTTAAAGCTACCGCTTGTATCCACATAATGTGTATACGGTCTCTCCCCTTAACTCTTTTTGCACTCCTGGCAAAATGAAAACTTCTGTCAGAGTCAGATTGAAATTTATATCAGTTTGTCAGGCAGAAGCCAAAAACGATCTTACTCAACATTATTGTGATAAGTTTGGTGCCAGAGATAGAGGAGAAATGGAGGGAAGAGGGAGAGAAGTGCCTCACGCTTCGCTCACCAGATAAATCCAGAAGCCAAGATTCTCCACTCTCTCCTCCATCAGAGAGCTCCCCAACCTGACCCTTCAAACAAGAAAGAAAAAAACCCCTTTTGTTGGGTTACTGCCTCTTTGCATAATGTTCAGCCTCAAGCTACACTGTGGTTCCAACTGCACACAATTTTCTCAGGAAAATATAATCGATCCTCCTCAAAATAGACTTGAACTGTCTGACAGTAGAGCGGCGCAGTGTTAAGCAATCTGGCGGTAACGCAGATCAAACGTAGGCGTGCTGGGAATGCCTTGCCCCTCGTTTTTGTTTTTTCACTTTTTTTTTTTCCTTTCCAGCAGCATGGAACACTCGAGCTGAGTTTGTAATTACAGAAACACAAACCGCCTTGTCATGAACAAAACCCCAACATTAGTAGTAGCCGATATGTAGATATCATCTTACACATAATGATGTCTGAAACCAACATCGAATCCATATAATTTTTTTGATGGTAAGCCAGCGCCGGTCACTAATTAAGATTAAATTAATTAATGAGCGCCATTGTGTTTGACACCGAGATGCGAACAATTGACAAACATTTTTCCTAATTGCCTAATAATTGTCCCTGATTCCCCAGTCATCTTCAGGCAAGTAAGAATGATTGGGATTTACGAAGTGGGTGAGACACTTTTGGGAAATAATGATTATATCCTAGAAAGTGATTTAGGGATTGTTCACTGCTACATCTGTAGTCAACCAACACATAACTGCACATAACTCCCACCATACATACAATGGTGTTCAGAAGCTTGGGATCAAGTTTTTTATGCTCATCAAGGTTGCATTTGTTTGATCACAAATACAGAAAAAAATTGTAAAATTATAAAATATTTTTGCAGTGTAAAATAACTGTTTCATATTTTAATATCCTTCAAAATATAATTAATTTCTGTAACGCAATGCTGAATTTTGAGCATCACCGCTCAGTCTTCAGTGTCACCTGATCCTTTAGAAATCATTCTAATATGCTGGTATGTGATAAACAGTTGTGCTTCTTAATGTTTGAAACCTTTTTCAGGATTCTTTGATGAATAAAAAGTTGAAAAGAGAGTGTTAATTAAAAATAGAAATCTTTTGAATGGCAGTGTATATAACTATAAAATATTTCTTCTTTTTTTTTTTTATTCATCTAACAATTTTGAAAAAGTATCACGGGTTAAAAAAATATTCATCACTGTTTCCAACATTTATAATAAATTATCATATTAGAATAATTTCTGAAGGATCATGTGACACTGAAGACTAAAGACTGGAATAATGATGCTCAAAATTCATCTTTGCATCAAAGGAATAAATTAAATTGAAAGTATATTAAAATAGCAAACTGTTATTTCAAATTGTAATAATATTTCACAATAATATTTTTTTCTGTATTTTCTGTATTTTATTTTAAATGCAGCCTATACACACACACAAATATATATATATATATATATATATATATACACACACACACACAAATATGTGTATATGTATATTTATCAAAATTCTGTGCAGTATGTTTTGATTAATACTTTTATTTAGCAAGGATGTGTTAAATTTGACAGTAAATATGTAGAGAATATTGTAATATAAGTGTAATAAAAATAAGTGGATGTTCTTATAAATAATAATAATAATAATAATAATAATAATAATAATAATAATAATAATAATAAAAAATCACAAATAATTTTGCACAATTATATATATTTTTTCACAAATAGTAAGCAGCAAAACAGTTTTCTGTGATAATAAGAAATGTTTATAAAACATTAAATCAGAATTATAGAAGACTAACACTGAGTAATGAATAATATTTTAATATGTTTAAAATATTAAACATAAGTTTAAAATATAAGTTATTTTAAATGGTTTACACACAAACAGACACACACACACACACACACACTTAGCGCAATAGAAAAGTTTCTCAAACATGAAATCAGCATATTAGAAGACAAATGGCTAATATCGACTAAATAATATATATATATATTGTGTGTGTGTGTGTGTGTGTGTACAGTCAAAAATACAGTAATATTGTAACTATATATATATTTGCAATATTGCTGTGTTTTTGATTAAATATATGCAGTAAACATACAATATATATATTTAGGTCAGTCTTTCAGGTGATGGTCCTAGGAGAGCTTCGTAAAACCCAAAGCGGAGCACAGAACTCTCTCTCCCCCACTCAGGAGTAGCAGAATGTCACTGAGCGGTAAAGAATGTCTGGGTAAAATGTCGAGGGGATTTATAAACACCTGGAAACCCTGGACAAGGATTTACAAATGGCAGCAGGACTTAAATATTAACAACAACATTATCTGTGCTATATAAATGCAGCACCCTACAGATGTCGATTTAATTGACTCGCATTCATACCTTCTTTAATATAGTTTTATTTTCGGATTTACATAAGCATTCCAAGCTCAGATATGATATTTACAATACACAGAGACTTAATGCTATTGGGCTTTCAGTGTCTATCTACACCCAGAGAAACAGTGCCAACTATTGGTGACTTGCTATAAAAGCCAAATGGATATATCACTACATATCCTCTTTACATCTTAATAAAAATAATAGGTTTGCATAACTGACAGTGACAACATTTACTCAAAACATTGTTTTGTAGAACACAACACATTCCCATGCACTCTGTGAGAAAACTGACCTCTTTACTTGGCTGGATATTATCCCGTGGTAACCTGTAGTAATTGACCTTTGAGACCTGCACTAAGTTGACCTCTCTATAGCCTCTGTTGAAGGCCAGGTCTCTTATGAGAGGAGAGGAGGACGTCTCTCCCTTGTTCCTAAAGCAAGGTGCATTCAAGACTCCGTCACTGCCCACCTCCCTCATTGCTTGCACCTGCTAAAACATTTGAGGTATTTGCACGGCAGGGCAACACATTTGCTTTTCATTTAACCTGCCTGGCTAGATCTTTGAAGTGCAAAATGGCAGAGCCGCAAAGGTTTCTCTCTCTCTCTCTCTTTCTCTCTCTATCTGTAGCTCTCTCTCTCTCCCTCCTTAATCATTTACCTCGTCGAGGCGCATTCTCTGCAGCTAACCCATCAAGCGGAAAACGAGGTTGGCCCACTGTTTTTCCCTCCCTCCTGCTCTCTGCCTTTCATTCTGACATTCTCTTTGTGGGAGACTTCATACTCAATCACAAAGAGCGGTTAGAGAGAAAGAGAGACACAGAGAGAGAGAGAGAGAGAGAGAGAGAGAGAGAGAGAGAGAGAGAGAAAAGAAACAGATCTCTGGTCTTGGCTGAATATGAATGTTGAAGCAGACAGCAAGATTGAAGTGCCATTGATCAGGTTGGGATAATTATCTGATCCATCCAGGACATCCAGGTTCATTAGTGTTCTTCTCATATACAATCAAAACTATGCGTTCCCAACATTAACAGACTGCCTATGGAAGCTGGCTGAACAATGAACATCTTTGGATGAAAGTGCTTGCAAAATGACTCAATAATGTAAATTCTTTATGTTGAAGTGGATTTTTTACAACATATTCAATATTTTTAATATATGCAAATGTATATTGATAAATGCCCTGCTGTCATTTAAATTTTTGAGTTCATTGAGTATGTTGCCATTTTGTGTAAACATGGAAAATATATATGTACATAAAAAATACAGCAAAAACAGTAACAGTGTGAAATATTTTTACTATTTGAAATAATTGCTTTATATTTAAATATATTTTAAAATGTAATTTATTCCTGTGATTAAAGCTGAATTTTCAGTATCATTATTCTAGTCTTCAGTGTCACATGATCCTTTAGAAACCATTCTAATATTCTAACTGAATACAGTTTAATAAATTTTTTTCAGGATACTTTGATGAATAGAAAGATCCAAAGATCAGCATTTATCTAAAGGCATTTATAATATTACAAAAGATTTCTATTTCAGATAAATGTGGTTCTTCGGAACTTTCTGTTCATCAAAAATACCTGAAAAAAAAAATTCTACTCAGCTGTTGTCAACATAATAATAATGTTTTTGAGCAGCAAATCAGCTTTGAAATCACAGGAATAAATTATATTTTTAAATATTCAGATAGAAAACAGTTATTTTAAATAGTAAAAATATTTCAAAATTTGATTCTTTTTTTTGCTGTACTTTGGATCAAATAAATGCAAGCTTGGTGAACAGAAGAGACTTTAAAACAAGTGCTTTAACCGAGTTAATTGAATGAATACATTGATGCATTGTGCAATCTCATGAACAATTGTAACCACAGTTAATACATTATAACACTTATTAATTCATTGTTACAGTATGCATTTTAAATTTAGAGATAATTATTTACAAGATATAATGTAGCACAATGCACATTATGAATAACTGTAATGCACTATACCCTTCAATAACTCTTTATAATGCATTACACATAAAGGCTTTAAGTAAAGTGTTACCCATAATCTTAATTACAAACTTCTCCACTTGTTGTGTTAGATAAATCAGGTATGGTTTGGGAGCTTTATAAACTGTCTGAAGTTTAAGAAAAAAATATGTGGGAATACACATTACAACATACAAAACCTATATATTAATCTAAAATAATAATAATAAAAAATAATGTATAATAAATAAAATATAGTATAATGTAATTTATGTAAACTACTAACTAAATGCCCTCCAAAATCTAAAATTGATAATGCCAGTTTTATTTAACATAACTTTTGACGTTTGTGACCATGGACCACAAAACCAGTCATAATGGTATTTTTAAAATCTGAATAAAAAGCTTTCCATTGATGTATGGTTTGTTAGGATAGGACAATATTTGGCCGAGATACAACTGTTTGAAAATCTGGAATCTGAGGGTGCAAAAAAAAAAACAAAAAAAAAAAAAGTAAATATTGATAAAATTACCTTTAAAGTAGACTAAAAGAGGTTCTAAGCAATGCATATTACTAATCAAAAATTAAGCTTTGATATATTTATGGTAGGAAATTTCAAAAATATCTCCATGGAATCTCCATCTTTACTTAATATCCTAATGATTTTTGCCATTAAATAAAAAATGCAAATTTTGACCCATACAATGTATTGTTGGCTATTGCTACAAATATACCGTGCTACTTATGACTGGTCCAAGGTCACATTTCTTAAAAATATAAAACATTTGTATGAGGCTACCACACATTTCTGAACATCTGTATCTTAGCATGTTTTTTTCCCTCCTGTAGATGTGACACGCTCCACACAAACATATTACCTGAGCATTAACATGCTAAATTTGCATGCTCAATTTAATGCAATCACTGCACAAGTGGACCACATCAGACCAGGCTATGGTAAAGAATTATAAATCTTGCTCTCTCTCTCTCTCTCTCTCTCTCTCTATTTCACATGCTCTCTAACACTTCTCTTTGGTTTTAGATGAACACTACTTGACCATGTAGAGACCCCTGGGGCATGAGTACAGGAGGAAATAGCTGGATTGATTCCCTCAGTGGAGGCTCTCCCCTGCTGCTATTTATTTACTGCTGTTATGCATCTCCCGCTCGCTCTCCGCGTTTCCCCTGCTCTTTAACTTTCCTTTAGTCATGTCAACCGTAACTGAAGTTACCTGTTAATGTGGTCAAATCTCCCTGTTATCTATAAATCCTGAATAATGCAACAGCGGTCAGGTGAGAGTCGGGGGATGGTGGAAATCAGATGGGGAAAAAAAGGGGGCTTGAAATTAAATAAATCACACCTGCCGGCTGGTGGAAACTGGCACAGCGTTCCTTATATTACACTCAAAATTACTCCATTTGTTCCTCTAGATATTTTAATCCGCCCTGACCTCAAACTTCCCGTGAACCAGCGCCCGAACAAAAGGCCGCCCACTGTCTTCGCAGTAAATCTGTTGTCTCCTTTCTGGGCTATGGACTGGGGCTCATAGATCACCACTGCGCCACAGCTTGCTTCAATTTACTCAATTAACTCGGCTAAAGCACTTGTAAGTTCTGCAGATGTTGGTTTATTATCGAGGACTAAAATGTACAAGTGAGTTCAGGAGCCTGGGGTTATGGTAAGGTTGACAGAGAGGGGGAAGGGCGACCCTCGGTCTTACATTCAGATGCTGCAGCTGAAAGGATGGGAAATAAAAACAGAGCGACAGATAGCATACAAAATCTACAAATATCCCAAATTGCTGACATCAAGAAGAAGTGCTGGCAGAGAGGCTATGTGACTGTTCTATGTTCTACGGAAGGGTTGGTGATTAACCGATTTTAATTGCTCTATCTCTCTGACACGAGAACTGGGCGAAAGACACCAGCGGACCCGGCTAATCATTTCCGCCGTCGCAGCTGTTAGACTCGCAGCCTGGTGTTGCTTTATGAAACGTGCCTCTGCAGATCTTACGCACATGAAATGGCTTAGTCGCTGAAACGGAATCACTCACAGATGACTAACGTTCCGAAAGCGTTCGTTAATCATTACTGGAACATCTCGCTAACGCTTAAAGTTGACTTTGTTTAGCACCTTGCGTGTCCTCAAAACAAACCGTGCGTCGAGACAAAGCCGGCATCTGAAAAATCAATGACTCAGTGTTTATACGAGTACGAATAAGCCATCTTATCTTTGCTTGACCTCCCTCGGATAAATCAAAGTCAGAGTGACGCATGGAATGTAAAATATACTGTAAGGGGGGTTTGCTAATATTAAGCAGGTGTTGCTAGCATCGCCATAAAACATGCTGGCTGAGGCTAGCTATATTTCCTCGCTTAGTGGACTACATTTCAATTAAGAACGCCAACACGTTTTGACATTCATGGAGCTTTAAAATAAGCTTTTGATACATGATTTTCCTGTGTTGGTCTAGCATGCTACCACCAGGTTAGCATGTAGCTGCTTTTCTTCATAAGCCAAAGGGGGAATTTTGCTGGTAGGTATGGCGAAGCAGCTTAATGACTGCGTTGATTCTGATTGGCTGCCTGTTCTAGAGCAGAGCTGGTTCACACGTCTTTAATAATATTGGTGGGGCAGTACAGCAACAGGTTCATTAGGCTCGAGGCAGCTTTACTGCTGAGATTACATGGGATCATATCCATAGCAACCGCAATTAACAGCTTAGAAATTGGCAGTGGAAGGAAAAACGATGACACAAGTTTATGATTCAGGCTTACAAATTTGAAAGTAACCAGATTTTAATTTTATGAAGAAACATTAGTTCTTGCAAAGTGGCAAAGTATAATGTTAAAGTTAGCAGTGATTTTTGTTATAGAAATAAAATAAAACAAACTATTTTATTTATTATTTAATTTGGCATTGAATACATTTAATCGGTTCATGCATTCCCTTGGAATTAAACCCTGACAATGGTGATGCTGTTTGTACTATTTAAATACAAATCATGGGGTCCTAAGAAATCCGTTTTATTTTATCACAATTGTATTTTTTATTCATTTTTTTCAATTTTAATTTTTCTATTTTAAATTTTATAGACTTTAATGTAACAAAAATGTAACAAAAATGTTAAGTCTCTATAAAATGCGTTTTGTTTTTTTTCCTTCTCAAATTCATTTTTTTTTTTATACCAAATTCTGTATTTTCCATAGATTTTCTGGATTCCATTCTAATGGCTTAATTAAATTTGAATGATCAAAAGTATGACTAATGAATTGATTTTATAAAGAATTAATTTATTATTATTTTATTATTATTATTTATTTATTTTTATTTTTTCAGAAATAGTGTATTGTGTATTTACATTTTTCTGGTAAATAAATTCAGGTCAATTTTTTTTCTGGTAAATATTTAAATAGTTTAATAATGTTTTAAATATTATAATAATTGTATTATTATTATTATTAGTAGTAGTAATATCAATTATATATTTCTATATGTATCAGTAATATATTTCTGTCTGAGTTTCTTCAAGTTAAACCAAACTTTTATTTTGATGGTTTGCTGTGAAGACCTAAAGACACAGTAAAATGCTCATGAAGTGACTCTCAATACAGTTGTAAAGATTTAGGTAATGTGTTCATATTGAGGCGGCAGGGGCTGAAAAAAAAATTGAGCGTCATGCGTGCTTTAGTATGTGTGTAATAAACAACATTCACACAGAGACACACAGCATGCAGTATTTATATTCAAGTATTTTTGCTGCTTAATATTCAGAGCCACTAGTCTATATCACTTTTTGATTAAAAAACTGATTTACTTTTGATTTATTCATATAAAATTGGACAATTTCCATGACATTTCGCGTTATACAGCTACTTCCATTTTTATGACTGGATTCCGTGGTTTTGTCCACGTTTTCCACATCCCAGAAATCATAGGGTCCTAAATTTAGTTGTGCATAAACAAAATACGCAATAATGCTGTTGTGCAAAAACATTGAATGAAGTCTGAACATTTGAGCAGGATTAATAGCAATAAAGTTAAATACTTCAGGTTCAGGTGTAAAACAAATACTAACAAGAATATTCGTACAGTCCAAAACAAGCTAATTCCGCTATGCTACGATGCTACTATGATCATTCAACTCAATACTTGTATTATCAAGTTCAGCTATTTTAAATTACATGCTTAATTAAAGACCAGGATTAATAGATTGCGTCAGGCCACAACAACTGTGAGCAGCAGTGTGCCAAGAAAAGCATATGCGACTGATAAATATGAAACACTTTGACTTTACAAATTACAGAAAAGTGTAGCCAAATTATTTAAGAAGCATAATTAGCAATTCCCTGCTAATGGCATTGCCTAAAATACTTTATTTTATGCAAACAAGTGCTTAATTTAGGGTCTGAGGTGTATATGACACTTCATCATAAAGCAAATTCAATTGTTCATCTACATGCAGCATGACAAACAGCATCTTGTTCATTATGCTCTGAGTCAGCTTGATCCAATTAGACTAGAACGGAGGCATTTGTAATCACTTCTCTTCCTACAAACCTCCACCCTCCTGTTCATTTTGTTAGTCAGAGGAAAAATAAAAAGTTGTGCTTGGGGAGAACTTAGGAATACAAATGTTTAAGCTGTACTGGAAGAAAAAGGGCGACCTTTCGAGGAGGGGTCGAGGATGTGGGGGTAGGTTAGTAGATGGCCCTCTCACCCTTGGGCCTCTGCTAATAGGTTTTGAAGAACAAGACCAAGCTCTTGCATTTCTTCAACGTCTTCCCTGTCCGCTCCTAAGGGAGTGATGGGGAAGTGGAGAAAAGTATAATGAACTCGTTTGCCTTTTTTGCCCCCTCCTTTAGCTGTCATCTAAATCACCAGTGTAGCCTAGCATGTAACTAGTCCAACATCCAACACACACTGCACATCTTTCAGCACCCACTCAGGTCAGAGTAAACAGGCTAATTCACTTTATCACAGACTTGAACCTCACTAAGCTTCTGGTCCAGACGGTAACTGAAATCTGTTTGAACCATCACACGTCACACATCTTCAGTAGTCACATATCAGAAAAATTAACTTGATTTTTAGGCACACCAAAAATGCACTGTAAATATATTCATACAATTATTTAAAAGCACTGTTCCAAGACAACATTTAAAAATAATAATATTGTAAAATGTTAGGAGAATTTAAAGTAACTGTTTGTATTTTTAACTTAATCCTGGCAAAGCTGAATTTTCATTTTTAGCAGCAACTGCTCTAGACTTCACTGCCACCAGATCTTTCAGAAATCATACTAATATTTTGATTTAATTTAATTGTATAATTAGTTGCAGTGTTGCGCTGCCTTACATTTAAGTGGAAATTGTGATTCCCTAGGTTCTTTGATCAATAGAAAGTTCAAAAGAACAACATTTATTTGATTTTTGTGTAACAATAAATGTCTTTAATTTGACCATTTTAATAGATGCTTGCTTAATTTAAGTATTCATTTCTTTAAAAAAAATCTTAAATTATTTCTAGTCAAGCTTCTAATATAATAATCAGACACTGAATAATTACACTGTAAAAAATATTTAGAAAACGTCCAAAAAAAATCACATTTTTTGGTTCTTAACTGGTGTAAGTGTTCATTTTGATTTCTTTTGTTCACTTATTGTAAAGCAACACATGCCTCAAATATATAGTTTTATACATGGTTTTCACAAACCCTCAAAATTTTTGCAATATTGTTTAAAATTGTTCCGACAAGTGTGTTTGATTAGTTAGGACAACATTTGACTGAATTCTCTTGATCTAACATGAGTTTTAATGTAGTTTCAAGTAATTTAAATTTTTTAGTATTTCTGACTTAAAAGTTTTAGTGAACTGAAAAATATGTAGTTGCCTTTTCTGACAGCGTGTTATTATTATTAGGGCTGGGTTTTCACAATTTAAATCGATTCTGATTCACAAAACTTCAAGATTCAATATTGATTGTTTTGGATTATATAAGGTAGAGTACATTCCAAATCTTCTCAAGGAAAAAAAAAATCTCTCAACTAATGCTCTAAAATATACAAGAGAGTCAGTTGATACTACATTACTATAATATTGAAGGTAAAATTAAGTGAGTTGTATATAAACACTTAAATTACACTCAATTAAGTTACAACTGCATAATTGCATGTAGACATTCATGCTGCAATGCATACTAGGAACTTGGCAATATTGTTTAAAACTGTTCAGATGACTGTTTGATTAATTGGGACAACATTAGGCTGAATTCTGTTGATCTAACATGAGTTTTAATGTAGATTTAAGTAACAGTGTATTATTATTAGGGCTGGGTTTTGACACAAATATCACAATTTGCTTAGATTCTGATTCACAAGCTTGCGATTCAATTCAATATTGATTGTTTTGGATTATATTAGGTAGAGTACATGGCAAATTTTCTCAAGGAAAAAAAAATCTCTTAACTAATGCTGTAAAATATACATGATATTCAGTTGGTAATACATTACTATAATATTGAAGGTTAAAATTAAGTGATTTGTATACAAAATGCTTAAATTACGCTCAATTTTTTTTTATGATAATAGTTACAATTACATAATTATATTTCTGCTCCAGTGCAGTTTTTGAAATAAACATTTAAATGGTGGCTGTCATAAAAACTTGATGGGTTTATTCAAACATAAATATTGAAGAACAGTAAAACTGATAATAAATATGTTATATGTTGCATATATTTAGCAATGCTCCTCTCTAGAGTTGTAAATGTGACATCTATCTTGAACTGAGGTGCTACAGCGATCTGTCACTCCATGTTAAACAGCGCCATATTGGCATTTATTGTTTGAATACTGCAATAAAATAGACAAAATCTTAGTCTTTGTTTCATATCAAAAGTTACAAAGCACAAAGCTTATTGCGATTTATTGGATATGATGTGCGCTAAAATGTTCTATTTATTAACTGAAAACAGGCTAGACTAATCATGCTTGGGATTCAATTAAAATTAAGAAAACAATATTTTTGACTCAGCCCAAATTGTCACTCAGATATCGATATATTGCCATGTCCCTGCTAGTTCCCACCCTGCTTCAATAAACATATTAAAAGACTGAGCCACTGTTCCATAGCGCCGAACTACTGCCAAACTAAATGAGTGACAGCGAGAGAGAGGAAGAGAGAAAGTTTGACACGTGATCACAAAGTGTGGACAAGCATGTCTGTTTCTGATTAGCAGTACAGATCTTCATCAAGTGTCATCGGCATCCTCGGCATCCTACAACGATTGATTGGAAACGTTCCATCTCTTCTCCCCCTCTGTAATGATGTAATGGAATCAATTAGCCTCCATTAATTTAGCAAAAACAAATAAGCACCTCTGCCCTCTCACTCAGGTTTCATATGTGCTCACAGGTGGCTCTGATTTTCAGTACTTTATCAGGGGCTGCCGTTGGGGGTAATCTGAAGGCTAAGGAGTCCTGGACGGAAGAGGCCACGACCTTTTCCTCCCTTTCCCTGGACATTTGTCCTGAAGTCTGCAGCTGACCCTAGGTCCCCTACCCTCAACATATCCTTTTGCATATATATTTAGCTACACTAAAGTGAACAAATTTAGGCTGATCCAGATCCATATGAAGCCAAATGATTAAAGGGACATATAAATAATACAGGAACATTACAAACATTTAGGCTGGAAAAATGGCTTAATAGTTGCAACAGCAAACAATGAAACATAAAAGACTATTTTCTTTCAGATATCTTCCAACTTTTTGAATTCTAGCGCCTGTATTTGCCGTTGAAATCTCATCGGAGGCCTTGGACTACTTTATCTCAGTCAAGCAAGCCAGTAACACAAATGGATCCTAGACCATGGCTCCATACAGAAGAACAATGAGTGGAAAGCTGAAGTGGTCAGATTAGGGGAATGTGTAGTGACTGGATCACAAGGTATGGTTCACATCGCCCAGAAATTTACCCACCCTCTGCGTGGCGGCGCACTGATAAAGAGCCTAGCAATCATTTGATTCTGGCGTGCACTCAAAATACTAACCCAACAATCTCCACTCAAGACCCTGTCCCCTTTGGCGGTTTAGTCAGACGGCTCCCTGTACATATGTTTGAAGTTTGCCTTTGTGATATAGAGTTGGACATTCTTTTAAATGGATAAAAGTGCTTTTTCTCAAATTTCAGTGACAAAGGATTCATAGTAAATCATAATCATCACCTCTGGATCAGGATCCATAACGATGCTTCATATTGATTTCCCTGTCACAGATCTTTTCAGATACTCACTGTGGCCTATACACTCTCAGAAAAAGGTACAAAAGTGGTCAAAAAGTTACACCTTAGTACCTTATTTACTCCTAAATGTGCATATTATGACCTTAAAAGGTACATAAAATGTATATATTAGTACCTTTTGAAAGGGTACCACCATAGTGACAGCTTTTGTACCTTTTTTCTGAGATTGTACCATAAAATTATTTGTTGATTCATGGAAAAATGTTCCTGTCATTTAATTTTAAACCCTTGAGGCAGGTTTTAAAAGGAGAAGTTCACTTCCAGAATAAAAATTACTTCCAGAATGATAATTTACTCACCCCCATGTCATCCAAGATTTTTCTTTTATCAGTTGCAAAGAAATTTAGGTTTTTGAGGAAGACATTCCAGGACTTTTCTCAATATAGTGGACTTCTATGGTGGCCAATGGTTTGAAGGTCCAAATTGCAGTTTCACTGCAGCTTCAAAGGGTTCTACATGATCCCAGCCAAAGAAATAAGGGTCTTGTCTAGCAAAATGATCATTAATTTTCTTAAAACAATAAAAATGTATACTTTTTAACCGACCCAGTGTTTAGAATTAACCACGCATGACCTTTCCAACATGATTACGTAATGCGTGAAGTTTTCCTGAAAACGTAATTTCTTCGCGACTAAAAAAAGAAAGACATGAACATCTTGGATGACATGGGGACTACTAGAAACAACTAGAAATGTGCTTAATTTTAATAAATGAGAGTTCATGTGTGAGAAAATGTAGTTTTCAGAAAGTTTTCTCAGTAACTTCAAGGTTTTGTATGTCGTTTTAAGATCCTTGTTCAAAACAGAATGATATTTGTGAATTCTGTACGCTAAAATTATAAGAATCATCTATTTTTCTAATAGATGTGTAAACAAGTTAACATATGTACAGCAAAGTACACTAGCATACATTTAGCCAACTATATAATGGTGAGGCATTTTTACATGCATATTCATGTCAAATAATTGCACAAACTGATATATCTCAGAGGTTTATAAATTGATAAAAACCATGAAAAAATGCACCAATGGCCTAGAACATTTAAAACAGCTCAGTCCTACAACACTCTCGCTCTCACACACACACACACACACACACACACACACAAATCCCCTCTAGTTTCACAGAATAAAGATCAGTGGAAAAGTCAAGAGAGCCAGTGTGTGACTCTATAGCACTCTGATTGAAGTTGTTTATCACGACCAAGCCATCGGGAGAGGGCTCGACCAAGGAGTTTATCTGTAGCACGATTCAATTAAACAGCAATGATTTCACTCATGACAAAATCTTAATCTAGACTCCTGTGTTTTCTCGATAGGGGAGCATATGTTGGTTATATGATTGCTTTTCCTGCCTATCATATTTACTTTGGTCTGAGAGAACAGCAAATCTCTAACCCTCTGTCTCGCCTTTCTCACTCTCTGCTAGAAAGCAATTCCGGATACAGAAGTCAAGCACCCTGAAGCGTGTTAATACTCACATATTGAAGTCTTACAGCAGGGTTTAGATGCAGTTCCTGCCGACATGAGCACTGATAACAGTCTCACAACACACAGTGTAAAGTTTCTGTGGCCTGTGAAAGAGGAACACTACACTTAAAATAGGTTTTTGATCTAAAAATGTGCTTAATTTTAATAAAAAAGTGAGTTAATGTGAAAATGATTTTGTGTCTGCTGAAAGTTTGTTGTTGTTTTTGAAGTTTCCTCAGTAACTAGGTTTTGTAAGTTTTCAAGGAACTTGAACAATAATATGGTTTGTGAATTCTGTCAATCAAACTAAAACGGATGGAATATCATCATATAGTTTCTAACAGATTTGTAAAAACGCTAACTTAACACACAATGAAGGTGTTCATTGTAACAACTGACCCAATGTATTTGGAGAAACGTCTAGTGCATTCTGCCAGGAAAGGTTAAAGTTTGTCTGTTTTAATGTAACCTGAACATAATCATGATGTTAGTTCATGCAAATGCAATTTAAAAGTTTTTTAGACTTGTATTGTAGTCTGCTGTATAGAGAGAGACAGTTACAGATATATCTCTGTGACACAAGGCCAAATTCATACCTCACTTGTTTTTTCTCTCATGTGTGATCATGTGCTGCTGACCTCTGGGCAGTTGGAGCTGAAGGAAGTGAAGGTCGGATGGGGTCAAACGCTGGTCCTCCTGATGGATTCCACTACAGGACAGTAATGTCACTATCGGATTATTCATCATGCTGCCAATGAAAGAGAAACCTATTGAAAATGAGATCTAAAATACCTTACAGAGATAATATAATACCTTTTATACATTTGGGATTGGTAAGATTTTTTAAATGTTTTTGGATAAAAAGTCTTTAATGCTCTTCATCCACTTCAGTAGCACTTACATACACCAAACTTTACAGTTTTATTCTTATCTATATTCTGAAGGTTTTTACAGAGGGGTTTAATGCAACTTTTTTTTTGTAACACTTTAGTTTAAGGACCAATTCTTACTATTACCTAGTTGTTTATTAGCATGCATATTACTAGCATATTGGCTATTTATTAGCACTTATAAAACACATATTCATATGCATGACTATATGTAACCCTGGACCACAAAACAAAGTAGCAAGTAGTCTTAAGTAGCATGGGTATATTTGGAGCAATAGCCAAAAATACATAGTATGGGTCAAAGTTAGCGATTCTTTAATGCCAAAAATCATTAGGATATTAAGTAAAGATCATGTTCCATAAAGACATTTTGTAAATTTCCTACCATAAATATATTAAACCTTCATTTTTTATTAGTAATATGCATTGCTAAGAACTTCATTTGTACAACGTTAAAGGTGATTTTCTCAATATTTAGATTTTTTTTTTGCACCCTCAGATTCTAGATTTTCAAATAGTTGTATCAAATATTATCCTATCCTAAGAAAAACATACATAAAGGGAAAACTTATAAATCTAAATTTAAAACAATTGACCCTTATAACTAGTTTTGTGGTCTAGGGTCACATATTCCATCCCTAATCCCTAAATTTAACTACCTTACTAAGCAGTAATGAACAGTTTATTGAGGCAAAATTGTAGTTAATTAGTTCATTAATAGCAATAATTGATTTCTACAGTTTTTTGTTGTGTTGTGAAATATTATTACAATTTAAAATAACTGTTTCTATTTGAATATATTGTAAAACATAATTAATTTCTGAAATGGCAAAGCTGAATTTTTAGGAGCCATTACTTTAGTCTTCGGTGTCACATATGATCCCTGAGAAATCTTTATAATGTGCCGAGTTAGTGCTCAAAAACATTTCTTATTATTCTTGTGCTACATTTCTGTCTAGGTACATAAAGTGTGAAAAAAAAAACATTTTTTTTAATTTTTTTTATGTTGTTTACAATTAATAACGTAAATTGGAGACTATGACTTTTTGCTGTCATGCCAGATGTAGACTCCTGTGCCCTGATTTCTTGGATATTTAGTTTTCCATTCCAGCCTAAATCTGGACACTTGGTAACACAGAGTGAGTGTGTGTGAGAGCATGTGAGCTGTGTGGATAAGGGAGGTGAAAATGTGGAAATAAATAATATGGATTAGGTGCTGTGGAAACCTCATGTTTGTCCACGGCCGAATGAGTTTTTATCCTCTCTCTCTCTCTCTCTCTCGCGCTCTCTCTGTATGATAATACTTTTGTCAGGGCTCATGACCTAGTTGGTACAAAGAGGCGAAAATTACGTCATTTGCAAATGTGCTTTCATTTCACGATAGTGCATAATTGTCTGAATGAAAGGAGATTACCTCTCGAGCCCTCTATAAACAGTAATACCACAGTAGAGGGGGAGGCAGGGAAGGAGGGAATGATAATTTGCCAAAAAACCCAAAGCGTGGAAGCATGTACTCAACCCAGGGTCCAGGTTATTCTGAGGGAGCCAATCTTTGATCAGCCAAGCTGAAATGGCCAAGATAAGTAGGAGCTACAACTCACGCCGGGACCCACACACCCGTCTGTTATTGCGATTTCCTCTCTGGTTTCTCAAGAGCGGTAAATAGCTGCTTCACTCACCCCCCTCGCACCATTTCCCCTACCTTCGGCGAGCACCTTCACCTCGTCAACCCCTCCCTTATCTGCTCCCCACTTTCTTCTGGAGATCTCTGTCACTTTAATCCAGCCAGTCTGTGGCTGGTTAACAAGGAAATCCTGTGTCAATTATCACCAGGCACTTCCTGCTGAGAGAGCAATGGTGAATCAAAGTGGTCTGAGAGTCTTTCACACCAGAGGGAAGCAGCAGGCCTAATTAAATGGACCCTGTGTCCTGCCAGCAACCCACAGCCCTAGCTACAGATAGCTCGCCCCTCGATAACCCCCACCTCTCGCCGTGCAATTGTTTTGATTGGGTGGAGCCGGCCGTTCAGGTTTCCCCACGGGCTTTTAAGGAGGGTGATATTAGACTTAGGGAAAGTGATGGATGAATATTTAGATGTGGAGGAGGCATGTGTGAAAGGGAGATCAGGACAATTTGTCCACCGTGATATGGATGGTGACAGAGAGGAGGGGGCAACATGCTTGACTCGTTCTTCCATTCTTTAGGCCATTACATCGGCTCACTTCCTCTTTCTACTTTGATGCAGAACTGCTGTATACGCTAGTTGTGTTGATCTAAACTGTCTGGAATCACCGTTTCTGGTGTCGTCACTCATCCTACCTTTTTAAGGCAAAAACATTGTTTTTTACACACTGGTCAGTTTTTAGATTTTGGGATGTTTGGCCTTTCATAATATGTTGTTTCAGCCTATAGTGGAAAGAAAACATCCAAATTACACTTTTAAGCGTTTATTTTATTGCACTGTTTGCATCTATTTGCATCTGTTTCTCTATTTCAGTAGAACTTACAACAAACTTTTTTTATTCCAAGCCTTTTTTTATAAATATTTTTTTTATACATGTGTTTACACTAACATTTTGGCTGGCTGGTTTCTGACAGTATTTTCTGTTTTATGTCCAAAATCCCCTTTGTGACAAAATGTAACAAGAATTTTGGACCTAGTTTTATTCACTGTTCAGACTTCTGTTCTGGAAATGTATGCAAATTAGATAATGTCTATTTAAACATAACTCTTTAAAAATGTTTGTAATTTCTAATATAACCACCTGGGTAAGTAAAAATTTGAATCTATTAACCTGGGCTGTCTTGTATTAAAAATGGCCTTTGTATATGGATATAAATTTTAAAATTAGACTTGTCAGTTTAAAAAATGACAATGTGACATTTTGATGGTATTTCTTTTAGTGCACAGAGTCAAATGGAGCAATGCATAAAATTAGCTTGTGCTGTTTCAGTATGTGAAGCAGTTATGCAAACATAATGCCACAAACATGGCCACAAAATCTACAAATCACAATTTGTATGCAACACTTATTGTAAGGGTACATAGACCTCAGCAGACTGCTGCAACTGGGCTATCTTTGCTGAGACTGTTAGCTACAATCTTCAACTACAATACATGTACTAGAGGATGCTTTTTAAAATGTCAAAATTACACTGTTTGATACCACATTTAAATATATGACTGCTTTTAATACTTTTCTCCATTATTAATTTCTATATCATTGTGTAGTGAATTACTGCTGCTATGATAACTACAAAATAACACCTCAAAATGTGGTTATGGTTGTATGGAAGCAGATCTTAATCACTGATAAAAAATGATTCTGTGGTGATGTAAAATACTACGGCAAAACAAATGTAATTTCTACATTAAATAATTTAGTTCAGGAAAGAATAAAAAAAAGAGTAAATTCTGTGTTAGTACTCAAATCAAGCTTGTACATATTAAAGTGAACTTTTAAATATGTTTTAGTTTTTTGAATTCTTTGTTATGTTTACAAGGATTCTTTGAGTAAATATCAAAGTTATGATACTGGTGTTTTTACATCGTGCACTGGGGCATGAATAATTAATAAGGTTGAAGTTTTCACTGTTTTTGAATTGTATTTTCACTGTTTTATGGTTGTTTTTTGTTGTTAGGTTTAGTAACTTGTTTTGTGTTTTTTGATGTTTTGTGACATCTGGGGTTTATTTTGCACTCAAAAAAATATATCTGTAACTGTTTATTTTGCAACTCAAACACACTGATTCTTACTGTCATTGTGTATTGTGTACCAATTGAGGTCTCGGTGTTGGTATTAACTATATTGTACAGACATATCTTAGAAAGTGTAACAAACTATCAACTGCATTGTTTACTTAAATGTTTTTAAGTGAACCATATACTTTAATAGTATGTTTTTTTCAGTGCTACATTGTTAGAGTAAAATGCACTGGAGTATTGCAGAGTAAACTTAAAATGATTAAGCAGAAATTACTCAACAAACTCTAAAACAACAAACTCTTAAAATTTAATTTACTTATTGTCTTTGTTAATTCAAGTTAGTTAAGTAGATTTGACTTAAATTTACTTTAAAATATGTGTGCAAAAACTTGCAAAAGAACAAAAAAAAAACATTTTACTTTTTTTTTCTTCAGTGCAAACAATTTTAACCCTTTAACTGCCATTAGCTATTCAAGAAGGCTGTTAATGGCAGTTAAAGGGTTAAGAAAGGTCATGGATTTATGCAATCATGCTATGACATTTTGATTAAAAATACTAATTTAGATCAAATTTTAAATAGAAATAGTGTATAAATATTTCTGGCTAAATTGGATAAGTGCTAAAAGTGAATAAAGTTCAGGGCCCGTATTCATGAAAATTCTTAGTGTAAAAAGTTGCTCCTAGTGACAAATTCTAAGAAAATTCTTAGAAATGTGGGTCTTTCCTCTTCAAATAAAAGAAAAGGTCCTAGTAAAGAAGTAATTCAGAAAGCATCTTAACCCTTAAAGAGGTCTTAAGGGCCAAAATTGTTAGGAGTATGGATGAGGACTTAAGAGGCTTTAGAGTTTCTTTAGCAGTGAAGATCAACAAAATATGAAAAGGGGGAAGAAATGTGTTGTACACAATGCATGACAGTGAGTTAATAAGACAGTACACTAGATTGTGCAGGGATCATGTTTGTTACCAAACATGCTAACATCTCCGACACAGTGCAGAACTACACTAACATATTTGGCAACTGGAAAAAGGCAACTATGCAGCAGTGATGATTTGGGTATGTCACAAACTTATAGATAGTGATCACACAAACAGTACTTTCAGAACCTAATCTAATACCATAAAATATATTAAATATAATATTAACAACATGTTAAATTAAAAATAAAGAATATACATATAATGTGTGTGTGTGTGTGTGTGTAAATGTGTACGGTAAAACAGGTAAAATTATGCCTAAAAGTTTTTGTCTTTTCCTTGCTCATCTTAGATTGGTCTCGAATCTCTCTTAAACTAAGACTCCTGCGTAGAAATTTTTAAGCTAAATTAGGAGCTTTCAGAGAGGATTCTTCGAAGCTTTAAGAATACGGGCCCAGGTTACTATGCTGAAATGCCATGCATCAGTGGTGGTACTATTGAGTGAATTCGCCAAACAATTTCCTAAATATGAATACCTGGTGATTTACTTTAAGACTACTCGGAACTCTTCTTTGAAGTATAAAAAGCCGGTAAATAATATCTAGATTTGTGTGTATATAAATACGCCTCCAGCAGTATACTGCTCCAATATGCAGAAAATAGGAATTCTTAGATACGTTTCAAGTGGCTGTTTATGAACCTTTGACTTCAGGTTCAAACCGCTATTTATCATCCTATCAGTCTGAGGGGTCAGAATGTGTCCCACTGCCTTTACTTGTAGCCGGTGCTTCACTGAAGACTGTCATTTACAGAAATAGAGTCGGCTGCATAATGTCAGATTATGCCATCCCCCTCGTGTCACCACTCGAAAAGCTCTATTTATGACTCCATGAATCTATTTATGAGCCCATCTGAAAGTTTAAACTGTTGAAATGAATCATTTAAATGGTGCCAACATCTTGCCCCGATAGAAGGCAAAGCGGGAACTGTATCTCCAATGCAGTTGAACCATTAGAAGTGTTGGAGTTGAAATTGAAAACTGTAAAAGAAGGCTTATATCCGCATTCTCGCAATGTATAACTTGTTCAAGAAGGACTCGGGCCCATGTTCCCAAGACACATTTTCCATAAATGAATCGGGCTCTGAAAATTCAGACATGCTAGCAACTTTTATGATCTAAACAGTCTGAAAGAGACCATACGCTTATATAAATATATAAAGAGGCTAGATTCTGTCTGGAGTGCTCACACGCTTCTCTCAGTATATCCACAATTCCATATTCTGTCATCTCCTCGCTGTCCACCTCATCCACCTTTTACATTTCCATATGGAGAAGCAACGACAGGGGAGTGGGAAAAACCAATTTACCCAGCGAGCGACATCATCTGCCGGGGCGTTTATCTCTGACACACCACCCCTCGGTCCACTGTTGACAGTACATGATATTCCATTAATCTGCCTAATGAAAATTTAACCAGTGTTATAAACAAATAATTGGCCATTATCCTCTCAAAGATCCCGAATAAATTACTTGGGCCTTTCTTTTTTTCTCGTCGCCTAGCAGGAGGAGGAGGGAGAGAGAGCTTTAGAGAGCGAGACGCGGAGAGAGACAGACACTAAGCGCGCGAGAGAGACGGCCTTCCTGATTGATGTCGGAATAAACGCGTAGGGTTCCCTCCGCCGCTGCGAGTGGGCTTCGGCTAAGCCTGTGATTGACTTAATGAGAGTCTTTGGGGTGAGTAAATGTTCCAAATTGCTCAGTCATTAGCTTTTGCGCGGCTGTCTGAAGATACCCCCGATCTGCTGCGCTGGGTCGACTCCTCTTGTACCATTCCGCCTGCAATTACATTTTCATTTAGAGCAAACCTCTGAAGTCCGATAGCCAGGCCCCCTTTTCATTATGCTGGCCTCCTTTTTCTTTTTTTATCTAAATGGTGTGAAATGTCTCTTCATTTAGACCAATTAAAGTTGAAAAAGACGCCACTGTAATGAATTATCATACAAATTATTTACTTAATGCTACGATCTCGCTCGCTCTCTCGCTTTCGCTTTCCTCTCATCTTGTCCGGCGCTCCCCATCAGGGATGCAGGGCATGGATGGAGAGAGGGAAAGAAAGAGAGGACAGCGATAAGAGAGAAGTGCATTTGGCCTGCTGAGACCACATTAACGTCTCTCGGCCTTTTAGCGAATGCTCTTCGCAGCCTACGCGGTGAGACTGTGTTTTAGGACAATGTGGAAACCGAAGTCGACGAATATTACTCTACCATTCGAGAGGTGATGAGGACGAGGCATCCTATGAGCTGGGGAATATGAGGACATTAAAACTCATTTCAGGAATTTGATTTCACTGCTCAACTAACCTCCTTTAATTAAGAAGCTTATGCTTTTAAATTAACTCCACTTGATTGATGGAGACAGACGTTTGCTGTCGGAGGCAGGGGAGAGGATATTCCTATATCTTCAGAGGCTGTCGGGTGTATGCAAACACTGTGACAGTTTGAGACTATTACAGTCTCCACATCACATCCTATGGGAGTGCGCTTTTTCCCTGTCCTTCTTTCTACATCGGCCTCGTCATTTCAGCTTGACGCTCTTTTGAAACACCACTAGCACTCATGTTCTGTTTGCGATCTGAGAAAAATGTAATAGCTTGAAGTATGAGGTTGATACTTGAAGACCTTTCCTAATCTAACAAAAACAAGAAACAAAATTATATATTATACATAATTTATTAATTATGTTCTATGAATAAAAATTCTTGTACTTAAAGAGATAGCTCACCCATTAATGACATTTCTTTGCCATTAATTTTTCACCTTGATGTCATTCCAACCTGTAAGACCTTCGTTCATCTTTGGAACACAAGTTATTAAATTTGAGAGCTTTCTGACCCTGCATTAGCAGCAACACAACTACCATGTTCAAGGCCCAGAAAGGTAGTAAGGTCATCGTTAAAATAGTCCATGTGTCATCTATGGCTCAACCTTCATTTTATGAAGCTATGAGAATACTTTTTGTGTGCAAAGAAAGCTAAAATAAAGACTTTATTCAACAATTTCCAAATTCAGTTTTTTGCATTTTAATATTTTCTGAATTCCATTTTAATGGTTAAATTAAAAAAACATTAATCGAAAATCATGTCTAGTTAACTGAAATCATTAAACGTACACAATTTAACAGAAATGTATTAAAAGTTTACCAAAATTACATTTTTAAGGATCTAGGAAATCCGTTTTCCTTTTTCCCCCCTCAAATTCTGTTTAATTTTTTTTACCAAATTATTTGATTTGATAAAAAAAAATATTATTAATTCATTATTTTTATTTTATTTTTCCCAGAAATACTGTGTTGTGTATTTATTTTTTTCTGGTGAATAAACTGAGGTAAATAATTATTATTTTTTTTTAATTTAACCAAACTTTTATGACTGAACTTTTAACTGCAATGTAATGAAGCTACCAGAATACTTTTTGAAGGAAAAAGAAAACAAAAATAACGCCTTTATTGAACCATTTCTTTTTTCCGGCTTAGGGTTAGGGTTAGGAGAGAGGAAGAGAAGAAATTGTTGAATAAAGCAATTATTTTCTTTGTGTGCAAAAGTATTCTGGTAGCTTTGTTACATTACGGTTGAACCACTATGTCACTTGGACTATTTTATCAATGTTCTTACCTTTCTGGGCTTTGAACATGTCAGTTGCATTGCTGTCTATGCAGGGTCAAAAAAGCTCTTGGATTTCATAAAAAATATTTTGGGATCTTTGGGCCCTGAAATAAAAAAAAAAAAAAAAAGTAAAGTAATTTCTAATTACAATTCTCTATTCATCATAATTAATGATGTCCGACATATTACTGTGACCCATAAACCAAACAGTTATATTCCTATATTCTTCTGAATCCAGTTTGATTCAAAGCATGTTAACACTGGGCACCGCTGATTGAGCTGAAGTGGCTTGTCACCATGGCGACAGCAGCTTCTGTGGCATGCCAAGCCTCTGTATACTGGGGGGTTTAGGGAGGACGCCACCAACGTTTCCCTGTAAACCCCTAAATACTGCCATTCTACAGCTTAGAACTTTATTCCAAACAAACCGCCTGCCTCTTTTTTTTTTACACTCTGACACATAATTTGTGACTGGGGTTCTTTGGGCTATCAAATCTAAAAAAAAAAAAAATCATAATAAACTTGGGCAAGTGGCACATCACAAATTTTACACGAGGTGTCAAGCTGTTATTAGCCCTTCTGGGCAATAACGTTAAGTGCTGGGTGATTTGCACTAATCGCTATGAAATCAGCCACAGTGCTAAAGTGCCACTTCCGCCACTGCTTCTGCATAGCGTCTGTTCAGCATCAGCCTGTATTCATTCTGACAGCTAATAATACAAATGCCAGATCACTCCTTCAGCGAACACCCAACAGGGGGACCATTTCTCCATTAGTAAAAACAGATCACAGGTCACCTATCGGCCTCTTTGCGGTTCACGAAAGCATATTTAAATATTCGGACAGCTTTTAATGATTATGATAAGTCAAAATGGTCAAAACAATGTAGAAAAGTGGTGTTTAAGATTACTTGAAGAACTAATGAATGTCTGTGTTTTACTTAAATAGGGCCCTATACAATCTGTTTTTATTGGTTAAAACAAATGTAAATAAAAAGCATGTCTAATTAAATGAAATCACAAAACTTACACAATTTAACTGCAATTTATGAAAAGTATAACAAAAATGAAATTTTTAAGGCCCTATGAAATCAATTTCCTTTCATTTTTGAGTTTTTTTTTTTGAGTTCTGTGTTTTCCATGATTTTTCTGGATTCCATTTGAATAATTTCATTAAATTGTAATAATAAAAAGCATCTCTAAATTTTGATTTTTTTTTTTTTATTAATGATTATTAATGTATTATTATGTTATTTTTTCTTCAGAAATACTGTGTTGTTTATTTACATAAATTCTGGTAAATATTTTTTCATGCATATTAGTAACCTGACAATGCGTTTTCATGACTTTATTAAAAAAATCAGGTTATTTCCCCTTAGTGACGACAAATCATTGGCGTATCTGACTCAGAGTATTCCATATGTTTGTCAGTTGTGATGTTAAATAAAGCTTGCAACACATCAGTGCAAAGCTTACAGCTCATATTATCTTCTCATGCAGTTATAAATGCAGCATTTGACTGAACCACCTCTACTTTTGCTGCAAAAGATGAGAACGCTTTTATCATTTTCTGAGTCATGAAAGAGTCTGCTTTTGTCATATATTTCCTTCTTTCTTTACTGCAAAGCGTTTGCTGTGTCTAGATGCACTTAAGTCTGCACTAACGATGCATTCCTGTCACGTATCACACATGCGCACTTCAATAACCCGACAGAAAGGCGGTTATTGTGTTTACATGCCACGCAAAATCGGGGTAAGAGGCAAAAAACAACTGGTGTCGACCGGTTTATGCTTACGCCGTTTTTGACCTCACTCCGATAAAAGAAAACGGGTTACCACATTTACATGACCATGTGCAATGTTTTGTTTCTACAATAAAAGTCAGGTACAAACCATTACTCTTATACAAAAAAAATATTTTGCGTTCAACAGAATAAATAAAGTCATACAGGTTTGGAACGACAAGTTCTCAAGTTTTCATTTTTTAGTACACTACCCCTTTAAAAGAGAAAAAGTTGATTCAGGACTGTCAAAAACATCAAGCTTAGTCTAATCGAGAAAAATATGGAACCAAATAGCTCTGGTCTGGTTATACTGCGTTTGATAAGGTAAATGGAGTTTTGTCATTGGTGTCTAAACAGGATTCTGTAAAGTTGCCGGTAATCAGGGCTAAGTCCCACCTAAACACTGTGTAATTAAATTGTTGACATGCATAATTGCTCACCAATTAGAATCCTGGTGCACTTGACTCTGCTTTCAGGGTCACTCGGTAGGGTGGCTAGCATCCAGTCAAGCAGATGCGTGTTTGCACACTACTGCACCGAGCTGCCTGCGAGGGGTCTCGATAGCAGTGTACATAAAGCGAGGCTGCATGCTGTCTGCAGCAGATGTATGCTAATTGTTAGCCGAGTGTGGACAACTGATCCAAAAGCAAACATCAGTCACACCGATGAACAAACACAATGCTAGCTGTCTAAGGAACATGCTAAGATTGCCTTCACCGTTGTCATTCACATTAAGGAGTGGTTAGGCTTTATCTGGGACTGTCTGCTCAGATTAGAATTGCTTTATGGTGGAGGTTTTGCTAATAACCCACACAACAAACCCAGATTTGTCATTCTTTGCTTTAAAGTGCTCATGAAAATGAAAATTCACCCTATCTAGCAATGTACTGTTAACAATTTATTAATTTATACACTACCAGTCAAAAAAATATTTTTACTATTTAAAATAACTGTTTTCTATTTAAATATATTTAAAAATTTAATTTATTCCAAAGCTGAATTTTTAGCATCATTACTCCAGTCTTCAGTGTCACATGATCTTTCAGAAATCATTCTAATGTTCTGATTTGCTACTCAAAAAACATTTATTATTATTATTTTTATTATGTTGAAAACAGCTAAGTAGAATTTTTTTTTTTTTTTTTTTTTTTTTGATGAATAGAAAGTTTAGAAGCCTAACCCTAACCCTAACAGCATTTATCTGAAATAGAAATCTTTTGTAACACTATAAATGTGTTTACCATCCCTTCTGGTCAATATAAAGCATCCTCGCTAAATAAAAGTATTAATTTATATGAAAAAAATAAATAAAATACTGACTACAAGCTAAATAAAAATATTTATTTCTATAAAAAAAATTATATATATATACTGATTACACTTTTGTAGTGTATGTTACAAAAGCTTTTTATTTCAGATAAATGCTTTTTAAATATTTCTATTCATCAAAGAATCCTGAAAAATGTACTCAACTGTTTTAAATATTGATAATAATAATAAAAATAATAAGAATTTTTTTTTCTTGAGCAACAAATCAACATATTACAATGATTTCTGAAGGATCATGTGACATAGAAGACTGGAGTAATGATGCTGAAAATTTTACTTTGATCACAGGAATAAATTACATTTTAAAATATATTTAAATAGAAAAAAAAAATTCTGTGTTTGCTGTACTTTTTTGGATCAAATAAATGCAGGCTTGGTGAGCAGAAGGGACTAAAAATGTTAAAAATCTTACTGTTCAAAACCTTTTGACTGGTAATGTATGCTTAGTTATTTATTTTTTGACCATCTAATTATTATTTAAAATGCTAGAACTTAATCTTCCAGTGAAAATGACAGACTTCTCTCTGGTGACGTATGCAGGACTTGTCCAATCATTTAGTCTGGTTAAACCCCACCCACATCTGAACATCCAATCAGCAACTTATAGAAACCAAGTTCCCCACCTAGATTTTTCTTTTTTCAATCAGTTACGCTAGCTTATACGTCACATCCCGACTTTTAAGTACATTTAAAATATACAATTACATCCCACAACATGATTTATGTAAACGTGAGTTTGGTGTATTTATAATTACGCGTAGTAGAGTTACGTAATTCCGGTTGGCAGATCACATCAGAATTAAAAGCTTTTGTAAACCTGTGTGATCAAATTACTCCCCTGCAATCCTAGAACAATGCTTTTGTTTTTCTCCGTGCTAATGAGCAAGCTCACCTCCGAAATCAATTTAAAAGTCTGCCGTAGCCTTTGAATGAAGAAGAGTAGAACCATTAATTAAAAGTGGAACAGGTTCTTATTTTAGTGGAAAGTGGAAAAATCGTGAGCCTTTGTTGAGGAAAGCCCAGGAGCCAGGCTTTCATTAGCCTACATGCATGGCAGAAGCAATTCATCAACCGTAATTTTCTCTCAATGGGGAAAAAAGAAGGGGATGAACCTCAGTACGCTATTTATGGTGTTTTACGGAAGTGGGAAAACAGTAATGTGATTAACAGTTATCTACAACATGTTTGAAATGGCCCCTCCTGCAAGTGTTTGGGTCTAGATTAAAAAATAGACCGCAGCAGAAAGAGAGAGGAAAAGCGAGAGGGAGGGAGATAGGTTGATATAAAAAATCTGCTTTGCTGTGCGACACTGTAGCGCATTGATGGAGATTTTCTTTCTCGCTTTTTTAGCCGAATTCTGTGTCACATTAAAAGAGGATTTTTTTTTTTGCGCCCCATCCACCCCCCTCCTCTAAATATCTGTATTTAAATGTGTCTGTCCCTCGACGAAGGCGCGACGAGCCGAGTGTCTGCCTTTGTCCTGCGCGAGAGTATCTCCACGACATATGAACTGCTTTTAGGATTAGCTGAGTGCAGATTTATTTAATGCAACCTCGTGGAGTATTGTTGAAAATCTATTTTGGGAAACGCAGGGCTTGCCAAGCTCTAAGCCTGGTAATATATGCCTGCTACAGTTTAAGAGACTAGGTTCAGGCACCCTCTTTATGCTGGGATCATATGGTTCATGCAAATCCATTCAATAAGAAAATATCGCGGGGGCTGATAGGACACTATGCGAAATATCCCCCCTAATACAATCCCTCCGGTCACTTGTTTGTCCAGCCTGTTTAAATATTTGCCATTCTGAAAATGTTTGAGATATTCAATTGATACGATACTGTGCATGCATATGCGCAGAGTGTTTAAGAGACATGGCTGTACGGCTAACAGTGGAGGAGAAAATGTGAGGGAAAACAAAAGCCAAACTGTTTTATGAAAAATGTGACGCTCAATATTTGGCATATAAGTATATGAAAATCTAATGTAATTTATTATAAATGTATTTCTTATAATTAGATCTGTTCACCGCATAAAAATCATATTGTATGTAACTGCCCTTTTCTTCTTCACAATTTTAATTTGGACTAAAATCTTTCCTGAAAAGACCAAATATAAACAGCAACGGCAAGGGTCAAACACAAAAAAATTGAAGAAAAACCCCCACAAAACTATTCCCCCAACTACATCTCCCATGAAGCCTCGGGATAAGGCTTTGGGCCCATTCTCCACACAGTGTAATGTGGGCATGGTGACAGGCGAGCAGACAATAGAGGGGAGCCAGGGGGAGCGCAGGCAAGGGGAAGAGAGCGTCAGACAAAGGGGGAGGACATGGGCTTTGCACGGAAGACACGCTAAACCCGACGGCTTTATCAGAAGTGTGAAAGACAGGGGCCAGACTTCAAACATGATTTTCCTCAGCGTGACAAAAGCACTCTTCAAACATAGCCTACCTCTCTCTCCGAGAGGCTACAGCCGATGTAGAGAGCTGCACATTCTTTGCTACGAGTAAAATGGATGATCTGTGCTATAAATAAGCTGTTGTGACTGACATTGATGAAACCAGTGTAAATAATAAAAAGTAGACTGAGACCGTCATAGTGCACATTTGCCAATTTTAAAACGTTAAAGGGATAGTTCACCCAAAAATAAAAATTCTGTCATTAATTACTCACCCTCATGTCGTTCCAAGACCTTCCTTTATCTTCGGAACACAAATGAACACAACTTTTGAGCTGTTTGAACATCTCAGTTGTGTTGCTGTCTATGCAGGGTCAGAAAGCTCTCATATTACATCAAAAATATCTTACTTTGTGTTCCAAAGAGGAACAGAATTTTCATTTTGGGCGAACTATCCCTTTAAAAACAGAATATTACTGTAAAACGTATGCCTGCCATGTTAAAGGGATAGTTCACAACAAAAAAAAATTCTGTCATTGACTCACCTTCATGTCATTCAAATCCTGTATGATCTTCTTTTTTTCTGCAGAATAGACACTGAAAAAAAAAGTATTTTTGAAAAATGTGTCAGCTGTAAATGAACACTAAATTATATTGGACCACACTTTCACTGTACATACACAAATAATTAAATAATTATAAACATCTTCCTATGTGTTTCACAGAACAAAGCCATACAGATCTGGAACAAAATGAGGGTGAATAAATAAGACAATTTGGTCACACTTTAGTTTGGGGACCAATTCTCAGTATTAACTAACTATTGTTAGTTGTTACAAAACTATGACTTTTGCTTCAGTAAACTCCTAATTTGCTGCATATTAATAATTAGTAAGATACAGGGTAGGTTCTAAAATATCGTCATTCAGAATAAGGCATTAATATGTGCTTTATAAGTATTAATAAACAGCCAATATGCTAGTAAAATGCATGCTAATAAGCAGCTAGTTAATATCGAAAAATGGTCCATAAACTAAAGTGTTTCCAAGAATTTACATTTTTAGTCGTGAAAAAAATGAAAAAAAATAAAATAATTACTCACCCTCGTGTCGTTCCAAACCCATAAGACCTTTCATCTTCTGAAGACAAATGATGTTGTTTTTGATGAAATCAGATAGATAGAAGTGCAACTGACACGTTCAAGGCCCAGAAAGGTAGTAAGGACTTTGTTAAAATAGTCCATGTGTAAACAGTAATTTTTTATGAAGCTATGAGAATACTTTTTGTGAGCAAAGAAAACTAAAATATCCACTTTATTCAACAATTTCTTCTCTTCCGTGTCAGCCTTTGACGCACGTGCATTGGGAAAAAAAAATCTAACATCACTAACAGCTAACAACATCTTCCAAAGATTTATGACTGGCTGCATAGTTCTCAGACTCTTGGGGGAAAAATGAGTTCAAATATTTCTTCTGTGGTACTCATTACTATACCAAACAAAAGGTATTCAACAAGCAATTTCCATGATCATCAGTACCTCATCCTTAAAAACAAGTGCTCTAAGCATCCCTCATTATATTAGCTTTAATTCTACAAACTTCAAGGGGAGCTCTAGGCTTGTCAAAATATCTACTCTCTGGCTAGGAAGCACACAAAGTTCAATCAATTAGTCCGTGATTATTATTACTACTGTTGTTATTACTAGTCCCACTAGCCAGACTGTTATGGTAACCCCAGACACAGCCAATAATACTGATCCTCATCCTCTCGATGACCCTAACCTTTACACCTTTTAATCAAAATCATATTTTGTGGAGAGGGGCAAAATATTGACATGTTATTTCTTGACGTGTTCAGTGAGAAGATCATGGGCAATGTTCTGGGAATGAAGACTTTTTTTGTCTTGTGAAGCTTTCTCTTTTTTCTCCTTTTGTATCATTTTTCCTGCACTGCTGCGTCTGTAGTCACAAGGCCATTAGGGTTGGAGCAAATTAGAAGAACAAAGAGAGCGGTTGTAGATGGGCTGTTTTGGGTGTGTGGCTCTACGTTTTATTGGAATCAGTCATGTACACAGCTGTCTATAAAGGGCTGTTTAGCATTGTCTAGCTCCCAAAACTTGCGGTATGAAATCCAATATTATTATTAAAGAGAAACAGAAAGGGAAATGCTGGGTTTACCACAGCTGGAGCAGACAAAGCAGTTAACTGCTGTCTTGTCATTCTGTTTTAATATTTGACCCATTTTTTGAGCAAAATAAAGTTTGTGGAAAATAACTCAAATGTAATAAATATAGACAAGGCGCCCTGATAAAGACAGAAGCAAGAAACATCCCAGCGAGCAAACACAACAGAGAAGACAAAGATATTTTCTATGCAAAGCTTGCGCACAATGTCATGTGTGATAGTGAATGAGGTTGTCCAAGTCACATGCGGAGTGGGGGTCTGGACGGCAGGGGGGTTGTGCCGAATCGAGGTCGGCTGGGCTGCATCTTGCACCGATTGGAACTCTTCGCTTTGATTCGGTTGATCCCGGATCTCAGAGTATTCCGGGTGACACAAAGCAGAGCGAGGCTTTGGGGTAATCTCATTACAAAACTTACCAACAGATGAAAAAAAATGAGGAGAGAGAGAAAGGGAAAAGCCTCACAAACCGCACCATGCCAAAGCGGTGGCTCACAGAGGCAGGTGTAATGTTACCAAATTAGCCTCTAAACGGTAAAAAGGAGATTATTGCATATGCCCCAGCTAGCCAGAGCTCGGAGCCCCCAGGGGCGGCCCAAATTAGAGGCGCTGAGGACTCCCTGAGGGCTTTGGCCCAGAGCAGAAAAACTGGCTGATGGATGAATGGAAGGCTAAAGGGATGCAGTGTGAGTACAGTGTGATGGTTTTAAGTTAACTTATGGTAACTCATCAAGATAGAAAGATAGATAGATAAACCTCATTGTATTTAACTATTGACTTTTCACTCAGTATCAACATTGCCTCAGATATTAAATGGGCTATATGTAAGAATTTTTGTGTATTAATCACTTTTTCATTGCCAATGCATTAACAGCTTGTAATGAAATTTAACAACTTAGGACGTTTTGCTAGAAAAATCTAAAGGATGTGACGTTTACACTCCCGAGAGCCTCTCACAGAAATTAATGCTTAGAGTGTGAAAGATAATGCTGACAGAGCCATTCTATACTAACACTTCAAAGTGTCATGTAAAGAAAAGGGATTACCCTACTGAAAAAACAAAACAAAACAAAAAACCAGCTAAAACCAGCCTAAGCTGGTTGGCTGGTTTTAGCTGGTCAACCAACCTGTTCTTAGCTTGTCAGCAGGCTGGTTTTAGCCACCTCTTTAGCTGGTCAGACTGGGAGACCAGCTAAAACCAGCTACTTCCAGTTTAAACAGCTAAGACCAGCCAACCAGCTTAGGCTGGTTTTAGCTGTTTTTTTTCTGTGCTTATTTTGTTGTGGAGAGGAAAGTGCGCAGCACACATATTTACCTAAACGTCGCTTTCAGCGGCGTGGACGACGTCTGGATGTTTATTAACAGTATGCAAAAGTATTTTCCATCTTCTTTTATTTCTAAGCATCTAAAAATAATTTCGCTAAAACATGTTTAGCCTTTTTCATACTGGTAAATGTGCACGAGTGCGAGCACGAGCAGTAAGTTGCTGGCTGCAATACACTTAACAGCCACCAAGTCGACTCGCTAATAATAAGGGTTTCTAAGTACTACAATCATCGGATACAATCAAAGGAGTTCAACAACTTACCAACCGATGTCTTTCACCCAAAACTGTTCGTTTTGGATGCAGTTCGGATAAGTGTTACTATTTCTTAATTTTTAGCGTCTTTAAGTCAACTTTGATTCTGTGAACAAGTTAAACAACGTTAATCACTCTATTTCTCAGCTTCTTCTCTTGAACCGACTGTTAAAAAATGCGCGCTACAGTTGTACGTGCACTACGTTCGGATTTCTTAAAGGGGAAGCGACAATACCCTATATAGATTTTTGTGTTTCTATGAATTCTTAGGCCCCGTTTACACTAGTGCGTTTTCGTTTTAAAACGGCGTTTTAGAATAAAAACGATCCTCGTCTACACTGGCGTTTCCGCAGCGTTTCAGAAACGATCTCCGTCTACACTACGCGGCCGAAAACGCATGTCACATGACCATTCATGCATACTGCTCATGCGCATAATTGTAAACAGGAAGTTCTTCCCGGTCTAACCCAAAACCGGCGTTCCATGTAGGGCTTGCGGTGCTTGAAACAAGATTTGCTGCCGATTGCTCTAACCACAGCTTGCCTCCTGCGCATGTAGGCAGCTGCAGTATTATTAAATACTGAATTTAACTGCACAATGTCTGCTAGACAAGACAATAAAGCCAGCAGAGATTGCAATTCAGTCTCCATGTTTTGTTTATTGTTTACGGTTGTCAGGGATACGCAGAGCGAACGTGGGCAGACACGCCATCGTTTTCAAAAGTCTGCGTTTTTGTCCGTTTACACTGAAACGCAACCCCGGCGTTTTCAAACTAAAACGGGCTCTGCAGCGTTTTCAAAAGTCTCAGTTTTCGAGGGTCGAAAACGCCGGAGTAGTGTAGACGACAGGCGTAACCGTAGCAAAAGTTATGCGTTTTAAAACGAAAACGCACTAGTGTAAACGGGGCCTTAGTCACACATGTAATACATTTGAACTTATTCATACATTATGAAATTTCAAATGTATTATCTTTGGCTTACTGTCAGCATATTAGAATAGAATAGAATAGAATAGATTAGAACAGAATAGCAGGGATCGCAAAATTTCAAAATCTCTGGTAGACCTTCGGGCAGGTACTCTTCAGATTTTGGTAGCCCGAAAATTAATTTAACTAGCCCAAATAAAAAATATATATATTTGTAAATATAGAAAACAGATAGTCTAAATGTCAATCAAAAATATTTTCAATACACAAATATCAAGAAAGGAACTTTATTTCACTATTATCTGGAGAATTTTTAAGGCCTTTAGCCTTTAGACCATTAAAAGGGATACATTTATTATATTTATTTAAAACCTAAATATTACTAATTAATTAATATCTTAATTGTTTAGATTTTTAGAAGGCACATTACCTTCTTTCACATTTAGAACTCTGTGTTTGCTGCATAACAAATGGGTCGATATTTGCCCATAAACAGCAGAAAATTGGAAATGCAAATTCATTCTCTGCCAAGAGGTGGCGCTTTAGGAGCGCTAAAATATTACGGTTGCCCTAGAAACGGCTGTACACAAAGCAGCACCTTGCTCATAACGCTGTTTTATCAGTCATTACAGGCAAGATGAAATGAAAATGCCAACAAGTTTCTGAGGACAGTCGGTTCCCTTCAGATACACGCGTTTTGACTTTGAAACGTGCAACGCTAATATTTATTAAATTATATCATTGCCTTTTGAAGTTTAATCCAGCCCTATCATGTTTCTTGTCTTTCCGTCTCCAACTGTAAGACCTCTTAAAATTATAATTAAGACTTTTCTAATACTATTTAACTCATGTAAACCTTTTTATGGCCTTAAATTTGATACATTTAGGAGTTTAAGGACCTGCAGGAGCCCTCTACTTTAGGATAGCCCATCGGGCAGTGCGGTGAAACATTTTGGTAGCCCGACTGGAAAACACAATAGCCCCGGGACCTCGCGCTGGCAATTTTGCGAGCCCTGATAATAGATCATGTGACATTAAAGACTGAAAAAAAAAAATGCTGAAATTTCAGATTTGCCATGGCAGGAATGAATTCCATCTTAACATATGTAAAAAAAACAAACATGCTAAATTGGAGTAATGTTTTACAATATTACTGTTTTTACTGTGTTTTGGATCAAATGCAACCTTTGGTAAACATAAGAGGAAAAATTCCAAACTTTTTACTGGTTGTGTGTGTGTGTGTGTGTGTGTGTGTGTGTGTGAGAGAGAGAGAGAAATAGAGAGTGAGAATCTAACAAACGAACAAAAAAACAAATAGTATTTAGAAGAATTTCATGAGAAATTCTAAACGCTCCAAAAGAGACTGACATTTCGATCACAGTTTGAGATGCTGACATTTTTTTCTAAGATATCTTGGGTCCTTTTCTCTGAGAAACATCTAAGAAGCAGAAAATTTGCTTCATTTATTCCCACTCCTGCCTATGAGAAATAACTGAGATATTAAAGAGCTTTTATGATACCTTTGATTTTCCTTTCCTGTCAGGTGAAAAACAATTACAATCCACAGTGCCAATAATTCACTTTTAAGTCTGAGAGATCAAACTCTCATACTCACTTTTTCCAGACTTAAACCCATGTGGTCTTAAATTACAGCACCCTGCAAATCAACAACTGTTGTTACTCATGCTGTTGGGCCAAAGATGACACTGCTGGAGGTAGATTCCCCACCACTGGCAAATGATTCTGTCAGCTACCACTTAAGACTGCTGGCTATGTTCTTCTCATAAAAATGGTGCATAGAAGATGTGATGGAGTGTGCATGATCTAGGGAGCCTGAACCCGAAGTCGTCTAATCTCTGGCTGGATTAGTGTGGCAGATTGTTGCCATATGTGGCACGGCGCTCTGCTTCCACCATGACAATGATCAAGTGCGGTGTGCAGAGTTTTCGTCTCTTAGAGCGACTTAAGTGCTATTACTGGAGTTTAAAACCCTCCTAAAAGGGCTTCCATGAATAAAAAAGGGAGAAAATGACTACTGAGCTGTCTGGAAAATGTGGCATTGGGGCACTGGATTTAACATATTCATCCAAAACAGATAAACCAGAGGCTATAAGTGAAAGGTCCAGGTCTTGTTTAACATTAAAGAGGGAGAAAGAACAAAAGATGAGTACAGATGCGTTCCTTGGTTGCTACTACCCCCTATTTTCCTCTCAGACGCACAGAGGCTTCAGCTCATTGTTACATAAAGTTGTGTAACAAATGAGCCGTGCTGCTTTGAACTGGTTGACCACACCAGGCTGAAGGAACCGCTTGGAGAAGGACCTCAACATGTGGCAGCAATAAGATGGCCCCCTCCCTGCCCAAGACATGTGGGAGACAGAGCATTCCTGCCAAGCTCATTAAAGCTGAAAACACTCATCCCACAAACAGTGTAGCACTCTCATGCATGGGGTGACGAGACATGTGTCTTTATTTTCCCACTAAAAGCTATGATAGTTGCGAGTGGAGGGTCAGCTGAGGAATCTGCGCTCTGTGAAAAATGTTGTCAGGTTGCCTTGGCACTTATTTCTATTGTTCAGGGCTTTAAATGACTTATATTTGCGGTTTAAGATTAAATATAGAGTACATTTTGAAAAAATGTTGAGAGATAAATTTTTAGCTCTATCACCCAGCCCTACTTGACAGATACATTTTTCTTGAACAACCAATTAGTATATTAGAATCATTTCTGAAAGATCATGTGACACTGAAGACCGGAGTATTGACGATGAAAATGTAGCTTTGATCACAGGAATAAATTACAGTTTAAAATAAATTAAAATAGAAAGCAGGTGTTTTTTAAATAGTAAAACTATTTTACAATATTACTGCTCTTGCTGTATTTTGGATCAAATAAATGCAGGCTTGGTGAGCAGAAGAGAAACACATTAAAAATCTTACTGTTCAAAAACTTTTGACTGGTAGTGTAACAATACGCAAGATGATTTTAGTGTGAAAAAAGAGAAATGTTCATGTTCACTTATATTCAAATTACAGCTTCAACTGTTAGAACTTAGAACTATGGTCAAAACCCTGACTTGACTATAAAAATGGCACAAACAACCGTATGGCTCAAATAATGTGCATTTTTAAGCTTCTTGTTGGTCCTGTTTACTTGTAACATTGTAAGAGCCTTTTTTGTGGTAATCATTATTATGCACAACTGCTATTGATTGAAACACACTTGTATTGTACATGGAATATTTCTTTAGCAGTAGTCTTAAACTCTTTATTTGAGGGATTAAAAAGAAATAATACAAAATAAATAAATAAATAAATAAACTTAGTTATTCTCCACAGTTCTGTAGGCTACTGACCACTAAAATGTTTAGGCGGTTAATTGTAGAGCCTTAAATTATAAATGAAAGATCAAAAGTGCAGTAAAAGCATATTAGTTAATTTAACAATGTGACAGAAGCAACAACGCCCCATTGTGATGAAAATGTACAGGCTATTAAAGTTCCCACAACTTTAAACTAATTTGTTTGCTGTTCATTCATCCGCCTGCCGTCCGGTTTATTTTTACGCAAGTTTCAACAAAAGAGGCATTTTGGTTTCTCCTCTGACAAGTACCACTACAAACAGCAGTAATGAATAAATCTGGTAATGCTGTAAAACTTGACAGACATGAGAGGACTCGTATTTGCATACACAACATCTTGACATGAGATTTAGCATTTCTAAAGGCCTCGAAATGTTTTCACTTAAAAGTGATATGGGAAAAAAAGAATAAAAACAAAATGGCCACCGGGGAGGCTCTTTTTCTGGATGTAAGGAGACATCTGGCATGATTATTTTTGAGCTCTTCTGCTAATCCGCTAGAAATGTAAACTGGTGAGGGGACGTGCCAAATGGCTTTGGAGCAAGACTGCCTTTTGGACTTGTGGAAGATTCAAATGAGTTTTCATAGAAGCGTTTGCGGCATTATTGGAAAACGCAGTGAAACAATTGTAATTAGTTTTCATGCTGTCACATTTATCATCATTATCCTAGTTTTTAGACATGCCAAATTTACTCCACCATTTAATGCCACTGCCATATGCACGGAAGCCTCAAAATATGCTGTAGCGTATCTGTTGTTTTTTTCTCCCTCTTCCTTCTTTCCTTTCTCTTTTGAAAACACCAAGCATTGTCAGATGTATGATATGTGGCACCGATGCTCGGCGATGCTCGTCACCATGGCTGCAAGTCGTGTGGGTACCATTCAGAGGTGGCCTTGCCTCCACTAATCCACTTGTCAGCGCTGACTGCCAAGCAAGTCGTCCCACACACTCAACAATGTGAGTTTATTCAGTGATCTGGGACAGAGACTGCATCTGCCCACTGCTAAGGCCAGAAGAGCCATTGAAAAACGCCCACGAGCCTAAACTCATAGCCATCCACAGCTCGCTTAAAAAGGATCATGTAAAACTCTTTAGCTTAAACGCCGTAGCTTCATTTCCAAATGTTCTCGAGTAAACTTTACATCTTGCCAACTGAGAGCTACTAAGAGTTTTCTCGTACTGGATGCAGAAGATATGTTTTGTCTATGTGTTTGTAAACTCACAAAGAACTATTGCTGTGGTAGGTGTACGTGATTTCACCAAGTACAACATGGTCCTGGATCAACATGCTTGTTGATCCTGGAACAACATTCCAATCAACCAATCAGAATTGAGGGATAACTTTTAGGAAATGTCAGTTTTAGGCTTATGATCAGAGTTAGGTGCTTCTACACTCTTGTTAATCAGCTATCATTTCCCTCTGTTTTTAGGAACAAATTCTGGGTTTTTACATTTAATGTTGCATATCAGAACACTGCCTTTGTAATTTTGACTGAATTGCCTAGCAACTTTTATGATGGCTGTTGTTGTTTATTAAATATTATTATTCAATAAATAATATTTTATATTAACCCGCCATTAGATGGTGACAGGAGATTTTTATGAGTGAGTCAACAGTAAAGCCTTTTATATTGAAAGAAACTGCAACAGGGTTGTAAATCAGGAAGATACTTTTACTTACAACAACAGCTTATAAGATGTAGCCAGCAAATGCACTAAGCAGTGCGGTCATCGTGAATCACCCTTAACAGATGAAAGGATAGTACGATAAAGATATCGCTTTCATCAGTGGACATTCAAACTAATGTTTTATTGTGAATATGAGATTGAGCTGAAGAATGAATGCTGTATCAGATACATGTATTCACACATGCTCAGTCCATCTCTCATAATACTTGACTCTACATAAAACAGTGAGCTTTTAATACAGTAATACAATAAGTTTTCAATGAAGCAACTTTACGTTTCTTCTTTACTAGTTCTAAAATAACGTTTTTCAAATTAGTAACGAGGGGTTGGGCTCAGATGTTAAACTGTCAAATTGAGATTTGAATCCGTGGTGGAAGGAAGCAGTTTGCACAAAAGACACACCGTTGTTGTTTCTTATGTATTTACTAGGGCTGTCAAGCGAATAATCGCATCCAAAATAAAAGTTTATGTTTACATATTATATATATTATAAATAAATATAAATATTTTATATATAAATCTAAAATATTTTTCCTTAATATATACATGCATGTGTGTGTATTCATATATAAATAATAAATATACACAGGACACAAATATATAGTATGTAAACATACACTTTTATTTTGGATGCGATTAATTGTTTGACAGCACTAGTATTTACACACTTGTGCCATCTAAAACTGTTGTATAAACACAATAATCACACTCGAAGCAGATTATCTGTAGCTGAATTACAGCCATGCTGTGATATTGCTCATATATCTCAATATCTGTGCTCACAAAAGCTGCATTTTATTTGATAAAATATACAGTAAAATCACAATTAAAATAACTATAAATAAATAAATGAAAAAATATAGTTTTAAATATTTCAAATATTAAATATTTAAAATATAGAGCATTCCTCTCAGGCAAAGCTGAATTTCAATGAACCTCAGTGCCTGAAAGTGTTAAAAAAGAGGCACATTATGTGTTAATGAAAAATGTGTTATATTTAACTTGATGGTTACACCACATTTAGTTTTCGGAAAGATTTTTTTTCTTTCCTTTTTAGGACACTTATTTGTCATTGACTCTGTGCTTCTTTTATTTTCATGCAAATGCAAATACATCCATACTATTGTGCTGTTTTCAGAAGTTCTGTATGTCTTTAAGTACTGTCCCACTTCATACTCAATGATAAAAAGAGTCCTAAAGAGACCGTAATACACTGGGCTACAAAAACAATTAGGCTTATTCATCCACTTGCTTTGACATATAGAGGAACATGTTCTGCATTACACAGTGGAAGTTTAGATGGAGCTTTTTCATACTGAGAAAGAGGGATGGGCTCAATCCACTGAAGTGTGCCGTCTACACTGATCTCTGAATCCCCTTTTGACTTCAAACAAACTTCCACAATTTACAGAGAGTGATGCATTTGATGGAGGTTATAACGACGGAGTCACAACAATGCTAGAACAGCGTGGCGTGATAGATTGGGCTTCTGTAATCGTTCTCAGTTGCCGTTTCATAAATCTTCAATGGGCCGCTGACCTCAGTCCCAAACACTTCATAAATCAACATATTCAACATTGAAGTGATGGAAGGGGGAAAAAAGGGGGAAAATGCAGCAGGGAATATGTTTAATCTAACTTTGCAGCTATTTAAAGCATGCTTCAAGTTCACAAAGGCAAGGTTCACAGATGCACAGGGAGCCACCTGTTGAACAATCATTTAGGAAGTAATAAATTGTGAGTCTTGATAAAGAAGAACCGAGGCAGGCATCTGCTGCTGATTACAATCGCACAAATTAACCGCGAGGAGGATGCGTTTGATGTAAGTATTAAAGAAAAGGCTTACTGTTGTTTCAGTGCAGCTTTCACTTGTGCATAAGGTGTGCTCAGTTTTGCATTCTGGTGGTCAACATGCTGTAACCTAGGAGCTAAATTACCTGAAAACAGTTTGTTTGTATGGGCCCTGTTTGGGAATGTCAGTATGGTTGCTTGGTACCTGGCAAGACTTTACATGGATGAGTGCTTGTGCGCCCATCTGAGCAAGATTGCTTGCTGAACAGAAAAATCAAATACCAAAAGGTTTTGGATTGTCTACATAAGAGCGGAAAATTTGTTGTTAAAGTAGCGTTTCTAATGTGCCGTCTGCAATAAAAAGGGTGAAAGGCCATAAAAATGTAACATTTAATTTTCTATGCTTAGGATATAAAACTTAAGCGTGGTTAATGTTTGAGAGCTGCAGGGGGAGTAATACACACCATTTCTGTTTAAACTGCCAAATTCAGATTCCATGGCTAAAACAGTAGCACCTGGGCAGAAGAATTCCCTGCATACTTTGGCTTTTAAACGTGAGGTTCTAAGTAGACAATATTAAAACAAGGACTGTCTGAAGAAATACCAAATATTAAACAGGATTTTAGTGCAGTTAAGTCAGATATAATGAGACCATGCTATTTATTCCTTAACGTAGTAAACAAAGTCTGTATGTAGTTCAGTTCCTCACCAGTAGGGGCACAACAAATGTTATGCATTTTCTTTTCTTACTCCACAAAAAGAAAATTTCTAATTTCTTAAAGGGAATCAGCTAAAAATGAAAATCATCTCATCATTTACTTTCCCCCATGTTAAACAAGTAAAACATTGGTTAACCTTTGAAAAATAAATGGTTTCGGTCTCTTTATTACAAGTACAGGTAATCGAAACTTAGAAGATCCACAAAGGTCATAAAGGTGTCATAAAACAAATCCATATAAATCGAGTGGTTTAATCTAAATTTTAAGAAGAGACATGACTAATATGATGAACAAATTTTATATCTTAATATGTGTTTTGAAGATTTAACTAAAGTCTTAAGGGGTTTATGGAAGTCCACTTCTTTTCGCCACTAAAAAAAGATAATTACAACTTTTTATCTCATAATTCTGACTTTTTATTCTCGCAGTTGCAATGCTATATCTCACAACCAATTCGTACATATTTTACGAGGTGGCTAATTCTTACAAATTCGTACGACCTCATAAATATATATATAAACTCGCGATCACAATTTTTTTCTCTGAAAAATCTTGCAATTGCGATTTATATCTTACAGTTCTGCCTTTTTTCAGAATTACGCATTTTGATCAATTCTGAATTCTTTTTTTCTCGCAAATGCGAGTTTACATCTTGCAATTCCAACACTATCTCACAACCAATTTGCACGTATTTTTGTGTGTTTTTATCAATTCTGATTTTTTTTCTTCACAATTGCAAGTTTACATCTCATGACCAATTTGTATTTTACAAGGTGGCTAATTTGTATTAAGTTGTACGACCTCACTTGTACGATTTTATACATTTTCTGTAAGGTTTAGGGGCGGGGTTAGGGGTGGTCATTCGTATGAATTCCTACCAATTTGCCACCTCGTAAAGTACATACAATTTTTCACAAAACTTACAAATTCGTACGAGCCAGTTCATACGAATATGTACGTCTTACTCACCTCCTAAAAATGTGTACATTTCTGTGAGATCGGGTTGGGAATTCTGACTTTTTCTCAGAATTTTTTTATATAAACCTGCAGTCGCAAGTTATAAATTAATAGTTATTTCTCAGAATTATGTGTTTTTATCTTGCAATTCAGAATTTTTTTCTCACAATTGCAATTTATATCTTGTAATTCTTACTTTTTTTTTCTCAAAATTGCATGATACAAAGCCAGGTCGTACAAATTTATAAGAATTTACCCACCTTGTAAAAAACATACAAATTGCTGTGAGATTGGGTTGGCAGTTCTGACTTTTTCTCAGAACTGTGTGATATAAACTCGCAATTGTGGGATATAAGCTCGCAATTTTTACTTTTTTTCCTCAGAATTACAGGTTTTTATCTCACAATTCAGACTTTTTTCCTGCAGTTGTGATTTATATCTTGCAATTCTGACTTTTTTTTCTCACAACTGCGAGTTTATTTCTCACAATTGTGACTTTTTCTTTCGGAATTTTGAGGGGGGAAAAAGACTGATGTTTTCTCAGAAATGCAAGTTTATATCTTCCAATTCAGATTTTAAAACTTGCAATTATAAATTTATATCTCGCAGTTCTGAGAAAAAAAGTCAGAATTGCAAGATGTACATTTGCAATTGTGAAAAAAGTCAGAATTGTGATAAGTTGCAATAAACTTATTTTATTTTTTTTTATTTTTTTTTTTCAGTGGCAGTATATATATATACACACACACACACATACATAATTAAATATTTAAAAAGAAAATCTGAATTTAGGTTATAATAATGTAGAATAATTTGTCTAATAATGTTATCAGGACGCCAAGTGGAGTCTTCTCAAAAAAAAAAAAAAAATAGGTGCATGATGCTTCTGCAGTAACGGTGTATTATGTATCTAAAGGTGCATTTCAAGGCCTTACGGAAACTTTCATCAAAATATGGCTCAAACAGGAATGGGTCTGTTATTCATCCCAGCTGTGCATCCCTACACTTCAATATCCTTTGCACTCACCAGCCCCCATTAATCCTAATGTCTAAGTTATTTCACTCCGGCAGTATCTACAACTACATTAATAATCTCTGAGAGCAGGAGAGAGAGAAAAAGAGCGAGAGACATGAGGGAGACGAGAGAGGCAAGGCCGGCCTGTCATATGCAGCACAGTCTTAATCATTGCATCAAAGTGTTATTGTGCAGCACAGAACTGAGGCAGCCCATGGAGAGCTTTCTCTGGATTCTCCATGTCAGATGGACTATTAATATGAAATACAAGCTGGTTGAGGAGACTAATATTCAAACCTGCTGTGATGCTCGGGGGGCAAAGATACTGAAACATGGCTCATGTTCTGCAGACAATCACAGCACTTAGCTTTCAGTGAGAAAAGTACCACACCACAATGTCGGACAACCACAGTGCCTGCTGTGACTGCTGTGAAATGCTGCTTTTCATGTATACGATTTAGTTTTGAATGACATTTTGAGTAAATGACATTTTAGAATGCTATTTATTATATTTATACATAGGCAGAGAAATTAACTAAGGTTACACTCTTCAAAAAAGGTTCTTTATTGGTATCTATGGGTGCACAAAGAACCTTTAGCATCCATGGAAACTTTCCAATGTACAAAAGGTTGTTTATACAGGAAAAAGTGTCTTTAGGTTACTGTCTGGTAACTGTATTCAGTGTCTCAGAAGCAACATATGAGTTATTTTTTCATGCAAAACACAGCTTTATTGCCCTTATACGAGTAAAAAATGCCAATGAAAATCTGAGATGATTTAAGAAATATCATACATGTGATGTGTTATTCATATATAACAATGAAAGCTTTCATTTAAATGGCATATTGCACCATATTGCACCATATTGGAGGTGCTGCGAGAGGGAATGATCCAGCGATGAGCAGATTAAGGGAATGGCTACGGGAAAAATGAAAGGGTGTAACTCGATTAACCACTTGATTTGAGTGACATGTAGGTCTTGGCCTGAGTCAATCCAGGGAATCACTCAAAGGAAAAGATGATGAGAAGAACATGCCTGCCATTGCCACCCAAGGCTTATTTACATTAAATTAGATTCTATTAATTTTCAAAAAATGCCATTAAATGTGACTGCAGGGCTATATATATATATTTAAAAAAAAAATCACATTGCCAATTTGATAATTGCCATTTGCTGGAGGCTTTGCTCTTTGCTCATTTAATTCATTAGATTAGATTGTTTCAGAGGAAATGAAATACACAGGAGCTGTAATGGAGGTGGATAGCATTGCCTGTTTGTATATAGGAACGTGTATGAGATTTGACGCATTAATGCACTTTTCTCATTTAAATGTATCAAACAAAACACAATAAACTGCTGTCTGTATTTACTTGAACTTCTCAAATCGGTGAAGCTGTGTGCATGCGAATGCATTTAAGCACTTTTTATCAAGCCTCTGTAGTATGTAAACATATATATTTTTCATGCATATGGTTTAATCTCCCTGAATGCATGTATATGATTATGATAATGTTTATCCATGTGGATGTATGTGCAGCTATGAACATAAATCTATGCAGTTGTCTTACTCATCCTCCGATCCAATTTAAATCCACGGCTGGAGTCAGGGCAGGTCAGGGGTGAGGTGGGGAGAGGTGATGTGTGTATATTCGTGTGTGTGTGTGTGTGTGTGTGTGTGTTGTGTGTGTGTGGATGGGGGGTAGTGTATCTGTGGTAGTAAAAAGAGCACTGGAACTCGATAGCATGAGCTGAATCACATTCAATCTGTGTACCAAATTGATGGCGATGAAAATTGGAGAAGAGGGACACAAAAAAACACTTGTTTGCAGATTAATGTTCTGAAAGGCGGTCTGTGAGTCTGCCCTTTATGGATGGCTTCACATGTGGGCCTCAAGACCAAGCCTGAGGATTACCTACAACTCACTCCTGTTACATGCTGCACACACACGCACGTACAGATAGCTACCATACCTCCAGTCCTGATTTTGTTGATCTATAAAATCATCAGCAAAACACATTGGGACTTAAAGAGATAGCTGACCCAAAAATTAAAATTCGGTTATTAGTTACTTGCCTTCATGTTGTTCCAAATCTGTAGGATCTTTGTTCATATTCAGAACACAAATTAAGATATTTTGTTGAAATCTGAGAGCTTTCTACCCTGCATAGATAGCAATACAACTGACATGTTCAAGGCTCATAAAAGGTAGTAAGGACACCGTTAAAATAGTCCATGTGTAGCTTAATAAAACTGATGTCACACGGACTATTTCATCTATGTCCTTACTATCATTCGGGGCCTTGAACGTGTCTGTTGTGTTGCTGTCTATGCAGGGTCAGAAAGTTCTTGGATTTCATTAGCAATATCTTAATTTGTCTTACAAAGATGAACAAATGTCTTGCGGGTTTGGAACAGCATGAGGGTGTAATTAATGACAGAATTTTCATTTTTGGAAGAACTCTTCCAACAGCACTAAAAGTGATTAAAAGTGATTAAAGAACAATTCTGAAATCAAGGTTTACTTGAGAACTTTTGCTCGAACACATCTTGTTTGCACTATGAATGACACATTGACTGGAGCTTTCATTGCCAAATTAAAATATTCAAAGGAATAGTTGCCAAAAAATGAAAAATTTCTGAAAATGTACTCACCCTCAGGCCATCTAAGATGTAGATGAGTTTGTTTCTTCATCAGATCCAACTAATGGATCCTCTGCGGTAAATGGTTGCAGTCAGAATGAGAGTTCAAACAGCTGATAAAAACAACACAAAAATACACAAGTAAACAACATGAGTCCAGTCCATCAGTTAACATCTTGTGAAGTGAAAAGCTGTGTGTTTTTAAGAAATAAATCCAAAATGCGAGTCCATAATAAATAATAATGCTTTTAAGTATACAAATATTAGTGTACTAGTAGTATACTTTTAAGTGTACTGTTTTAATACTCATTGGGACTAAATTGGCCACTTTCTAGTATATAAAGTATACTTTTAAGTATGCTTTAAGTATAACAGTAGTAAACTTTGAGTACACAACTAGTTTACATCTATGTTTTTTTTAATGCAATGTTTAGTAGTTTTATATGTTTTATATAATGTTTAGGTATTAATTTGTATATATTTTGTTATATGAATATCTAAACATCCAAAACATCAAAAAAAAAAAAAAAAAAAAGAAAAAAAGAACAGGGTATTTGCTTGTAAACAAAAACATTTTATTCCTGCTCCATGCATCCTTTTTTTATAAACACTTGAATGTGGGGAAGTTTAATAATTAATAAATAAATAAATAAACAACATTTTGAACAAAAAGCTAAAACAACCCCCCCAAAAAATATTCATGATAAACAAAACGTAAATGGAGTTGATCAACACCCCAAAGCTTGACAGTCATTATTACCTCTTCACGTGTCAACATTTTTTTTTCATAACGTTACACAGCTTTCCATATCTATAGTTTTGATGCTGTTTTATGTCTGACGGTTGTGTTAGATTACATGTGGAAGCATCTGTTGTTTCGTTTTCTTCTTCACTTCACTTATCTCAAGACATAGTATATGTATATTCTAAGTATAAGTGAAGTATACTTAAGTGCCATTTTAAGTATATTTCTGAGAAGTTTCTATAGCACATTTCTGATGAGTACATCAAAAATATACTGAAAGTATACTTTCCTATTTTATTTAAAATAAGTATACTAATAGCACACTTGAATAAACATATTTTTCATAAGGGTTGTAAACAGTGCTTGGTCTGTGCATAGTTCTCTCCTGATTCCGACAAGGCAACTTCTTCACTGGAGAAAGCAATATTGTGGATAGATTACTCTCGTTTTTTAGGAAGTTAAAATCATCTTAATGGTGGTTCACAAGACATTTATTGATGGACTGGAGACATGTTGATTACTTGCGGATTATTGTGAAAACATTCAGCATTCACTGCAGAGGATCCATTGGTGAGCAAGTGTTATGCAAAATTTCTCCAAATCTGTTTAGATTTAAAACAAACTCGTCTACAGTACATCTGTGATTGCTTGAGGGTGAGTACAAATACAGCAAATTTTCATTCTTTGGCAAACTGTTCCTTCAAAGACTAAAAATAATTTAAGTCTTTATGTGAGAATTTAGGGATTAATATGTTTTGGACTCACAGATGTCCCAAATTAAATGTTGGACCTCCCAGAATGAGTACCTACAGATGTAAAATGTGTTTGAAGACAATGGATTTCTTCCTTGCTCCTATTTATTGCACTATTTTAAAATGCAATGAATTTATCTTGAGGATTCATACAAATGTCTGTTGACTAACAGCAATAAATAATGCCATAAATATTCAATATTTTTAATCTAGTTTAATATATCCTCCCGTTTTATGCAAATTATGAGTCATTAGCATAATCACATTTGACTACATCCTTATAAACCAAGTGAAAGATTACAGCGCATTTTAAAATACATGTATATTAAAGACACATATTCAAATGTTAATGTAAACGTGGTGTGGACTGTGAAGGAATTAGTGCGCAGTGCGTTCGGGCATTAGCAGACTCATATATGTGTGACAAATCGCACAAATTCTAGGTCGGAGCGTCCATAAGGAAAGTTTCCAGTTGCCTAAATGTGTCATCAGATTGTTTTAAGACCTCGCTCTCGTGTGCTCAAACACAATGTAAACTCTGTGTGACTTTTTCTGCATTCTTTATCAACTTTTTTCCCTGCAAAATTCATTACCGGATAAAACAAGAGTAAACGGGGAGGGGGAACAAATTACGGGATGGGGAGAGAGAGTGATAGTGAAAAGAACATTACCTATACCAGCACTTAAGTTGACATGGGGCCTGTTAAAGCTTCAGCCAGATATCAGGCTGGATAAAGACGCCAGAAAAGGCCATTATGCAGCCGCAGGAGACTCTATCCCTCTCCCTTATTTCACTTGTCCCTCTCTCGTTCCCTCTCTCCAACCTTGAACTTGTCAGGAGTTCAGTGGCTGAGTGTCTGAGGGGCCCCCTGGATGCAAGTGAGCAAGAGGTCCCCTCGGATTCATCCGACATCTCGCCAGCCCAGCTCCGTTTTCACCCGGCTGCCCATCTCTCATCCCAACTTTCGCTCTCTCACTCACACATGCCGACAAAACGAACAAACTGAGCTTTATCTTTGCCCCAAACATAACATTAACTACCGAAGAACTGGTAAGACACTATAAATCCGCCCCCAAAAGCCTGGATGGCTTCCTTCTCAAATAAGATCATTATTGCACTAGTAATCCCATTAAATAGATCATTTTGCAAATATCTAAATCCAATTAATAATGTGTTTTCAAAGGAGGTGAGGAAAAACAGTATGCTATAGAGAGTTGACACGCTGTGACTCACAGGCCTTTGTTGCCCGCCTCAGCGTTAGCGCTGCACGTAAGGCTGAAAAAAGCAAACTTAAGCCTGGAGCGTCATGTTGGGGAAAACAGGATGATGAAAGCCACACTCATTACAGGAAAATAAGACATTCACTTTCCACAAGCTTTTTAATTAATGCGTCAGACTCCGAAAAGGCCTTTCCCCAGAATCCACGGTGCTTTAGAAAAGCAGAGCTTTTTTGATATCCATGAACCCTTGAATTCATGAGTCAAGGAGCACTCTGGTTAAGTGAATTAACATGTAATTAAATAAGTGAGCATCTGTTTTGTGGATTTTAGAGATATATATACCAGAGACTTTTTATTTTTTGATTTTCATAAGCACAGTATAAGTACAAGCCAATTAAATGACTAGTCTGAAGATAATTTTAGTAGTCCAGAATAACAGCACCGTGAAATACTGTGCATACTCACTGCCAGTGCAACAAATCACGGCTGCTGTGAAATAACAGAAGTACAGTTAATTAGAGCAATGCTTAAACAATAACTGCCTGCCTTAAATAATGCCTTTGGTATGGTATTTTAAATTTTTCAACTTCTTTTTATTTTTTACAGAGTTTATATATATATATATATATTTATACACACACACACACACACACACACACACACAGTATCTCACATAAGTGTGTACACCCCTCACATTTTTGTAAATATTTTATTATATCTTTTCATGTGACAACACTGAAGAAATGACACTTTGCTACAACAGCTTGTATAACAGTGTAAATTTGCTGTCCCCTCAAAATAACTCAACACACAGCCATTAATGTCTAAACTGCTGGCCACAAAAGTGAGAACACCCCTAAGTGAAAATGTCCAAATTGAGCCCAAAGTGTCAATATTTTTTGTGGCCACCATTATTTTCCAGCATTACCTTAACCCTCTTGAGTATGGAGTTCACCAGAGCTTCACAGGTTGCCACTGGAGTTGACACGGAGCTGGTGGATGTTAGAGACCTTGCGCTCCTCCACCTTCCATTTGAGGATGCCCCACAGATGCTCAATTGGGTTTAGGTCTGGAGACATGCTTGGCCAGTCCATCACCTTTACCCTCAGCAAGGTAGTGGTCGTCTTGGAGGTGTGTTTGTGGTTGTTATCATGTTGGAATACTGCCCTGCTGCCCTCCGTTCTGCTTCAGTATGTCACAGCACATGTTGACATGCATAGTTCCCTCAATGAACTGTAGCTCACCAGTGCCGGCAGCACTAATGCAGCGCCACACAATGAGACTCCCACCACTGTGCTTGACTGTAGGTGAGACACACTTGTCTTTGTACTCCTCACCTGGTAGCCGCCACTCACGCTTGACACCATCTGAACCAAATAAGTTTATCTTGCTCTCATCAGACCACAGGTCATGTTCCAGTAAACCATGTCTTTAGTCTACTTGTCTTCAGCAAACTGTTTGCGGGATTTCTTGTGCATCATATTTAGAAGAGGCTTCCTTCTGGGACGACAGTCATGCAGACCAATTTGATGCAGGCATATGGTCTGAGCACTGATAGGCTGACCCATCACCCCTTCTACCTCTGCAGCAATGCTGGCAGCACTCATACGTCTATTTCCCAAACACAAAGTGTCATTTCTTCAGTGTTGTCACATGAAAAGATATAATAAAATATTTACAAAAATGTGAGGGGTGTACACACTTCTCTACACACACACACACACACACACACGTTTAATGTAAAACTCTTTTTGTAAAAAAACAAAACAAAATGAAAATGTTGATGAATCATAAAATACCATCAGGGGCTAGGGAGGCAGTGTCTCCTTAAAAATATTACAAAATATTACATAAAAAAGCATATCAATCACTCATTTGTCTAAAGTAAAACTGTCCAACAGTGACACCAGCAGGTACAGTTACAGAGCCTTCCCTGTCCATTGAGTTTTAACAGACCACGCCAAAGCATTTGGTAAGTTTGGTGGGGTGTAATTGAGAATGCATGGGAGAAAGTCACGTGAGAAGAGACAATGCCACCATCGCAATATGCAGGGTGCGATTTGTGAAAAAAAGCTTTTGAAATTTTTTTTCTCTCTCCATAGGCAGAGGTTAATCAAACTCCAATAAGGCTATAGCTTAAGTAACCTAATGTTAGTGTAATCTTTCAACAATGAACATTATATACCCGTCTTTTTAGCCAAGTACCAGATAATAAGTGTCACGTCATGAAATGTTTTTAATACGACAGAAACTGTCTAACGTGATCACAATTGAATAAAAAATAAAAAAAATATAAAAATAAAAAGTTAGGCCTATTAATTGTAATGATTTTATTTCAAACAACGAATAAATTATAGAGAAATTGAGCAAAGAACACAGTATCAAGTAAACCACTGTGTGTCAAATGATTCTCTATTTCGAAGTGCTCATTTAATTCAGAACGGGACTTCAAAGTAAAGTCATTTGATTTGGAACGGGACCTAGGAGCAGGTTCGCGGGATGGTTTTATCCCCACCGGCATTATGATTGGATATGACTGGTTATGATCAGCTATGTTTGGTTCATGCAATAAATCCTGTCTCTTGAGTGAGCGTTCGTGAATCCATCTGGATGAACAATAGAGGGTTTGCACTTGCATCACAATTTGGTCAGTTACACGGATACGTGGCCATATTGGAGATGTAAACAACAGCATGGATTGCAAGGTTTATACACTAATACATTGTTCTGCTAACTTCTGCTGTCTAAACCACGGAAAAACATGGAAGCTGTTAAATCATATAGAGAAGGACTAAGTAAGCAGGCAAGGGTGCAATATTTTAATAGGTGGTAAAGATGTGTACGAACAGTATTAATTAAGAGATTAGCCTAAAATTTAACCTACCCGACTGAAAATGATAAGAACAAACACAAATTTGTTGCCAAGATTCTTGCCCTGGAAATCCTGGTTCAGTTTTGCCAACCACAAACGCATTTTGTTCCTTAGACAATTTTTTGCACACTTTTCCTTGATTTGTGATAACTTCTGGAATTCTATAGGACTACAAATGTTTTTCCCAGTCCGACCTTTTTGTACAGCACAAAACATAATTAACCATTTTCGGCAGCAATAATCAACAAAATATGCAAGTTTCTTTCGGTTCAGTGGCATTGTTTACATTCAGTGCCACGAATATGGCTGATTGATGATGCGTCATGAAAACACTTCATATAATGGTGTTATATATATATATATATATATATATATATATATACATATATATATATAACTGCTAAGGTCAATATTATTAGCTCCCTTAAGAAATTATTAGTTTGATTAGCTATAGAACAAACCACTGTTGTCCAATGACTTGCCAAATTAACCTAATTTGCCTGATTAACCTAGTTAAGCCTTTAAATTGCTCTTTAAGCTGAGGATTAGTATCTTGCGAAACAACTAGTAAAATAATATGCACTGTCATCATGGCAAAGACAAAAGAAATTAGTTTGGACTTGAGAGAAAGAATTGTTAATGCTCATAAAGATGGAGAAGGATACACACGTTTATCAAAGCGTTTTCAAGTGTCAAGAACTGCAGTGAGTTACATTATTAAGAAGTTTAAAGAGACCAACACAGTGGAGAACAAGACAGGCAGAGGCAGGAAGCGAAAGATTTCAAAAACTTTGGAAAGAAAACTAGTGAGAGGTTTCTAAAGACCGAAGAACAACTACCAAGACACTAGTGAATGACCTAGCCAAGTCTGGAATTAATGTCTCAACGAAGACAGTCACTAGAGCCCTGCACAGGAATGAACTGCGAGGTTGCTGACCAAGAAAGACTCCACTTCTAAAGAAGAGGCACCTCCAAGCTAGAATGAAGTTTGCTAATGTGTCCTTTGGTCAGATGAGACAAAACTAGAGCTTTTTGGCCATAGAGATGTTGCCTATGTTTGTTTTGTCACTTCTGGTGAAGAAATACCTCCAAATGAACAAAGTGAGTGTACTTGACTGGCCTGCACAAAGCCCAGACTTGAATCCAATAGAAAATCTGTGGGGCACACTAAAGTCTTTGTGCCAGAAGACCAACAAATCTAGAGGAGCTTGAGAGATTTGCTAAGGAAGAATGGGCTGTCATTCTTCAGGAGACAAGCTTGAAACTTGTTAACTTGCTGTTATCAAGCAAAAAGGGATACACTATTGACTATTAACATCAGAGGGCTAATAATTTTGACCAGTAGACTTTTTAAAATTCTTGGTTATACATTTATTTCTATTTGTATTACAAACCCTAAAAGCTTACTGAATAAAGTATTATGTTTAAAAAATGCTGTGTTGATAAAATCGTCTTTCTGTTAAACAACACTTTGCAGTTATTTGAAAAATAATGAAATATTTTATAAGGGGCTAATAATTTTGTCTTCAACTGTATATATATATAGGCTATTCCATGACTACTATCAGCACAGTGGGGGGAAAAATATGTTAGAAGGGAGCATGAACAGGTTGTGAGACAGCTTGTTTAGTTAACAGCAGGTGACAAAGAGCAAATTAGCAACTGGCAAGTCCAGCAACTACAAAAATACAGTTATTTAAGTGTCAAACTAAAAACATTTTGCTAGAAAATCTACTACAGATATGTATTTTTTATTACAAAGTTGTCATTTTTTTTTTGATCTACACTGTAAACCATAAGCACTGAGTTTATAATATGATTTAAAGTCTGAAAAATCCTAAGACATCTTTAAAAATGTATCTTGTCTAGAAATTAAATCTAATGTGTACAATTTATTGTCCTTTCTTCATGGTCTGGACTTCAAAAACAACAATAATAGATTCTTTCTTTCTTTCTTTCTTTCTTTCTTTCTTTCTTTCTTTCTTTCTTTCTTTCTTTCTTTCTTTCACATACAAAGCTAATATAAGGCTTCAGAGCAATTGGAATAAAGCAAATGGGTTCTATGAACTACTTTTATTATGCGTTATTTATACGTTATGTTTCTTTCCACAGATTTAACATTTTTTTATTGGTTTTCCAGTTGTAGACATGTCACACATGGGGGTCACTTTAATTTTAGGGTGAACAATATAAACTTTTCATTTTGTTTCTCATTAACAAGAGAAACCTACCAAAAGCCTCTATGTGCAGAATGACATCATGTTACAATGTCACACTTATTAACACATACAAGCATTCTCAGAAAAAAAGATGACAGAGCTAGTTAGTACGTCAGGTGGGGGTCATGACCAACACACTGCTGTCAGAACACAAGCCTAACAAGAAACTGAAAATAAATGCACACAAAAGAGCAGCTGATTATGAGGAATATTTGTAACCAGCAAAGACAGAACACCTGTTACTTAATGCTGCCCCTGTATCTCAGCAGTTAAGCTTTACGTGTCTCATTTAATATGTTCCATAGACAAATACGTAAATATGTTATCTTTAGAGAGAAAAAAAGAAAAGTGTCTTGTGCATAAAGAGTGCTGTTTTCATGTGTCTGAGCATGCAGATTGCCCCCTCTTGTTTGTTTTGATCGGTTAATGAGTGTGCCATTTAGATCATTATCATGAATGAGCGTTTGAGGCTCACAGCCTTACTGTGCCTGAAGAGGTGTGTGTTACTTTTGGGGAATTTATGCACAGACACTCATGCTGTTGATTTCATGCTTTTTGCTATCTCTTGGTTAACAAATGTAGTTAACAGAACATTGTTATGGTTGAAAGGAATGAGATAGAAGCACTTGAGGGTGGTTATGACATATCTCTGTGCTCGACTGTCCTTATTTACACCTATATGGAGGAAAAGTAAAAACTAAGAGGTCAAAAATGTAAAGATCGTCACCAATTGCACTAAATTATACTGTGCAGCCTGAGAGCATTTATGAAAATTATATTTAAACATATTCACATACAAATGTAAATATTAAATGCTGTCAAACCAAAAATTATTCAGACACCAGATATAATTTGTAACCACAGACTGAACAAAATTAATTAAATTAATAGTTGTGTAATATACCTTTCTATCAAAGTTATCTGACATTATAAAGATGAATTTGTTCAGACACAGATTAACTCTAAGTTCTTGTCATGTTTTATTACCATTTTCTAAACTATAGCGAATAATGTGAGAAATGTTGAAGGTGTCTGAATAAATTTAGTTTTGACTCTACATTAACATATGTATAAACACACACACACACACACACACACACATATATATATATATATATATATATATATATGTTGGCATAGTTTAAATACTATGGAAATTGAACTAAACAATGTTGTAGAATTTTAAATCAAAGATAAGATATAAAATTAAGAAAGAATTTGAGAAAACGGTATTAATTATTTAGCGTTTTATAAAATAATAATAATAATAGTTATAGTAATAATACTTATATTTAGAATATAAATACATTTTATAAATTTGATAAATACATGTATACTGTGAATGCAATGTAAGTCACTTTGAATAAAAGCCTTTCAAATCCATAAAAATGTAAACTGTAAATAAAGTAGGTAAATAATTACCGTTATAAAAAATGTCCTAAATATATTGTAGTAAAATTTGTTAATTTTTCAGAAGTAATTACTGTTCATAATTTTTTTTAAATGCTGGTGGCATATACAGTAATAATACTTATTGTTATTAATATTGTATAATATAAACAAATGTGTACCATAAATGCAATGTAAGTCACTTTGGATAAAAGCCCCTGCCAAACGCATACAAATGTAAATAAAATAGCTAAATAATAATTAATTATATAATAATTGTAACATTTTTAATTTTTTTTTTTTATGCTGATAACTGTTGGTAATTAAAAACAATTGCTAGTGGTCTCAAACTATTGCAAACTATTGTGTGTGTATATATATATATATATATATATATATATATATATATATTAATATTTAATAAATATAATTTTAATAAATATATAAAAATATAAAAAAAATTTTTATATAAAATAATAATAATAACTGTTATACTAATACTATGTATAATAACTGGTTGTAATTTAAAAACAATTACTATAAAAAAATATGTTTTTCACAAAATGGTATTAATTCTTATTTTTTTCAAATAATAATAATAATAAATAATAGTTATAGTAACTTACTATTATTGTTATTATTATTTTATAATATAAATAAATGTATACCATGAATGCAATAAGTCACTTTGGATAAGAGCACCTGCCAAACACATTATGATTATTGAATAATTGTAGAAGCATTTATAATTTTTTTATGCTGATAACTGTAAATAAAAAATAAATAAATAAATAAATAAAACAAATCTTTTTGTTATTAATATTTTAGAATTATAAAATAAATGTGTACCGTGAATGCAATAAGTCACTTTGGATAAAAGCATCTGCCAAACACATAACAATGTCAAATGTAAATAAAGTAGGTAAATAATAATTATTATTCAGTTTTTTTTTTTAAATAATTGTGGTAAAATATAAATTTCTTTTATGCTGATAACTGTTCGTAATTTTTTAAATATGCTAGTGGTCTCAGACTATATAATAAACTTTTGGATCCCACTGTACATCTGTAAACTCTTGTCACCATGAACCGAATCATCTAAAACAAATAATCAGTACTAAATGTATTTTAAAAAGATGATGTCAACCTTGATAAAACAGCAGAGTGAAATGACTGGAAATGAGCAATTACCATCATCCCAAAATAAAATCAGAAAGAGATGACAGTTAATAGAGAAAAACATGTGCTGAGAAAAAGTTCGGGAGAGATTCCGAAATGGAAGCTGAATGGGAGCAGAGGTCAAACTCTAGGGGTTAATACCTGCTGTTGAACACGGTGGCGAGCCTGCGCTGAGCTCATCTCACTAATGAAACAGAAACACATCCTCTCCTCAGCTCAAACGCCAATCGCTGCCAGCTAAAAAAGCAGCCCATTCATGCCTCCTGGCAGTCTGTGTTTAAGTATGTGTGCGTGTGTATGTGTGTATAAGGGGAATGTTACCTGCCCTAGTGGAGTTTGATTAATGAAGAGAACAATAGCGCTCTTGTGGATGGCTCCGTCAGCCCCACTTGGTTCTGGTCCAGTGAGTCGGAGGCTACTCCATACTCCGGCCTTAAACTCATCCACATCTATGCATCTGTCCATCCGTCTTCCTATCTGCTTTCTCCCTCAGTATCTATGCTCGTCTTCTCATTCAATTCAGCCCCTTCCTGCTCTTTCAGGATATACAGTATATCAAGTCTGTGTGTGTGCTGATAAGCACTGGAAACTGATGCAGACTTTCAGTGCTAATGGACATTCTCTGTCAAGGAACGAGAAAATACCACCGCCAAAGACTGCAGGACATTTTATACTTTCAAAAATAACTGTTAAAACACTTTTCATGCTGTCACTAGTTTATTTCATTTGTACGTTGACCACTTTTTTTTTTAGTTATTGAAATTACCACCATTGTTTCCACCACATCTCAAATAATTTTTTATTTCTTTAAGACTAGCCTTGTTCTTTGAATGTTGAAATGCAAAAGAAATAAATAAAAAAATAAATAATCTAAGACTAATTTCATTGCTAGCATTATGTATCTCCCAAAATAAACCCATGAAAATAATAGATTAACACTTTTTGCATAATTGACAAAATTACAGCTTGATTGGAACAATCTGCAAAATAAAAACATGATTTTTACTTTTTTGCCACTAACGTTTTGAATAAATGATGTTGGAGCATAGAAAATGACACCATGAATGAAAAACAGTAGTGATTTTTTAAAAAATGTATAAAACATTTTTAACACAAAACATACAATGGTATATGGTACCATGAAAGTACATTTAATTTTTTATTTAGATTATCATAGTCTTATTTTTATAATTTGTTATAATTCATAATTTTACAGTGGATTTTTATAACTTTATAATCAAAACTCTTACACAAGGATAACAAAATCTATAGATAAAGATAAAATAGATAGATAGATAAAAGTGGTGAAAAATGTAATGAAAGAGTAAAAATTAAAAAAACGAAAGTGACCATCAAAAAAGAAAAAAAAAAAAAAGTGAGAAGAGAACCTGGGGGAAAAAAAAAAATTACTTTTGCAGATATAACCTTACATCATACACAAGTTATACCTGTGCTTAAAAAGCAGAATCCATAAAAAGAAAATAAATAAAATAAATAGTTATAATTTAAGATAAAAACTGACACAAGGATAAAAAAAAGTCTATGGATAAATGTAATTTGAAAAGTGGTAAAAGACATGATGGAAAAAGTCATCAAAATAAATAAATAAATAAATAAATAAATAAATAATAATAATAATAATAATTATATATATATATATATATATATATATATATATATATATTGGTGACAAAAGAACATGAAGTTGAAGTAATAACCTTATAAAATATGCAAGTTATGCCTGTGCTCAAAAAGCAGAATGAATGACAAAACAAACAAACAAACAAACAATTAACATGGATTTTTATTATTTTTTTAAGATCAAAACCCTGACACAAGGATAAAAAAAAAATCTATTGATAAAAGTAATTTAAAAAGTAGTGAAAAACATGATGAAAGAGAATAATAGAAAAAAATGTATAGTGACCATCAAAAAAAAATTGAGAAACATTTTTTGGAACAAAGAAAAAAAAAAAACATGATGTTGCAAAAATAACCTTATATCATATACAAGTTACGCTTGTGCTCAAAAAGCAGAATCAAAACTCTGACACAAAGATAAAAATCTATAGATAAAAGTAATTTGAAAAAAAAAAAAAGTAGTGAAGTAAACCGTGGGTATACAAAAGTTATGACTGTATTTAAAAATCAGAATCAAATCAAATAAATAAAAAAACTGATTTTTATACTTTAAGATCAAAATTCTGACACAAGGATAAAAATCTATAGATAAAAGTAATACAAAAAAAAGAGGTGAAAAAAAATTTGGACCAAAAAAAAAGCATGACGTTGCAGAAATAACCTTATATCATACACAAGCTATGCCTGTTTTCAAAAAGCAGATCCAAATAAATTGGATTTGTATCATTTAAGATCAAAACTCTGACACAAGGATAAAAATCGATAGATAAAAGTAATTCAGAGAAAAAAAGGGGTGAAAAAAACATCAAAAAACAGATATTTTTTGGGAAGACAAAAAAAAAAAAACATAAAAAATAAAATAACGCATATAACGTCTCTGCTCAAAAAGCACAATCCAAAAAAAAAAAAAACGTGCATAAGGGTTGTATTATGTTAGGTCTTTGCATTTATAAATTCCATAACATGCAACAGAATACTGTATTGTTTACATTTCTAGTTTCTAGAAACATGATGCATGTTTCTTTTCCTTCTACTATACAGGTGTATCCTTTCACTCTTTCAGTTCATTATGTGACAGCCAGCAATTACTCCACTTGGATGAGGATATAAGAATCTCCATTCTTACAGTCTGACAGCTTAATTCTTGGCCCGTCAAAACCGAAACCTCACAATTAATTACTCATATTTTCCCAACTCGCACAGTCAGAGACCCCCTTTGAACCCCCCTCCCTCTATCTGTTGCCTAATTGTATCAAAACACCCCTTCAAATCGAACCACCTGCGAGTAGTTTACAAGGCCGACTCTTGTGCTCATTTTACTTGCAAATCGAGAATGTTTCAGAGAAAAACACGGATGGGAAAAAAAAGAGGGGTGACTGAGGGTCAGTGATATTCCAGCCAGCCCGTGCTTGATGGCTCATCACCCAGCTATGTGACACTCGCAAAAACATTGGAGAATTTCCACCTTGTTTGCACTATGGAAACGGAGCGCGAGAGACCCTAATGAGGACATATGGGCGAAAAAGAGGCCCGAATGACGCTGTGGGCCTGTTTTGAGAAGTACTGCGCGATTATCTGCCATGTTCTCGTGTTTATAAAATAAACCTTGGCATGTTTGCAAGCACGCCGCTAAGAGGGGATTGTGAGAGCCTGGGGTTGTTGGCCGTGACTGGGAACTGAACGATCATTCTTCATGTCAACACCACAATCATTTAGAAAGTTTGCCACAAAGGCCGAAAAATAAATGAAACATTGTGAGGCCGTGTTGCCTCTCCAGGATAATTACGGCGTCAAAGGAAGAAGGTAAAACATCTGTGCTGACTCATATTCAGCCACGCTTCATTTCTGCACCAAAAATTTGTTCGGCATGATTTGGCGTCACTGTTTAGCATTATAGCTGGTGTGACCTCATGACCTCTGGGTTTTGGGTTTGTGGAAACAGTGTCAGATCAGCAGAGCATTTGGCTGTAATATAAACGCTCCGGCGTACAGAGAGAAAATGAGAAAGTCTCTTGATAGCGAACGTGAATGACTCAAGCTAATTCATTTCTTAAACATCACTGTAATCCTCACTGGTAGCAGTTTTATAGTGGGGTAAATGATTGTTTATCTCAGATTAATTTGATTAAAGAGCTTTTAAGTCTCTTCTGTGGAGCGCCCATGGAGCTTTTCTTTGTGAGCGGCGGAAAGCAGCAGTGCATCTTTTTTTTTTCAGCCAGTCATTTTCTGTAGATTAGAGGATTGTAATTAATTGGGCAATTGGCTAATTGTCCTGTTTCTTAATGAGGGACCACCGAGAGACGGATGTCTCCTCTCGCGCGGTGACCTTTTTCACGCCGGAGATGCTGGCAGTTTTATTCCGCTCAGCTATAGGCTCAAAATATCCGAACGTCAAACGTCCCAAAGAATGATTCTATTGAGGTTCGAAAAATGGGAAGAATGGGAAAAAATACGGCTGGGAAATCATATCACCTGTTGTTAGCGGCTAGCAGAGAGGATTAGAGTGAAATTACACTAAGTACCTTGACACCTCTAATGCAGGCAGAGAAATTAGAGTATTCACATGAGACTGACTGTTAAAGCTTTATGAAGATTTCAGACGTAGTGAGATGCAATAAAAGTGAAGTGACATTCACACCGGAGGAAGCCGGTTTGATTTTAGGCACCTGTAAAACTGAGGTGGCAGGTGTTAGAGGGATTGGGTCCCGCCATCATGATCTATCAAAACCAATCTCGCATCATTACGCCTAAGGCTTTCTAAAGCAATATGTTCCAGCCCATTGAGAAGATCATACTGCTTCACTTTGTGATGACGTATATGGGACCATTGTCACTCTTAAAAATTAACTACTGTACAAGAATGGATGAAAAAAAAGGATATTAGACAATTATATTTATAATATTTTACAAATATAATTTATAATATTTATTATATTTAGTATTTATGTTGTTTCATATATATATTTGGGTAAATAAAAGTTAAATAAAAATGACTTAACTCTAAAAACAACACATAAAAATATTCAATATTTTCCTTGCATCTTGAATGTATATACAGTTGTTGGACAATAGGAATTTTAATGTTTTTTATAGAAGCCTCTTCTGCTCACCAATTTGAAAGCAGAAAAAACTGGACAATTTTGAAATATTTTTACTATTTAAAATAACTCTTTTTTTATTTGAATATATTTTAAAATGACATTTATTCCTGTGATTTTCTGAATTCCAGCACCATTACTCCAGTCGTATGATTCTTCAGAAATCGTAATATTCTGATTTTCTGCTCAAGAAATTATTATTGTTGTTGTTAAAAACAGCTGAGTATATTTTTTTTCAGGTTTCTTACACACACACACACACACACACACACACACACACACACATATATATATATATATATATATATATATATAATCTTACAAAAGCATTTTATTGTAGATAAATGCTGATCTTTGGATCTTTCTATTTATCAAACAATCCTGAAAAAAATTACTTAACTGTTTTAAATAATAATAATAATAATAATAATAATGTTCTTGAACCTCAAATCAGCATATTAGAATGCTTTTTAAAGGATCATGTGACACTGTAAACTGAAGTAATGATGCTGAAAATTTAGCATTGATCAGAGTAATAAATACAATTTTTCAATATATTTAATTACAAAGCAGTTATTTTAAATAGTAAAAATATTTCACAGTTTTGTCTTTTCTGTTTGCTGTACTTTGGATCAAATAAATGCGGGCTTGGTAAGCAGAAGACACTTTTTTGAAAAAAACAAACAAACATTAAAAGTCTTGACTGGTAGTGTATGGATGTATTAAAATGTGTTTTAAATATCATGACAGTTTGAATCATGGATACCATGACAAAACATGTCAGTCAAAAGGTAAAAATATGTAATATCATTTTTAAAAATTACTGATCTTGAAAATAGCAGGTATTTTTAATATTTTAATAGATACAAAATATCTAATAAAATAAAGTAAAATAAATAATAAAACAAATAAAATAAAATCTCCTGCCATCAGTGCACAAGAAGTCCATACAAATACTGCATTATTGTACAGCCAATGAGATTCCATAACAAACCATAAAAAAATCTTATGTGAAAATACAGTAATAATCAAAAAAGGCATGTACACTATTTTCTTTGATTATGTGTTAAAGGCCAAACCTACAGTAATACAGACTGTGCTATTAGAACACTGAGGGCATGTATTAAAGTAGCTTGATGTCATATTCTTTAATATAGTGTAACCAATATAGACTGGTCTAGTCGGGGCCAGCCTGTCTTTCTTTCTCTCTGTGCCCATCTGGCATGGTCAGGCATCTGAATGTGCCCTCTGTTAGCAATGACATGAGAAAACTAGCAGGTCTGACATCTGCAGACTGGCTAGTTAACAAAATAACAAACAAAGATTCTTAGAATTAAAAAAATTATGAATAAACAAACAAACTGGTGTCTAGTTAGCTGGCACTGTCACTCTCAGAGTTCAGTGATAGACATGTAAACACGACAATTCACCAGCACTCCTTCAATACTCACCAAGCATCACAGTATTTTTCAAAAGTGCTAGCTACTGTAATGACACCTCAATTTTCCTATTTCTGAATGTTTTTATCTCATAGGATAACTTGATACATACATACTTTTGTGTATTGAAGTATAGGAACAAATACAACTCTTTCCATGTTTTGGTGTCCATCCATTTTCTCAATTTTCTCTGTGCCGAACAGGTTTAATCAAGAAAAAAACAAAACAAAAAAAAAAACTAGGAGGAATATAGACTATTCAAATGAGCAGTTGTAAAAATAAAACGGCGGAGGGTGTTAATCAGGTGACTTAAAGGAATAGTTCACCCAAAAATAAAAATTCTTCAATAGAACACAAACAAAGTTTTTTAACTCAAACCGTTGCAGTCTGTCAGTCATATAATGGCAGTCAATGGGCACCAAATTTTTTGAGAGTAAAAAAAAACATACAGAGACAAAACCAAATTAAAGCTGCAAGCAGCGAAGAAAGGGCCCTCGCACCCGGGCTCACCGCCGACCGGTGGCTTTAGAAACACAGCAAACATTGACCAATTCATGCATTTAATGGGGTAAATTAAAAAATGATTGAAATATTCCTTCTATATGTACCAAACTTCCTGCTGCCAGATGGTGGCGCTATCACTATCACTTGATATTGGCATGTAGATATCTTCAGGTCGGCACTGTCATCAGACATATGAAGTTTGGTGCAGATTGAACCTTGTATGGTTGAGTTATTGAGTGATTTTCATGTTACCAGCAGGTGGCGCTATGATTGTAACAGAGTATTGGCCTTTAGATGTGTTCAAGTCAGGACTCTTATCAAACAAGTGAAGTTTGGGGCAGATCAGACACTGCATGTGTAAAAATAGCAATTTCCTGTTTCCAGCAGGTGGCGCTATGATTGTAACAGAGTATTGGCCTTTAGATGTGTTCAAATCAGGACTCTTATCAAACAAGTGAAGTTTGGGACAGATCGGACACTGCATGTTTAAAAAAAGCAATTTCCTGTTTCCAGCAGGTGGCGCTATGATTGTAACAGAGTATTGGCCTTTAGATGTGTTCAAGTCAGGACTCTTATCATACATGTGAAGTTTGGTGCAGATCAGACACTGCCTGCCTGAGTTACAGTAACTTCCTGTTTCATTGCATTAATAGCATCCTTTAGCACTTAGCTAAGTATTGCTAGCATGTTTTAGAATGTGTATAACATGTTGCTAGCCTTTTTTACACTTGCTGATGCTTTTTAATATGCTGCTAGGAGACCATAACAGTGTTAAACATGTTACTTCCTGTTGCCAGCAGGTGGCGCTATGACTATGACTAAATATTGGCATGGACATGTGTTCAGGACATGAATGTTAATAAACGTGTGAAGTTTGGGGCAGATTGGATATTGTTTGCCTGAGTTACAGCAACTTCCTGTTTCATGGCGAAACATCAAAGTTTGTGAGGCCGCCAGAGACACGCCCTTCGACGAAAACTCAAAAGCTTCGCAATTTAGCGTCACAAAGGCCTTATGAACACACTCACCAAATCTGAAGATGATCCGATAAAAACTGTAGGAGGAGTTTGTTAAAATACGAGGTCTGAAAATGGCAAAAACTGCACAAAAACCGTACAGGAAATTACAAATAACGGACTTCCTGTTGGGTTTGGGATGTTGTGCCAGGAGACTTTTTTGTAGGGATTGGTGTGATACACGTATGTACAGAGTTTCGTACACGTACGTGAAACGTAGCTCGAGGGGCACTCCGTTAAAGTTTTCTAGGTGGCGCTACAGAGCCATTTTGCCACACCCACTTCTGAAACCCATATCAGATGTAAATTTTCGCCAGTCCTGACGCGTGTGCAAAGTTTCATGAGTTTTCGAGCGTGTTTAGGCCATCTAAAATGCGATTCATTTCGGAGAAGAAGAAGAATCGGAAGAAGAAGAAGAATAAGAAACGGAGCAATTCCAATAGGGTCCTCGCACTGCGGTGCTCGGGCCCTAATTAAGCCCTGTGGCTTGTGACGATACACTGATGTCCTAAGACACAAAACGATCGTTTTGTGCGTGAACGCGCTGTGAACGCGCTCAAAACAGTGAGGTGGATCAGAGGTAAAAAATTTTATAAATACTGTTCGGTTTCTCACACAAAACGATTGTTTCATCAACTGCCATTATATGACTGACAGACTGCAACGGTTTGAGTTAAAAATCTTTGTTTGTGTTCTACTGAAGAAACAAAGTCACCTACATCTTGGATGCCCTCAGGGTAAGCAGATAAACATCAAATTTTCATTTTTGGGTGAACTATCCCTTTAATCTAGCCAATGAGAAAAGCTGGATTTGGGGTTTATATAAATGAAAAAATAAAATAAAATAAAAAATAAAAATAATAAAAAAGAGAACCAAATCCTTTGCATTTTTTATGTATACAATTACTTACTTTTACATAACAGTTCTGTACCAAGAAATGTATAAAGAAATACTTTTTAATCAAATAATATTACTGTTTACACAAACATATTTTGCAGCACAACTGTTTTTAACATTGATAATGATAATGTTTTGCAAGCACCAAATCAGCATATCAGGATGATTTCTGAAGGATCATGTGACTCTGAAGACAGAAGTAATGACTGCTGAAAATTCAGCTTTGCATCACAGGAATAAATTATATATTAAATATACTCAAATACAAAACAGTTGTACTGATATTTTACAATATTACCATTTTTACTTTAAGCCTTGGTGAGCATACAGACTCAAAAACATTAAATTGTACTAACACCAGTGCATATATATTTCACAACACATTGTGTTTGGAATAATTTAGCAAAATCTTACATGAAAGCCTGAAATGTATTTGAGAGCGCTGGAAATGTAATCTCACACAAGTCTCTTGGAAGGAAAATGATGTTAATATTCTCTTCACTGAACATCTTTCTGCTGAAATTTCATTAACCACATTAAGCACAGAACAGCTTTTCCTAATGTGCATCTAAATCCATCCACTTCAATTCTTCACCGTATGTTCAATTATCAGAAACAGCATAGAGAAGGAAGATGCGCATTTAAACACCACATTCCCACACTAAAGTGTCAGCAAGGTGCCGGAAGAATAAACATTTATGACGGTGAAGAAAACAGAGAGAGAGAGCAAAATAGGAAATAGAAAAAGGCAGGCTGCAACTTGCCCCACATTTACAAAGTGGATTATCATGGTTTAGGATGGTGATTTGAGTCTCTGAGAGTTGACACATCACAGATGTTGCTTTTGAAGAGACCTGTTAAGGCATGGTGGGGAGCCACTCAGCCTCCCAGCTTCCATCGCCTCCCTCCGCCCAGATTGCTGTGATTTTGGGCCGTGTTTAGGTGTAAACACCATTACATTTTGTCAGTTTGTGATACTGTTTGTCTGGCCTGCAAAATGACAAGCTCTTACACGGGAACCAGTAGAAAATGGTGAAAACATTCTGCCTCTGAAATCCCGCCACCCCTCTGACACATTAGAATTTATGAGCTGGTAATTCCCGCCGGAGTAATTTGGCTGGTACAGGGTCCAGCGGTGCTCCGACTGGGCTTTTATGTTAGAGGAAAGGCAGGCAGACAACTGACTGATTGACTGTATTACTCCATGTTTAGCAGCATTTTTGAGAGTAAAAGTGCTCAGGAGAGCAAGAGAGAAACCTGCTCCCCTGCGGGCCTGAGGGAAAGTCGTATCAGCTTAAACCAGAAAATCTGGTGCTGCCAGATGGGTAGACTATGAAGAATGTAAAGACTGACTAATGAGGCATTTACAGATCAACATATACACACTGACTCATGCAAGTCCTCCTTACCAAACATTCAAAAGTTCAATTTGTCGAGCATTTCAACACATCCGAACAAGTGCTGTTGTTGGTAATTATATGACAAGAGCTATGAACCAGTCAGTTCTCATTAAAAAAGATATATTTTAAGACTGGAAAAATTAAGATAAAATGGTATGATCAATGAAGGCCGGCACAAGTACATTATAACTTTATTCTCTGCTGAAAAAAAAAAAAATGGACCACCTTGACCAGGCTCAGGTCTGCAAACAAACAATTTCTTAATTAATAATAATTTTTTTAATTGAAATGAAATAATCTAAACATCCGAACTGAGATTTGAATTTGTAATATGCATATTTAGTATAAATAAATCTCACAGTATTGAAGTCAGCTGTTGCTTTTCCAAGGTTCATGGTTCTCTTATGATGATTAATATTCAACAGATAAAGAAATAAAATATATATTATTTTTTGCTGTTAAATGATTTTATTATCATCATCATTTTCATTTATAATTAATTTAATTATTAGTTTTTCATTAACGCACAAGGTGCCTGCAGTTCCCTCAGTAACCACCAGGGGTTTGTGAACCTCCAAAATTATTTGTAAAGAGACATAACTAGCGTTTCTGATACCTAAATCAACCTCATCCTGCTCAAAAACAAACAAACAAACAAACAAAAACTAAACCTGACTTATCAAGCAGTCTTATGCACATTCATATTTTTGCTTATGTCTTTAGGCATATAATTCTTTATGTCCTGGAGGTAAATAGTGCCTGTCTCTCTCTCTCTCTCTCTGTGTATGTATATTATTATTATTATTTTTTTTTTTTGGAACAGTACATTTTTTAATGTTTAAAGAAGTCTCTTCTGCTGCATTTATTTGATCCAAAATACAGCAGAAGCGTTGATATTGTGAAATATTTTTTACTATTTAAAATATCTGCTTTCTATTTTTTCTATTTTAAAATGTAATTTATTCCTGTGATTTTATTCCTGTAAAATTATAGAAATTAATACTTTTATTGAGCAAGGGCACTTTAAATTGATCAAAAGTGATGATAAATCCATTTATAATGTAACAAAAGATTTCTAATTCAGAAAAATGCTGTTCCTCTGAACTTTCTATTTGATCAAAGAAACCTGAAATAATTCTACTCAGCGGTTTTCAACATCATAATAGCTTTTGGCAAATCAGAATATTAGAATTATTATATATTAGATAGGATCATGTGACTGGAGTAATGATGCTAAAAATTCAGAAATTCACATATATTCAAATAGAATTATTTTTTAAAATAGTAAAAATATTTCAAAATACTTAAGTCTTTGCTGTACGTTGGATCAAATAAATGCAGGCTTGGTGAACAGAAGAGATTTCTTTAAAAAACATTAAAAGAAAAATCTTGACTGATAGTGTATGTGTGCATATATTATAATTTTTTTTTGCTATATTTCCTATATCCTACTCAAAACAGGATAGATTATAAAATTATGTCCTAGCCCTTGCAGCATAAAAAGCTGTGCATTTTAATAAAATTTCTGAGCACTCTTGTTATATCAGAAGTCATTCTTAGTTCCCTAAGAGAGTGGCCTTGAAAATGTTCCTTGTTTTCCCTCTCTATTTTGTACACTTTATCAGTTACCTCTGCGTTTCTCTTGGCTTTCTCTTAGCTTTGGCTCAGCTCCTTTCACCTCCTTTTCTTTTAATTGCCCTGTTCATGTGTCTGATTTCCCCTCGTCTTGCACCTCAGGGTGTCATCTGGCCTTTGTTCACCTGATCCAGGACGCGTGGCACCAATCAAGCACACAATGGTACACACAATAGGGCCTGATGGGGGCCCATCCTCGCGCTGAGAGGCTCATTTGACACCTAGCCGTGTGCAGGTTTCCCTATAAACCAAGTGCTTTTCCAGATTAACTTACTGTTCTCTGCTAAAGCTTCAGAGCAGGGTGGAAGCCCCAGTGGAAGCTAACCTTGACATCTGGCTTATGTTAGGTCAGGTTCAGCCAGAGCCAGGGCCGTAAGGAGGGGCCACCAGCCACCTATGTCTGTCATACCTGAATAGCTCATCCATGTGTTGAATTTCACTTGTTGAACATCTTGTCGCAGAAATTGCTTGGGGTGTATTTCTCTGAATGGACGCGTGCCGCATGTCATCGATCCCTGCGCCATGACGCCCATCCATTTTTAACAGCGGCACAGATGAACTGTGTGTGGCCTCCACCTGCACGCGTGTCCCCACAAACGCACGCGCCGTCCGGTGGGCTCGAACCACGGCTGTCCGTCCTGTAATTTATGATCAAAAGCAGGCGCTATCACGTATCATACAAAGTCCAGCGGAAGGGACGTGACGCGTGCCACATCCACTGGACACTAGACAAAACGAAACAGTATCTCGCCATGAACGTGTTAAAAGTTATTGTTCCAATTAGAGCAGATGAAAATGAGACGGAACATTTACAGCGTCAGTCATTGCTAATTCATGAAAAGTGAGCAAAAAAGATGCTCCTCATTTATTTTTTAGGATTATGTGGCTTATTGTGGGCCAATATCAAAATACGGTATGCACTTGACTTGACCAAAAGAAGATCGCATTTCTGATCCAAAGGGGAAAACATTAGGCAGTAATGAATGTAACTACTGGCTTTTAGACGTCCTTCAAAAAGGGTAATTAATGTATTACCAGTCTAAAATGATCCACAGTGCACCTCATTAAACATTACACCTTCCACCCTCTGTTTAATGCTGAATAATCATTAACAGTAGTGGCACAAAGTGGAACATTTACAGTGACCCCAGAAAGTATTTGAACACTTAATTCACTCTTAAACATGTTCAAATGTCATCAGATTGTAACTTCATATATATATTTAAAATTGTACACAAATATAGTCTTCAGGGTCACATGGTCCTTTAAAAATCCTTCTACATTCTTAGAAGAACCATTCTGTCAAAGGTTCTTTAAAGAACCATCTCTTTTTTACCTTTTTATAATCTGAAGAACCTTCTTTTGCCACAAAGAACCTTTTGTGAAACAGATGATAAAGGTTCTTTATGGAACCTTTAAGACAAAAAAGGTTTGTCTATGGCATTGTGAAACACCTTTATATTTAAGAGTGTAATATGCTGATTTATTATTAGAATTATCAATGTTGGCAACAGTTTTGCTCACAAATATATTTTACTTTGAAGCCTGTGATACTTTTTTCAGAATTCTTTGATGAATAAGGAGTTAAAAAGAATAGCATTTATTCACAATATAAATCTTTTATAACAATGTAAGTCTATACCTTTTATCAATTTAACACATCCTTGCTGAATAAAAGTGTTAATTTCTTTCAAAAAGAAAGAAAAATGTACTGACTCTTAACCTTTGAACGGTAATGTATATTGTTACAAAAGATTTCTATTTTAAATAAATGCTGTTCTTTTAAACTTTTTGTTTATAAAATAATCCTTAAAGTATCATAGGTTCCAAAAAAATATTAGGCAGCACAAATGTTTCCAACATTTATTATAAAACAGTGTATTAGAATTATTTCTGGAGGATTATGTGACACTAAAGACTGGAGTAATGATGCTGAAAATTTAGCTTTGATCACAGAAATAAATTCGATTTTAATGTATATTAAAATAGAAAACATTATTTTACATTGTAATAATATTTCACAATATATAGTATACAATATGCGTTTTTAAATATATATGTATAATATATATGAAACATATCTTCCATATCTTGCTTTATATCTAACTTATAAAGCAAGACCCCACAAATGACTGACTTTCCATTACTAGAGTTGTAGAAAATTTACAAACATTTACAGATGGTGTATGTTATATTTTAGCTGTACAAGTCTTTTTTAACCGTTTAAATAGTCTTTACATTTTAAAAATTAACTTAAATGGAAGAATTAATGTATTTGTAATGAGTTGTACTTTGTTTCCCATAATCCTTTTAATAAATATTTTAATATATTATCATTTATAAAAATATAAATGTAAAATTATATTTTACTAGTTGTGAGATCACATACATTTCATTAAAAATCAGTACTTAAAAAAAATAGAAGAAAAAGAAGAAAAAAAAGTACAAAACTAAGTAATTCCTTGCAAAAAAATTAATTACTTGTGATTTTCCTCACAAGTTACATTGGCTAATGCTAAATGATTACATATGCATGTAAAAAAAATGCTTTGTCTTGCATCAATTGTTTTATGATAAAAATGTATAACCAGTATTTATATCGTTCAGTGCGTATTTATTGACAATTCAGCTTCTGCTTTAAATTACTAAAGTGAAATGAAAATAAAAGTACAGAATGTGGAATTATTAAGCAAGAACAGAAATATAAAATGGACAATCTTCCATTTCTTGCTTATCTTACTTATAAAGGAAGACCCCACAAATTACTGACTTTCCAACTTAAAATAAAGAATGTATTTGTAATGGGTTTTTTTTTTTTTACTTTAAAGGCCAAAATAAAATACAACTCATTACAAATACATTCATGAACTTACGAACTGTACTTTAATGGTTATCCATTCTATAATTCCATTCTTGCATAATAATTCCACATTCTGTCCGTTTCGTAGTTTCATTTCTCTTTAGTGTTTTAAAGTCTGAATTGTCAATAAATACTCACTGACAGATCTAAATACAAAATGTGTTAAGCCTTTTTTACATGCATATGTAAACTTTTAGCATTTAGCCAATATGACTTCTGTTGTAAAATCACTTTTTTTTTTTGTACTTAACTGAGTGCTTTTTAAATATTTTTAAAACACATTTACAGATGATATACAGTATATTTTAGCTGTACAAGGCTTTTTAATCTCTTTTTAACCTGTTTAAATAATTAGCAAAGGTCATCACATTAACTTGAAATTAACTTGAAATAATGAATGTATTTGTAATGAGTTGTATTTTATTTTGACTTTACTTATGAACTGTATTTTAAAGGTTTTCTTTACACCCTTAAAACTTCGAGGACTTAAAAATTTAGACATTTTTACTGATTGTGAAGCTGCATTCATTTCATTAAAATCAGTACTTAAAAGCAGTATTTAATAAGTTCTCAAAATGAAAAAATAAGTGGCAAAAAAAAAGTAATTTCTTGCAAAAAATAAATTACTTGTGATTTTCTTCAGAAGTCACACTGGCTAAATGCTAAAGGTTTACATATGAATGTAAAAAGGGTTAACAAATTTTGTCTAGCATCAATTGTTTTATGATAAACAATATAAATAGTATTTATATCTGTCAGTGAGTATTTATTGACAATTCAGGCTCTGCTTTAAAACACTAAAGTGAAATGAAACTAAGAAAACGACAGAATGTGGAAATATTGAGCAAGAATGGAATTACAGAATGGATAATCTCCCATTTGTTGCTATATATTTTACTTAAAAAGCAAGACCCCACAAATGACTGACTTTCCATTACTACAGTCATGGAAAATTTCACACATTTACAGATAATATGCGTTATATTTTAGCTGTACAAGGCTTTTTAATAACATTTTAACCTGTTTAAATAGTTAACATAGGTCATCAAATTAACTTGAAATTAACTTGAAATAATGAATGTATTTGTAATGAGTTGTATTTTATTTTGGCCTTACTTATGAACTGTACTTCAAAAGGTTTTCCACGCACCCTTAAAACTTCGAGAACTTAAAGTAGACATTTTTACTGATTGTAAAGCTGCATTCATTTCATTAAAAGTAGTACTTAAAAACAGTATTTAATAAGTACTCAAAATGAAAAAAAAAAAAAGCAATTCCTTGCAAAAAAATTAATGACTTGTGATTTTCCTCAGAAGTCACACTGGCTAAATGCTAAATGTTTACATATGCATGTAAAAAGGTTAAACAAATATTGTCTAGCATCAATTGTTTTATGATAAACTTTATAAACAGTATTTATATCATCAGTGAGTATTTGTTGACAAAAGGACAGAATGTGGAATTAAGCAAGAATGGAATTATAGAATGGACAATCTTCCATTTCTTGCTTGATATCTTACTTATAAAGCAACACCCCACAAATGACTGACTTTGCATTACTACAGTCATGGAAAATTTCAGATGATACAGATGATATAAGTTATATTTTAGCTGTACAAGGCTTTTGAATCTCTTTTTAACCTGTTTAAATAGTCAGCATAGGTCATCACATTAACTTGAAATTAACTTGAAATAATGAATGTATTTGTATTTTATTTTTACTTATGAACTGTACTTTAAAGGTTTTCCATACACCCTTAAAACTTTGAGAACTAAAAAACAGACATTTTTTACTAATTGTGAAGCCACATTCATTTAATTGAAATCAGTACTTAAAAACAGTATTTAACAATTATTCAAAATGAAAAAATAAGTACTAAAAAAGACATATTTGTTGATTTTCCTCAGAAGTCACATTGGCTAAATGCTAAATGTTTACATAAGCATGTAAAAAAGGCTCAACAAATTTGGTCTAGCATCAATTGTTTTATGATAAACTTTATAAACAGTATGCATTTATTGACAGTTCAGGCTCTGTTTTAAAACACTAAAGTGAAATGAAACTAAGAAGAGGACAGAATTTGGAATTAAGCAAGAATGCAATTATAGAATGGAGAATCTTCCATTTCTTGCTTTAAATCTTACTTATAAAGCAAGACCCCGCAAATGACAGACTTTCCATTACTACAGTAATTTAAAAATGTCACTCATTTACAGATGAAATGCATTTAGGGATGTAACGATATAAAAATTTCTTATCATGATTATAGTGACCTAACTGATCACGGTTATCAGTATTATCACGGTATTGATAAAATATGCTGGAAATGTTCAAAAAGTACTGACACATGAAACATTTCACCAACTTTTGTATATAAAATCAACCAAAATAAATAAAATTACTTTCTTTTTGCATAAACACTAAAACAATAACATTACCTGTGATATCTGGATTTTAAATGACAACATAACTGACAACAGTTTATCTAATAACATGTACGAAACGTTCAGATAAAACTTTGAAAAGGTTCCATAAAATGGTAAACCTCATATGTATTTTATCTTCTATTTCTAGATACATTATCTGAATTGTTAAAATGTATAGAATCCACATAAGCTTGTTTTTCATCAACCGGTCAAAATTTACAGCAGGGAATGCAAAACCGGTCCAATTGTTTGGCCAGTCAAAAACTGCACACAGGCTGAGTGTAAATGTAACTCTCTTTAAATCCACTCCCTGACACTAGATGGTGCTTATGGAAAAGCTGAATTACAGCTGTTTCCCGTAACTAGGGCTGTGCAATATTTGGACGCAAATTATCATGCGCATCTCGTCAGTATTGCCGGTTCTGTGATTAGTCGTAAATCTCATTCACGTGTTCATTCATGCAGCCGCGTTTACTACACAGAGCCGTAGTTCACTGACAAGCTACGCAAACATCGCCTTCATTATCGCAGGCGATATATATCGATTATGCACGCGAAACTGCGTAGCTTATCAGTGAACTACGGCTCTGTGTAGTAAACGCGGTTGCATGAATGAACACGTGAATGAGATTTACGACTAATCACAGAACCGGCATTACTGACGAGATGCGTATGATATCGCGTCCGATTATCTGCACAGCCCTACCCGTAACCTCCGTGGATAAAGCAGCATTGCGATTAAGAACACTATCTCAAGTATTACGAAAGCAAAGATGGAAACAAAATGCCATTGAATCTTTTCTAAACCAGTCAGAACTTTCAGAGGTACATTTATATAATTAATTCATACATATACATTTGTATAATTCCCTTAGCACTCTTCTGAAACCCATCTTTCTGCCACGTTTTCACAAAAAACGTGCTGCGTGCTGTGCACATGCGAGACTGTTACTTAAAAATGCAACACAGTATTTATTTATCCTCAGTTGTTCAAATCACGGTAATCAGATACGGTTTTAGTGATAATTAAATATGAAACGATAATACTAACCTTGGAGGGTTTTTATCACGATTTATCATTAAACCGGTAATCGTTTCATCCCTAAATGCATTATATTTTAGCTGTATAAGGCTTTTTAATCTCCTTTTAACCTGTTTAAATAGTCAGCAAAGGTCATCACATTAACTTGAAATTAACTTGAAATAATGAATGTATTTGTAATGAGTTGCATTTTATTTTGGCCTTACTTATGAACTGTACTTTAAAGGTTTTCCATACACCCTTAAAACTTTGAGAACTTAAAAATGTAGACATCTTTACTAATTGTAAATCCGCATTCATTTGTTTAAAATCAGTACTTAAAAACAGTATTTAATAAGTACTAAAAAAGTAATTCCTTGCAAAAAATAAATTACTTGTGATTTTCCTCAGAAATCACATTGGCTAAATGCAAAATGTTTACATATGCATGTAAAAAAGGTAGATGTTGTCTACCCTCAGTTGTTTTATGATAAACTTTATAAACAGTATGTATTTATTGACAATCCAGGCTCTGCTTTAAAACACTAAAGTGAAATGAAACTAAGAAGAGGACAGAATGTGGAATTACTTATAAAGCAAGACCCCACAAATGACGGACTTTCCATTATTACAGTCAGTATACTTTATATTTTAGCTGTACAGAAAATTTTTTAAGACAATAAAAATTATTTTTATTTTGGCCTTACTTATAAACTGTACTTTAAATGGTTTCCCATACACCTTTAAACCTCATAAATAAAACACAGCTATACTCAACAAAAAAACTGAACACTTTTAAGCACCCTCTAGTATAAAGACAGCATCCGTCTAGCACAGCACATTGCCTCAAGCATCCTAAGACAGACTGTGTCTTATTGAAGGAGCTACTGGAAATCCTTGCTTTGAGAAGCACCCCGTTCAATAGGGAATTCCGTTAATCTACATCTCATTGCGTCTGAAAAAGTTCCATTTTCATCCAAATGTTGCAGAGAGAGAGTATCTCTCTGTGTGGATTGTGAAGGGGCCTGTCTTGTCAATGAAGAGCAATGATACAGCTCCTCAGGAGGAGGAGATGGTAAACAGCTTGAGTGGCACTTGTACATGCAGCAGTTCGCGCACACACACACTCCTGTTACTCATAAACAAATGAGGTGAGAAGTTTTACAAGCTACCTTGTCGTTAAAGAGGCTATTTTATTTATTTGGGTGAGCATGAGAAATTTCCCTGAAAGAAACGGCATCCGTGAGGCTCGCAGTGTAATGCAAATACAAATCTACAATCCCAAAGCTTGGGGAGATAATTGCAGGAACGTATTGATGTGGGCATCAGCAACTCGCAACAGAAAAAAAGTTTGAGCTTTCCCAGCTTGCAACATAAAAATGTGTTGCTCTACAAGCTTTGTCTCACTTTTACATGCATTTCAAAGCAATACAAGACACACGTTATGAAGTACAGGAGATTTATTGAAATGGGCTGTACTGTCATTCTCACCCGTTTATATGGTAGTCACATAGACAATACACTCAGATCTCTCTTCTACACTCATTCATGCCGCATGCCAAGAATGCAAAGACAGACGTATTATTTCCGGATGAATCATCAATAACTACATCTACGCAAAATGTTTAACCACCCTACAGGAAAGTGTCATGTTGAGAAAAGTCCTCATCATAACTAAGATTTTGCAAATTCTGAGGGTAAAATTCTATATTCTAAGTAGTGTAATTTACACACTATTGGAAATTCAAGTTTTTGGAGGAAAAGCGGTATTTTAAAGGAAGGAGTGTCTGAGTTGAAAGTCGTTTACATCAATGGAAACCCATATGATACAGAATACTGAAAAACTGGTACAAATGTATATATATGATATGATTTTGCAGCACCAGAGATTAATGTATAGAAGACACCAAATGGAAAAGAAAAAAAAATGTTAACTTTAAATATATTTCTTCAATTTAACTTGATATCTTGATACTGTGACTTATGTTTTTGTTCAAAATTCTTTTTTTTTTTTAATTCAGATTTTTCAAGTCTCAATGACGCTATGTGAATTTATCCAAACTATCTGTGGAAAATAGCAGCATTCAAACAAATATGATTACTGTAACACATTTAGAATTAAAAAGCTATAAACCTCTAAATAAACAACAATAAAAAGCTGAAAATCAAAGATCAACAGCCAAGCAAGAATAAAAAATAGGTAGCCTAAACATGTGGACCGAATAGAAAAAACGTACTCATTAAAAATGATATGTCTTCTTGATAAATCAACTTAAAACCATGCCGATCATTATTCTGTTAATATTAGTAAAAGCAAACAATGTACCAGCATAATTTTAGTTATATATACTGTAAAAAGTGATAAAAGAAGTGCTAGATAATATCTACACAGGGTAATCAACACTGTGCTTGTGATTACAGACATTGCTGATTGGTCAAAATACATTCAGCGTACCACAGAATTGCTCTTGAGAGAGATGCATAGCAGTTCCAGTTAAATGAGACAAAACAGACAGGAGAAGAAAAGTGCTTAGCTGAATATGATCAATTGGAGTCAACACTTCTTATCCATCTGACAATAAGATCTACAGCAAATCTTCAGCAACTCTGAAGCTTTTTTGTGACCCTGGTGCACAAAACCAGTCATAAGGGTTAAATTGAGATGTATACATTTGAATAAATAAGCTTTACATTGATGTATGGTTTCTAAGGATAGGACAATATTTGACTGAGATGGAATCTAAGGGGGCAATATTGAGAACATTGACTTTGAAGTTGTCCAAATTAACTTCTTAGCAATGCATATTAATAATCAAAAATTAAGTTTTGATATATTTACAGTAGGAAATTTACAAAGTAATTTCATGGAACATGATCTTTACTTAATATCATAATGATTTTTGGCATAAACGAAAAATTTATAATTTTGACCCATACAATGTATTTCTGGCTATTGCTACAAATATACCCATGCTGGTTTTGTGATCCAGGGTCACATTTGATCAAAAGCTCTTGGAGACAAAAAAAAAAAGTCCTGATATGAAACAAGAAAGAGAAAAACTATAGCTAACTATATGTACAATATGTACTATAGCTAACTTTACTCTTCATCATATAATTTTGAACTGAATCTAAATTGAATTCATTCAGTTAAACATTTTTGGCCAGCGACAAATATATAACGCAGAAAATAAAATCATTAATAAATAAGACGTGAATCTGGCGTACAACATTTGTAAATGATTTGTAAATAAAAACTTGAACGCGTTTACCCATATTACAAAGGTTAAAAAATTTAGCACGTAAACAGAACTATATGGAAAAACTAGCTTCCGACTGCTTGCACAAAACTTAATGGTCTCATTTTTAGAAAACTGACGAGCCATGTCAGCACTGTGTAACACTGCACGCGTGAATAGTCAATTACACACATGTAAACCTCTCCAAATACATAAAATGTACGTAAATAAAACTTTAAATGAACAAAAGGTTAATAATTTACAGCTAGAATACATCACTTGCGACCCTTTATGTGACTCTGGACCACAAAACCAGTCATAAAGGTCAATTTTCTGAAATTAAGATTTATACATCAAGCTGAATAAATAAGCTTTCCATTGATGTATGGTTTGTTAGGATAAGACAATATTTGGCCATATCTGGAATGTGCAAAAAATATTGAGAAAGTTCTTAGCAACGCATATTACTAATAATTTTTACAGTAGAAAATTTACAAAATCTTTTAATGAAACATGATCTTTACTTAATACCCTAATGATTTTTGGCAGAAAATAAAAATAAATAATTTTGACCCATAAAATGCATTGTTGGCTATTGCTACAAATATGCCCGTGCTACTTATGACTGGTTTTGTGCTCCAGGGTCACATATTTTATAAAGACAGACTTACTTTCTAACCAACAGTGTTTTACCATGTTGTTCAGAAAAAAGTACTTCTGGGAAGCTTTCTGCAGAGCTATATACACAGAGAACATACTATTGTGTTTTAAAAATATATAAAAAAGAAAATAAAAAGGGGTATTACGGCATAAAGAATTGCCCTGTATCAGTTTCGTTCTTCACATGAGGGGCTAACATATTAAAACAGATTATTTTATAAACTACATTCATTCTAGTTTTCTCAAATGTACATTTTTCTAGTATGCGGGGCGCACATGCACCACTGCTGTACAGTATTTCACTACACAGATGCTCCAGTGTAACAGCCCAAGGTGCAAAATATACGCTCAGTTACTAGGAATGACAGCCAATGTCATTTTCTCACCAGATATGTACTAGAGATGACTCTAGATCACAGTAAACACTATAAAAAGTGTCCTACAAGAAAAGCATTGGGAAAGCAGTAGAGTGTCAAAGAGTACTGCCTTGAAGCAATCTGTAAACAATTGTTCAGCTAGTTTGTCTACATTGCTCATTTTGTTGCACGAAACATGCTATACATTGTAATGAATCAAACCAACTGAAATGTTTCCACAATGAGGCATCCAGACATGCCAAATTAATTTGCTATCTGCCAAGCACAGGTTAGATTTGCTCCGGTAAAATTAGAAATTAAAAGGGGCTGTATAATACTTCTGTGCTTGATTGACTGACCAACTAGCTAAAGTTTATTCAAAAACCATCAACACTTTGGTGTAGTCAACTATAGGCAGTCCACACATTTTGACAGTCCTGTGGTCCAGTTCAACTGAATGACATTCACAATGAAGTCTTTGGAAACTGGATGCTCATTTCTACACTCTTGTCATCACTGTATACAACAGAGGCAGTTTGTTTCTTCCTAAAAAGTGAACTGTGTTATTCACATACACTTACACATTGCAATCAAGCTCAAAATAAATATTAGTAGTGTAATTCTGTACCAGTGTATTATTTTATAGATGTATGATTTGAAAAAAGTACCAAAAGCTTCCAGTACCGATGTACTGTAACTAACGTATCAATATGGCACCAAACGCATGCCAACATTACTCTTCGTCTACAGTGTAAACACCCTCAAAAGCAAAAGGAGAGTTACTTTGTCAAACCCAACACGGCCTTCCAGTAAACCAATATGCTTCAGTGCTAAAACATGCAGTAAATATTCACTTCTAACACCCGTTGTGCCATCAATCCAAGTGTTTCCTTGCTTCACCACATATTTGTGGACAAACATGTACGTCTGGTATAGCTTTTGCAGTGTGAATTCAGTCACAGCAAATTAAAGGCCTCATATGGACAGTCCTTCCCAGTGATCATCGCAAAACACAGTGAGATTAAGTGCTCAATTCTGTTATACTGACTGAATCCAACATAAAAGTCAACTTAAACACAGTTATTCTCGGTAAAAACACAACATTGGTCTCCTCGCCGCAAGAAGCTAAGAACGGCCGCTTGTGAATGTTTTCAAAAATGTTTTACTCAAAGTGTTAGTTGACAGCTCAAAAGAGTCTTTAAAAAAAATCTAAATAAACTAATGGAAAAATCTAAAAAGGGGGTTTGGCATCGCCACATTTAGTGCCCATGTTTCTTCACAATATATCTGGTTGTTCTTGCAAACCTCAAGTAACTGTCCATGTGTGAACAAATACACTTGCGTTCTTGTCAGAACTGGCATTCCAGTGTCCTTTTAAAAGCAACATACTGTATATTTTGCCAGAAACCTAAGTTGCAATATGCTTTTGAGATCTTTTTACTTCTTTGAGATCTTCCCAGCTTTTCTCTTGGGCTCATAGGGTGTTCTCAGGATGCTGGGTGTCTCTTCCATTACCCTGACCAGCAGGTTATCAATGTAGTCCTCCAGCTCCCGAATATGAGCATCTTTCTTTCTCACCACATCTTTCTGCTTGATGAGCTCTTGCACAACTTCCTCAAAGGAGAGATTGCTGTAGGCCGCCATATTCATCTGCAGATGTTCAGGCTCCTGTATGTGAGGAAGAATACATGACGTATGATTGTTAAATCTCTACTTATTATTATTGTTTTGACAGATAATAATAATAATAAAAAAAAAGCAGTAATGCTATACAGAGTAGGAACTGGACTAATAACTCTGGGATGTCAAACAGAAAAAGCATTCAGATTTTACAGGGGCAAAGTATTTTCAGATACAAGATTGAAATAAACATGCTATTAAATGCTGCTTTTAGAGCTCACTTGATAAACAAGCTTTTATTAAAAGGTGTTGGTCTAAACGCTCAAGCCTCAGTTCTCTCAAGCGGAGCGATTATGTGTTGACATGAGAAGTGTCTACATCTGCCTTCACAATGATATTGAGGAAGTGGCAATTTAGAAACATTTGCTCATCTGCTATCAAGTGTCTGACAAATTCACACTTTTTGCTGTCAAGGTGAAAACAAGCACTAAATGCGGTCAGTTGATATAATCTCTTGGAGAGCTTATCCATTTCACTGGTGTCAAAATATGAGTGGAGGACTCTCAGTCAGGCCTAATTACTGATGCTTAGTTAATTACAATAAAACTGCCACCCAAAATCAACATCAACAGAACAGAGAGATGAAATTCATCTAATTACTTAATCCAAATAGCTCCAGAAATGAAGGACTTATGCCAAATCTACACTAATAAGGTTCACTGTGTTTAAGGAAATTAAATTTAAGACCTTAAAGGATTAGTTCACTCTAGATTTAAAAATTTCCTGAATATTTACTTAAACCCATCCAAGATGTTCGTTTTTCTTTCTTTAGTCTAAAAAAAAATTAAAGTTTTTGAGGAAAACATTACAGGATTTCTCTCCATTTAGTGGACAACAATGGGAGCCAACAGGTTAAAGGTGCAAATTGGAGTTTCAGTGCAGCTTCAAAGGGCTCTACACAATCCCAGCCAAGGAATAAGGGTCTTATCTAGCAAAACAATTGGTCATTTTCTAAAAAAAACATTATTTATATACTTTTCCGCTAGGAAAAAAAACGTGACTTTTCCAACGATTACAAAATGTGTGTCAAAAAAGTCTTGGACGTGCATCACACTGTGGTTAAAAAGTAGACATGTTTTTTGGGGATTTTTTTAACAAAATGTCGAATCGATTCGCTACATAAGACCCTTATTCCTCGGCTGGGATCATGTAGAGCCCTTTGAAGCTGCAATGAAACAGCAATTTGGACTTTTAACTCATTGATTTCAATTGAAGTTTACTTTATGGAGAAAAATCCTGCAATGTTTTCCTCAAAAACCTTAATTTCTTTTCGACTAAAGAAAGAAAGGCATGAACATCTTGGATGACACAGGATTGAGTAAATTATCAGGAAATTTTATTTCTGGAATGAACTAATCCTTATTATAATAAATATATTAAATCATTAATAAGGTTTTAACAAGTACTAAAAAACATCTGTGTGATTACTTTAACTGTGAATAGTGATTAGGGCTGGACAACAAGTGTGAAAAAAAAAAAATCTATTTTTCAAACTTGATTTTTAATGATGTAGAATACAGTACAATTTAGTTAAAATACTTATTTCCTCTAATATTTTTTCACTAAATAATTAACTGAACAGTTTTCTGCCATATTTATTTAGATGTACCAAATTGTCAAATTAAACTCAAATTTAGGACCTCCAAAAATAATATTTAAAACTTTTTACAGCCCCAAATTTTGAAAAGTGAATTTAAAACATCTGAATATCCCTGTGTAATAATACATGAAAAACCCATATAAAATGATCTGTATAATACTAAATGGAAGATTAATAATAATCTGCATTCATACACTGCACTTGTTAAGGAAATAATACTTGGAAAGAACAAGTCTCAACACTTTCAACCTGAAGCCCCAGTCTGAACAGCTTCTGGGTTTAAACTTGATCCACCATATCAGACAGCTGTTTATACATGTGACACTTTGATTATGATTATCCTCCTTAGATTACGGTAATGAAAACAAAACATTCCTTCTCTTTTTCCCTCAGGAAACAGCAGAGCAAATTTGACTCCATAAAACTGCCATTCTAGAAACTAAAGCAAAAATACAGTGGCCCTAAAAAACATTTAGACATGTAAATCACATTTAAAATATGTGAATGTCATTGCATTAGATAAAATCTAAAATCAAGTAGCATTTATTTAAAATGAAAATGTACAGTTAAAAAAGTACACTTTCCAAGCAAAACATTTGCTGAGTGAATCTACGGTTTAAAAATATGATTTATGGTTCAAAATGTGAGGAAAATAGTATTCTGGATGCTTTATGGTTTCTTGTAGTGGAATATTTTCTAAGCCAACGTGATGAATTACACCTGTAGTAAACTGCTCACTAAGCCTGTATTTATTTGATCCAAAGTACAGCAAAAACAGTAAAACATTGAAGTATTTTTACTATTTAAAATAACAGTTTGAATATTTGAAAATATTTTTAAATGTAATTTGTGATTCAAAGCAGAATTTTTAGTATCCAGTCATATGATTCTTCAGAAATCATTTAATATTCTGATTTGCTGCTCAAAATGTATTATTATTATTATTATGATGTTGAAAACAGCTGAGTGGAATTTTTTCAGGTTTCTTTGATGAATAGTTCTGAAGAACAGCATTTATCTGAAATGTCTTTATCATCACTTTTGATGTTATACTTTTGAGATATATATATATATATATATACATACATACATACACACACACATTCACTGACTCCAAACTCTTAAATGGTATAGTGTTTAATGTAAATTTTTTTCAGATAAATGCTGATCTTTGGATCTTTCTATTCAAAAAGTCTTTAAAAAATGTGCTCATCTGTTTTAAATATTATAATACATAATAATAATAATAATAATAATAATAATAATAATAATAATAATAATAATAATAATAATAATAATAATAATAAAGTTTTTTGAACAGCAAATCAGCATATTAGAATGATTTCTAAAGGATCATGTGACAATGCAAACTGGAGTAATCATGCTGAAAACTTTGATCACAGAAATAAATTACATTTTTAAATATATTCAAATAGAAAACAGTTATTTTAAATAGTAAAAAGCTTTAGAAATTTTACTGTTTTTGCTGTAGTTTGAATCAAATAAAATAAAAGTGTATTTAGGTGTGCTTGTTGAGTTGACTAATTGGTAACGCTGGTCAACAGGCAAACACTCTCTGGCAAATATAGAACAGTGAACACTAAATGAAAGGAAGATTGATGCTGCACAAAACAGCAAAACCACCAGGGCACAAGCTAGCGGGGGCAGGAAAAGAGCCCAGGAAATGACCATGAACTGGCAAGCAGCTGATGAGCAGATTTAGGCAATCAGGAGTGTGGGAGAGATAAGACTTCCACTTGGCATTCTTCAGTTGTCTCATTATGGGCACTAATGAGGGCCTTTGCGTTGAAAATCTAAAACTCCAAGTCCTTTGAAATGCCTCGGCCGGCTCTCCCCCCACCCCCCACATCCTTTAATTAAGGCCTTAGAGTGCCAGAGACACTATTTCACGGATGCAGTGTTAACATAACCTCAAAAATGGGTGAGGAAAGCCATTTTCAGCAATGCGTCTCCAGTTTCAACATCACTTCAGCGGTTATTCTCACACAGCAGGCGAGCAAACGTCGCGTTGCTCCACGCTGGACACGATGACGATCGCAATCAGTATAATTATGACAAAGTGAGAGAGGGCCCCTTTCCACGTTTAACGTTGACCGCGCTTTGACCTATGGTGTAAAATTAGACCAGTGACAAATTGCGTATTATTAATGATTAGATTTCCAATTATTGAGTGAGAGAACATACTGTCCGAGATGGCTCGCTAACGAAATGGAAGCGCACTAATAACATCACACTACTTCAAATTACATGCAGATCAAAGACGATGACCACCCATTTCAGCTGTTAATTAGATAAACGGCCCTCCAAGCAGAGCACCACAAGTGATACTCAGTCAGAGATCAGCATCGACGACTTCCATGTATAATAGGGCTGCAATAAATGACCAATTAAAACTTTGGGCAAGTTTTGAAAACTTATGAGAAATATGGTCAAACTGTGTCTGGACAGACTGGACAGTGACAATGTGAAAATACACACTTGTTTAGCAATAAATACAAATGGAAAATAATATTCTTACATTTAGTGTGGTCACATGTAATTCAGCTTTATATATATATATATATATATATATATATATATATAACAATAATGTAAAATATAAAAAACATACAGTGAATAAACTTACGCTCTTCATGCCGTGTTTCTTCTCAGGAGAGGTTTTGAATTTCTGTGTAAGGTCTTCATTACTAGTGGGTTTTTTCATGTTGTCACTGCTAGACAGAAAAAAGAAAACTGTTTATTTCAATAAAAACATAAAATGCACTTTCATACCTTACAGGAAACCCTTCATTTAACATTCAAATCAATTTAACAAGCATTATCATGAAACATCACATCCTTTAATGACAACTGCTACTTGCCTGCAAATTCAATATAATTTTTTGAGTTGACTTTTAGTTTTCTGACTGAGGGTCAGGAAATGGTTTGACACCCCCTCACAAGCGAACAGCAAGTCTACTTTTCATTTCTCAATAATCGGTCACTAACCACAACAAAGGCATTACAGCCAGTTACGGCACTCAGTAAGTGGGCGGTGTGACCAAAATCTTTTATCACAGTATGAGCAATTTTATACCACAGTAACGGTATATATATATACACGTTTAAAAAAAAAGGGGTGGGAATTTCTTGAAAGAAGTCCATTATGCTCACCAAGGCTGCATTTATTTGATCTACAATATAGTAAAAACTGTAATATTGTTACAATTTAAAATTCTGTTTTCTATTTTAATAGCATTTAAAATGTGATCTATTCCTGTGATGGCAAGGCTAAAATTTTAGCAAAATTACTCCAGTTTTCAGTGTCACATGATGCTTCAGTAATCATTCTAATATGCTGATTTGGTTCTCAAGAAACAATTCTTACTATTAGCAATGTTGAAAACAGTTGTGCTGCTTAATATTTGTGTGAAAACTGTGATACATTTGTTTTCAAGACTCTTTGATGAGTATTAGGTCTTAAAAACAATAAAAAAAATAAAAAAAAAAAGAGTCCAAAAAACGTAAGTCTCAAAAATGTATTTAAAATAGAAATTTTAACATTGTAAACATCTTTACTGTCACTTTTGATCGATTTTAATGTGTCCTTACTGTCCTTTCTTTCTAAAACAATAATAACAAAATCGGACTGATCTTGAACTTTTGAACAGTAGTGTATATTATATGAAATGCAGTAATTCTAAAGTATTTTTGAATAAAAGCATACATAAATTGATTAAGTTTTCTACACTGACAACGCTTGTCTTACATATAGACAGTATGCCGTTGAATCTTCTTTTTAATCATAACAGGAAATTTGGAAATTCAACCGGCTGACACATTTGTTCCACCCATACCACAGCCATCAAAGACCACTGCAACTTGCAAGAAAATAAACTGCCTTTATTCTGACATGGGTATACTGTTATGAGTAGTGCTTTTTTAAAAAAAAATCCTTTCATGACTATACATTGTGAATGAATGGGATCCATTAAAAAGTCAGATTATGTATAATGATATTCAATATTAAGCAGGTTTGTTAGCTAACCTGTGACCCCTGGAAGACCTGTGATCTAAGATGAGAGAGTAATCAGAGAGGATGAACGGCTTGGTAGGCTATGGCTAGATAAATTGTTAATTGAATGGTCTATCTCTCGTTCAGATCTCATTACTGTGGCTTGGTCAGGACCCTGTAGTCTGAGTTGGGCCTAATGACATTGATAAGGTCTTCCTAATGACAGACTTTCTCTGATAAACACTAAGTGCTCGACTGTCCTCATCTAACTGAGAAAAGAGCAGAGGTTGGAAATGACAGGATAAAAGTAATGGAAGACACGTTCCTTAGCATTTATTCAAATAAATATTTTACATATATATTATTTAAACTTATTTTACTTTTCCTTATTAAACATTACTGCTAAATGCTAATTGCATTTGACCTCAAGAACCTCCAACAAAAGGTTAAACTAGCTGTTACATATAAAAGGCAACAACAAAATGGCTAAAAACTAGTCTTACCTGGATCTGTAGTGTGAGAGGAAAGGGTTGGTTTCACTGGTAAAGGGGTTTGGAGATCGCAGATCTCCTGAGCTTCCTGTTCGCGTTTTCTTTCCTTCCTTCTTCCCAGTCACTCTGCCCAGAAGACCAACCTTCTCCTTCTTTTCTCTCTTCTCTGCCCCCCATTGCATCCCCTGATCTCCCTCGAAGGGATTGCGGTTGCGTGGGAGAGTGGCAAATTTCTGGGGCATGTTGTCTCCAATGTCGGAAAAGGGGTCACATGGAACGTCGCTGGTTGGGCAACCATATCCATCGCTCTGAGAGTGTCTGTGAGATGTAGCGACCCCTGTGGATGAAAAAGACAGAACATTTAGTGCTTCTCTATAGAGTGCTGCAGGAGCGAGGCATTTTTGTAGGCCGAAACCTAGAGACGAGTTTGCATTTTAGCACTTCAATTTCCATCATCCTGAAGTTAATGGGTTTTTGGTTGCCTGAAATAATGTCTGTGGTTAACACAAGCTTTAAAGAGAAGTTCACTTCCAGAATAAAAAAGTCCTGATAGTTTACTCACAAGTTGTTCATGTCTGTCTTTCTTCAGTCGAAAAGAAATTGGTGGATTTCAGTAGGAATCAATGGGTTAAGGTCTAAATTGCAGTTTCGATGCAGCTTCAAAGGGCTCTACGCGACCCAGCCAAGGAATAAGGGTCTTGTCTAGCACTTGCTCGGCCTCACACATTACGTAATTACATGTGACGAAGGCGGAAGTAGTTAGCAAAAAAAGTCAAACGCCTTTAACAAAAAAAGGTAAAACAACATCAGATGATTTTGAAGTTAAACGAGAAAATGACAGACGAAGAACTAACTTGTGCAAGATGAGCATGAGAGGTTAAAAAGTATATATATTTTTTTTTAAAGAAAATGGCGCTAGATAAGAACCTTATTCCTCGGCTGGGATCCTATAAAGCTGCATTGAAACTGCAATTTGGACCTTCAACCCATTGATCCTCATTGAAATGGGGATTCTCCACTATATGGAGAAAAATCCTGGAATGTTTTCCTTAAAAAACTGAATTTCTTTGCGACAGAAGAAAGAAAAACATGAACATCTTGGATGATATGGGGTGAGTAAATTATGAGAAAGTTTTTATTCTGTAAGGTGAGTTTCTCCTTTAAAATATTTTCACATTTGATTCTACAGCATAAAATACATCGGAAATACCCCTAAGCTTATTTGCAATCTCACTAAGTGACTAAATGGGACTACAGAGGTTGTTTGTCCTCACCTTTCTCCTCAATAGAGTTCATGGAGTCGAGTTTGGGCCTGAAGTGTGTTCCTATCAGATCAGACATTGAATGAGCAGCAGAAAGTTTCTGCGTCCCAGTGAGCAGCGAGCGTTTTGGCTTGGGTTCAGGTGCAGCCTGAGGGTGAGGGTGCGGGTTCTGGTCTGGCAAAGAATCAGTCTCGCTCTGTCCTGAGCGTGGAAGGATGGCGGAAGATGTGTCTGAAAAGGTACCGTCGTGCTTGCGACCCTTCATCTTTTCCTTGAGCTTGGAGAATGGCGATCTGGGTTTGTCTCGCATGGACAAATCGAACATGCTGGCGGTCATGTTGTTCCGCATGAACTGGATGCTAACTTGAATTTTGCCTCTGTCTTTTCTCTTCTTACCTGGCCGTGAGTCTAGCGTGTACCAGCTGACAAGAGAAAGACAGGAAGTATGAGATATATAGCAAAAACTTTGTCAGAAATGCATAAACATACACAACTGAACTGATAAGAATACAACACTGGGATACAACTTATTTTTCAAGCAAAAATACAAAAGTCAGTGGAAATTTAGTTTTTTGTTGAGGGAATCAGGGTGATGCTAACTTACTGTGTTACAGTACTGTGCCGTTTGTAAATTCAAAGTGTATTTAAATTCCGAGCACAGCTGCTACAGAGCTACACATCACTGGCCACTGTGTCACAAGCGTGGTTGGCCTCTTAGGTGTTATTAAAAACAGCTAGGCTGGTGGTACATGCACCAGTAATTTGCAGATGTTCCAGTGTACTTTCACAGCTTGATAAAAACAAACAGGAGAAAACCGCACACTCTTTCACTTCTCCTTTTCTGTGAAACCCCCCTAGTGGGAAGACTCTCTTTCAGGCTTTGCACTGGATGTATAATTCATACAAAAACGACATGGGGGCAATGTGTTTGTCTGGCCAGAAACCCAATTTCACTTCACACAAATCCACAGCATAGTCCATTTAGTCCATTTGAAAGCCTTCCCCCTTCCTGAGAACGCATATTATAGTAGGGATAAACATAATTCCCTGGTAACTGCAAAGGTTTGGGCCACATAAAGAATGTGAAGTAATACGCCCCCATCTAGGCCATTCCCCGGCTCCTGTTTATTTAACCTCTTGCTCTTTTTTTCTGCTGGAAGTAATGTGATTGATGCTGTAACTGTGTGAAAAGGAGGTGGCATTTGCACAAATCTGGCCTTTGTTCATTGATGCTCACACCGGTATTTGGAGATTATGAAATGGACAATATTTCAGCAGAGGCACATGAATCTCAAGAGTGGCTGAATATTGATGCTCCTGCAATTCAAGACACTTGGAGCAGGATCGTTAATTTAGAAATGATGGTCGTTAACACTAAAGGTATAGGTACACTGCTAGACAGAGACTTTCATTCAATGCAGGGCCAGCACTTTCAATGAGCGGATGCCATATATCATTTTACACTAGCATAGCAAAATATATGGTGAAATACTATATTTCCGAAAGATATTTTTAATTACAGATTTTTTTTTAATTGATGTTGCATATTTTTTGTGCAGGTTCTTTTTTTTTGCAGCCTTTGAAGCCCATGCAACATTTCTTATTTTCATTTAGTTTAACTTGATGTAGTAAAATAACTAAACTGAATAAAAATGAATAAAATCACAGAAACTTTGAAGATGGAAATGGGGGAAAAAAATATTAGTGAAAACTATAAGAAACGATAACAGATACTGTACTGATTAACTGTACAATGTACATAAATATCCTTATATAAATGTACTGTTATTACTATAAATATAATTATTATACTTATTTATTTAATTATACGTGACCCTGAACAACAAAACCATCTTTTATACATCATCTGAAAGCTGAATAAATGCGCTTTTCATTGATAAATGTTTGTTAGGATAGCATATTTGACCGAGATACAACTATTTGAAAATCTGGAATCCGAGGGTGCAAAAAAAAAAATCTCTAAATATCCTTTAAAGTTGTCTAAATAAAGTTTTTAGCAATGCATATTATTAATCAAAAATTAAGTTTTGATATAGTTAAGGTAGGAATTTTACTAAGAAATCTTCATGGAACATGATCTTTAATTAATATCCTAATGATTTTATTCATAAACAAAAAATTTAGAATTTTGACCCATACAATGTATTGTTAGCTACTGCTACAAATATACCCTTCCTGTGCTACTTATGGTTATGACTTAGTCAAATATATGTTGAGGTGGGACATACCTTGAATATTAGAACAAATATATACTAAAGTATAAAAAAAACCCTGTTAAACGTAATATTTAGGAAACCTCAAAACAAATATCATTATTCATGATGATATTTGGTGTGATGTCCAAAATCACTTGTAGTGTTTAAACTGACCAATTTTAGTATTTTGCAATTTATTAAGACAAAATGGTATAAAATTTTGATACTGGCCTAACATGAAAATAATTGTTAGCTTATCTGTATGGTATCTTTAAAATTAAATCATGAATTTTAAAGAAAATTATTCCATCCAAGTGTGCTAAAATAATACTCACTAAAACTACTTTATTAAAACTGGTAAACTGAGTAGAGTGAGATTCATTATTTTTGTAAAAACATCACTCAGGGCCTTTCTTGACCTCAGCACTGATTAAAAAGACACACTGTACACTCACAAACCAGCCCTCCAGAAATGCAGTTCAACACTTCCGACCTAGACGCAGTTCTTTCATGCAAACACTACTGTAAACACTCCTTCAGTATCGGAACATGCTTCCCTCTGGGGTCGTCACAGGCTGCCATCTTGCTGAGTGCTCTTCTTCCATCATGGCACAGCTAGTGAATGGTGATTATGTTTCTTTCCAAGACCATCCACACACTGGGGAGCTTGTCGATCCGAGGGAAGAGGGTTTACCTGGTCTCAGGCCCAGTGAGGGAGCTCTGATCTGGGCATGTGGAGAGCCAGCCAGCCCCTGTTCTTCACATGGGAGTCAAGGCCAAGATAAATCTTCCTCTGCCTGGAACCACAATACTCCCACTCTGCGAGGGCCGCTGGGAACCACCGTACAATCAACAAACACAGGTGTGCGATAATTAGGGCCTGTCGACTCCAATGTCGAAACGGACTCTTGTACCCTTGCGTCGGTTAGAGGAAACCCTTGCATGAATAGTGTCAATGGGGACTACTAACCCTGAGAGCCTTTCCTGAGGATGCGAAATTGGTAGAATGATTTGTGTCACAAGTGTCAACAGTGATGTTAGCAATCGGTTACAGTGCACAACTTCCTCCCAAGGGTGTGATATCACAGGATTGCTAAATAAGTTTGCACTGATTTTGACATATTAACAACGATTAGCAGCTTCAAGGAAGAGTAAGGATGCAAGTAAAACTATTCTAAACTATTAATGTATTCTAAAAAGTAAATTTAGCAATTGATTTTTGCCATTTGCCGCATTCATTAACGTAAGGAACGCAAGACGGTGGCACCGGCCTTTCTACTTTCCACAACTGGCCATTCTTGTTTCTCTTGTAATACTTATATAAACCACTGCGAGTTTGTACATGCTCAAAAAAAGTGAAATCAGAAAATATTTAGACCCTCTTCTGAAGTAGTCTTCTTGACATTTAGTTACAGAAAGTAGTCACATCTGACAAGAACATTAGAGGAAGTCAGAATACAGAAGAACATTAAATGATGCAGTTTCCATGAACGAAACACACCTGTTAGTCAGCAGGGCCTGACAAACAAAGAGGAAAATATAACAGCATGCAGGATAATCATCCTCACTAGACCTGTTCATCTACCACAGGGTTGTGACTCAAACTGCATGCAGTCAAAAGGCCTTTATCTGAGTTTCATACCAGAACAAAACTGGCCTGCATGAGATGGCTGCCCTTCTATAGTAATGCACAGCAATGGCATGTCCATAGACATTTAAAAGTCAGACAGGTTTTAAAAACAAAGACAGGGTTACGTCAGAGGACTACTTCAAATGAAACTACATCACTAATTGTTACAGGAGTTAAAAATAGGCTTGGTTGTTTCAAAACATTCCATGGTTCCATGTTATTCTTTGAGTTTTATTAAATGACTTAGCTTCAAAATGCTGACAAGCATCAAACGCTAGGGTCTATGCAGACCAGAGATCTCCAACCCTGCTCCTGGAGAGCTACCATCCTGCAGGTTTCAGCTCCAACCTCAATCAAACACACCTGAACCAGCTAATCAAGCTGTTCAGAGTTACTTGATAATTACAGGCAGGTGTGTTGGAGCAGGGTTGGAAGTGAAGTTTGCAGGATGGTAGCTCTCCAGGAACTGGGTTGGAGATCCCTGATGTAGGCTGATATGTCAGAGTGAGACTTTGAGGACTGCTTTTATGTTGTGTTTTGAGCCAAAAGCTATCATACATGAGCTACAAATAGTAAAAAACGCTAATTAAACAGAGAGAAGAAAGGACTGTGATTTCAAAAGAGTTTTAAAGATTGCTTAAATAAAAAAAATGTCTTAGTGTCAGGTTCCTCTTTTAAGTTGCACTTCTGCTTATCTGAAAGAATGCCACCTGTGTATAGCTCTACAAGACTTTTGACAGATCCTTAAAAGATCAGCCATCAAAAAAAGTATTTAACTCACTTACTCAGTTTTCCGCCGTTCCTTGTTGTCAAATATCTCATTTAAGTTGATGATTTTCTGGCCCAGAAATTTATCCAATCCAACCAGGGACCTGTGCATGACTGTGAGGCACAGCTCATAAACCTCTGGATTGCTCTCCATCAGCAGTCCTGGCAGTTCAAAAGAAGCTTCTTCCCTCCACACGGGGGTGAGGGTCTTCTCTGCTACTGATGTGGAGTATTTTTCTTTGCCCAGCTGAATGATGGTGTAGGCATCGTTGGTGCCATTCTTGCCCTTTGGTTGCAGGTCCGTGGCTTGAAGAACAGTGGCTTGGACGTGAGTTGGAAACCACTTCTGCGACTGCTCGCCCAATGACATGATGACTTCGGGTGTAAAATTATGGATTTTGATGTGTGAAATGTGAAGTGTATTACTTCAATTTGGCCTTGGCATTTTGTTTAGCTTCTAATCACGGGAAATCAGCGACCAAGAGTCGATAAAAAGTGAAAGTTATGTTTAACAGCGTGGGGAGATCATATTTGTCATTTCAAAAGTCACGGCGATTAACAGAGCAGGTAATGATGTTGTTACACACCGCAAACATTCCACACATTCACCCCGCTCCAACTTAGGTCACCTAAACCAAAGACAAAAAAATATTCTTTGAAAAATAATATTCAAACTTAAATTCATATTACCAATGACACAGAAGTTACTATTTTATTAACTTAAATGAGTGACTTCAACAATGCAACAAATTTAACTTCAATGTGGAAAAGAGGAAGTCTGTAACTCAATGTTTTTTTGGGGGTTTTTTTGGCTATATGTATCTCACTTTTTCACATATCTCATATATTATTCATATAGTACAGAGAATTTGCTGCTAAATCATATAGAGATAACTTAGTAATCAGGAAAGGGTGCAATATTTTGACAAACTAAAGTTAATAGTTTTAATATAGTATTAATTAAGATATTAGCCTAATATTTCACTGACATGACCGGAAATTATAAAAACAAACACAAATGTTAAGATTCTTGCCCTGGAAATCCTGGTTAAGTCTGGCCAACCACAAACGCCTTTTGTTCCTCAGACAGTTTTTTTTTTTTGCAATCTTCTCATTAATTTGTTAGAACTTTTGGCAGTCTATAGTACTCCAAATGTTTTTCTGGTCCAACCGATTAGTAAAGTCCAAAACCTTACAATAATAAACCATTTTTAGCAGCAATTATCAAGTTTTGTACAGTTCAAGTGGCATTGTTTACATTCAGTGCTAATATGACCGATTGGTGACGTTCAATAATGTTAAATTATTATTATTATTATTATTGTTAAATTATTATTAAAAACTACACTACTGGGATGGGCTGTAACTTCATCTGATGAAAATAAGGTCCATGAATTTAATGTGGTAAATATTTACTAAGTCCCTAATTTTAAAATGTTTAATTCAAAATGGTAAATGTATAGGAAACGCTGTCATTCATAAAAGAAAAGAAAATTAACTATGCAGCCTATACACTGTCTCACTATTATTATTTTTTATGTAGATGAAAGGTGCGAGGTTTATACTTTATATCAAATTAAATAAAATTTAATGGTTATTCAAATAAATAATTTATAATCGAGACCTGATTATTATTTTTTTTTATTAGATCATTATTTTATTATTATTATCCATTCCATTCATTTATTTATTTTGTTCTGTAAGTCCTTTATATTTTAAAACACTGAGATTTTCAACTTTTACTATTTCCTCAGAAGGCTAGTCATGAGTTAAACACTTCGCGGTCTCCCCTTATTGAATTCAATTAGAAACACCACAGCTAGTTTTATTACCCAGTTACTGCTGCTGTCAAACAGTCATACAGCACAAGGCTGTGATATTTACCTCTGAAGCATCTTTCTCGAACACAGCTAGCGACGCCACTGCATGTGGGATGACCGCTTATGCCGATCGGTATCAATTCTCTGCATCTGTGGTGGATGAAAATGAGTACGTTGCTGTAGGCGACACTAATTCATCTTAAACAAATGTGTGGCATTCCACATCAGCCCTGCACTCGACTTCCTAGTTCCTCATTTCCGCCGATGTGGTCACGGGTCGAAGTGCAAACTCCTCCTCTGTTGCCGTGGAAACACAGGATTTGATCAGCGCGCACTCCTGGCGCTGTTCCTGGGATTCGAATGACTGCGAGGCTTATGAGAGTTTGAGCAGTTCGTTTCCCTTTTAGTTTTGTGAGGAAAAAGAAACCGGAAAGGAATAAACTGCTTGTTTGTAATGCTATTTAGAATAATTAAACAATCATAATTAGTTACTATAAAACACAAGTAATACAAGTACAGATAACATGGATAATGTTTCATATAGATGACCTTTAGATAAAATCAAATAGAATTATAGTACCTAAACATTAGTTTCAATTTTTTCTTAGATGGCCAGTCATCAATGGGACAAAAAGAATGTATATAATTATACACTACTAGTCGAAAATGTTTGAACAGTTAGATTTTTATCAGAATCTGATTTGCTGCTCAAAAGACATTTATTATATTATTATGTTGAAAACAGCTGAGTAGATTTTTTTTTTTTCAGGTTTCTTTGATGAATGGAAAGTTCAGAAGAACTGCATTTATCTGAATAGAAATCTTTTGTAACATTAGAAAATGTCTTTATCATCACTTTCGATCAATTTAAAGCATCCTTGCTAAATAAAAGTATTAATTTCTTAGTATTAGTATTAATTAGTATTAATTTTTTATTTCAGATAAAAGCTAATAGTGCTGAAAATGTAGCTTTGATCACAGGAATACATTTATTCTTTAAAATATCTTCAGATAGAAAGCAGTTATTTTAAATAGCAAAAATATTTCACAATATTACTGTATTAATGTTTTTTTGGATTAAATAAATGCAGGCTTGGTAAGCAGAAGATAATTCTTTAAAAAAAAAACATAAAAAAGCTTGACTGGTAGTGTATATAATTAATGCATCAGAAGGTTAATTACTTCAGAATTGTAACTGAATAGAAACAGAGATTCCAATTGAACAAAAGCTGCATAAATTGTGGAAAACAAATAAAATGTAGAGGGAAGATCAAAATCACTTCTCTCAAATACTGAATGGAGTACATTCAGGCTATCTAGGATTCTTATAATGTCCACTCAGTAAAGTCAATAAATGTCTATTGGAGGCTCTTGACAAAACTAAACCAACCAAACATGTTAACATACTGTCTGTCGATATTTCTTGAGTGGGGACGTTGAGGAACCGATAAGAGATTCATTTAAATGAGTACAGACGTGCGTGTCATCCCCAGTTGACAGGTACATCTTAACCAAACACACCTGCTCTTTCATTTTATTCTCTTTCTCTCTCCTTATCCCCATCAGCCTGCCATAACAGCAGTGTTGTGTACATACCAGAGTCAGAGGCATGAGTCTGGCACATTCGTCACACATAGATTATAACTCTTATCTGGAGTGTATCTCAGGATGAAAATGGGCCTGGTGTGGTGAAATATTAGGTCATATAAAATGCATTTAAGACAGCTTAAACAGAGCAGGGGCCCTTCCATGTGCCATTTCGAGTTAAGCCTCACTGCAAACACCAGGAAGCAGCTGAGGAACCAGAGCGGAAGAATCTCCTTTCATGGACCAGTGAAACAATGTTTAATATATGTATGTATATAGTCATTCCTTATTTGTATCACTCCATTGTGTATTTTTACAAACTGAAGACAGACTATCTGTGTATTATTGGACTTTTTTTTAGATACTCTTTCTACAGGTTACATTGTTATGCCAGCAGGTGGCGATACATCTTTATAACGAGTGAGTGGCTGCAAGATTCATTTGTTTTGTCTCACGTAGTGTGTCATAGTGGACGACAACCGATGCCATGTCTGCGATGCTTCACAACCTCACCACACGAAGACTAGTATGTTTCTTTGTTTTTTTTGGGTCGTCCACGACAAGTTCCAACACATCTGGCATTGACCGCATTGACGGCATTGACACCGGCCAATAGGAGCACATAAGCATGCTTTTAAACAAGACAAAAAAACAAACAAACAAACAATTGTATTAGTACAGCTAGGTGGAATTTTACAATGGAGGTTGTAAAATTTCCTAGAGGGACTACCACGACAAAGTGAAAAACAGTTAAAAAAAGACTATTCATGCAATCCAGATTTGTGTCCACTGTCAGGTTTTCTTCCTTTTTGGGCCTTTTTGATGACAAGACACGCTGTTTGCTAGCTATTGTTTGTTTACGCTCATAGCACCTGTCAAGTCCTGCCATATCGCTGACAGCACACATATCGTTAAAGACGGCAAGCAATAAATGGTCAGGTAGGAACGTCTGACATGTCTTTTTTTCGACACAACAAGATTTTAGGAGCCAAAATCACATAATCTGACATAATGACTGTTGTAACCAACAAAAAAATCATGTACTCTAAACCAGGCTTTAGATATAAAGCTACTAGGTTGATGAGTGAGTCATTGAATTATTAACTGAACCGATTCATTCAAAAACACAGATTTATCCAGTCTTTATGAATGAGTCACTTAATCATTTACTCAAACGATTTGCTCATTCAGGAACAAAACACTACAACTGTCAGCCTTGTGGGAAGCACTTCGACATGCATCTTACACTATTGAAAATAAAGGGTGTTGCCGCAGTAATGCCATTGCAGAACCATTTTGGTTTCCCAAAGAAATTTCAGTGAAAAGTTCCTTTTTTTCCCTTAGTTTGAAGACTATTCAAATCATCTTTAGAACCAATGGAAGGTTCCCATGGATGTTAAAAGGTTTTCATGGAACTTTACACACCTATTAAGAACCTTTATTTTTAAAGGAGACCTATTATGCCCTCACAGATGACTATTATACCTCACAGATAATTTATTATATAATTTTGAAAATGCCTTGAGTGGAAGCAGAAACACGCTGTTTCCATGCATGTCTCTTTAAATGGGGTGACCATACGTCCTCTTCTGCCCAGACAAAAGGCATCCGGCCGGGATTCTTAAATCACCCAAAATGTCTGGGATTCGGCTTTTGCTTTCTACAGTCGCATTCATTGTGTGCGTTTTTGCATTAAAGCCTTGCGCAGGATTTTTTTCTTAATCCCGCTCCTGCAAACATTCTAATATTGAATATAATTTTTTTGCGCTGTCAATATGCAGAGTATTTAAATTGATTTGGATGCAGATCATGTTGGATGTAGGGTTGCCAAATCCACATTTTTTCCCCACAAAATTGGGCTGATTTTAAACTGTTGCGTCGGGTAGATTTTCTCCCGTGGGTTAAAAGTTTGAAATATTGCATACATTCCATTTGACTGAAATGCTTGTATTGAAACATTTTGCATTCTACCTGTAATAAAACTGTGGTAGATATTAGTTTTGTGAAGGATGGCCACTGTGGTAGCTGTGTTTATGATCTGCATAACGGTGACTGTAAAATATGTAGTTTTGGTATGGAAATGACATATTTTGATACCAAAACTAGGACCCCAACCTAATACATCCGAAGCATGCACACATAAAGCGGCTGTCACACAGCATGTGATCACTAAGCTAAGTTCTCTTTCACGTTTTATTGCACTTAAACTTTCAGATATACACAAGATTATATTAAAAACACACATGAGTTACAAAAACAGTCAGTTATGTCTGTGAACGTAAACAGCTGGGCAAGAAATTGCATGTTTATATTAGATCTGTGTGGCAGCAGAGTAATGTACAGTAAATAAATCAATAAATCCACTGCTCTCTTGCTCCTCTGAGGCTGGGAGCTGAATTTTGGCTTGTGAGCCATTCCGATCTGATCTCCACTTTCCTTCTTGTCAGCTTTCTAACCTATCTTGTTAACTTTTCTATTGTATGCCAAAAATAACAGTAGTAATAATCAAACACACCACTACTGTGTGTTGCACCATTTCTGTCATGGCTTTGTTTAGAACTATTTTCACTGGCGGAGCAAAAACAGACCAAATAAAGATAGATAGCAAAGCATAACGTTTTTTTCCTCTCCATTCCATAAATTTAGCTCTCAATTTTGCACTGTTCAGTTCTAAAGAATCTCATGGGGTGGAAGAGGCTCATGGCTGTAAAGAGACACCACCAGGGGTCATGACACCAATCCTTAATTTGACAATTTGTTAGACACTTTCATGTATTACCTTCTAAGACCATAATACGCCTGTGTGCCTCTGGAGTGGGATAAAAACATGAAAGGCTCTACATTCCAACCTCACCTGCTTCCTTTTATTGTTCTCCTCTGATAGAGTATATAAAGGAAAAAAATCCATCAAGTCATAAATTAGCCTAGAGTAACGTATGGCCTCAGTCCACTTTTCCAGAGGAATGATGTTGTAGCCCATAAACTGTCCAATATACAACAGGACTCTGTATTGCATATCAGCAAGGCCCACGTGTTGGCCTGTATTAGGCATCATCTTTATGGGCCCGAATCCTCTGTAAGGTCTCTTGCTGCGGCCAGACAGCTGGTTCTGCTTTAGGGCCCTTTCTTCAACACTATATAGGTTGTTTTACATTTATTAAACACTTTTAAGCATCTCTGGCTGCAAGATTGCCCATCTGTTAGCACACGACAATATATGCGTTCCAAGTGCGGAGGGAGCACGAGAAGGTGAGGGGATGCCATTGTAACATCAATACGGCTCATAATGCGCTTCAGGTTTACGCTCGGCTTGCGAGATTGATTTAAAAGCCTGTGCTTTTAGTCAAGAGGACATTCAGATTATAGATGAAAATTTAATAATAAAAAAAAGTAGGAGAGAAGAGCACAAATCACTGCTGGCGCTGCGCTCTGTGGAATGTTAGGGTGTGCAGTGCACTGTGATATATAGATCTGCAGATGTGCATGTTGCCTGCGACGGCTGGAGCAGAAATTGTTGGGGGTGTGCGGCTGCCGAAAGGTCCATTGTGTGGAACAATACTTCAAGAGTGTTTATTTGAGTATCACTAAAGGCTATAACCTCTCACCCCTGTCACAGAAGTTAGGAAGTTGCACTTCGAGCGTGGAGAAAACCTCTGAGGCCGAATCATAAACGGTGATGGGTTTGAAAAAAAAAGGTAACATTGTCAAACGTAACATTAGGATGTTTTATGAGAACACATTTCTTATCTTATCTTGTGTCAGCACAAATTCTCTTCATGATGCAACTGTCTGTGAGTGTGTGTGTATTTTGTGTGCATTCACATGTCTGTCTGAATAATCACATGAGCATATTGAGGTTGCCGTATATTTTATGAGTACAATCAAATGACAGAACAAAATAAAACACTGGAATTTTCACAGAGAAGCACACAACTGCTACCGTTATAATACAGTTGAGTTGTGCTTATTTAATGATGCTGAGCGTTGTGAACTGGCAAGCAAGACATTTGCAAATGTAAACATACAGTCGGTATGTTGTAAGGTAAACAGTTATAGCATTTGCCAAAGTCTATTCTATCTGCATTCCACTGCATGAATCGAGTGCTGCTGTTCTGTATGCATGAGAGGATGTGCAGACCAGGGATATGACAAACAAATTAAACAAATGAGAGTGATTAAAACAGCTGGATCCACAAATGGCATGACCAATTCAGGGAATTATGGAGGCAAATGCATGCAATTATAGCAAATGAGGTACACCCACTTTGCGCTACTCAGATGTTGCATTAATTTAAATGGTCTGTTTCTGCTGTGCAATTCATATTACATTAAATTAGCAATAGAATCCCCTGTGTCCTTCTGCTGTAATTCAGCTGAAGTCTTCATTAAGCTCTTCTCTCCAAAGCAAATCATTTGCTGTCAGAGATCATTGTGTCGAAATCCTCAAACAGCATTGAATTTCATAATGTTGTTGGGAAATTTGGAAAGAACACTAATAAGGTTGGTTTTGTAGGTGTTACGATATTCTTATCATTTTATCAAAACTAATTTTGCCTTTCCGAGAAGTGATTTTGTAATTGTTGGGAGTCTACCATAGTTTTATTTGATTTATGGACGTATTTACTTTTCAAGGCAAGTAGGGGAGAGAAGGGGGGAATGGGAACAAGACACTCTACCAAAGGTTTGAATTTTATATTAATTTATTAGTGGTGTCAATTTAAAAAAATTAACTAATTAATCCTACCTGACATTAAAGTTTTTAAATATATTTTTATATTGCAATAGTTTCACATTCATGCTTCAAATTCATGCAGAAACAACATAAAGAACGTATATTTTTAATATTTGTTTAAAGCCATAATTGTTTTTTTTTTTTTTTTTTTTTTTTTTACTGAAGGCAAGTATCACTGATTCCAACTGACTTGAAACAATCTTCACGTAAACCTATTAAAATAAATGTCATATAGGCTAGCTACCTGTGCCCTTCAGCAAGTAAATATAGCCTAAAGTTATCAAACACTAAATTATATATACAATTCGAAATTATATAAAGATAAAGCTTAAAACTACAGAAGTTCTTTATTTCCTTTTATAGATTTTGTTCTTTGATTAACAGACATCATAGCAGCTGGTTATTAGTATATTTTGGCTGCTGTTACTTTAAAAGCTGCCGCTGCTGAACTTGATGCGGATCTAACACTGCTTTGAACCATAAATAATAAATACTTACATGCACAGCTTTAAGGCCGCTTTATTTGTAAATTCATGTCTTAACTGACATTGCATACTCACAGTTTCATTTGGGTTTGAATAGGATTTGTGCGTGCACTTGAAACATTTGTGTTTACCGACATATGGCCTGACAACATCTCATCTGACCGCAGTTCACTGATGTTCTGCTGAAGCTCCTGGTCACCGGTACCGTTTCTGTGCTCGTTTGTCTTGGAGCACGCGTCCAAAAAGTCTGCAATTTGATGTGCTCTTAAGGACGTGCTGCGCATCCAAAGGCCCACCCATGCGTTAATTCGCACAAATTTTGACACCACTGTAATTTATATTCATTTAAATTAAATATATATTTGAAGTAACAAGCATACTATTTTTCCTTTTTTTTAACAAAATTAAAATAAAAAAAAGTAGAAAGAAAAATGTAGTAGTCTACTTGTTACAATTGATGTCAAAAGTTTACATTGCAGAATCTGCTAAATATTAAATATTTTCCCAAAATAAGAGGGATCATACAAAATGCATGTTGTTGCAGGTACTGACCTGAATAAGATTTTCATATAAAAGACATACACATGTAGTCCTCAAGAGAGTTTATGTTTGATTTTTTTGTTACCTTGATCCACAGCATTTTTTTATTTATTTTTAGTGATAGTTGTTCATGAGATCCTTGTTTGTCTTGAACCTGAAATCCATCAGGTCCCACAAATTCTTTGGTTTTTTAGCATTTTTGTGTTTTTGAACCCTTTCCAACAATGACACTGTGATTTTGAGATCCATCTCGAAGAGCCAGGGGGTGATAACTTTTGAAATTTGAAGATCAGGGCAAACTTAACTTATTTTGGCTTAGCTTCTGAAGGGCAGTACTAAATGAAAATAAATACAATTCTATTTAGGCAAAATAAGAAAAAAATTACACATTCAAAAAATTGTCAGCACAAAATAAATAAAAAAAAAAAATAAAGAAAGAAATTTGTGAGACCTGAAGGAATTTTTTCTGAAGAAGAGCAGGAAGTTTAACTGTTCATGACAAACAAGGGACTCATGAACAACTATCACTAAACAAAACAAACAAACAAAACAGCTGTGGATCATTCAGGTAACAACACAGTCTTAAGAATCAAGTGTATGTAAACTTTTGAACAGGGTAATTTTTATAAATTCAACTATTATTTTCTCTTGTGGACTTTATGTTAATGTCCTTTATGTGAAATATTTTTTTCAGGTAATAAAAAATAACATGCATTTTGTATGATCCCTTTTATTTTGGTAAAATAATTGACATTTTGCAGATTCTGCAAGGTGTATGTAAACATTTGACCTCAGCTGTACCTTCACTTGTTACCTCAAGGATATATCTGTCTAATTCATTAACTCCTAAACTACTGCAAACTAATTTGAACCCAAGTTGTTAACATACCTGTTACCACATGAAACACATTTTTAGGTTATATGAAAAACACTTCTATCTCGTTTCTAGTTTTTGCACTACTATACCTTTTCGATTGTAAAGCATGTCTAAACATCTCATGTTTTCACCCAGTCATTCCATTCTCAATGAGTCAGTGACTGGTTAGCCGCTGCCATGTGTTCAACAGCCAGGATGCTGAGAGATTGACAGAGCAATACTGAGCTCATGTCTTCAGGGGGCGAGCGAACAGGTGTCCCTCCTGCTGGAGTTTAAGAGAAGTCCCCTGTGCCCCAGCCTGAAAGAGCGAGATAGTCAAGAGAAAGAGAGAGAGAAAAGACCCACATGTGTGTGCCCCGCGGCCCCTCTTTCCCCCCTTGTGTGTATGTATATATTAGAGTGATGGGGAGGTATGCAGTGCCATAGTTCAGACACATGCTAATGTGCTCCCAGAAATAATTTGGGAATAGATGAAGGAGAAAGGCTTTGAAGGTGTTGTGTTAGAGTACACAGGGGCTTTCTGAAAGATTAGAAAAATTAGAACGTTATGGGCAGATAACTATAGGTTTTTTATCAATGATTATATTAAAATAACAACCAGAAGTCAATGTAAGTAGAAACAATGTGACAGTAGAAATGACGTGTGTATGTAGACAAATAAATTGAATTGTTGTTATTCAGTTAATAAATTACTCATCTTTCTGACTGCCACATTCTGCATTTGTGCTGTGATACCTATTAATAGATGTCCATTTAATGTTTGAGTAATTGTAAAAAGAGCCAACCCATCTCCTTTTCACACTTGATGAAAGAAAACGTGTCAAGTCCATATCAAAGATCTGTCCGTTAACAGAAGAGCCGTGTGAGTTCATCTCTCAGTAAGATCTCTCTGTCAGTGCTTGATGAGTTAAGCTATAGCATGTCACTAATTTTGACGCCCGCTGACATGTGCTGGGCAACTGAAAATCCGGCATCTCCCCTACGGAAACTGACATGTCAGATTTCACAAGGCAAAAATTCCGCTGGAATTTACAATGCATCGTCTCTGCTTCACGTAAGATTTCAGAATAATGAGTTTGTTTTTGATGCTTGTTTTGTCTATCAAATATCAAAAAAATATATGATTTTATTTATAGAACAGTGTCATGCTACAGTACTATAAATAATGCTTTAATAAGGATAGCTTTTAAGTGTTATGATCTTCTTATAAGTTTATCAAAACTAAGTTTGGCTTTCTGAGAAGAGTTTTTGTAATGGTTAAGAGTTTTACACCATAGTTTTACTTTGATTTATGGTAATTTTTACTTATTCTTTCAAGACAAGAAATTAGGGAAGAGAAAAGAGGAATGGGAACAGGATATGGGAACACACACACACACACACATACATATATATATGTGTGTGTGTGTGTGTGTGTGTGTGTGTGTACGAGTGTGTATTTATATGCAGAGCTGGGTAGTAACTAATTACATGTAATCTGATCAGATTGAATCAGATTTCAAAAAAGAAGTACTTGTAATTAAAGTAAATTGCATTTTAAAATACTCAAACACACAACAGTTACTTTTTTGCTGATTACACGATCACAATAGCAATAAATTATTCATAATTACTCATAAACATATTCATTTTATTTGAATTATCACTCAGTAGGTTTGGAAGGTTTTATTTCTTATTTACATGTAATGCAGATATTCAGACACTTTTTGTCATCTGAAATTCTTTCACCTAATATATTTACTTGAAGTACCCCTGAGATTTAAAAAGAAATATTTTAATTATTAAGTATCAGATTTGCATGTTCATAGTTTTCTGACATTGGTTACATTGGACACACAGGTAAACAAAAAAAGATCTTTTTAGTAAGTGTTTTATTTGAATTGTTATTTTAAAATAATTTATTTTAGTTGAACATTTTTATGATTTAATTGTTACCTTTTCATTAAACTCATAAACCCCCTGTAGTTCCGTCACCAACCCCAGTTTGTATGTAATATAACGTTTAATGCACTTTGTTAATTAGTGTATTTTTACACAGGGTTCCCACTCAAAGGTTCTCAAATTCCCTGACATTTCCCTGACTTTCACTGACTAAAAAGTTTAATTCACATGACCTATAATGAACTGAAAAACAGGTCGCTGTTATACGTTATTTTAAATCTATTCATTTGCAAGCTTTATTGACTTGTTCACAGGCGTTTTTAGTACAAAACTAAGTTAAACACATACACTACTTTTTTTAAGTTTTAAAATTAAAATAAAGATCTTTTTCTGTACTATTTCTACAGAAATTAATTTATGTTTTTTTATGGGTTCATGTGTTAAATGCTCTGAAGTTTTTTTGTTAGTCATGAAGTTCATCATTCAGTCTTTTTATTTCTTTACATTTAGTTTTTGCTTTTCTGTAGTCTACTTTTAACACCCAGTCTTTGAAGTGGTCATTTGTGGCCAAAGCTCTTGAAATTTAAATTTTCCTGGCATGACTTCTTGATCATATACAATGTGCAAAACATCACAATACAAAAATATGGTATCGAAAATGTACATTTTGATAAATGGAAACTAAAATCCCTGATATTCTATGACTTGGACAAAAATATATATATAAAATTCCCTGACCTTCAATGTCTGGAATAGACCTTTAAAAATTCCATGATATTCCAGAAATTCCATGACTGTGGGAACCCTGGGTATAAGATTATCATATTTAAATGTGATAAACGAGTTAGGTCAAAAGTAATCTAAAAGTAGTCTGATTATATTACCTAAAATGTGACCCTGGACCACAAAGCCAGCCATAAGTGTCAATTTTTCAAAATTGAGATTTATACATCATCTGAAATTATTATGATAGGACAATATTTGGCCGAGATACAACTATTTGAAAATCTGGAATCTGAGGGTGCAAAAAAATAAAAATATTGAGAAGATCGCCTTTAAAGTTGTCCAAATGAAGTTCTTAGCAATGCATATTACTAATCAAAAATTACGTTTTGATATAATTAGGGTAGGAAATGTAAAATATCTTAATGGAACATGATCTTTACTTAATATCCTAATGATTTTTGGCACAAAAGAAAAATCTATAAAATCTATTTATAATGTTACATTGATACGAAGACTGTCAGCAATCAATGAACGTTTCATTTGTCTAATATCTATTTTAAAAATATTTGTGCTGACAGTTGTGTGTTACGTATATACACACGCGTGTGTGTGTGTGTGTGTGTGTATGAAAGTGTGTGTGTGTGTGGTTTTTTTCACCCAAAATGTAATGCAGAATGAGCAAACATACAGCTGTCTTTGAGGTAGGCAGTGCAACCTTTTTGCTCTCTGAATTTGAAATTATTATTCCACAGTTTTGCTTATAGCCTGAAGTAGGAGAAATGGAGAAAAAGCTGTTGCGGCATTCCATTTTTCCATGTAGGAGTATAAGAGCCTGTGTTATTTGCATACCAGGGACATATTTAAGCTGTATTACATGCAGGAGAAGTGTTACGGGGAAAGAGGCTATACATCTAAAGTAATGATGAGTTCAAAAAATGTGTGAGAAACAGCTTTACCCTGCATGGAAATACACTCTGTGGGATCATTAAGTCTCCTCGGCTTCAAAGTGCTAAAGCGCTCTAGTGAAAGCCTATTAGCAGTCACTGGGAAGCTCAACTCCGCACTAAACGGCGTGCTGTTTTCATGTCTTCCCTCAGTGATAAAGCCTTATCTATTTAAGATGCTTGAAAATAGCTCATATTGAGCAGCATATTAGAATAAATTAAATAAACACATTGCATATATATAAATCAAACTCCATGCGGTTAATCACACACACAAAGAAAAGACACCCACATTGAAAGCCTCGCCGAATAAGCAAAATCTTACCACAAGACGAGGCTTTTCTCAATCTGTTTAAACAAATCAATCAAATTCCTAAAGATATTTGTGAAAATCTGCAAAGATTTATTATTCAATGCATATGGACAGGATTCCGTCAGCAGCTTTTTAAAACCTAAACACACAATGCATGATGCAATTACAGTAATCAGCACATGTCAATTAAACAGTAATTGCACAATTGAAAACACACTTTTACATTGTACTGAATGCACACTTGATATACACAACAATAACACACTCAGCTCATAGATAATGTACATATGTGACCCTGGACCACAAAATATAAGTCGCTGGGGTATATTTGTAGCAATAGCCAGAAATACATTGTATAGATCAAAATTATTGATTTTTCTTTTTTGACAAAAATCATTAGGATATTAAGTAAAGATCATGTTCCATGAAGATATTTTGTGAATTTCTTACCGCAAATATATCAAAATTTAATTTTTGATAAGTAATATACATTGCTAAAAACTTAATTTGGACAACTTTAAAGGTGATTTTCTCAATATTTTGTTTTTTTTGCTCCCTCAGATTCCAGATATTTAAATAGTTGTATCTCAGCCAAATATTGTTCTATCATAATAAACCATACATCAATAAAAAAAGCTTATTTATTCAACTTTTAATTATGTATAAATCTCAGTTTTAAAAAATTTACCCTTATGGCTGGTTTTGTGGTCCAGGGTCACATCTTGTATCTATAATATACATCCAATACAATAAATTATTTATTTTTGTTTATCACAAATAAAGCAGCCGTCTATGAGAGATTTACCTATATTTGCATATCAATTACTTATAGTTGCATATTGAAATGATATCAAATTCATCTAAAAAAAAAAATTGTTACATATACTAAATACTAATTTACTAGTGATTATTTAGAACATGCACACATTTGTATAAAAACTGGTTCACAATATTACAGACCTTCGTCTGCTGCAAAACATGACTGCATGGAGAACAGAATGATATTTATCAATCAAATATTATCTAAGCTGCTAATGTCAGTGCAGTCCTCTTTTGTAAAATATAAGATAAGTAGATGCATCTCTTTTTATTGGTAACATTTAGCTAAATTGATGCCCTTTGTGTGCACCTGGTGCCAAAGGTTAGCATTGTGGCGAAGGTCTTCTCTCTCCCACAAGGATGCGTTCAGCTGATAAAGGTTGTCTCGACCTGCCATGAACGAGCGATACCATAACTGATAGATTGTTGCATTGTGGGTAGGAGTTTCAACACACAACCAAACGGATATCTTGTATATGTGCATATATTAGAATATGTAAAAGAAAGCTATATTTAAGGGAATGTGAATAAGACAGAATTTGCATTAAAAGCATACTGATTATATCTTTGTGATAGTATATTATGCTAATTGTGCTTGTTTCAAGTATTTCAAATGAATATACTAAGATGATTTATAGTTTAGAAACATTTTACTTTTCAAACAACTCTGCTTTTAACACACATTTAGATACTTAGAAACTATGAATAATCCATAACAAATGCATTTGGTTATACAATATTTCTTTGAATATGCCTTTTCCGTTACCTTTTTTTGTCAGATAGCATGGTGAGAGTGGAGGCAGACAGCTGTGTTGTTGTCTAGAGGCAGACAGGCACATCGGGTGAAGTTCTGCTCCAGCTAGAACAGCACACTCATCTAATCCCTGAGGCAGAAGAGAGCGCCGTACAAAACTACTGTACACACACTCACACATCTTCACTCTGCAGCTGTGATGAAGTCATCTAGGGGTCTTGACACGCTTTCGTCTAGCTTAGAAATCATTTTCAAATGTTTTGGGACTGGTGTCCACGCTAGACAGTTACAAGGCTAGTACTGTACAAACGCATTGGCAGAGCCAGAGCTATTTATGGTTGCTTAATACCACAAATGGTGTTGCAAGTACCTGCAAAAGCCATGTACTCATAAATCACGTTTTGCTGATCCATCTGGTCCGTGCATGTAAAAAGAAAAGAAAAGACAATGTGTGTCAAGTTAAATAAATGAAATAAGGTCATAAATAACAAATATTGCACATGCAAAGTTTGTAAAAGTAAAAAAATTCCCTGTGTGACTAATATTTGATATACTGATATATGATTAATCAAAACGTTTTTTGTACACAATATACTGTATGTTTGTACTGTGTATATTTATTATGTGCTGTATGTATATATAAATAGTATATATTACAGTATAAAATTTTGAAAATATTTACATGTATATATAGTTATATTCATACAATTTGTATTGTAAATAAATATATTTAATTTATAAGCATATGTTTCTTAAATATATATACATGCATGTGTGTATCTTTATATATGCATAATAAATATACACAGTACACACACAGATATATTATATAAGCAAAAATTTAATTTTGGATTCATCATGATTAATCATTGCCCAGCACAAATTTATTTTTTCCAAATTATTGTGAAAGAATTATTCACAGGTCCCTTTTTTCTATAAATATGACATTTAACATAAAGAACATATATTAAAATATATATTTAAATAACCTTTTAAAACATGCATTTAACGTATATATTTAACATAAATACACACACACACACACACACATATATATATCAGATGCAAAACCAGGTAAACCATCTCGGTCAAAAATGAGATAATGATACTGAGTGAATGCTCTCGACACATATTATACCTTCATCAAATACTTCTACTTCAAACTCGCTAAAATCCCAACCTCAGCCCTATCAGAAGTACCATTACTTCCATAGAAACCTTTGCATTTTTTAAAGGAAGATGTCAGATGGATTGTCAGGAGGCTTTTGCATCTGAACTCTTCATAGACAGATTACAAGTTACCATATTTAAAATGTAATAAGTAGTGTAACTTTTTCAATTACTTTATTAAAGTAATGTAACTGATTACATTTTGATTACTTTTCTAAATTTCTAATGCATGTTTTTAACTGTTTATCATTTTCAAACATTTAAACCAGTGGCACTCAACACTGATTACTGTCAGACTTTCAAAATCCTTGGTCACTTAAATTAAGATGATAATTAATTTTAAGGCACAACCACCACAAAATCAGACCTTAGCACCTCTTTTTACTTTGAGATCGTTCTAAGGTTAAATACATATTTAAAATCATAACAAGAAGTAGTAAACCCCCTTTGTAATCGTTTACATTTTACAAGTAACTGCAATTTAATTACACATTTTTTTTCTCAGTAACTTTAACAGATTAGTTACATTTATTTTGTACATGTACACACTTTAGGTTTAACATTACTGTGTAATTTATTGTATATTGTGTAAATTTCCTAAGTCTGGACTTGCACACTAAAATGTAATATGCTGCAGTGAAAATGTCTAAACTTCTAAATGTTTTAAATAACTCCTCTGTGTGGAGCATAGCTGTCATGGGTATTGTTAAAAACTCTTCCCAGGTGTCCCAGGAGTGGTAGCACAGGAGGGTCAGTGAGTCACAGCACTGCTTTACTGTCACCATCACTCTTCATCCAGCGCTGCACAAGACGTGTTAGTGACCTTACCAAAAAATCACTTATATCTGACCAGACCGCTAATGCACTATCCAGATGTTACGCATTCGGCTTCATGTTTGATGTTTTTGTACACCTCCTATTCTCTGTGCCTTATCCTGAACGTGGCCTGCACATCATCTACATTTTTTTTTTTACTTGTCATAGTCTGCAAACAAATGGGAAGGCTGCATGCAACAGCGAAAGTCTTTGTATTACAAGCCACATAATTATTTGTATATTTGCGGGCTGAACAAAGGGCATCTCTCATCAGAGAGGCGTTTCTATTAAAAAATGATATCTTAACACTAAAGGTTACCAAGATGACATTATGCTCCTTAGACGTGTTTGACTGACACATTGAGGTTTATGACCTTCAGAGGTGAACTAGAAGTCCGAGACGGAGCAGCGGTAATTTTAATGTTGTATTATTAAACAATACGTATTTTTACTGTTCTTTACGGAACATTCATTTCAATAGGAGGAGAACAAACGAAGAGCAGTTGGTCAGTTTCACGTGCGTGTAAATCTCAGGACCGTAATGAAAAGTCAGCGGTTGTTAGGGTCACGTGTTGACAGAGTTCATTTGAATTAGTTTCAAGCGTTTGAAACTGAATGTCAAGCCAATTTGATTTTGAGCATTCAAGCTCCTATGACACTTCAAGAGGCTGCATTGATTCTCGGCGAATAAAAGGCAAGACGCATTAAATATTTCTATATTTTGCTAATCATTTAATTATTCCACCCACTCTGAGAGTGGATTAGAATGATTTCGACAGAGAACATAGTACCTAGCCACTTACCGCTGTAAGAGAATAAACACTATATACATTAAAGGGAGCACTTGGCGGAGCTGCGTTGGGGCTTGATACTGCCTTCTATCTAAATGGCTAATCCATGCAATGTGTGGGTGGGGTGATTAACGCTCACACAACCGCATGAAAAAAATACATTTGCTTTGAAACTTTGAATACGGCCGGCATGAATATGCAACTATGAATAATTGGCAGAGAATGGGAGCTGGCTTGGATTAACAACTCAAAATGCAGTTTATGACTAATTGTGTTAAGTGAAAATAAACTGGCACTTTTGTTCCCGGGATAATTAGCTTTTTAATGTTTGCCGGAGTGATTGTGGGAGCTGTGCTCTGGTGCCTGTTCTTTTTTTCAAGTGGGCCCTCTAGCTTTCCTGAGGGGAATGAGACTTGGGTTTGTGTGTGTATGTGTGCTGAGGACTTTTATTAGCGAGGAAAAGTGGCTTTCTAGCTGTAAATAACTTTGTAGTGCGGCATATTTGTTTGTTTAGGCTTCTTTTTGATTTTAGGCTTGAGGCTTTGTACATGTTTTAATGGAGTTGCATTAATAGGTTTGTTGCTTTTGAATAGCCCCTTCATTCATGCTTAAAACCACATTTACAGAGCAAAAATTGTTTCGTCTTTTAACAAGCTTTGTGAGTTGCATTCTGCAATACTACTTTTTTATAGTGTACATTATATGAAAGTTTAATGAAAAAAAGCAGAAATTGTGATTTCTTGTTCTGCTAAATAAGATCATATACGTTATTCATCCCATTTTATTAAATATTTATATTGTTTGAATATATATCATTAATTGCGATTAATTGCATCCAAAATAAAAGTTTGTGTTGACATAATATATGTGACCCTGGACTACAAAACCAGTCTTAAGTCGCTGGGGTATATTTGTAGCAATAACCAAAAATACATGGCATAGGTCAAAATTATAGATTTTTCTTTTATGGCAAAAATCATTAGGATATTAAGTAAAGATCATGTTCCATTAAGGTATTTTGTACACTTCCTACCATAAATATATCAAAACTTAATTTTTAATAAGTAATATGCATTGCTAAGAACTTAATTTGGACAACTTTAAAGGCAGCATTTAGATTTTTTTGCACCCTCAGATTCCAGATTTTCAAATATTGCCAAATATTGTCCTATCATAACAAACCAAACATCAATGGGAAGCTTATTTATTCAACTTTAAGATATATATTTAGATATATAAATCTAAATTTTGAACAATTGACACTTATGACTGGTTTTGCGGTCCATGGTCACATATGTGTGTACTGTGTAAATGTATATGTATATGTATATATAAATACATATAATACACATACAGTCCATTTAAAAAAAATATACGTAATATATATTTATATTTCTGTACAATATTAATCATATATAAATATGAATACATATATGTGACCCTGGACCACAAAACTAGTCTTAAGTAGCACAGGCATATTTTTAGCAATAGCCAACAATGCATTGTAGGGGTCAAAATTATATATTTGTCTTTTATGCCCAAAATCATTAGGATATTAAGTAAAGATCATGTTCGATGAAGATATTTTGTAAGTTACTTAACGTAAATATAAAACCTAATTTTTGATTAGTAATATGCATTGCTAAGAGCTTTTTTTTTTAGACAAAGGCAATTTTCTCAATATTTAGATTTTTTTTGCACCCTCAGATTCCAGATTTTCAAATAGTTGTCTTTCAAATCTCAACCAAATATTGTCCTATCCTAACAAACCATGTTCAAAATAAAATAATTATTATTGATTTTAATTATTTCTATTGATTGCATAATAATAATATTGTATTATATTGTATTGTAATATTGTATCATTTTAATCCGGCAATCAGAAAATATTCGAGCGGAGAGTTAATTTTAAAAAAAAAGTCCCCGTGATTCTGTGCTCCTGCAAACTTGCGCAGAATGCTCTCATGCGCTATTGAGCGACTCGAGGACCTCTCTTTCACTTTAAACCCTGTACTTTTTCCCACTTTCCGACTGCAGCTCGGTCTCGCACCAAGACTCGCGCTGCTTTCCTCCGCGAGAGGGGCACGGGGTAATTGGAATCAGTTATTCAAAACATCTCTAAATGTGATTTAAATGGCGAGGATTTATTAACATAGAAGGAAACCATTAAAAGGGGGTTCGGAACGGGGAGAGGGGAATTCCGTTTTGGGAGAAGAGTGGGGGCAGGACGGACTGCGGAGTGAAGAAGGAAGGGGAAGGGGAGAACGAGGGGGAGAAGAGAAAGCAATTACTGGATGTAAAGGCCACGAACAGAGCTCCCGCCGTCACTGAGAAATCAAATCTGTCAGCAATTAGGAGGATCTGAGGGGGCCATGCAGCACTCGCCGCTGGACAATAGGGGTGCTGGGACTCTGAAGAGGAGAAGGGGGCCGGAGCAATTATGAGAGCTGATAGAGTAGCTTTATTTATCTAAACAGCAGGTTAGTCTCTCATTCGGCCTCTTTTGTCACTTGTTGCGGATGTGAAAGGGGCACCACTTCATCCAAACGCTGTTCGACCCGATCGCCATTGTCCGGGCAGTTAGTGTCTGAAGTGCCTCTGCTTTTCACTACCCTGCTGGGATAAACCAGTGCTTGATCTCATGCCCTAGCAATGCTAACCCTTCACCTTCAAGAGCAGATCTCCATACCTTACGTTTGAAGCTACTTATTAAGACATTGCAAAAGGGGCTGCGCTCCAATACAACCAGTCCTCAATATCAAAGGCCACAAGCTCAATGAATGGGTCAAAAGGCCCTTGTTTAGGACAGAGGCTCAGGAAAAAAAGGATTAAAGCTGGGTAGTCTAATGTTAGTCTTCGCGTAAATGGCGTAACAGTGAATTGCACTGACGCAATGTTGAGAATCCCGTCTGTAAGGTAACTAAATCTTGGATTTGTGATAACGACACCATAACAAACAAGAGAACACGACTTGTTTCACTGTGTGTAATTAATGAAAGATGTGGTCTATTGCAAATAAAAGCAGAAAACTTTTTATTTCAACTTTAATATAAAATTATACACATATGTGACCCTGGACCATAAAACCAGTCTTAAGTAGCATGGGTGTAGCAATAGCCAAAAATACACTGAATGGGTCAAAATTATCGATTGCCAAAAATCATTAGGATATCAAGTAAAGATCATGTTCCATGAAGATATTTAATAATCAAAACTTATGTGGTATATATTCTTAAAAATGCTAACTCTTTTAATAAATCAGCCTAAAAAGCAGCCTTTTCTACATTGTTAGTGTTGTTCATTGATTGGAATATTAAACAAACAAACAAACAAACAAATCAATGAATGAATAATCAGTCTCCATCTGGACAATAGTGGTAATTACTAAAAAAAATAAAATAAAAATTGTAATCTATTATATGTACTACAATATAGTAAATCTATATCATTATTTTCTCTCTATATACACACACCATTAACTCCACCACTAAAACACAAATTTTCACAAATTTCTATTAAATGCATTCTTCAGTTAGTCTTCAGTACTTCTGTTATATCCATTACTGTGATTTTTATTATTATTTTCCCCTTTAATAATTTAAAGCATATATATATATATATATATATATATATTGGATTTCCAAGTATAAAGCTCCTGGGTAAAATTATGATTCAAGTCCAAATACAAAAACCTTTTCAGAAAATTCAGAAAACCAACTTCAGCTAAATAGAATAGATTGTATTTTGCATCAATATTAATATTGGAAACTAGACGTCTTTAAAATAATATTTAATATTCACTAACACAAATTCACATGTGGTCAAATCTTCATTAGATTACACAGAATGTCCACAGAGGTCATGGTGCATCACACGAATCTCTTAATGAGGAGCAGATGTTTGAAAATGAAATTCAATAAATTATTTCAGGTTTATTATCAGCCCTCATCATCTCAGAGTTGAAAAATGCACCAGGACATCACTCATACCCAATAAGCATACCATTCCCCCCACCGATTAAAGGCCCACATATTTTTTTTGTATAGTGCCCTCTGTTATGTGGTTTTGCAGACTGGACCCACAGTAAAGAATCTAATAATCTGAGAGAACCAAAGCTTTAAGTGGGTATAAAAGCATGTGTGTATATCTCACACACACATACCAACATGTGCTTTCTGGCCTAAAGGGATCAAGAATTTCCCCAACATAATCTCATACCAAAACATAACAATAACAGAAAGTGTCATTAATGTTGAGAAATAAATATTTTCTGAGGTTATAGTAAAAGTAGTGGCAATATTAGTTTTAAAAGACATTAACCTCAGTAATGCATTCGGTTTTACTTGGTTTCAAAGCGGTAAACTGTTCTCTGGGAATCCCTGATAGAGCATCCCTAATTTTCAGGTTTAGCATTTGGAATATGTTATGAGGCACACAGTCTTACTCTTGTCAAAGTGCTTTTACAGCTTAAACAAATTTAATCAGAGCAGCTTTGAGTGACAGGGGGGAGCTCTCCCACAATGCTCTCTTTTTGCCCCGCACTCCTCCTACTCGCCAGCAGCTGTGCAGACCCGCTAGTGGAGGTGCGTCTTAACCCAACACTTCAGTTTCACTCTGAGAGCATTATGAAAACATTCCTTATTCAAATGCAAAGAGAATAATAGTATGTGGTGGTCATGATAGGTTACTTGCTTTAACATTGCATTCTGCTACAACCGTGTGTATCTTCAAATTTCTGCAATGCATATATAGACACTAGACTCACAAATTATAATGATTGTGCCATCTATAACTAAATATCATACACTATGTCTGATTTCTGGAATATTAGGCTCGCCATAGCTGCTGTTGTTTAATTAATTTTCATTTTTTTTATTCTACTCTATTTTTTCTATTTTTATTTATTCCACATGCTTTGATTTAGTGCTAAAAGGCATTATGAATTTTTAAAATGGATGTGCTACTTAACAGTTTTGTGGAACTTTCTTTTTCAGGATTCTTTAATGATTATAATGTCATTTTTTTATATTATAAGTGCCACTTTTAACCAGTTTAATGTATCCTTTTTAAAATAAAGTATTAATCTCTTTACAAAGATTAATGATTTGTTATGATATGCCAGTTGTATTGATATGCTGTATTGTATTGAATAAAAGTTTCTGATAACAAGGAGTTACTGGCAAGTTAGTAGCGTTTGTTTGGTCATGTGACATGATTCAACATGGCCGCCCTGTGTAAACTACATCAGGCTACTAATAAACAATGGAAACATATTTGAAAAACACTTCATTTCACTTTTTTAATCAGGAGCAAAAGGAAGACAAAAAAGATCAAAAAGGAAATAAAAGATTGGGCGAGATTACAAAGTCAAGAGGAGATGTTGGAAAAAAGCGGGCGAGTATGAAGAGTGGAGGTCTGCACAGGTGGCTTTAAAGGCCTCGGGCCCAGTGGGGGTCTCCCCTGTTTCACTCTGTCCACAGGTGTTTATTAGCACATAGGAGCTGCCATATGTCCCAGCATGCAACACAGCCTCAGGGTGTACAATCAGCCCTCACACCCATAATCATCAGCAACCCTGGCAGCACTCTCTCTCTCTTTCTCTCTTTTACTCACTCACTCCTTCTCATGAGAGATCAAGTGGGGCAGCATAGCATTTTGCAAATGTTTTCTTCCTTTGCTTGGTTTGACCCCAATAGTTCATTTCACTATATCAACATCCCTAATGTACTCCAATATATAAATATAAGATTGACATATAAGATTGTGCATGAAAATGGGAAGCTTTTTAAAATGTGGAAAGCTATTCGATTCGATTCTCAATCTTTATTTAAAATAGGTTTCATTTGTTAACATTAGTTAACTACTTTAGTTAACATGAACTAAGAATGAACAATACAATACTTCTAAACCATTTACTAATCTTAGTTAACATTAATTTCAGCATTTACTAATGTATTATTAAAATCACAAGTTGTGTTCGTGTAACCAGTGTTGTCTGCATTGTGTTTTGAATGGAATAACCAGACAGACATCAGCTGACAGTTCAACTCTTCTTTTACTCTGACAAGCAGTGTTGGGGAAAGTTACTTTTAAAAGTAATGCATTAGAATATTGCATTACTCCCTGAAAAAGTAACTTATTATGTTACTTTTTTAGGTAAAGTAATGTGTTACAATACTTTTGTGTCACTTTTTAAATCTGGGCAGGGTTTGCTTGTTTGTTTTTAATATAAAAAAGTTATATTTTTATCAAATGTAAAAGCCCTTTCACACCAAAAAGTGAAATGAATAAGTCTAAAGCTGAAGGAAAGTAAATTCACGGCTGTACAGTAGAACTGTAGGAAAAGGAAGTTCAACACTCTTCAGCAATGAAATAAATAAATCACAAATGTTAGTTAATCTAAAGTAAGTTTTGCTTATTAGTATGGTTAAATTGGATCAACAAAGGTCAGCAGCAAAGACAGAGTTTAATACAATGGGATTAAATGCATAAAGGTTTTTTTTTTTAAGTAACTCAGATATTTTCTTGTAAATGAAAAAGTAATGTGTTACTTTACTAGTTACTTGAAAAAAGTATTCTGATTACTACCCAACACTGCTGACAAGACATAAACAGTGTTTATAGACAGTGTCAATTCAATTCATTCCCATGCAGAGACAGTACAGTAAGGGCCAGAGAGAAAGAAAACATTAAAACAATTAAATAAATGTAACATCTGTAACAAACAGCATACCAGACAAGACATGATCAGTGTTTAGAGACAGTGTCAAATTGCCCTTTTTCACAGAGGACCAAACTTGCTGAAAATGCAAAAATAATCACATATACATGAAAATAATGTCACATATATGATTTAGATAACAGATTTAAGTACAAAAGTAATTTAAAAGAAAAGGTTGTAATTGGATTAGTCAGAGCTCATTAGAAACCACCTGTCCCATGCAGAGACAGAGCAGAAAGGGAAGAGGAGGAGCAAAGACAGGAAATTAAGATCAACATTGTAGTCAGAAATTTAAAGGGGAAGTTGCACACACACACACACACACACACACACACACAGATATATATATATATATCAGGTACACATTTTAACATTTTTTGAGTAATTCTATACATATATGAAATTAACAATTTTTCATACTGGTTAGATTTTTTTTAACATTAGTTAATGCACTGTGAACTAACATGAACTAACAATAAACAACTGTATTTTTATTAACTAACGTTAACGAAGATTAATAAATACTGTAATAAATATATTGTTCATTGTTTGTTTGTTAGATAATACCTAAACTAATGTTAACAAATGACATTGTTATTGTAAAGTGATAAAAAACAAAAACAAATTTGGACTCATAATCATAATCATGAATTCATAAATATTATACCACATGACACTTTACAACCTGAAACCACAATGCCTTGTCATATGGATAAATATTTGTATTAATATTTGAATTAATATTTTTCTAATATTTGTATCATTGTATGTAAGAATTACTTTCATGCATTTTTGAATTAATTAGTATAATTGTGAATTTGTAAATATTATTCCTCATGACATTTTACAATCTGAAACCACATTGCTTTGCCATAAGTCAAATTAATATTTTTTTCCCTGTATCATAAAATTGAAGTTATTGTACAGTATGTATGAATCACCCTTTAATGTATTTTTTTGAATAAATTAAAAGACAGAACAAAACATTTAGTTTTAAAGGTTGGTTAAAAATGCACATAGCAAGTAAATAAATATATAAATAAATACATAAATTGAATGACTCAATCACTATTTTAATAATTATGAATAATTAAAATCACTATTTTAAAAAAATTATGAATTCAAAAATATTCAATATTTTTTTAGGAGTTAACTAATGTTAACTAATGGACCTTATTGTAAAGTGTTACCCAATTAATAGAACAAAAATGAGCATCACCTCATTGACTCAGCAGATATGGAATATATAATGTTGGTCGAAAGTGCAGTCGAAATAGAAAAAAATATAATAACAAAATTTAGAGCTCAACATCACATATTCTGATGGCAAATCTTGGTGTAACAGATATCAAATGCCTTCCCATTCCCAGTCTTTCCCTCTGCAGGGATGGAAATGTTTTGCACCTGGTCAGTATGAGAGAAAACCATTGTCATTTTAACAGCCCCCCCACTCAGGCAGGCATGTGAATGATTGGGCAATGAATACATACTGGTCGAGGGGGGAGATGGTGGGAAGTCAGCGAGCGGTGCCTGTTTGAAGTGGGCATATGGTTGCTGCATTTGCATTTAATGCCCTTCAGATTACGAGCGTTAACTCGTGCTAAACACCTCGCTCGGTTGGGGCTAATTTGATGAGGTCATGCTGTGACCTTCTGACCCCTATACCCCTATGTCCTGTAAGTGAAAGCAGCTGGGTGCAGATCAGGAGAGATTTGCACGTGTACACACTCACACTCACACACACACACACACACACACACACACACACACACGCAACCTGTTCTCATCTTTATTCTGGTCCACAGCTTACATTGTGCTGGGCACCAAAAAAATATGTAAACCTTTCCACAAAGTGTAGGACCTATAATGCTGAAAATGGTCAAAATGAATATGACATCTGTAAAGGTTTTTACAAATATTTAGATTTTAAAACTGGCACAGCTAGTGAATTAACTAAATTGTGATGTTTATTTTTAAAAGGAAGTGCTTTATTACTTACCTTACTAGAACAAACGGAAGAAAGCGAGGCAAACAAGACGGGAGTATAGTGGGGTTCAAAACTCTTTTTATTATTATTATTATTTTATTTTATTTTATTTTATTTAGATAAAAAAACAAAGGTTAATTAAAAATGCTAAATATTTAGAAAATATTTAATATTAATATTCTGCTCTTTTTCCATGTAACTAATTTAAAAAAAAGTGATACTGGCCATGCAAACTCTTACTTCGTGTAATGTTAGATGTTCTTGCTTTCATTTAACAATGAAATAATAATATTTTTTAATCATGATCATCAGGTTTTACACAAACATATCAAATATAATAACCATTTAAATAAATATCCTGATAATCCTGAAATTCACACTGGACAATGTTTTCCAGTTTAACATTTCACTTAAATGGTCATGCTGATAATATATAAACTATGTTAATAATAATAATTAGCTAGTTTTTTTTACTTCTGGTCTCTAATATTTAGACCCTCACTGTATTTCTTCTCATTAAACTCAAGCAGATTTGTGACCCTGGACCACAAAACCACAAATTGAGATTTATACATCATCTGAAAGCTGAATAAATAAGCTTTCCATTGTTAGGATCGGACAATATTTGGTCGAGATACAACTATTTGAAAATATGGAATGTGAGGGTTCAAAAAAATCTATCACCTTTAAAGTTGTCCAAATGAAAGTTCTTAGCAATGGATATTACTAATCAAAAATTACGTTTTGATATGTTTGCAATAGGAAATTTACAAAATATCTCATGGAACATGATCTTTACTTAATATCCTAATGATGTTTGGCATAAAAGAAAAATCAATAATTTTGACCCATACAATGTATTTTTGGCTACTGCTACAAATATACCCATGCTGCTTAGGACTGGTTTTGTGGTCCAGGGTCACATTTGTAGTAAGAATTTGAATGTACTTGCTGCAAGGCACAAATAAAGCTACTTGAAGTTTAATTCTAGAACTTCCAGGCGTTTTATTCCAAAAGCATTCCGACATGCACTCACAGCACACATTATGACCGCCGCAATGCACATATACAGATATTGCAGGCACACAAGTAGCTTTCATTGTGTTTTAGTGAAAGGGGGCGTCGATACGCTGTGACTGAGCCTCTCCATTGAAACGGGGCACGGTGAAGAGAAGTGCACAGATCTGTTCAGTACAGTCTGAGAGGCTGGTTTAGCTAACCTCCAAGGCCACAACAGCAAGGGGGCCTCTGGAGAGGCTCTCTTATGTCAAAAGAGGGGAAAAGCCGCTCTGCTTTTAAGACATCGCTTGGCCTTTTGATCAGTTCACAAGTTACAGTCGGAAACTGAGGCCTTTTTTGATGCAAATGGGCGCTCATCAAAAGCAGCACCGAAAAACATCTCTTTCTTTGGGACGGTAATGGGTCTCGCTCTCGTTCTGGGAAATCACACAGCCAAGGACTGTGTAAAGTGTCCACTCAGAGTGCTGAAAAGCAGTCGGCTGCACAGGTGTGGACATTGTACACGTCTTCCTGCTACCATATCCGAGTCACACACACTCGCAATTAAAGGATTACGGTTCAAATTATTAGGAGCGCCGTACTGGACAACACACCGCTAATTTGTTCCTAGCCCCCTGTTTATGGATCAGTAAGCCAAATAGTAATGAAGTTTAAATGTAATTTGAGTGTTATTATGGTGCAGTAGTGATTAATTAAAAGGGGCTTTGCAATAAACGTGAGGGAGATATAACAGCAGTTAGTTATAATGTAGAGCAATTAAATATTTTTCATATTAATGAAGATAATTGCTCGTCAACAGCTTAGGCATTTGATCTCTCCGTTCAAATGGAACAAGCGCAACTTTGGAGAAAATACTGAATATTAGAAAATATTAGAGAACTTCGTTTCTGGATTTTCTTTCTTCAGCAGAACATAAAAGAAGATATTTTGAAGAATGTATCATATCTTTTGTCCATATTCTTCAAATCATGAATACAAAACTCTTAAGTTCTAAAAAACACATACTGGTCAAATGTTTGGAATAAAGATTTTTAATGTTTTTCAAAGATGTTTCTTATCAACTGTTTATTTGATCAGTTGATCATTTTTGGTGCTTAATTATAATTAATGGTTCTTGTTATAAATGTTTCACAAATGTAACTGTAATAACTTTTTTTAGGATTCTTTATTGAAGATGAAGTGAAAATATTTTTTTTTTCTTGCAACTGCAAGTTATTAAGTGAGAATTGTGAGATATAAACTTGCAATTATTTTTCTCAGTACTGTACTTTATAACTTGTAATTCTGACTTTATATCTAGCAATTCTGACTTTATAACTCACAACTGTGCATTTATATCTCACAGTTTTGAGAGAAAAAGTCAGCATTGCAAGTTTATATGATGCAATTCTGAATTGTGAGATGTAAACTCGAAATTGCAAGAAAAAAGTCAGAATTGTTAGATAAAAAGTCACAATTACCTTTTATTTTTTATTCAGTGGCGGAAACAGGCTTCTATAGTTAGCAGAAAAAAAACAGCATTTATTTTTAAAAACAATTCGGTGGAAAATTATAAATGGTAATGGTAGTGTATCACAGCTTCAACATTCATAATAATAGAAAATTCTTAAGAACCAAATCAGCATATTAGAAAGATTTCTGAATGATAATGTGACACTGAAGACTGGAGTTAATGATGCTAAAAATTCAGCTTTGCCATCACAGAAATAAATTACATTTTAAAATATTTTAAAATTAAAAATAGTTATTTTGAACTGTACAAATATTTCACAATACTGCTGTTTTTACTGTATTTTTAAGCAGACTAGGTGAGCACAAGAGACTTTTTTTTTAATAATAAAAAAAAAAAAATATTCCATAATTATTATTATTATTATTTTTTTTTTTTTTTACACAAATAACAGCCAAAACATTCTAAAAAATATTTTTTCTTGGGTGCCACAGAAGAAAGAAAGTCATACAGGTTTAGAGAAACATGAGAGTTAGTAAGTAATGCCATATTTGTGTGAACTGTCCCTTTAAATCTCCATCAGTGTGTTTTATGTCTGTCACTCTGGAAGGTCAAGTTGTAGGAATTCATTACCAGTTGTTTCTCTTTTATTTCAAAAGGACATGAAACGCGACACTTTTATATACTTGTAAATCAGACCTCCTTTGGCATCGCGGAGCGTTATCCTGTCTGTTGTGGGATCGGCAGCGCTCCCAAAGCGTATCATTATGTGCCGTTAAAGAATATGGTGACAGAGATTGCGGAGAGGACAGGGAGGGGCTAAACTAAACTCCACTCAAGGTCATGTTCTCCGACAATGGCGCTACTAATCCTTCGCCCACTCAGACGCGATTCGACCCACACCCCGCCGCTCCGAGGAAGAGTACGGGGGCCGGGACTCCTCTTCCTCACCCCGTGTATTAGGCTTCCAAGAGCGGCCGGATAATCTACCAATTAGCAGCAATTGTGGCGGAGGGTTTTAATGTGGGGTTCTGTATTTTTTAAATACCGTTTAATTTTCCCTCTCTCTGGCACAATCGTGATTGTCAGCACTCTCTCTGGCTCCCCCATTTAAAATAAAAGAGTCCGGAGCTTAATTTGGCATTAAAGACCGTAGAATGTGCACAGCCAGCGATGTGATTGTCAGTCAGAGCCGGGGCGAGAGAAAAAGAGAGACTGAAGGGAGAAAATCATTTTAAAAGGGAGCTGGTGTGAAGGACTTGTTTGAACAGGCCTAATGCCTGCCAGAGTATCAGTGGAAGAAGCCGCATTGTGCCCAGATAACATGCTGCCCCAACGTTTCACCCCCTGTGGTCCACCGAGTTGGTGTGTTTGGATTAGGACAGCCCATTACATTAGCCTAATAATGGGATAAGGCTAACTTAGCGACATACTGCGCAAGAACACCAGGCAACATCAGCATAACTATGTGCTCATGAGCTTGGGAAAACGTAATGGAAAGCTGAGCCGTTTTAATACAACTGTATTATATTTGGGTGGTAAAACAGGTGGAGCACCATCTTCGTGAGAATCGTCTTATCGTGTTCAAAAAACAACCTGTTGGTGGGGCTGTAAAACACAGCTTTTACCAAACGCTTCTGTGATTATAGTAATTAGCCGACTATGTGGGTATTTCCATCGTAAGGAACTGAGCCAACATTGCAAGCAGTTCTTTAATTAAGCAATAAATGTTATGTCGTATGAACCTACAAAACCTATTTTTTAGGCAAACAGGCTGTCAAGAAACAGACTACAAAATCAATGCCTGGCAGTGAATATAGGTCACAGGATGAACGTGTGTTTTAGTAAAATAGCAATTTTGGCACTGAAGTTATAATAATAATACTAATAATTCACCTGAACAAATATGGTGCATAACAGCTGTTTACATTCAAAGCTAAATTTAGTCAAAAGTAAAACTTAGAGGTGCTCAATTAAGAAATGAACAGCAAAAAAATATACATTATTTTGTGAATCTGACAATAACGGTATAATAATTTGTGCTTATTTAGCTCAGATTATGGCACATAAAGCTAATGCGCATGTTGCAGAGTAAACCAACAGGTCACTGTGTCTGGTATTACATATATGCTTCACAGAAAGAAGAAAAACATCCAAGATGGTGGAAAAGAGAAATGTTACCTATAAATTAAAATGTAAAAATATACAGATTCCCAGCAGGCACCAGACATCAATATAATAATATTGGACCTCAACGCCGGATGTCAGTATTTGATGTCTATTGGATGTTGACTTTAATGTTGGATTTCGGTTACACAACCTAAAAACAACAACAAAAAAATCAACGTTGATATTGAACTTCAAAGTAACGTTGGCATTAGAAGTGGAATTGACATTGAATTTGAGTCACCGAAATTTAACCCAATCTGCTGGGTTAATGATAACCAAAATTGTAAATATATATTACCTTACAATTCATTAATTACATGTAAATATTATAAAAGTAATTAAACACATAGTTTATTTTTCCCTGTATTTGTGCTGTATATTTTTATGCTTATTTGCTGTTTGTTAAGCAGTATGTTCCTTCTTCCTTGGATTCAAATCTCAAGATGACAGTTGAACAGCTGAGCCCAAGCCTCCATTACTAATTCGGAAATAGTCAAAAATTGCTGTAGAACAAATAATTGATTAATGAGATCAAAGACTGCGTCAGATTTACTCAAAACTAATAATATCTCATGTGTAACCACTATAAACACATCAGAGCCAGCAAGTTCAAGAAGTTCTGGCCGAGGTAAGGCTGCTCTGGGGGGGTTCATGAGTGCTCACATCTCCAAAAACGTTGAAGCTAAATTTAAAATAGACGTAGACTTTATTAACAAACGGCATATTTAAAGTCTAAACAAGTACATTCTCCCCTACAAAACTAGATTCCATGACACAAAAATAGTATTATTTATAAAATTGTAGTAGCTTTAGCCACCCACCATAAAACTCGCTGTGAGAAATACCACAAGCGTGATGCAAATGGTAAAATGTTCTGTTATTGCTAGAATATCACACTCCTCTCAGCCAATCAGATTTGCGGACCAAAAAAGAACTGTTGTATAAACTGAAATAAATACAAGTCGAGCCGTCTAGTGCTATTTGTGTTTCACGCAGAGTTGCCTATGTAGAGCAAAAGGAGTTTTATTGTAATATCAATATTAGTAAAATAAATGAAATAAAACTTGTTGATTATTAGAAAATTAAATATTTCTTAACATAAAAAATAAAGTAACAAACTAAGGCCATACCTCATTATTACACCTTTAAAAAACAGCACATAGCAGCACATCTGAGCTGCATGTTTCTCAGGTAGAGCCAAAGGCAGCCAAGAGGCCAGTAATTAGTTGTCATCCCTGCTTGCCTTTATAGTGCTAATTTGGGGTCAGGCTGTAGGGTGTAAAGGTCACGGCCACAGCTGGCTCTCTCAGTGTGTCCACGGCGGCTGTTTGTCTATTGCTGGAGCGAAAACAATCCACTGGCTGTTCCCTCTGGTCGGCATTGTGACCTTGCCCTTGGCCACGCTGGTGATGGCAGCTGGTGTCAAGGAGAACAACACTAGGGTTCCTGGGACCTCTGTCCTCCGCGGGCTCCTCTCGCAGGTGCGTGTCGATCGGTGGGGAAGAGGGGGAGATTGGGCAAAGTGTTCCTCCTTCCCGACTTCTTCAACGGTTGTTTACCTCATAATCAAAACACTGAAGGCTAGAGCTTATCTCTCCTTCAATCTTCTAAATCTGACCTTGGCTCTTCAAATAACAGTCTGATCCTTTTACTAATGGCTAACTCTTCCCCGGAGGGTTCATCTCCAGGTCCCAATACAAAAACATAGTGGAAGTGCATAACTCTGAGGGAGCTTACTGACCAGCTTTTAAGGGCATCAGCTTCAAAGCTGGAGTACCTGAACTAAAGTTTAAGTTAAATGAGACTTGCTTTTGCCAGAGGGCAGGGTTAACACAAAATTATAATAACAAACTGCACTTTGCGCACGTCACGCCACACAGTTGAAGTGAGAGTTTTTAGGAGAGACAACGGGACGCCCTCATCCATGGACCTCGCTGCGTTTGATAGGCACTTCCTTCATTTCGTTTGGGTAAACAGTGCCAGCCTGGTGTCCACCTGCTTTGGGGCAGTTGAAAAATTGACGTTTCCTGAAAAGTTCCTTGAACTTTGACCTCTGAGGGGCAGGAAAAGGGGTGCGGTGTGGCGATGCCCTCCTGTGTGGCCAACTACCATTTAACCCCCTAATTGTTACAAGGCAGCTCCTGGCGCTCTAATACTTGGTTTCCGGAAATCACTCTTAAACAATCAAATAAACGCACATGCATGGAATTCGCCATGCCTTTGGGCCTGGGATAAATGGTGTAGCCTGAAACAGTCATCTGGTGGTGCTCAAAAAGGAGGAAAAGCTTCATCTAAACACTTTTCTAGAAGTGAGACATGTTATTAAGAATCTGATTAGTAAGTGAAATGGATCCAATGACTTAAATAAAACCAAGGAACTGAAATACAGTTGATTGCGGTTCTAAACAAGCCTATATCGAATGATTTCAATGGTCACGCTACTCAGGAAGTCACAATAAACTTCTTAAAGCATGATACTCATTTAAAACAGGAGTTAACATGGGATGTACACTACCAGTCAAAAGTTTTTGAAAAGTAAATTTTTTAAATGTCTTTTAGAGAAGTCTCTTCTGCTCACCAAAGAAAAGCAAAAACAGTAACATTTTGAAATCTTTTTCATATTTAAAATAACTGTTTTCTATTTAAATATTTTTTTTAAATGTAATTTATTCCTGTGATCAAAGCTAAAGTTTCAGCATCATTACTCCATTCTTCATTGTCACATGATCCTTCAGAAATCATTCTAATATGCTGATTTGCTGTTCAACAAAAATTTGATTATTATTATTATCAATATTTAAAACAGTTGAGTGTAAGGTGTTCAGGTTTATTTGATGAATAGAAAGATCTAAAGATCAGAATTTATCTGAAATAAAAAAAGTTTGGAGTCAGTATAATTTATTTATTTATTTATTTTAAGATAAAGACATTTATAATATTACAAAAAAAAAAAAATCTATTACAGATAAATGCTGTTCTTCGGAACTTTCTATTCATCAAAGAAACCGGAAAACATTATTCTTAGCAGTATTCTACATAATAATAATAATAATAATCATAGTTTTTTGAGCAGCAAATCAGAATATTAGAATGATTTCTGAAGGATCATGTGACTAAGTGTGAGTAATTGTGCCAAAAATTCAGCTTTGAAATCACAGAAACAAATTACATTTTTAAATATATTCAAATAGAAATCAGTTTTAAATAGTAAAATTATTTCAAAATGTTACTGCTTTTGCTGTACTTTGGATCAAATAAATGCAGGCTTGGTAAGCAGAAGAGACTTCTTAAAAAAACATTAAAAACTTTACTGTTCAAAAACTTTTGACTGGTTGAGTAGAAGCAGGTAGAAGTCGTAATGATAGATGAAGGTGAGGAAGAAGTAATGTTTCTTCACAAGCAGTTGGAATTATATCATGTTTGGTGCTTATTGCATATTTGAACTGTAAATTGTGCATTATTGTCACTGTAAGGAAGCAATAATGATTCCTGATACGACAACTGAGTCAAGTTCACACACTATGCATCTTTACACACAAGCTTTGACAGCACACAAGCTTTTACATAATTATTTGAGTCTTTGCAAAAGCTGGCAAGTGTTTCAGCTTCACACATCATCTCTTTGTGACTTTTAGCCACGTGATCAGAGTTTAATTCATTCAAACTCCCTGACCAGTGTCTGCTACGCTACGCAAATATCCAACACAACGCAAACAGAATTTCCAAGATGTGCTTTGTCAAAACCATAGACACTCTCATTTTGTGCCAGTAAGTAATTTAAACACAATAAACATTTGAATTCATGTAGATACATCTAACTGCTCTTCAAAATGTTTGACATGTCAACGAAGCAAAAGTGGATAAACATGTTAGGACTTTAATTAGTAAATGATGACTAATGTGTATTAGTCACCGTTTATTAGAAATGTCACAGGAATTTGGAATGGGCTGAAAGGAAGCAGTATATCAGCAGAGGGAGATGGTCTGTCTGTCGGGATGATTTGCAGACGCATTATTAGCATACGGTGCGAGTTCCTGTGGAGGACATCAGCACTTGTTTTTCTTCTTTCTCAGTGTTTTCTTTTTCTTTCTTTGCCCCTGTGTTAAGGTTTATCGACGAATTAGGTTTCCTGTGATATATCATTTTACCACCAAAGATTTTTGTACAAACAGAGAACACAAATACATGTGAGAGACTAATGTCTTGAAATATGTTTCACATAAGCACTTGTGTTTATCATTTTAAAGCACAGTTTCCGCTTAAGATGGGCTGTGAGTATGCTGTAGGAAAATGTAAATGAACAGCACTTCAGCAAAAATACTGTATGGAAATATGGAGTGAGTAATGACCCTATGACATATAATTATAAGGATTTATTATCTTATACAAATACATCTAAATCAATAACAATTTATTCGCAAGTATAAACACATACAGTATAGGGCAGTAGACAACGATATATGTTTTAGTATGTACATATTTAATATGTAAGTTGTATAAATTTTCACCTCTAGAGGCAAAATGTGACCCTTGACCACAAAACCAATGTTAAGGAGCATGAGTATATTTGTAGCAATAGCCAACAATACATTGTATGGGTCAAAATTATCTATTTTTCTTTTATGCCAAAAATCATTAGTATTAAATAAAGAGCATGATCTATGAAGATATTTTGTAAATTTCCTACTGTAAATATATCAAAACTTATTTTTTGTTTAGTAATGTGCATTGCTAAGGACTTAATTTGGACAACTTTAAAAGCGATTTTCTCAATATTTGGATTTTTTGCACCCTCAGATTCCAGATTTTCAAATAGTTGTTTTGCGGCCAAATAATGGAAATACACAACTTATTTATTTCTTAAAATGCCTATACACACACACACACACACACACACAAACATATACATGCATACACACATATTAATATTTTGATTTTTTTTTTTTTTTTTTTAAATGTTGTATACTGATTTTTTTATACTTTATTGTTTGCATGATAATAATAATACTTTTTTATTATTGCTTTTTGTGAGTGTCAGTAAGCAAATTTATTTGTAATATTATTATTGTGATTATTAATATTATGATGATGATTGTTATTATTAAATTATTTGTATACATTTATGATTGCACCAATAATAATAATAATTATTCATATTTTTTTGTATATTTATTATCATTGTGTTGCTATGCTGTAGCTAAGGTATTATATTTATATAGACATTTATATATACATACACTGTATTTATATATACATGCATATATATACACACACAAAATATTATAATATAATATTATTGAAATTATGTTTACTTTATAGTTGCACCAATAATAATTAACAATTAATAATAAATATTAACTTTTTCTATATTTACACAAACACATAATTTTTATACTTTATGGTTGCACCAACAAAAAAAAATATAATATACATTTTTTTAAATTTATTATCATTGTGTTGCTATGCTGTTGCTAAGGTTTTGTGAGTGGTTGTAACTTAAATTATTTTTTATTATTACATTATGTATACTGTATTTGGTTGAGTAGATGTTCATTTAATATAGTTTCCCCTAGTGCACCCTTGCTACAGTTTTTCTGACTTTTAGCAGTGGCCTTAGACGCATGTGGGCTTAGAGTGTTCCTCAGCGCTTCGGAGATAGCGACCTCGGCCTGATTGCTTCTCAGGATCAGAGCGAAAAGCAGCAGCCAGTCGAGCTTCGCTCAGTCCCGCTAAGCTAACCACACAAACTGCCAGATCAGAGGTGTCTCCAGCAGCCCTGGATTACACAGGAGGCCAAATTATATTTCACTTCATCTACTTTGTTTATTTCTTCCTCTTCTCTTTATCTGCCCTCTCCAACCTGCCGCTTCCAATCCGATCCTCCTTTCCCGTGCCACGGCTGCCCCAAAACTCAGGTGTTATTTTTCAAAAGGCGATCTCGGGAGAGTCGGAGTTTAGTGATGTAATGAAACAACAGCCAGATTCCAGGCAAGCTTTTAGCACCAGCAGATTGGGTGGGGAGAAAGTTCTGAAGAGACTCCAAGGTCAATTGCTGTGGGAACCGACACTATTGCCAGAATGAAAAAGGAAACGGAGAACGTATCAAAGGCTGCTACCTCCACGGAGGCTGGATTCAAACTCTTGCTTTCACCTCTCTCAGCGGACACTATCATATGTCTGTTGCATGTTGATGGAGGCCTTGTAATGTATATGTGCCATAACTGGGGCTTTTAATGTATTTAAAAAAGTAAGTTCACATCTACTACACTTAATTCGATTTAAAACGTGTTTCCATATACAAAATTAAAATGTAATTGAAACTTATGTAACCACATAAGTTAATATAAACAGATCAATGTGGTATTCTTGACCATCCAAAAATAATTCAGAGCATGTGAATTCTTTCCCCTAAAGGTATAACAAGAAAGAGATTAATGGAGGATGAAGAAGTTAGGTATATTTTGGTTGCTAAACGTATTACCTTATTAGTATTAATACTATTTGCAATTAATTGTAGTAATAAATCTAGTTATACATTAGACTTATAACCAATATGGAAAATCTTGATAAATAGCTTTTTCTTGTATTATTGGAGTTCCAACTGTAAAATAAAAATAAAACTACTGAGTATACTAGACAGCCAGCCACCATATGCTGCAAAATCTTTTTTCGTTTTACATTTTAAACCTTTTTATGCTCATATCCAACTAGCTTAAAAAAAGACACAAGCATTTGGCGTGTGAAAGCGGTGTGTGTTTTTAAAAAAATCCCTGCGTTGTGAGGTACGATTAAGATCAGACAAATGGCTAGAGGAGTTTTTCTCTTTCCTTTTTTCTTTTTGTTCCCAGATCCAGACAAAGGCTTTAATAGATCACTATGCTTCGTACCATGCTCATTTATTATATTAAATATTCAAATATTTTACATTATAATTATTTTATAATTTAACTATGAATTAAATTCAGTATTAAATAAATATTATAACCAGTCATAAGTTGCTGGGCTATATTTGTATAGCAATAGCCAAAAATATATTGTATGGGTCAAAATTATGGATTTTTCTTTTATGCCAAAAATCATTAGGATATTAAGTAAAGATCATGTTCCATAAAGATATTTTTTAATTTCCTACCATAAATATATCAAAACTTAATTATTGATAAGTAATATGCATTGCTGAGAACTTCATTTGGACAACTTTAAAGGCGATTTCCTCAATATTTTTTTTTTTTTGCACCCTCAGATTCCAGATTTTCAAATAGTTGTATCTCGGCCAAATATTGTTCTATCATAACAAGCTTATTTATTCAGCTTTCAAGATGATGTAAAAATCTCAATTTAAAAAATGTACCCTTATGACTGGTTTTGTTGTCCAGGGTCACATATTGTGTAATTAAAATACAATTAGCCTATTTATGGCTATCAAATTTGTAAATGCATACATTCTAATTAATAGCCATTTTTCCTCTAAAAGTGAAATTTATAAAACTTACATTTTAAACATATACATATATAGTTGTTACTTTGGAATAAAAATAACTACAGATTTAGATGCATTTGTATAAGATAAAATATACATAATCATATGAAAAAGTGTGCATTTCCAAATTTCCATTGTTTTTAATTAAAAAACAGGCTCACAGAAACACTTTTACAAATATTTACACTTTTACCATTAGAAAATGTGAATCTTTGAAAGCAATGATGCTAAAACAGCTCTTACAATCAGAATGAGAATGCTAAATGTGAACTATACCCATGCTGCTCTGCAGTAAATGTATGTCACGTAAAATGTGAGCCAGCACTCCATATCCCGCTTTCGCCAGCCCCTGTCTTCCACCAGTTCCTGCCACCCCGGAGGTCAACGAGATTAGCCCGAGAACGTGAGAGGAAGCCGGGGATGGCCTGGTGTGGAGCCTCCCCTCGCTCTGCCTCCATCTCCTCTCCCCTGTGATTTAAATTCAATCGCCGAGTGCATCGGCGCGACACAGCCGCCATTAAAGCAGCGTGCTATTTACACATCATAAGCCAGTCTATTACATTGACATCCCGAGGAGCGCACTTCAGCCCCGCGCGAACTCATCCTTCGGCCCACAACTGGGCCCCCTCTCTGTTTGCTCTGTGCTCCGGCATGCTGATTGGGCGATTTCGGAGCGATATGACATTCCACTACTGCAGGACGACGTGTTAGGTCATCTCTCTGAAGTAGTCAGGAGGCATTCATTATTTTGGGCGAGGGAAAAATTCTGAAGAAAGGTCAGCTGAGAGATGAGGACGGTGTGGGGTGATTTTAATAGAGGTGCTGGTCGGTGAGTGTTACACTTGTGCAGGGAACATATTCCCCTTGATACTGTATAGCCTGCATTTACAATATATCCACATCATCTCAGCCAAAAACACTGTGTTTAAACTGTGGAAAGTGAGGGAAGCAAATGTTTGCTTTTATGTATTTTATCCGGTATATAGAACCAGTTCCAACTCAGACTTCGAAATGTTCCTCTGCTTCTGTCTGTTCACTGCAACACTAAAGACATTAAAAATATTTGAGCACTTACAATCAGATGGCTTGAACTGTGTGTGAGTGTCAGTATATTTGTGTGTGACTGATGTTTATATACTGGGGGTGCCCTGAGGAGAGTGAACTCAAAGCGGCTTAACGTTGTGGAGTGAACCCTCGCTGAACTCGGAGCAGGTGGGGAAATATTCTGTCTCAGTGTGTCTCTTGTACTCCTGGACCTGCTTTAAATTTTCTAGCGATCAGTAGAGCTTTATCACTTTTCTTACTTACAGACTCTGTGGTTAAATCTGACTATGGAAACACAATCATGGAACTTACATTTAGATGTAAAATATTCCTACTGTTGCACAGTGTTAATTATAGTTTGTTAAACTTTCTGAAACAATAAAATTAATACTTTATTTTTACAGTTTTAAAAAAAAATTTAAATTAAGCACCAAATGTTTTTTTCCCCCCTTTTCATACGAAGTATAGTTCAAATCTATTAACATATTTACTGATATATGTGACCCTGGACCACAAAACCAGTCATAAAGGTTAATTTTTTAAATTGAGAATTATACATAATCTAAAAGCTGAATGAATAAACTTCCAATTGATGTAAGTTTGTTAGGACAATATTTGGCCGAGATACAACTATTTGAAAATCTGGAATCCGAGGGTGCAAAAAAATCAAAAAATTGAGAAAAGTTGTCCAAATTAAGTTCTTAGCAAAGCATATTACTAACCAAAAATTAAGTTTTGTTATATATATGGTAGGAAATGTACAAAATATCTTATAAATATTCTTATCAAAATGATTTTTGGCATAAAAGAAAAATTGATAATTTTGGAGTGCCACTCGTGCACAAAGCACATTTCTTAACATTACGCCTAAAATGTGTTTTAATGTCACTATTGATGAGGATTGTATGATCTTTAAATAAAATTAGTCTTTAAATGCAAGATATTTAAAGTGTACCTGAAGCATACTTGCAATAGTTCCATTTTAGTACAATTAAATATACTTAAGTAGTACTACTTTTGCACAATTAAAAGTGCATTAAATACAAAATTAGTTGTTCCAATTTAGCAGACTTATTAATTATACCAGTTTAGTATACTAAAAATACAATTGCAGGGTATTTTTTTAAAAAGTTAAGAAATGTGTAAATATATTTGTAGTATACTTAGCATGAAATAAATGTATTTCAAAGAATTTTTGTATATTTATTAATATACAGAAATAAAATAAACTTCTTTCAAAAACATTTAAAAATCTTACCAACCCCAAACTTTTGAACTGTAGTGTATATATATAACTGAAGAGTTCAACAAATGTTCTTTGTGACATTTTTCTTATTTATTTAAAAAAACTACACTTTTAATACAGACTATCATTGCTGTAATGATAAATTATTCTTTTTTAAATATTTAAATTATTTTTTATTAAAATTTGTATAAATATTTTAATTAAAATAAATATAAATTATTTTAAATTGTATTAATATTTCACAATGTTATTGTTTTTACTGTATTTTTAATCAAATAAATGCAGCCTTAGTGAGCATAAGAGACTTCAAAAACATTTAAAAATCTTACCGACCCCAAACGTTTGAACTGTAGTGTGTATATATATGTAGGGTTCGACAAATATTCTTTGTGACATTTTTCTTTTCTAATATTCTCCAATATTTAAGTTTTTCTTTTCTTTTTTTTTTTTTAATAAATATGAATATAAATTGTAACACTTTTTCAATACAGACCATTATTGCATACACATGCCTACATCGGATTACATGGATGAAGCCCAAAAGACCCGTGATTAGTTTGGAAAGATTTTAATATTCATGAAGGATGGAATGTCCACCCATGGAGAGAGTGTTTTGCTTTGGTTACATGCTGACATATTGGCTAGCTTGTGAATTTATAAATTGAACCCAAAAACTTATGTAAGTCGATTCCTGCACACCTGCATTTGTATTTTTTGGGTTAGAAATTTGTTTAATTAGCAATTTTTGGTTTCAGCTATTTCAGTTGTTTTAAAATAATACATAATAGGTTAGGAATGAAACTTTTTTACCTTATTTCAAATACAGAAGAGTATGAATTTTACTTCTGTGTGACTATAAACCAAGCATACCACATAAGGAATTTATTACTTTGATGATTCAATTCACTGGATTCATTGCAGCTTTGATAGTACAGATCTATCATCACAAAAAGCTTGAATTCAACAGTTGTTGAGATGGTACTGCAACTGCAAAACTGCACATCATGCCCTAAAGAAAAAAAGATCCAAGCTGGCAACTTGTCAAGCTGATGTGTCACCACATTTCAAGGACAGAAATACAGACCAGTTATCATGTTGTTAATGTAAATTACAATTGACTTTTATTGGTCTACCACTTACTATGAAATTTCCCGTCTTTAAAGACAGTCATAAAAATTATTACAGTGTACTGCAAGTGCAAAGTTTTTATTTGAGGAAAAAGAAACCGTAAATCACCAACAAGACCTCTTGCTTAAAATCTTCCTTCCTTTCTTTGTTTACAGGTAAGAAAGATATATAGTCACAGTCATGGGGGGGGGGGACTAAAACTAAATAATAAATAATAACAGACAGTTTCTACTGTTACAAAAATGTGATTAACTATTAAATATATAAACTAACAAGCAAAGAACTGAGTATGAGGAAAAAACTAAGAACACTAGATAATATGGCTAATATTAATATAATATGTAGCCAAGTGCTTCTGCTGTTGCTTATGCATTTACAAAATGGTCAACTTCAGTCTGATGTATACAAAAATGAAATTGCAAAATTTTAATATTCTTCACATTTATACACAAAATAATTTTGGATCTGCGTTAGGTTGCCACAAGATCTCCAATGTAAACCGTGGGTCCTCAAGCAAAACCAGTTGGGAGCCACTGATCTAAAGCTCTGTAAGTAGTTGAGAGCTTGCAGGGAATCTCTTCATGGTTATCATACCCCATCTAGTGGCTGGAGCTGGTTAGACTGATAAACCAAGACTAGCGAAAGCCAGAAAACCTCTCTCTCCTCTTAACACTGCTTATGTCCTTATGCAAGCATGAGGAATAGAGCCAAAGATCAGTCAACTGCCAGTCAAAAGCTGTTATTACACATACAAGTCAATATGAAAGAATGAAAAAGAATACAGCAAAACAAAAAAAAAGAAGAAGTATGAGTCCTTGGATAGAAAATGTAGAAGCTGTTTGCATAATAAACCCAAAGTAATAGCTTGAGGTAGATTGAACGAAGTGGAACCTGCTGTGTGTGCGGCTGCGATTGTGATCGTAAATATGGTTCATGTTATGTAGATAGAAAGATGTAAGAATGTGTGAAACCGCTGCCCTATATTGCCCCCTTGTTTCACGATGCCATTATCCGTCTGAAAACGGATCCCCGGCAAGCTTCTTTTGCGTTTTCCCTCTCAAAGAATAAGTGCACAAAATCGATCTCAGGTCTTGTGAGCAAAGCTGCGTCTTATAAGGTTGCAGATGGGAGCATTTAATTCACGTCTAGGGGCAATTCACACACACATGCTAGTGAAAGAGAATATCGCTCTCCCAGAGAACCTGTGCACCAGAAGTGCTCCACCTGTTCCTCGCCGCTCTCCCGTCGTATAGCGTTTTCCCCCGCTTGAGATAAACATCTGTGTGTGACATGGCCTTCAAATTGACCATGTTAACGGTTCTCTTCCATACAGTAAGCACGTCATGTTGAAAGGGGGGATTTCCTCATCTGTTGTGACTTTGGCTGTCAGCAAAGGGGAACCATGTTACAGTATCTGTCCTGTTCTGCTAAATTTTACCCTCTTCTAGCATTTCAGCGTGGGTCTCCCAGAATAAGTATATCAAAACAAAACGAGAAGGTCGGGTTGCACTGCTGCCTATGGTACTGGGAGTTTTACTGCTCTGTGGTGTTCATATGTGAAAGCAGAAACAGATGAGCTACAGGTAATATCACTGTCACTCACGTTAACACAGACCTTTTCTGAAGTGGAGAACAGATACGGAGAGTCACTGTGCATGTGGTCATCAATTTAATAAATAAAGAAAAATAATCAAAATACTTCTACATATAAATTTATAAATAAAATAAAGTTATAATTCAGAATATATAAATGTAAATGTAAACATTTACTTACACTTTTAAATGTAGTCATATGTGAATATATAAATAGTTATGTCTATAGATATAAATCTGAATTTTTAAATGTAAATCAAAACCAGGGGTCAATTTTTTTAAATTGAGATTTATACATCATCTGAAAGCTGAATAAATAATACGCTTTTCATTAATGTAGGCTTTGGTTTGTTAGGATAGGACAATATTTGGCCAAGATAAATTTATTATTGAAAATCTGGCATGTGATGTGAAAATTGCCTTTAAAGTTGTCCAAATGAAGTTCTTAGCAATGCATATTACTAATTAAAAATTAAGTTTGGGTATATTTATGGTAGGGAATTTAAAAAATATCTTCATTGAACATGATTATTACTTAATATTCTAATGTTTTTTGGCATTAAAGAAAAATTGATCATTTTGACCCATACCATGTATTTTTGGCTATTGCTACTTAAAACTGGTTTTGTGGTTCAGGGCCACATATAGATGTATATCTAAATATATACTGTTATATGTCTGAATATATAGATTTAAATAAATCTGAATATATAATTGTAATTCTGAATATATACAGCAGATGTAAATCATGAATATATATTATTACAGAATATATACATGCAAAAATGTGTGTGTGTATATATGAACTATGAAGCCTATTTTTCTTTTAAATGAGCACTTTTGTCAGGCTCCTATCTTTAGGTTCAGTATTTTCACTTTAATTGTACTGAAAAGGATATTAGTCAGTTTCATAGGAAACTGTAAAAAAATATATATATATATATATAACATATATTCAGATATTCAGAGATCACATACCTGTGGAATTTACTGCATTAATATAGAATTTAAAATTGATATATTTTACTTAATATTAATTATGTGTATGCTGAAAAAAATATTAACTTAAATTGAACTGAGGCATATACCTAATTTCAAACGAAGTTCAATTTATGTTAACAATAATCATGATTTTTCCTTCACAATGGCATCCATTGAGCTGATCACAACATGCGACATGCTACACAAAGAAGTATGATGTGTAAGTCAGGTTATATGATGATGATGTTAATGTCTTATCTCTCTCACCAAGGCAAAAGGCCACACATAAATCAGGAGTTCAATTGAAAAGCTGAGCGGCTCCATTAATTCCAAGGCCATATCCTCTCTCTCTTCTCTTGAATAATTGATCCTTTATAAAACTAGCTATTAAAAAGAGACTAGCCCATGAGAGAGCTTTGAGGGAGAGAGAGTTGTTTGAGGAAATCGCGGAGAAACGTCAGTGTAGGAACACCCTTTTCCTTCAGACTTGATTATGGATGGTTTTAATCTGACAGAAAGAGTTGACAAGCCTGGTGATGCAATCCCCGAAGAGAAAGCCACCATTCATTAGTTGGCCCTAATGTGATTGAAAGCACTTGTGCAAATAAACAGGCAGTTAGAACTGATAGAGAGGAATCTCAAAGCCCATGCCGGTACCAGACAGTGACTAATTCAGTTCGGCCCTTTTATCTTGGTAATCCCATGCAGCAACGTTTGCAGGTCCGAGAGAGGACTTATAAATTACATCTAATAGGCTTCAAATCAAGTACTAATTAAAACTGCATTAACCTTAATGAATCGGAAAAATGGAGACCCCAATTTATTGGAGTTGTGTTTATACAAGCGAGAGCTTCAATAATACATGACGCAATCCTGCTCTATGGGATGAACTCTTCTTCCTAATGCAAACCTCCTGTGTGTGTATGGAGCGCAGATGAGGACGTGTGTGTGTGTGTGTAAGTTTGGGCACTCCTAATCATTACTAGCCTTGTTAGAGGTTAACTTAGCAACATTAAGGCATCTTTAGCATCAGGAAAACACAGATGGAGTGTGAGTGTGCCAATCAGCATCACAGGTGCTCATAATTGTCTCTCTAATTGCTTCATTATTTCTTGCGGGTCTCGGGCCCCTGTTTTTTTTCCCTCCTCTTGTTGTGTGGCATCTGCGGTTCCATCACATCAGCATTTGGCAGATCCCTCTCAAGTCTCAATGAGAAGCCTCTCTAGAGTTTCAACATGTATCTGCATGTTTCCTTGATTTCCCCCGAGAATGTCTTTTATTTATTCGCCGATTCTCCCCTCAACCCCCTTTAATAGAAATTCCCGTGGTAGAGGGTATGATTGTGGTGTTTATGACAAATTGTTAAATATGTCATTAGAAAAACAGAGAAAGAGAAAGGGATATACATGGAAAGTGAGAGAGAGAGAGAGAGAGCAATAATCAGGAAATTCCCACATCAATTATGTCAGTCAAAGTGCTGTTTTAGTGCACGGTTTAAAAAAGAAAACATAGCGTCTCAACTAGCTCTTGTGTAATTATACAGGTGCAGAAGCTTCGCTCCAAACAGGTCTGACTCTTAACAAGTCGATGAAAGAGTCAACATTTTACTCAGTGAAACACAAACAGAAATGTGTAACATCTGTATGATGGATGGAAGGATTTATGAATAGATGGATGGATGCATGGATGAATTAAATTATAAAAAAAAGATATACAAATTGATGGATGGACCAAAAAATATAAAAAGTGGATGTTGGATAAAATTATTTAAAAAAATTGATGGATGATGTAAAAATATATCTAAAAAAAAAATTGAGTCAATGAATCAATGAATCAATAAATATGAAAAAGTGGATAGTTGAACAAAAAGATATAAAAACGGACAGACGGAAGGACAGACAAAAAATAAATATAGATGGATGAATGAATGAAAAGATATAACAACGAATGGATGGGTGAAAAATAAAAAGTGGATGCATTGATGAATAAAAAAGATGGAGAAAAAGATGGATAAAAAAAGATATGCAAATTGATGTATGGACCAAAAAAACAAAAAGTGGATGGTTGGATAAAATTATTTTAAAAAAATTGATGGATGATGTAAAAAAAATATATTAAAAAAAGTCAATAAATATGAAAAAATGGATAGTTGAACAAAAAGATATAAAAATGGACAGACAGAAGGACAGAAAAAAATAAATATAGATGGATGAATGAAAAGATATAACAACGGATGATGGGTGAAAAATAAAAATGGATGGATGAATGAATGAAAAATTAAAATGGATGGATGGAAGAAAAGATAAAACAACTGCTTGATGGATGGATGGATGGATGGATGGATGGATGGATGAAAAGATATAAAATTGACAGATGGATAAAAAATGAATGAATCAAACGATAAAAAGGATGGATGGATGGATGGATGGAAGGATGAAAAGACAAAATGGTTGGATGGAAAATAAAAATGGAAGGATGAATTAAAAGACAAAATGGATGGATGGATGAATGGAAAATAAAAATGGAAGTTAAAAGATAAAAGAAGGATGGATGGATGAAAAATAAAAATGGATGTATGGATGAAAAGACAAAAATGATCAAAAAATAGGTGGCTGAATTACAAGATAACAGATGGATGGATGGATGGATGGATAAAAAGATATAAAATTGATAAAATAAAAGATGGATAAAATATATAAAATGGATGGATAGATAGATGGATGGATGGATGGATGGATAGATGGATAGATAGAATGCACCACACCTAACTGTCTGCTGGCTGACTGACTTCAAATGCAATTACAAAGCCACAGACTGAGTACGGCTCCACAGAGAATACTTTATACCTTCTCACAACAGAGCTCAGTCTCCAGGGCCACACTGAAACTGACAGTATGGTCAAAACAGATATAGCATCATGAGGAGCCCTCATCCCATTGGCTCTAGAAGAACTGACCCTGCGCCTGTGGAGTTCATCTCTGGGATACACTTTCTCCTCACTTTAGAAAAACTCCAATCACATGACATGAGATCCCCCAGAAGGCCTAACCACCTTCTGCCCACCCACAGAGCCAATGAGGCAGTCATGTATGCACGTTCATGCCTCTCAAGTCTGGACTTGTATTGAGCGGGACTGGACCAATTATCTCCGCTCGACTGGGAATACCCACCGACTATGGCTGGGACCCATGAACTTGTGTAACAACTGGTCAAAAGCCTAAATGTAGATGATACAATACAAAACAGTACTACTGTATATGGTTTTTGGACTGGATTTGAGCGGATAACCAAAATATTACAAGATTGATGTTGTCAGAAAAAATGAGGCACTCAATACAAAATGTAGGCTCAGGTTCCATGCCATTTCAAAACTGGATGACTTTCTTTCTTCTGTAGGAAAAATACACACACACACACACACACATATATACAAACTACCAGTCAAAAGTTTTTAAACAGTAAGATTTTTCAAGTTTTTTAAAGAAGTCTCTTTGAGCCTGCATTTGTTTAATCTAAAGTACAGCAAAACATTACAATTCTAGAATATTTTTACTAATTAAAATAACTGTTTTCTATTTGAATATATTTTAAAGCTGAAATTTTGGTATCATTACTCCAGTCACATGATCCTTCAGAAATCATTCTAATCCACCTTTTTCCTGATTAACAGATGAACTGCGCCATGATGGATTCTAGCTTTTATTTGGGTGCTTTTGTGTTCCGGTCTCCATAGAAATCCATGTTAAATGGGGTAAAAAAAATATCAACTAAATTAAAACTTTTTCAATTTAACTAAATATAAAAATGTGTGGGTTTAACATTACATTATTGGAAAACATGTTCATTTGACTGGAAACACCAGAAACCAAAAATGTAAAGCACTGTTCCAGTCGGATGAAACGCATTCAGAAAAAGGAGCATATTCTGATTTGCTGCTCTTTTTTCAATTATTATTATGTTGAAAACAGCTGAGTACAATTTTTACAGGTTACTTTGATGAATAGAAATTTCTGAAAAACAGCATTTATCTGAAATAGAAATCTTTTGTAACATTATAAATGTCTTTATCATCACTTTTGATCAATTTAAAGCATCCTTGCTAAATACAAGTATTAATTTCTATATTTTCTTTCCCAAAAAATAAAATAAAATAAATAAATAAATACAAATTATATTGACTCCAAGCTTTTGAATAATATAGTGTATAATGTTACAAAAGCTTTTTATTTCATATAAATCCTGATCTTTGGATCTTTCTATTCATCAAATAATCATAACTTGACTGTTTTAAATATCGATAACATTAATAATAATAATAAATGTTTCTTGAACAGCAAATCAGCATATTAGAATGATTTCTGAAGGATCATTTGACACGGAAGTCTAAAGTAATGATACTGAAAGTTTTGCTTTGATCACAGGAATAAATTACATTTTAAAATATATTCAAATAAAAAACAGTTATTTTAAATAGTAAAAAATATTTCAAAATGTGCTGTACTTTGGATCAAATAAATGCAGGCTTGGCAAGCCTCTTTAAAAAACATTAAAAATCTTACTTTGAGCTACTTTTGACTAGTAGTATATATATATATACACACACACAATGTAAAAATGATATTCTGAAGTAAATAAAATGAAGATTATTCAAATAAGTTTTATATATTTCAGTCTCTCTTCAGTCTTTCTACTAAACTGGATGTCAATTCAAAGTGTCACTTTGTAATTACTCAGCAATTTCTGAGTATTTATTTATTTTTTATTTTTTGTAGAATGATAGTGAATAAATTACAAATTTGTAATTTTGGGGTTCCTTTAACATTGTGTATATAGTTTCAAGTGTTATGTCATGCAAAAACTTGACAAGAAATTCATATAAATCTACATTTTACCCACAAGGAAAAACACCAACTAAGTTTGACATTCAACATTTTCCTCTTTCGCTTCACAGAAATCCGTTTTTTGAGCAGCCAGCGTTAAACCACCATGACAGCTGTTTTTGTTTTTCCTCTGCAGTACTTTGACAGAGACGCACTGACTGCTAAAGCTATGTTAACACATCTTTTCCAATCTCCCCCAGGAGGATTGTGTCTCTCGATATCACCTGGGACTGACTAGTCATAATCGGCACTGCTTAAAGTCTACAAAGCAACTTTCACACTGTCCAACCCTTGGCAACAGCAGCAGACAACAACAGAAAGTCCTCTGCCCTCGCCCTCACTTAGCTCCATCTGTGCAGAGCAGCCTGTGGGGAGGAAAGAGTTAATTAAATTACCATCCATTTTTAAAAAGCGCAGTGTCTGCGTCTCCTGCCAGATGATGAGGGGCAAGCCTGAGCCTGTCGCTCTCTCCGTCTGTCTCCCCGGAGCTCCTGCCTGTCACACACACTCAGGTGTGTTTCCAGAAATGCACCTTTCACATGCACTTACCACAGCGACATCCGCACTTTCACAACAAGATGCAAGTCAGCCAGATTAATGAGCACAGGAAGCGTAAGATGCCGAAAACGTCTGATAGTATTGATTCTGTGTATGTTCAATGCTCATCAGTGTTTTGAAGTCTTTAAACGTTGCTCATTAAATTTGCCATTCCAGCTTGAACCCGGAATTGTGAGCGAGTTCTTCCGAGAGCCGAGATTTTCTGAGAGCTAATCAAAATAAGTGTCGTCAGGAGAGAATTTTGGGGGGCCCTTCATTATATTTGACCTGATTTCCTCCTTACAAGGACTTACAACAAACAAGTGGTGAGATATTTCATGTTCCTGGCAGCACACTTGGCAACAAAACAAGAAGGGTGGAAGTGATTCCTTTTCTTCCAGCAATTAAATGGCTTCTTGATCAGTTTTCTGGGAAAAAGGAGAGAAGGTGGTAAACAAATTAAAAGAGCCATCCATGACTAAACCTATCCCTAGGATTGGGAAGGGGGAAAAAACATGTGCGAGCTACATCCAGAATTTGGAAAATGCCAATTGCATTAACACTGGAGGCCAATTATTAATTTTGATACGTGTTACCCCACTTACTCTCGCAGTTAAATTAATGAGGCTTGTTATCGTTCGCATTTAGACGTAATGGACAATTGCTGAATTGTGAGTGTTTACTCTGCTGGAGCTGAATCCTATCTTAGGCCTTTTGTAATGTATTGCCAGTGAGCAGGAGATTAACGGTGTTTGTCATTCTTCCCACAGCTGTTTTATAATGCAAAACATGGAAAAAGAGGAAGGAGGGAGAGAAAGAGAGAATTAAAATGACCATTTGAAGTAGCTACCATGGTCAGAGGAAACCGGCTAAAACTTCTGAGAGCTAATTACTGTAATTCTTGATCTAATTAGCAAAGACTCTTACATGGTTTGAGTAACGACATCAGACAGAGAGAGAATTGTACCAATCATATGGAAAACTTGGAATAATGCTGCTTTAATGTTCAAAATATACAGTCGTGGTCAATTGTTACATCCCCCTTTCAGAATCTGCAAAATGCTAATTATTTGACACACATAGTCCACATGAGAAAATAATAGTTGAATTTATTAAAATGACCCCATTCAAAAGTTTACATACACTTTATTCCTAATACTGTGTTCTTGCCTGAATGATCCACAGCTGTTTTTTTTGTTTTTTTTGTTTAGTGATAGTTGTTCATGAGTCCCTTGTTTTCCTTCACGTCTCACATATTCTTTGGTTTTCCAGCATTTTTGTGCATTTGAGCCCTTTCCAACAATGACTGTATGATTTTGAGCTCCATATTTTCACACTGAGGGACTCATATGCAACTATTATGGAAGGTTCAGATGCTCATTGATGCTCCAGAAGTAAAAACCATGCATTAAGAGTCGCATTAATTTGAAGATAAGGGTACATTTAACTTATTTTGTCTTCTGGGAAACATGTAACTATCTTCTGTAGTCTCTGAAGGGCAGGACTAAATGAAAAAAAAAAACGTGTCCCTACCAATATCCAGCAACTGCCAAACTGTCCCTTGCAATAATTTTGATCAAACAATTAAATATATGTATTTGTAATTTTGGATGCATCTGAAACATCACATCATTGATATATTACCTAAGAAGTTAAAGTAAATACGTTAGAAAACTGTGCGCACATTTAATACATGGCAAATCTGACAAGAAGCAGCGCCTTGTTTCGAACAACAAGGGGAGGGGGTATGTCCCCACCAATGTCAAAAGCAAATCTACGCCTTTGATATTTAGGCAAAATAAGAAAAATGTACACATCTCTATTCTGTTCAAAAGTTTTCACCCCCTGGCTCTTAATGCATTGTTTTTCCTTCTGGAGCATCAGTGAGTGTTTGAACCTTCTGTAATAGTTGCATATGAGTCGCTCAGTTGTCCTTAGTGTGAAAAGATGGATCTCAAAATCATACAGTCATTGTTGAAAAGAGTTCAAATACACAAAAACAAACTAAAAAAACAAAAAAAAAATTATGGAACCTAAAAGATTTTTCTGAAGAACAGCAGGCAGTTTAACTGTTCAGGACAAACAAAGTGCCCAATGAACAACTATCACTAAAAAAAAAAAAAAAAAACAGCTGTGAATCATTCAGGTCACAACACAGTATTAAAGGGATAGTTCACTTTGAAATTAAATTTTGATATGTTTTAGCTTACCCCAAGGGCATCCAAGATGTAGGTGTCTTTGTTTCCGCAGTAGTTTCAATTTTGATATTTTTAGGTCCAACCGTTCTTGTCTGTCAGTCATATAATGCATGCCTATGGTCACCTCACAAAAGAAATCGCAGATTCAAATGAAACAGTCCAAATTAAACAATTCCCCATCGTAAGTACACACTAATGACCTAAGACACGAAACGAGTGGTTTGTGTGAGAAAACGAACAGCATTTATGTCGTTTTATACCTTTTGTAAATAACCACCTCCAAGTTGAAGTGCACGCGCTTCCTGGTGTGTGAGCGCGCCGGCGCTACTCCCGGAAAGCTCCGGAAGTGATCTCTCGCGCGTGAACGTCACTCATTGTTTACACAGAACAGAGATTGTAAGTAAGACGGCTAACAGAAATGGTACTCGTTTGCGCTTATCCGGGATGTTTAAACAAGAAATGGTTAAAAAGGTATGTTTAGGGATGTTTAAAAAAGAAAAGAATTACTTGTGGTCACGCAATGGATCACGTCCGGCGCTTTCCGGGAGTAGCGCCGGCGCATCAATAAGCCAGAACGCACTCACACACCAGACAGCGCCCCCCTTCAACTTGGAGGTGGTTATTTATAAAAGGTATAAAACGACATAAATACTGTTCGTTTTCTCACACAAACCGCTCGTTTCGTGTCTTAGGTCATTAATGTGCACTTACGGTGGGGAATTGTTTAATTTGGACTGTTTCATTTGAATCTGTGCGTTTTCTTTTGTGAGGTGACCATAGGCATGCATTATATGACTGACAGACAAGAACGGTTGGACCTAAAAATATCAAAATTGAAACTACTGCGGAAACAAAGACACCTACATCTTGGATGCCCTTGGGGTAAGCTAAAACATATCAAAATTTAATTTCAAGGTGAACTATCCCTTTAAGAATCAAATGGATGTAAACTTTTAAACAGGGTAATTTTTATAAATTCAACTATTATTTTCTCTCTTGGAGTATATGAAAACATCATTTATGACAAATATCTTATTCAGGTCAGTACTAAAACAATAACATGTATTTTGTATGATCCCTCTTATTTTTGGTAAAATAATTAACATTTTGCAGATTCTGAAAGGGGGATGTAAAATTTTGACCTCAACTGTACAAAGATGGACATAATTCAGTTCAGAGCACTGATCGTTTTTAAATCATTCGGAAGCCAATCGACTGAGAATAGCTAACATAATTAGCATAATTTATACAAAGAGCTGTTGAAATAGACAAGAGCTTAACACACTTTAACAGCGCATAATCATATTTTGACCTACTTAATTCTGTTTATTCAACACAAGGAGGCAATTACGCTCAAGGTTTTCATCAAGAAGCGTTTCGCTTTTTGGACGACTGGACAGTGTGTTCTGAAAATGGAGATATGCTAATGAGCGCTTTTAATTCCTGCAAAATGAGGAATCTTAATCTTAGACGTGTTTGTCATCTTTATCCAGGCATTTTCTATCAGGTATCTCGTAGCCAGTCTTTTCTTACTGTAAATGAAAAGGAATACAACGGATATCCTCGTCGGATAAGCCAAATCCAACAACAGCAAGCTGACGATTCTGAGTCCTTACATAAACAAAGACAATGCGATGATCTGATTTAGCATCCTCCTTTCGTATGACGAAACGAGCTCGCTGGGCAATCAATTAAACACATTTGATTCTATTTTAAAAGTGACTGTCAAATCATTTCTATTTTCAAAAAGGATTTGCGAGATTAGCGTGTGGAGATGAGAGGCTGATTCGCTAATATTGATTTCTTTTCTTCCTTTCAGAGCACTCAATAACACTAAAGTGCGTGTCTAGTGAACTGTATGTAATATGGGAGAATGATACAGATGCTATTGTAGCACCAATATCAGAAAGGAAAGATCTGGCTCCATTTGGTTTCCATTTGGTTTCACTTTCTATGGCTGACTAAAGTACGGACAACTAATCCTCTTTTTGTTAAGCATAAGGGTTGCCAACAGGTACTCTAACGCTTAGATGTTTTCAAGGGGTTTTCCACATTCTCAGGCGTAATGGTATTCAGTTTGAAGCTGGAAAATCAAACCACAATGAAGACTTGAACAAAAACGTCTGGGTTTGTGATCTTCACAGAGACACCAGCTTCATCTGGGAAGAACACACCTTTCCTTCTCAACTTGTTCAAGCTGTCTGAAAAAGCCGTTGTCTTTCAAAACCATTTAAATAATCTTAATTATTTGAAACTTTTGACCGGTATTGTATATTCTTCCATTTTATCCAAGTGAAAGTGTGCTGTCGTTGTGTAACATGCAGAATAGTGTTATGTGTAATCAGACTATCCCGTCTGTTAAGGTCAAAGAAGCCCCAGTGAGCATAATAACAGATGCCAGACACAAAGGCATTGTTCTCCAACAAGGATAACAGCAGATATTAAGCAAACACACTAGAGTTCCTATCAGGATAGAGCGCCTTGGATAACACAGGGTGGGCATCCATTTAGCCTACTTATCTAAAGTCTCTAATTACTTGGGTTTATTTGATAAACAGAAGAAGAGGAATGCATAAATGGTTAGACTACATCCAATGGGGATTAATCTGAACTCCTTGAAGAGAGAGAGACGGAGAGAGAGAAAGAGAGAGAGGGTGAGAGAATACATCTTTTGTGGAATCCTTCATTTTGCTCTTTAATCATGCTTTAATTAGGAACAGTAGGGCACCCAGTTACACTTGGCATTTTAAGAGATTGGCTGCTCGAAGAAAAGACTGTGTTAGTCTGGTCTCCGGAGAAACGTGTTGGAAAAACACACTGACAATGGCATCTCACTCTGTTTGGAGGGTTTGGAACTGAGGGAATATTGGAAGAGCATGCTGTAGTGTTTGTGTGTTTTTTTAAAACTGTCACAGTTTACAAAATGAAACAAATGGTGGCAGGATGCACACCAATATTAAAGAAACAAAACGATTCACTCTACAATGAAACTACTGCCATTATTTACTCACCGTCATGTCATTTAAGACCACTCACTTTCCTCTGTGGAACGCTAAAGGAGAAATTTTTGAAGAATTTGCATCATGACCATCAATACTGGGGTAACGCATTACACATAACGTGAGTTACGTAATCAGATTACTTTTTTCAAGTAACTAGTAAAAGTTAGGCATTACTTTTAAAGGTACTTTTTTCAAATAAGACACCCGTTTTCCCATTTATTCATTGACTGTCCCCATGTTGACAGAAATCTGGAGTGAGGTGCAGAGACAGAGCCACTTCTCTTTTTTCCACTTCTTTTTTTTTTTTTGTTATTAATAAACAAATCAGCAAGCCCAGGTCAAGTGACAAAAAGTAATGTAAACGTAACATAACATTACTTTCCATAAAGAGTAACTAAGTAACACAATTAGTTACTGTTTTATGGAGTAACTCAACAGTCCCTCGAGGATTTCGTAATTTTTTTTGTGAATTTTTTTATCTAAATGTCTGATTATGTGGTGGTAATCTCCGAAGATTTGCGCCAAATTTGCTATGTTTTTTAATAATAATTAAGTTAAGACGTTCACCGGCAAAACTACTGCACAAAGTTTGATATCCACTGGCTTGCCTGCATGGTTTAAAACAGAAATACTTCCAATATTGCGACGTAACCCCCTGTGTATGTATCTTAAATGCATGGAGACGCTAAAGAGGAGTCAACTCGGTATGCCGCACTGTCTGAAAGACACGTCTCAATCTTTTGCATGCTTTTGGTGTGTGCGAGAACAGCGCGTAAGTAACAAATTGAGTTCTGTTTTGTTTCTTCTTCTTGTGGTTTTAAATAGTTTGAACGTGTAATTTGGCAAATGAATCTGCGAAACACATGCCGAACGGTGGGGTCTTGACCTGCTCCTTGATCATGGATCAACTGCGATCCGTTAAAAATAATACATCTTCAGTAATTTTTTTTGTGACTTTTTACAATTATTTTGTGTTGAAATGGCAAATTATGCAGGATCACAAAAAAATGCGTCATGTTGCTGATTTTGGGTCGCGGAAATCGCGAAAAACTGGAGGGTCTGACTCTAAAAGTAACTTCCCCCAATACTGATGATGATAATTGAATGATTTAAAGAAAATGTGACCAAAAATTATTTACCCATAATCAAACCCTCCAGAGAGCTATTAACCACTGCAAATGAAATATTAAATTAGTGAGTTGATCTTAAGAACAAAGTACAATTTATGAACAAATCATTCAGACTGTTTTTTTGACCCAGATCAATTGACTCCCTAAAATGATCTGAATTAAAAAAAAACAATTAATTTACAAATTGGACAATGATTCTTTTCTCTTGACAACATGGCAAGAAGAACTAGAGCAAGATTCTCAATGTAAATGTTGGTCAGTATCACACACAGTGCAATAGAATGGCTTCAGTAGATCTATGGTCTACATTTTTTAAAGGATTAGTTCACTTCAGAATGAACACTTCCTGATAATATACTTACCCACGTCATCCAAGATGTTTAGGTTTTTGAGGAAAACTTTACAGGATTTTTCTCCATATAGTAGACTTCAATGGGAGTCAACGGGTTGAAGGTCCACAAATTGCAGTTTCAGTGCACCTTTAAACGGCTCTACACAATCCAAACCGAGGAATAAGGGTCTTGTCTAGCGAAGCAATCTGACATTTAAAAAAAAAATAAATAAATACATTTATATACTTTTTAACCACAAATGCTTGTCTTGCACTACAACCTTTTTTGGTTAAAATGTGTATTATTTTTTTTCCTTTTTTTTTTAAATGACCAATCGTTTAGCTAGATAAGACCCTTATTCCTTGGCCGGGATTGTGTAGTTTTTTTTTTAAAGCTGCACTGAAACTGCAATTTGGACTTTCAACCCATTGATACCCATTGAAGTCCACTATATGGAGAAAAACCCTGGAATGTTTCCCTCAAAAACCTTAATTTCTTTTCAACGGAAGAAAGAAAGACATGAACATCTTGGATTTCATGTCTTTCATGTCAAATTTCAAATTTTCTGGTCAAATTTTAATTCAGGAGTTAAATAATCCTTTAATATACTTTTATGGTAACACTCACACTATAATACTGATCAGTTTAGTTAACATAACAAACAATGAACATCACATTTGTGTGTATTTCTTTATTTTTGTAACATTTGTTTAGTAGTTAGTTAATGTTAGCACAGCCCCATTTTTAAGGTGCTTTTGCGATTTTTTTTTTTTGTTGTTTAACAAAATGTATCTTTTTGAGCTCAACATAAGAAAGTCATAGTCAAAGCCATATGCATTCGAGCAAATTATGACAAAATCTTCATTATTCTTTAATTTATCCTGAAAGTTACAGGTCGTTTGATGAGGTTGGGATAGTTCACCCAAAAATGAAAATTCTGTGATCATTTATTCAACTTCCACTTGAGAAGATATATCGAAGGATGTTGGTAATAGTTGACAATAGTCACTGACTTCTATAGCATGGGAAATATGATGGAAGGCAAAGGCTACCGTCAACTGTTTGGTTGCCAACAACATTCTTCAAAATATCTTCTTTTGTGTTCAACAGAATAAAGAAACTCACACAGGATCAGAACAAGTGGAGGGTGAATTTATGATGACAATTTTAATTTTTGGGTGAAAAATCCCTTTAAGCAAACGTGTTTTTAAATAAAAGAATCGACATCCTCTTGAAGAGGCACACTTGTACTTCTGTTTTGAAGTCATTATGCGGCCCTTTTCCCTTCCTCCCCCCTTCTACCCGCTTCTCTCCTCACCAGCTAAAATAAAGAGGTGGCTTCACAGGCAATCTCGGCCTTGTTTGTGTAAGGTAATTACTACTCGTCCTCCCATCCCACCAGTTCTGATGATGCATGAAAAATAACCGTTCCCCTACTTCAATCACAGCCGAGGAAAGAGACGAGAGAAAAGGGGAGCTGAGAAAAGTGGAGGAGGGGGGTTTGGACCAGGAGACAGAGAGAAAGAGAGTAAGGGGGGAGTCTGGGAGCAACGCACACTGCTCCCTCCTCGTTTCTGATTAATTAGTTGGAGTTGGTAATCAGTTTAATAAGGCTGGAGTTGCTGGTGAGAGGTCCCCTTTGGCTGGGACTCGCTAAGCTGAACGGGGAGACCAGGGCCCTGCCATTCTTCCATCAAGTAAACACACAGCCCCTATTTACATAAACAGTTGTTTCTTTTCTCTTTCTTACTTTCAATGTGTGTGCGTGCGTGTGCGAGCGTTTGCATGCGTGACCCTGCTTTTATTGGGACGACCTGCAAGCCTCACACCACTGCCCGAGTCACTTGCAACGAGGGGGCAAGGCAAATTCATGAATTTTTCAGGGGATTTATGCACTAATTAAATCTGGGCTTTCCAAAAGAATGGCGGAGCAGAGCGCCGGTACTGGTTCCTGCATACACAACAGAGGCCTAATGCTGTTAAGCCTCATGACGTCAGATATTTAGCATTCAGCCTTCTAGTTTGTTTGTGAACAAGCTTAGTTTAGAGAACCGAGAACTTCATTTAGTCCACTTTTTCCTCTCAGACAAAACGGATTAATGCAGGCATGCATTTTATCAGTTATAGCGAAGCTAATGAAATAGGCCCGTTTCTGTGCCCGTGCATCTGTCATTGGACTTTTAATAAGTCCTAAGCTGGAAATACTTAGTTGGTTTAAGGACACCAAGCCAAAACTTTAAATTCAGCCTGTTGATTTTAGCTACGCAGACCGTAAATGTTTTTAAATTTTCAGATTTTGGGGAAATATATTGACTGCACCTCTAAATACAATTGTCCTATGTATAATATGTGACCCTGAACAACAAAACCAGTCATAAGTAAGTAGCACGTACATTGTATGGGTCAAAATTATAGATTTTTCTTTTATGCCAAAAACCATTAGGATATTAAGTAAAGATCATGTTCCATAAAGATATTTTGTATATTTCCTACCATAAATATATCAAAACTTAATTTGTAATTAGTAACATGCATTGCTAAGAACTTAATTTGGACAACTCTAAACTCAAGATTTTTTTTTTTTTGCACCCTCAGATTCCAGATTTTCAAATAGTTGTCTCTCAGCCATATATTGTCCTATCCTAACAAATCATACATCAATGGAAACCTTATTTATTCAGCTTTTCAGTCAAAAGTGACCCTTATGATTGGTTTTATGGTCCAGTGTCACATATTTATCTGAACTACACTGCCCTCAAAAGTTTGGGGTTGATAAGATTTTTTCATGTTTTAAAATAAGTCTCTTACAGCAAAAACAGAAATTTTGTGACATACTGTTTTCTATTTTAAAGGATTAGTTCACCAGAATAAAAATTTCCTGATAATTTACTCAACCCCATGTCATCCAAGATGTTCATATCTTTCTTTCTTCAGTCGAAAAGAAATTAAGGTTTTTGAGGAAAACATTCCAGGATTCTTTTTTATTTTTTTCTCCATACAGGGAACTTCAATGAGGATCAATGGGCTGAAGGTCCCAATTGCAGTTTCAGTGCAGCTTCAAAGGGCTCTACACTATCCCAGCTGAGAAAAGGGGTCTTGTCTAGCAACATGATTGGTCATTTTCAAAAAAAAAAAAAAAAAAAATGGATTGCTTTCCTCAAAAACCTTAATTTCTTTTTGACTGAAGAAAAAAGACAAACATCTCAGATGACTTTATCAGGAAATTTTTATTCTGAGAGTAAACTAATAATGGATTTTTTTTAGATTCCTGTGATGGCAAATCTGAATTTTCAGCAACTATTACTCACATGATACTTCAGAAATCATTCTTATGCTGATTTGATAACAATAAGAAATGTCTTGAGCACCAGTGTTGAAAACACCTTAATAATATTTTGTGAAATTATTAATCTTTTTTTCAGTATTTTTTAATTAATATAAAGATATACATCTTTTGTTACATTATTAATATCTTTACTTTTCACATTTGATCTATGATCTGTGTCCCTGCTAAATAAGTATGTCTTCAAATCATATCAAACATTACTGAGCCTAAACATTCTAACTGTATATATTTATCACGAAAAACAAGGTACATTTTACTGAAATAGGTAAATGGATAGTTACCACAAAACTAAAAATTGTCATGATAACAATTGACAGTGAAGGCGCGATTTGGAAAGGAAATTAATAAATTGATTTTTTTTTTGTCAAAAGACAAAAACAAATTAATAAAAAAAAGTGTATATGAACACTTTTTGAAATGACACAAGGGTGATTAAATGACAGAATTTTCCTTTTGAGCTGAACTATCCCTTTTAAAAATCACAAACCTTTCTTTTGTAACGATCAGGCTGAATATTCACAGATACACATACATCTGCAAGACTTTTCATTTAAAATAATGACTGCGACACTTGAATTAAGCAATCCGAGTTGTACAAATGATTGCAAATATTCAAAACAACTAAATTACGACTCGTTCCCTCAGGACCAGCTCTTTCACACCATGAAATATGTGATTTGTGTTATTCGGTTTCTACCTCAGAGAGAAAACAGAAAGTTCAGCACAGTTCCTACCCAAACTTGTGGTGCAGAGCCTTTGATAAGGGACTACCTCATAAACTCTGCAGTTAATGATAGTGTGCCGTTACAACACATATCCAGTCAAGTAGCTGATAGTGCAAAGAAATAATTTAAGCTGTGTTAAGTGGCCTATTGTCATTCAAATGATAAATTATGCTTGGCAGAGGTTTTAGAATGGCTTTTACAAAGCATTGCTATTGTTTGTGCTGGGACAAGGTTTTAGGCAGCCAGAAGTGAGGGAATTACTTTAGAGAGTTGTGCAAAGTTCCTAAGGGTTCTGAGACAAATTGGTTCAGTACTCATCAGGTCTACGCTGAAAGTAAGCTCAGCCCTCGACACGAAAACACTGACGCTGCCATAACTCGGAGGAGAGCGCGCCTACACAACACCGCCACAGACTTACAGCTACTCCAACAAATTTAATGACCCAGTTGATTATAATACATGCACGTTAAACTGTTTCGCTTGCTGCCAAGTGTAATTTTCAGACATTCGTTAGAACTTGCTGATACACCGGCCTGTCCGAATTTGTTTCGCCAAGTATTTTTTCCTTTCCTTTGTTTCTCCCGACTCGCTTTAAACCTGTCTGATGGCATCTTTTTCATCATCAAAGGCCATTTCGCTATGTGGCCCTGCCAAAACATGTTTCAAGTTGCTAGGACGACGCGGCCCGTTAATGGGTTATTTCTAATCAAGCTAACTTTTGTAATTATTAGCTTGGGAAAGGAACAGACACTGAATCTCCAATGAAAAAGGCTAAAGGTTTCACTGGGCTTCCACAGCAGCGTTCACTTCTCTGTACCCAGCCACAAAGACAAATCAAGCTAATGGTAATTACGTCACTTAAGATGATTTGGGCAGATCCCCTGAAGGCTTTTGCGAGCGCTTAGTGTCCATTTGTAAGACAGGGGCATTTCTCTAGTTCGGTCAGTGGTGTCAGAGCCCTGAGGGTGAAGGTGAATCATTCACTGCAGGTGTGTTTACACAGGCAGGAACTGCAGCGGATTGACCATCGAGCGACTCCATGGCCATTCTCACAGGGTCACAATAAGTTCTTGTGGTTAAAACGAATGTAAAAATGTTCTGCAGCTTTCCAAACTTGAAATGAAACGTTTTGTCTTATTTCTTTAAATTATGACACTGAAATGTAATACTTTTGCTCTAGTTTCACAGATTGTACTGCATTTGTGTGCATTGACTCATTTCACTAAAAAGAACTGTGTAATATTCATGAAGATTAATTAATAATTAACTCAGATAACACGCAATATGTCATTATTTTTTAATGACGAGAGAGCATTATGTCTGCGCATTCAGCATATTTGTTCTAGGGAACATTTATTTCATTTAAAGATACCATAATTTTAATTGGAAGTTCATTTCCAGTTTGTTTCAAGAGTTATTTTTAGATGATAATAAGAAGTGCTTTCAAAGTAAAATACAATTTTCGGGTTTCCCGTGTTGCCATATCAATATTCAGCAAAAGTACAGCTTAGTTTTAATTACACAGAAATTGCATTTCGGACTAATGTATATTGTCTACTTGTCCTTGTTACCAGCGAATAAAGTAATCTAGATGGCTAACAAAAACTTTCAAATATAATACCATCTCATTTTTGCAAGCTGCTGTGGGAATTTATCAATATAAATACTATTTGAAGTAACAAATGTTCATAATTTGGCCTCTACTGACACTGTAGTTTATTGTACATTAAACAAATGACTGAGAGTGAGTTTCACTTACGGACACTGAAGAGACATACAGTTGAACTCAAAAGTTTACATACACCTTGCAGAATCTGCAAAATGTTAATTATTTTAACAAAATAAGAGGGATCATACAAAATGCACGTTATTTTTTATTTAGTACTCACCTGAATAAGATATTTCACGTAACAGATGTTTACATATAGTCTACAAGAGAAAGTAATAGTTGAATTTATAAAAAATGACCCCGTTCAAAAGTTTACATACACTTGTTCTTGAGTCCCTTGTTTGTCCTGAACCTTTAAACTGCCTGCTGTTCTTCAGAAAAATATTGCAAATCCCACAAATCCTTTGGTTTTTCAGAAGGTTCAAACGCTCACTGATGCTTCAGCTAGAAACATGACGTATTAAGAGCCAGTGGTGTAAACTTTCGAACAGAATGAAGATGTCTACATTTTCCTTTTTCTTTGCCTAAATATCATATTTTTTTTATTTAGTACTGCCCTTTAGAAGCTACAGTAGATACGTTTCCCAGAAGACAAAATAAGTAAATAAATTTACTGTGATCTTCAAAATTCAAACGTTTTCACCCCCTGGCTCTTAATGCATCGTGTTTCCTTCTGAAGCATTAATGAGTGTTTGAACCTTCTGTAATAAATGCACATTTAGTCCCTCCATTTTCCTCACTGTGAAAAGACTGATCTCAAAATCATACAGTCATTGTTGGGATACACAAATACACAAAAATGCTGAAAAACCAAAGAATTTGTGGGACCTGAAGTATTTTTCTAAAGAACAGCAGTGGATCATTCAGGTAACAACACAGTATTAAAAATCAAGTGTATGTAAACTTTTGAACGGGGTAATTTTTATGTAAATATTATATGTAAATATCTTTTGTGTGAAATATCTAATTCAGGTCAGTACTAAATAAAAAAAATATCATGCATTTTGTATGATCCCTCTTATTTTGGTCAAATAATTAACATTTTGCAGATTCTGAAAGGTGTAGGTAAACATTTGACTTCAACTGTAAATGTTCTAATTTATAGCCTAATACAATGTATATTTTAGAAACTTAAAAAATATATCCGTTCAATTCTATAACATAAAACACAGACACTAAACTTTATCTGCACTACCTTTCTGCCATCTAATGCTTTTGAAATACTGGCACTACTGTAACATAAACAGTCCACCTCATTTTCTCGAGCATGGAGGTTCATTTGACTCTGTAATGAGCCTATTTTTTCTTCTCCTGACTGATTAAGAATCTTTTGTCTTGACACATATAATTATTTAATGAACGCAGCGACAGAATAAATGACACGTCTTTTGTGTTATTATTCTGAGCATCTTGACAAACAAGGCCCGCTGAGTGACCTCCTGGCCTCTCTCAAGAGCGATGATTACACTAATTAAAACTGCAAAACATCTGCGAGGGCCGCGGATACGGCGGAATTAAGCGGGTCGTTAAATCAGCGGAGGAAAATATCAACATCCTCGCAGACAGCTCCTCTTTTCCTGTCTTACAGCGAAATGAATGCTAGCACGACGAAACGTTTCATTGGTTCGAAGCTAAGTTTTATTCTTCTCCCGAATGGATTGGTGTTAATCACACTCTTCGACATGCTAAACTGCTTATCTAGGGAATCTCGGCTGTGATTTTGTCCTTAAGGTTCCACTTGTTGTATTTCTGTTTACATGTTCGTTTCCTCAAGTGAGGCAGGTTTCTAGTGAAAAGGGATTACTATGTCCGAATGTGGATTTCAACGCACCGTAGATACGTTCAAGCATCTAACAGGATTGGTGTCACCGATTTTTATGTATTCTTTCCCTAACAATAACCGTTTCCCCCCTTAAGTGTTTCAACATGTGCATCAAGAGTTTTCCTCTGCGCTTCACAACAAATCAACATGGGTCAAGGTGCAAGCCTGGCCTGCAGTAAAGAAACGCTGCACAAGCTGCAGAGCTACATGAAGACGTCGAAAGCGGATTGTCCTGCTTTAAATGCTACAAACACACAGCTCAAGGCTTTGTGCCATGTTCAAAGAGATTAATAGACTGAGATGCTTTTGATAGGGAACCGAGCCGTCAAGCAACCCCTCTAAGCGGAAGGACGGTCGTGTTCTCTGAAAGCCGGTCTCTTGAACATTGCCTCATGGTGAAATGGTTTATGTATGCTGTTCGAGACTAGCTTCTCAGCAGATGCATGTTCCTTCCGGACTCCTGGAGGACATGGGATTACTGTAAATGATGTACAGGTTATTTTCAAAAGGCTGAGGAGTGTGGTGCAGGTTCTGCTCACACAAATCATTGCTCGGGTTTTACAGGAACAAATAATTTCACGTGCCATGTTTCAATATTTTTGACCAAAAAGATGTGAGGTATTGTACCATGAGCTGTAAACACTGCTTAATAAATTCTTCTTTCTTTGTTGCAGACCAAAAAAAAAAAAAAAAAGATTAAAATAAAAAAATATAAGAAAATGATAGATTTAAGGAGGGGAGGTAAAAAGCAACATTAAAGAGATCACAAAACAATTTAAATTCTGTCAATAATTACTCACCCTCAAGTCATTCCAAACCCGTAAGACCTTCATTCATCTTCGGAAAACAAATTAAGATATTTTTGATGAAATCCGAGAGATAGACTGTAATGTAATTGAAATGTTCCCAGGTCCAGAAAAGTAGTAAGGATATCATTAAAATAGTCCATGTGACATCAGTGGTTCAACCGTAATTTTACATAGCTACGAGAATACTTTTTGTGCACAACGAAAACAAAAATAACGATTATCAAGAGTACCATGACACATACATGTGGGCCTGGGAACATTTCAGTTGGGTCAGAGAGCTCTCGAATTTCATCAAAATATCTTAATTTGTGTTCCAAAAATGAACAAAGGTCTTACAGGTTTGGCATGACATGAGGGTGAGGAATTAATGACAGAATTTTAATTTTTGGGTGAACTATTCCTTTAAAAACAGTGCTACTTTTTCTGAATTTTGAATTGAATTGAGAGTTCACAATCTGTATTGAATGACTTTTAATTTCTAACTGGATTATCAGATAAAAATTAGCACTTATTTCTAGAAAGTTAAACATGAATAGGTTTGTTTATCATGATACTAAAATAAAAAAAATGCATTTGAAAAAGAGCTTGGACAAATTGGTTGGGCATCACTTTTATCTACTAAAATCTGAAACATCACATTACATTTTTATAGAAGAGATAAAAAAAAGAATAATAAATACACAAAATTAGTTGGAAATAGGGATAGAAAGAATAATTTACCATGGACTAATGAACAGGTATGGATGATTATAAAAAAGCGTAATACTGCTTTTAAAAAAAAACTATAAAATCTGGCTTGCTACAGGATCGACTTTATTTAACAGTCCAAGAAAAAAAGTAGTTCAGATATTACGGCAGTCTAATTTATAAATACTTTAAATGAGGCTAAAGCTAATAGTAAAAAGGTATGGCAGTAAATCATGTAATAAATGTTTTTTTAGATTTAAAAAAAATAATAATAATAATTGACAAACCTGATGAAATTGCAGGTATATTTAACAATTACTTTGTTGACTCACTTCAAAGTCTAAGTGATACATTTGGAATAATATATAAAGAATTCAGAAGATTATAAAAGATTTCAAAAATTCCAATGCTAAAGATATAGATGGTTTAGATCGTAACTTTTTAAAAATCAATAGTGATATTTTTCAGTACCAATTTCTTATTTTATCATTTTATCACTTAGACAATCTACATTCCCAAACTGTCAGAAAATGGGGTTAGTTACCCCAATTCTTGAGGCAGTTTTTTTTTTTTTGCTTCTTTTTGTTGAATCAAAAACATGCAGTGTGATTACCAATAATTATTCCTATAGCCTACTTCACAAATTCATCTTGATAATGTCAGATTACTTTGATATAAAGGTATGTAATGGATTACAATCAACTTAAACATTCAGACAACTGTTAGTATGACAATATTTACACAACTACCAATACTTTGTTTACCAATTACCATGTAATGCTTAATTTTGTTTAGTCTATGGTTTAAAAAGGTCACATTAACAATTAAAGAAAAAACACTTTTTTTAATTTTACTGGTAGTCCACTGTATGAAGAATTTTTGGGTATAATATGTCTTATATCTGGTGTCTGAATAACATTTGGTTTGACTGTATAAACACTACTGCTCAAAAGATTGGACCCATAAGATTTTTTAAATGGTCTCTTATGCTCACCAAGGCTGTATTTATTTGATTAAAAATACAGTAAAGCAGTAATATTGAGAAATTTTATTTTTAATTTTAAAATAACTTTTAAAAAGTAGTGTATATAGATATGAACTCCCCTGCTGCAACAAAAGGAAACTCTAGGAAACTATCAGTAATTCATATTTGCATTAACTTTAAACATCACTTACCACTTCAAGACGAAAAAAAAAAAAAAAAAAAGACTGACAGTGTGTTTATACCTAATTATAAGTGTCATTGGCAAACCTCACAATACTGTTGGAAACATTCTTCAGGCTGTTGCGCAATGCAACAATAAAAATATTTTGCACAAGCCTTTGCGTTGTAAATGTGTGTGAATTTCAGTCCAGTGACGTAAGGCCTGAAATCTGGAATAGTGAAAAGATGTCATCTTTCAGCAGATGAGACACTCAGTGTAAAGACTTCTGCAAGATGAGTGTAATTAGCACCTCACAGGTGATGACATGTGCCCTCCTTAAAGACAAAAGACCAAGATGACTAATGGTAGGCTGATGAGATGCGGTTTAGCCTTGGACATGTTCTAAACCTATTCTGAGATGGTTGTGACACATGTGGAAGCATGAGTTATGAAATATGCATAAATCAAAGGCAAGTTTCATAAAAAAAATACAGCAATGCTTTACAGAGTATTACTGATTACAGAATCACAGTTTTAAATAAGGATAAGTAACAGATGTAATTGATATGGAATGTTCATACACTGAAGATTAAAACTATGTTAAAACACTATGTTAAAACAGAGTACAACTTACCGAAATTCATATCCTGTCTCATGTAATCACTCAATCCGTGTTTCAATCACAGAAAGGCATCAATATCACCTAATGTCACATTTACCTTAAAAAAACATATTTGGTGACCATATATTTGTTAGTCAGCTAGAAAGATGAACTCTAGACAAGCATTTTGTTAAATATATGCACCATATAACATATTCATTATCATTTTTACTGTTCTTCAGTTGTCTGAATAAATCCGTCAAGTTTTTATGACAGACACCATTTAACCATAATGTTTATATTTCAAAAAACAAATTGGATAATTTTGCAAAATAACTTTGATATTGTAAAAACTAAATTGAGTGCAATTTAAGAGTTTATATACAAATCAGTTATTTTTAACCTTCAATATTATAGTAATATAGCACCAAGTGACTTGTTTTTTCCTTGGGAAAATTGGGCATGTACTGTACTTGATATATATCCAAAAAAATCAATATCAAATGAGAAATTAAGTCAATCTTGTGAATCAGAATAAAAAAAATTTGTGTCAAAACCAAAACCTACTAAATATGAAATTTATAATACAGTAGGCAAACAAAACATGGATGATATCCAGTGGGATTCTGAATTTCGCAGCCAGTGGACACTTTGCTATCCCATAAGGCCACACTTGCAGAGGTGAAAAAAACATTCATCAAATTCAGTACACAATCTGAAACAACTGAAATTCAGATGCAGTTTTTTTCTCTTGGCGAATTTATTCAATTTATTTAATAAGGTCTAGATTTTCCAGAATAAATTCTCAAAGACTTTAAGGTTTTTATCTTAAGAAATCCTTGGCCCACAGTATCTACACTGGACCCAACCATTGTCGAGTCACACCACACTGTAACAGCTAGCAGCTGTCAATACTAGACATGACAAAGCGTACATTGGAAATCCATTTGTCCTTCGTGTCAAAAGACACTTGAAGTACGTCAGAAACAGAAGGAGATATCAGTTTACTGTCTGGGTTTTGTTGCGTCACATCACATCGCACCACATCCACTGATTAAAATGTCGCAGTGTAAGACTTCATATACTAGAGATCTACAAACCACAGTTTGACTGATATATTAAATAAGGCATTTACAACAGAGAGTTGATTTACTTTCAGTGAGATGTCTCCGTGGTAACTGGCAGGGCTGAAACCACACCCCTTGCCTTAAGGCAGCACTGACAAGTTTGTGCTACAGTTGTCAGTTGGCTGTTGTCAGGGTGGGTATGTCAAAGCCCTAAAATTACAGATGTCTCTGCCTCAGGCCAATAGAGCATGAATCATGGAAGCGAGTTTCCACATTCCCGCTAATGACCTCACGGGACAGAGCCATGGAGGTGGGAGGGATGTTTAAAAAGAAAGGTGCTAAGGCATAAAGAATAATAATAATAATAATAATTTAAAAAAGTAAATTAAAATGAAAAATATTGTCATTATTTATATACCCTCAACGTGCTTTATTTTAGGTTATTTTAAACACAAGGAAAGCGAAAGGCAAGATTTTTTTTACTAATTAACAATTTTAGCCTGTCCTATATGGATATGGATTACTTCTATTATGTAATGTATTCACTTTCATTTTATGGAAATGAGCAGCATGAACATTTGTGACCCTTAACTCTACATTTATAGAGATTTATACTGAATAAATAAGCTTTCCATTGATTTACGTTTGTTAGGATGGGACAATATTTGGCTGAGATACAACTATTTGAAAATCTGGAATCTGAAAGTGCAAAAAAAAAAAAAAAAATCTAATCTAATCCAAATTAAGTTCTTAGCAATGTCTATTACTAAACAAAAATTAAGTTTTGATATATTTACAATAGGAAATTAAACAAATATTTTTATGGAACATGATCTTTACTTAATATCTTAATGATTTTCGGTATAATAGAAAAATATCATTTTGACCCATACAATGTATTTTTGACTATTGCTTCAAATATACCTGTGCTACTTAAGACTGGTTTTGTGGTCCAGGGTCACATTTTTTAAAGCTTCTTCTTTTGAGTTCTTCAGAAGAAAGAAAATCATACAGGTTTGAAACAAAAATAATTTAGGATTTAGGATTTGTTTGGTCAACTATTCCTTTAAAGTAAATATGCATCAACAGAACAATATCTATACATTCTATACATAAATAAATAAATTTCATATTTGAAAAGTGCAGTCAACTGGATCTTATCTAACAAACAGGCTTATAAAAATGTGCACTGTCCACAGGAATCCTCTCAAAGATGCATCATGGGTTGAGTCCAGTGTCATACACACCACCGTTCTCAATCTCGTTTTCTTTCTCCCTCACACACAGTCATCTTACACTCGAACCCGACTAAACTCCTCGTTTATGACTGCTCAAACCTCCTTACAGCCGACAAATTTCATTTTGCCCAGGCAAATCCTATTGCATATTATCCTGTACATTGCATTAGGCCCCTAATCTCTCCTTTCTCTTCCCTCGCTCCATACCTCCGTGGAAGAAAAAAAGCGGCTCCTGATTAACCCACTTACGGCAGTAAATAAATGGCATGCGCGGCTGTACGCGCCAGATTTAATTATGAGAAAAGAAACAAAAATACATACAATAACAAGCAATCTAACAATAATGATGTGCTTATGGAATTTTTTTAGTTACATAAAAAAATGACCAAAAAACTGATTCAGAAAAAAATTAAAATTTTCAATGACAAAAAATAGAAGAAAGGAAATAGTGTATTACAAAAAGATTACTATAAACAATTATCAACATGCCAAATCTTACTCATCTTTTTTAGTAACATTTCAACTGCAGTGAATGTCACATGAATCCCATATTGCTTTTGGTTTCCCATCTTTTCTTTGCTTCAAACCTAAAATTACAAAAAACAAACAAAATGCAGTGAGTCAAAATAATCAGGAATTTCAGAAAAAAAAAAATAAAAGAGGAAATACAGATTAGTTTAGATAAATATGGTTGCATATAATTGCTGTAAATGCAAAAACTTGCAGCTATAAGCTCACAATGGGCATTCAGAGACCCTCCAAAGGGACTGACTGACCAAAAAGATAAGCAGCTTCCGCATACTCATTAGAAAGCTCTAGTGAATACACATGAGTTAACACACAGCAGCATGTCCAGGAAAGAGGGGACATTTAAAGTGTGAAATGCAGAGTGACTTAATGAAACTGCAGGGTATCAGCACCAGGGACGAAGAGAAGAAGAAAAAAAAAAGCAGACAACAAACCCCCAAGCGATTTGCTTCCTCCTTTTTCGGGCTGCCCGGGAAGCCTCCGCTTCCTGTTTGGTGCGGGCGAAGTCACGGCAATCGGCGGCTTGTGCGATTTTCACGGCCAGCTATTGAGAAGGAGACAGAGACAAGCTCCATTAGCTGGAGAAAATCAGTCTGCCTGGCAAACCTCACCAACACTGCCAGTGCGTCAAGGTGGTGCTCGAAGAACGCCTCCTGTTCGTATCGGCACGGACGGACGCAAACGTGCACGAGTTTGGAAAATAAAAAAATAATTTGTGGTTCATGGATAGAAGTAGGACACCCAACCCTCTGTTCCAGCACTCGGCATGGATGTGCATAATTAATGTTATTATCTCATATACTTAATCTGTTCATCTAAAGAGGACCTTTAATTCTGAAAATTGCAGTGCACGCACTTAGGACGGCGAAATGAATGGAGGAGGGCGAGAGGCGCATGTCGGCGGTATCAGTGAGGGGAAATGTGTGTGGTGTGGCTAGATTAATTCCAATAGCCAGAGTGACACAGAGGGCTCAGGAAACAAAAGGAGAGTCCAGGCCTCTTCCATCACTCCTGGGATGGGTTTATTATTGGACCGCAAGAAACTTTGATAAACACTTGGACAAATCGCAAACCCTTTTTTTTTACCCACCGCTTTTCTCTTGCCTATTTTTTTTTTTTCGGGAAGGGGATATGAGGGTAATTCTTAGAACAGTGAAAGAACACAATCAGAGGGAACACACAAAAAACCCTCAGTTGGTAATGAGGAAATGTGCCACCATTTGTAGGCTCGGAAAAACCTGGAGAGAGCAAGAGAGTGGAAAAAAATGTTTCAATTATAATTAAGTGGGATAAACTTTATTAGAAAGACTGAAACTAAAATATCTCCTAATGCATGCTGGGATTAGGCAGGTCAGAGCGAGCAGGAAGGAGAAATTAAACTCTAAAGGCTTTTTATCGCCATATTTCAGGAACCAAGGGTGTAAAATGTTCTAATTTGGGATACATTAAAAGCCATAAAGGTCTTTCAAAAAGATTAATGGTACTTTGCTTGGATTTAAGATAAGGCCTTTAGCAGGCTGAGAGAGCGGGGTTCCGGCTGGGCCCTCGAGGCATTCATCTATACAGGCACTTGGAAGATTTGTAAAGGCGTCTGCATAACCTGAAGCTAACACACTATGACAGTTTTTTTAAATCCTTGCCATTTTTTTCGAGGTTTTAAGAGCCATAAATCATGTTTTCTAGCAAGACAGCGCAGAGAGGGAAGTTATAATGGGTGATCATGCCCGTGTTTAGCGCAGATCCGCTCGCAGATAATTCACACCGGGGTGTTTTCGGAGAGGCGCGTTTAAGCGGAATGGGTGCTAAAGCTAAGAGCCGAAAAGCGTGTGTGCATCGCATATATATGGACAAAAATCAGCATTTTGAAACAACAAAACCTTTTTTTTGCTGTCAGAAGAGGTTTAAATCTTGAGATTTATCTGTGTTTTCGACACAAGGATTATCCACATGCACCCCAGCCCCAGCATCAAAATAAAGCCCCCCTTCGTTCTTCCAGCCGGGACTCCCCAATTTTCACACACATTACTATATTCAAAGCATTAAAGGTCTTAATTTTTTTTTTAATCAGTCCAGTCTACTATCCACGATTGTCTTTACCGGGGCTCAACATTAATGTCAAGCAAGTTACCTAGGAGACAGAGCAGATCAAAGAGACAAAAAAGAAAAAAAAAAAGCTCTCAAATGTCTGATTAATCAAGCCTTGCAAACAGCTTATTTCTTTTAGCCTGCATGCAAGTATGAAAATGAGATTCGGAGCGCAGTACATTGTGCAGATTTGTTCATTCTTATCAGAACAAAGCCGGCGGCAGCTTATTTCATGGATCACTGGCACTGTCATCAGTGTAGCGCAGAGCAGGTGACAGCACTTCTTTCTGTGGCAAGAACAAAATTAGCAAAAAGTCGGCACAAATTAGCCTCTCATATTTTCCGTAATATGACATTATTTTTCATTTACTTTTTTGATCCACTTTTCATGATTTTCCCTCCTTTTTCATCCTTATCCCCCCTCCTTTTCCCTCTCTTGTGACTTAGTGCCAAATCCTTTCACATCAAATGCGGGCACAGAGGAAAAATGCAGGGCAGGAAAAAAGGAATGAAAATCACAATCCAAAAAAAAAAAAAAAGAAAGAAAAAAAAAGTGGGCTGGGGGGGTGGGTAACATACACAACAAAAAGCGCTTTTGCTCTTTGTTCTAGGTAGTCACACTAAACCTTTCCATACTTCCGTTAGAATTACATTCAGTGCATTTCCATTGTTATTTTTACCTCTCTTCTCTCCTCTTTAAAGGTATTGTGTGCCATTTACGCCAGTCCTAGGCAAAGCCTTATTCAGTGCTGGGTTTATTTAGCGCCATTAATGACGTGACCTTTGAAAGGTCTGTGAGGGATGAATTCATTCTGCACAGCCCTGTAACTGCAATGTGGGGCCACTAGGTGGGTTAAGTCAACAGTGGTGTAGAACCCACTTGGTAATATATAGTAGATCATTGACTTCCACAAAAGATGACAAAAAAGCATGCAATATATGCATTCTGCATACATTTACAGTGTTACCTGATTTCAAAGTGCACAAATTTTTGAGCCTTCTAAAAAAATATGAAAACAACAGTTGCAACTATATGACAATGGCTTGCAAACTCGGAGCAGAAAAAGCTTTGAAATATATTATGATATTATTTAACTTGGGGGGAAAAAACAGCTTTAATATAAATAAATAAATGTAACACTTAAGGTACAATAAGGTTCATTAGTTAACATGAACTAAGAATGAACAATACTTCTACAACATTTATTAATCATAATGTTAATTTTAGCATTTACTAATGCATTATTAAAAACATGTTAACATTAGTTAATGCACTGTGAACTAACATGAACAAACAATGAACAACTGTATTATTGATAACTAATACCGAAAAAGCAAAGAATGCAAACTAATAAAAATAAGTGAAGCACAAACACTTACAATACTTATTAAATGCAACTAGCTAACATTTAAATTTCCCTCTACAAAATTCATGTCATATGACCAATTAGTTAACTGAAGTTTAACAATTTTCCTCAGTTTTCCAAAGTGGTGTAGTACCAATTTATCAAAAATCAATAAATCAATCAATCAATACATCATGTTTCTACTGCATAGACAACTAATTGCTACTAAAACCCCATTTTGCCCTTTTTAAGTCATGGTACCACTTACATGGGAATATTTACAGAATTATATAAAGAGGCATTTATGTGACCCTGGACCACAAAACCTGTCAAAAAAATGTCATGAGGGACAATTTACTGAAACTGATTAATCTGAAAGCTGAATAAATAAGCTTTTGATTATTTAACTTTAAAGGCAGAAAACTGCCTTTAAAGTTGACCAAATGAAGTTCTTAGCAATGCATATTACCAATCAAAAATTAAGTTTTGATATATTTACAGTAGGAAATTTACTAAACATCTTGACAGAACATGGTCTTTACTTAATATCCTAATGATTTTTGGCATAAAAGAAAAATCTATAATTTTGACCCATACAGTATATTTATGGCTATTGCTACAAATATACTTGTGCTACTTATGAATGGGTTTTGTGGTTCGGGGTCACATATGTGGTGCATAGTGAACACTTTTTTATTTTTATTGAGAACTATTTAAATGTTCTCATTTTTTGTACTACTGTAATACTGTATTACTGTAATTCTGTTCTGCCACGCTAAACTGGTTCAGTTTTCGCAGATATATAAGTAACAATCATGGCTTGCCTTAAAACAATGCCAAGGGAAATCTCAAGAAAACCACAGCATTGCTTAAATGAAACGAAACAGGCCACGCTCCCATGACAATACCCTGTGACATCCACACTAAAGCAGAGGAGACGAAATCCTCTCAACAAAAGTGACATATTGAGAGTCCTACACTTGATATCCTTGTATACAGTGAAAGATCCAGTTAACATAGCTTATCAGTCTCAAGGGGGTGGTGGGGGAAATAAGACAAGGAGTTCCTGTAATCTTGCCACCAACTTGACAAACAGCATTACAAGACATAGAGAGAAGCAGCCTCTCTGAGGGGGATCTAGCTGGAAAAGCTCTCGGTATAATGCGCTTCTCTATGTTTCAGCCCCAATAATCTGATTCCAGATACATAAGACTGTCATCTTCAGGGAACAAGGGAGTGGAAAAAAGTCTGAAAGTTCGCTGGCTTTGTGCGCATTTCATTATCTTCCCTCTTCTGAGCAGGCAAGGCTTATTAGCAAGCTTTGAACTCACACTTACAATAATGTGCCATCAACAGTTTTATAAGCTAATTAGAAAAACAGTTTAATTAATGACTGACTGGCAATAAAATGGCAATCAGGAGAAAAAAAAGGAAACGAGGGTGCTAAGCTTCCACTACCACCAATTAAGGGCTAATTACAAACAAATTATATATGTGTTTTGCTGTGGGCTTTAATTCGAAAAAAATGGCTTTAATTAAAAGAGAAAACATGCTAATTAATTAAACAGCACAAAAAAAAATCTACATTGAAAAGTATGCTTTGTCTATCAAGTAATTAATGAAATACAATAATCCAAATGAGATTCCCCAGCATTTGATAAAAGCTTAGGACCCATTTCAAAACCCATTTCAAAATTAATGGGCAAAAATTTAATGTGAGTCATCTACAGATATAATAAAAGTTCATTCTGTGATAAATTGCTAATGCTGAAAGAAAATGGAACAAAGAGGAGAGTTTTTGCTTAGCCGTTTTCTTGTTGCCAGAGGGGCCCGCACAGGAGGAAGAGCCAGTCTGTGTGTTATAGATGAAGAAAAGGGCTAAAAATGCCAAATCGTATTGCTTTGAAAATCAGAAAAAAGATGATTAGTTATTGGGTGAAAATAAATACACATACGTTATGTTTAATACAACAAGCCTTTGCAAAAGCCAACGAACTTCCTTCACAAAAGCTGTCAAACTAGTGCATTTTAATTGGATTGGTTTCTACCAATAAGTTTGACCTAGCTACAATAAAGGCACTTCAAACAGTATGACACTCCGGTAAAAAACACATAAAGGCAAACTTTCAGAGAACCTTGTCATTAGAGATCTGTATGTTCGTAGTTACTGAGACATGCTGCATTTCAAAAGCATATTAGAACAAAACCCCAGCTGATTGGTCAGAGATGAAGACTGCTGATCAAGGAAATGGCAATGCAACACATTTAATAGGTGTACTAAAGCCAGTTCTAATGCATAATCTTGGCTGTGACGCAAAAGAAAAGTTCGCATCTAAGTCACATACTGCAAAGCATATATGCCCGTGTTCAGGGACTCCTGCTCACTCTCCCGACTTTATCTTTTTGCCCCCCTCTCCAAAAACCCCTTTTCAGACTGCGTCTCTGTCTTTTAATCATTTTCATATTGTCTGACTCCTGGAGGACTTGAAATGGACGCAGTACCCCCCACCGCTCGAGACCAGAAAGTCTGCGTTTTGAAGTGGTAATGCGAAGCTAATATTTGTGATCAGGGCAGAGAAAAACTGTAGGAAATAATAAAGTGTGACAGTCCTTTGTTTAGTCTTGCTCAGTTCGTCTTTACCACTGAGACTTAGACTGCAGCTCTTGTTATTAAATGCGCTTAGAAGGCTAAATGAAACCCCTTAAAAATCAGTTGGCGCAAGTAATGCATTCTTTACAGGCAAAAGCTGTTCAAAATCAAAACATCTGAATAAAACATGAATCTAAAAGTCTGAATAAAAACAATACTTCCAAACAATTGAAGCATCTTTGACATTCAAACTACATTGTGTTACAAATCGCAATCATCTTAAACATCTGACTCACAGTTATTGCACTTCTTCTTCTACAGTTATTGATTCTCTTGTTTTAGGCTTTTTGTAGTCCCTAAAGTGCATTTAATGTAAAGCTAAATGTGACCCTGCACCACAAAATCAGTCATAAGGGTCATTTTTTTTTTTTAAATAAATAAGCTTCCCATTGATGTATGGTTTGTTAAGATAGGGCAATATCTAAATACTGAGAAAAATCGCCTTTAAAGCTGTCCAAACAAAGTTACATATTACTAATCAAAATGTTTTTACACACAAAAGAAAAATCGATCATTCTGACCCATACAATGTATTTTTGGCTACTGCTACAAATATACCAGTGTTTAAGACTGTTTTTGTGATCCAGAGTCACATATCTCTAATAAATACTCAAAAATGTACAGTAACAGAATACAGAGATCTAAACAAATGTATATAGATTTACAGTATATATGGCAAAACAGAACAAGACAACAGTGCACTTCATATTCTCATTAAGCCAATGTTCTCAGCTTTAAAGGTCAGTTAGCTGAAGCATTTTGAACTGGTACCTTTATCTTTTTTTTTTTTTTGTTAGAGGATATGCATGGAAGAATTTGATAATGCTGCATTGAATTCTGATCAATTAAAAAGCTTTTACCTTTTACATAAATGTGTAAAACAAAAAGGAAGAGTTAAACCTTCTACAGAATATTGGAATACTCTTATGAAAGGAAAATCTCAAAGGAACCTTTACTATCCACATTTGTGTTTAAACACCCAGACAAAGATGAAAGCCCACATATCGCACACTTTTTTTTAGGATAACTTGAAAGAAGGTTTTAACAAATTTGCTTTAATTGGCAGATTAAAGGAAACAGGGGAAAATATTATCATATGATTAAAAAAGCTACACAAGGAAGTAACCAATAATTCCTCTACATTTAAACGTTTCCGAACAGGAGATTTTTATTTATAAAGCATTCAAACTTTTGGGTACAGAGAAAAAGGGAAAAGATAAATGGGTTATGACCGACCAAAAAAAAAAAAAAAAACACATTCTCCAGGACAAATTCAAGGGGCTTAAAAAAATATCACAAGACCTTTAGTACATCACTGTCTCATTGACTTCTTAACACTTTAATTTAACGCTGTATTAGCATGTAAACACATTACAGAACGTATGATATTTTATATATCAGTAGACAAATATTATTAGAACCTTGAAATTGAGGCTTGCCACAGTTGGGATTATTGACTGTTTAGTTGTTCATTGCATTATTTCAAACAGCTGTGTCTGCAACAACATTTATCCTGAGCAGAGTGCTCTGTGGCCGCACGGAGCGCTGTGATAATGGCTACTAGCCGGATTAGAAATTAGGGCATAAAATGCTTCACTAATATCCAAATTGCCCCCAAGGACCCTTGAAACGGGGCAACAAATTTCTCTGTTTATCTAGAGTTTGTTTCATTCACAGGAAATGTTGCATGATAGAAGGCTGTGTTTTGATTACATCAATTCATTCAAAAAGCACATCAAAGCACAAATGCTTAGCACATTGAGCTCTGGTGCTCATATGGATGATTCTAGTTCAGATCTGGCTTGCAACATTCCTTTCTTTCTCTTTCCATAATTTCCTGTCCTTTTACTCTTCTCGAAACAAAAGTTTCAAAATACCAACTACTGAACCAACTAATGAATATTTGTTTAATAATATTACTTTTATTCAACAAGGACCCTTTAAATGAATCAGTGAAAAGTGATATTAAAGCTACAGTCAAACCACAAATTATTCAGACACCACATTTTTTTTTTTTTTTTTTAGATATTATTTTACTAGTGGGTGCAGGACACTATAGTTCATTTATGCAAGTGAGGATAACAAAATAAAGTAAACTGTGACATATTATACCCAGATATTCTTCATACAATGCACTCTCAGAAAAAAAGGCACAGTTCTGTCGCTGGGGCAGTACCCTAAGGTACAAAAGTGAAACAGTACATATTTGTACCTTTTTACTTTGTACCTTAGGGTACCGCCCCAGAGACATAATTGTACTTTTTTTTCTGACAGTGTGGACGTCCGGTGAAATTGCTAAAAATTTGGGACCAAAAATTATTCAGAAATGTTGACCTGACCATGTTTTGCTTAAGTGTTCTTTCTTTAATTGCTAATGCGCACTTTTTGCCGTTTAACTTTTTCTGTGTTTGACTGAACAAAATTAAGCATTGCTTTGTTGGTCAACAAAGTACTGATTGTTGTGTAAAAATTGTCATACTAATGGTTTTTGGTTGACTGTAATCCATTACATGCTTTTCTATCAAAGTTATCAAGAAGAAATTGTTCTGACACAGTTTAACTCTGAGTTCTTTTCATATTTATTACCATTTTCTAAACTATAGTGAAAAAACTGTATTTTACACAGACTTTTTGAATCAAACAGTTCTTTTGAACTTTCTATTCAACTAAAAATTCTTCCTAAAACCAGTTCTTCTTTAAAAAATATTTAAAAATCGAACCGACCCCAAACTTTAAAATATTAATATATAGGTCGCTACAAAGACATTCAGAAAATAATGTATGGCTACAATAACAAATGGTGCAACTCATGTACCTAAATCTGAAAGCCTTCAAATTTCAGAAATGATCTTCCATGTTGTGCAATCTGTTCTGTCACTGCACAACCTAGAATGATGTTACCCTGAAAGCTCAGATAAACAGAAAATGCAAGTATCATCTCATCTTGGGATATTCCCAGAAAACCTTTCATACCCACATCTCCCTTCGAGACGCTGAATCAATCTATAGAGCTTTAGGGACATGTCCAGCAGATGACAAATGCACATTACCTGGTGAAAACTGTAATTTACAGTCTTTAGCTGAGAACAAATAAAGTAGCTAACAGTGGCATTACTGTGCAGCGACTGCCAGTGTTCTGTCAGAGGCAGACTTCAGCTGTCTGGCTGAGCGAGAGATTCGAGACTGCTAAGTCTGCTCAAATCCACTGATGCTGTAAGAAGCTTTCTGTGACAACATGGTCCTGGTAAGTCAATCAAAGACGAAAGCCATGCAGTTTGCATTTGTGTTTTTACCTGCAAGCCATGCCAAACTAATAACGCAGCCTGCTATAATTACTATAGCAGTGTTATTTGATAAGAGGGACTAACCTTAAACATTTCAGTGCTGTCAATTGCAAGCATTTAGACAGCATGATGGCATCTCTCAAATTCTTTACTTGCTTTTGAAGTCTAGATAAACTCTCTGTAAAGGAATGCTTAAATCTGCCATTCTCAAGCAAACAAAAGAACAAAGGCGAGGGCTGATTTAGCCGTGTGGCATCACAATGAAGCCCATGTAATGATGAAATGTCTCCGAGAATGGTTTCCAAAGAAACTGTTATTACGTCTCCGTCTACCTGGGAAAGAAACAGATAAAACCACAAAGATACTCCAGAGATAAGCGTAAGTGGCATCTGTATGGATTACCGCGTAAAGACTCTCAAAAGAAAATTGCCTAAACCAAGGGCCTGTTGTTGGCATTACAGAGCTATTTAATGCTTGTTCCCATGGCGCTACGCTTGTTAGGAGCATGATTATCACCTTGCTTTGAACTGATTCAGATCAACAATCAACAGCATCACAATATGATTTCATTAGTGCCGAGTAAATGGTGTCATTTTCGCATTTACACCAAGAGAAACAGAAGCTGTAATTGATTACGTAGGAAACTAATATTTGAGGTTAACGCGATTAACGCTGCTCCTCCCAATTAGATGGATGGGAGAGCTTTATCGAAGCATGACCTGAGACTGTTTTATCCACAATAAAACTATAAAATTAATCTTAATAGAAAATTAATTATTGTAGAAACTGAAAACACATTTAAAAACAGGAATAGCAAATCACAAAAAGGGATTTACAGAATGAGTGCTACAAACCATTTAATTAACCTAAATATAAAGTTAATAAAAGAAGATTAATTTGCGCTTTATGCAATATATCATAACACAACTGCATGATGAAATAAAGCTTGTCATTATTTGTTTGCAGACTGACACCTGCTACACTCTTAAAAATAAACGTTCCAAAAGAGTGTTTTTGCAGTGATGACATAGAACCATTTTGGCTCCCCAAAGAACTTTTCAGTTTCTAAAAGAACCATTTTGAAGAACATTTTAAAAATCTAAAGAACCTTTTTTGACTACAAAAAACCTTTTCTGCATTTGAAAGGTTCCATGGATGTTCAAGGTTCTTCATGGAACCCTCAATGCCAATAATGAACCTTTATTTTTAAGAGTATATAAACATCCTAACAGGGTCATTCCTGGGATTTGGTGCCTTTTGTGTCCCCAGTAAAGATCATGATATTATTGCCTTTAAATTTGTTTCTTATTTCTTATGTGAGTGGTTTTATTTATTTATTTCATAGTTCAGTAATAGTTTTCTTTAATGTATATATACTTTCCAAGTATTAAATTCATTAAAAAAAATAATAAAAGTGTTTAGCTTGTCCAACCTGTTATATCTGACTACTGGCCCTTTAAATAAAAGTTGGAAAAAGGAAACAACATTATATCAAATGGCTGACATCATTTAATTCGAGGAAAAACAACTAGAAAAGATGAGGGAATCTGATGTTACAATCTGATGTTGTCAACTTCAACATGTCCATCCTGTTAAGGGGAATATGAAAAAAAAGTAAATAAAAATTCTTATTGGTAAAAGTAGCATTTAAAAAAAAAAAACATTCAATTCTTTACTTGACCTTCTGTGTCAGCATTTTTTGCCCAGACTTAGTGTATAATGGCTGATTTTAGGTCAAATTGTCCACCCTGTTAAGTCAGAAAACCTAACAGGATGGACAGCAAATTGTGTTTAAGTTGAAGAATTAGTGCATTAAAAAAGTACTACATTTTACATATGTGACCCTGGGTCAATTTAAAAAAAAAAAAAAAGATTTAAGATTTTCATCATCTGAAAGCTGAATAAATAAGCTTTCCATTGATGTTTGTATAGGACAATATTCGGCCGAGATACAACTTTTTAAAAATCTGGAATCTGAGGATGCAAAAATATCAAAATATTTTATCAAAAATAAGTTTTGATATATTTACAGGAGAAAACATACAAAATATCTTCATGGAACATTATCTTTACTTAATATCCTAATGATTTCTGCCAACAGAAAAATAGATAATTTTGACCCATACATTGTTTTTTTGGCTATTGCTACAAATATAATTGTGCTACTTAAAACTGGTGTTGTGTCCAGGGTTATATATGGAATGTTTTACATAGTGTTTCCACCACAAACAAAATTAGTATTGTAATTGTATTTGTCTGTATGTGTCCATACATTAATAATACATAAATTATGTCCATACATAAATCTAAATCTTTCAAATTGTTGTTCATTTGTCCCTAACATGGTGGACATTTTTGATTAAATTTGGCTCATAACTGTTGAAATTCATATACCGAACCTTTTACATTTTCCGAAAGGCACCAAATACTAGGAATGACCCAACAGCACAATACAATGCAAAAAGAAGAGTATTTGCAGAACACTTCTGTTGCCGGACCACATCTGTAATAAAAAACACTTGGTTTAGGGTGGAGTGACATAAGAAATCTAAATGATATTCGCAAAAGAATTAGGTTTTCTTTAAAAATGCTCACCATATATATAGGTAAGTGAACTGGAAGCACATTCACAAACCTTTTCTGTACTAAACTGTTTAAGGTTGACAGTGAACATCAATTCCATGCAGTAATGTTGAAATCAAAGCTTAGGCCAGAATTTAGCGGAATGCATTTCGGATTCCATTGAATCAAAGTTGCGAGGCTTAAAAATATTGCCCGCTATGATTGCCCCAACTTCAGAAAAGTTGAATGTCTTTTTAACTGCAATTACAGCTGTGCGAATGTTACATTTTCTGCCAAATTAGCTTGGAAGCGCTTGATCCTACGTACACTCCTAAAATGTGTCTTTTTAAAACTGCAGGCACTGTATTTAGGTACGAGCTCACTTCAAAGGTGTAAAACTGGCACCTTGAAAATGTTTTAGCGCTCGGGTTGAAAGCATTGTAGCCTTCATTAAAAGGCAGAACCGAAAGTTCTATAGACACTGCCGTACTTCAAACTGGGGGAGGGCTTTCCATTAACTTTAGTGTAAAAGGGTTGCAAGACTTTCTGCCCAAGTCGAATGATGTGTGTGTGTGTTTGTAGCTTCTGTGTCTTTGCAGGCAAAATGGCCGCAGACCCATTAGCTCAATTTGTCACAGTTGAAGCGCCCCCCGAGATGGCTTATCTGGGCAACATACCTCTCGAGTAGCAAGTCTGTCACTCAGTTCTTCCGCCTTCCCATAGTCCCCTTCAGCGATGGCACTCTCTATGCTCTTTTCCAGGCCTGACTGAAGATGAGAAGGAGGGAAATAAAATGAAGTGATTTTCAAATAGAAAGAGAAGGATGAGAAGAAAAAAAAAAAAAAAAATCAAAGAGTAACTTAAAAAGTCCCTCAGGCATTCTTTTTAATATGATTGCCATTACAACAAATATGTAGATTTCCTCTCATAAATGAAAATCGTCGGTTGATTAAATATTAGGCAAAAAATCTGTCTAGCCACAGGAGGTTACCAAACATAAATGTTGGTCTTTAATTAGATATTTCCATCAAAGCAGCAGGACTGGTGAAGCAGGGCTCTCTGTCTGCTACTATGGATCTTCAGAAGACAAATCCCAAAACAAAAACACAACGTTCTTATTTTCTATAAATTTCAGCATTTCTAGACACGTTTGTTGGTCTTATGGTCCAAAAAAAGCAGTGAAAACCCAACAATATACACATGGAATTACATGGAAGAATGTAATTTATTCCTGAGCTAATGTGTATTCCATACTGTGATTTCAGAAACGGTCATATAATATTCATTCTGCTTAGGTAAACATTTTCACAGGGACTGTTCCAATCAGCCTTACTCACAACTCTATTAAAATGTATTTTCACAGCATATGCTCAGCCCTTTAATAATGTTTAATCCAAAATAGATATAGCCTTTGAAAGTGAGGGAAAATGGGGCAGCAGAGCGGTCTAATTTAGCAGGACAACTGGATATATATAATCAAAACAATATTTTAACTCAATAACCCAATATTTTAACTTGCTAATGCAAAATTATTTGAGCTCGACATGAAACGATATGGACAATTGAATTAGCAGCGTTTTCCTACTTAAAACAAATTACATTTGCCAACATTCTGCTTACATGACAATTTACAAATTAAAATAACGGCAAAAAGTGTTTTGAGTTAATGCTGCAGAATGATAAGTAATATGCATTAGTGCAAAATTGGCTTGAAGTTACAAATGAATTAGTTCTGTTTACAAAGCTTTGCACTTAAAGAGACTTATTTATAGAAAATTTAATCAGGAAATTCCTGCATGACGAAATTAAATTATGAGCCAATGTACAAAGTCAGCTTTCTTGAATCATTCCTCGTTCTCTCACATATTCTGCTCTCATCTCACAAGGAACAGACTGAATTCATATATTGTAAAACAAAAACAACAACAACATATTACTGCTTTAAATGAAACTGAGCAGGAAAATATCAATTATAACAGCTTTAATGGTTTAATGACTCTCTAATTTATGTATTTATTTTTGTACAAATAAATAAACATCTAAAAAAAGTTTAAGTTTAAACTTTTTTAAATCATAATTTCAAGTTGTGTTTAAATATCAGAAATATATATTTTTTATTATCATGACTTGACAGTAGGTTTCTTAACAAACCAATCAGTATTGTTATTTTAGTTTTAATTTTAGAATTAAATGATTTTGGATATTGACATGTAAGGGTAATGACATTTTTCCACATTTCATTTTTTAATATTTCAGAATGGTAATAAAAGATTTGGTAATATTTTACTATAAGGTTCATTAGTTAACAACATTAGTTACTACAATATTTAACATAAACTAAGCATGCACATTAAGAATGCACAATACTTACAGAATTTGTTAATCTTAGTTAATGTTAATTTCAGCATTTACTAATGCATTATTAAAATCACAAGTTGTGTTTGTTAACATTAGTTAATGCACTGTGAACTAACATGAACAAACAACGAACTGCATCAACTGTATTTTATCAACATTAACAAAGCTTAATAAATAGACCTTAATAAATTGAAATGCGCTTTCTATGGATGTATGGTTTGTTAGGATAGGACAACATTTGGCCCAGATACAACTATTTGAAAATCTGGAATCTGAGGGTGCAAAGAAATCTAAATATCGAGAAAACAGCCTTTAAAGTTGTCCAAATAAAGTTCTTAGCAATGCCTCTTACTAATCTAAAATTAAGTTTGATATATTTACAGAAAGAAATTTACAAAATATATTCATGGAACGTGATCTTTACTTAATATCCGAATGAAAAAAAAAATTGACCCATACACTGTATTGTTAGCTATTTGTAAAAACATACCCGTGCTACTCACAACTGGTTTTGTGGTCCAGGGTCACAAATATATATACATATATAAACATTTTTAAATGTCCTAACCATCACATATCAATAATCAAAGCCATGATCAGATCTTTACTCTTTGAGCACAGGTTGGAAAAGCTTTTCAAGATTTCAAGTAGTCAAAATTGCCAATAAAAGAACAATCACTCATTAACATTAAGTATTTGTCTGTTAAATATCTAATATAGAAGTGCTATGAAACAAACAGTGATTCTACTGCAACATTTTTAACGAAATGTGAAACTCACAGAAGCTGATATTGAATCCCAATTTAAGTGTGTTAGATTCAAGAGTGGGTAATACTAAAAAGGTCAATTTAGAGGACAAATAAAGGCATATGGTGTTTATTATATTGTGCCCTTTCAGCATCCGAGTGGGAAAAATCTTAACGTCATATTTGTTAGAGAAGCTGTCCAGTGTATTTGATTTGCAAGCGTTCCCCTCCCTATCACTGAATTACAGCATTACAGAGAGCTCTTGACTCCATTGTACTGTGGCTTTCAATAGAGAAATCCACCTCATGTAAGAAATATTAAACACCAACCAGAACAGACAGTGCAGCTACATCCTCATGTCAAGATTAAGGTAATCTCATCATTAAATATAATATGATCTATTCTGTTATGCTCAGTGTCATGCGGAAGAAAAGACGCCTCCTCACTCTGTCTTTCACGTTTGATAGAGGAAACAATTACGAGTTACACATACAGTAGGCACAGAACAGAGCGAGGCAGTGGGATAAAAATGCTTTCAGCATCAGAGTGGAATTAGGACACCCACAGAGTGGTAGAGGAAGATGGCGGAAATCATTGTTACCATGAGAGGAGGTCTGTTACAAGGAGGCGGCTTGAGTCTATCATTGATGCCAAAATACTGCGTGAGCTCCTTCCAGTGCTCCTCCTGTTTCTCTTCGGGCTCTCTGGGCAAAGACACAGAATGACAAGTCTTTCTGTTTATTATTATTATTCACTCCAGGACTAGCATGTTCACTTTGTGAGATTCAATTATTTCTGCACACATCCCTTTTTGCTATAACTGGTGGATTAAAGAGCCACTCTGTATTTGGGAATATATGTGTGTTCAGTGAAATAGGTAGGAGGTTTCAAATATGAAGAATTTTGTTCTAAGATGAAACATGTTTGTTCCACTCCTTTTCCCTCAAGGCTGCAATAATCTGAATAGATTTTAAAAACTAATCATCAAGCAGCTGTCGATTCTCCTTTCACTAAACAACTATGGACCACACACTACCAGACTTTTCAAGTGGTTCCAAACACAACAAACTCACATAGAAACATGTGCTTTGCTGCTTGGAGATGCATGACATATGAAAACAATGCATGCTCTATAATCGGTTTGATGTTTGATATTCTCCAATGGGATAGAATCAAAGTCTAATGATAAAAAAAATTGCATTCTGTGCCCATCATATGCCATGTGATCTTCAGCTAAATCTGCCAATTCCACTTTGTAAATCGTGGTAAAAATCTTTGCAAAATTCTGTAGTGTATTCCAGGCTACAGCTGTTGTTTTTTTGGAATCTGTGATTACAAAATTAAGTTGCTTTACATCGTGTTTACTTCAGATGAGAAGAAATGCAGTATTTCTGACATCAGTCAATGAACAAATCAATTATCTCAGAAGTAGATTTGAATTTTAAATCATCATATACACTTCTGACTAAAATGTAAGGAGAGTTTAATACCCAGATATTAATATGAAATATTCAGTACATATTCACCTCACCACCGAAAAACAAATTCAGTTTTTGTTCAAACAAAAGTTTGTTAAGCCTAAGAACATGTTTTTAGAGTTGTTTACACAACATCTCTGACCCACTGACTAATGTACTGATGTTTTGATGAATGATCTATTATGGAAATAATCATTAACTGTCTTGGATCAAACCATAATTGTCCATCATACCTTTTCTGCTCAGTGTCGCAATCCTGTGTCCCACCTGTTTGAGCTGTAAAAAACGAAATATGTTAATACACTGCATGTATATAAAAAAGTATGTACAAGCATTACGCATTTGAGAACGAGTGAAATTGTGTTATTCATCTCCTCATATTTTAATTCTACTGTAGTAAATCCTACTGCTGGACACCCATGTTTAACCCCAACAACCAAAACAAAGTGCCTGGCATTGTGATTGTATGAGAAATTCCTTTCAAACACAAATGAACACAGCTGGATGAATAAATAAGATACTGTTAACAACAATAGACATAATATAGGAGAAGAGCACTGGTAGGTAATGAGAAGAAAACTTGAAATAACCTTTCTTGTGGCGCCTTTTTCTTTTCCGCTTTTCTGTTTGTGGTTCCTTCATTCTCTGATCACTTTTTACCCCTTGGAGCTCTTTGAACTTCTGCAACAATAACAAAAACACGGCTTTTAAACAATGATACTGATATAATAGAAATACTGAATGAACCAAATGCAACTTGCTTTGTTTATACTGTAGTGATTTTAACTGTCAACTGCCTAATTAGACCAGAAATAATTTAATCACTGCTTGATCTGGACTCTGACAATACTGCATGCGTGCATAACTACAGTAGACCCACATACTTGCCACTTATCCAAAGAAACTCCAGGAAGACAATCATCCCCAAATGCATCATTGTGCAAACCGGTTTTTGTATTATTACATTCAACCTGTGCACAAGCTGAATGTGGCTCTGTTTCTGACTGGCGTGTGAGCTGTTCGCCTTGTCTGTTTTCTGCTGTCACTCCTTCATCAGCATCATCGGAGCTTAGGTCAGCCTCACTGAGACCCGGTGGCAGAAGTCCACTGTACATGTTAAATCTGGCGAATAATCAAATATGCGACTCTTGCAGACGTCCGCATTATTCTCTGGCACAAAACAGCAGTGATTATGTTTAAAGTAAATGCTTTTTTAAATGCGACGGATGATTTAACGATATCATAATATATCGGAGAACTACACAAACAACTGCATGATGCTTACTGTTGCTTTCTGTATTTCCGCATTTTGAATATAGAGCTTCATGATTGGATCAGCGGAGGAGCAACAGCTGTAACAAAAACGCTGATTGGTCACATTTATCTCATTATGAAATGGGATCCTCCCCTTTACAAAATAGCGGCAGCTACTGTTTTGTGTAATGAATAATCGTTCACGGTTAATATTTCTGTTAAATTCGTCAGTTTGTCCACCTCTGTATAAATGTGCTTTTTAACCATGGTCGTTTGCCAAATTATAATTTGAAAATCAATTAAATATAAAGATTATATATTTTATCAAGAACAATATAATATCAAGTATAGTATTTCAAATATATCAAGTTAAGTAACAATTCTATGTTTAACATTTATTCATCTAAACTTTGAGAGGTTTGTTGTTTCTGGTGATAAACTGGTTACAACCTAACAACCAAAACGGACTGTATGGGTATCACCCACACAGTTTTTTATTTGTGTGAAGAAAAAAAAAAAAAAGTATCTACTGGCCTGAATATAGTACTTTAACCAAAAATGCAACAAATAAAAATACAATAGGCCTGCGCAGCACATTTTAAGGTAGGAATGAGTAAACTTATTCAAACATAGTTTTATGCCAGTTAAGTTATGAAATATATATATTTTTCTGTTCACATTTTTTTTTTCTTTTTTACAAATGGCAGACTAAAACACAATTGCTCATGTTTTCCAGAGTGATAAGAATGTTCTTATATGAGCAACGTCTCCCAATTTATTCAGACAGCTGAGGGCATCACCACATTATCATTCAAATGATTAGCATGCTAATCTTGTTTAGCCTGTGGCATTGGCAGACGAAAAACACTGATGCTTAAATTGCTTATTTATATCAAATAACATCAGTTTTCTGTTTTGTTACTAAATAGGGGTGGGCTTTGTGCCTAATTGCAAAACCACCTATTTACTTAAATGATTTATTTAGTGTGCACAGATTCTGAGGCAACAAGCTCATTTGTATTGTCATAATGTCAGAAATTTTCATCAGTATAATTTCTGCTTGTTAAGCCTCCAGCGGGGGTGCCACTAGTTTTGAATGTGCCCAGCAATTTATCTCTCGCTCTTTCTCATTTGCTCTCCCTCTCTCTCTCGCTCTTATTTGTCCCTTCCACACTCTCTATCTTTGTCTCTACATGTATGTTCTATAACCTGTAGTGAATGAGGAATGCTCCTCATTTGTGCTCACTGTCCCTTTAGTTGAGTTTATGCTAAACTTGGCCTTCTTTAAGTATTTATTGATCTTTTATCCCTGTGTGTGCGTGTGTGTGTGTGTGTAGTATACAGTTGAGGTCAAAAGTTTACTTCCCCTTTTCAGAATCTGCAAAATGTTTATTATTTTACCAAAATAAGAAGGATCATACAAAATGTATGCTATTGTTTATTTAGTAACGATGTTTACATACAGCATAGTCCACAATACATTTAGAGATGGGGGTGAAAACTTTAAAGATCTTATTAACTATCCTCTGTAGCCTCTGAAGAGCAGCACTTAATTAAAACAATGTGACCCTGGACCACAAAACCAGTCTTAAGTCGCTGGGGTAAATTTGTAGCAATAGCCAAATATACATATTTTGGGTCAAAATTATCAAAAAAAAAAAAAAAAAATGATGCCAAAAATCATTAGGATATTAAGTAAAAATCATGTTCCATTAGGATTTTTTGTAAATTTCAAACCACATTATTCGACTTTCAGATTTGTATATATAAGATAATTGACTTATATATCACTTATGACTGGTTTTGTGGTCCAGGGTCACAGATATGATATTTAGGCAAAATAAAAAAAATGTACTCATTCTGTTCAAAGGTTTTCACCCCCCTTATTGCATGTTTTTTCCTTCTGAAGCATCAGTGAGCATTTGAACCTTCTGTAATAGTTGCATATGAGTCCCTCAGGTTTCCTCAGTGTCAAGATAAAGATGAAGATGGATCTCAAAATTATACAGTCATTGTTGGAAAGGGTTCAAATACACAAAAATGCTGAAAAACCAAAGAATTTGTGGGACCTGAAGATTTTTTCTGAAGAACAGCAGACAGTTTAACTGTTCAGGATAATCAAGGGACTCATTAACTACTATTACTAAACAAAAAACATATCTGTGGATCATTCAGGTAACAACACATTATTAAGAATCAAGGGGATGTAAACTTTGAACCGGGTTATTTTTTATAAATTCAACTATTATTTTCTCTTGTGGACTATATGTAAACATCTTTATGTGAAATATCTTATTTAGGTCAGTACTAAATAAACAATAGCAGGCATTTTGTATGGTCCCTCTTATTTTGGTAAAATAATTAATATTTTGCTGATTCTAAAAGGGGGGTGTAAACTTTTGACCTCAATTGTATATGTATATATATATTAGTGTGAATTATACTATAGGGGGAAAGACACCTCAATCTCCAAAGAGGCCCAAACTGTGTATCAATGAGATGTCAGTGATTTAATCATAAGATTTAATCATTTTGATAATTCATGTATTAGATGTGATACTGTAGGCTTTATAGGGTTGAGTATATGTTGTATTTGTTGGTTACTGTATGTCCTTAAAACATCAGTTTCATCCAAAATCAAGAACTTTATGTAAATATGATATGATAGGGCTTAAGTCAGCAAGATATATTAAACGTCACTCTGTGTAGCCCATATCCCCTCCGCTGCAAACTGATACCACCCGCCTCACAGTTAATACCAATTTAATTATGTATGTGACAACTCAATGTCAAAAGCAACTAAAACTTTTAAAGGTAATTTGGTGGTGTAATAAATCATTTCAATAGTTACTAGTGTCAAAATTATGTTTATTCCTATTTTTTTACTTTATTACAAGACATATTTTTCTCCCTACACTGGCACTTTCATTCGGTTTGGGCTCCAGATCATTATTTCTGTCATTTATTATTTATTTAGAGTTTGTTGTTTAAAACTTAGAAACCCTTATTAGTTTTGGTTAAAGCGGAAAAGAGGTGGTAAGTGTGGTGAGATAAACTAATCATCTCAAAGCCTTAATTATTAGTATCTTACTGTGACAGGCTGTATTTTTTTTTTCTCAAGCCAGCCAAGTTGAACCTCAAATGAGGAAGCGCATGTCTGAGGAAAGAGTAATAATTTTAAGTCATCTGGATCTGGCTTGGGGTGGCAGAATTCATTAGAGCAGATTAGCTGAGTGTGTACAAAGTAAATGAGATATCTAATACTAGCCAACACGGAGGTCCAGGGATTCCTCATTTAGCTCCGAATATGAGAAACCATGTTAAGAGGCGATTATATGTAGCTTGACTTCTGGACTGGCTATATGCCTGTTTTCCTGTGCATTTGGCCCGATGGTGCGCTCTCGTATTTAATGACCCTTGACTTTTAGCCTCCATGTGTACAGTGTAAAAACGGCCAACGCCGCAGCGCGAGGGAGGAGGAAGAGAAGGGTGTCACCCAGATGAGATTATTCACTGTTAGCCTGACAGGGCAGCCAGCTGAATTGTTTTTGAGAGAGAAGCGAGGGAAGCTAATTATGAGTTTAAGAAGAAGGTTGAAGGAAAAAAAATAATAAGATTACAAAGAATAATTTGCAGATATAATTACACCAAAATTGGGTACACACAATCGTCAAATACATGTATTGCTTGACCTGGGTGAGCCAGTGAAATAAATCCTTCTTCTATAGCCTTTGTTAATTTGTTTTTATCATCTCCAAGTGGTGTTTGTGCAGGCAGTGCAATTTGCATGTGTAATTCCACTGTGCAAATTGACAACAAGTAGATAATTCTGGGAAATGGGCTAGTTGCAAGGCCCTAGCTATCTTCCTGTGCCGATTCATTTTGAGGAACTGCTGAGGCATGAAACTCATACATCAACTATTTCCTGACAATGCTCAGACTTATTGTCCCCTAAAATGTCATTACAGCCATTATTTATGGAGTTAATTCATTTATTAAACCATATTTACGCAGACAGAATGTCACATTGTGTCCATCGTCCAGAATGACGCCTTTAATGATGATTTTAACACATTTTCTCTTTTAAATTCTGCCAGAAAGAGAAAGCACAAAGGGGTTTTGTTTTTACGTCAAGGCTTAGCTACTGTTAAATGGAGGTAATATAGAAGAGCACAAACCTTATAATAGTTGAACATAGCCAGACATTTCAAATAGCGATATATATGTGAAATATGTGTTCGAAGGATTACGTTGGAATAGAGTGCAGTATTGAATTACAGTACAACATACAATATATTTAGAAACAACTTAGCGTTAACGTGCTTCTTTGGTTACACAATCTAAAAACAACAAAATATCAACATCAACTGAAGTCCGTATTGGACATCAAATTAACGTTGACATTAGAATAGAATTTTTGTCACCCAACATCACAACTGAAATTTAACTAAATATCAACGTCTTATGACGGTGTGTTCTCTCTGGAACACTTGATTCTAATATGTCAATCGCATTATCAAGCAGTCTGATATTTCCTAACATTTGCTAACACACGTTAAAGGAGAAGTTACCGGATAAGTGGACTTAAACAGGCTACCAAGACCAATTCGTGAAAGAATTGTTCTTTTAAGCCGATTCTCAGGAAGTAGCCTTTAAGGAAAAGTTCACGTTCAGAACAAAAATTACAGATTATTTACTCACTCCCTTGTTATCCAAGATGTTCATGTCTTTCTTTCTTCAGTCATAAAGAAATTATGTTTTTTGAGGAAAACATTTCAGGATTTCTCTCCATATAGTGGACTTCTATGGTGCCTGTGAGTTTAAACTTCCAAAATGCAGTTTAAATGCAGCTTCAAATGGCTCTAAATGATCCCAGCTGAAGAAGAAGGGTCTTATCTAGCAAAACGATTAGCTATTTTCTAAAAATAATGACACTTTATATACTTTTAAACCTCAGATGCTTGTCTTGTCTAGCTCTACGTGTACTCTGTGCATTCCGGTTTATGACAGGGTATGTCAAAAAACTCCCATCTCATTTTCTCCTCCAACTTCAAAATTGTCCTACATCACTGTTTTACCTTTTTTGTAAAGGCCATTTTATCTTCTTTGCATGTTTACTTTGTAAACACTAAGTCGTACTTCTGCAGCGATGTAGGAGAAAATGAGATGGTAGTTTTTCAACCTACCCTGTCTTGAATCAGAATACACAGAGTACACACATAGCTAGAAAAGACGAGCATTTGAGGTTAAAAAGTATATAAATTGTTTTATAAATGTTTTTTAGAAAGTAACCGATCATTTCACTAGATAAGACCCTTCTTCAGCCATTTGAAGCTGCATTTAAACTGCATTTTGGAAGTTCAAACTCGCAGGCATCATAGAAGTCCACTGTTTGGAGACAAATCCTGAAATGTTTTTCTCAAAAAACATAATTTCTTATGACTGAAGCAAGAAACACATTAACATCTTGGGTGAGTAAATTATCTGTAAATTTTTGTTCTGGAAGTGAACTTCTCCTTTAAGGCTACTTTCTAAGAATCAGCTTAAAAGAACAATTCATTCTAGAATTGGATCTGGTAGCCTTTTTAAACCCACTTTTTCGGCTAAGATTAAATAATAATTTAATCTTGAATATTTCATGTAGCCTACACGTATTTATTTGGAAAGCTGGCATGTAATAAATTAAATAATGTACAGTCTGCCGGTCATTAAAGCCGCATTTCAACTATCTCCCCTACATTCGCTATTTTCTTATTCGTTTACCTGCCAAAGTTAAAAAATTTCAATGCAACTGAAGCACAAAATAGACCAGACGATTAAGCTACTCTGGAACTTGCATCACTAATACTACTCCATTGGAAGTTAACGTCCACATGAAATCAAAATTTACACTATTTACTTTGTTAGTGCACACTGCTAGCCTTGAGGTGAACAGGTAGTCCATGCAAGTTAATTCACAATTCTTGGTAATCTTTAATTCAAATCTGAAAATTTGCCTCCGCTTTGGATTCTTCTCTGATTACGTCAGAGTAGACGATCCTTAACCACTTTTCATCCAATGGTTAGCTCGCTCTGAGCGAGAGATAGTAAGCAGGAGTGCTAAAATAATATTCAATATTCTCTTTTAGTTGGAAATACACAATTTGTTTTTGCAATTAATGTTGCAAACAACTTACAGTTCAAACAGATTTTAATGATTCCAGTCTGTTGTTTGTTGGAGATAATGGAAATGAAAAGCAGCAAGTACCACTGAGTGAGGTATTAAATTTTAGCGCCTATCCACCTTTTTCTTCAATGTGGAAGTAAGCCTATGGGTGAAACTTCTGCTTCAGTATCCGCTATAGGGAAATAACGAGAAGAATAACAATGTGCAGTAAACGGTAAAACTGTTTGCACTACAAACCAGTGTGCTCATAATTAAGATTATACATTAAAATAATATGGTAAGACACACCAATTTGCAACATCAAGCAGCAAAACAAGCTGTTTTATACAGCTAAAAATAGCTGGCGGCGGAAGAGACCGGAAGCCAGACCCATAAAATTTACAAATGGCTGCACCCACTCTTACGCAAAGAAAAAGGACTCACTAATTGGACCATTTGTGAAAAATTATTCTGACACTATATTTCTACTATAAATGAGGTAATAAGGCCTATAGTGGATCTTTACGGTACACCCAACGTTTTCTACCCCAAATCTTCTGAGAATGCTGAGTGGTTATACATTGTTTAAATTCTGCACTAAATATGACAGAGCTCCTAATGTGTAATTGTGCAGTGGCAGACATCTCCTGGTGCGTCATACATTTTAATGGTACATATCCACCCTGGCTAATTTCATCATGCCATTCTCATTTATTTTATTTTCTAGTTTCACCTGTCACCTCGAACTACTTATTATGGCAGTAATAGTGAGCTGTATTTGAACCATTAAGCTATAATGATTCGCTTGCATGACATTTTAATTCATATAAGGAGTTTGAAGAGGATGGCAGTGTTACTGGGATTAGACGTTAGTGCTAAAACAAACTAATTTGATTGGCAAGATAATACTTACAGGCTCTACAGGAGGTTTAAGTAGATGTTTGGACGGACGAAAGGAAAAAGTCATATTTGTAAACATTATATTTCATTAATCCACAACCTTACTCAGGTAGCTATATGGGTAATGCTTTATTTTACGGTTTCTTAACTAGTTGCCTATTAGCATGCATATTACTAGAATATTAGCCTTTTATTAGAACTAATTAAGCACATATTAATGCCTTATTCTGCATGACCTTATTCTACATCTCTAATACCTAAACTACCTTACTAACTATTAATACGGGGCAAATTAGGAATTTATTGAGGGAAAAGTCATAGTTAATAGAGAATAAGTGTTCCCTATTCTAATGTGTTACCGCTATATCTGACCCTGGACCACAAAACCAGTCCTAAGCATCATGGGTATATTTGTAGCAATAGCTAAAAATACATTGAATGGGTCAAAATGATTGATTTTTCTTTTATGCCAAAAATCATTAGGATATTATGTAAAGATCATTTTCTACTGTAAATATATCAAAGCTTAATTTTTGATTAGTAATATGTATTGCTAAGAACTTCCAGATTTTCAAATAGTTGTATCTTGGCCAAATATTGTCATACCCTAACAAACCATACATCAATAGAAACAGATTATTTAGCTGTATAAATCCCAATTTCAAAAAATTGACCCTTATGACTGGTTTTGTGGTTCAGGGTCACATATAGTAAAAACAGAAAGGAGAAAATGCATTTTATAACAGGTGTCTTATGCTATAGTGTAACAAGGTGAATAACTTTCTGTAGGACTTTACCTACTTCTTTAGAGGCAGGTTCATTAGCTGTACTCAATGTGATTTCTTACTCTGATGGAGAAGGTTCAAGTCAAGGAATCATGGTGATTAATATTCATGTTTTGCTAACTCTTGGAGTGTGCACGCTTTGGTATTTGTATATACTAAAGATAAAGAAACAACTGGAGTATTCATCAGAGAATTGAGCAAACAATGCTTAAAAGATGACTGAAAGATGGGGTGAGAGACAAAGACAGAGTGAGAAAGAGAGGGAGAAGTAAATTTGAAACACTCCACTGAACAGAAACAAGGTTTATGGGCTAAGCCAGCATAAACATATTAAGCAGATGAGATTCATCAGTTCTCCAGTGTCAAATCCACACTGCCCAAAGGTAATTTCTGAAAACCAATGTACATGTCAAAAATCGAACCCACATTGTGTTACACATTGTGAAAATATGTTTGCTTAAATATGTTTATACCCAACAGGAAAGGTTCTCTAAACTTCCTTGCATAAACATTCTTTAAGTATATAGAATGTTCATTCAAAATGATGTTTTTTAATAACATTCTCAAAACGCCAGCACTTAAGAATTATATATATGTCATATTTATACAAAGAACCTCAACGTTTTCTCTAGCTCCAAGAAAAACATTTTTAAAACATTAAAAAACTAGATGGACATACTTTGTTTGTGAAGAACATTCAGCAATAAAGTAATAGGAACATTAGCAAAACTTTAGCAAGTTAACATTTATGAATTTTCATTTTGTATGTGACCCTGGACCACAAAACCAGTCAAGTGTCAATTAGTTCTGAAATCATCAGAAAATCTGGAATCTGAGGGTGCAAAAAAAAAAAAAAAATTGAGAAGTTTTGATGTATTTACTGTAGGAAATGTAAAAAAATATCTTTTTCAATTTATCAATTTTTACTTAATATCCTAATGATTTCTGGCATAAAATCTAATTTTGACCCATACAATGTATTGTCAAACATCTGTAACTCCACAGCTAAAATATAGGGGTATCTATTTAAAAAGTACAGTAAAATGAAATCAGTGCAGTGCATTTTATGAATGCAATGCATTTCAAATGCATGCTGTGCCAAAGTCATGGTTTTCCGAGTTTGCCCGCCATTCATCTGTAATTAGTTTAAGCGCAAAGTTGCACAACCAGACCATTCCCAGATAAAATCGTACATTTAAATTGAATAATTTATTCCCTTTTTTAGTGCAGGACTTCCAACAAATTTATCTGTTGTCTGTTTCTTTATTTTAATCACACTTCCTTGCCTTTTGGACAGCTTCACTGGCTTATAGATTAGTGTGAAATGTACCCCAGTTAGAATCTCTTACACGCTCCAATCAGATGAGCGCAGATTTAATCAGAGTGAATCGTCCATCCCACCCATGAGGGGCTGCCCAGATGAAACACACCTTATATTCATAACTTCACTTACATGCCTGATTATGAAGCGGGAGATAGCAGGTAACTCTCATTCTCTGCTTTTTTTCCCCAGCACAATTTTGCCTCCAAACGTGAATAGTTAATCGTAGCCCCTTTCTTCATCAGTCGAGAATCAAAATCGGAACAGAAGAGAATATATATCATTAAAGATGAAAAAGAATCACAAATTGAATTGGCCTTCTGGACCAGATATATTGTGTTGAATTTCACTTTCAGTAGCTTTTAAAGGATTTTTTTCTCTTTGCATTAATTTCCGGGCTGCTCTAACTATCATTTTCTAAGAGAAAACGTTCACGTTCCACTGCTAATTTGTGTGCATGGCTCTGTAATCATGCCATTACTTTCTTTGACATAAAATAATGCCTTTGAATAATGGGAAGTATTACCTGATGAATTAATTTAAGAGATAAGATCGAGGGTAAGAAGCTTAAATGCCATCTTAAATTATATGCAGACCTTGGAAAACTTTCAACGAGTCTCATTTGCATTAGCTTAGTGTTGGGTTCACAGTGCGCCTCACCATGAGAAGCCTGAACACACCTTTAAAATACTAACGGATGGAATAATAAGAGCAATACACTGGAAATTATGCAATTAGTAAAGTATATTTACCCCCTTAAACAGCACCAGTATCTCCTTACCAGTATGATAATACTCTTTTTAGTTTTAAATAGGCCCATTCTCAATTTTATGATAGCCCGTTTGTTCAAAAACATTTAAAATATGAATCTTTTAAAAAGTGAAGTTTGAAAAAAAAAAAAAAAAAAGTAATATTTTCTTTGTAAATTAGGAAACCTCATATAAAAAAAATGTGTCCCACATTTTTCATGTCACTACTGAAACAGTGTATGTTTTAGTCCATTGGCTGAGACTGATTTTAACTACATCCCTATGTTTATGATCAGGTCATATTCCTGTGTCCCTCTCTCTCATATCTACAAGGTGTGAGTAGAGAGGTCCTATCATTTTGAGGTAAAAATGTGTTCAAAAGTCTGAAAAATATGTGTGTAACTTTAAAGAACGTCACTACCGAACACCTTTTTTTCTGCAATTAAGCACGCTTTTTTGGAAGTTATTTCAGAACATTTAGTTCTTACATGTGTACCATTGTTCAGAACTGTGCTAGCTAACCATGTGCTGATTAGCATCTTTGAGCTAGGTTCAAAAGTATCTGAAACATGTCATCATTGTTTCAGTAGTGACAAAAGGGAACACATAGTCCTCCTATTTGGGGGAAATAAAATTTTAGTACAGTTACGCAATTTTTTTGTATTTTAGTATGTTTAAGTAGTGTTTTAGTTTGCAAGCTAAAATTCTGTAATGTGATGTGGTCCAAAAATATGCTGCCACGAATGAAACATGGGATGTTTTGTCAAAAAGAAATACTGAATTACCAACTAAGATGTCATGAAAGTTTTTGGTTCAATGTATATTCATAATCCTTAAATTTGAAATCAGCATAATCAACATTTAGCCTTTTACAAAGAAAAATTGGATTCAAAATACAACAAATCTCATAAATTACACCTGAAATATTGTTAAAATGTAATTGTTATTGATTTACCTCTGAAAAAAAATGTTAGTAAAATAGCTAAACAATATATTTATAATGTAGATATAAGCTAAATCTTAATAGGTCAACATAACCCTTCTAATTAAATTATTATTACTGCGTTTTGGTAGTGATACAGTTTGTTCTGAAAATACAATATGAGAATTGACTGCACAATTACTAGAAATGTGTACCTTGGATATTATACAATTTGCATACATACAAATTGTTCCATTTTTTTTCTCCAAGATGTTCCAAACTGACTCTGGACCAATTTTGTAAAATTGCTCATATAAGTGTATAGTGAATATATATATATATATATATATATATATATATAGTCTTTCAAATGCAACCTTAGATTCTTGACAGGGGACTCTAAGAACATGGCCTTAGATGTCAATGCAAATGGCATAATATTGCTTGTGAATGAGAAAATATAGCTCTGCTTTCAGTGCTATGAATGCGCATCTAACTGGAAAATTACCCAACTAAAATGTTAAATTAATTAAGTGTAAAAATCTGAAATCACTTACAGTGATTTTTAATTCCTATTATGGAAGCTTCCTATGTAATAAAATCCGTAATTTCGAATTCATTTCTAGTCATAACACAATTATTTCTTTTATTGCAGCATAAGGGCATCATTTTGAGCTCTTAGCTCAGGTGGAGAGAAAAAGGACTCTCAAATTCTAGAAAATCTCATGCCTAAAGATAGAGAGAGTCAGACAGAGAGAAAGAGAGAGAGGGAAGGAAGGAAAGAGGGATGCCTTGCTCATTACACTGCTGTCATTTACTCTTCATCCTTCGTACTCTTTAGTGGCATTAAGACGGGATGTAAATTTGACAGTTAACGCTGTTAGAAAATGGCTAGTTCAAGAAGGGCAGGAATTAGAGATGGGCATTAGGCTCTGATAAGCTGCTTTCCTCCACTGCGGCAGCTGCTTAACATTCATGGGAAAGTCATCATCAAACAACGTTATCGCAGCTCTGTTGACGGCTGAGGAACATCATCACTATGATAATTTTTTTTATAGCTGTGAGCCAGAAAAGCCCCCTTTTATTTCAGCGGTGTGTTAATGAGATAGGGCCTTGTTGGTATGGGCAATGCAAACTTGCCACTCTCCACCGTTTGTTTGAGTCCCTCTGCCTCCAACGCTTCCCCTTTCCTCCCCCTCCTCTTGCTCTCCTTCTCGTTCTGCCCATCTCTCTCTCACAATACAGGAGAGACTATTTTATATTGTGCATTCAATGAAAGTAAGTCTTTTCGGCCACGTATACAATCTCAGTTTGGTGCGTAAACAGGGATATCGTCGTAAAGTACCAGAAGCCTTATCTCATCAATATCCCTTCTTTTTTTGGCTAAATATGATGTATGAATGCCAGTTTTTGGCTCCTTAGTCATAATATATCACAATGCAATTGTCGTATATTGCCCATTTTGTTTGGCATTATGAGTAAATGTGTTGGATAATCCCATATTTGGGCTGCATTATTGTGTATTTTGCCCTTCAGATGGAAAATGTGCATTGTCTAGTATCGAAACAGTCCAGTGTGGATAAAAATCAAATCATTCTTTTGTTTTAATGGCTTATGGAAGTACAGAGATGAGGGCAGTCCAAATGGATTCTTGGTTTCTTAGATTCACGCAGATCCTAGTACTCTGCAGAGAGAGAAAGAGAGAGACATGCACACACCCTGCACAATGAGTCTCTGTCTGTGTTGGGGATACATGGGCTGCCTACTGCAGATACCAAAATCAGATTTAGGATTTATTACTCAGCTTTTGTTTGTTGAGTGGTTTGGGAGAGATTTAGGCACTCTTGATCTTCCAGAGATCTCTGTCAAGGGGGAACACAATGCATGTAAAATCTGAGCGGCTTTAATTAGTTTTTAAACTTTGAAAACTGCAAGGCTTTGTGGTTCTGACGGCAAACATTACTGATTCAGGAAGAGTTTTGTACTTCTTAAGTGGTCTTTAAGGGGATCCAGTGTCATATTGTGTGGCTGCATTGTAGTTGCAAATAAGTACACTTTACACTCCACCAGCCTGATTTGAACAGTGACATTTGTAATACCTAGTGGTAACTGCTGTGAAGAACTTCAGGACAAATTTGGATGGGTGTGGACAGCAGATTTATCAGATTTCAAATATGTATGGTGATCCAGAATGAATGTGAACATGGATAATAATGTAAATGTGCTGTTCTCATAGCCACAAAACATAAATTTTGCAAAATTTGTGTGCTTTCCCATGTTAAACTATTCATTTCAACAGGATTCAAAGAAGGGTGCTGGTGTTTTTTTAGAAATTAGATTTAAAACCATTCTCACTAGGTGGTGCAGTGGTGTCTCACTAAGTGTAGGCGTTTTTTTAAAGCAATCCTAATTATTCACAATTAGGGATGTAACGATATAAAAATTTCTTATCATGATTATAGTGACCTAACTGATCACGGTTATCAGTATTATCACGGTATTGATAAAATATGCTGGAAATGTTCAAAAAGTACTGACACATGAAACATTTCACCAACTTTTGTATATAAAATCAACCAAAATAAATAAAATTACTTTCTTTTTGCATAAACACTAAAACAATAACATTACCTGTGATATCTGGATTTTAAATGACAACATAACTGACAACAGTTTATCTAATAACATGTACGAAACGTTCAGATAAAACTTTGAAAAGGTTCCATAAAATGGTAAACCTCATATGTATTTTATCTTCTATTTCTAGATACATTATCTGAATTGTTAAAATGTATAGAATCCACATAAGCTTGTTTTTCATCAACCGGTCAAAATTTACAGCAGGGAATGCAAAACCGGTCCAATTGTTTGGCCAGTCAAAAACTGCACACAGGCTGAGTGTAAATGTAACTCTCTTTAAATCCACTCCCTGACACTAGATGGTGCTTATGGAAAAGCTGAATTACAGCTGTTTCCCGTAACTAGGGCTGTGCAATATTTGGACGCAAATTATCATGCGCATCTCGTCAGTATTGCCGGTTCTGTGATTAGTCGTAAATCTCATTCACGTGTTCATTCATGCAGCCGCGTTTACTACACAGAGCCGTAGTTCACTGACAAGCTACGCAAACATCGCCTTCATTATCGCAGGCGATATATATCGATTATGCACGCGAAACTGCGTAGCTTATCAGTGAACTACGGCTCTGTGTAGTAAACGCGGTTGCATGAATGAACACGTGAATGAGATTTACGACTAATCACAGAACCGGCATTACTGACGAGATGCGTATGATATCGCGTCCGATTATCTGCACAGCCCTACCCGTAACCTCCGTGGATAAAGCAGCATTGCGATTAAGAACACTATCTCAAGTATTACGAAAGCAAAGATGGAAACAAAATGCCATTGAATCTTTTCTAAACCAGTCAGAACTTTCAGAGGTACATTTATATAATTAATTCATACATATACATTTGTATAATTCCCTTAGCACTCTTCTGAAACCCATCTTTCTGCCACGTTTTCACAAAAAACGTGCTGCGTGCTGTGCACATGCGAGACTGTTACTTAAAAATGCAACACAGTATTTATTTATCCTCAGTTGTTCAAATCACGGTAATCAGATACGGTTTTAGTGATAATTAAATATGAAACGATAATACTAACCTTGGAGGGTTTTTATCACGATTTATCATTAAACCGGTAATCGTTTCATCCCTATTCACAATTATATTCCCTAGACAATATATATATATATAATCCAACACTGAGCTATTTGTGTTTGTTTAGCTTCTATGACACACTTGAATTCATCAAAGACATACTCACTAGTGTATTTTGGGCATGGGTGATGATTCAATGTCTTTGTTCTCACATTATTGTACAAGAGTCTGTTCCGGCTCTCAAATTTGATTGGCAGAGTGGCATTCTACAGTTGAGGCTTTACACTGTTTGTATCACTCTGTATATGCACAATTTTTCAGTCACTCTTTTTGCAGGGTAAATAATTAATGCCAGTAGGTGGCGACAAGTCTTTATGAGTGAATCACTGAATCATTCATTTAACCGATTTATTTAAATACACTGATTCATTCAGGAATTAGACTAGTTCTGACTAGGTTCTCACATAGCCTGAGTTAACACTGCAAGCCTTAGTGCTCAATTCCGATTTTCTTCGTTGTTTTTTTTTCTCGTTGTTTTAAATGTGGCAAATTTCAGATTTCCAGTGTAAACAGATCATGGTTCTGAACTGACCTGCATGCGCAAAAAAACAATACGAACAGGGTTGCCCGGTTTTCACAACAAAATCCGCCCAATTGCTTCTCAAAACTAGTCCAAAACTACCCTAGTAGCTAAATATTGCTTTAATGGGGTCGTTTTGACCCACAAACTTGAAAAACAACCCGCAGCAACAGTGAAAAAGTAGACCAACTGTGGACTTGGCTACATTGCTCAGCATGCCATCATATAGAAGTAAACTTGGAGGACATAAAGTAAGCGATTATGCATTTATTTATAGTGTGATCTGCTGCAGAAACCAGTGAAATTATGCACAGAGACGATATGAAAAATAAAGACAAGTATGTGACAGAAGAGTTTTGAAACTTTCAGTGTAATACTTATATATGAGTTATGACACATTGCACTTTCTCTGACTACCTTTCGCAAGTGTCAGGATAATTGGGTATGTAAAATCTTTGAAGTGACTCCCATGAGAGCAGAATCGTGATGAATGTTGATTGCAATACATCTGACCTGTATTGGATTTAGCACCATATACGGAAGTGGCACAATTTGAAAAGATCAGATTCCATGCGGTTTGTGCTGTTCACACTGCCATGAAAAAAAGAAAAAAGAGTGTAAATGTAGCCATACTGTCTGTGTAGTAATAATGAAATCTACATGTACTATATCCGCCATGTTATAATTGTCATACAATTTATGGGATGTTAAAGTGTCCATCTGTTTTATGAATACTATGAATTCGGACATACTGTCCTGCATACTCTTTTTCACCCACTATATAATATGGAAATAAGCATATTAGGATGCAATAGGCATATTAATATGCATATCAATAAGCATATTAGGATGACTGTCAGTCACTGAATTGCTCACTCAACCAATTTGTTCAAAACACTGATTTATTTAAAAAGGAAATGCCCATGTTTCATTCTGCTGTGATTTTGTTTGGATCCATTTTCACTGGTGAAGCAAAATAGACAAACTGACGATATGCAACTTAAGGTACTTTATTAATTTCTTGTTTATTAGAGGCACAATATTTTTTTATTAAAATATCCAAAAACCACTAGAACAGTGTTATATATTTTGCTGACTTGTGTACTTGTGTACTAAGATATCTGAGAATTAAATCCTGAGAATTAAGCAATTTATAGTGTAATGGACCATGTCATTGCGTCGCCTGCAATGACGTCAAACACCCTTGATTTTGGTCTTATTTTGTAGAAAAGGTGGAAACCCCAAAGACACTTTAATATGATATGCATTTTATTAGACAGGTGATAAAAGCACAGAGTAGCATTATAACAGAACTTTCAACACACTCAAATGTATCTATTATGATAAAACAGCGCTGCTTTTTCCTATATACGCATGACCAGAAGAAGCGCAAGCGGTCAACTGTGGCATAATAAAATCTCTGCTGTTTTCGAACCATGTGTCACATTCATCCTTCATTAACAATCGCTCCAGCATCCTCGTTTCGCTTCCACAACTTTCAGCCCCAATCTGCTTCATACTACAATGATCTTAATAAGTCTTTAATACATTAGCTTATCCATGAACATGATTTCTGCCTAAGTCCCTTCGGACTGCATCAGCTGTGAGGAGAAGACAACAACTCCCATGATTCCACACTCAATCACTGCTTCATCAAACTTCTTTGTTTTGAATATGTGCCCTGCGAAAATGTACATATTGTCCCTTTAACTGTTATCTACATCACCATGATTCGAATGTAGGCATTATGTTATAACCTACATTTTCAGTAAACAGCTTAACTGAAAACATTATGCTAAAGGACGGTATAATTTGATACTGTGCCATACATACATACTCTAATGTTCGTGATAATTTACCCACCGGAAATTAGTCTAATTAGCATATGTGGCATATATCCAGATTAAAGGAAATGCCATTATGATTCTAAAACTCCAGAGATGCTGATTCACGATCGGCATGTAAACAGCTTCTCATTGTTCATTACTCAAATCACGCTACCCCATGAGTCCCGCATTGCATAATGGTGAAGATCACATAGAACATATGCAAAGCATCATCGAGGCACAATGCTTTGACAGAAGCGGAGGAAAGCAAAGCAAACAATTGTAACAGCAGTTACTGGCTTTGATTTCTCTGGTGACTGAATAAATAATAGCCTGCTTAGAGCTGTTGTTTGTTTTCCGTCACTCCACGCGAGCACCTTATTTTTCTCATGGCGCCATTTTTCTCTTTCAGGATTTGTTCTTTTCTTCAATTACAGCCAAGAACCCGGACCGTTGAATGAGAGGCCTACAGCTCTTTGTATTGGTCTCTCAAGCTACTTAAGGGGTTTGAACATGAAACGCACACCGCTCAGCTTTATAAATGAATTGAACTTTATTCCTCGCAGTTCCAGACTATATGAAAGCAACACCTGTAAGCCTGTAAGAAAACTGCAATAATGATTTTTTTTTCAAACAACGTTCAAGTATTCTGGAAAGCAGTGGTGGATTCACATAAAAGTGAATAAACAATGGCATAATGCACTGGTTTTAAAATGGTTTTGCCTCAGGAACCAGATTTTACATTGGACATCAAGTGGTGATCCAACACAATGGCAAAATTATTTATGATACAAAATTGAATTTTATTGGTTTCACGCTCTTGGCAGGCAGTAATTCAGCTTAGAATATATTGGTGTCGGCACAAACCATTCTACGAGTTAATGTAGTGTTGTATTATCTTTCAGGTTGCATAGTTTTATTTTTAAAAGGATGAGGACATGTCATGCAACCTGCCCAATTCAGCTAGCTTGTATAAAATTACACTGAATTTGGAAAATACTGTTGGACAACAAAACATTAGAAGCACTTTGTACCTCCTTTTTTAAAAGCTGATAAGCCTATTTGCTGCATCTAGTTTTCTAGTTTGTTTTAGTTCCAATTTGTTGTAATATTTTATCGATATAATATAGAGTATAATTTTAAAATGTTTCTGAGTGTTTTAGTGGCATGCATTTTAATGCAGACAAGTTACCACGTATCCTCTAATTGTAGAGTTGTAAAAAAAGTATGGTTTGGTTTCAGTTTTTCACAGTTATGGTAGTTTTTGATTTAATGCTCAATGTAGCTTTTGGTAATGATTTAAACACTCACAACCCACCAGTTGAGAACCACTTAAAGGAAGAAAGGTAAGAATGATCTACATGATATCGACTCTAGTTTGCGACCTAAACAAACCTTAAAGGGATACTCCACCCCAAAATGAAAATTTTATCATTAATCCCTTACCCCTATGCCGTTCCAAACCCGTAAAAGGTCTTTGGAACACAATTTAGGATATTTTGGATGAAAACCGGTAGCTTTTTGACTGTCCCATTGACTGCCAAGTAAACAACACTGTCAAGGCCCAGAAACATATGAAAGACTTTGACAAAATAGTCATCTGCCGTCTACCGGTTTTCATCCAAAATATCCTAAATTCTGTTCTGAAGACGATCAAACCTTTTTACAGGTTTGGAACGACATGGGGGTAAGTGAATAATGACAAAATTTTCATTTTGGGGTGGAGTATCCCTTTAAGTATAACTCTTGTTGTCATTTTAGTTACATTCAGTGCATCTCCCTATCATCAGTAGAGCTGATTTACAAGTGGACAGCAACATTTCTGTCCGATCGAACTGAAGTCTCCTTCTCGGGACAGAAGAGGACTGTATTAGCACATGAGGCTTGATTTGTCTCAGTGCGCCCTTGTTAAGTTTCTTTAATAACCTTGTGTAAACCTAAACCCTCTGTACTCAGCGCTCATTAAGGCAAGCTGGGAGTAATGCCCTACTGATTGCTCTCCCTGCATCAGCGGCAAGGCGAGGAGGCTTTAACGTACGCGTGCCTCTCACATGGAAGGGAAACCAATAGGGGTCACTACTCCGCATTCCACAGAGCCATTACGGGGTGAAGCGGTTCCACCTGGGCCTTCGGAGGACTCCTGGAGTCAGTGTGTGTGCATGCGTAGTAAGTTATCGCAGACGAGGACAGAGGACTCATTGTTGACAAAGGTGGTGGGCACCAAATCAGGCCCTCATCCATTTCAGCGGCAGGCAAGCGCGGCTCATTCCGTAATGATTTTGATATCGGAAAACGAAGTCGAGCCATTGACCTTCAATAAGGGAAAAGCCTTAATGGAAATTCCCCATTTTTTCTGCACCGCTCCCATAAGCTGCGGGAGCATTATTTCAAGCCCATTACTTCCTAATCACATTGTAAAAATCCTTGCGCCTTTCATCTATCCCACCCCCTCCTTTATTTGCGATCCCTTCTCTTTTTTCTTTCCTTCCCTCTCTCTTTTGCACTCGCTCTGCGTTGGTGTTCAGATTCTCAAGTATGAATGGATTACTCCGAAAAAGCTGTTACTCAAATTTGAGGTCAATTCCAAATCCAGTAGAGAGAGCGAGAGAAAAGAGAGAGAGAGAAAACAAATAATGTTGCATTATTCCTCTACCCATAGTGACCTGCTTTTCAACAGTTCCTCATCTCCCTGTTCTGAGCTGAGGCTTAGTTCCCATTGATAGAAGGTAATCTGCAGCACAATTTCTCCTCTAATATATTTACATTATTGTGTGGGCCTAAAAACAGTCTTTCATGGCTCAGCGAGGCTCGGGTCGTCTGGAGAATTTGCCTACAGGATTGAATCCTAAACAGATGTCAAACAGAAGAGGGTTATAATGACACAAACAACAATGCCGCACACTTTGCCTAATTACGACTTTTAATCAGACCGCTTTTCGAAACGTACCAGCGGTGAGTGAAGTCGTCGCCTTGCGCAACTCGTCTCTTATTTAAACACGCAGGATTCGACCCAAACTCTGTGTACGCTCATTGTTCAGGAATGACAGTTAGCGCGGACTGATTCGGTCAGAGACGGTGATAAAGCCAGGCTCAGTTTGCTCGCAGTCATGGAAACTAGTTATAATCTAGAGAGGGAGGCAAACAGAGAGGCAAGCTGACCTCCTCGGTATCAGCAGGTTATCCTGCCCCGCAAATATTAAAGTAAGTATGTCTGCTCTGCCAAGAGGCCTGCACAATAGGCACATTTGTACAGGGAAACTGGATCTGGTGGACGGGAAACCATAAACTGACTTGGCAGACTTACACAACAACTGGATGTCATTGAGTCGGAGAGACCTCTGCCCGATCCGGGGGGAACCGAGGGAACGCGTGAATGCTATCTTGGCTCGTAGCTGTTTTGTTTTCTATACGGTGAGGCTAATATTAAGGATTCCCGAGCTAATGATAAGTTAATGTGCATAATTAGGAAGCCATACCAATAACAGAGCTAAACGTGCGTACGAAAGTGTCCGTGTGTCGGAACGTAGAATAAACAGCGTTGGAAGGCGAGTCATTTTCCGTAATGTAAGTAATAAACAAGGCTCGGATTGTTTATCCAGCTTTCAGTCTGTGTGAAATTAGCACTGGAGGAGAAACGACGAATTGGTGAAATTTATTATATCTGTAAAACAATCCCTTCGCGAATTTTCTGAAAATGACGCACCTGCTCGCTGTTTAATTTCTTAAATCCCAATTAGCAAATGTTTTAGTTCAATTAACCAATTGTGTTTTATTAGTTTTACGAATTTGGCAGAAACAAATCCTTTTATTGAACCAAATATGAAATGTTTATAATAAGAAAAGGGCCCCCTCGGAGAGAGGCAAAGTGCATTAAAGCTAACGAAGTGCATTACACACATATTAAAGTAATTTTCTCTCCGCCTAACAGAATTGGCCCGAAAAAAAGAGAGGGAAAAAAAAATCACTTTTAACTTGTCATTGTACTTCAAGGTATATAGGTTTTTCACTCCTTAACTTTGAAGTAGGCTGCAAAATGTGCAGGTAGAGGGAGGATGACATCTAATCATCAGCAACTTCAAAAAGCATGCTGCCACTTAGCACTCCAAAAGCTAATGTCCCCGAGACATTCAGAATGTAAATTATTCAAACTCATTTAGCGTCGGCAAATTGGTCTAAGTTCAATCAGAAAACAGACTGACACTGAACAAGAGGAGCAGCCTAATTGTACTTGTTTGTCAAATGAAAATTTCATTTGGGTGGAAATGGAGGCTCCCAGCAAATTCTTTTAAGGTGAGCTCCTGGTTGTATTATCAGCTAAACACAGTAAAATCCATAATCATATGGCGATAATGAAAATGGTGCCAATGTTAACATTCAGGCTTTCTTTGCCCTGGGCGAGTGGTGATAAAAATTAAGTACCATAGTCCTCTGGCAGGCACATTGACACCCAGGCTGGTCTTTAGCCTCTGCCATGCATTTTTGCATTTTAAAAACTTTATCAAAGCGCTGTTGCAATGTGGAAAATGTCAACGCGAAATGCTCTGAAGGCAAATTGGAATTTCATTAATTGTAAAATTATTGCTTTTGACTGATGTATTACTATGCTTGTTAAGAGCTGGGAGTGGAACAGACCTGGCCCTGTCTCTGCCGCGCACTCCCGTCCCTCTCAGACATGCTCCGAGACCAAACTTTTCAGATCTGCTTCCGCTCGGGATGACCAGTTTGGGAATGGTGTCAAGTCCGACTGAATCATTCTATCCAGGTGAATTTGCCTGTCAGCACAGGAATGATGTGTCTTTTTGAACCCCTGTAAAAATGAATCAAAGACAATGTTCGCAAACTCTTAACAGAAAGAGAAACACAGCACAATGGTCTCATCAGTGAAATCATTTCCAAGGTTTTTTTTAGATTAGATTATTCTAATTTCAGATTTTTCTTCCATATGAAAATAGATTAAACGAAGTGAGCAAAATGCAACTCTGCTTAAGAAAAAGTTTAAAAATCTCAACATGAATGTCTGTTACGTCAATTATGGCATATCTTTTATTTTGCTATTCAGGCATTACATTAAGAGTACAAACCAAATAATATAATTACTAATTATTTTGCATTTGCAGTGCAAGTGATTTTTTAAGCTTAGAATATTGCGAAACCTACCTCTCAGTAGCAATTTTCTATTTCTCTGCAAGAATAATTATTAAGGCAAAGTCACAGAATTGTGATATTACATTAAATGTAAAGTTTGTGATACCTGTTATATGAACCATAGGAAAGCACTTGCTGACCAATATAAAATACTGCTCACTTGGTCACAATCAATTATCGCAAAGACAAAATAACACATAAAATTACGGTTGTATTGTCACTGGACAAATTATCAATTAAATGTGTTTATTCTGGCAGAACATATCACAGAGAAAGCTGATAAAACTCAGCAACCTGGATAAATCCTGTCTGATTTATTTAAAAATAATTTGAACCATCTGTCTAAATTAGAATTATGAAATTATTTCCAATTAGGATTTGCAACAGCATTTAAAACTATCTTATTTTACTGTAAATCTAGTCCTGTCTCTTGACTTGGTGATAAGCAGGCTATTCGAGGAATATTCTCAAATGCAGAAAATGTGGAATTTTGCAGTCAACTTCTGTCCTCTAGTGGCTGTGTGACAGAAGCACAAATTGTCAATGTCACTGAATTTGATTTTAAAAGTGCCATAATTACACATTAACATGAGTGTTGGACACAGTTTACAATATTGTTCAAATCTAGAGAATATTAATTGACTAATATGCAGTCATTAGCTGATTCTCACTTCCTCAACTAGATGCCCTGTCAAAATATCAATTAAAGTCATAACATTAAAAGCAATTCATCATTTAAAGGTGCTAAATACACCATGGCGAGTTGTTAAACAACGTTAATTCTTCAGTGCCTTGACTTTTTGTATTTTCCCTAATCTATCCACTCATCTAACGCTGTTTACAACATTAGAGCAGCATATCTCGATGTGTGTTCTGCTCTCACTGTTCACTTTCTGTAAGAATAACCTGCGATAGGGTTAGACGGAGATCTGCAGTCATTCCCGTGGTTGCTTTCTATCAGTACTCTCTTTGTGCAGCGGACAAGTTTTAAGCAGCGATCAGCCAGGCACGCGACCCCAGCTCTTGACCCGCTCTAATTAAATACTGGATTAAGCTGGAGGAAGAGGCCCGCATATATTTCAGGTTAATGTCTGTCTGTTCAAAGCCTTTTAAAATGAGCTAAGTGATGCGTTTAACTTTAGGAAGCTTACCTCCTCCACATTGGGTGTCATGTTAGTCTCCATACAAAGACTGTGTTTGTTAGGGATGTTAAGCAGTTGTACTGCACACAGGACTTCGAGTGAGGCCCGAGAACATGGAGAAAGATCTAGAACCCCACATGAGTCTATTATTATTTTTTTAACAAATCTGCAGAGTCACTGTCAGAAACGCACATTTATAAGTATAAATCGCATAACTTTTAGGCGCACATATATTGTAAGTGATAGAATGTCAATATAGGTAAAGTATGATCTTTGTAGGTCTAAATTTAACATTTATACATGTATAAAATATATGTGAGATTGTTTAGTTTGTCCAAATGTAACCAGGTCTGAAATATTGGTACAGTATGTTTATTGGTGGCAAGTCAATTGAAATTCTGGACAAGAAAATACACTATTATATTTAAAAAGCTGTAACATTTAGTAAATGCACTGGTATACTTATATAAAACATGCAAATGACCCCAGGAAAGGTTTCATTTCTTTTGTAAAGCTCTTGTTCCAATATAAAGGCAACATAATATGCAAATAAATACATGCAAATTTTGAAATAATAAAATTGCTCCTGGACATTCGCAATATTTTTGTCAACAGTGCACACAATGCAACCATGGAATTGCCTCTGAACTCTTTGAAAAGACTTTAATAAAGAGCCTTTAGTATTATTGTAAATTACTAATTAAATGGCAATGGATTTCTTTGACACATTTGACCTATTAGTTGAAATTGTAAGCAAATTTATTTTGATGAGTGCAACATGAAAGGCATTTTTAGCCATAGTTCTTATTTGTGAACCTAACCAGTCATAAGGGTAATTTTTTTGAAATTAAGATTAATGCATCATCTGAAAGCTGAATAAGTAAGCTTTCCACTGACAATATTTGGCCGAGACGCAACTATTTGAAAATCTGGAATCTGAGGGTGCAAAAAATATTGAGAAAATCGCCTTTAAAGTTGTCCAAACTAAGTTCTTAGCAATGCATATTACTAATCAAAAATTAAGTTTTGATATATTTACAGTACAATTTTTTTTAATGGAACATGATCTTTACTTAATGATTTTTGGCACTACAGAAAAATCGATGATTTTGACCCATACAATGTATTTTTGGCTATTGCTACAAATATACCCGTGCTACTTAAGACTGGTTTTGTGGTCCAGGATCACATTTAGCTAAACATTTTCTTGCAAACAGTACACTTTACATTTTACAGTACATTTTATGATATAAATGATAGCACTAGCTTTCTAATATGTGAATCAAACCTTCTTGGGTTTGACTCTGTGACCTTCAGATTATTAGAGCAGATCTTTAACCGCTGAGCCACCACCACCCTGTAATCTCACCGTTAGTGTAGCATTTTAAACAAGTTTTTAAAAGTTTGCAATCTCAGCTTTCACAGCTAATATTCTGACTCCGCATACCATCACGGACACAAATTACCGCTGCATATTTCTGCCGAGTAAGATTGGCAGTGCTAACAGTGTTCATTTCTGGGATTCAGTCTGGCCTGAAAGGGGCATTTAGGTATGAAAATGAGACCGCCATACCAACTTACTATTCAGGATGAAACAATTACCTTGAGCCAGACCCACACACACTTTTCTATAGATAAATAGGACTGATTAATATCCACTTTGCGATTACTGTAGAGCCAAAGCTGCTATTCCAAATTGAATGCTTATCATGTTTGAGGTTTTTCAGCAGAACACAGACAGTAGATGAAAGCAAAATGATCTTTAAATAGTGGTTTAAGATTGGGCTTCCGATAAATTGTTTCACAACTGTTTTGATCAATGAAGCGTGTATTCAACATATTGCCTATTTAGATCCTGGTGATTAGTTTAACTGGACCTTTAATGCTTCTTAAATTATATGCACTGCAGTAATCTTTTTACTACTTTAGTGTATTATTATTATTACTAGCAGAGGTACCTTGTAATACACGTTTATGGTGAGACAGAGAACTTTGGATGAATTAATAGGCCTACTGTTTTTGTCTTTTTTTTTGACAGGGAATGATTTAGACTAACTGAAACAGTGTTTTATTTTATATTTTATATTATATTTTATAAAACATTCGTTCTATAGCGCCTCGTATTTGACACAGTGGGATAGTGTGAGAATCTCATCGTATGCTCCTCTTACATTTACCAAGCACTTGAGTGTGTTTGTAAAGCCAAAGGCAGAGTGTCACTCACACCTCTTGGTATTCCTGTCGACAAAGACTCTTATCAACAGAAGACAGTCTCAATGCTAATTTTCCTTTCACCAGTCTGACGCCTGTCCAAATAACGATTGAAATCTTTCAACACTGTTTGCACACCATTTCATATGAGCATTTTTTTCTGGGCCTAAACTCCATTTAAGTTTTTAATAATACTTTAAAACGGTCCCGTTCAGGTAAACACAATCTGATTACCGTGAATGATTGAAAATGTGCTTAGACAGTGATTGGTTTGATTTATTCTTTTCCTTGTTTCTTTTTTTTTTAAAAGGTTGTATGAGTAAAATTTCTGATGAAAGAAATCTGTAGATATAAAATAGCATTTTGTAATGGTAATATGGTCATGTGTGCATGTGTGCATGTTCATGATAGATAGATAGATAGATAGATAGATAACTGAGGGACTCATATACAACTATTACAGGGAAAACGATGCAAAGAGCTGGGGGTGTAAACTTTTGGACAGAATGAAAATATGTACATTTTTCTTATTTTGCCTAAATATTATATTTTTGTTCATTTTGTACTGCCCTTCAGAAGCTACAGAAGATACTTATATGTTTTTCAGAAAATAAAACAAGTTAAATTTAGCCTGATCTTCAAAAACTTTTCATAAACCCCCCTTAGTGCATTGCGTTTTCTTCTGGAGCATCAGTGAGCATTTGAACCTTCTGTAATAGTTGCATATGAGTCCCTCAGTTGTCCTCAGTGTAAAAAGATGGACCTCAAAATCATGCAGTCATTGTCGGAAAGGGTTCAAATACACAACAAATGAAATAATAATAATAATAATAATTTGTGGGACCTGAAGGATTTTTCTGAGGAACAGCAGTCAGTTTAACTGTTCAGGACAAAACAAACACAGCTGTGGATCATTCATGTAACAATATTAAGAATCAAGTGTATGTAAACTTTTGAATGGGGTAATTTTTATAAATTCATCTATTATTTTCTTTTATGTTAAATAGCTTATTCAGGTCAGTATTACTACTAAATAAAAAAATCTTATTTAGCTGATTCTGCAAGGTGTATGTAAACTTTTGACCTCAACTGTAGATAGATAGATAGACAGAAAGACATAACTGAAACACTTATAAACAAAGTGTCGCACAGAAATCCAAATTCCCTACTGTATTAGAACTTAGGAAGGCGGCCCGAATAGTTTCGACGTCCCGAGCAGGTCTGTAGAGTTCAGGGCCTAAAACTATTCTTTGATAGTTTTAGATTTCTCTCCATAAGCAGTCCTTTGTGTGGAGTGTGCTACTTTGGACAAGTGCTGGCCCACGGCTGCCTAAATGAGGTTATTCTGTTTCTTCCACTCACTGTAAATTTCAATAATTTGTTTGAGAGGCCTCTCTCTCTGTCACTTTTTATCATATTATCAATGACCACTCAATTTTCCCCCGGCTGCTCATATAGCGTGGCTCACCCTGGCCCTATTACTGTTCTGTAATGAAGTGCAATGGAGTAGTAATTGGTTCACATTATACCAGATCAGGTAACATTAGCCTTATTTCCTTATCGCTGTGAGCCCTGCTGCTGCCTCTCAATGAGAAACTCAACACAGCTTCCCCTTGCTTTAATGCACGGGTATCATCCAAATAACATTTCAGCCCATCCAGCAACCCCCTAGTCCTGCTCCAGTTTTCTGTTTCAAGATTGCTCCCTGCATTTAGCTAAGCGATTGCTGCTTGTCTGCCGGTTCCTTCTGCTTGAAAACTCCCCAAAAGGCAGCAGCCATTAGAGATGCAGATACAGCGGATAGCTTTTCCCGGCTCTGGGGAAGTACAGTAAGTGAGACGGTAATATAAGCGAGAGGCTGTAAGACGAGTGCGGCTGCATACAGTGCCCGGCTGGCCCTGTTTTCATTCAGGCCTGTATGTGCATCCTTTGTTCTGTTATTTATGTTGCTGACTAAACTAAACAGGAAGGGCTGCTGGATAATAAAATGTAAATCATTTAACAAGGAAAGAGTTTCCTATCCAAGATTAGCACAGAGCTTCTCATATGTTGCGAGGTTGCGCTCTATTGTCCAACAACAGCGTTGACCACAAAAAATTTCAATTCTAAAAGACAAAAAGGTTGAGGTTATGTGTGATGTAAATCTTGAGATAGCCTACCTATGATACAATATCTTAAAATGTTTTTTTGTTGTGTTTATTAAGCAAATCTGAAATAAAGTGAAATCTAAAATAGACTTACGTTTTGACGATCTAACCGTCGGATTTTCATTGAAAGCGTTTGAGCGCCTTTATGCTAGCGCCTATTTAGCGCGTTCAAACTTTGGATTAGCGCTGTTAAAACGCATTTTGGTAATAAAAACAAAGACGTAGGCTACATTTTACAATCTCTTGTTTTGACTTTACAGTCTAAACCAGATAGCAAAGTTGTCCTGGGTCCCCACATTTCAGCCAGGCTTCAAATGTGGATGTGACACCAATAGGTGTCTAAAACAGTATGTGATTACAGTCGGCAAGGACTTTTTCTTTATTGATACAATCCTAAGAGGTTTACAAAGCACTTAACCTCACCCAGCACAACTACACACTCTGTACATATTTAATGAACTGTCCCCTGCCAAACATAAACAGGTGTCAAGTGCAACACACACACTTGTGTTGATGTTCACAGGTACAGTTTACAGAAGAAACACATACCGTGACAGCCAACTCACGCAATTGACACTTTTCTCAAGCTCTCACGCCACACATCCATTTTCTCACGCAGTCAAAAGCACCCTCAGTTAAAACTGTAATATTAACATATTGGCAAAATAAATTTGGTAAAGGCTCCGGTGCGTATTTGTGTTTGCTCTGGAAATCGCCAAAAGATTCAATTTACAATGTGTGTTCGTAGCGCTGAGCAATGTAGCCAATCACAGACACATCTGTTGATTTCTTGAACACCTGTGATTGGACGCACCTCTAAACGTAGGATTTTTTCACCCCAGAACACTTGTCAAGAGGTTCATTGATTATAAAGGAACTTTGTAAGATCGCGATGAACTGAAGTAAGTGACACCTTTTTAGTGATAATCTATTTGCGTAGCCTACTTCTAGGCTACATATAATTTGTTCAGAATTTGAGTAAAAGTTTTGTGTTTCGTCATGTTTACGGCCATATACCCTGTACAAGCAGCGACAAAAAATCCCTCATGAATGAAGGATTCATTTTAGAATGGGAGAAAACTATAATTTCTTAGAACAGATGTCCATGCAATGCTAATAGATTAATTGAGAAATATTTGGATTTTCGTGTCAAAATATTTTTAAATTGCGATTGCATATAATGTACAAGCATAATGACTAAATCTAGCAATTCTTTCACTGCACATTGCTATTCTTGTTGTGGTAAAAAGTTAATAGTTTTGCAGCACTGCAACAGTTATTTTTCACCATTTTATGATAAAAACACAGACATAATTTCCAGATCTCAGAAAAAAAACTGCCGACAGGTGTTTTATATATATATATATATATATATATATATACATACATACATACATACATACATATTGTTTATTAAAAAAACATAGTCTTTAACGTTGTTTCAAGCAATTCGTGAAATTCAGCCTGCTGTTTTTGTTTTATGCAGGTTTTAACATAATTTCACAATGCTGAAGCCAGAACATTCTGTTTTTGCTTCAAATGTTGAAATAATAAAATTAAATTAAATAAATAAATAAATAAAAACAACGCTCATGCTACATGTGTGTAGCATCTTTGTTTGTATTGTGATTAAAATGCAGTGTTTGGTTCTAATTTTCAATTTATTATTATTATTTATTTTTTTATTAAATATGTTTAGTGTTTGTAGTAGCAGCAATTGCTAAAACAATTAATGACCCATTTATGTTTTAAATATAGAAAAAGTAAAAGTTTTTTAAGGCCTGCTTTCATCATGTGGGCCACAAGTCAACCACCCTTTCTGTATTAAAGCAGCCAATAGCATACACTCAGAGGAATATGGAACAGGATATTGGATAACAAGGTTAAAATACAGGAGCAAATATTCTCTTATTAAAGTCCAACAGCAGGGATTTAATTTGAGCTGCCTAATAGACAGTGGTTTAAAGAAGGACCAGAGGGGAGGTAACGGTGGGGTCAAGGTTTTGCTGTCTAATGGCAGAGATTGGAGAAATTAAGGGACTTTATTTCCACAGGAAATTCTGATGAAAGGTGGATTATGGATCACAGTGGTTCTCCCAATCCACCTTGGAGTCCAGTAATGTGCTCGGGCCTGCAATTATTAGAGCACACTTAAACCGGACTGTGCTTTATTGTTACACAGGGAGCAAGGCAAGGACAAGGGAAGATCAAAGGAGACAAGTGAGATCATACTTTATTTGTGCTTGTATTTTTATGCAATATTTTGTGTTTTTAGACTGCCAGATGTACTACAGTGTTAAATGTCTGGCCACACAGATTTAGACAAATGATAACCTGAGCAGTGGATAACATTTATACCACACTAATATAAAATGAGATATAAACTAGACTGAAATTTATAAATTCTGTTTTTTTTTTCTTAATTTAGAAACAAAATATATTTGCATTAACTAAAATGTTCAGCCAGTATCTCTCTCTCTTTTTTTTTTTTTTGGTGTTTTTTTAGTAGCCTTTAGTAGCCTTTTCAATTGGTCATATTGGCGGAATTGAACGTAAACAATGTTCAAACGTAAACAGTTATTGTCATGTTTTGGTCTGTACTAATTGGTCAGACACAGAAAAAAATATTGGAGTACTATACACTGCCAAAAGTTCAGGATCAAGGAGAAGAGTGCAAAAAAAAAAAAAACTGTCTGAGGAACAAAAGGCGTTTGTGGTTGGCCAAACTGAACCAGGACTTCCAGGGCAAAAATCTTGACATTCGTGTTTTTTCTTATCATTTCCGGTCAGGTAGGTGAAATATTAGGCTAATATAATCTTAATTAATACTGCTCTTATGTATCTTTACCAAGTATTTTCACCTTTAGTTTGTCGCCCTTTCCCGCTTACTAAGTCCTTCTCCATATGATTTAGCAGCTTCCACAGGTTGTTTTCTGTGTTTAGATAACATCAATTTGCAGAAAAAACAGTAGTACATTACCAGTGCAATCCGTGCTGTTGTTTACATCTAAATATGGCCACACGTCCAGGTAATTGACCAAATTGTGACATAAGTGCAAACCCTCTATAGTAAAAACTAATGATACTACTGAGAAAGAAAATCGAATTATACAAATGTTCTTATGTTTATTTTCTTATGTTTTCTATATTTTCTAAATGTTTTTTTTAAATATTCTATTGTATAAACTAATACAAATGAAAAATGAATGCAAACTATTTATTTATTTATTTACTTATCTATTTTTACATATTTTCTGATTGTATTTGCAAAATATTGTACAAACATCTTGTAAACTTGTAGCAAATTATCTGATTCTCCCAAGCTGTCCAGCCATGTGCAAGCTTTGCTGCCATCTGGTGGATTCATCTTTGAACTAGAGCTAAACATGAAAGATTTTACTATTTGTGTTCCAATTTTACTCTTTTTATTCTTCTGTACACTAATTTTGTTCTTGTCACTGTTCTGAATTGTAGGACCTCCTGCTTGCTGCCGCATGAAGGCTGTAACTGACCTTCTCATTCCTGCATTTCCCAGAATCCACTTGTACTTTGTTTCACTGTGAGTAACATTAATAGCCACGTTGTAGAAAGTATACTCAGGCTGTATTACAGAGCCTGATTGTTATGAATCCACATGGGACAATGTCTCACTATCTGCTTCTTTAAATACCACCTCTAAAATTGGCCTGGAGAGGAAGCGGTATGTGAGTGTCCAGTCACAGGTGGCAAGCAGCACTGTAGTGACAGATGCGTCACAGCCACAAGTCAAGGTGAATGCCATTTATCTCTAGCAGGATCATGCCACTGTGACCCACCCATGTGATCTGCTTTCACTATTAGTGAAGCATGAGCTCCTTAAAATCTCGCTTGCTGGAACATCTACAGAGTTGCAAATTACCCCCTAAGGATTTGCGAAAGCAACATAAGGACTGTCTCTCAGCCTAACAGCTCAGTCCAGCAAGGTGACATGAAAGCTCAGTGTCAGGTAAGTTTTGTTCTGTCTTATTTTTAATCCAAAAATGTTAAAGTTTGCCTGAATATTATGTGAGTGCATGTTTTTTGTCATTTACTCAAGACATGCAAAAAAATAACCAGGATCATCTCATGAGGCAAAGGGAAGTGATCAGATGCAGACTGAAGAAACTGAATGGAAAGCAAAATGAAATTAAAGTGAGTCTAGCGTGTAAAATATAATCAAGCTATGTTTCTACCACAAAAACACTTTCTAATATTGTCTTGATATTACGTATGCTATAAAAATTTTACTTTGTACTGTATTTTTAATCAAATAAATGCAGCCTTTTTTCAAAAGACTTTTTTCAAAAGCAATAAAATTGGACTTTTGCAACATTTGAATTTAGGAAAATGAAATACAAACAATCTATATTTAAATGGATTACCCAGTTGAGTCTAAACATTTCTAAACATCTTCCTCAGTCAAAGTCATCTGCAATGAGAGAAAGTATACTGAAGAAGTATGAGGAGATGCGGAGAGTTCTGGAGGAGGACTGCCGGATCACTCTTTCCCTGCTAGAGATGGAGGAGACGGCTGCGGTTCGAGCACTGGACAACCTCATTGAGTCAAACTATGTCCTTCTCAGAGACATTGAGGTTCAGCTGAATGAAGGGATGATGGACAGTGACATACAACCTGGTGACAGGGTGAGCCTTTTTATCAGAAGAACATTGGTTAGACAGATCCATTGTTGTGTGCTCTTTTTATCGCCATTGGTTTAAGTTTTACTTTTTTAATCTGCCATTGATGGTATGGGCTATCATTATATGAAAATATAATGAACAGCTGAAATATTTAGAATGAACAACAATACATGGTGAAGCCATACGATCTCTGCAACATAATACATTCTTACTAGCCTATGTATTTTTGCCTCTCTCTAATAGGTCACAATGTGTGAGGACAGGTATGTATATTTAGAACCGCATTTAAGAGTGATTGTTCTGTCACCATGTCAGGCATGCTTTCCTTTATTGACACAATGAAATTTGAATGACTCAACTGCAAAGGCATTATTGTTGTAGAGATCATGTTTGCTACCATCCATTTCTGTCAAACATGTTTAGGTTTATTTGATGTGCTGGTATGCACACTGTTTAGCCACACCTCACAAACATTTTAAGAGTTGTGTAGTAGAAAAGCCATGAAAGATTTAAGTTATTTAAAACAATCCACATTGTTTACATATGACATGAAATGGTTGCACTCTGTGAGCTACTGGTTGCTATTTTTACTGCAACACTATTCGAAAAATAAAATACTGATACGATGACACATTGTGTAGCATTGTGTGTGATTGCCACTAGAAGGGAAACAAGAGAAACTATGTCTTTACTCTTTATAGTAAGTCTTTACTGCTTTTCTAGCAATAAAAAGAGGAGAAAAGAACTGGAATATGCCTGTTGATAAATAAAACATCCTAAAGACTAGGAGTTAAGGAGTTTATATCCAAAGCTTGGTTTAAGCCTACGCTTATACCCATCGCTACCTGTAAGCTCTTTCAGTAGCTGTGGTCATCGTATCAGTAAGTGCATCCATTTCGCATCATCAAAATAATGGCGCCAACTCCATAGTCCAAAATATGTATAAAACAATGTAGATTTTTAATCTTTAATGGACTTTCTACTACATATTTCAGTAAGAGACATCATTTATGTTATATTAAGCCAAACAAGTCTTAATACCCGTGGTTCCCTTTAAAGTAAAGACATTCACAGAAATATTCTGATACCACTCAGAATTTAGTCAGTAGATTCCATCCAATATATTCCAATTTCTACATATGTGACCCTGGACCACAAAACCTTTAGTCGCTGGGATATATTTGTAGCAATAGCCAAAAATACATTGTATGGGTCAAAATTATTGATTTTTTTTTTTATGCCAAAAATCTTTAGGATATTAAGTATAGATCATGTTCCATGAAGATAGTTTGTAAATTTCCTACCGTAAATATATCAAAACTTAATTTTTGATAAGTAATATGCATTACTAAGAACTGAATTTGTACAACTTTAAAGGCAATTTTCTCAGTATTTTTATTTTTATGCACCCTCAGATTTCAGATTTTTTAATAGTTGTATCTCGGCCGATTATTATCCTAACATAACAAACCATACATCAATTGAATGAAGCGTATTTATTCAACTTTCAGATGATATATACATCTCAATTTCGAAAAATTTACACTTATGACTGGTTTTGTGGTCCAGGGTCACATATGTAATGATAACAATGAAAACAAAACTAAAAATGAATGTGTGTGACATAACACCTCTCAGAAAGAGTGACCTTGTCACAACAACAAACTACCAGGAACTGAAGGAGGGTGGGGGCTTTGAAGGAGGTTGAGGAGAAGGCAAAGGGGCTGGTGAAGAGGAGCAGGAGAAAGGGCTGGCAATAACATGCATGCAGACAGGCAGAGACTCCACAGAGAAACAGATAGTGGAAATATGCATGGGGGCGATGATGGGAGGAGTGGCCACTTGGTACAGACCCAGAGCGCAATTAGAAACCACAGACCGCAGATTTGATGGAGGGAGGAATGACCAACGGAGACAGAGCTGATGTCAGGGGATCCCAGGGTGATGACGGAGAGCCAATGGAACTGAGTGACACTGTTGGCACTGGAGACAAGCGACCAAGGTGGAACTAGAGCACCCGAGGACTGAGGTGAAGCTGGTGTGACCGAGGAGCTGGGGGTAAGAAGGAGCCTACTGAAGCCTCACAGGTCCGTGGTGCAGGCAGGGTGACGACTGACCAAGGTGGAGTCGATGGGACGGGGGAATCCAGTTGGAAGAGACAAGCTGGTGGAGCCATTAGCCCGAGGGTCTCTGATGGAGCCAAGAGTGACAGGAGCTAAGGAGGTGCAGACAAGTTGCAGCAAAGAGATCACAGGCTAGAGGCAGAGCCAAAGGATCCTCTCGCTTATGCAAGGCTGGTGACTGCATGACCTGAGGCTTCACGTCGCTGCAAGGTGTCACAGAGAAAGGAGAAGGCCTGCAGGAAACCAGCTGAAACAGGGCTGGAGAATTGGCTAAAATTAGTAGTTGAGGTGGGAGAGAGAGTTTGGGCCACTGATAACAATTCACACTTTCTACAGGGCAAAGATACAGTGTCTGTGTTGGCTGAACCCAGTGATGATGTAGATGCAATCCATGGCCCAGTCAATAAGCCAGTCCTCACCAGAATCAATCTCAACCAAAATTCCCTCTGGGACTGGTGTTGCCAGTGCACACTCCTGGTGAGACTTGCATTGGGGCTTCAGCTCCAGGGCATTTGTGGGCACTGTCATCACAGGCTTTGTGCTCGTGGCAGACAGAAGATCTCCGTCTGTGAGGGGTTTTGCCGTTGTCGTCTCCATGGTAGGAGGTGTTGGTGCGCTGCACTCTGGGTCTGGCTGTGCAACGTCTGTGAGGTGTGGCTGTCATCCTCAAAAAAAATCTGTTTGTCCACAGCATGTAGCTGATGTAACTACCCAGGGTCAAGCAGGGATCACCATGGGGCATGGAGATTTTCATCCAACCCACACACACCTGGGGCACTTGTGGCCTAATGGTTAACCCACAAGATCACAGGTTTGAGTCTCAGTACCGGCAGGGATTATAGGTAGGGGGAGTGAATGTACAGTGCTCTCAACACTAAAACTGAGGTGAGACCCTTGAGCCAGGCAGGCAAACACAAAATTTCTCCCCATTTCTGCTGCAGAAATGGCTGGCCAGTGCTCTGGGTGTTCACTACTCACTGCTGTGTGTGTGCATTTGGATGGGTGAAATGCAGAGCATAAATTTCAAGTATGGGTCACCATACTTGGCCAAAATCCCTCCATTAAACAGACGTCTTCACAGAGGTCAAAGTGGCAGATGTCAAAGAACTCCTCCATGTAGCGCTCTAGGTCCCTGCCATGCTAAAACACAAACACAGTGGCTACTCTTATTAATTTGGTACATCTCGTTGGGGTAACATTGATAGAAGCAATTTTCATTATATTCTCATTTTCTGTCATTTTATATTCTCAGTCTTCTGATCAAATTAATTATCTTGACAACTACAGAGTGGTGGCAAAACTAAACAATGGAAGACAGGAAACTAGCAAACTACTAAAAGTTCATGATAGCGATAAAATGTAGTTGCTAACCCATCTTCATATAACCCTCAAATCCAGTTCTTGCGTATCCCCTGTCTGCACATTTTGTATGTTTCTCTTATCGCTTCAGACATTTGTTCTGTTCAACTGTAAGTGCTCTGTGAAGTGGACATCATAAGATATTCCGCCATGATTCCAGTTTGAAGCAAGCGTATATGTTCCATTCAAAGTGCATTAAAGTGTGCAAAACTTTAATTTTAATTGTATTTATTTACAGGGTTAGGTATATTATGTCATACTTCACGCTTCTCTAGAAAGTTTTGTCTGTGTGTGAAGACGCTGCAGGTAATGGCACAGCACAAATCTGTGCAAGAGAGACATGCAAAATATGCAGAGCAGGGGTATGCCGAGGACTGGAATTGAGAACCGGTGCAGTAGAGGACAGGTGTTATCTGTGTGCTAATATGCTTTTTGTTGGCAGGGTGCTGGAATTGCTAACAGCGACAGACCCAAGTCTCATAAAACTTGATGAGGCCAAAGCAGATCAGCTACTGGGCCTCACCAACAATTTACTACTGTTTATCCGCTCCCAGATCCCCATTGCTAAGAGGCTGCTGAAGAGCTGTGAGTAACTTTCAATAGCACATAAAATTGTTGATCTTTTGCATGAACAATTTGCACCAAATGGATGTTATTTTTTTTGGCTCACTGACAAACAATGTACAATAGAGTTCTATATTCTTTTAAAGATATAAACCTAAAGGGGCCATTCACACAGAAGGCATTTTTGCTTTGAAAAACCGCAACACACTTGCAGTGAAATGAGGGAAATAACACAAGATCTCTAGACACTCTTACACTCTAGAACACTTTTATTTAGATTTCCATCTAGCGCATGTTTATGTAGAAAAACACTAGAAAAGTAGCACAGAGGAATGGAAAAATTAGTTCTTTGTGAATGGCCTCTAATTGCTACCTGATTTCATGATAAAAAAATGACCTGTGGGAACGTTTTCACAAGACGCGGAATACATACCAATGAATACACATCACATATCATACCTTGTAATTGTTTTTGTACACAGTTATGATTACAGCTTTGTATGTTACGCTTTCTGGACGTAACAAGGCTCGGTAGCTCAGTCGGCATAGAATTGGACTTAGGATGTGGAATCTTTGGGTACAAATCCCGTAAAAACATGACTCACAATGAAAGAGATGAAAGATTCAAGACCGGAAAACTACGGCATGCTTGCAATTGAGCTTTTACGTCACGTTCGCTTTTGGGTAGGTTTAGGTCTAGCGCAGATGGTACATTATTTTAAAATGTCATGGCGCATTAGAGTGATAGCGCAACTCAACAGACATTTCAAATCAGAACTGCGGCAACACATACAAAACCAACTTCATATAAAATGTATTAACACTCTTTTACCGCCACTCAGTAGACATTTCAAACGTACATGGTAGTATTTTGAGTCTTGAGAAAAAGCTCTCACAGGTAAGTTTTTGTCATGAGACTAGGTTGTCTAATTTAGATATTTCTAGTTTTGAACTCATCTTCGATTCACAGACTCCTCAGAAGTGGTCCTGGACCCTTCCACCGCCCATCCTAAGCTGATTATTTCATCTGAAGGGGACTGTGCCACTTTCACAGATGTATGGCAGGATGTACCTGAGCATGAGGGACGATTTGACACCACCCTTAATGTCTTGAGCGTCCAGTGCTGGGATTCTGGCCACCATTACTGGGAGGTAGACGTGAGTGGAAAGATCTACTGGGAACTCGGTCTCACCTACCCATCCATCTCAAGAAAAGGCCAAAAGGAGGACTGCTGGTTGGGCCGGCATGCTGAATCTTGGTGTTTGGAGTACTTTGATGGAGACTACAATGCCTGGCATGGAGGTACTGCTCATCCTTTGCCCATTTCCACCTGCTTCCAACGGATAGGGATCTTCTGCAGCTTTCCCGGAGGTCTGGTGACATTTTTAGGGGTGGATAGCATGATGCCGCTGTACTCATTCTGTGCTGGGACATTTACAGACTCTCTACACCTGGCTCTTTGCCCAGGTCATGATCTTCAAGGGACAAACTCAAAGCCTATTAAGATCTGTCGATCCTAATCATCTTTAAAACACATACCTCGTAACAAAAAACATATTAGAAGATAAAGTAGGCCTGTCTAGCACAGGTTTGTTTGATTTCACTCTGACTTTTCGATTAGATTTGTTAGTTTGTCTTTCCAATAGTAAAAATGAAATGTTAAGAACAGTATTTAATTTTTTGTAGAGCAACAGATTCAACTGCATTGCAAACCTTCAACAAATGTGATTTCATTCATAATCAGGTAGAAGAATCAGCATTTCCTCTTCAAAATGGTGGAATAACAGATTCCAAAGTTTGGGGTCAGCTAGATTTTTTAATGTTTTTGAAAGAGCACTCTTATGCTCACCAAGGCTGCATTTATTTGATAAAAATACAGTAAAACAGTAATATTGTGAAATATTATTACAACTTAGAATTAATTTTCTGTTTTGGTACATTCTACCAGAAATGTACATGTCTTGGAGAAATCTTGGAAAAAAAAAAATCTAATTATTACATCTGAACATTGGGCCATCTCAGCATTTTTTTTATGATTGAATCAAATACATTTTTATATGTATTTCACCCCTAAAATGTCCCTGTCACAGACAAATTTGTATATGTTAGAATGGTTTCTTAATGAATTTCTTTGATACAAATAGCATTTTCTTAATGGTCACATGTTCCTGATTGCATCTAACATAGTTTTGTAATTCCTATAGGAAATATAAGCAACTTTTCGGTCAACTGTAGTACACAAAATCACAGAATACTCATCCAGGCAGTGGATATACAGTTGAAGACAAAATTATTAGCCCCCCTGTGAAATTGTTACATTTTTTTTAGAATATTTCCCAAGTGATGTTTAACAGAGCAAGAGAATGTTTTCACATTATTTCCTATTATTTTTTTTCTTCTAGAGAAAGTCTGATTTCTTATAGTTGCTTGAATAAAAGAATAAAAAAATAAATAAAAAAATAAACTGCTAAGGTCAATATTATTAGCCCCCTTAAGAAATTATTAGTTTGATTAGCTATAGAACAAACCACTGTTGTCCAATGACTTGCCAAATTAACCTAATTTGCCTGATTAACCTAATTAACCTAGTTAAGCCTTTAAATTGCTCTTTAAACTGAGGATTAGTATCTTGCGAAACAACTAGTAAAATAATATGCACTGTCATCATGGCAAAGACAAAAGAAATTAGTTTGGACTTGAGAGAAAGAATTGTTGATGCTCATAAAGATGGAGAAGGATACACACGTTTATCAAAGCATTTTCAAGTGTCAAGAACTGCAGTGAGATGCATTATCAAGAAGTTTAAAGAGACCAACACAGTGGAGAACAAGACAGGCAGAGGCAGGAAGCGAAAGATTTCAAAAACTTTGGAAAGAAAACTAGTGAGAGAGGTTTCTATAGACCCAAGAACAACTGCCAAGACACTAGTGAATGACCTAGCCAAGTCTGGAATTGATGTCTCAACGAAGACAGTCACTAGAGCCCTGCACAGGAATGAACTGCAAGGTTGCTGACCAAGAAAGAAGAGACAACTCCAAGCTAGAATGAAGTTTGCAAAGGACACCCAGGGGGGAATGTGATGCATACTGGAAAGATGTCCTTTGGTCAGATGAGACAAAACTAGAGCTTTTTGGACATAGAGATGTTGCCTATGTTTGGAAAAAGAAGGAAGAGGCATTCAACTCGAAGAACACCGTTCCCACAGTGAAACATGGTGGTGGGAGTATAATGCTGTGGGGATGTTTCAGTGCGTTTGGAACTGGGAATCTCGTCAGTGTTGAAGGAAACATGAAGACTATAAAGGAAGACTATAAAGATTTTGAAAGACAACCTCAGACAGTCCTCAAGAAAACTTGGTTTGGGTCTTCCAGCATGATAATGACCCAAAGCATACCTCACTTCTTGTGAAGAAATACCTCCAAATGAACAAATTGAGTGTACTTGACTGGCCTGCACAAAGCCCAGACTTGAATCCAATAGAAAATCTGTTTGTGCCAGAAGACCAACAAATCAGGAGGAGCATTTTAAACTGCCATTACTCAGCCTGCTAGCATGATAGCATATAAACTGTTAGCATGCAATCAAGGAATTTCTGTCACCTTTTTAGACATGTTTTGAATTTAAAACATTTTCATGACAGGACTGACAACGTGACAGGACTGACAGAAAACATGGGGACAGTTGTAAAATTGTATTTATTTGCGGAATTTATGTATAGTTTCATGTTTTTATCAGTTGATGTGAATGATAACAACTTAAATTTGTTATTGATCGTGTTTTTAATTCTTAATAACAGTTTTTAGTACAACAAAACTATGAAAGCTGTAGATCCAATTTGGCTGGGGACAAGGATTTTTATTTTTAATAAAGAAAAAATATCTGAAAACCTAATGAATGACATATTCTTTTACAGAACAAATCAGAGAACTTGAAATTTTTGGGATGAAATACTTTTTATGCACTGTAACAAGTCAAGGACAGATAATGTACATTTCTGGTAGAATGACCATTTTATTGTTTTAAATGTATTTTATGCCTGCGATGACAATGCTTAATTTTCAGCATCATTACTCCAGTCTTCAGGGTCACATGATCCTACAAAAATCATTCTAATATGCTGATTTGGTGCTTAATTAACATTTCTTATTAATGTCAATGTTGAATACAGTTGGTGCTTAATATACCGTGGAAACTGAGATGCATTCATTTCAGAAGTCTTTCGAAATTTCAAAAGAACAGCATTTATTTTGAACTAGAAATTTAACAAACATATTTGTGTATTTTAAATTTAAATAAAATAAAAGTATTTATCCAAATGAAATGAATTTCACAATGACACAAGATTTGATTAATTCATCAGAAGAATTATCTTTAACTCTACAATGCAAATGAGTAAAAAGCATTGCTGGTGGCTAATCTTTCATAGATGTGCTACTGAGGCCCACCAGTTTTTTCACTGATCCAATCCAAATATTTAAGGACTCTGGTATAGACACCAGGCTTGTTCTTCTGGCCACAGCTGTCTCCCCAGCTCACTATACCATAGATATAGTGTTTTTGATCTCTCTCACAGGTTAAAGGCCCACCAGAGTCACCCTGTCAGAAAGAGAGTTCAGTGTTAATATCATTATTGTTACAGCAGTGCAGGCCCCTTTCAATATTAGTAAACAACATTATACAGTTAAAACAATGACCCACCTGACAGGAGTCCACTCCTCCCTTAAGATAGCCCGCGCAAAACATGTTGTCATCCAGCAAAGCTGCATATACTTTATTACTAGAACAAGCCTCCTGAGAAATCAGCAAAACCTGTGCATCGAGCAAATGCATAGAGCCATGCTCTGCTACAGAAAGGAAGGAAAAGAGAACAGATTCAGTCCTTTCATTGATGATGAATTCAGAACACAAATTTAGAAACAGACATATGGAAACATACACGTCTCAGTGACTCCCCATCCAGAAATGCTGCATTCTGTTCCATCTGCAAAAGGTTCTTTGGGCAAGCATGCAGCTTTCACAAACGGACTTTCCGTAGCACATTCTCCACTAGTAACTTTCAGTTTTAATAGAGCTGCACCACAAGAAAGAATCAAAAATAAACTCTCACGGATTCTCAACAATAATGTGAACCATATTAATATTTTTGGAGTGTTCTGTTTTGAAATTCTTATTCTTGTCAGGCTTTTATTTTAAAGTTCGTGTTTCCTTGTCCTTGTCACATGTGCTTTTTGATCTTTTTCTGGTTTTATCTAGGGGTTTCTCCTGCCTTGTTGTGTTTTTCTGGAAATTGTCCCTAAATAAAGACCCTTACAGCAGAGCTCTTATATAAATGGTTTCCTTTGTTTCCTTTGATTCCAACAATATATTATGGATATTCTGTAATACCCAGTTGTACACTACTAATTGCAGTGCATTATGGGATTGAATGAGTACACTACATACAGTCAAACCAAAATTTATTCAAACACCTTCAACATTTCTCAGTTTATTTCCTATAGTTTAGAAAATGGTCATAAAATATGTCAAGATCATATCTGGTAAATACGACCTTCAAAATAAAAGCCAAATGAGTTTAAGAACATAAAGCACTAGAAAATCCAAACAAAAATAAAATGTTAAACTAAAATATATAAGACTGATTATTATTAAAATCCTGTTTGTGAATGAATGTCTACTCACCAATGTCATTGTAGACGACATCAGGGGTTTCCTTGAACTTCTCATGGACAATGAGGTCCTCCACAAGCACAGTTTGGTCTGATTTTTCCTTTTGTATCAGATTTAGTCCTCCCAAAATAACTCTGTAATCCATATTTTTACCACTGTACAAAAACAACAGAAAATAAAAATGAGCTATGGTTCATTTTAGTTTAAATGTGTCTAAATATATTGTTAGGAGAACATCTTCTAGTTTATTAACTACAAATAAACATTTGAGAATATTGAAATAATGCAGATAAGAAGTCAGATTTAATATCAAAAGCTCTTAAATTCATTTAGCTAAATGCAGTGAAGTGGTTAACAATGATCATGGATTGACTTTTTGAATTTTTCTGTTTACTAAAGGCCATACTTACATACAGTGGGCAGCAGTCAGCACCCAGCAAGGCTTGATAAGGGTGCCTCCACAAATGTGTCTGTAGTCTTGGATGGATCCTTTTGGCTTAACCTGTACTGATACTTGCCATGGATGGGCTCCAGGAATTGCTTTAAGACCCCCGTAAATCCGATTTAGCTGTTTTTTTGGCTCAGGTTTACCACACGTAGGAAAACTCCTTGATAAAATATTGTTCTTTGGTAATGAGGTTGGTGGGACAGGAGTAGTGATTATTTGGACTGAACTGGTGCTCTCTGGGGTTACGCTGCCATCTGGTAGGTGTTCAGTAAACAAGAAGTTAATATTTAATAACTTAACATTTTTAGACATGATATTGACAATTAAGGCTGGAATACACTACATGACTTTTGCCCTGATTTGCAGTCTGGAAGAATCAAGTTGCTGAAAGTTGAAGACAGTCTGCAGTTTTTGGGCAGATTTCACAGCGTAGTGTATGGTGGATATAGACTAGACATGCCTGATTTTTAGCTGATTTTAAAGCACATATGCTTTCATTTGTCTTCTTTTGTTCTGCCTGAGTTTGTTGTGTTTGGTAAAGCTTGAAGGTCTAATAGTGTGTGATCTACTGCTGTTTAGTTTATAATGTCCAGTTTCTCTGTAACATTACAAAGTCATCAAGTGTATCATTCCTAGTGTTTTAAAATTTGTTCAGAGAAAAAGTTCAAAGTTGTGTTGTGTATTCCAGCCTTTTATTTGTCTGTTTTTGCTTCACCACCAAAATGAATCCACATTCACAAGTTTCCGAGGAACACACAGCAATGGCATTATTAGTGTTTGGATAGAATGGGTTAAATAATTGATTCAATGATTCACTCATGAAGACAGGCATGTGGGTAATGATGAGGAAGTCTTACTTGTCGTAGCTGGTACAGTTGGTTGTAGAGTAGTTGCACTTGGTGGAATATTGTCTGTGACTGCAGCTGTGGTGGGTTGATCTTTAGCAGTGGTGGACACCATTTTTATGGTAGTTGTTGCAGTGGAAAAAAGTGCATCATGTGAGTAATAGCTGAATTTCTGAAAACTGCAAATATACAGCCATGGCCAACAATATAGGCACCCTTGAAATTCTGTCAGAAAATGCAACACTTCTCCCAGAAAATGGTTACAATTGCAAATGTTTTGGAATTTCACATGCTTATTGTTTTTGTTTGCACTGGAACAACACAAAAAAACAGAGAAGAAAAGTCAAACTTGATAAAATTTCACACAGAACTCAAAAATGGACTGGGCAAAATTACTGGCACCTTGTCAAAATTGTAAGAAATAATTGCTTTTCATGCATGTGATGCTCCTTTAATTTGTATTTTAGACACACACTTGCAACCAGTTAAAACTGACTCAACCTTTGTGCTGTGTGCCACACTGAGCATAGAGAATAGAAAGAAGTGTAAAGAGTTGTCTGTGGATTTGAGAGAAAAAATTGTGGAAAAACATGGACAATCTCAAGACTACAAGTCCATCTCCAGAGATCTTAATGTTCCTGTGCCCACTATGTGCAATATCATCAAGAGCCCATGACTAACCTCCCTGGAAGTGGATGGAAGAGCAAAATTAATGAAAAATTACAACAAAGGATTGTTCGAATGGTGAATAAAGAACCCAGATTAACTTCCGAAAAAAAATCAAGCTGAACTGCAGACACAGGGTACAGTGTCAGCTCATACTATCCATTGCCATCTGAATGAAAAGGGACGCTATGGTAAGACACCACTGCTGACACATAAAAAAAGCAAGACTGGAGTTTGACAAAACTTATGTGACAAAACCACAATCCTTCTGGGAGAACGTACTGTGGACAGATGAGACAAAAGTAGAGTTTTTTGTAAAGAACATCATGGCACTGTTTACAGAAAAAGTAATGAGGCCTTCAAAAGGAAAGAACACAGTCCCTACAGTCAAACATGGTGGAGGTTCAACAATGTTTTGGGGTTGCTTTGCTGCTTCTGGCACTGAATGCCTTGACTCTGTGAAAGGTATCAAGAAATCTGATGATTACCAAAGAATTTTGGGGCGCAACGTAGCGGCAAGTGTCAGAACACTGAGCTGCATCTCCACCAGAGGTCAAAAAGCACTCAGAAATGGTTACAAACAAAGCGCTGAAGAGTTCTGAAATGGCCAGCAATGAGTCCAGATCTGAATCCCATAGAACACCCGTGGAGAGATCTCAGGCAAGATCTGGAGCAGTTTGCAAAAGAAGAGTGGTCCAAAATTCCAGTAGAGAGGTGTAAGAAACTCATTCAAGGTTACAGGAAGTGGTTGATTTCAGTTATTTTTTCCAAAGGGGTGCTACCAAATATTAAGTTAAGGGTGCCAATAATTTTGTCCAGTGCATTTTTTGGGTTTGTTTGGAATTGTAACAGATTTGACTTTTCTTTTCTTTCCTGTTTTTGTGTGTGTGTGTGTGTGTGTTGTTCCAATACAAACAATAAAAAATAAACGTGAGTACCAGAACATTTGAAACGGCAACAATTTTCTGAGAGAAGGGTTGCATTTTCTGACAGAATTGCAAGGGTGCCGATATTTTTGGCCATGACTGTAGTTCTCACACATAGATAACTGGAGTGATACAAACAGTGAAAATTCCTAGTGCTCTCTCAGGAAATTACATTCAAAAGAACTAACTATTGCATTTAGAATTATCATTAATATCAGTGACTGTTGTTAAAGTTACAACTGAACACAACCGGATTAACTAACTGCTGTACTGTTATACCAGACATGGCATGTGGTTAATGATGAAGAAGTCTTACCTGTCTTAGATGGAACGGTTGATTGAAGAGTAGTTACTTTTGGTGGAATACTGTCTGTAAATGCATCTGAGGTGGGTCGAGGTTCAGCAGTGGTGGTCACCATTTTTATGGTAGTTGTTGCTATCAAACAAAATGTAGCATGTGAGCAAACTGTAACTAGAATTTGATGCAGGTTTAGTAATGTTAGATCATGTAATTTAATTTAACTCAAATTACTGTAAAGGCCACAGACTCAAAAGGCCGCTGTGTTTGTGCTGTTGAGTTATAGTTCAGTTTATAGGAAAAGTATCAGATTAGAAACCACACTGTTTTTATCTTCAGTCTTACCGGGTGTGGGGCATTTTCTGACATTACAATAATCCCATCGAAGTCTCTTGTTCTTCTTTATAAAACACCATGGCTTCTTATCTCCATCAGGGTTTCTGTAATGTATGATTTGCAGTTGAGATGAGGGTTACTATGATTACTAATGCACTGCTGCTTAAGTCTGGACAAGCGTGTTTTTGTCCATGTGTGCATATACAGTGCAGTCCAAAAGTTGGAGAAAAGAAAATGTGGGACTAAAAATATGTCAAAATAAAATTTAAACAAGTAATTTAAGGTTGTAGAGTTTTTAAATATGCAAACCAAAGAAATATTTTCACATACAGTAAATGCATTACTTGTAGGTCACTACTTCAATGTGTAAGTCTCAGGCTTTTAGTCCCCACATGTATTTAACCTGCAGAAGTTATGTGGTCCCAGGCCTTCGCTAGACGCCACTGAAGGAAAAGATTGCTTATCCAGAACAAACTCAGAGTTCCAGTCGAGACACTCATCCCCATCTTCAGTCTCAGACACCTTCCCTCTGTATGACTGTCCATCCCCCTCATAGCAGTCAGTAGGGTCTGAGGATACAGTCACAGCACAGTGTGATTCCATGTTCATGTTGTTTTCATTTTGCAAGAAAACAATAAAACAAAAACATTTCAGAAAAGAACCTTGGAGACCCTCTTGTCAATGTGTCAAAGTAAAGTTCAGATTCAAATGGCATGGCCCAAAGAAAACCACATGGCATTTATGAGTAAACATATGGGTTACATATGAAACATATGAAAAAGTAAAGTAATATAACATAGATTAATAACTAAACATATTTTTCTCAGTTGCTATTTATGTATAAAGAACCAAAAGTATAATAAAAATACACCAAATTCTGTCATTTTCACCAACATGCATCACATTTCTAAAATATGTTTGAAATTCAGAATCTTTTATCCACCTTGTTCTTAAACGTGGAAGTAAGCCTTTTGGTTCATTAACCGCTAAGTGTTTTCATGACATGTCATCAATCAGCCATATTGGTGGCACTAAAAGTAAACAATGCCACTGAATTAAACTAAACTGTTTTGGGCTTTACTAATCGGTTGGACCGGGAAACACATTTGGAATACTAAAGACTGCCAAAAGTTACAACAAAATGCGTTTGTGGTTGGCCAAACTGAACCAGGGTTTCCATGGGCAAGAGTCTTCACAACATTTGTGTTTGTTCTTATCAATTCCAGTCATGTAGGTGAAATATTAGGCTAATATCTTAATTAATACCGCTCGTATGTATCTTTACCACCTATTAACTTTAGTTTGTCAAAATATTGCGCCCTTTCCTGCATTCTAGTACTAAATACTAAGTCCTTCTCTATATGATTTAGCAGTTTACACAACTTTTCCATGGTTTAGACAGAATAAATTAGCAGAACAATGTATTCTATAGTACATTAACCATGCAATCAAAACAATTTGTAAAATGCAATTTGGAAACTGACCAAACAGTGACATAAGTGCAAACTATTTGTTGACTCAACTTAAAATAATTTGTTACCTGGCTGCCTTAAAATTTTAAGTTCAGTCAGCTCAAAAAAAGTTTAGTCAACTTGAAATGCTACATTGTACTAAGTGACAACTTAGATATTTAAGTTGATTCAACTTAAAATCTTAAGACAGCTGAGTTACAACCACAGCTGTTAAGTTTAACATACAATTTTTTAGTTTAGTCAACTTGAATATATTAAGTTGTCACTTAGTACAACTTAACGTTTCAACTTGAATAAACTTATTTGAGTTGACTGGACTTAAAATTTCAAGGGAGCAGGGTAACAAATTATTTTAAGTTGACTCAACAAATTGTGTTTTTTGTTTTTTTACAGTGTATAGGGAAATAACACGAAGAATAACATTGTGCAGTAAACAGTAAAACAGTTCGCACTGCAAACTACTATAAGATAATATATTCAAATAATATGGCAAGACACCAATTTCAATACACCGCAGCAAAACGGGCTGTTTTGTTCAGCTAAAAATATCAGGATGTGGATGAGATGTCCATAAAAAAGAGACCATAAAAAATGTACACAGGAAAAATAAGATGGATACACAGACATTTATTCAAGGAGAGAAATACAGCGTCTCTGTAATTATATACTCACCAACTTGACAGTATTGTCCACTGTAACCATCCGGACAAACACAATCAAAATCATCATCATCATCAACACATTTGCCATTATTCTGACAAGGGTTTGGTTCACATGGAGTGGCTAGACAAAAAGACATAAATCATGAATAAACAAGTAGGCTTATACGAGTATATATTATTATACTTATAAAACCAAGTCTGAAATATTAACATATGTTTGTTAACAAACACTGTCTTAGTGTAGCATGAGTTCAGTGCTGTATGTCTTACGTATTTTGCAGTTTGGTGGTGCAAATGGTGGAATACACTTGCACTTATAGTAGGGAGGAGTTGGGGTCAGAAGACAAAATCCTGCTCCACAGGTTCCCCTCTTACAAACCCTTTTCCCTAAAATGAACATCAAATGCTTTACTAAATGACTTCAGCGATGTATACACGTGCAGGTGTGAGGTGAAAATATGGAGTGAATTTTGTGCCAATATTTATCAAACAAATCCAGCGTTTTGCAAACGAACACAATCTGCTTTGCAAAGAAAAACTCTCAAACAACTTTCAAACAAACACAAAGTGATCTGCAAATACAAAACTGTATTTGAGAGAAAATGCAGAGGTATGGATAAATATATTTATTGTGTGTTACAACTGTGAGCCTTTTTATAAGGAAGCTTGGCTTGATTTTCTCACAAATGCAATGGAGCAACTTCCAAAAACAGCAGATGGCGCTGTCTGTCAATTTATGTTAGTCTCCCGAGACCTGAAACACCCATCCTTTTCAGGGAATACCAACATGAGTGGGAAACAGGTGAGTTTCTGTCTTACTATATCTATAATTATCCATTTAGATGTTTTCAAAGCGACCCTATACTACAATGTCAGTGAAATTCACAATAAGTTCTGTAACGTTGTTAAAATGATTAATTAGTTCAAAAATCAGTAGTGACTTGGCTAAACATTTAAATAGGCAGTCTTTCCCTAAATAAACTGATCTATTGTCTATACCTCTTATCCTCTTTTTTGTGGGGATTTTCTCGTGATTCTATTTTGGTGGGATATAGAATATATAGGCTACATATGCCGATACAATTGTTCAACATTCAAAACAAGCAGTCACAATATTTTGTAATACCAAAATATTAGCAAATGTATTGAAGATAGTGACAGCTGTGTACCAAACATAAAAGCGTTTTGAATTTTATTTTTACATGAGGTCAAGTAAGATTTATTGTCATTCTGCTATATATGTTGAGACATAACCTATAGTGAAGAGAAATGTTGTAAGCTATAGCTCTGCAGTAAAAGTTTAAACAAGTATAAAACTACACATAGACAAGCTACTAAAAGAAGTATAGGCTAATCTAATTATACAAATAGGCTACTATAATCAACCTAGTTTAAATTCAGGTGAGCTTTATTGTGATTCAGCTATATACATGTACCGAAATATAATCTACACATTAATATCCCCTATGAAAAGTAACAATTGTTTTATTATTTATAATATTCATCATTTTGCTTGGCTAAAAATATGTAATTATTTTTGATACAAATGGTTAAAGTGCTTTTGATATTGTACTTAATGTTATTTGTTTTCCCTTTTTATATTAGTAATTAATGAATTACCTTTTGTGTGATATTACCATATCTGATACTAAAAAAGTCTAAGCTTTCATTTTTGGTACACAATGTTGTGTTGTGTAATGTCTCCATAATACATTTGCGTTTTAGTATTACAATATGTTGTGACTGCGTTGTTTCGAATGTTGAACAATTGTATTAACATATGTATATATTCTATATCCCGCGATCCAACAGAGAGATAAGAGGTGTGGAGAATGGTCTCGGGAGACTAACATAAATTGACAGACAGCGCAATCTGCTGTCTTTGGAAGTTGCTCCATTGCATTTGTGAGAAAATCTGCCTGCATTTGTGAGAAAATCTGTGCACACATTTGTGAGAAAATCAAGCCAAGTTTCCTCATAAAAAGACTCACAGTTGTAACACACAATAAATATATTTGTCCATACCCCTGCATTTTCTCTCAAATACAGTTTTGTATTTGCAAATCTCTTTGTGTTTGTTTGAAAGTCAAATTTTTCTTTGCAAAGCATATTGTGTTTGTTTGCAAAATGCTGGATTTGTTTGATAAATATTGGCACAAAATTCACTCCATAGGTGAACTCATACCTCTGTCGCACCTTCTACCTGAAAACTGCTTTGGGCATTTGCATTTGAATTTATCTTTTTTTTCTTCACACTGCCCACCGTTCAGGCATGGATTTGGACTGCATTTTCCTGAATAATCAAAGTGGGAAATGTTTATTTGCCTTCATTTTAGAATCCTTTGATGAATACAAAAGCATTTATTTGAAATCAAATCTCTTTTGATTCATTTAATTTGAGTAGAAAAAGCACACTAACCCTAAATGTACGGTAATATACACAATATGAAGAAATCTATTTAATGAACCAAACCTCTTAGACCTTGAAGCTCAAACAGCCAATCGTTTGCATCGTCATCATCATCTGAGTCATCTGAGCTCTCAAACTCAGCCTTCAGGCCTGATATCATAAGTTGTATATTGGACATTTGAAAAGACACTAAATATATGCATATGTGTTATATTTCAACCCAAAAGGTGACCACTTACTTTCCAATCTTTCTTTGCCTCTCTTTCCATGTTTACCACCAGGCTTCCCATGTTTATCGTGGTGCCCATGTTTACCACGTTCCTCATGCTTACCGTGTTTATCATGTTTGTCCTTCTTCAACTGTTAAGAGGTGAGAAACTTGGTCAGAAGATACATTATTTAATCTAGATCCAAGTCTAATATTCAGTCATTAGACAATATAAATAACTGACAAAAACTATTAGTATATTCCATCAGTTGTTTGACTTTGAACATCATTTAACCAAGTAAAAAACTAAACAGCACAGTATCATTATTTTACTAGATTCTATGTAATGATCAATATATAGTTGTTCATACACACCTGTGCAGGGATAATGACAGCACAGAGAAAGAGTAGCAGCAGCCACAGCTTGAGATTCATGCTGGCCGTTGGTCTCTGGAGGACTGACACACTGCAGATCTGCTCTAAATCTTACTCAGTGTATAAGGTCAGTGTCCTGTGAGTGCGTGTGTGGGTGTGTGAGGTATACATACAAGTGTGGGTTTGTGGGTCTGTGTAATGGACAAAAGTCAAACCACTTATTTCAAAAGTCTTATCTTTAGTTTACCTATACCTAAGTGCAGCAAGTACAATTTTTAGTCATTTTAGTCAAGTCATTACATCCCTTATACCAGTTTAAATACTTTTTTAATATTTCAAAATATGTGAAAACGTGACTGTATTATCGTGTAATGCTGAATAAAGAAATAAGTACTAATCATATAAACAAAAAGTCTTCCAGAGAGTGTTACTGTATTAACAGATAGGCTGGTGGTTCACAGATCATGTTGACAAAGCAGGATACTGTTTGTTTCATTGCAGACTTTGTCCGAAGGGTAGACTGTGAGAGGTCATGATTGCAGCAGAGGAAAGATGTCAAAAAAATTAATAATAAAAAAGGATTAAATTGTACTATAAATATATTAAATACCCCATGATCAATACCTTTATTTTTCTTTTAGTACACATCTTTTTAAGCTGTGAGGCCATCTGTATTCTAGCATATTCCTATAAGTTGACAAAACTATGTATTTAATTTTCTTATAATGAACCATTTGTGAATTATATGTTGCTTGCAAAAGTATTTTGTCATTTATTTTGAATAGTCATCAATAAAAACAGGTGGTGTATTTACAACACCAACCAACAGAGATAATTAGATCAAAACTAGCAAGACTTTGCCCCCTTGTTTGCCTCTGACTAACAAAAGAAAGCACAACATCTTCTGTTTTACTTAAATAAATAAATAAATGCACATGGCAGGTAATTATTACTTAGGCTTTTCAACTTTTATTTATATAGCACATTTAAAAACAACTTTGTTGCCCAAAGTGCTTCCAAATTAATTTAATAATAAAAAGATATAGTACAAAGTAAAACCAAATATTTTTACTTTGTGTAATGTAAAGAAAGAACTCAAAAAAGATACACTTTCTTCAAAAGCTAATTTAAAAAGACCTAAAAACCTCAATCTACCTTTATTATTCTCCAACACAGAAGTAAGCCTATGGGCAAGAGTTCCGGTTCATTGGCGGCTGGAAATAACCAGAAGAATAACAACCTGCAGTAAATGGTTTGCAGATAATAGTCTATGTTAAAATAATATGGTAAGACACACCAATTTGCAATATAGAGCAGCAAAATTAGCTGTTTTGTAAAGCTAAAAATAATGTTTTCAGACGTCATCAATGGGCCATATTGGTGGCACTGAATGTAAACAATATTTTGCTGATTGTTGTTGCTGAAAATGATCAATTATTGTCATGTTTTGGGCTGTACTAATATACTAAAACATACTATAGACTACCAAAAGTTACAACAAATCAAGGAGAAGAGTGCAAAAAACTGTCTGAGGAACAAAAGGCGTTTGTGTTTGGCCAAACTGAACCAGAATTTCCAGGGCAAGAATTTTGACATCATTCGTGTTTGTTCTTATCATTTCCGGTCAGGTAGGTGTAATATTAGGCTAATATATTAATTAATACTGCTCGTACGTATCTTTACCACCTGTTAACTTTAGTTTGTAAAACTATTTAGATGATTAGCAGCTTCCACACGTTTTTCCCGTGGTTTAGACAGCATAAATTAGCAGAACAACGTATTCTGACCACACGAGGGCGCAAGAATATCTCTTTTGCCATTGATTCATGTGAAAGCACTTTACCATAACCGTTACCACTTTGAATATATGATTTTTAAAATAACTTACTAAGAGGACGATTTCAATAATGTAATATGATATTACAGCTGAAATTTTACATTCATGTAATGGTTTCCATAGCAGAATGCACATTTTCATCACTTTAACATATTTATAGAATACTGAGTGGAAACCAATAGAATTCTAAATATAAATACTGCATATTTATTATCCCCTGTTAAAATAATTTAGACAGCCTACTGTAATGTAACACTAGACAAACATACACATCATCCTGTCTTCAGTGTTGTTTTCATAGCAATCTCCAGCTGCCCCTAATTTGTACATCAGTCACGTGATAAAGACTATGATGAAATAGTGCAACCTAGCCCTCTCTTTCTGGATCACAGTTTTTTTACTACTGTGTAATAGACAGTTGTGTAGGTCAGATGACAGTGATGGTGATAGTTTGTTTAATCTGGATTATTATTATTATTATTAAGTAAGTATAGCTGGAGGGCATTATGGGAGACTAAATCCATGAAACCAGAAAGAATGATTTCATCATAGTAATTTTATAAATAGAGAGACATCGAATAAGTAAGTGAGAAAGGAGAGCTTAGAAACATTCTTGGCTAAATAGCAGGTCAGCTGTTTAAGTCCCCATTACAGCCAGGCAGAGAATTCTGCCACTCATAGCTCAAACAACAGAGAAGAGAGAGTGTGTTCTACAGTCAGGACAGATGGTAGGTTCTATTGCGTAATCTGTTTCTGCTATAAATCGTTTACAGAATGTGATATCACATGTTTATCCTCCTAGTCAGTGTTCCACAACCACTTTTCATTGCAGGTGCTTTGGCTAATGTGTTCACTATGACCTACTTAAAGTTATCCAAGAAGGAAAATCTAAAACACAACAAAATAAAACAGAATGGTCTCATGGGCCTTGTATTTTAAATTAAGCACATTTAATACTTAAGAGACTGACAAGCCATTACGCTTTCTTTTTATTAGCTATTATATATTACAATGCAGTTTATGGGAGTACCGAGGCCTGGGTTTGCTGTCATTCCTCTATTGTGTTTTGTATGTGCTCATGACTTACTTTACCATCTAAATTGACATGATATTTGCTTAATTTAATCAAATCTTCAGCTGGCAAGTCTTGTTGTAGCAGCCCATAAAGTATGACTTCCCATGCCCTGAAATTAACCTCAGTCATGTTCTTTTTCCAGTATGACAGCCAGGTTAAATAAAGTAGTACAACTATGGCTAATATCAAAGTTGTTTCCTTATTATGAGTGCAAAGGATGCCACAGCTTTCTGTTTTCCTTGGTTTCTATCAACAGAGCCAATCTAATTTTCCTGAGAGAGAAAGAGAAGTTCGCCTAAGTGAGATAATTTTATTTCTCTCCAGCTGTGAGTGTGCAGTAGAGAGTAAGGCCTTCTGAGAATGTTGTTGATGTCTTAGTCAGATGATAATACATCTTTATTTGTCTATACCTGGCATACAGCCATTTTCTGTTGACCTATGTAGTGATCACTGTAAATGATTTCCTTCAAAAGCACAATTAAATTCTCTTCAGTATCAACAAAAGAATTGAAATAATGTTTTATAATGTTTGTTTGCTGCGAAAAGAAGAATATCACCAATAAGCTTTTAAATAATTCATTATTTATTCATATGTATTCCTACTTTAGTTTACACTACCTGTCAAAAAATGTTGAACAGTAAGTTTTTGTATGTTTTTAAAGTCTCTTCTGCTCGTCAAGCCTGCATTTATTTGATCCAAAATACAGCAAAAGCAGTAATATTGTGAAATATTTTTACTATTTAAAATAACTGCTTTCTATTTGAATATATTTTAAAATGTAGTTTATTCCTGTGACCAAAGCTACATTTTCAGCATTATTAATCTAGTCTTCAGTGTTATATGATCCTTCAGAAATCATGCTGAGTTGCAGTTCAAAAAACATTTTTTTTTTATTATTATTATTTTCAATATTTAAAAAAGTTGAGCAAATGTTTTTGGGATTTGAAAGATCAAAGATCAGCATTTATCTGATAAAAAAGAAGCTTTTGTAACATTATACACTATATTGTTCAAAAGTTTGGAGTCAGTATTACTATTATAATTTTTTATTTATATAAAATCACAGGAATAAATCACATTTGAAAATATATTCAAATAAAAAACAGTTATTTTAAATAGTAAAAATATGATTTTGCTGTACTGTGGATCAAATAAATGAAAAAAAAACAGTTTTAAATACTCATAATAATGATAATAACAATGTTTCTTGAACAGCAAATCAGCATATTAGAATGATTTCTAAAAGATCATGTGACACTGAAGACTGGAGTAATGATGCTGAGAATTTGACTTTGATCACAGGAATAAATTACATTTTTAAATATATTCTAATAGAAAACAGATATTTTACATAGTAAAAATATTTCACAATATTACTGCTTTCGCTGTGTTTTGGATTGCATAAATGCAGGCTTGGTGAGCACAAGAGACTTCTTTAAAAACATAAATATATATATATAGAGCTGTCAAACGATTAATCACGATTAATCACATCCAAAATAAAAGTTTATGTTTACACACTATATGTCGGTGTACTGTGTATATTTATTATGTATATATAAATACAAGCACATTCATGTATATATTCAGGAAAAATATTTTAGATTTATATATAAAATATTTATATTTATTTATAATCTACATTGTATACAGGTGTAAATATATATACATATAAATGTGTTTTTAATTATATACATGTATGTGTGTGTTTTTATATATACACAATGAATATACAGAGTAAACACGCATATAGTATGTAAACATAAACTTTTATTTTGGATGCGATTAATCGCGATTAATCATTTGACAGCCCTAATATATATATATATATATATATATATATATATATATATATATATATATATATATTTATATATATAAGCTAAAATAAACGTTTTTTGGAATTCAAAATATTAATTAATGCTATATAGCACTGCTCTAGATCAATAAGAAGTATTTTTTTAATGGTGAAATCATGAGTAAAAATCTACAAAATCTTCTTGCATTTCACAGAAGAAATAATGCATACTGGAACAACATGGGGTGAGTAAATTATGACAGAATTATCCTTTTTGGGTGGAATATTACCGTGACAAAACAATCCAAAAATGCATGACCTCTTTCGCACCTTCCTGAAATATATTTGTAATGAACAAACCACAACTTTTATGACCCGATGTTCTGCACAAATTAATAGTGCGCTATCGCTTTAAATGTAACACAAGAGTTTCCTATCCTACTATGAAAAAGGATTGGCTCTTGAATATTAACTGTATCACGTGACCGACTGGACGCTTCAGAAAGGTTACCAAGCAACGTCAGCGTAATCTACTTAATATTTATAAGCCAAACCTTTTCCGTAGTGAGAATCGTCATTGGCTCTGAGCTCAGCAGGAGCAGCAGTGGGGAACTGCACATTGTTTTGGATGGGAGTTGCGCTGTCATTGCTCTCCGAGTGCATCTCCGAGAGAAACAAAGGCGAAACGGCAACAGCAACACGACTCATTGTGTAAGAAGGCATGCTGAAGTCATGCTATTATTTTTACGACTGTGATGGCACAGTTTACGAACACAACTGCACATCTGTATCTCAAACGTCGCTATTTCTGGAACGACATAAATGACACGGTTTTGGACGACAAGGCTGTTTTTGGAATAACGCGTTGAGGTGGATGCTTTACCACTTGAACTCAGAGCAAACTGGAGAAAGTTACGTTACATATTGGATATAAATAAATTCATGCTTTGTGACAATGACAAGAAAGTACACATTGTAACAAAACTACGAGGAGTGAAGGATTCAGAGTTTAAAAGCTGAAGTCTAATGAAGACTCTAACCTCATTTCTATGTTTAGATCAGAGGAGAACAGGAGGATGGATTTTGGCAGAAGAATGTCTTTCCTGTGTAGGACGTACCTGTGCACGTTTATGGTGTTTTACCTGTTAGTCTGCACTGAAGGATCCTATTCTAAAACCTGTGAGAAAAACTGCGTCTTTGGAAGATGTATCAATGGAACTTGCATCTGTGAGAAGGGATGGGCTGGGGATCTGTGTCAACACTGCCAAGGGAGATTCAAGTAAGTAACATTTTCCTCCGTGTAACAGGTTCATTGTTTGCAAACATCGTTTACATGTGGCGTTAGCAGCGCCTTAAGGCGGATTACAAGAGTGTGGCATTGGAAAAGAAATCCTTCTTAGTCAAAAATGTTTGCTTTACTGTTATTAACAACTTAAAAGACAGAAATAAAGGGATTTAGGTTTCTTTTTTTCTTTTTTTAATTTTGTCAGTCTGATATTGTATACAGTATACCTTCAGTAGGGTCGAAATATGTTTTAATTAATTTATAATTTATTTTAATTTGGCACACACACAGACTAAAAACATCATCATCAACAACAACAGCAACAACAGCAACAACACATAGCTTATTACGTTATGCCATAATAGCTATATACTGATTACAGGATTACAGCAATTGATAGTTAATTGGGCCATTCTACAGAATTAGGTCCAAACTGCTGTCCCACAACCAAAAAACATTTAAGTATTTAAATTTTGGATGTTACTTCAGAACCCACTATCTGTTAACTCACAATAATATTTCAAATATCAGTAAGCTTAATATATAAAATCATCATTTTGTGGGTACTTGTACTTGAGAGGTGGCTGTCCCTTACCCCTAAATTTCAATTTATATAAATGATTTTAAAATAATTGTTTTGAATATACTGAAATAATTTTGTTTTTAAAAAGTATTTTTTTGATCTTTAGATCTTTTTTTTAAGTGAGGTTCAAAAAATATTTATTTTGTATTTCCTTTGTAAATTATGAAACTTTATGTAGAAAAAAATGTGTCCCAGATTTTCATGTCACTACCAAAACAGTGTATGTTTTAGTCTATTGGCTGAGATTGATTTTAACTATATATTTGATCAGAAAATATTTATGTCACTTTCTCTCATAACTAGAGTAGATAGGCCCCGTCATTTTGAGATAAATGTGTTCAAAAGTATGGCAAAAGGGAGCACATAATCCATGAAGTTTTAGTACAGTTATGCATTTTTTTTTTTTTTGTATTTTAGTAAGTTTTAGTAGTGTTTTAGTATGTGGGTTAAAATTCTGTAATGTGATGTGGTTGCTACCAAAGCATTACTGTCACTATGTTTTGTCAGAAATAAAGTATACTGAATTATCAACTAAGATGTAATGAGTTTTTTTATTAGTTATGATGAGTTTTTGGTTCAATATGTTCTTAAGTCCTTAAGTTTGAAATCTTTGAAACTTTGGATTCAAAATACGCTAAATCTCACAAATAACACTTAAAATATTGTTAAAATTGTGATTATTGATTTATCTTTGAAAACTTTTTAATAAAATAGAAAAAAATATATATTTACAAGAAAGATGTAAGCAAAATCTTAATAGGGCAATATAACTTTTCTTATTACATTATTACTGTGATTCGGTAGTGACAAATTTGGGGAGAGGACAAATATTCCAAAACTTTCTGAAAATACAATAGGAAAATTAACTGCACAATTACTAGAAATGTGTACCTTGGATATTATACAATTTGTGGAAAAAGATGTTGTTTTTTAAGAAGTTTCCTACTCTTGTAGAATGGCCCAAGTCAGAAGACAACATACAGATCTCTTCACCATGTCATAACTAACAAAAAAACAACATATTTGTATCTAGCAAACCATCAAACATAACATAACATATTGTATGGATGTTGAGATTGTGGCATTTCTTTCTTGAACATGTCATTGGATTCTCATCAGGTCTAACTTGAGACCTGTGTGGGAAATCTGTGTGGGAAAACTCGTTTGGCTGACCCATATTATAGATAAGTTACTAAAAGTTACTAAAAATTTATTTTTTTAATGTCTCATTTGTATCTCTGAGACACCAATGAGATCATATAGAGAGCAAATGAAGATTCTCCTGCAAAACTGACCAGAGTAATCTCATATCTCCAGTATGCAGAAGAGATCTCAATAATGCCATAAACTGTTTAGATTTGCTTGGGCATTCAAAATCTGGAATAAACAACTTTTTCTTATCAAACTGTTTCAGCACAGGATTGTCTGGCCAGTTTTCCTCACATTCATTTTATGGCACTATACTCCTACCGTTTGTCCACAGTTGGTTTCATTTGTGTTTACTTTATTTCTACCACTGAATTTTAGGAGAAAGATCTGAAACAAAGTTTCTATTTAAAACTGGGAACTCAATAAAATCTCCTGACCTGTGAATGAGCACATCTGAGTATTGTATTCTCAGTGGCCTAAACTAAAGGTTTAGAATACATAAATGCACATTTAGTGGTTAAGTAGTTGAATTCAGAGGTATAATTACATTGGTGCTTGAAAATGGTTCCCTTCTTAAGTGCAAATACATTGTGCTCCATGTAAGGGATAATGATGTGGTGTGTTTAGAGTTTTTGAACTGGCCTTGTGCACTCTTTGAAGAATCGGCTATGCTGATTATATTCAATCTTGTGTAAGTGACATGTTATCTTTTGCAATCATAAAGTGGTACTTCTGGCTGCAGAGGAGGTGTGAAAATGGGTGCAGATGGTTTATATATCCTGTGCTTAGTTTTCGGCAGCATTTTCATCAAAATTTGGTTACTCTAATGCTGGATATCTAAAAATAGTCCTTGGAACATTATGGCCAGTGTCACTCAGAGTGCCTTCTGGGAAGGTGAGGAGCTTATAAAAGAGCTTAACTGAAGAATCTGACCTTGTATTTCCCTGATCTTTGACAATCTCCACAGATGTCTGTTTCATTTCAAAATACCATGTAATCTCTCAGGGAAGTGCTTGTCAGTCTGAGATTTCAGTTCAGTCAGTTCACCAAAAAATTCATTTACGTACTCTCACGTTGTTCCAAACCCATATGAATTTCTTTTCACCAAGGAACACAAAAGGAGAAATTTTGAAGTATTGCAGTAAAAATGAAGTGTATCCCCTTTTATACAGTTACAATGAGTGGGGATGCTTTCAAGCTTTATAAAAGGGATTTGTGTGCAATATTTCAAGTTTTAAGTTGCATAAAACATTCTCTGAGAAGAAGACCAAAATTGAACTACTTCACCTTGCCAGTGCACACCATTGCACATCAACACACATGCACATGTTGAAGACTGACATAGAAGAAAATTATTAAATAAAGTAATTATTTTTGTTTTCTTTGTGCACAAAAAGTATTATCGTAGCTTCATAACATTACGGTTGAACCACTGATGTCACATGGACTATTTTAACAATGTTCTTGCTACCTTTCTGGGCCTTGAATGTGTCCGTAGCGTTGCTGTCTTTGCATGGTCAGACACCTCCTGGAATTTTTGGGTAAACTATCCCTTTAAGTTGTGTACCTTATTGTGGTTTATGAAAAGTGCTATGTAAAAATGAACTGACTTTACTTCAGATATACTTCTCATGATTTCTGCATGGAGATTACATAACTTTATGCTTGACATCATTGGATTTAAAAGCATGTTATGTATGTCTCTGTAGTGGTTTGACTGTGCTTTAGGAGGAAAAATTGAACAAGCTGTTCTCCAGTTATAATTTATTTACTCCATCCTGGAACATACTTGGTTGTCCTGAGGGAGTCAAAAATAGCTTCATACAGATATTTCTGAAAGATTCTCTTGTTGATGTTTTTTTGGTGGGCACATGTCAAGGGACATTATGTAATGCCTTACTTAAGGCCTTATTTTAAAGTATTAGTTCACAAAACTAAAAATGAGGTGTTAGTAAAAACTAACAACTAATTTTTGTCTTCAACTTCAAAATCATCCTACAACGCTGTTTTACCTTCTTTGGTAAAAGACGTTTGATCTTCTTTGTATGTTCACTTTGTAAACACTGGGTTGGTACTTCTGCAGCGATGTAGGATGATTATGAAGTTGGGGAAGTTTTTCGACATACCCTTACGACACATTGACCTGGATCACACAGACTACGCATACGCATCAGAGAGACGAGACAAGCATTTCAGTTTAAAAAGTATATAAATTGTCAATTTGTTTAGAAAATAACAGATTGTTTCACTAGATAAGACCCTTCTTCCTCGGCTGGGATCATTTAGAGCCTTTTGAAGCTGGATTTAAACTGCATTTTGGAAGTTCAAACTTGGGGACACCATAGAAGTCAGTTATATGGAGAGAAATCCTGAAATGTTTTTCTCAAAAAAACTAATTTCTTTACGACTGAAAGTGAATATGTGGAATGTGTGTCCTTGGACCTTCAGGATGGTATATTGTCAATATGCCAAATGCATTTTCTCTCATTTAGGCTACTATTGATATTATTATAAAAGCGAATTTGCGTAAGTATCATTGTAAGAGGAACAATAACCTAAATACTTAAAGGGGTCATGACGTGGATTTTGTAAAATTATTTTAATATGTTCCTTGAGGTTTACTTATAATGTTAATAATGTTTTTTGCGCTAAAAAAATCTAATAAATGATTATATAATCCTCTTTCTACCCCTCTGTCTAAAACAACATGTTTTTAGGGGCAGGTACCTTAAGGCTTCTCAGTAGTCGGCCACTGTTATGATTGGCTAACGTCATTGCATAGGAAACAGTATCAATACCCCCTTGCTATTGATGATCAAAATAAAACTCTAATTTCCAGACAAAGTATTATGAAACCATTTACTTATTGTTTGTGATGCAGCTGCCGTCAGATCTAGTACTGCTTTATCTTTCAACAAATCTATGCCTCGTTTACACAACAAAATGCTCTGAACAATCCTCTGACACAATCCAGGATGCCATTAAAAATAAACTATCCACTTGTCCTTATGCTGGGATCCTTCTGATATCTGTACAAAGATGCAAATGAGCTGTTTAAACCAAACAATCCAAACGAGCCGTTTTTGGTGCTTGATTAAATAAATGCTTTTCTTATATTGAGGAGGACGTTTTAAGCTATGAAACTTGCAGGATGTTTTAATGGTACAAAGAACTCTTATATACCAAAAGGCAAAATTTGATTTATCATGACCCCTATTAATGATAATTATACCTAATGTTTTCTTTGCTTTTTAAAAGCATGTTGCTGCAGTGGCACTTGTAGTCTGTCAGTTGTCATCAGTTCTGGTCAAGTGTAATTACTTTTTTCTTCAAGCATACATGAAGAGTCATTCTTTGTTGTTTTGTTGTGTCTCTTTCCACAAGTCTTTATTGTAATTCACAGCTGTGTGAATTAGGGCTGGGCGATAAAACGATAACGATATGTATCGCGATAGACACGTGATCGATATCAATAAAAAATGTGTTCGATAAAACGTTCGATATTTTTTATTCTTCGTCGAAAGAAAACAGAGGATGCGAAGCAAGTTTGGTTGCATTAACAAAGGCACTCGCTCTCTGGTAACCTAGCAACGTATGGAGTGACAAGCTAACAGCCAATCATGTAACAGTATCAAGTTGGTTGCGCCATATCGTTGTCTCGTGCTGGTCTGCTGGATATGTAGGCTATGTTGCCATTTCAACCCGTTTTTTTTCACGTAATAGTTCAGACGCGGCCGGGCATCAGGCCTGTTTTAGGCTTCTCCTTATTTTTATATTTTAGACTTCCATCAACTGTGGTGATGTGTGAAAAATGCCGCGCTAGTAAGACTTTACTTTCACTTTCACTTTGATAGAGCGGTTCGGACGGCGTTTAGTGCCTCAGCCAGCAGCATTCCTTCAGTGCAACTTCACGTTCAAGAAATAGACTGAAACTTGCCACAAAGCACAGGCAAAAATAAAAGATGAATATGTCGGTGGGAAATAGTAAGGAGATATTTGAATTAAGAATAAACTTTTGAGTCAGTATCACAAAGATCCCGACGCGCAATCTCTTTGGCGCGCCTTAAATGCTAAATCTTTACGCATTACATAATGACAGAGTTTTTTTTTCGGTTCGTTTTATTTCGTTAAGTAATAATCTAAAGCTTTCTATATATGTATTTATCATGTCTGGAAAAAATTCAAGTGACGGCGCTGGCGCCTCCTGCAAAGCAGCTTTAACATTCACTCTCCGCACAGACGGTTGGATATGCGCCTAATTAGCGAAGATTTATCTAGGTTTGACGTTTACATCAACATTGTTTTATACTTGAACTGTTTTGTATCTATAGATTTTATTTTAGGTCGTGATTATTTAAGGCGGCACTGAACAAATAGACTATGAACTGTCTTCCGCTGGCCGCTGTTCGTTACTCCTGGTCCTTATTATAAATGGGTCATAAAAAATATCAATAATTATCGATATCGACCGATATGAAACACTGATATCGTGATACAGTTTTCAGCCATATCGCCCAGCCCTAGTGTGAAGTAACCTTAGATGTATTTTGAGGGTTTGTGATAGTATGGATGGATACGTGCAGTTTTATGAGTGGATGAAGATGTTAGTCTGCACTGTTAGCACTGTAATGTCACTCACAGACATTTCATGTGAAACTGTCCTTTAATGCAGTGTCCTTCTGTTGATCTCTCAGAGTGTGTGTTGTTTATATAACCATCTGTCCATTACAGGATAAACTAATCCATCTGAAATGGAAAAAAGCCTCAAAAGAACATTCTCCAGCCCCACCTCAAACTTGATCCCATACAGATTGCAGACTGACTGAAGACGTGTGTCTTTTTGCTGTCTTCATACCTCCATATGTCAGTCACTGCTGATTCTTTGATATTGTTTCTTTTAGTCTGTCTCACTGTGCCACTTAGACAGTTTCTAATTTTAATTTTAGCAGGTGCCTGTGGTCTCTGTCTGTAACCTCTGCTCTGTTTTTCTCTAATCAGGTGTGGTGCACACTTGTGCATTCGAGTGTATGTAAAATAAGATTTGTGCGGTTGTGTTTGTTTGCAACCACATTATACGAAAAACCCATTTGTAACTTGTTTACAAATGACGTAAAAATTCTTAAACATGTTGTACGGTTTTATGTGTGTGTGAGATAATTCATTTAACTTTTAGATTTTTTTGTGTGTGTGTAAGAATCTTTAAGGTTAATGTGTAAGTTATGATGCAGGATCTCCGTTACTGAGCCATGGTGTTTCAACAGTCCAGCAATCAATAATCATTTTAACAGGTCAAGTAACCTCAATTTGACAAGGAATTGCTACATTTTTACCAGTTAATTAAACCAGACAGTAATGATTAATGTCAGTGCTGTTTTAAACAAGGGTTGATTTCAGTCAATAAACTAAATGTTCTGTGTTCAGTACAACTCTTTTTGCTTTTCCCTTCATTTATAAAAAACAACCTAAAATTTCAGTAGTACATCTTAAATCGGTGCCTGAGAAAATTTTCTTTCTAGTTTGAAAACCACATGGCTACCTTTGTTGCATCACATCGCATTAGAGTAATATGCTGCAGTACTGCCAGACAGGTACTTATATCCCATTCTTATGGTTAAATAATATCTGACTGTAAAAGATTAAGAAGCATTAAGTGCAGGGTGAGGTCACTTCTGAAGGCCTCTGACCTGTACTGTGTTTGCTTTACTGAGTCTCTGGTGTGTCTTCCATTGCTCCTGCTGGGCTTGTTTTGATCGTCTATGCTGGAACACATCCTCTGCTCCATTCCTCCCATCCTCCCAATCCTCGCTCTATCGCTCTCATCTTTTCTCCTCAGTCTTGCTCTTTCTCCTTCACTACAGGGGTGACATTTTAAAAGGGTTGAGAAGGATGGTTCACATGAAGTTCAGCACCAAACCTGCATGTGAACTCTGCATGTAATTATCTTTCCTTATCCAGTTTTTCACTTTCTGTCTCTGTTTTTTTTTCTGTGGATCTTGCCTTTTTTCTCAGTTTTAATAGTGCTCTCTTACTTTAACTTACCAATTTCTGTCATTCACCTAGATGGCTGGTGACTATATGGAATTGAACAGATACTATTCGCAATGGTTTTGTTGACTATATAAAATAGAGCAACAATGCGAATAGGGGTATGGGATATACCAGTAAACACGATTAACTGGTAGAAATTTGTCAACTGGTAGAGATTGTGGATCATCTCTATCGTAGTTACACTCTCACGTGACGTTGCTGTGCTACATGGTCACGAAAACATATTGTTTGAACGTTTTTAAGCATTGTGGTTTAAAAGCAAGCGATTTTAAACCATTGAAACGCTTTATGCATGCTGTCTGAGAGACTATTTCTAAACGCTGTCAGAGAGGTGTGCTCACACGTGAAGACCGTGTTGAACAGAGTTATTTTTGCCACTTTATAGGCCTTGTACGGTTAAATACACACACTTGTATGTGTCAAAATGCCCATCTTTGCAAGTATCCTCTAAATGCAGTAATTTAGGTCTTAAGTGAAAGCAAACAGCTGAGAAAGAAAACACATGTGTAACAGTATATTGGATCCTGGCAGTCCAATATTCCTGTTGTCTGTCATTCATGTTAAGCTAACAACAAAAGAGAGAAAATCTCTTACTGCTCTTTACTAAATCACTTTTGTAACTTTAAATGAGAAGTTCACTTCCAGAACAAAAATGTACAGAATTTACACATCCCCTTGTCAGCCAAGATACAGTGGACTTCTATGGTGCCTGCGAGTTTGAACTTCTAAAATGCAGTTTAAATGCAGCTTCGAAGGGCTCTAAATGATCCCAGCCAAGAAAGAAAGGTCTTATCTAGTGAAACGATAAAAAAATATATATATATAATTGATATACCTTTTAACCTCAAATGCTTGTCTTGGGCATTTTAAAGCACTGGGTCAGTACTTCTGCAGCGATGTAGAATGATTTTCAAGTTGGAGGAGAAAAAAGATTTTTGAACCTACCCTAACTGTATTGAACTGGAATACACCATACACGCAGAGCTAGACAAGACAAGCATTTGAGGTTAAAAAGTATATAAATTGTCAATTTTTTAAGAAAATAACCAATTGTTTTGCTAGATAAAACCCTTCTAATGCACTTTGAGAGATGCAAAAAGAAAATGTTCTTAACTAAAAAAAAAGTCAGTGAACTGACTTGTACCTGAACTTTAAAGGGAACTCAGCCCTCTTTTTATTTGTGATATACTGTCTCAGTCTAATTTACATTCACACTGGTGTTTTAAGAAGCCAAACAAATTAGAATATAATTAATAATAACAACAATGACAGTAATAGCCATATATTGCACTGCAAAATAAATGAAAAGTAATAATTCATAGGTATATTATTTTTGCTTTACACTACTGTAGGGAAATTACAGTACTTCTTTCCTATTTTCTACACTTGATTGAGATATTTTGAATTTGGACTGTAGTAACATTACCCATTTAAACCGCTAGCTGTCAGCAATTCATACTGCACTTTTAAAGGGATACTTCACCCCAAAATGAAAATTTTGTCATTAATCACTTACCCCCATGTCGTTCCAAACCCGTAAAAGGTTCGATCATCTTCAGAACACAATTTAGGATATTTTGGATGAAAACGTGTACTTTTTGACTGTCGCATTGACTGCCAAGTAAACAACACTGTCAAGGCCCAGAAATGTATGAAAGACGTTGTCAAAATAGTCCATCTGCCATCAGTGGTTCAACCATAATTTTACGAAGTTATGAGAATACTTTTTGTATGCAAAGAAAACAAAAATAACGACTTCAGTCAACAATTTGTCTCCTTTATGTCACTGTAGCGCCATTTTCCACTGGACGTAAACAGCGTACGCTGTTCTGTGTCAGCCACAACACACGGATATGCTGTTTTCGTTCGAATCAAAGTGATTAATGACACAATTTTCATTTTGGGGTGGAGTATCCCTTTAAGCTTTTATTTTGACAGAAACGGCAGTAGGGCTTTTATTTTGAAGGAAAACTCCAGTTTTAATTTAATCATCTGCCGTGAAAATAAAGCATAACTGGTGGCCAATGCCTTCCCAAATGTGTGCTAAACTCACTGCACATGCAATAAACGAGTTCACTGCATTCATAGGTGCCGATTTATGTTTTTGCCTGTGGGTGCTCAACCCTCACCCCAAAGTTTGCTTTTTTTTTTTAAATAAAACACATTTTCACCGTTGTTTCCACGACTAAATAATAGCAGGGAATCAGGCTGATCTCACGGCAATTCGTACATATTTTAGGAGGTGGTTAATTCGTACTCGTACGAATTCATACGTTTTTGGCTAAATCGTAAGCTATATTTTCAAATATTTCATTCTCATTATTCAGTAATTTATTATACTGGGTTTTAGTTTTTTTCTTGAGTACACTCCATTGGATGGTGCATTGATAAATTCACTACACAAAATTTATCTTGCAAAGTGAAACACACATACTGCAAATATATTATTTAGTAACCAACACACACTCTTTTTCTGTGAGGGCTGGGCTTCACTGAATAAAATGATTTAATATATACCTGTTTACAATAAGGACTTATTCGCACATACACAATTCGAGGGTGCACACGTAATATCAGAGGAAGCGCAGAGCCCCTCGCAAGCCCCCTGCAATCCGAGATATTTGTACTGGCACCCTCTTGTATTACAATAATGCACTCTTTACATTTGCCATTACAAAAACACCAAAACCTGCCTCAAATAAACTATGAAAATGAGAATACGGTCGTACAAGCTGCAATACATTTTTTGTTGGTTAAAATGAACCGAGAATATCTCGTGTTTTTCCGTGGGTGCTCGATCATTTCCGTGGGTGCTCGAGCCCCTGAGCACGGGATTGGCGCCTATGACTGCATTCGTTAACTGTGAACTGAGCCGTTTTGAGGTGTGGGAAACACCGGATCACTTAGTTTTGCACGCTTAATTTTGAAATGCATAACAAAAACAGACTTGATAAAGGTATTAAGCCATATTGTGCTTTCAGTTTTAGTTTGTTTGACAGATACTGTGCCAAAGCATAATGGCACAAAACACAACTTTAAAGACCTTTTATGGTTGAATAAGAAGTTTAAATATATTTTAAAAGCTACACTTTTTGCCCGGAAGATCATTTCATATCGTCATGTGACCACAATAATATCGTTATTGATAATATCATTACATCCCTAGATTCTAATATTGTTACAATTTAAAAGTTTTTTTTTTCTATTTGCATCTATCTATCTAGTACTGTTGACAGAAATGTATACTTTTCTTCAGCACAGATGGATTAAATTGATCAGAAGTGACAATAAAGACATTTAAAATGTTACAAAAGATTTCTATTTCAAATAAATACTGTTTTTTAGAACTTTATAGTAGGGCTGTCAAATGATTAATCGCGATTAATCGCATCCAAAACAAAAGTTTATGTTTACATACTATATGCGTGTTTACTCTGTATATTCATTGTGTATATATAAAAACACACACATACATGTATATAATTAAAAACACATTTATATGTATATATATATATATACACCTGTATACAATTTAGATTATAAATAAATATAAATATTTTATATATAAATCTAAAATATTTTTCCTGAATATATACATGAATGTGCTTGTATTTATATATATACATAATAAATATACACAGTACACCGACATATAGTGTGTAAACATAAACTTTTATTTTGGATGTGATTAATCGTTTGACAGCCCTACTTTATAGTCATTGAAGGAAAAAAATGTGTAATGTATAATTTCCAGCCCTGTTCATCATCCTTGTTGTCTCCGCCATTTGGCCTTGTGTTTTGTCTTTTCTCGCTTTCTCACTGTTTTTCTGCTCCATACTCCAAGTGTATCTGTATGCAGCCAGTGTATGTTCTCCTCTTCCTTCTCTCCTCTTGTAAGTGGTGGAAATGACCGCAATCTGACACAGAGAGCATGTCAGTCAGTCAGTCAAGATCCCTGTGGGATTGTCCTCGGCTCTATGATATCACCTCGCAGGCATGATTCTGAAGGCTCTGTTCAGGGTGTGGTGCTCTGGACGCCACAGCATGCTTTGATTATTTGAGTTGAACTCTGGGTCTGCTCTTGGCTGACTGCAGAGAAGCATCAGCGCACATGAGCACTATTGTCAACAAGCTGTGTCCGATTCCTCACAGCAGGCCCAGATGAGCAGGGCTGAGAGGCCAGATCTGTTGTCTATAGGGACGCAGCCCCTCATCCTCCATGGCAGGCGTACAATTTGGGAGGTGGCCAGTGTTTAGTGGCTCCCTAGTAAATTCAAATAAAAATGTGAGTGTAAACACTGATCCCCAGGCATAAGGGTGTGTTGGGAAGACTTTGTGTGTGTTTGTGTAGAGAAGAAAAAGTACGGTTTTGCATGTCTAAGTAAGTTTAGGGGGTTGTTTGTGGGTTTTGTTTGCGGTTGAGAATGTCAAGCATGCTGGCTTGTAGGAAATTATTTTGATGGGTTTGTCATGCCCTGTGCTTCCTGTGTGTCTCATCTCAGATGTAAACTCAAGTACTTTATAATCTAGAGAGAATTAATGCATGATATTTCTATGTTGTGTTTGTTGCAAAGTGCCAGATTATTTTTATGATTTAGAGAGTACTAATGCATAATATCAATGTATTAAATAATAGCAATGTAATATTTTAAAAATATTTTAGAATTTATATTTATTTATAATATAATAATATTTATTATTTTTAGAATAGTTATTTTAAAACTTTGGCCATGCCTGTCGTGTTGTCAGGGGTTGAGTAATGTGACATTTGTGGTTTAAGATGTAATCAACCAACCATCAACCCATGATGCGCTAGTTCCATGGATACCAATGAATAAAGAAAATAAAAATATATCTGATTTCCCATAATTTGTTAAATTAAATGCTTTCCGCACTGAATGTTGAATTTTGTGCGATTACAGAGCCGTGACCAATGACCAAGTAAAAATAAACACTGACTCTATTATTTATGGGTTACTACTAGGAAGTACAAACAATACAACACACAAGTATATAAAATTAGTTATCAGTTTACAATACGTTTGTATACATTAACAGTTAACATGAACTAACAATAAACAATACTTTTATATACTTCTATGTAATTGTACAACAAGGTTCAGTTAACCTATACTTAATGCCTTAACTAACAATGAGCAATACATTTCTTACAGTATTATTAATCTTTGTGAATGTTAGTTAAAAAAAAAGCACAACCAGTCATTGTTAGCCTATTAAGTAACATTGATATACACAATTTTTTGATTTTAATAATGTATTAGTAAATGTTGGAATCAACATTCATTTGTTAAAATAATTTTTCAGTGTTAGTTTATGTAGTTTACTAATGTTAACAAATGGACCCTTATTATAAAGTGTTACCAGCCTTTTTAATATCTTGGCTACTGTTAATTTATTCATATACAACTTAAATATGAAAATGCATTACGCTGCAATTCATGAGTTTGGGATCAGTAAGATTTTTAATGTTTTTTTTTTTTTTTTTTTTTTAAAGAAGTTTCTTATGCTCATCAAAGCTGTATTTATTTGGTTAAAAATACAGAATAGACAGTAATAATGTGAAATCTAATTTTTAATATAAAATAACTGTATATTTTAAAACTTTTTTTATATTTATTCCTGTGATGCAAAGCATCTTCAGTGTCACATGATCCTTCAGATATCATTCTAATATATATTTAATAAATAAAAAGTTAAAAAGAATTTTACAAAACAGTATTTACAATAGAAATCTTTCATAACAGTACAAACTACCATTTAAAGTTTGTGGTCAGTAAATTCACAAAGAATGTGTTAAATTGATAGAAAGTGATAGCAAAACACTTATATTGTTAGAAAAGATTTATATTTTGAATAAATGCTGCTCTTTTTAACTTTTTATTTGTCAAAGAATCCTTAAAAATAATTACAGGTTCCAAAAAAATATTAAGCAGCAAATTTTTTTCCAACATTGATAATAAAAGTAATAAATCAGCAGATTAGAATGATTTCTGAAGGATCCTGTGACACCTAAGACTGGAGTAATGGCTGATGAAAATTCAATATTACTGATTTTTCTATATTTTTGATTAAGTAAATGCAGCCTTGATGAGCATCAGAGAATTCTTCCAAAAAAAAAAAAAAAGAATCTTACTGATCCCAAACCTATGAATTGTAGCGTAACTACTCTGGAAAAATAGGGTGTGGAATTGACCTATGTTTATTTATTTATTTTACCATTTTCATTCAGAAAATTGCTAGTAAATTTCCCAAATATTTAGACAAAATGTAAAATTAATCACTGAATGTAAACTACAAACTGAAAGTAGAAACTAGATTGAAATTATATTTTCTTATAAAATGTACTGTAATCTTCCAAAAATAATAATAAATAAATAAATATATATATATATATATATATATATATAGTATATTAATAAATTAACATTAAATAAACAATACTGCTCACTGTCATTTACTCACCCTTACGTCATTCCAAATCTGTGCCCTGTATTTATTTATTTTTTTGTGGTACACAAAAGAGGTTAGGGAGAATAACAGGATGAAGCCCTATTCGGACGATTTGTTTTTCATGGGGACATAAGTTATTTTCACCATTTGCAGGGGTAGTCAGTAGTTGATTTTATTGCAGTCCGAATCCAGAATGTCTGTTTTTATCTCTCACCACCTGCGGAGTGTAGTAGGTTGTGTAGTAATTTAATTGTCATCTGAATCCAACAATTACTCTCCAAATAGGGCTTTACTTCAGGAAAAGATGCTGTGAAAGTAGATAGTGACTGAGGCCGTCAGTCAGTAGCATTCTTCTTACATCTGCTATTGTATTAATTTTGGGTTTGAGGATGTGAGGGTTAGTAAATGATGACACATTTTCAATACTTTGATTGAACTATCCCTTTAACTAATGATTGGCCGATTCTCTATGGCCTCTTTGATTATTTATATTAACAATGTCCTGGCCACATGGATCACAGAACAATCCCACATGCTGCCAACACAAGCCTCATAAAGCATTTTTTTTAATCCTGAGCTGTAATCCCGCACAGTACAATCACAGTGGCAGTTCCTCTCATTAGGGAGATGGAACGGCAGACTTCGGCACTAATCGCTGTGATCTGTGTTTGTGATCCAGTATCCAGCCGTTCTCTGTTTTCAAATACCACAGTGTCTGTTCTGTGTGATCCTGTGGGTTGAGTTACTGTCTGTTGTCTGAAGATGACATAAATGCCAGGGCGATATACTGTATGTTCACAAATCCAAATCATACCGTTGAGGCACTTTGACGTCACTTTTGGGCTTGCTAATGTTCTACACACATTGTAGCATCAAGCTGTTTTAGCTTTTAATATATACTTAGGGTCTGTTCACCACAAAGAACTTCACAGGAAAATATAGTAAATGTTCATTTACACTTAGACATAGCCTCATTCTAACCCGCTCTAGACCTCACCCACTAATTAGCACTTTTACAGTCTCTCTGTGTCCGCGTCAGAACACTTCTACTCCAGTCTGGTTTTTATTTATAAGATGCTTATGTTTGGATGATTTTAGCAGCCTGTTTATCTCTGTCTGTTGGACTAGGTTTCATTTGGACGCCAGTGCTCTCAGACTTGCTATGAAGTCTGTAGTTTATACAATAAATATTGTTTTAAAATCAATGTGTTGACATTATTCCTGAGGCTTCTATGTTGGATGAGTAAATTGCTTTTCTACTGGCTCCAAATTAAAACACTTTAGCCTTTTTCAGGGGGGACACATTTCCTCTGAGAATTAACGTGGAAGTTGCACTACCAGTCAAAAGTTTTTGAACAGTAAAATTTTTTATGTATTTTTTTTTTTTTAAGAAGTCTCTTCTGCTCAATAAGCCTACAGCAAAATCAGTACAATTTTGAGATATTTTTACTATTTAAAATAACTGCTTTTTATTTGACCATTACTCCAGTCTTAAGTGACAAATGATCCTTCAGAAATCATTCTTATATGCTGATTTGCATTTTTTTTTATTTTTTTTTATTATATTATTATTAGCAATATTTAAAACAGTTGAGTAATTTTTTTTCAGGACTCTTTGATGAATATAACTATCCAAAGATAATTGATCTGAAAACGTTTTCTAAAAATTTTATTTTATTTTTTTAGAAAGAAATGATAAAGACATTTATAATGTTATACAAAAAATTTCTTTTTCAGATAAATGCTGTTCTTCTGAACTTTCTATTAATCAAAGAAACCTGAAAACAACAACAACAACAACAACATAATAATAAGTATAAGAATAATAAATGTTTTTTGAGCAGCAAATCAGAATATTATAGCGGTTTCTGAAGGATCATGTGACTGTAGTAATGATGCTAAAAATTCAGCTTTGAAATCACAGGAATAAATTACATTTTAATAAATATTCTAATAGAAAACAGTTTAAAATTGTACTGTTTTTGCTGTATTTGGACCAAATAAATGCAGGCTTGGTGAGCAAAAGAGACTTCTTTAAAAAAAACATAAAAACCCCTTTTGACTGGTAGTGTAGGTCTATATCAGTGTTATTTTAATATTCCATCTTAAACCAGCCAACCGTCTTAGGCTGGTTTTAGCTGTTTATCCAGCCTGGTCTTAGCTGGTCAGCAGACTGGTTTTAGAGGGGTTTTGGTCACTTGGTCACTTCCTTAGATGGCCTGGCTGGGAGACTAGCTGGAACAACCAGCTAAAACCAGCCTGACCAGTCTAGCCAGGCTGGAAAACCAGCTAAAACCAGTCTATCTGGTTTAAGCTGGTTTTAGCTGGTTTTCAATGTTTTGAATTTGTGATTTTTGAATTAATAAAATAAATTAGAATTAAATTTTTATATTTTCATCTTTCATTTATTTCAGTGTTTTTTAAAATATTTTTATTAATTTATTGTATTTTTAAACTTGTTTCAGTTTCTAATTTTAATTTAATTTTCAACTAAAATTTATATTTTATTTTGAATTTATTTCAATAAATGTCTTAAATGTTTTTTTAGAATTAGAATTCTAAAAAAATAAAGTTTCCACAAAAATATTAATCAACACAATTGTTTTCAACATTGATAATAGCAAGTAATGTCTCTTGATCACCAAATCAGCATATTAGAATGATTTCTGAAGGATCATCTGAAACTGAAGACTGGAGTAATGGCTGCTGAAAATTCAGCTTTTAAAGTGTAATATAAAATGACAATATTAGGGCGTATTCACACCTGGCGTCTTTTTGGAGAAGAAAAAGTTGACAAGGGCGCTGGCAGTTAAAACTTGGCAGTTAAAAAAAGATGCCAAGTGTGAACACGGCCTTACTGTTTTTACTGTCTTTTTGAATAAATAAATATAACCTTGGTGAGAATAATAGAGTTCTTTCAAAAACTTTTGAACACTAGTATACACATGGCCATATCACATCTGAATTAGTACATGGAATCACAATTGTCTCAATAATAGCTGCTACTCACACTTCTTACAAAAGCTAATCCTGTCCAAACAGTAGGAAGTGTAATGCGAGTGTATAACCTGTGGGAATGTTTTAGTTTTAACCTTCCCTGTTGAAGGGAAATCCATTCTGTCTCTGAAGTGGTTTGATGGGATAAATTTGGATTAGTGTAGTGCTGAGGAGGCACTGATATTCAGTCTTTGATTCGGGCTGAGAGGGCTCTGCTGTCAGCAGAACTTTATTGATATCAACTGAACAGGCTGTGCTGGTTCAAAGCATCATGTAGCAGGTGCTCTGCTCTGAGTAATCTGTGTTTGTAAGTGCTGGCACGACCACTGAGAACCTTTGTGAACTGTGTTTGTATGCGTTTAACTGTCCTTAATACAGATAACATTACAATTCACTGCACTCTTGTTTTCCCAACCCTCAGGGAGTGGTTGTTTCACTATTACAGCAGTATTTTTTGGCTGTTGTGAACTGCTTTTCCCAGCAAAAGATCAAATAATGCAACCTCAGTCGCTGGGAAGTGAACTTGCAGCGAAATGCAAGTGTTGTAAAATTGCTGGATTACCTTTTCCAGTCTACCACATGTACTACTGGTGCAAACAGTGCCTTTCAGTCTTTTATCTGTATTGCTATTATTCACACATCAGCATCGAAATGCTCTTTCTTTTGCAGAAAATGACTTTTAAAGCAGTGGTTCTCAGCTGACTCCAAGGCTGTGCTTTGTCCAAGACAATATTGACCACTGTATAAACGGACCCTTGGTACTTAAAAATAGGACGTTAGTTTAATGTTGTACGTACTTTATTTTACATAATATGCTTACATGTGACACAAGTTATGTAATCAGATTACTTTTTTAAGTAACTAGTACAGTAACACATTACTTATAAAAGTTAGTTACTTTTTCAAATAAGTAATGCAAGTTGCTTTGGAGTGAGGTGCAGATGCAGTCATGCAGATGCCCTTCCTTCAGCCTGAGGCTTATTAATTGATAATAATTGATAATTTTTATTACTTTTTAATAACTCAAATAGAATTTTTTTTTTTTTGTTATTAACAAACTAAGTAAGCCCACCACCCCCTGTGACAAAAAGTAATGCAAAAGTAACATAACACAGTACTTTTCATATTAAGTAAGTAACGGACTTAGTTACTTTTTTATGGAGTAACTCAATATTCTAATATTGTTACTTTTAAAAGTAACTTTCCCTACATGGATGCTAGTAAAATACATGCTATTAAGCAACTAGTTATAAGGTATGTTACCATACAGTGTTGGGAAGGTTACTTTGGAAATGTAATAGGTTACATATTACAAGTTACCCTATTTGAAATGTGGTAAATAGGATATATTTTAATTACTTTATTAATGTAACTGATTACATTTGTTACTTGTTGATTGCTTTTCTAAATTTCTAATGAATGTTTTTAACTATTAATCATTTTCAAACATTTAAAACAAGCAGGGTTAATCGTACAGAAGTACTCAACACTGATTACTGTTAGAGTTTTAAAATCCTTCATCACTTGAATTAATATTATAATTAGGGATGCACCGAATGTTAGGCAACCAAAATTATTCGGCTGAAAATAGGAAAAAAAATCTGTTTCGGTGTTCAGCCGAATAAACGAAAGGACCAAATAAATGATACCGAACAATAACGTGATGCAATCAAATAGAGGTGCGCACTAATGTAGCAAACATGTCCATAGTGTGGAAGCATTTGAAACGGCCCGAGTAAAACACAAACATTATTACAAGCACCAACAGCGAAAGACTGTTTAACACCACATTACATGTTTTTGATGAGAAGGGGAACAGGTGGTTGTTGCTGGTTACTTTATGATGACTGAAATCGCGAAATGGCCTTAAACCATTAGTAAATAAACTACAGAACGTTATTTTTTCTAATACATGGATAAATTTGATGTGTTCTGACAGTGCTATATGAGTTCATTAGCAAAGGTTCAGAATCCAAAGCGCAAGGAAAATCTGCACTGAAACGGCTTAATGAGAGAATCAGTCATAAATCTGCTCGTTGCATAAGTACTGACGTCTTACGCGGGTTTCCGCCAAAATAAAAGTCAACATTCATAAATGTAAGTACTGTGATTTTACTGTTGTTCTGTAAAATAAAATAAAAAAATGTAAGACAAAAATAATGAGCACAATAATTACAACAACTCTATTAATACTTATTTATTTTAAATTAAATTGTGCTTTGTTGGTAGGCTATAATGTCTACTAGAATGTTAAAAATGTTCAGTGTTAAATAAATATTTTTAAATTGTTGTTTTATAATTTATTATATTAATTTATTAATTTGAAAAGGAAAACAAAACTGTAAAAAGCACATTTTGGCTTTTTAACTTTATGCAATGGTTCGGTTTTGGCTTCGGCCAAGAATTTTCATTTCGGTGCATCCCTAATTATAATAATGTAATTTTAAAGCACAGCCACCACAAAATCAGACTTTAGCACCTTTTTACTGTCAGATTGTTCTTAGGTTAAATACAGTTTTAAAATCATAGCAAGAAATAGTTTAATATGCTATAAAACTGTTTTTGAAATCAAATCTTTGGATAGATATGACAGGAAACAATGGCATCTAACAATGCCTTGGAAAAAAAACAGTCTTAAAAAATAAAGGATATACAGTTGAACTCAAAAGTTTACATACACCTAGCAGAATCTGCAAAATGTTAATTATTTTACCAAAATAAGAGGGATCATACAAAATGCATGTTCTTTTTTTTTACTATGACCTGAGTAAGATATTTCACATAAAAGATGTTTACATATAGTCCACAAGAAAAAAATAATAGTTGAATTTATAAAAATGACCCTGTTCATAAGTTTACATACACTTGATTCTCAATACTGTGTTGTTACCTGAATGATCCACAGCTGTCTTTTTTTGTTTAGTGATAGTTGTTCATGAGTCCCATGTTTGTTCTGAACAGTTAAACTGCCCGCTGTTCTTCAGAAAAATCCTTCAGGTTCTATACATTCTATGATTTTTCAGCATTTTTGTGTATTTGAACCCTTTCCAACAATGACTGTATGATTTTGAGATCCATCTTTTCACACTGAGGACAACTGAGGGACTCATATTTAACTATTACAGAAGGTTCAAACACTCACTGATGATCCAGAAGGAAACATGATGCATTAAGAGTAAAATAACATAGTAAACTTTTGACTTCAACTGTACATAAACCCAAACAGAAAATAAAACAGCTATCGAATAAGCTTGTGTCCTAAACTCCTTAACATTGGTGTGTCATATTGTGTCTTTTTAGAGTAGTCAGTGCAATTTGGGAAAGAAATCAATTAATTCTTTGTGTGTGAAAATATTCAGATATAATATTTATGGTGACATAGTAAAAGATTCTTTAGTAATGTGTTGGCTGATTCCTTCATCTATACTTTGGTGAAAAGAAAGAAGCTCTTTAGTTTTAGAGTCTGTTAAATATGAAGACATCTCTTTCAATTTTCGACTCAGGCTTACAGCGAAATATCATTAAGTAATTGCGACAGCTTCTTTAGAATTTGTGAATCAAAGTCTATGACATCAGACGACTTATAATCTTGCATTAACAGTATGTGCTTAAACTGTTAATCTTGTGGCTTTGTTCACAGCATCAGTGCAGAGCTTCTCTGTTATGTCATGTTAACATTTTAAAGGTTCCAAAAAATGTATTAATTGTGTCTTAATTTATTTGCACTGACTTCATCTGAATATGCACTGTATATCAAGTGAAAAACTATATAGAAAAAGAGTACCATGTCTGAATTTATAGTATTCGTAGGCAAAAAGTACTTTGCATGCCATTCTAAACTTCACATCCAATGGACGCTTTACCATCACATGAGCCTATGACTCAAGTAATGCATCTGATTATGTTCATACTAATCACATTCATAATGTATCTTTAACATTTATTATTTTATTTTTTAACTTTTGCAACGTAAGTACTTATTCTAAAGAATTTGTGTTTTTGGTTCCAAACCTGTATACTTTCTTTCTTCTGTAGTACTTCTGTCTGTGATATTTTGAGAAGTGTGTCAGTGTTTTTGTTTGTTCATACAATGGAAGTCAGTGGTAACCAAAACTGTTTTGAGTTTCTTAAAAATATCTAATTTTGTCTTCCACAGAAGAAAGACAGTCATACAAGTTTGCAACGACATGTGTGACAGTAAATAATGACAGAATTTAAATTTTTGGGTGAACTATTCATGTAAATGATCAGATTTTACCATAGAGGAAGCAGTTGCATTTAGTAAAAAATTGTATTTATAAAATGTACACTAGTTGATTCATACCAGTAATGAGTTGATGAGTAACATAAATGGAAGATCAGGCAGAGAATATAAATATCATTTCACAAGTTTCCTCAGGAAGCAGAGGTTGGGTGTGTTTCTTCTCTGAACTTAAATGCCAGGTCCATTAAAAAATGTTTTTTTCCCAGGTTGTGAGGTTGAGCTGTCAAACCAGACCATCAAAAAGCTCTGTACTGGGGAAAAGAATGTGATTCATTCAGTTTGTGCTATAGCTCTTCTCCGATATGAATCCCTTTAGCAAGCAAGTTGCTGTCAAATGCACTGCAGCATTAAAAGAGCCCCTAAAACAACTCTCTCTGGGTTTCTGAAAGATTAACTTTTTCACGCTTTGTTCTATATTTAAATGTGTGTTCAGTCATGAGACCCTCATGCTTTTATCTGATCTTTCACATCAAGCTCTGAGGCATTGTAGACGAGCAGTGAAGGACCATTTAAGGCTTGGCCATTGTGAAGTTCTATTAACTTTCTCTTGACCTTATTGTGGTTGTAATGTAAAAGCTAGTGGGGTTTTCATCTCTGGCTCAGTAGATGAATGAGTGGATGGCGGGAAATCGACGAGCCGTGACTATACGTCAGAGACCTACAAATATCAATCTCTGCCCTTGCTGCCCCCATTGTCTCTAAGCATGAGTGATTTTTCATTTTTAATGAAGGACATTGCCAGCAGGTCAAGGTTATTTAAGAAAAATGACCAGTTCTTTCATTGTTAGGTCTCCACAGAGCCTCTGTTGTGTGTGTAAAACACACATGCAGTGGATATATTTAATCTATATGCAGGATTTATTTAATCTCGGGAAAAGGCTGGTGGCATTTCTCATTTTCAGATCTGTCTGCAATCCAAGTCCTGTAGTGTGAAATGCGTTTTAACTGGACTTGACATTGGCGACAGATGGTTATGTAGTGTGAAAAGAACAGTTTTTTGATAACTTGGTCCTTGGGGGTCATAACATGCTAAATATCTCTAGGGCATATGCAGTGCATCTCTCAGATCAGGTCTTTGATAATTCATGAAAACCAGTTTACCTGAACCGATTAGCATGAATTAGGCAGAGTACACAAGTTGTGTAGGGACCTCAAACCACCAGGGGGCCTCAAAGATGATATGGGACCATAGGGCTATCCGTTATACAAACAATAATGTCATTTTTTTTTTTTTTTTTACTTAAACATATTTAGTTGCCTTCTCTGTCATTTAATGTTAATCAAACAACAAAAGAAAATGAGGGAATCGTTCTCTGCTCTTTATTGACTTTAACAAAAATGAAAGAACAGATAAAAGGGATAGTTCACCCAAAAATGAAAATGACCTTATGATTTACACAACTTCTAGCCAATCCTAAATGTATGTGACTTTCTTCTTTCAGACGAATACAGTCAGAGTTATATAAAAAAAAAAAACTGTCCTGGCACTTCCGAGCTTTATAATGGCAGTTAAGATTGAATAGTCCAATAGAAGTCCAATAAAGTACATCCATCCATCATAAAAAGTACTCCACATGGCTCCAGGGGGCTAATAACGGCCTTTTGTGTAAGAAAAATATCCATATTCACAAACTTTAATCTCTAGCTTCCGCTAACTGTTGTACGCATGTTCACGCAAAAGTAACGTTCCAGCAAATGACATAGGAGGTAGACGTAGTAAAGTATTGCATAGCCAGACTGACGACAGAAGGTCTGGGAACTTTGGCTGCTTTGAATGGCCAAGGCCCACCCAAGAGGTATTGTTTTGTACTGCGTCAGACTGGTGTGCAAAACTCTCAAACATATTTTGAAGATTTTGTGTTGCGAGCTTTAAATATTTCACATACTTTAAAAAATCCTAATAAGCATCACAGTTGAAAAAACGACCGTTTTCTTTTGTGAGGGGCTTTGGTATCACGGACGTTTTGTTTCCATGCAGAACTAGTGATGGTGTCGTTCATGAATGATTTGTTCAATTTGAAGTAATCTTTAATATGACTCTGGAACAACGAGACATGCGCAACATCCTATTAATTCTTTACAGGAAACAGAAATTATTAGTTCACCGCTTGAGCCTTCAGGTCTGAGTCATTTGTTCTTTTGTCACATGATGCGACTGCAGTGTTGGATACAGAAATGAGGTAATAATTCCCAACCTTCCCTTTAAACATGTTTACAGTTATGTGATGTGTTTCTGGTTTCAAATTGTACCGCTTTTATTTCTCACAATTAATTGAATGTGGTAATAAAAAGGCTTTAAACTTTATCCGTATGATGAGGAAAGATCACTCTGATTAAGCAAAAAAACCTAAATATAAAGAGTTAATAAGAGTTAATATTATGTAATGTGTATATTTGTTGTAAGATATTGCAGCATGACAAAAGAATGAACAACTCAAACCCAAATTCGACTCGAATCATTTCTCTTTCCAGTACATAGACTGCATAGCTTCAGTTTATGGGGATGTGACATGACAAAAGAACAAACTATACAGAAAACCAAGTTTTGTTTACAAGAGCAAAGTAAGCAAGGTTTTATTTGTTTGGCAAAAGAAAACATTTTTCCTCTTGGCTTATATCGAAATCCTCCGACATTTTTCTTTACAAATCCTCTTGTACTTCTAATTCGTGACCGGTGTTTAGTTTTGCTTTCTTCTCTGTGCTTCCGCATTTGTCACTTCTTACGCCACATCTACGTCCCTCGTCATTCACTGGAACGCCACTCTCTCTTGAACATGCATATGACAGTTAGCAAAGTTAAATATGGATATTTCTCTTACACAAACACATTGATTCGCTTCGGGAGGACTTTAATAAACCCCTGGAACTATATGGAATACTTTTTATGATGGATGGATAACTTTATTGTACTTAATTCTCAATAGCCATTCACTCCCATTATTAGAGATTTTTAATATAACTGTTTGTGTTCGTCTGAAAGAAGAAAGTCATATACACTTTCGATTACTTGATTATGAGTAAATCGTGAGGTGATTTTCATTTTTGGGTGAACTATTCCTTTAAGGGGTTGGGGGTTTTATGAACGCACTGACAAAGCTTTGCTTAGGGCCCCCAAAAGTCTAGGACCGACACTGGTTGGCGACATCAGGGCTAAAATTGCGTGGTATGTGTTCACCATAAAATGTCACTGTGGTGTGAATCTGACTAATAAAATTAGACAACTTGAATATTTTGTTACTGTACAATTTATACTATTCTGTCCTGGACTGGAACAACCCAAACCTATTTCAGAAACCCCCCTACTCACAGTAAAAACTGAAGTATTTGTGATATTTTTAGCATACATCTTTGTTTCTCCTAACATAAATGCTTCAAAGGATTTACTGTTGCAAGAGCTGGCAATAGTGACTCTAATAAAAACATTTACGATGTGGTACAGGGCATATCAGACAGTTGTTAACCACAAAAATGAAAATGTTGTGTCTCCAAGTGCCAATTTAATTCTGCAGTTCCCATCCTACAATAAACACATTCTAAGAATAGTCCTGTCACCTCTTGTAAGAGTGACAAAGTCTCCATTTAGAATGGCAGTGCTGTTGTAGTGTAACAGTAGTGCTTTTATAGCTTTATTTGGACTCTGCATTGTCTTGAAGATGAGATCATTCCCTGCTGACGGACATTCACTAGCCCTTTTGTCTTTATCATAGTTCAATATACATACACATTTGTTAAAAGTAGTTTGTGTGCATGTACGTATATGCATTTGTTTATGTGTATCTCAGGGGTCTCGTTGTTAGGTGTAACCTTGCACTAATATTTCATTAGTATAATAGGATTTTGGTCATGCCAATTCTTTCTTGTCTAAGACAAGACAATTGCAAAATATTTATCAATATATTAAATTCCATGTTCTGATTAAAGCTACAATATTTGATTAAATTGCCACTTCTGTATTCACCCCATAGTGTTGTAAAACTAGTGTAAATGAGGTTTTTGCAACTAATGAAGAAAAATTGTAGTGCCCTTTTTTACTAGGTATCAAGTATAGATGAAGGTAGATTCACATTTTTACAGAAGTATGTTTTTAACCAGTACGTTTATTTCAATATCCTTTCCTAACTGTTTCAACAAACAGTTGACTTCTTTACATTGCTGGCTTTGTGGTAAAATAACTTGATTTTGATCTGTTTTTGCCAGATGTGGCTTGTGTTTGGGGCACACAGTGTTGTTTTTCAATGGTTTGCAAATGTTTGTGGGTTAACTGGGAGAAAAAGAATGGGCAATGAAGCACTGTTTTGTGATAAGCATGAGTTTGTGGCTTGGCACATTCTTGTGCAGTTCAAGACATTTACAGACATTAATTTTATGGGTATTAAAGCTATTTCAACTATTGTGAGGAGACTCCAGGGAGTTTTATACTATCCCAGAGATACTGAAGAGCTCTTCTATTTTCTTTTCCTGGAGTCAGTCAGTATGCCTCTTTGGGTTGCTATATACTGGGTTGCTCCCTTGTATGGTTTAGAGGCCTTGTTGTGTTTTAATAATGATTTCCGCTTGAAAGCGGTCTTTGTTCTCTTCAGAGAGTTCAGGTGTTGAGGTGAAAGTCACAAGTTATTCTAGAGGTATTCATTTGTAGTTCAGAAGATCAGTTGTGTGTTCAGCTGTGACTGAGCAGAACAGGGTATCCACTGTTATATTACATTTGCTAGGGGTGAAATATGCTGCATAGTAGGTTTTAATTTGTTATATGGGCCAGTGTACATCAGTCTTTGAGCGCCTTGAGTCTTTGTAATTAATTTGCTTCAAGTCACCTTGGACAATAGGAAATATTTCAAGAGAATCCAGGTAGTCCATCCTGTTCCAGACAGCAGTGAAAGTAGGTTACAGTTTATGACACATGAGTGAGTGGAAGAAAGGAGATTAATAAGACCCAGTGTTTCAGGGAAAAAAGTCTTGTGCTCTTTTTGGTTATGAGTGTCTGTCCTTCTTTCTTTAAAGCAATGTATTTTTTTATGTTCTAAGATTATTGGAGTATTTTTTACAAGAAAATGCTGTTTCAGTTTTCCTCCTAATTTCATGTTTAATTCAATGTGTTACTTGCGATTTCTTTGTAATTAATTGCAAAATGTTTAGCAATTTCTGGAAATTTTGAAAATGAATTTGTTTCTACACAAAAAAAAATTTGTTGACCTCTTTCGATTCAGACAAATTTGTTTGTAACCTTTAGAATTATAATGTTCTATCTGACATTTTTGTCAAAATTGAGTTATTCACATATTCGTATTCTGTGACAATTTATTTACATAATGTGATGTTTCTTATGTAAGCTGTGTACATTTTGGGCCTTTTTTTTTAGAAAACAAAAATAGTTCTATCTACAGATGTCTATAGGATAGGGCTGCCCCCTAATAGTCGACTAAGTGTTAGTTGACCAGAAAAGGCTTGGTCGACCAAAATTTTATTAGTCGTTTACTCGCAGAAATAAATAAATAAATAAATCTCAGGGAGAGATCGTTAATGGCTATAGTCTGTGTGGTAATAGTAGGCTAATACAGTATACATTGGGCAGTACATCCAACATTCATCAACTTCAAATATGGCTTATTATCTGAAACGTAAGTAGTAGCAACTTCACATGTAATGTTGTAGCCTACAATGTAATGTTAACCTAGAGCAGTAGTATCCACTCGCCGCTGAAAACGCTGGACTTTTTGTTCAGTCCTGAGTTCTGCAAACTATTTAATCCTCTCATTATAACAAAGCCTTCAGATGCGCCTGTAGAATGCACGTTCTGTACCGCGGAGTGTTTCACGCAACCGTTAAAACAAAACTGAAAGCAAAACGCGCGCACGCATTCAAAAGCAATTTTAATATCCCGCGTTCAGAGAGCGATCATCCCATTCGCTTGAACTTGAGCGCGAAACTCAGTGTATATCTTTGGCTTTTAGACATTAAAATAGATCTAAAGAGATTAAACTTCCTACTTTTTCAGATTATAGCCTACATATGAAACATGCATTCAGGCGCATCACAACTGCGGAGATGACGAGTCGCCGACTTCATCTCTTAAGCCGAAAACAAAGAAAGCTACTTTATCAATATATTATTAAAATGTTAATGCAGTCTACTTATTGTTTTTCCCTGACACATTTATAATCATTACATCTGCGGTGCGCTGTGGCAAGCTTTATGCGTGCTTGAGCGCTTATTAGGATATGTAGGCAATTAAAGGCTCATTATAATGATTTAAATGTTTTATTAATAAACGTACGATTAGTCGACTAATGCTTAAAATGAACGACTACTAGTCGACCAGAAAAATCCTTAGTCGAGGGCAGCCCTACTATGGGACGCAAAAACTTTGAAGCTCAATATCTCAAAGGCGCTCAGAATGCAGATAGAACCTTATAATTGTAAGGCAACGATTTTAAGATGATCTTGCTCAAAAAGGCTGAAAAATCATACATAAAATCACTATGAATATTATTTAATTATTTATAATTTTTGACCAGTAGGTGGCTCTGCTCCCAAATGAATGTGGTGTGGTTGACAAACGGCGCCAATGTGAGTGTGCACACCAACCAACGGAGTTATATTAAAAATTATCCAGTCTTTTCCAAGTTCTGTCATGGTAATGGGTGGTTGCTTCTCTTCATCAGTCCAAAACAAGTCCAATAAAGTGCATCCATCCATAATAAAAAGTGCCTCAAATGTCTCCAGGGGGTAAATAAAGGCCTTCTGTAGCGAATCAATGCATTTTTATAAGAAAAAATATCTAGATATAAAATGTAATAATTACTTTAATCTAGCTTGTGCTAACAGTTGTACATATAAGCAGCTCCGGGCGGATGACGTAGGACATTTGCATCCACTGGTGAGTCTTGTGAAAATCAACATTTGTTTACAGCAGCAAAGGAAAATTTAACAAAGGAAAACCAGTCTTCTCTTGGTTTATATTGAGCATGCGCAATGCCGACGTCATATGTCTGGAATGGCTTCCGTGTACAAGCAGTTAGCTCAAGCTAAATTAAAGCGATTCTTACATTTTAAATATGGATATTTTTCTGACAAAAATGCAGCGATTCACTATAGGAGGCCTTTATTTACCCCCTGGAGCTGTGTGAGGCACTTTTCATTACGGATGGATGCACTTTATTGGACTTGTTTTGGACTGATAAAGAGAAACACCCACCTGTGCTGTTCTAAAGCTTGGAAGTGGCAGGATATTTTTAATATACCTCAGAGAGTTATATAGAGTTATATAATAATAACCTTGAGAGTCCGGAGAATTGCACTGCAGTGTTTTTTTCCAGATTGAGTGAGAAACCAAGGACTCGTTTGCAAAAGTTTTCAATAATTTAACAAATGGGTTGATTGACAGCAGTGGTTCCTAAGGGGAAAGAGGAGATCTGTTGTATGATATGAATATTGTTCATATGTGTGAAAAAATGCACAATACACAATCATTTATGCCCTTAAAAAAATGATCTAAAAGTTTTGCCAGGGTGACGTATGAATCCGAGGCATGTGTTTTGTTAATCATGGGCCAGGGATTCCAATGACAAAAGACACTTGAGGCAGCAAAAAATTGTTTAGGAGTTATAAGAGATTTCATACTTTTGATCGCTGTAGCCTGGGTGAGCCTTGGTGACGTTGTAGATGGTGTGAGTACTATTATCCCTCCAAGTTTCAAGTCTCCACAAAATAATGGTTTGGTCTGCCTGACCAGTCAGACCCAGTCTAAACACAAACACGGTGTGATCAGTCTGACATGATGACAGGCTTTTTGCATTGATATTAAACATAGTTATATTAGCAAAATTGTTATTCAAGTTCTGTGAAACCTGGGAATTAAAATAAATTACATCATATATATTTTTTTAATCATATTTTTTCACATAAAATATGTATTGTGACACAATTTTTATTTTTAAGTGGACAGTGTATATTGAGGTTGAGAGTGTAGTTTGTTTACTAAAATGTCAAACATCAGGGCATAAATAGAATATTTTCCTGCAGTTGAATAAAGTTTGAGTGTTTCATGGGTAGTGGTTATGAACAAGCCACTGTACTGAAAAACAAGGGTCACGAGTGATTCACTACTGTAGAATTCTCAAAAACAGAAGTCATAATGTTTGCATTTAATTTTGTGGTCATAACTGAAGGAAACAATGTGTCCACTGCATTTAAGATTGAGCAAGTTGTTTTGCCAGTTGTTTATTACGTTATGCTCTGACTCACTGCTGCTGGTGATCTTCTTCTTGTGTGGTTTGTGTGATAAACGTGTTTTGTCGTAGATAAGCTGATCTCTTGATTGATGTACAGTTGCTGTGACTGGCTCTCTACTGTGTGCAGTAACATTCTGGTCTTGGCCCTCCTCCACTGTCAGACAAATGAGTATATTTTGCTTCAATCCGTTGGGATTATGGGCCTCGTTTCTGTGTTGGTGAAGGATGGATGGAAAATAAGGGGAAAGAGGATGAATCAGGAGCAGGTGGTTGTGCCAATGTCACATGGACAGTTTGTTGGTGCACATGGATTGGACGCTGTAGAGGATTTTACTAGGCAGGCTGTGCAGTCAAGATGTCAAATGTCAGCCATTTTTAATCATTGCCAATCTGATCTTTATATTTTTCTTTGTCAGGCTGACAGAGTCATCAGGATCACTCACTGATGGACCAGTTAACTACAAGTACAAGACTAAATGCACTTGGCTCATTGAAGGATAGTGAGTACCACTTTGTCAAGTTAACCTCTCAGTCTTTGCTTTTTATATTTATTTACCAGATGTTTTTGTTCAAAGCAGCCTAAAAATTAGAATTAGAATGAAATAAAAACAGTTTGGAGCCAAATTTCTGTTTATTTAGCTCCATTGACATTAGTGGACATTAGGTTAAAATACATTTGTTTTATTATTAATTATTAAAAAGTAATCTATTTTCTGCTTTTTATTTTAGCCCAAATGCTGTGCTTAGGTTGAGGTTCAACCATTTTGCAACAGAGTGCAGCTGGGATCACATGTATGTCTTTGATGGAGACTCGATTTACGCACCTTTGATAGCTGTGTTTAGGTAAGTGATACTGGAATCAAGGTCATTAATGACACAAAAACTGACACAGTATAGACAAGCATCAGTTTATATCAAACAAATGCATTTTGTTGTGTGTAACAAAATCATCAAATTAACAAAATTCATCAACTCCTTCAGTTCAATTTAAGGAACAGTAAACTTTGACTTTAATCAGTCAATCAGACTGTCACCATAAAGTTTGCTTAAAAAATATATGAAGAGTTCATATGCAAAAGCCTCTAAATCCATCTGACATCTTTCTTTAAAAAATGCATTTTTTTCAGGCTCTGATGTATAGGTTTCTATGTAAGTACTGGTACTTCTGATTGGGCTGAGGGTGGGATTTTAGTGAGTTTGAAGTAAAAGTATTTGATGGATGTATAATATGTGTCAAGAGCATTTACTCAGCATCATTATCTCATTTTTGACCGAGATGGCTTTTAGCTGATTTTGCATCTGAACTCTTCATATGCTGCTCTTTCAGTTGTTCAATTCCCTTACAAGAATTTTTTAATTAAAAGGAAAGCGAGGGTGTTAACCTCTATTCAGCCATTGACATTTTATTTATTTGCCAGTTTATCATTTAGCCCTGTCTGCTATCATTAAAGGGATAGTTCACCCAAAAATGAAAATTTTGTCATTAATCACTTACCCCTATGTCGTTCCAAACCCGTAAAAGGTTTGATCGTCTTCGGAACGCAATTTAAGATATTTTGGATGAAATCCGGTAGCTTTTTGACTGCCCCATTGACTGTCAAGTACATTACACTGTCAAGGCCCAGAAACATAAGAAATACGTTGTCAAAATAGTCCATCTGCCATCAGTGGTTCAACCACAATTTTACAAAGCTACAAGAATACTTTTTGTACACAAGGATGCGCTGTTTTCGTTCGAATAATAGCGTAAATACACGTTGAAAATGTATCCGTGTGTTGTGGCTGACGCAGAACAGCGTACGTTGTTTACGTCCAGTGGATACTTTCCAAAATGGCGCTACGGTGACATAGAGGAGATGAATTGTTGACTGAAGTCGTCATTTTTGTTTTCTTTGCGTACAAAAAGTATTCTTGTAGTTTCTTAAATTAATGGTTGAACCACTGTTGGCAGATGGACTATTTTGACAACGTATTTCATATGTTTCTGGGCCTTGACAGTGTAATGTACTTGGCAGTCAATAGGACAGTCAAAAAGCTACCGGATTTCATCCAAAATATCTTAAATTGCGTTCCGAAGATGATCGAACCTTTTACGGGTTTGGAACGACATGGGGGTAAGTGATTAATGACAAAATTTTCAGTTTTGGGTGGAGCAACCCTTTAAGGTAAAGAATGAGGATGAATGTTTTAATTAAAGTCATAGAATACAGAGTGATAAATGACAGGAAATCTAAATAACAGGGAAAAAGTGCTTATCTTTCTTTAAATTTTACTTAAAATATCTCTATAAAGCCTGTAAACAGCGCCTAATCAGAATGTGGACCTTAAATGATAAATAATTTGCAGTTCAACCTGATCTGTGACTTCCTGATAATTTACTCACCCCCCGTCATCCAAGATGTTCATGTCTTTCTTTCTTCAGTCGAAAAGAAATTATGTTTTTTTGAAGAAAACATTCCAGGATTTTTCTCCATATAGTAGACTTCAGTGGGGATCAGCAGGTTGAAGGTCCAAATTGCAGCTTCAAGAGGCTCTACGTGATTCCAGCTGAGGAATAAGGGTCTTATCTAACGAAACAATTAGTCATTTTCTAAAATAAATAAAAATGTGTTTACTTATTAACCACAAATGCTTGCACTAGCTCTGTGATGTCCGCCCGTGACTTTGCGCATTGCGTAAACAAATTGAAAAGGTCACATGTGGTTAGTTCTTCATCTGTGTTCAAAAAGGGCGAAATCATCTGACATTGTTGTTGTTTTTTTTTGTAAAGGATGTTTGACTTTCTTTGCACGTTCACTTTGAAAACACTTGGTCGGTATTTCCACCTACGTCATGTGTGACCTTTTTAACGTGACTACGTAATGCGTACAAGACGAGCATTTGTGGTTAAAAAAGTATATACATTTTTATTTATTTATTTTTTTTTTAGAAAATGATAGAAATTTTGCTAGATAAGACCCTTATTCCTTGGCTGGGGTTGTGTAGAGTCCTTTGAAGCTGCATTGAAAGTACACTATATGGAGAAAAATCCTGTTTTCCTCAAAAACCTTAATTTCTTTTCGACTGGAGAAAGAAAGACATGAACATCGTGGATGACATGGGGGTGAGTGAATTATCAGGAAATTTTAACTTTAACCATGGTTTTCATGTTTTCAAATGTTGTGATTTATATCCTAGCTGGCTGATTTGGTTTATGGCTTATAACTCTTTAACAAAGTCTTTTTTTTATTGCTATGGGAAAAATTTATTGTAAAATTAGAACCAAGGTCACTGAAAGTGAGCAGCGCTGTTGCACTAGCTAATTTATGATGCTTCAGGTTGCACAATGACCTTTGCCTGTTTGCTTTTTTTCTATTAATTTGAAAAAATATCACATTTTCCTAAGGGCAATAAAAGTGACCAGTAACAAGCATCCCTTGAGAACTACAGGTTACAGAGTCACATTAAAAATGAAAGCAGTCTGTTTGCTTCACTCTATTTTCTCTCTTTTTTCTCTGTCTCTTTTTCTTCTTCCTCTTAAGTGTTGTCTCTTGTGCCTTTTTAATGGGATAGACCTTGTTTTCAGATACACGCTGAGTACTTCAGTGTGTTTGTGTGTTCATGTTGTTGTGCAGTGTCTTTTCTGTTGCATCTCTGTGGTTTGTCACTTTGTTGTGAAGCTTTGATTGTGAGCTTATCCTTTTCCTTATTAGTAGAATACTGGACAGTCAAGAGCATGCAGTAAAGATTTATCCTGCTCCTGATGCTGTTTGCTTAGCAACAGCTGTCCTCATGCTGAGCGGAACATGTGAACACAAAGGAAGTCAGTCTTTCCTGTCTGATTTTTGTGTCATATTTTTTTTTGCATGTCCAGTGGCATGGTTGTCCCAGAATCAAAAGGAAATGAAACCATTCCTGAAGTGGTGACCACATCTGGATATGCATTGTTGCACTTTTTCAGTGATGCTGCCTACAACCTTACAGGATTCAACATCTTTTATTCGTGAGTATCGTTTTACAGTCACAATGCTTTTATTTATATACATCACATATATATCACTCTCCACACTGCTGTGTTTTTTAGGATCAACTCCTGTCCAAATAACTGTTCAGGTCATGGAAGGTGTACAACAGGCAACTCCATCTCCAGCAGTGTTTACTGTGAGTGTGAGCGATACTGGAAAGGTGAGGCCTGTGATATTCCCTACTGTTGGGATGACTGTGGCAGTCCTGACCGCGGATACTGCGACCTCACTGGTGAAAAGCTCTGCGTCTGCAATGATAGCTGGCAAGGTAAGGGGCAAGTAATCATTCAGATGTCTTTATAATACTAGTAAGAATTTAATACTTTTATTCAGCAAGGATGCATCAAATTGATTAAAAGTGACATCAAAGACATTTATAATGTTTTAATTATATTTCAAATAAATGCTGTTCTTTATATTCATCAATAAATCCTAAAAAAAAAGTAAATTTAAAAAGAAAACACGTATTTTAGATTTGTAATAATATTTCATTGTATAACTCTTCATTCTTTCAAAAACATAAAATATTACTGACTCTCTGTAGTTTTTTAAAAGTAGTGTACTCTCCATACTCCATGTGACTGCACATACAAGAAATATTCTTTAAAGCCACCTAAAGAAACATACCAGTATTAAAAAATATTGTTTTATGTCAGTAGTGCCACCTGCTGGTTATCAGTGATATTTTGGTTAATTTTATGCTGCCCTTTCAACTTCAGGTGAAAGTAAAACAAATAGCAATGCAATGTTAATAGTTATACATTTATATGGGCTATTCTATAGACTCATAGATTCATAGTTTGAATAAACACTACCAATCAAAAGTTTGGACACACCCTTTCATTTAATGTTTTTTAAAGATGTCTCTTATGCTCATCAAGGCTGCATTTATTTGATCAAAAATACAGAAAACTGTGATATTGTAAACTGTTATTATTGTTAGAATTATCAATGTTGGAAACAGTTGTGCTGCCAAATATTTTTTTGCAACCTGTGATTCTTTTTTCAGGATTCTTTGATGATGACAAGTTAAAAAAGAACAGCATTTACAGCAATCTTTTTTAACGGTGTAAATCTATGCTATCACTGATAGTAAATCAGCACTGATAATAAATCAGCATATTAGAATGATTTTTGAAGGATCATGTGACACTGTAGACTGGATTAATGATTCTGGAAATTCAACTTTAATTACAGATATAAATAAAATTTTTATGTATATTAATATAGAAAAACAATGATTTACATCGTAATATTTCAAAATTTTATTTATTTTTTCTGTATTTTTGATCAAGTGAAAACAGCCTTGATAAGCATAAGAAACTTCTTTAAAAAAAATAATAATAATAAATGAGAGGGTGTGTCCAAACTTTTGACTGGTAGTGTACACTGAACCAAAATCATAACATCTTAGTTGATAATTCAGTATACTTTATTTTTTAACAAAACATCCCATGTTTTGGTAGTGACTGCACATTTTCAGTAATGACAGTAATGCTTTGGTAGTGACCATATCACATTACAGAATTTTAACTCGCATACTTAAATATTACTAAAACATACTAAAATACAGAAAAAAATCCCTTGTAATGAAACAATGATGACATGTTTCAGTAGTGACACGCCCAAAAAACCCAAGATGTACAACCCGAAACTCCATGGTTTCGGTAGAAACAATTTTAAATACTTCTGAACAGCTCAAAAATGCTAATCGGCACATGGTTAGCTAGCACAGTTCTGAACAGTTGTATACATATAAAAACGAAATGTTATGGAATAACTCCCAAAAAAGTGCTTAATTGCAGAGAAAAAAAGTGTAAATTTTTTTGTAAAATTGTAAAATACTTTTGAACACATTTACCTCAAAATGATGAGACTCACACATCTACTCACACCTGGTAGCTATGAGAGAGAGGGACACAGGAATATTTCCTGATCATAAATGTATGGGTTTAGTTAAAATCAGTCTCAGCCAACAGACTAAAACATGCACTGTTTAGGTAGTGTACCTCGTAAAGTTTCATAATTTACATAGAAATATTTGTTTTTATTTGAACGTTACCTTTTAAAAGAATCAAAAAGATACATAATGATGATTTTATATATTTTAAGCTTACTAATATTTTAAATATTATTGTGGGTTTCAATAGATAATAGAAGGATCTTAATAAACATCTAAGATTTGAATACTTAACTGCTTTTTAAATGTTTTTTTTGGTTGTTTGCTCCAATTCTGTAGAATGACCCAAATACTGTAATTGCAAATAGAGAGATTTTTATTGGTGTAGTTTCATTTGTATTTGGTTACTGGACAGAATGTTTCCATATTTAAAGACCACTTGTTGTGAAAATCAAGTTTTAGCGTTGTTTTTACATGTCTGTGTGGTGTTTTTAATATGCTTGAATACAAACCATTAAAAAAATTATCAGTCAACACCACTGCTGAGTTTTTTCTCAACTAAAACTGAAAGAGGGTCTCAAAAACGCGGCTTGAAAACGAATGTTTCATATAATAGTCAAAAACATGTAACCAATGGTTGTTCGTCATATCACGGTTTGTGTAGAGTTATGTATTGTGGCCAATCACAGACGTATCTGTTGATTGTATTAACGGAGTTGGCCAATCAGAGGCGTTTAAGTGTGTCAGAATACACTCCCCGCTCAAAACACCAAAGTTTTCTCCACGGTTTTTAATTCTGCACTGACGCGAATCCTCTCATTATAACATGCAAGGTGTAAATAAAATGTAAGTAAGTTGATGTAAATAAAAGATTAATTGAGCAGTGTAGAGCTTCAGAAGCTACAGCTTTTAATTATATAAGGGAAGCTCTCGTCATTTGCTCACTTTCTTAGGCTATAGCTTGTTAGCCTATATAATCCATTAAGAATTTGATTATCATTTACTTACTCACAGATTGACTCTCAGATAACTATCATCTAGCATTGCCACTTACTATTGTCTAGTGTTCACTTAACGTTAAATGAACTTAAGTTAAATGAGCAAAAAAGTGGCGAAAGTCCGAGCTGGTGTTGATTGAGTGGTGACAGAGACTAGTTAACATATTCATGGATCTGCGTATGCTAAATGAGGTGAGAGTGTAGTGACATTCATGACGTTAAGACAACGAAATAATTTTCATGCGAAAAAACGTTTAAATATGTTATTTTGACTATCAAAGATGAGTTTTAAGAGATAAAATGAGTGATTGCAAGGGGACTTTGAATTACTTGACTATTATTGAGATGCTAAGCTGATTTGCAGTTGTTAAATGCGTTTGTGATGAAGAATACGACTGCCGCCTCCTGGCTTGTTGTGAACTTGCAACCTTATTCTTCATTTAGAGAGGTGCTTTTACTAACCGCTAGATGGCAGTGTCGGATCATTTTTTTTAATTTGTTCTTCAAAAGTGTAGCTGCTTATTTGTAGTATATATAACAACAGTTTATTTTATTTATTTATTGCTTACTGTTACTTTTATTATTACCATTTTTATCACAATTTATTCAGCAAGTTTAACACATCCAATCACAATTAGTTTTCCGGGGTCTGATTTGTCCAAGCATTTGTAATTCAAGGAAAGAAAGGGCATAGTTGGATGAGATATTTGACTTGTTAACCATGTTATTGAAAATACATATTAAGTTGTTGACAGTTCTGGATACTTTTTTGTATTTTCATTTGCCCATCTAGTGTCTTACCTGACTTCTTTCTCATCTCAGGTCCAGATTGCTCTTTAAAAGTTCTTTCGACTGAACCGTACTGGTTTCTGCCTAATGTGAAACCTGATGGACAGTCGCTAGGCCGGGCTTCCCATAAAGCAGTGGTTCATGGGAAGCTGATGTGGGTCATTGGAGGGTTTGCCTTTAACTACAGCTCCTTTCAGATGGTAATAAAGTAAGTTCTGCTGCCGAGTACATCACAAGCCAAAATGTTGTACACCCCTTGTGTCTATAATAATTGTTCATACACACGTATTTTTAATTATATGATGTGAACTTTTTCTTCTCTTTATTGCTTTCCTTCATATGTTTCTGTTTTGCAGCTATAACCTAGAGAGCAGCACATGGGATGTAGTGCCAATAAACGGTGGCCCATTGCAGCGCTATGGACACTCTCTGGCTCTTCACAAGGTAAACTTACTGCTAATCACCATACCTTGCATAACAATACCTCAGTGAGTGATGTGACTGTTTGCCATTACAATTCAGAGCGTGTGAATAGAAGTGA